>CM077666.1:71825166-73075328 GCA_039707655.1 Elymus sibiricus | reverse complement strand
CGGGACAGCTCCTCAGCCAAGGAGATGATCATACAATAACTGGCGTTCAGATAACGGGATAAAACACCAGTCGCACGATCACTCGCCGGATCAATAGGTGCAAAAAGGACTCGCCCTGTCGTAGGCGACAGGGTGGGATAGTGAAAGAAAACTGGGTGTGTCTGCATCTCGACCTCGTGGAAGCGCAAGGCAGTGAGAGCCTCCATCGCAGCAAACCGAATCGCCAGATCGGGAGTAGAAGCAGTTCCGCCCTTGGAAGAGCGGGAGTAGCTGCCGATCTCCGAACTCGCAGTAAGGAAAGCCACGGCGTGGTACTCATACACCGAATCTGCAAGCTGCTCTCGGAACACCTGATACACTGGGTCTTCGCCATTGGGATAAAGTCGAAGCCAGACGCTGCGAAGTAGTACCGGAAAAGTGAACGGTGCCAGCTCATGGTTGTAGTGGTGCGAAACCGGTGCCATCTACACTCATCAGACCAGCGGTTAGTAAAGCAAATGAATCGAGATGCATGATATGCAACAAGCAGATGCAGCAAGCAAAACACACACCAAAACTCTATACTAATCGAGATTCTAGAGCGGGGTTAACTAGGGTGTCCTACAGTCAGCACGGCTCTGATACCAAGCGTTGTGGTACCCAGGCTCAGAGGACCGGTTTACCTTGTGTTCCCAACCCAGAGATCATGTCTTCTGGAAACACACAACAACTTGGAACAGAACAGAACTTATCTTTATTGATATAATATAGGTACAAGCTCGGATGTTACATAGGATAGTGAGGCCAGGAGCACTACTCGTGCTATGACAGTATCTACATTATTTATGAAACATCTCAAGGGCCTCAGTATTAGCGGAAAATACTACGGCGTAGCGGAACATCGGGTGGGACAGTCCATCCCATAGGGACACTGCTGGGACACGACCTAGTTAGCGTAGCACAAACCATCGGGATCTCCATCTTCGGCTTCTCCTGCATCTGGCATGATACGCAAGGTGAGTACTTGGAATGTACTCGCAAGCTCACAACAAATAAAGCAGTGCAGCAAACAACAGCATGTCAATGAATATGTTCAATGCTCTAAGATGCTCACTTACTGTTACCAACTTACTCTCTACCGGGTTCACACCATGACTCCCGGAACACTCGTGACCCATCCGTCACTTCTGAGCATGAGACAAGTTCTTCCATCATTATTATTACGGTTGACCACACAGTGTGACCTAGTGCGGACTGTACCCATTACAGTGGACGCGGCTATTCGAATAGATTCTTACACTCTGCAGAGGTTGCGCACTTTACCCACAGCATGGACATTCGTCCAACGAAACTTGTTTAACCCGTGACTCCTCTATCGTACCACCGACAATCATCCCCCGTCCGAGTCATGCCCTGGGTGGCCCCTGTGTCACTCCTGACACCTGCCACCGTCGTGGCCCAACTAAACTATACCAAACGGGGACGCCAGCAAATAACTCAACTTGGGCTCACAAGGTTATCGTCGTCTACCTGATCAGGGCAGCACGCATGCATAGCCTTCCCTCTTTGGTGGTACCGGTAAAAGAGCACGCGGTCAGACCAGGTCAAGGCCGTCCCATTCCGGCAAATGTGGCTGCACGGGTAAGTCTGGGTCGGTGGCACTGGATCAACCATCAATTGATATTCAACAATATGGACTAAATAAATGAACTAACATGGCAGGGTTCATGCAAGATATCAAACAATATGGAATATGGCATATTTAAATTGAATTAAATGCAAAATAATCCATTATAAAGCCAATAGTATTGCAATGCCTTATGCAATGGATGATGTGGCTTGCCTTGCTCAAATAGGGTGTTAATAAACTCCTGGTCTTCAACACCACAGTAATTTCCCTCTAAAAGTATTTTTAAATGGCAAAATAAAATGTCACGTAAAGCATTTCTTGTTGCCAAAAATTCTGTGCATATTGGAAAAATACCAAATTTGGTCAGAAAATAGAGGGGCTCAATACAAAACAACAGCAAAAAGAATCAATTGATTTGGACTTGTGGTTTAAAAGTAATAACTGGTCAAAGTTGCTGGTCAAATCTGGATTAAATAAACAGAAAACAGAAAATCAGAAAATCCTCCAGCGGCCACGTCGAAGGCGTATTCTCAGAATGCGCCTTCACTTATACCGCTTCGGGCGCGCGGGCGGAGTCACTGACGAGTGGGGCCCGACTGTCATATTTAAAAGGGAGGGAGAGAGGAACAGAGTACCGCGGCTCTCCGGTGATGGTCGCCGGCGATAGAGACGGCGGCAAAGTCGGGAGATGGTGGGAGTGGATCGAGCGCTCGGAGACAAGGCCGCACGTACCCGTAGCTTCTCCGGAGACGGCCTAACGGCGTCGCCCCCTTCCTCTCCGGCGGTGGCTAGCTTCGGGTGTCGTCGGTGATGGCGATTCCGGCAACGGCTTAGCTAGGGGAGAGGTCAGGAGGCACCAGGGAAATGCCCTGAGCTCGTGGGTGTCGTCGGGTGAGGCTGGGGTGGGGTGGAACAAGCTAGAGCAGAGAGGGGGATCGGCGGCAAAGGTTCGGCCGGAGTTGAGGGAGACGAGCTCCCAGCTCTCGACGGAGCGCTCTGGAGGCGATTGGGAGGGGGAGAGGTGGAGTGGTGAGGCTGGGAGAGGCCGGGCGAGACTATTTATAGGCGAGTGGGAGGTTCTGGAGCCGAGCGGCGCCGCAGCCACGTCGCCGGAACAAGGACGGCGAGCTGGCTGTCACGGTGTAGGGCGAGGTGACGGGAGCGAGCAGGCTAGTTAATGCACGGGGTGGCGGCATGCGAGGAAGCAGACGGCCAGCGTGGCCAAAGTGGCAGCACGGGCGGAACAGTGCGGCGCTGCGGTGGCGGCCAGCGCGGGCGATTCTGGCGAGGGGAAGGCTTCTGGAGGGCTACGTGGACGGTGGGGAGGCTGTCGGCGCGAGCGGACACGGGTACAGTGACGCGGTCGTCGCGCTCCGACGTGACCCGAGCCTGGCGGCGCCCAGAGCGCGCGTTTGGCAGTGATGGCCGCGTGGTCACCGCGTGCACAGGCACATGCGGCGCAAGCTAGCCTGCCAAACCATGTCTGATACGTCGACCCTTGGTCCCATAGTCTCCCCGTGCCACTGGTTCGACCAGATTCATCCTGAGCTGAGTGGTAGCATCAAGAATAGTTTCTGGTCAGAAACTTGGGAGAGATCTAGAGAAGAGATGAGTTGTGCTCCAAGCCAAATGAGCTGTCTGGGGTGTTCTGGGTAGGAAGGAGTATATGCTGGAGAATTTTGAGCAACTTTTGCAAATATTTGAGCATAATTCATGTGCAACTCACAATCTGGTCCAGAAATTTGGTGAGGAAGATGCACTCACATGGATGCTCTCCTGAAGCTGAAATTTGGTATTGGAAGGTTGTTTGGTGGTGAGAATATGCCATAAAAATTTGAGATCAAATGGGTACTCCTAGATGGTACTTCCTTCACAAAGGTCTGAAATGACCAGAAGCTTGTCAGAATTTTGTTGTTGAAAAATTTCACTGGACTAGGAGATGTTTTTGGATATTGTGGGAAGATATGGCTCCTAGTATCTCAGGGATTTATTTGGGAATTTTCTGAGTCATGGAATTATATGTTGCTTCACAAAGGCCAGTTCTGTTCAGAAAGCAAAAGGAATTTTCTCGACAAAATTTTGTACTGGACAATGAAATATTTTTGGAGATTGTGGGAGTAGATGATGTCAATAAGATGTGGTATTAATCTGGGAATTTTCTGACCAGCAAAACTATAGGTTGCTTCACAACCCATAGTGGAGATAGACATTTCCAAAGGGATAAATTAATTATTTTGGAAGAATAATATTAGGGTTAAGCTCAAAGGGTGTGAGACAAGATATTGGCAAGGTGTTGAGGGTGTTGGACCACTTAGGAAGAAATTCAAAGAATCCCTCAAGTCCAGAACCAATAAGCCAATTTTGAAAATCATTCAAAAAGATAAATAAACCCAGAAAATATTTGAAAAGAAAAGGTGGTCAAAACCAGGGTGTCATAGAATACTTCATAAATTATAGATACGTTGTAGACGTATCAATCACCACCATCACCCAAGAAGGAGAATTGAGTACATGGGTATGGGAACCACCCTTGGCTTGTGCCTAGCTTGGGGGAGGTGCCCCGGTAACGTATCATCATCACTTTTTATCATCATTATCTATCTTAGCTCGATCCTTAGTTATTTCATGATTTATAAGAATAAAGTTTTAGTATGATTTAGTTTCAAGTGATTGCTTTGTGATCTATCTATCTATGTAATCGTGTGTGAAAGTTATATAATAAAGAGTAGTTGAGTTGAGTGTTTTGCTTTTGATGATCCAATCTTAGAAATAAAAAGAGAAAGAATAAAAAATAAGATCGTATGCTAACCCCATGGGGAGTGATGACTTCACATAAGAGAAGTATAATTGATAAAACTTGTTGGAAGTTGACAAACATAGCATTGGTCATTGTTGCAATTCATGAAAAAGTAATAAAGGAAGAGAGTTCTCACATATAAATACACTATCTTGGACATCTTTTATGATTGTGAGCCCCCATCAAATATTCTATGTCAATTAGTTGACGTTGGACAAGGAAGACAACGTAATGAGTTATGTTTGCTTATATTCACATAGAAGTTATATTGTTTTGGATCCTCTAACATGTAGTGCTTGCCCCCTATCTTTTGCTAGCCAAAATTCTGTACTAAGTAACTTGTGCATCCAAAAAACCCTTAAATCCAGTTTCATGCCATGAGAGTCCACTATCACTACTGGAATCAGCTTCTTTGCCGTCTGCCATAGCAGACGGCAAAGGCCTGCCTGGCGGACGGCAAAGCCATTGCCGTCCGCCAGCAGACGGCGAACAGTCCGGCCGAACGGGTGCCGGTAAAGGCCACTTTGCCGTCTGCTGGAAGACGGCAAAGAAGCCAAGCTCTTTGCCGTCTGCTGGCAGACGGCAAAGCCCCTGGACGGCAGACAAAAGGTGCCAGCCCCGTTAGGGGGCTAACGGCGCTCATTGCCGTCTGCCAGCAGACGGTAAAGAGCTGCAGCTGACGTCAGCTGATGTCAGGCGTCAGCTGGGCCAGCGCAGGCTCTTTGCCGTCTTCCAGCAGACGGTAAAGAAGAAAGCTCTTTGTCGTCTGCTCGCAGACGGCAAACAGGCCAAATAGGCCAGCCCAGCTTGCACAGGCTGCTGCCACATGGCCTATTTGCCGTCTGCTAGCAGACGGCAAACCTCTTTGCCGTCTGCTAGCAGACGGCAAAGTGGCTATATAGCCCCTGTTTTTACTGTTTTCTCTTATATCAATTCATTTGCACATAAATTCACACACACACACATATATATATATATATATATATATATATATATATATATATATATATATATATATATATATATATATATATATATATATTCAGAATCACATAATAAGGCAAACATTATGTCTAGTCCATCACATAAAATGTCTCATCCACTACATAATAAACAACACATATGCAAATAATATGCAAGCCATATGGATATGATCATCCAACACATACCAAATCAAAACATATGCAAGTCTCATCCATACATATGCAAGTTTCATTCATCTATACATACATATGCCAGTGTCAATTGTTGATCCTACAAAATCAAAACAAAATGGAAGGACAAGGACTCCATGAACGCAAGCTTCCGTGAAGTGAATCAAATCTGCAAAATGGGAAAGAAGGAAGTTAGAAGAAGAAGAAGACTAGAAGAAGAAGAAGAAAAAGAAGAAGAAGAAGACTAGAAGAAGAAGAAGAAGAAGAAGAAGAATTTTTCTTCTCTTTCTTTTTCTTCTTCTTATTGCTTACTTGTGTCATTTTAGAGCTAACCTAGTTAAATAGGCCATTTTTGACCTAAATATGCTAAGTATGTCATAAATGAACTAAATAAGCTAAGTATAGGTCATTTCAGAGCTAACCTAAGTAATTATGCCATTTTTGAGCTAATTAAGCATATTAAGTCATTTTGGAGCTAAATAGGTCATTTCTTAAGCATATTATGTCATTTTTGAGCTAGCTAAGCATATTGAGTCATTTTGGAGGAATAAATGCTAAGTATAGGTAACTTTAGAGCTATCCTAGGTTAAATAGGTCATTTTTTAGCTAATTAAGGTTATTATGTCATTTTTGAGCTAGCTAACCATATAAATTCATTTTTGGAGGAATAAATGCTAAGTATATGTCATTTTAGAGCTTTCCTAGGTTAAATAGGTCATTTTGGAGCTAAATAGGTGATTTCTTAAGCTAAGCTAAGTATAGGTCATTTGAGAGCTATCCGTGGTAAAATTGGTCATTTTGGAGCTAATTAAGGTTATTATGTCATTTTGGAGGAAATAATGCTAAGTACAGGTCATTTTAGAGCTAAATATGTCATTTCTTAAGCTAAGCTAAGTATAGGTCATTTGAGAGCTATCCATGGTAAAATTGGTCATTTTGGAGCTAAGTAAGGTTATAATGTCATTTTCGAGGAAACTAAGCTAAGTATATGGCATTTTGGAGATAAATAGGTCATTTCTTAAGCTAAGTACGCATTTGTTATGCTAAACACTTGCGAAAACTTACCGTCATCATGGAGGTGTAGTTGTAGGTGTAGTTGTAGGACCGGTCGCGCCAGTGGCTGACGGAGGAGGATCGGTCGATGCATGTCGGGAGTTATGCTGCACCAAAGATCATTTCCAATGTATCGTTAGCATGATGCAACTCAAATGTGAAGACTAGTAACTAATGACCATTCAAATGAAACTCACCGTGCCCGCCGGAGCAATGACTGGCATCGGCGGAGGGGTCGTGCCGCTCTTCTCGCACAGGGTCTGCACATTTGGTTTTGACGAGTCAGTCATATTAGATACTACTGTAAGGAACATTACGTGCATGATTTGGCTAATATGCAGAAGAAACTTACCGTGAACATCTCGTATAGAGCCCGGTTAGCCATCATGTTCCGGTTCCTCTCCTCCTCCAACGCATTAGCCGTCCTGTCCTCAAGCTCCCTCTCCCTCTCCGCCGCCTGCCGGTCCCTCTCCTCTAGAATCGCCTGGGTCTTCGCTCTCTCTTCCTCAATAGCAGCCTGGGTCTTCGCTCTCTCTGCCTCAATAGCAGCCTGCAACACCACTCGTTAGCATTGTAATCATCGACGGCTGCACACACAATGTAATGAAGGAAAGGTATCTGAGTCCGTATAACTAACCTTGAATTCGAGCTCCACTGGCCGTGCACGAGGCAATATCTCAGGATCGGAGCCGGTCTGGCGCTTCTTGATCTGCGGGAGAGTGCTACTACAACGTATCAGTCCATCCCCAATGGCTAATGAGCCATGGGGCCTCCCGCCACCAGATATCATCACCAGCTCTGGATCAAGAGGTTGTTGGCTCGAGTTAAAGTCCGGCCCTTTCCTCGCCTTCCCCTCGTCTCTGTACCTCACAAGCTTGTGGTGGGAGGCGCGGTTGGTGAATTTCTTTGGATCATCGAGGTCAGACTTAGAGAATGCCTTGGCCTTCTTGTACGAGGCAGTATTGGACATGGCATAGAGGTCGAACAGCTGTGGCACTGGAGCCTTGTTCTCTCGTGCCTAAAAGAGAGGAACAGAGTATTAGTTGAGGGCTCAAGCTAGCATGAAGAATAAATTTGCATGAATCATGAAGCAAACCACATACCCAGTTTTCCCCGTACTGATGTAGGTTGACGCTGCCTAGATGGTGTGGGACACCTTTCATTTTGCCACGCTTGTCCTTTGCAGTGTTGTGGGTGGAGCGCCATTGGGGAGAGCACCACTCATCCACCAACGCCTCCCAACAGTCCATCCTATCCGCACACCATCTCGGGGGCACCTAAGTTAAGCAAGAGAAATTTGACCGCTACGCCTACGAATCAAATCAAGGAAACTAAGTACAAGGCCTTAAGAATAGGTAATTACCTTCATGTACTTCTCCTTACTCAGAAACTTCTCGCGGCACTTCTCTCTTTTCCTCCTAATACCAGCCGAGACGAAGTAGTCTCGAATAGCCTGTGTCCGAGCCTCGTGCCGAAAGTTTTGAAGTAGGCGCCTGCACTCGTTGTCGATAACCAGAGCCGCGGCCTCCTCCTGTCCCTCAGCACACCTGTAGAAGGTCTGCAATAAAACAAGAAAACACGAATTAGTACAATCACTAGGGTTGCCAATCAAAGAAGGAAACACAACGTAGATGGCAAAGGAGAAATTACCCAAAACGTCTGGATCACAATGTCGGCCACCTTGTGGCACTCGACATCGCCGATCCTATGCCCCGGCGGGGCCGGGGCAGCCAAGTAGTGCTCCCAGGTCATTCCTAACTCGGGAACCCGGCCCTCACCGGGCAACGTGACCCACCCCGGGAAGCTCTGGCGACAAATCACACCAAGGACACTGTTGGGCCTGCGGACATGAGGCTCGTGTGTCCAAGACCTGCAGTATGACAAGGCCAACGCATTAGATATTCGAAGAAACGTGAAGGCATAAGGTTAAAAAAGAGTAAATGCACTTACTTGGCCCCGTTAGGCGCAATCAACCACCTCTGGTCGGGGGTCGCCGGGGTGGGCGGGAGCTTTGTACCACCACGCTGGTAGACTTTGCGCCCCTCAACCCACTCACCCTCGCTATAGCTATCAGAACTATAGCCACCCTCAGCACGGCCACTCGACTCCGTCGAGTTCCGCTGCGACTCAGCGTGATCCCTGCTGACCTCCGGAGTCTCGTGGGACGGAGTCTCGTGGGACGAAGGGTCGTCGGCCCGACGCTCGTCGGCCCGAGGCTCGTCGGCCATAGGCGCGTCTGCCATAGGCTCGTCGGCCCGAGGCTCGTGGACCGGAGTCCGAGACAGGTCCACCTCAGGCGGCTCCATCTCAGACGGAGCACTCCTGTGGTCGGGTGAATCAGCTGGGGGTGGCGGCGAGGAAGGCGTAGTAGCAGCCTTCCTACCTCTCCCGCCGCCACGTCCACCTCTACCAGCCTTCTTGCCCCCCGACCTCTCCCGGCCGAAGAAGAAGCGACCGCCGGTGGTGTCTGCATACTGAGATCCAGCGCTCTCCGGAGGCTATGGGGTGGAATGGAACTACCCCTCCCACCATGCGCCGAGGTAGGAGCCTCGGAGCGCTCTCGACCCGCGCCCACCATCTGTCAACACCTGCAATGACAAAGAGTAAACGAAATTAGTACAACATAAAAAGAATGAATACCTGACATGAATAATATGTATATAATTTAAGTGTATCATCATCATGAACATAATAAAAAATTGAATACCTAAAAAATTGAATATATACCTAATTTAAGTGTCGGGGTGTCGTGTCGGGGTCGGGGTGTCGTGTCGGGGTCGGGGTGTCGTGTCGGGGTCGGGGTGTCGGGGTGTCGGGGGTGTCGTGTCTAGGTGTCGGGGTGTCAGGGGTGTCGGGGTGTCGGGGTCGGGGTGCCGTGTCGGTGTCGGGGTGTCGGGTCGGGGTCGGGGTGCCATGTCGGGGTAGGGGTGTCGGGTCGGGGTCGGGGTGTCGGGGTCGGGGTGTCGGGTCGGGGTCAGGGTCGGGGTGTCGGGTCGGGGTCGGGGTCGGGGTTTTTCCTCTTTTTTTCTTTTCTTCTTCTTCCTCTTCTTCCTTTTCTTCATTTTCTTCCTTTTTTTCCTGCTTCTTCTTCCTCCTTTCCTTTTTCCTCTTCTTCTTCTCCTCCTCTCCTCTTTTTTCTTCTTCTCCTCCTCCTAACCTAATTAACCTAATTGATGTCGAAACCAGTAGCATCTAACTAATTAACCAACTCAAAAAACCTAATTAACAACATCTAACTAATTAACCTAATTGATTTATCTACTATCTACTAACAGTAGCATCTATATATATCTATAATCATGATATTAAAAAAAGGAAAAAAAACAGAAAAACAGAAAAAAAAAAGGGCAGAGGTGTGGGAGCTCACCGGAGGGGGTGACGCCGGGGGGCTCGTCGGGGGGGTGCCATCGGGGGGGCTCGCCGGGGGGTGCCGCCGGGGAGGGCTCGACGGGGCGGCGGCGCGTGGCCGCTGCGGCAGACTGCGGGGCGGCGGCGCGGGGCAACGGAGGTGCGGGGCGGCGGCGCGGGGCGGCGGCGCGGAGCAGGGCGGGGCGGCGGCGGGGGCAGGGCAGGGCAGGGCGGGGCGACAGCGGGGGCGGCGGGGGCAGGGCAGGGCAGGGCGGGGCGGCGGCGCTGAGACAGAGAGGGAGATAGAGATGTGAGAGAGAGAGAGAGAGAGGCTTTGGGCGCGGGGGCGAAAATTAAGCCCCCCTCTTTCCCGTCTGCTGGCAGACGGCAAAGAATTCTTTGTCGTCTGCCAGCAGACGGCAAAGACGGTGACCGTTAGCCCGCCCCCACCGTGACATTGTGGGCCCCACCCTCACCTCGTTGCCGTCTGCTGGCAGATGGCAAAGAAATTTTTGCCATCTGCCAGCAGACGGCAAAGAAGTGGCAGATGGAAAAGAGCTTGACCTAGCCAGTGCCGTGCCCCGTGGGGCCCACTTTGGTATTTGCCGTCTGCTGGCAGACGGCAAAGAACTCTTTGCCATCTGCCAGCAGACGGCAAAGAAGTGCAGATGGCAAAGACCCTCTTTGCCCTCAGCTGGTTCTTTGCCGTCTGCTTTGGCAAGACAGACGGCAAACAGCCTCTTTGCCATCAGCTGGCAGACGGCAAAGAGCTGGAAGATGGCAAATAACTGAATTCCAGTAGTGTATATCTACCTATGGATTGAATAATATCCTTCAAGTAAGTTGTCATCGGTGCAAAGCAATAAAAATTGCTCCTAAACATGTATGAATTTTTTTTGTAAGGGAAAATAAGCTTTGTACGATCTTGTGATGGTGGAGTAATAAAAGCGACAGACTGCTGATACGTCTCCAACGTATCTATAATTTTTTATTGTTCCATGCTATTATATTATCAATCTTGGATGTTTTTATATACATTTACAGCAATTATATATCATTTTTTGGGACTAACCTATTAACTTAGTGTCCAGTGCCAGTTGTTGTTGTTTGCCTGTTTTTGGTTTTCCAAAATATCAGTACCAAACGAAGTCCAAATGCCATGAAACTTTTTGGAGATTTTTTTTCTTAACATAACAAACACTAGAAGCTTCGGGAGGAGACGAGAAGATGAAGCAGTGGCCCATGAGGCACCACGGCGCGCCCCAGTGGGGGCGCCCTGGTGGCTCGTGGGGCCCACACAGCTCCGTTTGACCTAATTCCTCCACTATAAATTCTCTAAAATCGGGAAATCATCAGAGGAGTCCACGAAATACTTTTTCCACTCCCGCAAGTTTCTGTTCTCGAGAGATCCCATCTGGAGGCCTTTTTCGGTGCTCCGCCGGAGGGGGAATTGATCTTGGAGGGGCTCTACATCAACCTTGCTACCCTTCCGATGATGCGTGAGTAGTTTACCACAGACCTTCGGGTCCATAGTTAGTAGCTAGTGGCTCCTTCTCTCTTTTCGATCTTCAATACAATGTTCTCCTCGATGTTCTTGGAGTTCTATTCGATCTAATCACTTTTTGCCGTGTGTTTGTTGGGATCCGATGAATTGTGAGTTTATGATCAGATTATCCATGAATATTATTTGAGTCTTCTCTGAACTCTTTTATGCATGATTATTATAGCTTCGTATTTCTCTCCGATCTATTGATTTGGTTTGGCCAACTAGATTGATTTATCTTGCAATGGGAGAGGTGCTTTGTAATGGGTTCGATCTTGCGGTGCTCAATCCCAGTGACAGAAAGGGACATGACACGTATGTATCATTGCTATTAAGGGTAAAAAGATGGGGTTTATTCATGCGTGAGTTTACTTTGTCTACATCATGTCATCTTGCTTAAGGCGTTACTTCCTTCTTTATGGACTTAATACACTAGATTCATGCTGGATAGCGGTCGATGTGTTGAGTAATAGTAGTAGATGCAGGCAGGAGTCGGTCTACTTGTCTCGGACGTGATGCCTATATACATGATCATTGCCTTGGATATCGTCATGATTATTTGCTTTTCTATCAGTTGCCCAACAGTAATTTGTTCACCCACTGTATGCTATTTTCATGAGAGAAGCCTCTAGTGAAAACTATGGCCCCCGGGTCTACTTCAATCATATATTAAAAATCCTAAAAATACCTTGCTGCACTTTTACTTTATTTATTTTATTTTATATTTTATTTCTATCTATCTATCTATCACCATACAATTTAATCTTGCAATTAACCGCCGAGGGATTGACAACCCCTTGTTTGCGTTGGGTGCAAGGATTTGTTGTTTTGTGTGCAGGTACAGCTAACGAGGTGTTGCGTGATTCTCCTACTGGATTGATAACCTTGGTTTCATAACTGAGGGAAATACTTATCTCTACTGTACTGCATCTCCCTTCGTCTTCTGGGAATTACCAACGCAGCTCACAAGTAGCACGAAGAATTTCTGGCGCCGTTGCCGGGTAGACATCATCAACATCTATCAAGTACCTACACATAAAACTTTCATCTCCTTGCATTTATTTTATTTGCCTTTATCTCTCATTTTCATCTTCCCCACTTCTATTTTTTTTTAAATACAAAAATATTTTCCGTTTGCCTTTTTCTTGTTTGCTCGTCTTATCATTATGGCTAGTTCTTCTCTCATTACTATTACCCCTGAAAATGAAGTGCTTAATTTTAAACAAAGGGGAGGAGAGAATTTAAAAGATGCTTGGTATAGGATTTGTGATGCTCATAATAGATCAACTCGTAAGCAATCCTCCACCATCCTTCTTCGCAATTTTTATGTGGGCATTACTACTTGGTATAGATTTGTGCTTGACACTATTACCAGTGGGAATTTCTTGATGTGTCCCTCTATGGATGCTTTTAATGCTATGGGAAATTTGGTGGGATCACCACCTATTACTATTAATGAAACAACTTTGAGCTTGGAACATGTTATGGAAAGGTTAGATGTTATTGAAAATAAAATGCCTACCGTTGAGCATATTGAAAATTAAGATAAAAGGATTCATAACCATGTTACTCAATTTGGATCAAAGGTAGGGATTACTCTTAAGATGCTAAAAGACAAAGAACCGATAATTAATGAAAGGATGGAACAAAGTCCAGCTAGGATTGATAAGTTGGAAGAAATTATTAATAATTTGGGTTCCGCCTTTTCTTCTGCTAAAACTATTGAAAAAATTACTCCTAGCAAGAATTGCAAGTTTACATATGTTCCTAAAACCAATGGTGCTACTTCTAGTAAGGGAAACGAGGATCTTAAAATGATTAGCGTGCACCCCAATTTTGTTGATATGATAAAAGAACCTATATATAAAAAAATTAATTTTGTGCCTAGAAGTGTGATGATGAGAAACACCTATGTTGAATCCACTAGGAAAAATGGATGTGTGATTGAGGAATTGGAAACCAAGGATGACAATACTTGAAACTATGCATTATGCCTAGCTAGGGGCATAAAACAATAGCGCTTGTTGGGAGGCAACCCAATGAATAAAATAAATTTTTACTTTTTATTTCTGTTATTGTGTGTTTTAACAATTATGCTAATGTTATGATTGAGTTTTTATGTTTTAATTAGTGTTTGTGCCAAGTAATGCCTTTGGGATGATTTGGGAGATAGTATAACTGATGCTGTTTGGAAAACAGAAAGTTTTGCGTCCAGTGCTGGAATTTTAGTTCTGTACTAGAGCGTCAGAAAAATCTGAAATTTTTACACAGTATTGGTATATGAATTGGTCACGTTTTCCTCATTTTTCAGAATTTTTGGAGTTACAGAAGTATGGCTTTTAAATAGATCTCTGCAGACTGTTCTGTTTTTGATAGATTCTGTTTTTGATGCATTGCTTGCTTGTTTTGATGAAACTATGGATTGTATCGGGGGGTATAAGCCATGGAGAAGTTAGAATACAGTAGGTATAATGCAAAAATAAAATATGAATGGGTTTGCAACAGTACTTAAAGTAGTGATTTCTTTTGTTATACTAACGGATCTCACGAAGGTTTTGTTGAGTTTTGTGTGATTGAAGTTTTCAAGTTTTGGGTGAGATCACGATGGATGAAGGAATAAGGAGTGGCAAGAGCCTAAGCTTGGGGATGCCCAAGGCACCCCAAGGTAATATTCAAGAAAGACTCAAGCGTCTAAGCTTGGGGATGCCCCGGAAGGCATCCCCTCTTTCTTCTACCAACCATCGTTAATTTTACTTGGAGCTATATTTTTATTCGTCACATGATATGTGTTTTGCTTGGAGCGTCGTGTATTATATGAGTCTTTGCTCTGTTTGCTTTTTAGTTTGTCACAATCATCTTTGCTGGACACACCAATTTGAGAGAGTCACACGTTTGTCATAATTTGTTAGAATACTCTATGTGCTTCACTTCAATTTTTTGAGCTAGGCAGTTGCTCTAGTGCTTCACTTAAATCTTATTGAGCACGGCGGTGGCCATATTTTGAAGAAATATTTAAACTCTCATGCTTCACTTATATTATTTTGAGAGTTGATAAGACTAAAATTTTGAAGAAACATTTGCACTCTCATGCTTCACTTATATCTTTTTGAGAGTTGATAATAGTAATGGTAATTTGCACAAGATATGAATTTGGTCCCAAAGTGATGAATATTCAAGAGGGATATAATAAAAACTTTCAAAAAGATCATTGGATATGATAAGTGTGATTCCTTGCAATAGTTTTGCGATATGGAGATGATAATATGTGAGCCATGTTAGTGAGTAATTGTGATTTAGTAAGAATATTAGTGTTAAGGTTTTTGATTCCCTATGCATGCACATTAAGTTAATAGTTATGCAAAGAAGTTATATCCTATTTATGGTGCATTATTCGGTGTTAGTTATGTTCAATGCATGTTTATGACCGCTTTCGCTTTTTGGTTGGTCGCTTCTCAATCTATTTGCTAACCTTCATTTGTACTAAGCGGGAATACTGCTTGTGCATCCAAACTCCTTAAACCCAAGTTGTGCCAAATGAGTCCACCATATCTACCTATATGCGGTATTTCCATGCCGTCCAAGTAAATTTGCATGTGCCAACTCTAATTTTCAAAATAATTTTCCGTTTTGTGTGCCCGTACCGCTCATGAAGTGGCAGGGGGTGGCCAATATTTTCCATGCTAGGTGTGTTATTCTCACGATGAGTGTTTATTCACTTGTCATTGCACGAGAGAGTGGCTGGTAATAGGGATGCCCAGTCCCACAATGAATCAAAAATTAACAACAACAAAATTCCTTGGAAAGTGTTGGAATGGAGGGCACCCGTGGATATGGCTAGCCATGGATTGTGAAAGAATGGTGGAAAGGAAATAAACTTTATTTTCTGTTTGGGAACCGCTTATGATGTGTCTAGCATGGAAGATATTGGGAATTCTCGGTCGTTTTCGTTGACAGGAAAAGCATGCCTCTCAAAATAATTTTATCTCTCTAATTTAAGCTTTGAGCTCTGGCACATTTGCAAATCTCTACTTCCCTCTGCGAAGGGCCTATCTATTTACTTTTATGCAATTTTTATTTTTATTTTGAGTCTCCATCTTCTCTTACAAAGCACCAACTAGAGAGCACTATTGTCATACCTGTGCATTGTGTGTAGGTAATGTTAAGTGTGTTTCATGAATGGATCAATGATTGAGCATAATGGGCTAGGGATAACTTTCTTTAGCGTTGATATTTTGAAAGACATGGTTGCTTGTTAGTATGCTTGAGTATTTATATCTTCATGTCAAACTATAGACTATTGCTCTAAATCATTCAAGTCTAAATGTCCTTGCTACAAAGAAAAGAATATATGATGAATATGATAGGTAGCATTCCACATAAAAAATTCTGTTTTTATCATTTACCTACTCGAGGACGAGCAGGAATTAAGCTTGGGGATGCTTGATACGTCTCCAATGTATCTATAATTTTTTATTGTTCCATGCTATTATATTATCAATCTTGGATGTTTTTATATACATTTACAGAAATTATATATCATTTTTTGGGACTAACCTATTAACTTAGTGCCCAGTGCCAGTTGCTGTTTTTTGCCTGTTTTTGGTTTTCCAGAATATCAGTACCAAACGAAGTCCAAATGCCACGAAACTTTTTGGAGATTTTTTTCTTAACATAACAAACACAAGAAGCTTCGGGAGGAGACAAGAAGATGAAGCAGTGGCCCATGAGGCACCACGGCGCGCCCCAGTGTGGGCGACCTGGTGGCTCGTGGGGCCCACACAGCTCCGTTTGACCTAATTCCTCCACTATAAATTCTCTAAAATCGGGAAACCAACAGAGGAGTCCACGAAATACTTTTTTCGCCGCCGCAAGTTTCTGTTCTCGAGAGATCCCATCTGGAGGCCTTTTCTGGTGCTCCGCCGAAGGGGGAATTGATCACGGAGGAGCTCTAAATCAACCTTGCTACCCTTCCGATGATGCGTGAGTAGTTTACCACAGACCTTCGGGTCCATAGTTAGTAGCTAGATGGCTCCTTCTCTCATTTTGATCTTCAATACAATGTTCTCCTCGATGTTCTTGGAGTTCTATCCGATGTAATCACTTTTTGCGGTGAGTTTGTTGGGATCTGATGAATTGTGAGTTTATGATCAGATTATCCATGAATATTATTTGAGTCTTCTCTGAACTCTTTTATGCATGATTATTATAGCTTCGTATTTCTCTCCGATCTATTGATTTGGTTTGGCCAACTAGATTGATTTATCTTGCAATGGGAGAGGTGCTTTGTAATGGTTCGATCTTGCGGTGCTCATTCCCAGTGACAGAAAGGAACATGACACGTATGTATGATTGCTATTAAGGGTAAAAATATGGGGTTTATTCATGCGTGAGTTTACTTTGTCTACATCATGTCATCTTGCTTAAGGCGTTACTCCGTTCTTTATGGACTTAATACACTAGATGCATGCTGGATAGCGGTCGATGTGTGGAGTAATAGTTGTAGATGCAGGCACAAGTCGGTCTACTTGTCTCGGACGTGATGCCTATATACATGATCATTGCCTTGGATATCGTCATGATTATTTGCTTTTCTATCAATTGCCCAACAGTAATTTGTTCACCCACCGTATGCTATTTTCATGAGAGAAGCCTCTAGTGAAAACTATGGCCCCCGGGTCTACTTCAATCATATATTAAAAATCCTAAAAATACCTTGCTGCACTTTTACTTTATTTATTTTATTTTATATTTTAGTTCAATCTATCTATCTATCACCATACAATTTAATCTTGCAATTAACCGTCGAGGGATTGACAACCCCTTGTTTGCGTTGGGTGCAAGGATTTCTTGGTTTTTGTGCAGGTACTGCTAACGAGGTGTTGCGTGATTCTCCTACTAGATTGATAACCTTGGTTTCATAAGTGAGGGAAATACTTATCTCTACTATACTGCATCTCCCTTCCTCTTCAAGGAATTACCAACGCAGCTCACAAGTAGCAACTGCAGAATTAAGGTCACTGTCACAAGGGGCAATATAAAGTGACGTTCCTTTACATTAAGAGTTTGCACATCCAAAAATAGTACCCTCCTCTATTTCATTTTTATTTTTCTCTCTTGGCAAGCATCATGTGGTGGGGATTGATCCAGGCATATATATCCAGTTGGATGTAGGCAATCATGAGTTATTATTGTTGACATTACCCTTGAGGTAAATACGTTGGGACGCGAAATTATAAGCCCCGATCTTTCTATGTGTTCTACTGAAACTTTTGCTCCATAAGTATGTCGTGAGTGTCAGCAATCATAGAAGACTAAATGATAGTTGAGTATGTGAACTTGCTAAACAAAACTCTTACATAGACTCTTTCTGATAATATGATGAATTGCAATTGCTTCAGTGACTGAGATCATAGTTTGTTAGTTTTCAATTTGGTTTATGGTTCATACTTTAACTTGTGGATGAATTGTCACTTTTTCATGAGAACTTTTATGATGATATATTGTTGTTATAATAAAGATGATGATGCTCCATGTCCGTATTTTATTTTTATCGACGCCTCTCTCTCTAAACAAGTGGTCATGATTATCGATTTCGGCTTTCGCTTGGGGACAAGCGAGGTCTAAGCTTGGGGGAGTTGATACGTCCAATTTGCATCATGATTTGCTACTAATAATTATTATGTTTTTCATCATTATTTCACTTTATGGTACAATTCTTATGCCTTTTCTCTCTTATTTTGCAAGATTCATATGAAGAGGGAGAATGCCGGCAGCTGGAATTCTGCACCAGAAAGGGGTGAAACAGAGATAGCTATTCTGCACAACTCCAAATGACCTAAAAATTTACTGAGAATTATTTTGGAATATATAAAAAATACTGGTGAAACAATCAACAGGAGGGGACCCACCAGGCAACCACAAGCCTGGGGGGCACGCCCTACCCCCTAGGCGCGCCCCCCAAGCTTGTGGGGCCCCTGGCAGGCCTTGCAACTTGTGAGCTGCGTTGGTAATTCCCTGAAGAGGAAGGGAGATGCAGTACAGTAGAGATAAGTATTTCCCTCAGTTATGAAACCAAGGTTATCAATCTAGTAGGAGAATCACGCAACACCTCGTTAGCAGCACCTGCACACAAAAAAAACAAATCCTTGCACCCAACGCAAACAAGGGGTTGTCAATCCCTCGGTGGTAAGTTGCAAGATTAAATTGTATGTGAGAGATAGATAGATTGAAACAAAAATACAAAAATAAAATAAATAAATAAAAAGTGCAGCAAGTATTTTTAGGGTTTTAGTTTATGATTTAGATAGACCCGGGGGCCATAGTTTTCACTAGAGGCTTCTCTCAAGAAAATAGCATACGGTGGGTAGACAAATTACTATTGGGAAATTGATAGAAAAGCAAATAATCATGACGATATCCAAGGTAATGATCATGTATATAGGCATCATGTCCGAGACAAGTAGACCGACTCCTGCCAGCATCTACTACTATTACTCCATACATTGTCCGCTATCCAGCATGCATCTAGTGTATTAAGTCCATAAAGAACGGAGTAACGCCTTAAGAACGATGACATGATGTAGACAAGATAAACTCATGTATGAATAAACCCCATCTTTTTACCCTTAATAGCAACGATATATACTTGTCATGTCCCTTTCTGTCACTGGGATTGAGCACCGCAAGATCGAACCCTTTACAAAGCACCTCTTCCCATGGCAAGATAAATCAATCTAGTTGGCCAAACCAAATCAGTAGATCGGAGAAGAAATATGAAGCTATAATAATCATGCATAAAAGAGATTAGAGAAGACTCAAATAATATTCATGGATAATCTGATCATAAACTCACAATTCATCGGATCCCAACAAACACACCGCAAAAAGTGATTACATCGAATAGAATTCCAAGAACATCGAGGAGAGCATTGTATTGAAGATCAAAAAGAGAGAATAAATCATCTAGCTACTAACTATGGACCCGAAGGTTTGTGGTAAACTACTCACGCATCATCGGAAGGGCGGCAAGGTTGATGTAGAGCCCCTCCGTGATCGATTCCCCCTCCGGCGGAGTGCCGGAAAAGGCCTCCAGATGGGATCTCTCGAGAACAGAAACTTGCGGCGGTGGAAAAAGTATTTCGTGGAGTCCCCTGAGGGTTTCTGATTTTTTGGAAATTTATAGTGGAGGAATTATGTCAAACGGAGCTCTGTGGGCCCCACGAGGTACCAGGGCACGCCTGCCCCCCCCCCCCCCCCCCCAGGCGCGCCCTGGTGCCTCGTGGGCAACCCCTGGGGCTTCTGGCCTCCTCCCGAAGCTTCTAGTGTTGTATATGTCCAGAAAAAATCTCCAAAAAGTTTCGTGGCATTTGGACTTCGTTTGGTATTGATATTCTGTAAAACAAAAACAGGGTAGAAAATAGCAACTGGCACTGGGCAGTAAATTAATAGGTTAGTCTCCAAAAATGATATATAATTGCTTTAAATGTATATAAAAACATCCAAGATTGATAATATAACAGCATGGAACAATCAAAAAGTATAGTTACATTGGAGACGTATCAGCATCCCCAAGCTTAATTCCATCTCGTCCTCGAGTAGGTAAATGATAAAAACAGAATTTTTGATGTGGAATGCTGCCTATCATATTCATCATATATTCTTTTCTTTTGTAGCATGGACTTTGGAGTTGAATGATTCAAAGCAATAGTCTATAATTTGACATGAAGATATAAATACTCAAGCATCCTAACAAGCAACCATGTTTTTCGAAATATCAATGCTAAAGAAAGTTATCCCTAGCCCATTATGCTCAATCATTGATCCATTCATGAAACACACTCGAATATTAGCAACACACAATGCACAAGTATGACAATAGTCCTCTCTAGTTGGTGCTTTATAAGAGAAGATGGAGATTCAAAATAAAAATAAAAATTGCATAAAAGTAAATAGATAGGCCCTTCGCAGAGGGAACCAGAGATTTGTCAAATGTGCCAGAGCTCAAAGCTTAAATTAGAGAGATAAAAATATTTTGAGAGGCATGCTTTTCCTGTCAACGAAAACGACCGAGAATTCCCAATATCTTCCATGCTAGACATATCATAGGCGGTTCCCAAATAGAAAATAAGGTTTATTTCCTTTCCACCATTCTTTCACAATCCATGGCTAGCCGTATCCACGGGTGCCCTCCATACCAACACTTTCCAAGGAATTTTGTTGTTATTAATTTTTGATTTCATTGTGGGACCGGGCATCCCTATTACCAGCCACTCTCTCGTGCAATGACAAGTGAATAAACACCCATCGTGAGAATAACACACCTAGCATGGAAAATATTGGCCTCCCCCTGCCGCTTCATGAGCGGTACGGGCACACAAAACGGAAAATTATTTTGAAAATTAGAGTTGGCACACGCAAATTTACTTGGAACGGCATTGAAATACCGCATATAGGTAGATATAGTGGACTCATTTGGCACAACTTGGGTTTAAGGATTTTGGATGCACAAGCAGTATTTCCTCTTAGTACAAATGAAGGCTAGCAAAAGATTGAGAAGCAACCAACCAAAAAATGAAAACGGTCATAAACATGCATTAAACATAACTAACATCGAATAATGCACCATAAGTAGGATATAATTTTGTTGCATAACTATTGACTTAACGTGCATGCATAGGGAATCACAAACCTTAACACTAATATTCTTACTAAATCACAATTACTCACTAACATGACTCACATATTATCATTTCCATATCGCAAAACTATTGCAAGGAATCACACTTATCATATCCAATGATATATATGAAATTTTTTATTATATCCCTCATGAATATTCATCACTTTGGGACCAAATTCATATCTTGTGCAAATTACCGTTACTTTCATCAACTCTCAAAAAGATATAACTGAAGCATGAGAGTGCAAATATTTCTTCAAAATTTCAATGTTATCAACTCTCAAAATAATATAAGTGAAGCATGAGAGTTTATTTCTTCAAAATTTTAATCTTGTCAACTCTCAAAATAATATAAGTGAAGCATGAGAGTTTATTTCTTCAAAATATAGCCACCGCCGTGCTCAAAAAGATTTAAGTGAAGCACTAGAGCAACTGCCTAGCTCAAAAAATTTAAGTGAAGCACAAAGAGTATTCTAACAAATTATGATGATCCTGTGGCTCTCTGAAAATAGGTGTGTTCAGCAAGGATGATTGTGACAAACTAAAAAGCAAACAAAGCAAAGACTCATATAATACAAGACGCTCCAAGCAAAACACATATCATGTGACGAATAAAAATATAGCTCCAAGTAAAATTACCGATGGTTGGTAGAAGAAAGAGGTCGGGATGCCTTCTGGGGCATCCCCAAGCTTAGACGCTTGAGTCTTCCTTGAATATTACCTTGGGGTGCCTCGGGCATCCCCAAGCTTAGGCTCTTGCTACTCCTTATTACTTCATCCATCATGATCTCACCCAAAACTTGAAAACTTCAATCACACAAAACTCAACCAAACCTTCGTGAGATCCGTTAGTATAACAAAATAAATCACTACTTTAAGTACTGTTACAAACCCATTAATATTTTATTTTTGCATTATACCTACTGTATTCTAACTTCTCCATGGCTTATACCCCCTATACAATCCATAGTTTCATCAAAACAAGCAAGCAACACGTCAAAAACAGAACAGTCTGTGGCAATCTATTTAAAAGCCATACTTCTGTAACTCCAAAAATTCTGAAAAGTTAGGACAATGTGGGCAATTCATATACCAATATTGTATAAAAATTTCAGATTTTTCTGACGCACCAGTACAGAAACAAAATTCCAGCACTGGACGCAAAACTTTCTGTTTTCCAAACAGCATCAATTATACTATCTTCCAAATCATCCCAAAGGTTTTACTTGGCACAGACACTAATTAAAAACATAAAAACACAATCATAACAGTAGCATAAAAGTGAAAACACACAATAACAGAAACAAATAATAAAAATTTATTTTATTCATTGGGTAGCCTCCCAACAAGCGCTATTGTTTTATGCCCCTAGCTAGGCATAATGCATAGTTTTAAGTATTGTCATCTTTGGTCTTCTTGTCCAAAGAGGTAGTTTTATCAAAGGGTTTTTCAAAGGTAATATGAAACACATCATCCATAGAAAGTTTAGCATTAGCAAGTTGTCCATCCGTAAATCCTTCTTGATTACCGGCTACAATCCAAGAGTATTGTCTACTAACACTATTGAAAACTTGTTGGATTATATTCAAAGGAGGAACTTCTTTTTTAATATTCTCATCAAAGATGTGGTCATTGCGGAACAAATATCTCAACAAGTAATCATTATTATAAAGGATCTCATCTATTACCAGTTTTTCACGGTTCATACCATAAAAATCAAAGATCTCCCTAGCTTCTCGCACTATGTGATCAAATTCATTCATGAGAACAAGGTTGGCTATTTTCTTAGCCCTAGGATCTTTTATAACCAGTAGCTCATAATACAATCTTTGCAAAGTAGGATGGGTGCGAATAAATCTTCTTTCAAGTTTAAGAATAAGTGCGGAAATAGCATCGGCATAATTCTTAGTTTCTTTAAGTTTAGGAGCGTCATCAAAAACCAAGGTCCCAATGCAATTAAAGAATTCTTGGATGACACTTTTTCCTATAACATTACCATGTCCCAACACAAAAGTTTTAGCATCAAGATTGGTAGAACTTCCCTTTTTAGGAGTTTTACCATCATCAGTTTCTGCCATGCCAAAATCACTCATGATAACAATCTTCAAGCAAGCGAACAAGAAAACACGCAAAAAGGCAAACGGAAAATATTTTTGTAAAAAAAATTTAGAAGTGGGGGAGATGAAAACGAGAGGCAAATGGCAAATAAAGTAAATGCAAGGAGATGAGAGTTTTATGCGTAGGTACTTGATAGATGTTGATGATGTCTCCCCGGCAACGGCGCCAGAAATTCTTCCTGCTACTTGTGAGCTGCGTTGGTAATTCCCTGAAGAGGAAGGGGGATGCAGTACAGTAGAGATAAGTATTTCCCTCGGTTATGAAACCAAGGTTATCAATCCAGTAGGAGAATCACGCAGCACCTCGTTAGCAGCACCTGCACACAAAACAACAAATCCTTGCACCCAACGCAAACAAGGGGTTGTCAATCCCTCGGCGGTAAGTTGCAAGATTAAATTGTATGTGATAGATAGATAGATTGAAACAAAAATACAAAAATAAAATAACTAAAGAAAAAGTGCAGCAAGTATTTTTATGGTTTTAGTATATGATTTAGATTGACCCAGGGGCCATAGTGTTCACTAGAGGCTTCTCTCAAGAAAATAGCATATGGTGGGTAGACAAATTACTGTTGGGCAATTGATAGAAAAGCAAATAATCATGACGATATCCAAGGCAATGATCATGTATATAGGCATCACGTCCAAAACAAGTAGACTGACTCTTGCCTGCATCTACTACTATTACTCCACACATCGACCGCTATCCAGCATTCATCTAGTGTATTAAGTCCATAAAGAACGGAGTAACGCCTTAAGAACGATGACATGATGTAGACAAGATAAACTCACGTATGAATAAACCCCATATTTTTACCCTTAATAGTAACGATTCATACGTGTCATGTCCCTTTCTGTCACTGGGATTGAGCACCGCAAGATCGAACCCATTACAAAGCACCTCTTCCCATGGCAAGATAAATCAATCTAGTTGGCCAAACCAAATCAATAGATCAGAGAAGAAATACGAAGCTATAATAATCATGCATAAAGGAGATCAGAGAAGACTCAAATAATATTCATGGATACTCTGATCATAAACTCACAATTCATCGGATCCCAACAAACACACCGCAAAATGTGATTACATCAGATAGAACTCCAAGAACATCGAGGAGAACATTGTATTGAAGATCAAAAAGAGAGAAGAAACCATCTAGCTACTAACTATGGACTCGAAGGTCTGTGGTAAACTACTCACGTATCATCGGAAGGGCAGCAAGGTTGATGAAGAGCCCCTCCGTGATCGATTCCCCCTCCAGCGGAGTGCCGGAAAAGGCCTCCAGATGGGATCTCTCGAGAACAGAAACTTCCGGCGGCAAAAAAAGTATTTCGTGGACTCCCCTGAGGGTTTCTGGTTTTTTGGGAATTTATAGTGGAGGAATTAGGTCAAACGGAGCTCTATGGGCCCCACGAGGTACCAAGGTGCGCGTGCCTCGTGGGCACCCCCTGGGGCTTCTAGCCTCTTCCCGAAGCTTCTAGTGTTGTGTATGTCCAGAAAAAAAATCTCCAAAAAGTTTCGTGGCATTTGGACTTCGTTTGGTATTGATATTCTGTAAAACAAAAACAGAGCAGAAAACAGCAACTGGCAGTGGGCACTAAGTTAATAGGTTAGTCTCCAAAAATGATATATAATTGTTGTAAATGCATATAAAAACATCCAAGATTGATAATATAACAGCATGGAACAATCAAAAATTGTAGATACGTTGGAGAAGTATCAGGCCTCCGGGCCCCTCCTTCTGCTATATGAAGCCATTTGCCATAGAAAAAAATCAGAAGAGGACTTTCGGGACGAAGCGCCGTCGTCTCGAGGCGGAACCTGGGCAGGAGCTATTTTGCTCTCCGGCGGAGTGATTCCGCCGGGGATACTTCCCTCCGGGAGGGGGAAATCATAGCCATCGACATCACCAATGATCCTCTCATCATGGGAGGACCAATCTTCATCAACATCTTCACCAGCACCATCTCATCTCAAACCCTAGTTCATCTCTTGTATTCAATCTTTGTCTCAAAATCTCAGATTGGTACACATCACCAACGATCCTCTCATCGTGGGAGGACCAATCTTCATCAACATCTTCACTAGCACCATCTCATCTCAAACCCTAGTTCATCTCTTGTATTCAATCTTTGTCTCAAAACCTCAGATTGGTACCTGTGGGTTGCTAGTAGTGTTGATTACATCTTGTAGTTGATGCTAGTTGGTTTATTTGGTGGAACATTATATGTTCAGATCCTTAATTCTATTCAATACCCCTCTGATATTGAACATGAATATGATTTGTGAGTAGTTACTTTTGTTCTTGAGGACATGGGAGAAGTCCTGTCATAAGTAATCGTGTGAATTTGGTATTCGTTCGATATTTTGATGCTATGTATGTTGTGCTTCCTTTAGTGGTGTCATGTGAACGTCGACTACATGACACTTCACCATCTTTGGGCCTAAGGGAAGGCATTGTGGAGTAGTAATTAGATGATGGGTTGCTAGAGTGACAGAAGCTTGAACCCTAGTTTATGCGCTATTCCGTAAGGGGTTGATTTGGATCCATATGTTTCATGCTATGGTTAGAGTTATCTTAATTCTTCTTTCGTAGATGCGGATGCTTGCGAGAGGGGGTAATCATAAGTGGGAGGCTTGTTCAAGTAAGAACAGCACCCAAGCACCAGTCCACCCACATATCAAACTATCAAAGTAGCGAACGCGAATCAAACGAACATGATGAAAGTCACTAGATGAAATTCCCATGTGTCCTCGAGAACGCTTTGCTTAATATAAGAGTTCGTTCCGGCTTGTCCTTTGCTCTAAAAAGGATTGGGCCACCTTGCTGCACCTTTGTTACCGTTATTACTTGTTACTTGTTACAAATTATCTTGCAACCAAACTATCTGTTACCTACAATTTATGTGCTTGCAGAGAATACCTTGCTGAAAACCGCTTGTCATTTCCTTCTGCCCCTCGTTGGGTTCAAGACTCTTACTTATTGAAAGGACTACGATTGATCCCCTATACTTGTGGGTCGTCAAGACTCTTTTCTGGCGCCGTTGCCGGGGAGTGAAGCACCTTTGGTGAGTGGAATTTGGTAAGGAAACATTTATATTACGTGCTGAAATTTATTGTTACTTGTCACTATGGAAAGTAATCCTTTGAGGGGCTTGTTCGGGGTATCTTCACCTCGACCGGAAGCATTGACAGTTGCTCCTCAACCTATTGAACCTACTGAAAATATTTATTATGAAATTCCTTCGGGTATGGTAGAGAAACTGCTAGCTAATCCTTATGCTGGAGATGGAATGGTTCATCCTGTTATGCACTTAATCTATGTGGATGAAATTTGTGGATTGTTTAAGCTTGCAGGTTTATCCGGAGATGGAGTTAAGAAGAAAGTATTCCCTTTATCTTTGGAGGTAAAGGCATTGACATGGTATAGGCTATGTGATGATACTAAAACATGGGATTAGAACCGGTTGAAGCTGGAATTTCACCAGAAATTTTAACCTATGCATTTGGTTCATCGTGATCGGAATTATATATATAATTTTTGGCCTCGTGAAGGAGAAAGTATCGCTCAAGCTTGGGGGAGGCTTAAGTATATGTTGCACACATGCCCCAATCATGAGCTCTCAAGAGAAATAATTCTTCAAAACTTTTATGCTCGGCTTTCTCATAATGATCAATCCATGCTCGATACTTCTTCTGCTGGTTCCTTTATGAAGAGAACTATTGAATTCAGATGGGATCTTTTGGAAAGAATTAAACATAACTCTGAAGATTGGGAAGTCGACAAAGGTAATGAGTCAGGTATAAATCTTGAGTTCGGCTGTGTTAAATCTTTTATGGAAACCGATGCTTTTCATAAGTTTAGTACTAAATATGGACTTGACTCTGAGATAGTAGCTACCTTTTGTGAATCCTTTGCTGCTCATGTTGATCTCCCTAAGGATAAATGGTTTAAATATCATCCACCTATTGAATTGAATGAAGAACCTATTAGTGTTAAGGAATAAACAATTGTGTACCACGTTGATCCAGTTGTGCCTACTGCTTATATTGAGAAACCTCCTTTCCCTGTTAGGATTAAGGAACATGCTAAAGATTCAATTGTGGTTAATAAAAGTAATATTAGAGCACCTAGACCTTCTGAACAAATTAAAGTTGAACCTAATATTGCAATGGTTAAAGATCTTTTGGTTGATAATATTGATGGACATGTCATATATTTCTGTGATGAAGCAACTAGAATTGCTAAGCCCGACACTAAAGATAAAAAACAAACCTGTAATTGGCATGCCTGTTATTTTTGTTAAAATTGGAGATCATTGCTATCATGGTTTTTGCCCCATTATATTTGGTAGACCTTTCTTGAATATAGTTAATGCCAAGATTGATTGCACTAAAGAAATTGTCAGTGATAATTTTGGTGAGGTGTCTCATGAGTTTAATTTCTCTAAGTTTCGTAGACAACCTCATGATAAAGAATTACCTAATAAGGATGAAATTATTGGTCTTGCTTCTATTGCTGTGCCCCCTACTGATCCTTTAAACAATATTTGCTAGACCATGAGAATGCTATGCATATGAATGAAAGAAATGAAATAGATGAGCTGTTCTTTAAACAAGCACCTATCCTTAAACATAATTTGCCTGTTGAAACCTTGGGAGATCCACTTTCACCTAAGGGTGATCATGTGTTTGAATTAAAGCAATTACCTGATACACTTAAGTATGCTTATCTTGATGAAAAGAAGATATATCCTATTAGTATTAGTGCTAACCTTTCAGAGCATGAAGAAAAGAGATTACTTAAAACTCTGAAGAAGCACCATGCTGCTATTGGATAAACTCTCAATGATCTTAAAGGCATTAGTCCCACTTTATGTCAGCATAAAATTCATATGGAGCCAGACGCTAAACCCGTTGTTGATCATCAAAGAAGGCTGAATCCTAGAATGAAGGATGTGGTAAGAACTGAAATATTAAAGCTTCTGGAGGCAGGTATAATTTATCCCATAGCTAACAGTAGATGGGCAAGTCCTGTTCATTGTGTTCCTAAGAAAGGAGGTATTACCGTTGTTCCTAATGATAAAAATGAACTTATCCCACAAAGAATTGTAACTGGTTATAGGATGGTAATTGATTTCAGGAAATTAAATAAAGCTACTAGGAAAGATCATTACCCCTTGCCTTTTATTGATCAAATGTTAGAAAGATTATCTAAGCATACACACTTTTGCTTCCTAGATGGTTATTCTGGTTTCTCTCAAACACCTATGTCACCTGAAGATCAAGAGAAAACCAACTTTACTTGTCCTTTTGGACCTTATGCTTATCGTCGTATGCCTTTGGTTTATGTAATGCACCCGCTACCTTTCAAAGATGTATGACTGCTATATTCTCTGACTTTTGTGAAAAGATTGTTGAGGTTTTGATGGATGATTTCTCCGTTTACGGAACTTCTTTTGATGATTGCTTGAGCAACCTTGATCGAGTTTTGCAGAGATGTGAAGAAAGTAATCTTGTCTTGAATTGGGAGAAGTGCCACTTTATGGTGAATGAAGGCATAGTCCTTGGGCATAAAATTTCCGAAAGAGGTATTGAAGTTGATAAAAGCTAAAGTTGATACTATTGAGAAAACGCCATGTCCTAAAGATATCAAAGGTATAAGAAGTTTCCTTGGTCATGCTGGTTTTTATAGAAGGTTTATAAAAGACTTCTCTAAAATTTCTAGGCCTCTTACTAATCTCTTGCAAAAAGATGTTCCATTTGTTTTTGATGATGATTGTGTAGAAGCCTTTGAAGTACTTAAGAAAGCCTTAATTTCTGCCCCTATTGTTCAACCACCTGATTGGAACCTACCCTTTGAAATTATGTGTGATGCTAGTGATTATGCTATAGGTGCTGTTCTAGGACAAAGAGTTGATAAGAAATTAAATGTTATCCATTATGCTAGTAAAACTCTAGACAGTGCTCAAAGAAATTATGCTACTACTGAGAAATAATTTTTAGCAGTTGTGTTTGCGTGTCATAAATTCAGATCTTACATTGTTGATTCCAAAGTTACTATTCACACTGATCATGCTGCTATTAAATATCTTATGGAAAAGAAAGATGATAAACCTAGACTTATTAGGTGGGTTCTTTTGCTACAAGAATTTGATTTGCATATTGTTGATAGAAAGGGAGTTGAGAATCCCGTAGCTGATAATTTGTCTAGAATGGAAAATGTTCTTGATGACCCACTTCCTATTAATGATGATTTTCCTGATGAATAATTAGCTGTGATAAATGCTTCTCGCAATACTCCATGGTATGTAGACTATGCTAATTACATTGTTGCTAAATATATACCACCTAGTTTCACATACCAACAAAAGAAAAAGCTTTTCTTTGATTTAAGACACTACTTTTGGGATGACCCACACTTATATAAAGGAGTAGATGGTATTATTAGACGTTGTGTACCTGAGCATGAACAGCAACAAATCCTACGTAAGTGTCACTCCGAGGCATACGGAGGACACCATGCGGGAGACACAACTGCACACAAGGTACTACAATCTGGTTTTTATTGGCCTACTCTTTTCAAAGATGAATGTAAGTTTGTCCTCTCTTGTGATGAATGTCAAAGAATTGGTAATGTTGGTAGACATCAGGAAATGCCTATGAATTATTCACTTGTTATTGAACCATTTGATGTTTGGGGTTTTGATTATATGGGACCTTTTCCTAAATCCAATGAGTATACTCATATTTTGGTTGCTGTTGATTATGTTACTAACTGGGTAGAAGTTATTCCAACTAGTAGTGCTGATCATAACACTTCCATTAAAATGCTTAAAGAAGTTATATTTCCAAGGTTTGGTGTCCCTAGATATTTAATGACTGATGGTGGTTCACATTTTATTCATGGTGCTTTCCATAAATTGCTTGCTAAATATGATGTTAACCATAGAATTGCATCTCCTTATCATCCTCAGTCTAGTGGTCAAGTTGAATTAACTAATGGAGAAATAAAATTAATTTTGCAAAAGACCATTAATAGATCTAGAAAGAATTGGTCTAAGAAACTTGATGACGCATTATGGGCTTATAGAACTACTTATAAAAATCCTAGGGGTATGTCTCCATATAAAATGGTTTATGGAAAAGCATGTCATTTACCTCCTGAATTAGAACATAAAGCATACTGGGCAATTGATAACCCACAAGTATAGGGGATCAATTGTAGCTTTTTCAATAAAAAAGAGTGTCGAACCCAATGAGGAGCTAAAGGTAGAATTTATATTCTCTTCAAGTTCTATCGACCACCGATACAACTCTATGCACACTTAACGTTTGCTTTACCTAGAACAAGTATGAAACTAGAAGTACTTTGTAGGTGTAAGGATAAGTTTGCAAGGATAAAACTAGAAGTACTTAACGAGAATAAAACTAGGAGTAAATTGCAAGATAATAAAAGTTAGTTGTTTAGTAGAAAGCTTTTTGTAACACAAGAGAAGGATTTATCCCTAGGCAATCGATAACTAGACCGGTAATCATTATTGCAATTTTATATGCGGGAGAGGCATGAGGTAACATACTTTCCGTACTTGGATCATATGCACTTATGATTGGAACTCTAGCAAGCATCCGCAACTACCAAAGATCATTAAGGCAAAACCCAACCATAGCATTAAGTATCAAGTCCCCTTTACTCCCATACGCAACAACCCCCTTACTTGGGTGTAAGCTTCTGTCACTCTAGCCGCCCACTATAAGAGAAATATGAACGTATTGCAAACCCTACAGCGGGAATCCCTCACACTTGCGCGACACGAAGGGTACCATAGGACAACACCAAAATAAAACATACAACTCAAACCAATCATGATCATCAATCAACCCATAGGACAAAAAGAATCTACTCAAACATCATAGGATGGCAACACATCATTGGATAATAATATGTAGCATTAAGCACCATGTTTAAGTAGAGATTACAGCGGGGAGAAGAGGTGTTACACTGTTGCATAGAGGTGGAGAGAGTTGGTGGTGACGGCGGCGAAGTTGTTGATGTAGATCGCCGTCACGATGATTGCCCCGGCGGCGTTCCGGCGCCACCGGGAGAGAGGGGGAGAGAGCCCCCTCCTTCTTCTTCTTGCTTGGCCTCCCCCTAGATGGGAGGAGAGTTCCCCCTCTGGTCCATGGCCGCCATGGCGGCGGAGGGCAGGAGCCCCTCCGAGATTGGATCTCTCTCTCTGTTCTCTTCTGTTTCGCATTCCTGTTTTCCAGCCTTTCACCGTTTCTTAAATTCTCGGAGATCCGTAACTCCGATTGGGCTGAAATTTTAACAAGATTTTTTTCCGTATATTATCTTTCTTGTGGTGAAAGAAGGGGGTCAACTGACTTACGAGGGGCTCACGAGGCACCACGGCGCGCCACCCCTGGGCGCGCCCTGGTGCCTCGTGGGGCCCATGAGCACCGTCTTGCATTGATTCTTCTTCCCAAAAATCACATATATTCCAAAATAAATATCCGTAAATTTTTGTCGCGTTTGGACTTCGTTTGATATGGATATTCTGCAAAAGAAAAACCATGCAACAAATAGAAACTGGCACTGGGCACTGGATCAATATGTTAGTCCCAAAAATAATATAAAATGTTGCCAAAACTATATGAAAGTTGTAGAATATTGGCATGAAACAATCAAAAATTATAGATACGACGGAGACGTATCAGCATCCCGAAGCTTAATTCCTGCTCGTCCTCGAGTTGGTAAATGATAAAAAAGATAATTTTTGATGTGGAATGCTACCTAACATAATCTTGATCATATAATCTAATCATGGCATGAATATTAAGACACGAGTGATTCAAAGCAATAGTCTATAATTTGACATAAAGACATCAATACTCAGGGATACCAACAAACAATCATGTTTTTCAAAATAAAAATGCTAAAGAACACTATCCCAAGCCCGTTATGCTCAATCATTGATCCAGTCATGATACACACTCAATATTAGCTACATCCAATGCACAAGTATGACAATAGTGCTCTCCAGTTGGTGCTTTATACGAGAAGATGGAGACTCAAAATAAAAAATAAAAATTGCATAAAAGTAAAATAGATAGGCCCTTCGCAGAGGGAAGCAAAGATTTGCAGAGGTGCCAGAGTCAAAGCTTAAATTAGAGAGATGAAATTATTTTGAGAGGCATGCTTTTCCTGTAAACGCTACGACCGAAAGTTCCCAATATCTTCCATGCTAGACACATTATAGGCGGTTCCCAAACAGAAAATAAAATTCATTTCCTTTCCACAATTCTTTCACAATCCATGGCTAGCCGTATCCACGGGTGCCTTCCATACCAACACTTTCCAAGGAATTTTGTTATTATTATTTTTGATTCATTGTGGGACTGGGCATCCCTATTACCTTCCACTCTCTCGTGCAATGACAAGTGAATAAACACTCATCTTGAGAATAACCCGCCTAGCATGAAAGATATTGGCCACCCCCTGTCGCCACATGAGCGGTATGGGCACACAAAACAGAAATTTATTTTGAATAATTAGAGTTGGCACATGCAAATTTACTTGGAACGGCATGGAAATACCGCGTATAGGTAGGTATGGTGGACTCATTTAGCACAACTTTAGGGTTAAGGAGTTGGATGCACAAGCAGTATTCCCGCTTAGTACAAGTGAAGGCTAGCAAATAGATTAAGAAGCGACCAACCAAAAAACGAAAACAGTCATAAACATGCATTGAACATAACAAACACTGAATAATGCACCATAAGTAGGATGTAACTTCGTTGCATAACTATAGACTATATGTGCATGCTTCGGGAATCACAAACCTTAACACCAATATTCTTACTAAACCACAATCATTCACTAGTACCTCCCACATATTACCATCTCTATGTCGCAAAACTATTGCAAGGAATCAAACATATCATATTCAATGACCTACAAGTTTTATGTAGGATTTTATGACTAACCATGTGAATGGCCAATTCCTGTTGACTCTCTAAACAGATATAAGTGAAGCATGAGAGTTTAATTCTTTCTACAAAAGACTTGCCCACACTCTAACAAATATAAGGGAAGCAAAAGAGCATTCTACAAATAACGGTTTTCTATATGAAGAGAAACAGGCATGCAAACTTCAAATGATATAAGTGAAGCACATGAAGCATTCTATAAAGCCATACTCAAAAGATATAAGTGAAGTGCATGAAGCATTCTATAAATCAACCAAGGACTATCTCATACCAGCATGGTGCATAAAAGAAAAGGGGAAAATAAACACAAAAGACACTCCAAGAATTTACGCATATCATGTGAACAAAACAAAAACCGAAACATACCGATACTTCTTGAATAAAGATGGGATGCCTTCCGGGGCATCCCCAAGCTTAGACGCTTGAGTCTCCTTGAATATTTACTTGGGGTGCCTTGGGCATCCCCAAGCTTGAGCTCTTGCCTCTCCTCATTCTTCTCATATCAATACCTCCTCGATCTTTGAACACTTCATCCACACAAAACTTAACAAAACCTTCGTGAGATCCGTTAGTATAATAAAGCAAATCACTACTTTAAGTACTGTTGCAAACCCATTCATATTTTATTTTTGAATTATACCTACTGTATTATAACTTCTCCATGTCTTATACCTTACGATACAATCCATAGTTTCATCAAAACAAGCAAAACAATGCATCAAAAACAGAATCTGTCAAAAACAGAACAGTCTGTAGTAATCTGAACATTGACCATAATTCTGTAACTCCAAAAATTCTGAAAAATTAGGAAAAAAAAAAAAAAAATTGTATAACAGTACCGTGTAAAAATTTCAGAATTTTTGCGTGTTCCAGTAAAAAAATGTAAATTCACGCACTACAGCAAAAGTTTCTGTTTTTGCACCTCACATACCAAACAAGCAATTTAAACATCCTAACGGTAAATCTTGGCACATTATTTTTATAATACAATGGATTTGTACAAGGGGATAATTATTTTTTTTGAAAAGTTTCTGTAATCAAGGTTCACAAAGTTTCCATGGGCATGAACAAAGTTCAAGGCTAGCCCCCACTTCCACATTGCTCATCTGTCTCACTTTCACTTTTCTTTTTGTAAAAGTTTTAGGTTCCCCTCTATATTTTTTTTGTTTTTAAACTTTATAGAAGCACTCAACAGAAATAAATGACTCTCTAAAAACTTCCGGGTTGTCTCCCTGGCAGCGCTTTCTTTAAAGCCATTAAGCTAGGCATAAAGTGCTCAAGTAATCGATCCACCCGGATCCCAAGGTATATCAAAGCCAATTTTAATTAACAATGATTTGTATTTTAGTAGTGAGCACAAAGCAACATATATCATGCAATGACGAAGTCTAACTCTCTTCCTATGCATCGGCATGTCATAAAAGAACAATTCATGCACATCAAGTAAAGGCCAATGCATAGTAAAAACAGTTTCTTGCAATTTTATCGTATTGGAAACATAGAGAGGTAGAGATGTAGTTCCTCTCTCATAATAATTGCAAGTAGGAGCAGAAAGCACATGCATATTATATTCATCAAAATCATCATGTGCAATAGTAAAACGCAACCCATCAATATAATCCTTAATAAGAGCAAACTTCTCCGATATAGTGTAGTTGGGAGAATTCAAAAAACGATAATAGGACTATCATGTGTGGGTGCAATAGCAACAATTTCAGTCTTAACATAAGGAACTATAGCAAGTTCATCTCCATAAGCATAATTCATATTGGCATCATGGCCACAAGCATAACAAGCATCAATTTCATCAAAAAGGGATATTTCGAACGAATCAAAGGGATCATAGCAATCATCGTAGCATTCATCCTTCGGTAAGCACGAAGGGAAATTAAACAATGTATGAGTTGAAGAGTTACTCTCATTAGAAGGTGGGCACGGGTAGCTAATCCGCTCTTCCTCCTTTTGTTCTTCACTCTCCTCATCATCTTTTTCATCTAATGAGCTCACAGTGTCATCAATTTCTTCTTCCATAGACTCCTGCAAAATATTAGTCTCTTCTTGGACAGTGGAGACTTTCTCAATAAATTCATCAATATAGGAATTATATTCATAATTCTCATAGCAATATTTAAGTATAGCAGAATTTTCAGATCGGTAAACAGCATCATCATAATTTTCGTACTTTTCAAACAAAGATTCAATTTCATAAGCACCCTTAAAAGCAACAAATTCTTCTATTTGTTCCACATCATAGTAATCATATACACCATTAGCATAAGAAGCCAAGGTTTCATTATCATTAAATTTACATGAAAAGGGAAGGTGTGGAGCCTTCATCTTAGAGCAACAAGTATAATCATATCTTAAGCATAAATTCCGAGCATACCATAAGAGTTTCCCTTTTTGAGACAAGTGATAATCCCTAAAGTATTCCCGTTGATCGAAAGTATATCCCATTATCAAGTTGAATGGAGATTTATCTGGATTATCAAAGTAGTATTTAATGTTTTCCACATAACGAGCATCGAGGGTTTTAGGAGGTTCCCCATCTCCATGAGTAGCAAGTACAACTAATTTTTTTGGTATTTCGTGTCCCATATCCATAACTAAAGATATAAAACATCTTAGAACAGAAAATAAAAACTACTTAGTGATAAAGCAAACAAGCACAGACACAAGAATATTCACCCCACGCTATTGCTCCCCGGCAACGGCGCCAGAAAAAGGTCTTGATAACCCACAAGTATAGGGGATCAATTGTAGCTTTTTCAATAAATAAGAGTATCGAATGCAACGAGGAGCTAAAGGTAGAATTTATATTCTCTTCAAGTTCTATCGACCACCGATACAACTCTACGCACACTTAACGTTTGCTTTACCTAGAACAAGTATGAAACTAGAAGTACTTTGTAGGTGTAGGGATAAGTTTGCAAGGATAAAACTAGAAGTACTTAACGAGAATAAAACTAGGAGTAAATTGCAAGATAATAAAAGTTAGTTATGTAGTAGAAAGCTTTTTGTAACACAAGAGAAGGATTTGTCCCTAGGCAATCGATAACTAGACCGGTAATCATTATTGCAATTTTATATGAGGGAGAGGCATGAGCTAACATACTTTCCGTACTTGGATCATATGCACTTATGATTGGAACTCTAGCAAGCATCCGCAACTACCAAAGATCATTAAGGTAAAACCCAACCATAGCATTAGGTATCAAGTCCCCTTTACTCCCATACGCAACAACCCCCTTACTCAGGTATAAGCTTCTGTCACTCTAGCCGCCAACTATAAGAGAATTATGAACGTATTGCAAACCCTACAGTGGGAATCCCTCATGCTTGCGCGACACGAAGGGCACTATAGGACAGCACCAAAATAAAACATACAACTCAAACCAATCACGATCATCAATCAACCCATAGGACAAAAAGAATCTACTCAAACATCATAGGATGGCAACACATCATTGGATAATAATATGTAGCATTAAGCACCATGTTTAAGTAGAAATTACAGCAGGGAGAAGAGGTGTTACACCATTGCATAGAGGGGGAGAGAGTTGGGGGTGATGGCGGCGAAGTTGTTGGTGTAGATCGCCGTCACGATGATTGCCCGGGCGACGTTCCGGCGCCACCGGGAGAGAGGGGGAGAGAGCCCCCCTCCTTCTTCTTCTTGATTGGCCTCCCCCCTAGATGGGAGGAGAGTTCCCCCTCTGGTCTAAGGCCTCCATGGCGGCGGAGGGGCAGGAGCCCCTCTGAGATTGGATCTCTCTCTCTGTTCTCTTCTGTTTCGCGTTCCTGTTTTCTAGCCTTTCACCATTTCTTAAATTCCCGAAGATCCGTAACTCCAACCGGGTTGAAATTTTAACAAGATTTTTTTCCGGATATTATCTTTCTTGCGGTGAAAGAAGGGGGGTCAACCGACTTACGAGGGGCTCACGAGGTACCACGGCGCGCCACCCCCCTGGGGCGCGCCCTGGTGCCTCGTGGGGCCCACGAGTACCGTCTTGCATTGATTCTTCTTCCCAAAAATCACATATATTCCAAAATAAATCTCCGTAAGTTTTTATCGCATTTGGAGTTCGTTTGATATGGATATTCTGCAAAACAAAAAACATGCAACAAATAGAAACTGGCACTGGGCACTGGATCAATATGTTAGTCCCAAAAATAATATAAAATGTTGCCAAAAGTATATGAAAGTTGTAGAATATTGGCATGAAACAATCAAAAATTATAGATACGATGGAGACATATCACCAATTAAAGAACTTAACTATGATGTTAAACTTGCCGGTTAAAAGAGGTTATTTGATATTAGTTCTCTAGATGAATGGAGAACCCAAGCTTATGAAAATTCCAAGTTGTTTAAAGAAAAAGTTAAAAGATGGCATGACAAGAGAATTCAAAACCGGGAATTCAAAGTAGGTGATCATGTTCTATTATACAGTTCTCGTTTAAGATTTTTTGCAGGAAAACTTCTCTCTAAATGGGAAGGCCCATACATCATCGAAGAAGTTTATCGCTCCGGAGCCATCAAAATAAACAATTCCGAAGGCAACAATCCGAGAGTGGTTAATGGGCAAAGAATTAAACATTATATCTCCGGTACACCCATTAATGTTGAAACTAATATTATTCAAACAATGACACCGGAAGAGCACATAGAGGAAACCTTCCGGAACGCTCCAGAAGCCTGAAAAGGAGTAGGTATGTGGTATGGTAAGTAAACCGACTCCAAAACTTTCATAAAAGTACTTTCTATCCGTTTTGGAATATATAAAAAATTAGGAAAATAATAAACAGTCCGAAAAGTGCATGAGGAGGCGACAAGCCTGGGGGGCGCGCCCTACCCCCAGGGCGCGCCTACCAGGCTTGTGGCGCCCTCGTGGACTTTCCCGACTTCATTTTTCTTCCATATTACTTGTTTTGCATGGGAAAAAATCATTATATATACTCACGGGTGTTTTAACCACCGCATCGCAAGTTTCTCCTCTGTTCTTGTTTCGGGCTATTTTTCTGACAGATCTAGATCGCCATGGTGTCTCCAAGCTCGTCCAAGGATAAGTTCTACAAGAAGGTCATCAACCCGTACCTACCGGAGGTGATGAAGCACCCTCATGCCATGGAGATGCGTGAGGGGGTGCTCCACGTCCGGGACGTTCAAGGACCTAAGAAGACCGGGAGCGAGAAGGCCAGGCTGGAAGTGGTGGAACAGGAGATCTTCAAGTGCCAGGGGATGGTGGAGCGCGGACTTTGTGCTAACCACTCCATGATCATGGACTTCATCTATGAGCACAAGGTGGACGGAAAGAATATTGGGGATGTTATCTTCAAGCTCAATGATCGGATTGATTATCTTCAGGCCCAAATATATGATCTACAAAACCAAAATTTTGAGTATGAGGCCAAGTTCAAAGGTATGAGTTTAGGTGCAAATTTCAGGACTCCGGAAACACGTTCGTGCTTTTATGATGGAGAGACTATGCCTTGGAAGACGGAGGACAAGCCCACCACTTCATCACCACCATCACCCAAGAAGGAGAATTGAGTACATGGGTATGGGAACCACCCTTGGCTTGTGCCAAGCTTGGGGGGGGGGGTGCCCCGGTAATGTATCATCGTCACTTTTTATCATCATTATCTATCTTAGTTCGATCCTTAGTTATATCATGATTTAGAAGAATAAAGTTTTAGTATGATTTAGTTTCGAATGCTTGCTTTGTGATCTATCTATCTATGTAATAGTGTGTGAAAGTTATATAATAAAGAGTAGTTGAGTTGAGTGTTTTGCTTTTGATGATCCAATCTTAGAAATAAAAAGAGAAAGAATAAAAAAATAAGATTGTATGCTAATCCCATGGGGAGTGATGACTTCACATAAAATAAGTATAATTGATAAAACTTGTTGGAAGTTGACAAACATAGCATTAGTCATTATTGCAATTCATGAAAAAGTAATAAAGGAAGATAGTTCTCACATATAAATACACTATCTTGGACATCTTTTATGATTGTGAGCCCCCATCAAATATTCTATGTCAATTAGTTGACGTTGGACAAGGAAGACAACGTAATGAGTTATGTTTGCTTATATTCACATAGAAGTTATATTGTTTTGGATCCTCTAACATGTGGTGCTTGCCCCCTATCTTTTGCTAGCCAAAATTCTGTACTAAGTAGAGATACTACTTGTGCATCCAAAAAAACCTTAAACCTAGTTTCATGCCATGAGAGTCCACTATATCTACCTATGGATTGAATAAGATCCTTCAAGTAAGTTGTCATCGGTGCAAAGCAATAAAAATTGCTCCTAAACATGTATGAACTTTTATTGTAAGGGAAAATAAGCTTTGTACGATCTTGTGATGGTGGAGTAATAAAAGCGACAGACTGCATAATAAAAGTCACTGTCACAAGGGACAATATAAAGTGACGTTCCTTTACATTAAGAGCTTGCACATCCAAAAACAGAAAGCGCATGACAACCTCTGCTTCCCTCTGCGAAGGGCCTATCTTTTACCTTATATATTTACTTTCATGCAAGAGTCAATAGTACCCTCCTCTATTTCGTTTTTATTTTTCTCTCTTGGCAAGCATCATGTGGTGGGGATTGATCCAGGCATATATATCTAGTTGGATGTAGGCAATCATGAGTTATTATCGTTGACATTACCCTTGAGGTAAATACGTTGGGAGGCGAAATTATAAGCCCCTATCTTTCTATGTGTTCTACTGAAACTTTTGCTCCATAAGTATGTCGTGAGTGTCAGCAATCATAGAAGACTAAATGATAGTTGAGTATGTGAACTTGCTAAACAAAGCTCTTACATAGACTCTTTCTGATAATATGATGAATTGCAATTGCTTCAGTGACTGAGATCATAGTTTGTTAGTTTTCAATTTGATTTATGGTTCATACTTTAACTTGCGGATGAATTGTCACTTTTTCATGAGAAGTTTTATGATGATATATTGCTGTTATAATAAAGATCATGATGCTCCATGTCTGTATTTTATTTTTATCGACGCCTCTCTCTCTAAACATGTGGTCATGATGATCGATTTCGGCTTTCGCTTGAGGACAAGCGAGGTCTAAGCTTGGGGGAGTTGATACGTCCAATTTGCATCATGATTTCCTAATAATAATTATTATGTTTTTTTATCATTATTTCACTTTATGGTAAAATTCGTATGCCTTTTCTCTCTTATTTTCCAAGATTCATATGAAGAGGGAGAATGACAGCAGCTGGAATTCTGGACCTAAAAGGGGTGAAACAGAGATAGCTATTCTGCACAACTCCAAATGACCTAAAAATTTATGGAGAATTATTTTCGAATATATAAAAAATACTGGCGAAACAATCAACAGGAGGGGACTCACCAGGCAGCCACAAGCCTGGGGGCACGCCCTACCCCCCTGGGTGCGCCCCCCAAGCTTTTGGGGCCCCTGGCAGGCCTCCGGGCCCCTCCTTCTGCTATATGAAGCCATTTGCCCTAGAAAAAATCAGAAGAAGACTTTTGGGATGAAGCGTCGCCGTCTCGAGGCGGAACCTGGGCAGGAGCTATCTTGCTCTTAGGCGGAGCGATTCCGCCAGGGATACTTCCCTCCGGGAGGGGGAAATCGAAGCCATCGACATCACCAACGATCCTCTCATCGTGGGAGGACCAATCTTCATCAACATCTTCACCAACACCATCTCATCTCAAACCCTAGTTCATCTCTTGTATTCAATCTTTGTCTCAAAACCTCAGATTGGTACCTGTGGGTTGCTAGTAGTGTTGATTACATCTTGTAGTTGATGCTAGTTGGTTTATTTGGTGGAAGATTATATGTTCAGATTCTTAATGCTATTCAATACCCCTTGCTACTTGTGAACTGCGTTGGTAATTCCCTGAAGAGGAAGGGAGATGCAGTACATTAGAGATAAGTATTTCCCTCAGTTATGAAACCAAGGTTATCAATCCAGTAGGAGAATCACACAACACCTCGTTAACAGTACCTGCACACAAAACAACAAATCCTTGCACCCAACGCAAACAAAGGGGTTGTCAATCCCTTGGCGGTTAATTGCAAGATTAAATTGTATGGTGATAGATAGATAGATAGATAGGTTGAACTAAAATATAAAATAAAATAAATAAAGTAAAAGTGCAGGAAGGTATTTTTAGGATTTTTAATATATGATAGAAGTAGACCCGGGGCCATAGTTTTCACTAGAGGCTTCTCTCATGAAAATAGCATACGGTGGGTAAACAAATTACTGTTGGGCAATTGATAGAAAAGCAAATAATCATGATGATATCCAAGGCAATGATCATGTATATAGGCATCACGTCCGAGGCAAGTAGACCGACTCCTGCCTGCATCTACTACTATTACTCCACACATCGACCGCTATCCAGCATGCATCTAGTGTATTAAGTCCATAAAGAATGGAGTAACGCCTTAAGCAAGATGACATGATGTAGACAAAGTAAACTCGCGCATGAATAAACCCCATCTTTTTACCCTTAATAGCAATGATACATACGTGTCATGTCCCTTTCTGTCACTGGGATTGAGCACCGCAAGATTGAACCCATTACAAGGCACCTCTCCCATTGCAAGATAAATCAATCTAGTTGGCCAAACCAAATCAATAGATCGGAGAGAAATACGAAGCTATAATAATCATGCATAAAAGAGTTCAGAGAAGACTCAAATAATATTCATGGATAATCTAATCATAAACTCACAATTCATCGGATCCCAACAAACTCACCGCAAAAAGTGATTACATCGGATAGAACTCCAAGAACATTGAGGAGAACATTCTATTGAAGATCAAAAAGAGAGAAGGAGCCATCTAGATACCAACTATGGACCTGAAGGTCTGTGTTAAACTACCCACGCATCATCGGAAGGGTAGCAAGGTTGATGTAGAGCCCCTCCGTGATCGATTCCCCCTCCGGCGGAGTACCGGAAAAGGCCTCCAAATGGGATCTCTCGAGAACAGAAGCTTGCGGCGGCAGAAAAAGTATTTCGTGGACTCTCCGTTGGTTTCCCGATTTTTGAGAATTTATAGTGGTGGAATTAGGTCAAAAGGGGCAGAGGTGAGCCCATGAGGCACCAGGGCGCGCCTGCCCCCCCCCCCCCCCCCCGCCAGGCGCGCCCTGGTGGCTCGTGGCCACCTCCTCTGGCTTCTGGCCTCCTCTCGAAGCTTCTAGTGTCTCTTATGTCCAGAAAAAAATCTCCAAAAAGTTTCGTGGCATTTGGACTTCGTTTGGTACTGATATTCTGGAAAACCAAAAACAGGCAAAAAACAACAACTGATACTGGGCACTAAGTTAATAGGTTAGTCCCAAAAAATGATATATAATTGTTGTAAATGCATATAAAAACATCCAAGATTGATACTATAATAGCATGGAACAATCAAAAATTATAGATACGTTGGAGACGTATCACCCCTCTGATCTTGAACATGAATATGATTTGTGAGTAGTTACTTTTGTTCTTGAGGACATGGGAGAAGTCTTGTCATAAGTAATCATGTAAATTTGGTATTCATTCGATATTTTGATGCTATGTATGTTGTGCTTCCTTTAGTGGTGTCGTGTGAACGTCGACTACATGACACTTCACCATCTTTGGGCCTAAGGGAAGGCATTGTGGAGTAGTAATTAGATGATGGGTTGCTAGAGTGACAGAAGCTTAAACCCTAGTTTATGCGCTATTCCGTAAGGGGCTGATTTGGATCCATATGTTTCATGCTATGGTTAGAGTTATCTTAATTCTTCTTCCGTAGTTGCGGATGCTTGCGAGAGGGGGTAATCATAAGTGGGAGGCTTGTTCAAGTAAGAATAGCACCCAAGCACCAGTCCACCCACATATCAAATTATCAAAGTAGCGAACGCGAATCAAACAAACATGATGAAAGTGACTAGATGAAATTCCCATGTGTCCTCGAGAACGCTTTGCTTAATATAAGAGTTCGTTCCGGCTTGTCCTTTGCTATAAAAAGGATTGGGCCACCATGCTACACCTTTGTTACCGTTATTACTTGTTACTTGTTACGAATTATCTTGCTACCAAACTATCTGTTACCTACAATTTCAGTGCTTGCAGAGAATACCTTGCTGAAAACTGCTTGTCATTTCCTTCTGCTCCTCGTTGGGTTCGACACTCTTACTTATTGAAAGGACTACGATTGATCCCCTATACTTGTGGGTTATCAGCCGTCGGTCTCGTACCAGGCGGCACCCCTCCTTCCAGCTGGATGCTGTCGCAAGCGCTCCGGGCGCTCACGGCTCCAACGTTGGGTCTGGCACGCTGTGGCCCTTCAGGCTGCGGCTGCACAAGTTTCGGTGCTTGAGCCCGATGAGTCCGTCCTCGACCTGTTCCCCGCCACGCCCGACGAAGTTTCAGAAGAATCCGAGTGCGAGAGCAACGGCTCAGCGGCAGAAGTTCTCATGGCTGGGGGTGAGCCTAGTAGTCCTCCGGGATTCAATGGCGCCCGCGCTGGCCTCGAAGGCACTTCCCGTAACCGCGTCGACGACCCGAGGGGCGATCGCTCTCCGCGCCACGAACAGTACATCCCGCAGCCCCTCACTTGGGAGCAGAGGGAACAGCTCGGGCAGAGGAACGATCAAGTTCTTCTGACCCCCATCACAGGGACGACTCCTGAGGCCCTGGCCATGGAGTTGACGCGTTTGGCCACTCTAGCTAAGCGCGACTGCCTCGAGCGGCTGCAGAGGGAGTCTGGCAACTGCGCCCGCCAGCAACAACCTAGTTCCAGTCAGCAACAGCGGCGGCTGTTGCCGGGTGATCAGTCCCGGAACTATCAGGTCCTCAACACTCCACTACAGAACTTGGCAGCGGCAACCCAGATCGCAGACTCCATCCAGCCTTCTAGCTCAGCCGCTGGTGAAGGCATTCGGCAGATCCGCGCTCTGCTGAAAACTGCTATGTCGCAGAATGCGGCCGTGTCCCAGTCTCGGTACCATATCTATAGCGCGTCTGTCCACGCCGAGATGGTCCAGTCGGCTCATAGCCCCCTGGCATCCAGGAGGCGCAGGGATCAATACAGGGATCGGAGGCATGATCAGATCACTCCCCCCCCGACGGCACGACAGTTATCACCGCACTCGGACGCTCCTCCACGGGATGTCACATACGGGCGCCAGCCCTATGATGACAGGCGGCCGTATGAGGATGACCGAAGGCCCAGCCCTCACCGCTGTCCGAGTGACCTTAGAGACCCGCGGTTCGATGCGAGATCCGTTCTCATCCAGAACCTGGTTGACAGGAACAGGGCAAACAGTGAGGACCAATATAGAGATCATCCGAGTGGATCCTCCTCATCAGGACCCGAGTGTTTCAGCAGGTACATTCGGGCTGCTGACATCCCTGCCAACTTCAGGATGGTGACGAGGATCAGCAAATTCACTGGCGAATCAAAGCCAGAGACTTGGTTGAAGATTACCAAGTGGCCGTACAAATTGGTGGCGACAATGACAACATAGCCATGAAGCACTTGCCTCTGATGCTCGAAGGGTCAGCAAGAGCATGGCTCAACCAGCTCCCCGCTGGTAGCATCTATTGCTGGGACGACCTGACCCGAGTCTTCATCAAGAACTTTGAGGGCACGTACAAGCGGCTGGTGGTTTGTCAGAACTGCAGCATTGTGTGCAGAAAAACAACGAAACTCTTCGGGAGTACATTCAGCGTTGGACCGCTCTGCACAACACAGTGGAGAACGTCACAGAGCACCAGGCTATATGAGCTTTCAAGGCGGGAATCAAGTACCGCGAGCTCATCTTAAAGTTTGGTCGAACAGAGAGTCCCACCCTCAGCCGAGTGATGGAGATAGCTAGTCGGTATGCCAACGGCGAAGAAGAAGACCGGTTGCGGAGTGGCAAGGGACGAGCTAGAGATGCCCATCAGTCGGGTAACAACTCCAACAAGAAGCAGAAGCGGAAGGCCGAAGCGGCTGACAACGCTGAAGCTGCGGCTCTGGCCGTACAGGGCAAGGGCAAGGGCCAGCCCAAATAGAAGAAGTTTTGGCATGCCAAGAAGAAGGATCACTCGGGTAACGACATCCTCAATCAGCCGTGTCAGATCCACACGAAGACAGACGAAGATGGCAATCTGATATTGCTGAAGCAAGCCACTCGGGATTGTCTGCTGTTGAAACAGGCAATGAAAGAAGACGGTTCTGATGACAAGGACCAGGACAACAGCGATGGGGGGAAGAAGCATGCTTCTAGCTACCCCCAAGTGGAAAAATTTCTGATGATCTTCGTAGACATCGAAAGTAAGAGCCAACTAAAGGTCATAAACCGAGAGGTGAATCTGGCCATGCCAACAGTCACCAAGTACCTCGCCTGGTCCAAGACCCCCGTCACATTCGACCAGTCGGACCACCCAACCCACATACCGACCCCCAGGCGGCAGGGTCTAGTGGTGGATCCAGCCGTCAGCGGCGTTTGACTACGCAAGGTCCTCATGGACGGAGGCAGCGGACTGAATATTCTCTACGCCGACACTCTGAAGGCAATGGGCATTCCGATGTCCCGAGTAAGCGAGAGCAACATGCAGTTCCACGGGGTAATCCCTGGAAAGAAAGCAAAGCCACTCGGACAGATTGCCCTAGACGTCATGTTCAGCGACGAGAAAAATTACAGAAAAGAAAAGTTAACCTTTGAGGTAGTGGACTTCCGCAGTGCTTATCAAGCCATCCTGAGTAGGCCTGCCTACGCACATTTCATGGCCAGACCATGTTACGTGTATCTTAAACTTAAGATGCCAGGGCCGAATGGTGTGATCACTGTCTCAGGCAACCGAAAGCTGGCTGAGGAGTGCCTCCAGCAGGGCTCCAAGATAGCCGATGAGCAGATGGCTATGGCGGAGCTGGACGAGTACAAGAAAGCGGTGGACTCAGGTGATTTGTTGAAGTCGAAAAGGCCAACGACTGAATCTTCATTCCAGTCGGCTGGCGAGACCAAGCAAGTTCATGTCCACCCCAACGACCCGAGTGCCCAGCCCACCAACATATCCACTACGCTAGACAGCAAATAGGAAGCCGAGCTCATCTTGTTCCTCCATGAGAACTGGGACATCTTCGCACTTCGCGTGGAAGCCGTCTGACATGCCGGGTGTTCCCGGGGAGCTGGCTGAGCATAGACTCCGTGTCGACCCGAAGGTCAAACCAGTGAAAGAGCACCTTCATCGCTACTCCACCGAGAAGTGCAAGGCGATTGGCGAAGAAATTGCACGGCTCCTAGCAGCCGAATTCATCCGTGAAGTGTACCACTCCAAGTGGCTCGCCAACGTCGTCATCGTGCCCAAGAAGAATAACTCCCTCCAAATGTGTATTGACTTCAAGCACATCAATCGGGCCTGCCCTAAGGATCACTTTCCGCTCCCCCGCATAGATCAGATAGTCGATTCTACTGCCGGGTGCGAGCGTTTGTGTTTTCTGGATGCGTACTCCGGGTACCACCAGATCCGAATGTACGGCCCTGATGAAATAAAAACATCTTTCATCACCCATTTCGGGTGCTTTTGCTATATCACCATGCATGCCATTCGGACTGAAGAATGCCGGAGCGACTTTCCAACGCATGATTCAGAAATGCTTTCAAAAGCAAATCAGTCGGAATGTGGAGGCCTACATGGATGACATCGTGGTCAAGTCTAGGAAAAGTTCCGACCTCCTGGCTGACCTCGCCGATACCTTCGCAAACCTGCGCAGATTTGGAATAAAGCTCAACCCGGCCAAGTGCACTTTTTGGGTTCCAGCCAGCAAATTACTCGGTTTACTTGTTTCAGAACGGGGGAACGATGCCAACCCTGAGAAGATCGACGCTATATTCTGAATGAAGCAACCAGAGCGTCTCCATGACGTACAGAGACTCACGGGTTGCCTGGCAGCCCTGAGCAGATTCATTTCACGACTCGACAAAAAAACCCTGCCGCTTTACAGAATCATGAAGAAATCAGACAAGTTTGAGTAGACAAACGAGGCGCAGGCTGCGTTCCAGGAATTAAAAGCTCTGCTTTCCACCCAGCTGGTGCTTGCTGCTCCGGGCAGCCGAGAGCCTTTGCTCTTCTACATCGCAGCCACTAATCAAGTGGTTAGCACCGTGCTCATGGTGGAGCGAGAAGAACAGGCCAAAGCCCTGAAGCTGCAGCGCCCAGTCAACTACATATCAGAAGTCTTGACCCCTTTGAAGCAGAGATACCCGCACTATCAGAAGCTGCTCTATGGCATATACCTGACTACAAAGAAGGTGGCTCATTACTTTCAAGAGCACTCGGTCACAGTGGTTAGCGATGCTCCGCTGTCTGAGATTATGAATAACAGAGATGCAACAGGCTGAGTGGCCAAATGGGCTATTAAACTCCTCCCTTTGGACATCAAGTTCGAGGCCAAGAAAGCTATCAAGTCCCAGGCTCTAGTGGATTTTCTGGCCGAATGGATGGAACAACAGCAGCCGGCCCTGAGCCTCCCCGAGCATTGGACCATGTTCTTTGATGGCTCTAAGATGCTTCATGGCTCGGGGGCTGGAGTAGTCCTAATCTCTCCTAAGGGAGACCGACTCAGCTATGTGCTATAGATTCACTTTGATTCCTCCAATAACGAGGCTGAGTACGAGGCCTCCTATATGGCTTGCGAATGGCCATCTCACTCGGCATCCACCGACTGATGGTTTATGGTGACTCGGAATTGTGGTAAACCAAGTGATGAAGGAATGGGACATCCGCAGTCCGGCCATGACAGGATACTGCAACGCAGTCAGAAAACTAAAGAAGAACTTCGAAGGGTTGGAGTTGCATCATGTGCCTCGTCTCAAGAATCAAGCAGCCGATGGCTTGGCCAAGATTGGCTCCACCCCGAGAGAAGTACCCAAAGATGTGTTCCTAGAGCACTTGCACTCCCCGACGATCAAAGAAGATCCATTTGTGTAGGAGCCCCCGTAACCAGTCGGGCCTTCCAATTCGACTGAAGTCGACATTCCAGCGGTGATCGATCAGGTGCATGAAGTACTGGTGATCATACCCGAGTGGACCAAGCCATACATAGCGTACCTGCTCCAGCAAGAACTCCCTAAGGATGAAGTGGAGGCCTGCCAGATCGTCCGCCGATCGAAAGCCTTCATCGTCATGGGAGACCAGTTGTACAAGAAGAGTACCTCCGGAGTCACTCAGCGACGCATCTCACCCGAAGAGGTGCAGCAGATCTTGCAGGAGATTCACTCGGGAACCTATGGGCACCATGCGTCCTCTCGGACATTAGTCGCTAAAGCGTTTTGGGCAGGCTTCTATTGGCCCCACGCCAATGAAGCAGCCAGAGATATAGTTGAGCAGTGCGTTGGATGTCAATTCTACGCAAATCAGTCGCACAAACCAACGTCCGCGCTGAAGACAATATCGCTCACTTGGTCGTTCGCCGTCTAGGGCTGGACATGGTAGGTCCCATGCGGACTGGCGCTAGCGGGTACACTCATCTGTTGGTAGCGGTGGACAAGTTCACCAAGTGGATCGAGGCGAAGCCCATCAAGAAGGTGGACTCAACCACTGCCATCAAGTTCATCAAAGAGATAGTCTTCAAATTTGGAGTCCCTCACAGCATTATCACCGACAACGGGTCCAACTTCGACTCGGATGAGTTCCGTGAGTTCTGCTTCTCTCAAGGCACTCGAGTGGACTATGCCTCCGTGGCACATCCTCACTCGAATGGACAAGCAGAGCGAGCGAATGGGATGATACTTCAAGGCCTGAAACCACGCCTCATGCGCGATCTGAACCATGTTGCAGGGGCTTGGGTCACCGAGCTGCCGTCTGTCCTCTAGGCCTGCGGACTACTCCGAATCGATCCATGAATTGTACTCTTTTCTTCATGGTGTACGGGTCAGAAGCTGTCTTGCCGAGTGATTTACTTCACAATTCCCCCCGAGTGGAACTGTACTCGGAAGCAGAAGCTGAAGAAACATGTCAGGACGGCCTCGACCTCTTGGAGGAAGAGCGCGAACTAGCACTCATCAGGTTGACTACTTATCAGCAAGATCTGCGCCGTTATCATGACAGACAAGTCAGGGGGCGAGCCTTTCAAGAGGGTGATCTGGTCCTCCGACTGGATCAACAAAAGCCCCATAAGCTGGCTCCTTCGTGTCAAGGACCCTTTGTAGTTTCAAAGGTCCTGAACAATAGAGCCTGTCGACTCTACAACTTCAGCAAAGAGATAGAAGAGCACAGAGCCTAGAATGCGGACCTGCTCCGTAAATTCTACACTTATAATGAAATAAACATTGTAATAGTTTCCGAGTGACGTTCGATGAATAAAAGTCTTACTTTTCCTATGTAAACATTGAATTTGGCTACATGCTACAGCTCACTCCGGTGACATCAACACTCAAAATCTAGATCACCCCCAGCAGGTACGCTTAGCCACGAACTAGTTTTCGCCTAAGTTAAAAAACATCTCCGAGTGAGAGCTTCCTCTTCACTCGGGGGCTTAGCTGTGAACCAGCTTTCACCTATGTTAAAAAAAACATCTCCGAGTGAAAGCATCCTCTTCACTCAGGGGCTTAGCTACGAACCAGCTTTCGCCTAAGTTAAAAAACATCTCCGAGTGAGAGCTTCCTCTTCACTCGGGGGCTTAGCTGCGAGCCAGCTTTCGCCTAAGTTAAAAAACATCTCCGGGTGAAAGCTTCCTCTTCACTCGGGGGCTTAGCTGCGAACCAGCTTTCACCTAAGTTAAAAAAACATCTCCGAGTGAGAGCTTCCTCTTCACTCGGGGACTTAGCTACGAACCAGCTTTCGCCTAAGTTAAAAAAAACATCTCCGAGTGAGAGCTTCCTCTCCACTTAGGGGCTTAGCTGTGAACCAGCTTTCGCCTAAGTTAAAAGGTTGCATCAGCAAAATAAGCAAAACAAGGATTCAGACGTCCAACTTAAACTTCAATTCGTTTGAAACAAATAAAAGTGCATGAGCCCAAGGCTCGTCAGAGTTTAACGGTTACATTAACCACTCGGCAGAAAGAGGCAAATCCATTCAGAACTTAAAACTTTTTGGTCAAGCATCAGGTGCGGGGCTTGCTGGGTCGACAAAGGTGTCAAGGTCGATGACATCTGCGATCCGAATGGCGGCCTCAATGAACGTCTCCATGAAGTCCTCAAACTTGAGCTTCTTCTTGTTGACGACCTTCAGGGACTTGAGCTTCTCTTCGTCCACGTCCTTGCAATGGACACGGACAAGTGAGAGCACCACGTCGGCTCCGCACCTGGCAGCAGACTTCTTCCACACCTGCACTTGGCTGGGAATCTCGTTCAGTCGGCCCATCAAAGACTCTAGATCACTCTGAAGGGTCTCATCGGGCTGCAACTCCTTGTCGATCTTCGCCACTGTGGACCTCAGGCGAATGAGGTACCCCAGGGCGTTGTCGAGGCGGTCATCCAGCCGAAGAATGACCATAGCGGCACTATCCTTGAGGAGCTGCGGCGACGGATCCAGCTCCTTCTCCACCCTGTCGGTCTCGAGCTCGACGTTGGAGCAAAACTCTACGGAAAGAAATGACTCGGAGTTAATATTCGCAAAAACCAGAGGCAAGTAAGATTCACTCGGCTGGAGGCCTTACCTTCAAGCTTCTTGCTCATCTCTTCGCCGAATTCCTTGACATACTGCTCAAGCTCTGCTTTCTTCTCGAGGAGCTTGGAGATCTAATCGTTCAGCACCTTTTTCTCCTTCTCGAAAGCATTCGCTTGATTGTTGCACTTGGTCTCCCACTCGGCGTAGTGCTGCTTTGGCTCCGCGATCTCTCCCTTGGCTGCCTCAGCAGCGATCTTCAAAGTTCTGTTTTCCTCCTCCAGCTCTCTGGCTATTTTCAGCTTGTCCTCAGCCTCCTTGGTCTTGGCTCTTGCATTCTTCCACGCGTCCGACAATTTGGTGTCCTTGTCCTCCAGAGCTTGCTTCATGGTTTCTAAAGAAATAGAAGTCCTGAGCCTCTTTACATGTTCCGCGTTCTCAGCACAAACATCTGCTGGAGCGAGTATAGTCGGATCAAAGGAAAAAGCAAGTTCTCATCGAATAGTAGAATGGTCAAACTAACCTCTTAAGGTGCGCTTCTCCTGGTCGAGGCACTCGCTCTTGTGCTTCTCAGCATCCAGGTCCAGGCGGAGATGCAACACCTCCTTCTCCAGGGTGGCGTAATGGGCTCCGAGCTCACAGGCCCTCTGTCTCAAAACAACAAGACAATCAGTCAGCCATAAAGCAAAGCGAACAAATGACTACCTACGCTACTTAAGCCCAGACTCTGATTCATAAGTAGTTCATAGTCAGAAAATCCTCTCGGTCCGCCGAGTGAGGAACCGCACTCCGAGTGCAAGTGTGTTAGTTCTATAAAGACTCCCGCCGATTGCCAGCAATCGATGGCAGTCTCGGGGACTACACCCAGTGGGTGCACTCAGCGTGCCCCCACTAAAAAACGATTGGCAATCGTGCTCAGGGTGAAAAATGCTACAAGTTCTAAAGACTCCCACCGACTGATTCCAGTCAACGGCAGTCTCGGAGACTACACCCAGTGGGTGCACTCAGCGTGCCCCCACTGGAACAAACAACCACTCAGACCGACCCGACCGAATCTGAGTGGAAGGACAGTCAAAATGAAAACCTAAGACTCCTGCCAACTGATTCCAGTCGACGGCAGTCTCGTGGACTACACCCAGTGGGTGCACTCAGTGTGCCCCCACTGGTGAGGAAAAACACCCAGTGGGTGAGCCCTATGCAAACCCACTGGAAAACATAGAAGAACTTCATACTGAAGGAAACCAGGGCCAACACTCTTCCAGAAGCGGTTGCCAGCCTTGAAGCCAAGGCCAACACTATTCCAGAAGCGGCTGCCAGCCTTGAAGCCAAGGCCAATACTCTTCCAGAAGTGGCTGTCAGCCTTATCATCAAAATTTCGACTGGAAACAAGAACTTACTATGGCACTTACTCGGACGTTTTCAAAGCCTCGCTGGCATCGTACGCCTCCTTCAGCCGACTGTTCATCACCTCGACTTGGATCAGAGCCTCCTTGCTTGCCCCCACTTGGTCCTCAGGGACCCTTTGCAGTGCGAAGAGGGTGACTGGGGCAGGACATGGGATCGGCGCTGGTGGAGGCATGGATGCAGTCCTGGTGGTGCCCTTGGCGGGAGAAGCAGTCCTGGTGAAGACCTTCGCCGGCGAGACCCGATCCACTCGGATGCCGGCGGCTTCTTGCATGATGAAATCGCCGCCAGAAGGGACCTGCTCACTGGTCTCTGGGTTCGGCGGAACGGCCGCGTCGTCGTCAAGTTGGATAACTTGACTTGGGGCTGGAATCATCCGGAAACCAACAGGCAAGTCAAACAAACATTCGGATTAAAGCTCAAACAAGCCAGTCGGTACCTTTGGAGGTGGCAGCGTTCGCAGCCTCAGCATCGGGCTGCACCTTCTCTAGGGCGGTCGGGTCCGGCGAGGTGGTCGACGTCTCGTTGCCGCGTTCAAAAAATCACTCGGTTGTCAATCAAAACAAATCCACTCGGCGAAGAAACTCAATGTACGGCACTTACGTCGAGGCCACTGGCACCACCACCTTGATCTTGGGCAGAGTGGCTTTCCAAGGTCTAGATGTGGTGAGCTTGGGCTGCTTGATCTGCTTCTCGATCGGCTCCGCCGACCCTGCTCGTCCGTGCTTTGACCCGCGCATAGCAGGGGCCGTGGCAGCTGGCTCTGAACAACTCGGCGCCTGAGCGCTGCCCGCACGAACACTCGGGTCGTGGTGGGCCTTGGTGCGGGGCTCCCTGGGACCTCCTCCAGGCGGAGAGGATTCCGCCTCTTCACCCTCCTCAGTCTCGGTGTCGTCGTCATCGTTGTCCTCCTCTCCTTCTTTGTCGTCCTCGTAGCCTTGGTGCTCGATGTCACTCGTCTTGTCCTCCGGGGCGTGGTCAACACTCGGAATCTGCGAGATCATCTTCTGGAAACTCTGCTAAGAGTAAAACACACAGCAAATTCAAGATCAAATATAAGGAGATCACTACAAGAAGCCATTCGGCTAGGATGCAAACTTACGTCAACAGGCAGGTGGTCCAGATTGTACGGAGGCACCTTCCTGGCTTCGCGTGGGTTGTCACGCGCGGAGGTGAGCGTCTTGATCTTGCCCTTGACGGCCTTCCCCGACAGAACTTCGGGACGCACTTGAGTAGGGTCACTCGGCCCCTGGTACATTCACATGGGATGCTCTTTGTCCTGCAGCAGATGGATCCACCGACTAAGGAATGCCTCCAGCAGGTCCATCCCGTCAACTCTGGCACGCACCACTCCCATCAAGGCGTCCACCAAGATCCCTACATCCACCTTCTCCTCCTTGGCGACTGTGAGAGACGGCGGAGCGGCGACCCTCGCCGCCGAGTACGGTGGAAGTCTAGTCGGATTCCTTTCACTCGGAACATCTCTGCAGTAGAACCAGCTCTCCTGCTAGCCTTTGATGGAGTCGGGGAAGCTCATCTTGGGGAAGGTCGAATGCCCCCTGACCTGGATGCCCAGTCCTCCACACTGCTGGGTCACATTGGTCTTCCCTCCCGACGGCGAGTCTTTCTTCACCGTCATCGATCGACAAGTGAAGATGTGCTTGAATAGCCCCCAAAGGGGATAACAGCCGATGAAGTTCTCGCACAGTGAGACGAACGCCGCCAGATAGACTATGGCGTTTGGTGGGAGGTGGTGGAGCTGCGCCCAGAAGAAATCTAAAAATGCTCGAAAGAAAGGGTGCGGGGGCATCGAGAAACCTCGCTCGACGTGGGTGATGAGGAGGACCCGCTCGTCGGCGTGCGGCGAGGGCTCCATTTCGTCCGCCTTGGGCAGTCTCCAGCCGCTCGCCGGGATCAGTCCCTCGGCCTCCAGCTCCTTCAGCCAACGCTCCGTCACTCGCAACGAAATCCAATCCCCCTGGATGCGGCCCGCCAATGGGCCGGCGCTCGACGACGTGCCTTTCCCCGCCTTCTTTGCCCTATCTAGCCTGGATGTCATCTCTTTCACCATGGTTTCGAGTGCTTGGGTGCTCGGAGTGGAAGGACGGGTGGAGGAGGAAGCAGAGGAGACGAGGGGAAAAAGGGGATCTGGGTGGCTTACCCTAGCACGCCCAGGTTTTATACCGCGGATCAAATCGCGTCATGGAATCTTGGCCGTAGGTCCCGGATCGGACGGCATCCATAGCGGCTGCGCGTGCAGAGTTAATGGGGCACATGGCGGTTCATGGGGCGGAGATCGAGGCATCGTGTCCCACTTTCCCCACTAGCCGCGGCGTAACCACTTCCACGCGTGCACGCACGATTTTGAATCCCGGAATTTCAGCAACGAATCGATTCGATTGATTTCCTTCTGTCCCTTTCCTAATGGACACCCGTTGGCCCGACCGACTGCCCTCCGCGGGTCATCGTGCTCTCGGACACGCAAAACACCCGACTGAAGTCATCTTCAGGATTGCTACGGGATGAGCTCGACGCCCCTCTGCGGGTTAACTTGGCCCTTCTTCTAGGCTCCAAGGCGCAGGTCTCATGAGTTTGGACTCGGAGTTGGCCCGCACTGGCGTTCCTCCGGGATAAGGAGTGGCGTCTCTCCAGAGAATCAGTCCACACGCCGGTGTCGCCACTCGAGTTACATGGCATGTCCTCAGTCGGACCCCAAGTCTATCTCTCCCGAGAGACACACGAATGCCACGAAATTTTACACCGCAATCACCATGATCCGAGCAGTTGGATATCCTTTTAGTCTAGAATCTATTGCGGTCTCGTTCAGGCAACGACGGGTTAACGCTTGACAAGGGACCTAGAGTGCCCCCGAAGCACTCGGACCAAAACAAGAGTTCATCCTATTCGTAGCGCGAAACCTCAACCGATCCGGGGGCTAATGATGGGGTCACCTACTAATGGTAGGGTCATAGACCTGACTTCTAGGGCTTACCTAGGGCCCCACACCATCATTTTGGTAGGTCTCCGGACCACAGGCGCATTCGGATGTGCAACCTCGATTATCCACTGGGATGCTTCACCAACACTCGAACGTCTCCCACCAGTCGGCCAGACCAGAACCACTCAGACACAAGAAGGCATACAGGCGACGTGGGAGCCACAACGGTCAGGTAGCTTTATGTTGGTGATTAAGTGTAGTCATGACTGTCGTTACCAGGAATGGCCGTAGTTACACCGATTTATTCCCCTTGCAACGTGGTATTGGTGGCCGAGGCATACTCTATATAAGCCTCCCTTCTACTCCGTGGCAGGGGTTCAGCACTCATTGTAATTCTATACCCCAAGAGAAAACACAAGCCTATGGGCACTAGATGTAGGGTTATTACCTCTCTGAGAGGGGCCCGAACTTGCTAAATCCGAGTGACACGCTTGCGCCGTAGCTAGGCTCTGCCCATCATTCGTACCCCTAGTACTCATTGTCAGGATCGTAGCCTCAACATCGTGCGTGCCCCTCGCGCAGGCACTACCGCGCGCCCCTCGCGCCCTGTGCGACCCACCGGCCACCTCCCAGCGAGCTCGCGCCCGCCGTCCGGCCCCTCGTCACCATGGACGCGCCCGTTGCCATGACTGCGCCCTTCGCCATGGCCGCGCGCGACGAGGCCGAGCACCGGATGCCTCCGACCAGCAGCGGTGCGACCAACGACGAGGTACAAGGGAGGCTTATCGCCGGCGCTAGGGCTGAGCCACGGGATATGCCATGGCTGCCTGCTGCCATGGACGGACCTGTGTGTACGCAAGTGTTGCAACCGTCACCTAAAACAACTTCAACAGCTGTTGAAAAAAGCTTCAACCATAGATAGGAAATGTAGGGTAACGCAGCAGAAAACAAAAAATTTCCGACCTACGCACTAGCCCAGGACCACTATGGAGACTGCATACAAGGTTTGATCTTTTTCGTTACCGACTCGTAGCGCAGCGGAAGTAGAGTCGATGACGATCGGCGGTGCAGATCCAGCTAGGATTTACAACCTCCCAATCGCGAGGATGTACTCCCACATCTGCCCCTCGGACAGCCCTCCGGGAGGCGGTCGGACAGTCCCTCGGACAGTGTCGCGGACAGCCCTTCGGGAGGATCCTCGAAACTCGGACGGTCACTCGGACAGCCCTTCGGGAGGACCCTCGAAACTCTGACAGTCACTCGGACAGCCCTTCGGGAGGCACTCTCGAACTAAGACCGAAACTATGATCTCTCTACAGAGTTGCACACATACGGTGTCATCTATCCGGCAGGGCTTCGCCGTCCAGAACTAGTTCCCACCGGAACCCAGACAGCCTTTCGGCTCTATGAAACTATTTCGCTGGGACGGAGAGAGAAGCCAGACAAGTCAAATGGCATGTGTATTACAGCAAGCATGATCTGATTTTGGAGAGCCCTCTCCACCTCTATTTATAGGAGGAGCAAGGGGTAGAGGAAAGAGGTGAAAAAGACCAAAAGGACCTTCCTAGGATCTTTCCACCACATGCCACATAAGGGTGTGTAGAACATATCCACCATGAGGTGGAAGGACACCTCAAGGAGGGCCCCCCCATGCCATGGCCGAAATTGTGCAGCCCCTTTGGGGGGCTCCACCTCCCTTTCACACACCAAAAGTGGTTTTCTTCTAGAAGAAAAACCCCATTTGCAAATCAGCCCAAAAAGTGCTTTTCACTATTCACGAAGACATTTTTCTGCGTCCGTTAAAACCCAAATTATTTCTGTGTGCCTAGAATAATTCTAGGACCCACCAAAACAATTTTGAACGAATTCCTAAACAATTTCGGAACAATGTTTCTTCAGCGAAAAGCAACCAAAGCGGTTCCGGCTGCTCCGGAACATTTCCGGTTTTTGTCCCGGAAAATTCCCAGAAGTTTCCAGAACACTTCTGGCATCCTCCAAGAATTTCCAGGCGTGTGCCAGAACCAATTTGACTTAATGGAATACCCTGAAACAACTTTTCAGTTTCACCGGAACTATTCCGGTGTTCTCTCCGGAACGTTTCCGTTTCGTCCGAAACTTTTTCGGTGATTTTCTCTCAGACTCCCCGTCTAGTATTCAGCAGATAGATGACCCTTAAGCGTGTGACCCTATAGGTTCGGTGAAGTATAGACATGACCCGGAACTCTTTCCGATCAATGATCAACATCGGAGCCGTGGACACCCATATTGACCCCTATACCCACATGAATGAATATTCGAGTGAACCTCCAGTTGCCGTGTGCTATTCCTGTTGCTTCGCGATATGTTACAAATACCCGAGGTGAGATTTTCTGCATCCCCGTGGATCAACAACTTGTCCACTATGCAAGTTACCTCGTTACCGGTTTTGTTCTCTTTTCTCGTATCCGTGTTCCGGCATCCCAGTGATTAAATCACAATGTGTCTGGCCAGACGATGATGGATACCGTAACACCGAGAGGGCCCGAGAATATCTCTCCATCGTCGGAGGAGCAAATCCCAATCTTGAGCTATCAAGTTACTTGACATACTTTTCCATGAACCCGTAAGCCGCCGTAATAGCCACCCATTTACGGATGACGTTTAACAAACCCCAAAGTTCATGAAGCAAGCATGAAGAAACTCGATACTCTCATGGTCTAAGGAATTATGCAAACGTAAACCATCGCTGTGTTATAACCATTAACTTATGACGAATGTATCTCATAGCATAACATCAATCGGATCGATTCAACACAAGTGTTCTACCAACATTGTGCCCTCAAAGTTGCTGGCATAGTCATGCCCATGATCAGGAAAACAGAACCATCATGCAACACTTGAGCTAGTCTTAGAGGCATGACTAGGAATACATTTTACCGTTTATTATTCCACACGTGCATATGAGTCTTCCTTCAAGCCTCGTGGTTATTGTAGACTCGAGAACCATAGCAGTTATAGCATGGAACATAAACATAATCATGATCATGGAGATAAACAATAACATTTATTATTGCCTCTAGGGAATATCTCCTACAGGAAAAGCTTCAATCGGCAGTGCCCAACAAGGAAAAGCAGAGCTGCAACCATTTGACAGAAAAGCTTCAATCGTAGATAGAGACAGCTTCAACCACGGCACCGCGCAAGCGGAAAAGAATTGCAACCATTGACAGAAAAGCTTGAACCACCGATACGAGTGTTGCAACCATTGACAAAAAAGCTTCAAGCCTATACAGAAAAGGCTTCAACCATCAACAGGGGAAGCTTCAACCAGCCACTATCAAACTGAAAAAGCTACAACCCTTACGAGAAAAGCTTCAACCTTAGGTGAAAAAAGTTTCAACCGAAAGATATACAAAGTTTCAACCGGGCACTGCAGGACGAAAAAAGTTGCAACCATTTACAGAACAAGCTTCGATCGTAGATGAAAAAAGCTTCAATCGGCACGGCGAAAAGCTTCAATCTGCGAAAAAAGCTTCAACCGGCATGGAAAAGCTTCAACCGATGAGAGAAAAAGCTTCAACCTGATGCGCCAATGGTGGCAAGCGGCGACGTTGAGAGCTGCGCTGGCGGCACGACGGTGCAGTGACGACAACGGCTGCTAGGTGCTGCAACGACAGAGGGTATCGGTGTGCTTCAAGACGGCGTCGTTTTTTGCTACGAGGGGGCGACGGCTTCCTGCTGAACCGGGCGAGGACGGATGCTGCGACGGCGACCGATGGCGATGAGGACGGCGACCGACGGCGACGGGGACGGAGAGCGCATCCATCAGCGCGGGACTGCGGGGGGGGGGAGGGGGGAGGTCCAGGTGAGGGGGTGGTGGCCAGCGGCCGGGGCGGGCGTCTAGGCGATGGGGGACAGTACCCGCGCTGGAAGAAGGAGATGAAGAAATCAATGCGGGCAGATCAGACGGCTGAGGCTCGCTGCATCGGGCGGCTGGGGCGCGACCGGCCGAACTGTTGGGCCGGCGCGCCGGCACCTAGAAGTGCCCTTATTAAATTGCGAGGATATGAACTCCATTATTGTCGTTAAGAAAGTCTCCTTGCCTTGTTTCTTATTTGTTTTACAACGGTTGAATAATCCCCCTTTGTTCTCCGTTACCTATTTTTCTCTACTATATACACCAAATACTCTAGTTTTCTACTTCGTTCTGCTGCCACTTGCTTTGCTACCACTTGCTTTGTTGCAAACATGTGGGGATCTGTTGCCTATGTAATTCTTTTGTTGCATTCATGTGTTTGAAATATTGCAACAGTGTTAGTACCTACCATTTTTGTCACACCAAGGGAGAAAACGTTGGCACGATGTGTCTGCATGACAAAAAATGTTGGGTGTGGGATCTTACGTTAGGATGAAATCTCAGGAAGGCGGTTGATCCTCTTTCTGTGTCACGTACATTCCGGCCATATTGTCTAGCTAGTTGGTTGCCCACATTATACTGAGAAACAAAACAAAGTGTAACGAAATCAGAGAAATATCCGAGCAAGTCAGATATATTTCTATCCCTTGTCTAGGTACAAGTTACTATGGTCCGGGGATTATGTCGCCAGGATTTGAACATCATTGCAATCTCCTCTATGCGTGGCGAAAGTGGAGCCGCTAAGGTCACTGAGAATTCCTCCAGCGCTGCCCCATTCGACAGCAGAAAATTTGCAAGTATCCTGTCGAAGCCATTCCCACAGTACTTTGTGATGTAGATCCTTTTGAGGCTATGGCGGGAGCAAGGGATGCCCCATCGCCACATGCTCCTGAACATCCAGTTATCATCATAGATGCCGTCGTTGTTGTCGCAGATCTCCAGCTTGGGGTCTGAATCTGAGTCGCCGTCGTACTCATCGTCAGAGTAGTATGTCTTCTTCAATGTCTCGGAGCCCAGAGGAAACAACGACAGCGCTTCCATGTGTCGGGTGTTGGCGACCAGGACGGCGACAGCCCGGACGATGTGATCGGCGGCCAAGAACCCCTCGAGGACTAGGTGCCGGAGCTCGGGTAGGTGGTCGCGGGCTATGGCTGTGAACTCACTGTTGTAGTAGGCCATCGAGGGGCGCAGCGCGAGGTGAAGGTACTTCAGCTTCTTGCACCGGCTGATGAGCTCCAAGACTGGAGCAACTTCCATTGGTGTTTTGCTTGTGAGGTCCTCGCAGATATCGATGGTCAGCGCCGCGACCTCGCCGTAGTTGGGGATGTCGAGGATGGTGTCCGAAGGGAGGCCGCCCTTGTAGCGCAGGGACCGCAGGTGCTGGGTGCGCAGCACGACTCGGCGGGCGTTGTGGCAGCACACCATGGCGAAGCTCCGGAGGCGGTCGCTGGACACGGTGATCGTGGTGGCGGTCGGGCACTCCTCAAGCGTCAGGTCGGCGAGGTGCGGGCAGCTCGAGACCAGCTGCTGCAGCACCGCGGCCGGCGCCATGATCCGCTTCAGGCAGAGCGTCTCAAGCGACGCGACGACGACGACGCCCCAGGGCAGGTCGAGCGTCCAGTTGGCCAGGCGCAGGCGGCGCAGCGTGGCGCACCGGAAGAGCTGGCGCGGCGTCCTGGTGTAGCTGCCCCTGACGTCTTCGCCGAAGACGGCCGAGGCCTTCCCGAACCAGCCGAAGGGGCAGAGCCTGCGGCGGGAGTAGTGCCGGTACTGCAGCGCGAGGTCGATCTCCTCGGCGCCGGAGGAGGCGGCAGTGAGGACCCAGGTGTCGAGCAGGTCGTCCGGCGGGTGGCGCGCGTGCAGCCGGAGGACACGGATCGGCGTGGTGGGCCCCTTGGAAAAGATCGCGCCCGTCACCTTGCTGTCGAAGCACACGGGGAGGCTGCTCCCCCGCCCCCGACGATCTGTCTTGCGGTCGACGAGGTCCACGACCGGCACGCCGTCGCAGACGCGGCGCCACCGGCGGGACAGCGCGGTGGCGCGCGTGGCCTCATCGGACGGGAGGTGGGATAGGATCCGCTCCAGCGCCTCGTCCGGGAGAGTGCTCAGCCGGTCTCCCTGCCGGTAGGTTGCCATCTTCTGTGTGATGATCACCTGAGATGCGTTCGCGATGATGGGTGCGGCCGCGCCGCCGCTGTGACGAATTTTTAGGTTTGTTGAGTCGGCTCAGAGCAGAACGAGGATTAAATGGGTGTCTGAATTATGGGCACCGCTACGAATCATCCGACTGATTTTCTAGCAAAAATTAGTCGGGTCGCCGGCCGTCCGATCCATTCTTTCGAGCCGTTAGATACGTCAACGCCTGCTGACCCTTCTCTCTTGCATCGTGTCCAACCAGCCCCCTCTGTTTTGATCTCGCAGCACCGCAAGTCACCAGCGAGCGCCCATCACAGCACCGGAGAGCCGCCATGACGAGAGCTCCGTAGCAACACCAAAACGCTGCGTCCAGGCGTCGGCGAGCACTGCGATGCAGCACCCGGAGTTGCAATGGATTCTGCATTCTTGTGCATTCTGTGTACTGCAGATTGATCTGCAAATTTTGGAGTACACTGTACACTGAATTTTGGAGTACACTGTACACTGAATTTTCTACTCCTACTGCAGCCAGGAGTACTGAATTTTGGAGTACACCTACTGCTTCTTGTCCAATTTTTTCTACTGAATTCTGACAGTTCTTCCCATTTGAATCATTTGTCCAGAGAAGCATTACCTTCTTCTTCCTAAGGAGCAGCAGCACCGGATCTTGGCGGAGGAGCAGGGCACGGGCTCGAGCAGGGCAGAGAGAGCAGAAACACAGGCACGGGTTCCTGGCTGCTCGAGGAGGACGCGGAGCTCGAGGAGGACGACCTCCACCGGATCGCGGCGGGAGGCTCCGGCGACGCGTGGAAGGGATCGTGGCGGGAGGGGATCGCAGCGGCGCACCGAGGGGATCGTGGAGGGAGGTGTCGTGGTTTTGTCACGGCAGATGTCCTCGTGAAAGGACTTAGTCGTGAGGCCATCGCAGCTAGGTGGTAACTCGAACGGGGTTGATCGGAATCGAGAGACAAGGGTTTACCCAGGTTCAGCCCCTCACGACGAAGGTAATAGCCTACGTCCTGCTTTGGTTGTATTGATGATGATCTCGATTACAAGGGTGCGACTTGGCTAACCTAGTACTCGAGAGCTTGTCACTTAACTTTTCCACCTCAGGGGCTCGCCTTTATATACAGGTCGAGGCCCTGGGTTTACAATAGAGTCCGAGTCATAACATGACCCGTGATCTAGTCTATTTCCTACTCATCGTCCTCCTCAAGAAAGGAAAACATATCACGTCCTTGGATAAGCCGCCGCCTCCAGTATCGGGCCCTAACCCGGCCTACTTTATGAGTCGCCGGATGGGCCTTCTGATCCATGAACGTTGCGTCCCTTATCCGTTAAGCCACCAATGGGTAACCCGGCCCTGAACGGGCGGGTTATACCGGCGGGTTATATCCCCAACATTAGCCCCCAGAGTGAGGTGAATTTATTCGCATCAATCTCCAGAAGTCACATTGCCGGGTTATCCTTCGTTTTATTATCGAGGCTCATTCCATGGCCGAGTCGCGCGAGTTTCACCGGCTCATAAAACACTGTCACCTTAACATCTCTGATCCCTCTGTCATGACATCACCTTCCGGAAATCGCGGGGTTCAGGCGCGACATCATAGCGAATCTTTTGAGTATATCTGTCAGGCCCGAAAATCGAGGCGTCATCTTCTCATAAAAGTTACTGCGCTCCTCTGTTTTCGCACCTGCCTTTTCCCCTTCTATTTTTTATAAATATGCCCGAGGGGGTTTTCATTTTCAGTTGCCGCTTCGACCGCCCCCCTTCTTCTTCCTCGCGACGCATCTACCGGTGTCAGGAGCTCTGCCGCTGTACGACCCCGACGCGTGCCGGCGACCTCAACCGCATCCTTTTCTTCGCGCGCGCCGTCGTCGAAGCTGCTCAGGATCATCTCAATCCATTCACCGCGCCCAGGTATGCTCCATTGCTTCCTCAAATCCGTAGCAGTAGCTTACCCTAGTTCATCGGTGTTCTTGCATAGGCCGTATCGCCATTGCCGCTGTTTAGATCTATTTCTAAATGCTTTCTTCACAATGATGTTCCTCCGCTATCCGTAGTACAATTTCGCATCTAGGAGCCTCATACCTTTACTAGAAATCCGGAGTAAATCAAACCCTGGTTCCACTGTATGAACTAGGTATAATGAATATTTCTCTTTTTAAGCCGTTTTGTAGATCCATAATAGTAGTTGTTCTTGTTCGAAACTTGTTTCTGCAACACTTAGGATAAATCCAAGAACCTTGGTCTTAGGATGAGCCGCCCTTACTCTTGGCGACTCATGTCCACTTATTATGATCCGCCCAATTTTGATAATCCACTCTTGGCGACTTACTAAACAAGGTGTCTCGCCCCTGTACCTTTGATCATATGATGCGAGCTTATCATGAACATGAGTAACCCTGCCATTTACGTTTTTGCATTCCTCGTTCATATTTAGGCGACTTGCTATGGCGAAGACCACAGTCTGCAACTGGGTGTGTTCTCAAGTCTCTGACCTTGTACTGAACGATTTTAAAGAGCAAGGCCTCCTGCCGGCTAAAGAAGTAATTGGCTATCGAGCCCCTCAAGCAGCAGAAGACGTCCCTCACCCCCGCGAAGGGGAAGTCGTGATTTTTACAGACCATCTCCTTAGAGGTTTCTCTCCACCCGGGTCAAAATTCTTCCGGGATGTTCTACACTTCTTCAACCTTCATCCTCAAGATATTGGTCCAAACTCTGTATCCAACCTGTGCCAATTTCAAGTTTTGTGTGAGGTGTATCTGCAAATAGAACCCACCGTTCCTCTCTTCAGAGAATTCTTCTATCTCAACCGCCAAACTGAGTGCGCTGGTGGTCCCTGCCTAGAACTTGGCGGGGTCTCAATTCAAAGACGAAGAGACGTTCCTTTCCCTTCAGCTATTTTGCCGAGTCACCCTAAAGGTTGGAACAAAACATGGTTCTACTGCAAGAACACAGCTCCAGCTGATGAAAACCCTCTACCGGGTTATAGAACTGAACGCCTTCCCCCAACTTTTGAACTGCCTGGCTGGGCTTCTCAAGAAGAACATGCCCAAGTCGCCCACGTATATCCAAGGTTGAGGGCTTTGCTAGCCAACGGTCTGACTGGTGTTGACTTGACCCGGTGCTGGCTTACCTGGAAGATCCTGCCCTTAAGCCGCCGAAATGACTTAATGTTTAATTATTCTGGCGAGTCAACCGACCCACAACGGTTCAGTCCCATTGATATGTCAGCTAATGATATAAATAAGGCTACGAAGAAGCTACTCGGGGAACCTCCAGAAATATGCAACAAGACCGGGCTGAAACCATTCTATGCCCTCAACCAAGCTCCTCCAGTAAGCATTCTTTGTATTTGTTTTATCCAACTTATCAATCCATAACTTAAGCTTACTTGTTGATCTCGTTAAACTGCAGGTCAACTCTTCATTCTGGAACAAGAAAACAAAGAAGGCAGTCACCAAATCCAAGGCTGGGCTGGTTCGGAAAAAGATGAAGCCGGCCGCTGAACATGAGACGGCAGCTAGGGGCCAGTCGTCATTGGCTGATGATGACTCAGAGGTAGAACTTGACTCCCTTGGCCGTCTTTTTATTGAACTTGCTGACGCCCCTTATTCCCAAGGCGATGCCGATATAAGCCGGGCTGATGACGTTGAGGTAATTTCTATCTCTTCCAACTCGGACGCCTTTGTTCCCCAAAGGCTAAGAAAAACTGTGAGGAAAGTGCCCTTTTCTCATCCACTTGCTTACTTAGACCTAAAATTTTCTTTAAAGAAATCACAGCATGCCGAATCAATAAGGCGCCAGACGAGAAGTGGCTCTGGGGAGCTTTTGGGCGGCTTATCTGACACACCAAACCCCCGCAAGCGTCGAAATGAGGTGCCTCACAGTCCAACTCCATCTCACCCGCTTGCCGGTCTTTTTTAAACAACCACGTAACCCGTCTGATTCGGATTATCAGGAGTCGCCACCATCATCTGGCGACTCATCTGCCACTCAACTACCACCCATGGTCATCAAACATGGGTAAGTTCTTTTCGATGAGTCATGCTTGTTTATACCTGTTGTATTATTTATCTGAATCTGCTTGTGCTTTCGCAAGGCCAAAGCCAAGAAAAGAAAGATGGGCGAATTACCCTCGAATCCAGAGAAAATCGGATCCGAAACTCCAGAATTGGTGACACCTGAAGGTCAAGTTGAAACTGTGTGACGGACGAGGTGGGAGACGTCAACCCGCCGAGTCCTGACCGTGCTTCGAGCCCAGCCAAAGCGGCGGAAAATGTAGTGTTATCGTCTCCCTAAGCCGCCAACAAGATCACCACCACAGGAGCATCCTTTAAAGCTCCAGAGCCGTCAACCACCTTGGCGAAACATGCACTCCCAAGCTTTGAAGAACTTAGCGCGGCTGACCTTCATGAGGCATACTTGACCCGGCTATCTACAAGCCGGGACATGGAAGCCAGCATGGTTAACATGCTAAAGAGAAAATATGAGGTAAGAGAACATCTCTTTTCCACACTGTATATATAATATGTAGCCGCCAAGTCTGAGACATAAACAGTCATGATTGTGTCAAAGACTTTAGATATGCTTTTCTTCTTTTGTGTCCTTGAACCGTAGCCCCCAAGGACCGGGTTGTTATGCATATAACGAGCTGGTGCTTAAACTTTGTCTCTTAGACTGAATTGACATGTAGCCCCCAAGGGCCGGCTTGCTTCTGTGAAACAGCCGGATCTTCAACAATTATAGAGCAAAATGTGATGTAGCCCCCAAGGGCCGGCTTGTTTCTGTGAAACAGCCGAGTCTTCATAATAGTGATTCAGTATGTAGAAGAGAATTGACTGTGATAGCCGCCAAGGGCCGACTCATTGTACTGAGATGAGTTGGAGCTTTCCCTTGATATTTGTAAAAGAAAAAATGAACTTGCATTAGCCCCCAAGTGCCATGTAGATTGCTAGCAACTGCTTGGGACTTCAGTTTTCAAACACCAAAGTGGGCAATTTTGTAAGCTCAGGACCATATATTGATGTACTGATGTGACCTGGTTATGACAGGATCTGTTGAATGATGCCGAGTCAAGATCGGCCGGCTTGCAAGAGCAACTTAAGGCGGAGAAGAAACTTCGAGCTGATGCCGAGTCAGCAGCCGCGTCTCTCCAAGAATCAGCAGCAACTACCGCCGAAAAATTGAGAGCGTTGACAGCCTCTCATGAGAAAGAAAAAACCTTGCTGTTGAAACGTGATGAAGAAGCAGAAAGCAAACTTAAACCCCTGTCCGATGAATTGGCCGGGTTAAAGCATCACGTCAATCACATGACCCAGGCCATCTTTGGTAAGTGACCCGCCAATTTTACTGATAACTCGCCTGCGAACTGCAATCATTAGTTGATTCATACTTGTGCCAAAAATTGCAGGGAACTGGACTGTAAATCTTGGACAAGAGCCGCTGGTCAAGCTGAAGGCGATGTACACCTTGCTTGAGCAACTCTATGCAGGGAGTTTGTTCACAATCATGTCAGTGATGAGACATAAAGAGCCGCCAAAATATATCAGAGACGTGTTGAATCAGCTCTCCACCGTGCCAAAGTATATTGAGGAGCTCAAGAAATCAGCCGCCCGAGCAGCCAGCATGCTATCCCTGAGCCGAGCCATGGCGTATGTGCTAGATATGGACTTGTCTGAGCTGGCTGGCGGGTTTCCGGAATTTAAGATGGACGGCAGTGAATTCAGTACGGCTGACTGTTCCAACTGCTTGAAAGAAACTCGTGTCGTGGCGAGTCAGATTGTTGAAGAGGTGGACTTGAAGAGGTACCAGGCGGCTTACACGGAAGATAACCAACGGGTCACACCGCCAATCTTTGAGCCGATCGACCTGACTCCAGCACACCGTAAGCACATCTTTGCTCCTGATGTTGACCCGTCAATTATCATGGGAGAGGACGCCGAGTTCCAAGCCTTGACCACCCTCGACTGGGACTTCAAAAATCTTCAGATAAGAGGAAGAGTGGAGCCGAAGCAGGATGACCCGGAGACGCAAGCCGCCAAGAAGCAGCAGGAGGGAGCTAACCCGGGAACTGATAACCCGGGGGGGCGCTGAAGCTGGTCCCCAGGAGTAGACCTCCAAAGAACTTTGACATCATGGAGCCCAGCTGTGGCCTTGTAATAGGATAGTTGAAACACTTAGGTGCTCTGACGTGCCTTCGCGCCCTTAAAATTATGCAGTATTTTGGATGAAACAGCTGCACCGGTGTGATTGTATATTAACCCGTCAGGTCTCCTTTGAAAGAAACCATGCTTTCGTTGAGTATCAGTATGGCGAGTCATATCTGTATGAACCATCAATAATTTATCCGTCTCTTTGCATAACACAAGGGTAGAATAACCCGGGGCGCTTAATAGCTGTCCGGCTCACCTAGTTGTGGCGACTCAGGGTCGATAGGCATCTGTGTTCTGTTGGGAACCGGTTTGTTCATGATCCGGCGGCTCATGGCCAAAAAGAAACAAAGATAACCCCTGTAAAAATTTGAACAGAGATCGTGAATAGATAGTAATGTTTAAGTCGGCGTTCGAGGCATGATGATATAGACCGGCTTTCGAGGCTCGAGTCTTGCTTCAATGAAGCTGGCGTGATAGCCCATGGTTTATCCTTGCTCTCTGTAAGCCGGCTCTCATGTGACATCCGATGTTTTAACCAAGACAAGTTCAGGGTCATACAAATGATTGACTTGTCAAGAGTACACCGGGTCACCTAATCGGAGTAGCATCAAGCAGACAGGCAGGTGTAACCAAGATAATGTGGCGTCAGTTACCGGGTCAATAGGGTGAGATAGCTAAACTCGGTGAGTTGGAAGCCCCCAAGTCACCAACTGTCGTGGTTTCGCTTCCTGTGGAAGCAGGATTTTTGGCCTCTTTTGGTTTGTCCTGTCTCTCTGAAAGCCGGCTCTCACGCAACCAATCGAGCATTTTAACTCTGATGAATTCAGGGTCACCTTTGTGATTGACTTATCAGGCGTACGCCAGGTTGCTTTTTAGGGAGTAGCATCTTGCTAACAGGCAGGTTTAACCAAGTATAGTTTGGCATTTCGCCGGGTTAAAAGGGTTTTGTAAGCTAAACTCGATGAGTTGGAAGCCCCCAAGTAACCATATGATCATGGAAAAGCTCAGCATAGGATATACAGGAGACAATGCTACAACTGCAAAACATCTGGGGTCCAGATAAGCCGGCATTCCTTTGATCATTATTTGAGCAGGCCGGGTCATCCTTGAGGCCAGGTCCTGTAGCAGGTTGGGTCTTGACCGCGGATAATTCCCCTGACAATACCGATGTTTAGACTGCGCATCATGGCAACTAGTCTTCTTTGGTAACCTTTCTTTCTCGCCAATAAGGCAGCAGCCCCCCGGCACCGGGTTGTCTTCCTTGTAACGACTTGGGGTTTTTGTATTTATTGAAACCGGCCGAATCTGCCGAATCATGTCTGTGTTGCCCCCGAGTCTTAAGACGACTCGAGGAATCGTCTTGAGATTCATCATACCTGGCTGTGGCATAAGCCGGCGTAGAGTTGGCTGCCGAAAGATGAAATTTATTGAAGCCAAAGGCGCGTGGCGAGTTGATGATCTTCGCAATGCTCGTTGTATGCCCTCGGAGGCTGATAATAGATATATATTTTTTTGCTCCAGCTTGTTGGAGTAGACGAGGCTACAGGGATGGTGGCCTGCGCGCGCCCGTTAAGCTGCTCGTACGGGCGGGTGTGGCCCTGGCATGTTGATGTAGTCCAGACCGCGGGGGCGGGGGCGGCGGCTTGCGCGCGTCCGTTGGGCAGTTCAGGCGAGCAGGCGCGGCCCCGGTGTGTTGATGAAGACGTGGGAGTCGGCTGTGGCATTGTAAGCCGGCGCGGACGGGAGAGTCGGCTGTGGCATCGTAAGCCGGAGCAGACGGGAGAGTCGGCCGCGGCGTTGCAAGCCGGTGCGGACGAAAGAAATCGGCCGCGGTGTTGTAGGCCAGCGCGGATGCGCGAGTCGGCTGCGGCGTTGTAAACCGGCGCGGGCACGCGAGTCAGCCGTGGCGTTGTAAGCCGGTGCGGACGAGGAAGTCGCCTGGTGTGTTTGATGTAGACTGGATCGCGGAAGTGGCGGCTTGTACGCATGTCCGTCGAGCAGCGCGGAACGAACGCCAGTGTAAAATGATGCTGGTGCACGCTCCGTAACAGAGGCATAACGCCACTTTTTGTGATGAATAATTGTCCTGCGTAAAAACATTACAGGGCAGAGTAATTGTTCTCGGATGAATTAAAATATACTGAAAAATAGATAGGGCGAATAGCACCTGGTATATTTGTTGGATGAACGTGCGAGTCGGCCGCGGTATTGTAAACCGGCGGGGGCAAGCGAGTCGGCCGCGGTATTGTGAGCCGGCGGGGGCAAGCGAGTTGGCCGCGGTGTTGTGAGCCGGCACGGACGGGCAGCTGAGCAGATGTATATTCAGAATGACCTTGATGAATTGCTGCGATGTTGTGAGCCGGGTGTCGATACGGCGGGTTGCCACCGTTGTTTGATGAAGATCGGACCAATCGAAATCTGAATCCGGCCAATCGCGAGCTTCTCGATCCCTGAGAAAGATCCCTCCAGGAACACAAACAACCGTGCCAGCAGTGCATCATCGGCCGGAACACAAATCGTGAGCTCACAAGTCGTCGTCTCTTGGATATCATCCACGGGGTAGCGAGCCAGCAGTGCATCATCGTCCGGGACCCCCGTGGAACCCACGCTGCTTTTCAGCATAGATGGGATGGTACTATCCAATGCTGGATCTGATTGCTCCTGCCGCTGAGACACCCTTTGCTGGCTAATTGTGTTGATCTGCTCCTGCTGCCGCATGAAAGCGCGTTCCAACTCCGCGTTCTTTGATTCTACCTTTTGAAGTCGGTCTGCATCCTGCTTCCTCTGGTCTGCATCCTGCTTCTTCTTTCTCGCACGGCTTCTGTAAGTGTCGTTCCACTCCGCAAACCCCTCAACCCACGGAACAACGCCTTTGCCTCGTGTTCGTCCCGGGTGTTCAGGATTCTTGAGGGCGCGTGTAAGCTCGTCGTTCTCTTCTCGGGCTGGAACGCCCCCGTTCGAGCCTCTTTTATTGCTTCAAGTAAAGCGTCCGAGGCTTCTTTAAGACTTGCATGTTCAATAATCTCCCCTGTCTTTGGGTCCAACTTTCCCCCATGCGCATAAAACCAAGTCCTGCACCTGTCGGGCCAACCCACTGTTTGTGGAGTGACCCCAGCAATCATCTTTTCCTCAGATTCATCCCACTTAGGCAACCCAGTCTTGTAGCCACCTGGCCCCAGAACATGGTGAAACTTTTTTTTCACAGCATTTATCTTGTTTTTCGTCGACCGTTCCTTAGCTTCTTTCGATTCCTTGAACTCCACAAATAAGTCCCAGTGATCTTTTACCTTCTCTAGTGGTCCAGTGAATTCTGGAGTCTTCTTTTCTGCGTTGACGTAGTTGGCCCATAATCTTTTCTTCCAAGTCTGGAATTGTGTGGCCATCTTTTTAAGAGCACACTTCTTGACTTTCTCCCATTGGAGATCTGTGAAACCCTCTGATAGGGTGAAATGTGACATGAGCGTATCCCAAAGCAGATTTTTTGCTCTTTCGTCGACAAAACTAACTCCTCGATCTTCCTTTGGCTTATTCCATTCTTGAACGGTGATCGGGATTTGGTCCCTAACAATAACTCCGCATTGACGTATAAATTTGTCTGCATTCTTTTTAGGAGCAATCGGTTCGCCATCTTCTTTGATTTCATCGATGTTGTATTTTATGCCATCGGGCAACTTTTTGGCCGGGCCTCGTACTACCCTTGTAGAAGATTTGCTCGATCCGGAGGCCTTATATATACAAATCAATTAATACATGTAATGATCACCAGAGGCCTTATATATATATATATATATATATATATATATATATATATATATATATATATATATATATATATATATATAGTAGCACTATTCTGATCCCAGGATCAGAATAACTATTCTGAAAACAATCAGCCCTATATAGGCCCGATGAGATGTTCCTAAGATCCGAGAAACCCACCGGACCGATTACAGAAAAAGCCCACCCACCCCACCCGCTGCCCCGATCCCCACCCCTGACCTTCCTCGACCCCCTCCCCCGAACGCCGCCACCACCCTTTGGATCTCGCCGCCGCCGCCGCCCTCCCTGGATCTCGCCGCCGCCACGCGCCTCCTCCCCCACGGCCGGCGTGCCTCCTCCGCCACGGCCGCGAGCTTCCTCCCCCACGGCCGGCATTCCTCCTCCCCAACGGTCGCCGCCTGCCGTCGCCGCCCGGCACCTCCTCTCCAGCGCACCTCCCGTCGCCACCCTCCAGCCCCGGCACCTCCTCTCCGGCCTGCCTCCCACCGCCTGCTGCCCTTTCTCTCGGATCCGCCACCATCCCCACCAACACACACCGCCTCCCAAACTCCTGACGGCCAACCCCCCGCCAGCGACCACCTGTGCCGGCGCCGCCTCGGATCCCCACCGCAGCATCTCCCCACCACGGAGCAGATCTCATCCAGGTCTCCCCCGTGCTACTGCAGGTCGACTATGTCGTCGCGCGAAGTTCACTGGTCAAAGTTGCGGCCGGATCCGTCGCCGATGCATCGCCTTGGTCAGTCTCGTTACGCCACCGCGACCTTCCCAGGGCGCCGCCACCACCATCTGCCGCGTGCGGCCGCCGCCATCTGCCATGCGCGGCAGGCCGCTGCAATACTCCGGCCGCCCCGCATCGATGAACACCCTGCGCTGCTCCATCCCCAACCTCCGCCCCACAAGCCCCCGATGTGGCGCCGCCAGACCTGGATCCGGCCATTGTGCCCCGTCCAACCACTGCACCGCGCCCACACCTGGATCAGGCCGACGCCCCAACCCTGCACCCGGATCCACCTCATCCTTTCCCCTTCTCCATTCTCTGCCATGGATCTCTTCCTGCGTTGTGGATGTAGTGCTTGCCCATGGATGATTGTGTGTGTGTAGTGCAGTGCAGATGTGTGCATGCCCGCAAGATGATTCGGTTGTCGATGAATCAGTGTTTTGATTGATTTATGTTACAGCATGTGGTTTGAAGTTCATGTTCTCAAGATCGTGAAATTCAGAAAATTGTACCCGACAAAAGTTTAGTAAAAGCTTTCTGTGCATAGTGGGTCAAAAAAAATATCTTCTCATCGTGTTAATAGGTCGTGGCCCGGGAAGTTCATACATTTTGTTCGTGGAAAAAGTGGAGTAGTTTGAAATTTATTTAAAAACTCGGATTTTTTTTGGTTACTAAAGAATGAAACTAATAAGTTCAATTCAAACTACCGAAGAAGTTCGATGTTTTCTATCAAACCTCCAATTTTCAAATTTCTAAAAATACACAAAGAAGTTCAAATAAAAAAGAGGAACATTTCAAAAGAATTTCTAAAAAAATGGTTTTCCCATTCTAAAAAAACTAGAAGTTCAAATTAAAATAACGGTGCGATTCAATGTTTACAAAAAAGGGTTTTTCCCATTACTAACCAATAAACCTAAGCAGTTCAAATTTAAAAATAGTAAAGTTCGATGTCTATTAAAAATTTAGATTTTTCTCATTATTAAAAGAATAAAACCAAGAAGTTCAAATTTAAAAAATGGTGAAGTTCGATGTCTATAAAAAAGGATTTTGAGCAAAGAATGATTTCCCCCATTCAAAAATAGTTCAAATTAAAATAACGGTGTAGTCCAAAGTTTAAAAAAAATTGAAATTTTGCTTTTCAAAATAAATAAAAACCTAGAAGTTCAATTTAGAATAACAAATCATTTGATTTTCACCGTTTCAAAAAAAACCCGAGAAGTTCAGTTTAAGAAACCTAAGAAGTTCGAATTTAAAAACACAGATTTTCCTTGCTGCTAAACAAATAAAAATCGAGAAGTTCAAATAAAATAACGGAGTAGTTTGATGTATACGGAAAAATCAAATTATTTCCGTTTCTAGGAAAAATAAAAGTAGGAAAGTTCAATTTTAAAAAATTTGTTTGATGCTTATTTGAAAACATATTTTTCTAAGAAATAAAACTAAAGAAGTTCAAATTAAAATAATAGAGAAGTTCGAAGTATATAAAAAGCTCAGTTTTTTTCTCGTTACTAAAGAATAAAATGAAGAACTTCAAATTAAAATAAAGGAACAACTAAAAAAAGTTTGAAAAGTGTTGATGTTCATTAAAAAATCTAGGATTTTCCGTTCTAAAAAAACACAGATATCCGTTTTTTTTTAATTATCAACGATGAAGTTCAAATTGAAAAGGTAGTCAAATTTGATGTTTATTTAAAAATCAATAACAATTCTTTACTCAAAAATAAAAAAGGTGAACTTCAAATTAAAATAACAAAAGAAGTTCAGAGTTTATTAAAACCTAGGATTTACCAGTTCAAAAAATAAAAAACACAACTCCATTTTTTGCATTTTTAAAAACAACTCATAAACGGAAAAAAAATGGTTGCTAGAAGTTCAAGTGCTCCGCCAGGAAAAGTTCAAAAGTTCTTGTGAGAGAGATTCACCGTGTATTCAGATGTTCAAAACACATAAAAAGATGTTTTTTTTTAAATAATTCTCTCAATCCAAAGGGCAGTACAACGTGATAACAGCCAGAAGTTCACGTACAGCATGGTGTGCGTTTCGTATGACCAAAAATAGAATAAAAAGGCGAAGTCTAAAAATTTTGTTGCTAGAAGTTCAGGAGCTCGGCCCGTGAAGTTCAAATATTCTTGTGAGAGAAGTTCGTCATTCATTTACATGATAAAAAAAGGCAAAAACAACGTTTTTTTTTGCCTTTTTTAAAACTGCTCGCAAACGGCAACGAATTTGTGACAACTATCTACATGAAAAGGTTGCTCCTATTCATAAGCTTTCCAACGATATATTATATGGTTCATTCCGATGAACGGTTTAAAAGTTTCAAGTATACCGTTAAAAACAAGTTTTTGTGTATTCAAAAAAATATCTTAAACCGTCGCGAATATGAAAACATGATCAACACATGGAAGTTGCGCGTTTTCAACAGCTTTCCATCGATATATCATTTGCTCAATTCCGACAAGTGGTAGGGAAGTTACGGGCAAAAAACAGTACGTGCAAAACAGAGTGAAGTTCAAGCTGAGATGTACGAGAAGTCCAACTTCTTCACATAGTGCAGTTTCGAAGACTCTGTATCGCTATGAAGGCAGAACGCATGATCTCGCCGTTTTCAAAATTACATAAAAACGGCTGGGAATTAGAGAAAACTTTCTATATGAAAAAGTTTCGAATTTTCCATAGCTTTCCAACGGTATATTATTTGCCCCATTCCGATGAAGTTTGCGAAAATTACAGCCAAAAAACGATTTCGGCCATATTCAAAATTGACATAAAACCGTAAATAATTCGGAGAAACAATCTATAGACGAAAGTTTCGCATTTTTTCAAGCTTTCCAACGCCATATCGTTTACTGCATTCCGACATACCATTTAAAAATTGTAGTGAAAATACCATCTCGGCGGAACTTCGGCCGTTTTCTAAATTACTTCCAAACCGTATAAAATTAGGAAAACTTCCTATATGGAAGAGAAGAGCATCTTCATAAGCTTTCCAACGCCGTATCATTTGCCTCAATCGGATTAGCCGTTTTCAAAAGGCGCCAAAAATACGAGCTCGGCTGTTCGGTTTGAAAAATTCCGCCATTTCTGCAATTACTCTATAACTGCAGGGAATTTGAGAAAACTTTCTATATGTGGAATGAGCGGATTTACAGCAGCTTTCCAACGCCGTATCATTTGCCTCATTTCGATAAACGGTTTAGAAATGGGCTCGAAAATACGATTCACGTTTTTTTGTGTGAAGAAAAACGGTTTTGAAAACTGCTCTTAAACCGTTTAGATTTTGACAAAAATTCAACTTAGGTCGTGACCCTCGTGTCCACAGCTTTCCAATAGTATATTGCAAGCCTCATTTGGGCAATGTTACGGGAAGTTCAACCTGTCACCAAGTGAAGTTCAGGTCGAACAACTCAGGCAGTTCACTCAGAATCAGAATATTATTCTGATCCCGTGATCAGAATAGTGTTTATGTGTATATATATATATATATATACCTCGCCGGACTTTGTTAATTGAAGAACATTTCCTTCGCCATCATTGTTTGTGTGCCCTTCGTCTATTGGTTCTTCATCAATTCCCTCACCGGACTCGTTCAGATATTGTGAGATGTCATCTGGTTCAATCTCTGGGTTTTGGGAGCGTATCATATCGAACATGATATCCTCTTGATCATGGTCGTCTCTGCCGCTATAGTCCATAGCTTAACTAATCCAGAAGAAAGATAAAACAATTTCGTATTCAAATTAGAATGCATTCAATAAGCAAAAACTAATACATTTCGAATAATCCAGTTAATGGATCATCGAATATTATCACTAATACATCTCGAATATTATCATATAACATCACTAATACAGCTCGAATATTATCAAATAATCCAGTTGACTCGCGGTTCCTGAGGCGCGGGCGGTGGACACCCAAAGAGAAGGAACCATCACAGGATCATAGCTCGGGTGAGATCCCTGAAGAACCTGCCAGGTATTGGAGAACCTGACGTCCAACGCAACCATGTAGCGACGGACGTGCTCGTCCTCCTCCCTGACACGGCGACGTACCACCTCCTCGGGGGCCGGCTGCCTCCGCACTGATAGTGGCCCACGCGACCGCCACCAAAGAAGCTCCGGGTCAACGACAGGAGCCCGATTCCTCACCAAGCTGCGCGCCCCGGAAGGTAGCACCTCCCAGTGCCAGCTCGGCGGAGCCCAGTCCCGGACATGGCGCCTCTCAAGCAGGTTGTCGCCGCTGAGTCGACGACGAGGATGCGGGCCGGGCATCGCCGACGTCAAGAACAAATTCTTATGAAAACAAATTCCTATGCAATAATTATCATTTTATTATGCTACTCATATTTAATAAACTTTTACAACTATTGTAGATGAGCAAATTTGAACAACATTTTATATCATTGATCCAACCATTCTTTTTATAGAGAACCCACACTTGAACAACATTTCTATTCATCCATTTAACATCCATCTATCTAACATTTCTATTCATCCATCATTCTAACATACATCAATATAACATCTATCCATCTACATATCCATCTAACATTCATCTACACACAAAAATACATAATAAATCCATCTAATTAACATTCATCTACACACAAAAATTACATACTCCCAATATCTCATGTCTCATCCACAATGTCGTTATCAAAATTAACCATCTGCTCACACTAATAATTAACATTAACATGACTTGAAAAATACAAGGACATTTTCAATCTCATCGATCATTGGTTGTCCATGGCAACGGCCGAGCTTGGGGTGTGCGGGGGGATAGTTAGAGGCCGTGCGCGGGCCAGGGGAGAGCAGGGGAAGACAAGGGGGGCTCACAGCGAGGTCGTCGCGAGCTTGGGGAGGGCTCAGGGAGGTCGTGGACGCGTCGGTGCTCGAGGGCGAGGTCGAGGCAGTGGCGGCGACCGGCGAGGAGGAAGACGATGGTACGGGCGCTGTGGGGATCTTCGCTCGCTCCCATGGTCGAGGAAGATGCAGCGGGCTGCGGGCTCGGGGAGGGGCCGGAGCGAGCGGGACGGCGTTGGCGATCTCTGGCGTCGGAGGTTGAAGACGAGCGGCCTGGCGGCGTGTGGTGTTCGATCTGTCTCCTGGGCGATGGAAAACGCTAAGTGACAGTTATATAGGATCGACCTTTAGTCCCGGTTGAAGCCACGCCCCGGGACTAAAGGACCTTTAGTCCCGGTTCGTGGCTGCAACCGGGACTAAAAGGTTGGCCTTTAGTCCCGGTTACAGCCACGGGCCGGGACTAAAGGTCTGTTTTCGGGGCCCAAATTAAGCGCGGGAGGAGGACCTTTAGTCCCGGCTGGTTGTGCCAACCGGGACTAAAGGTTTTTTTTCATTTTTTCTGTTTTTGCTTTATTTTTTTTCTTTTGTTTCTACTTACAGCCAAATATTTAGAGTTTTTGAGTGAATCTTTTTGCTTTAGGTCACAAAAATTATAAACTCTCTGTTAGTGCCAGTAGTTTTCAAATTTGAATAGTTTAAATTTGAATTCTTTAAAATTTGTGTGAATCACTCGTCTGTGAATAACTTTAGTTTAAAAATAGATTTTTGAGTGATTCTTTTTCCTGTTGTTTAATATTAGTGTGTTTTATCAGTATGTTCAATTGGGTAATTTTTAGGTTATTTTAAATAGGTGTTTTAATCAAACACAGATTCTGTTTAGCTCTTTTAGTTCTATACCTTTATTTGTTTTAAATATTTTAGTTTATATGTTTTCTTGTTATTATTTTGCCAAATTATATTATGTTTCTGTTAGTCAGCATGAGGAGTTTTGATTTTAAACCCTTACTTACTTCATTTGTTATTTTTCATGCATTTAATGATTTTTTAAAGCTAAATGACCCTGAAATTGAAAAGCACTACAAATGAACTCTGAAAAGGTTGAAACTTGGCATGGTATCATAATTTCACACACATAGCATGTGCTAAAAAGTTGAGAGGGTTACGGCAAAAACTGGATGCACTTCGTGTACAAACTGGACCATCTCCTTCGAAGTATCAAGGTTTCGGACGAAAACTCATCTGTCACAAAGGCATTTCATTTTTTTAAACTTATTTCAACTCCAGACTTTTTGTGCATTCAATATGCACCATTCAAAGCCACATCCTCAAATTTCAACCCTTTCTAACTTCATTTGCTATTTCTCATGCATTTAATGATTTTTTTGAGCTAAATGACCCTGAAATTGAAAAGCACTACAAATGAACTCTGAAAAGGTTGAAACTTGGCATGGTATCATCATTTCACCCACATAGCATGTGCTAAAAAGTTGAGAGGGTTACAGAAAAACTGGATGCACTTCGTGTACAAACTGGACCATCTCCTTCGAAGTATCAAGGTTTCGGTTGAAAACTCATCTGTTACAAAGGTATTTCATTTTTTTAAACTTATTTCAACTCCAGACTTTTTGTGCATCCCATATGCACCATTCAAACCCACATCCTCAAATTTCAACCCTTTCTAACTTCATTTGCTATTTTTCATGCATTTAATGATTTTTTTTAGCTAAATGACCCTGAAATTGAAAAGCACTACAAATGAACTCTGAAAAGGTTGAAACTTGGCATGGTATCATCATTTCACCCACATAGCATGTGCTAAAAAGTTGAGAGGGTTACGGCAAAAACTGGATGCACTTCGTGTACAAACTGGACCATCTCCTTCGAAGTATCAATGTTTCGGACGAAAACTCATCAATTACAAAGGCATTTCATTTTTTTGAACTTATTTCAACTCCAGACTTTTTGTGCATTCAATATGCACCATTCAAAGCCACATCCTCAAATTTCAACCCTTTCTAACTTCATTTGCTATTTTTCATGCATTTAATGATTTTTTGAGCTAAATGACCCTGAAATTGAAAAGCACTACAAATGAACTCTGAAAAGGTTGAAACTTGGCATGGTATCATCATTTCACCCACATAGCATGTGCTAAAAAGTTGAGAGGGTTACGGCAAAAACTGGATGCACTTCGTGTACAAACTGGACCATCTCCTTCGAAGTATCAATGTTTCGGACGAAAACTCATCTATTACAAAGGCATTTCATTTTTTTAAACTTATTTCAACTCCAGACTTTTTGTGCATTCAATATGCACCATTGAAAGCCACTTCCTCAAATCTCAACCCTTTCTAACTTCATTTGCTATTTTTCATGCATTTAATGATTTTTTTGAGCTAAATGACCCTGAAATTGAAAAGCACTACAAATGAACTCCGAAAAGGTTGAAACGTGGCATGGTATCATCATTTCACCCACATAGCATGTGCTAAAAAGTTGAGAGGGTTACGGCAAAAACTGGATGCACTTCGTGTACAAACTAGACCATCTCCTTCGAAGTATCAAGGTTTCGGACGAAAACTCATCTGTTACAAAGGCATTTCATTTTTTTAAACTTATTTCAACTCCAGACTTTTTTTGCATCCAATATGCACCAATCAAACCCACATCCTCAAATTTCAACCCTTTCTAACTTCATTTGCTATTTTTCATGCATTTAATGATTTTTTTAGCTAAATGACCCTGAAATTGAAAAGCACTACAAATGAACTCTGAAAAGGTTGAAACTTGGCATGGTATCATCATTTCACCCACATAGCATGTGCTAAAAAGTTGAGAGGGTTACGGCAAAAACTGGATGCACTTCGTGTACAAACTGGACCATCTCCTTTGAAGTATCAAGGTTTCGGACGAAAACTCATCTGTTACAAAGGCATTTCATTTTTTTAAACTTATTTCAACTCCAGACTTTTTGTGCATTCAATATGCACCATTCAAAGCCACATCCTCAAATTTCAACCCTTTCTAACTTCATTTGCTATTTTTCATGCATTTAATGATTTTTTTGAGCTAAATGACCCTGAAATTGAAAAGCACTACAAATGAACTCTGAAAAGGTTGAAACTTGGCATGGTATCATCATTTCAACCACATAGCATGTGCTAAAAAGTTGAGAGGGTTCCGGCAAAAACTGGATGCACTTCGTGTACAAACTGGACCATCTCCTTCGAAGTATCAATGTTTCGGACGAAAACTCATCTATTACAAAGGCATTTCATTTTTTTAAACTTATTTCAACTCCAGACTTTTTGTGCATTCAATATGCACCATTGAAAGCCACTTCCTCAAATCTCAACCCTTTCTAACTTCATTTGCTATTTTTCATGCATTTAATGATTTTTTTGAGCTAAATGACCCTGAAATTGAAAAGCACTACAAATGAACTCCGAAAAGGTTGAAACGTGGCATGGTATCATCATTTCACCCACATAGCATGTGCTAAAAAGTTGAGAGGGTTACGGCAAAAACTGGATGCACTTCGTGTACAAACAGGACCATCTCCTTTGAAGTATCAAGGTTTCGGACGAAAACTCATCTCTTACAAAGGCATTTCATTTTTTTAAACTTATTTCAACTCCAGACTTTTTGTGCATTCAATATGCACCATTCAAAGCCACATCCTCAAATTTCAACCCTTTCTAACTTCATTTGCTATTTTTCATGCATTTAATGATTTTTTTGAGCTAAATGACCCTGAAATTGAAAAGCACTGCAAATGAACTCCGAAAAGGTTGAAACGTGGCATGGTATCATCATTTCACCCACATAGCATGTGCTAAAAAGTTGAGAGGGTTACGGCAAAAACTGGATGCACTTCGTGTACAAACTGGACCATCTCCTTTGAAGTATCAAGGTTTCGGACGAAAACTCATCTGTTACAAAGGCATTTCATTTTTTTTAAACTTATTTCAACTCCAGACTTTTTGTGCATTCAATATGCACCATTCAAAGCCACATCCTCAAATTTCAACACTTTCTAACATCATTTGCTATTTTTCATGCATTTAATGATTTTTTTGAGCTGAATGACCCTGAAATTGAAAAGCACTACAAATGAACTCTGAAAAGGTTGAAACTTGGCATGGTATCATCATTTCACCCACATAGCATGTGCTAAAAAGTTGAGAGGGTTACGACAAAAACTGGATGCACTTCGTGTACAAACTGGACCATCTCCTTCGAAGTATCAAGGTTTCGGACGAAAACTCATCTGTTACAAAGGCATTTCATTTTTTTAAACTTATTTCAACTCCAGACTTTTTGTGCATTCAATATGCACCATTCAAAGCCACATCCTCAAATTTCAACCCTTTCTAACTTCATTTGCTATTTTTCATGCATTTAATGATTTTTTTGAGCTAAATGACCCTGAAATTAAAAAGCACTGCAAATGAACTCAAAAAAGGTTGAAACGTAGCATGGTATCATCATTTCACCCACATAGCATGTGCTAAAAAGTTGAGAGGGTTACGGCAAAAACTGGATGCACTTCGTGTACAAACTGGACCATCTCCTTTGAAGTATCAAGGTTTCGGACGAAAACTCATCTGTTACAAAGGCATTTCATTTTTTTAAAACTTATTTCAACTCCAGACTTTTTGTGCATTCAATATGCACCATTCAAAGCCACATCCTCAAATTTCAACCCTTTCTAACATCATTTGCTATTTTTCATGCATTTAATGATTTTTTTGAGCTGAATGACCCTGAAATTGAAAAGCACTACAAATGAACTCTGAAAAGGTTGAAACTTGGCATGGTATCATCATTTCACCCACATAGCATGTGCTAAAAAGTTGAGAGGGTTACGACAAAAACTGGATGCACTTCGTGTACAAACTGGACCATCTCCTTCGAAGTATCAAGGTTTCGGACGAAAACTCATCTGTTACAAAGGCATTTCATTTTTTTAAACTTATTTCAACTCCAGACTTTTTGTGCATTCAATATGCACCATTCAAAGCCACATCCTCAAATTTCAACCCTTTCTAACTTCATTTGCTATTTTTCATGCATTTAATGATTTTTTTGAGCTAAATGACCCTGAAATTGAAAAGCACTGCAAATGAACTCCGAAAAGGTTGAAACGTGGCATGGTATCATCATTTCACCCACATAGCATGTGCTAAAAAGTTGAGAGGGTTACGGCAAAAACTGGATGCACTTCGTGTACAAACTGGACCATCTCCTTTGAAGTATCAAGGTTTCGGACGAAAACTCATCTGTTACAAAGGCATTTCATTTTTTTTAAACTTATTTCAACTCCAGACTTTTTGTGCATTCAATATGCACCATTCAAAGCCACATCCTCAAATTTCAACCCTTTCTAACATCATTTGCTATTTTTCATGCATTTAATGATTTTTTTGAGCTGAATGACCCTGAAATTGAAAAGCACTACAAATGAACTCTGAAAAGGTTGAAACTTGGCATGGTATCATCATTTCACCCACATAGCATGTGCTAAAAAGTTGAGAGGGTTACGACAAAAACTGGATGCACTTCGTGTACAAACTGGACCATCTCCTTCGAAGTATCAAGGTTTCGGACGAAAACTCATCTGTTACAAAGGCATTTCATTTTTTTAAACTTATTTCAACTCCAGACTTTTTGTGCATTCAATATGCACCATTCAAAGCCACATCCTCAAATTTCAACCCTTTCTAACTTCATTTGCTATTTTTCATGCATTTAATGATTTTTTTGAGTTAAATGACCCTGAAATTGAAAAGCACTGCAAATGAACTCCGAAAAGGTTGAAACGTGGCATGGTATTATCATTTCACCCACATAGCATGTGCTAAAAAGTTGAGAGGGTTACGGCAAAAACTGGATGCACTTCGTGTACAAACTGGACCATCTCCTTTGAAGTATCAAGGTTTCGGACGAAAACTCATCTGTTACAAAGGCATTTCATTTTTTTAAACTTATTTCAAATCCATACTTTTTGTGCATTCAATATGCACCATTCAAAGCCACATCCTCAAATTTCAACCCTTTCTAACTTCATTTGCTATTTTTCATGCATTTAATGATTTTTTTGAGCTGAATGACCCTGAAATTGAAAAGCACTACAAATGAACTTTGAAAAGGTTGAAACTTGGCATGGTATCATCATTTCACCCACATAGCATGTGCTAAAAAGTTGAGAGGGTTACGGCAAAAACTGGATGCACTTCGTGTACAAACTAGACCATGTCCTTCGAAGTATCAAGGTTTCGGTTGAAAACTCATCTGTTACAAAGGCATTTCATTTTTTTAAACTTATTTCAACTCCAGACTTTTTGTGCATTCAATATGCACCATTCAAAGCCACATCCTCAAATTTCAACCCTTTCTAACTTCATTTGCTATTTTTCATGCATTTAATGATTTTTTTGAGCTAAATGACCCTGAAATTGAAAAGCACTACAAATGAACTCCGAAAAGGTTGAAACTTGGCATGGTATCATCATTTCACCCACATAGCATGTGCTAAAAAGTTGAGAGGGTTACGGTAAAAAATGGATGCACTTCGTGTACAAACTGGACCATCTCCTTTGAAGTATCAAGGTTTCGGACGAAAACTCATCTGTTACAAAGGCATTTCATTTTTTAAACTTATTTCAACTCCAGACTTTTTGTGCATTCAATATGCACCATTCAAAGCCACATCCTCAAATTTCAACCCTTTCTAACTTCATTTGCTATTTTTCATGCATTTAATGCTTTTTTGAGCTAAATGACCCTGAAATTGAAAAGCACTACAAATGAACTCTGAAAAGGTTGAAACTTGGCATGGTATCATCATTTCACCCACATAGCATGTGCTAAAAAGTTGAGAGGGTTACGGCAAAAATTGGATGCACTTCGTGTACAAACTGGACTATCTCGGCTACTCACTAGAGAAGAAAGTGATGACGGTGAAGCCGATCACATCCCAGAGTGGGATCTTGGGGTATAAAACTTTTTCTTCGCGTGTGTCCCTTTGCGCCGTAACCATGGACAATCTTCATCATTTAACAGGATGCTTGGGTCAGTCTTCACTGTGAAGGGAGGAATTTCATGAAACTTTTCATAATCTTCTGACATGTCTGTCTTGTCCTCCACTCCCACGATGTTTCTTTTCCCTGAAAGAACTATGTGGCGCTTTGGCTCACCGTATGATGTATTCGCTTCCTTATCTTTCCTTTTTCTCGGTTTGGTAGACATGTCCTTCACATAGAAAACCTGCGCCACATCATTGACTAGGACGAATGGTTCGTCTGTGTACCCAAGATTGTTGAGATCCACTGTTGTCATTCCGTACTGCGGGTCTACCTTTACCCCGCCTCCTGTCAGATTGACCCATTTGCACCTAAACAAAGGGACCTTAAACTCACGTCCATAGTCAAGTTCCCATATCTCCTCTATGTAACCATAATATGTGTCATTTTCCCTATTGGTGTTTGTTGCATCAAAGCGGACACCACTGTTTTGGTTGGTGCTCTTTTTATCTTGGGCGATCGTGTAAAATGTATTCCCATTAATCTCGTACCCTTTGAAAGTCAATATAGTCGAAGATGGTGACTTGGCTAACAAGTACAGCTCATCTCCAACACTGTCGTCATTCATGAGATGTGTTTGCAACCAACCGCCGAAAGTCGCCATGTGTGTACATTTAATCCAGGGGTCAGACTGCTCCGGGTTCTTGGAGTGTACAATATCCATGTGTTCCTCGATATACGGAGCCACCAAGGTGGAGTTTTGTAGAACTGTGTAGTGTGCTTGAGCCCAAGAATGCCCGTCCCTACATATTACTGAATCCTTTCCTAGCGTGCCTTTTCCACTCAGTCTCCCCTCATGCCACGATTTAGGAACACCAATTGGCTTAAGGTCAGGAATAAAGTCAACACAAAACTCAATAACCTCCTCTGTTTCATGGCCCTTGGAGATGCTTCCTTCTGGCCTAGCACGGTTATGAACATATTTCTTTAAGACTCCCATGAACCTCTCAAAGGGGAACATATTGTGTAGAAATACAGGACCCAGAATGGCAATCTCTTAGACTAGGTGAACTAGGACGTGCGTCATGATATTGAAGAAGGATGGTGGGAACACCAACTCGAAACTGACAAGACATTGCACCAAATCATTCTGTAACCTTGGTAGGATTTCTGGATCGATTACCTTCTGGGAAATTGCATTGAGGAATGCACATAGCTTCACAATGGCTAATCGAACATTTTCCGGTAGAAGCCCCCTCAATGCAACCGGAAGTAATTGCGTCATAATCACGTGGCAGTCATGAGACTTTAGGTTTTAGAATTTTTTTCTCTGCCATATTTATCATTCCCTTTATATTCGACGAGAAGCCAGACGGGACCTTCATACTGAGCAGGCATTCAAAGAAGATTTCTTTCTCTTCTTTGGTAAGAGCGTAGCTGGCAGGACCTTGATACTGCTTTGGATGCATGCCGTCTTTTTCGTGCATACGTTGCTGGTCCTCCCGTGCCTCCGGTGTATCTTTTGTCTTCCCATACACGCCCAAGAAGCCTAGCAGGTTCACGCAAAGATTCTTCGTCACGTGCATCACGTCGATTGCAGAGCGGACCTCTAGGACTTTCCAATAGGGTAGGTCCCAAAATATAGATTTCTTCTTCCACATGGGTGCGTGTCCGTCAGCGTCATTCGGAACAGATTGTCTGTCAGGACCCTTTCCAAAGATTACTTTTAAATCCTTGACCATATCAAGTATATGATCACCAGTACGGTGGTCAGGCTTCTTCCGGTGATCTGCCTCACCTTTGAAATGCTTGCCTTTCTTTCTTAAGAGATGCTTGATCGGAAGAAATCGACGATGTCCCAGGTACACATTCTTCTTACATTTATCCAAATATATACTTTCGGTCTCATCTAAACAGTGCGTGCATGCGTGGTATCCCTTGTTTGTCTGTCCTGAAAGGTTACTAAGAGCAGGCCAATCATTGATGGTTACAAACAGCAATGCTCGTAGGTCAAATTCCTGCTGTTTGTGCTCATCCCACACACGTACACCTTTTATGTCCCACAGTTGTAAAAGTTCTTCAACTAATGGCCTTAGGTACACATCAATGTCGTTGCCGGGTTGCTTAGGGCCTTGGATGAGCACTAGCATCATAATGAACTTCCGCTTCATGCACAACCAAGGAGGAAGGTTATAGATACATAGAGTCACAGGCCAGGTGCTATGATTGCTGCTCTGCTCCCCAAAAGGATTAATGCCATCTGCACTTATACCAAACCATAAGTTCCTTGCGTCACCTGCAAACTCCGGCCACTTTCTCTCGATTTTTATCCACTGCGACCCATCAGCGGGTACTCTCAACTTCCCGTCTTTCTTACGGTCTTCTTTGTGCCATCGCAACAACTTGGCATGCTCTTTGTTTTGGAACAAACGTTTCAACCGTGGTATTATAGGAGCATACCACATCATCTTGGCAGGAATCCTCTTCTTGGGGCGCTCGCCCTCAACATCATCACCAGGGTCATCGCGGCTGATCTTATAGCGCAATGCACCGCATACCGGGCATGCATTCAAATTCTCGTACTCCTCACCACGGTAGAGAATGCAGTCATTAGGGCATGCATGTATCTTCTGCACCTCTAATCCTAGAGGGCAGACAACCTTCTTTGCTTCGTACGTACTGTCGGGCAATTCGTTATCCTTTGGAAGCGTCTTCTTTATCATTTTCAGCAACTTTTCAAATCCCTTGTCAGATACACCATTCGCTGCCTTCCATTGCAGCAATTCCAGTGTGGTACCCAGCTTTTTCTTGTCATCTTCACAATTTGGGTACAACGATTTTTTGTGATCCTCTAACATGCGCTGCAACTTCAACTTCTCCTTTTCACTTTCGCAGTTTCTCTTTGCATCAGCAATGGCCCGACCAAGATCATCGGCGGGCTCATCTGATGCCTCTTCTTCAGCTTCTTCTTCTTCATTCTCTTCCCCCATTGTAGTACCATCGTATTCAGGGAACCCAGGATAGTTGTCATCATCCTCTTCTTCTTCATTCTCTTCCATTAGAACCTCTCTTTCTCCGTGCTTGGTCCAACAGTTATAGCCGGACATGAAACCAGACGTAAACAGGTGGACATGAATGACTTTTGAGCTAGAGTAATTCCTATCATTCTTACAGACACCACATGGACAACACATAAAACCATTCCGCTTGTTTGCCTCAGCCGCACGCAGAAAACTATGCACGCCATTAATGAACTGGGGAGAGCGTCGGTCATCGTACATCCATTGCTGACTCATCTTCATTACACAACACCGAAAAGACCAAATTAATACAAGTTCATACATAAAGTTCATACACACTTATTCTCATAAAACAACATAAAACTATCTAGCTAAAGCATTTAAATGCAACAACAAATGCGATCAAAATCGCAACTAAGGTAATAATTGATCCAACAGCATAATGATACCAAGCCTCTTTATTAACGGCATATTTTCTAATCTTTCTAATCTTCAAGCGCATTGCATCCATCTTGATCTTGTGATCATCGACGACATCGGCAACATACAACTCCAATTTCATCTTCTCTTCTTCAATTCTTTTCAATTTTTCTTTCAAATACTCGTTTTCTTTTTCAACTAAATTTAACTTCTCGACAAGAGGGTCGGTTGCAATTTCCGGTTCACATACCTCCTAGATAAAAATATCTATGTCAACTTGATGGGCATAATTGTCATAAACACGAAATGCAACAAATAGTTATAAAAGAGAATATACCACATCCGAATCATAAACCGGACGAGGGCCGACGGGGATGGATATCAAAACCATGGCACTATGTATAACAAACAATCATACAAGTAAGAAAATTATACAACTATCTAAATCATACAAATAAGATTTTTTTTATAAAAAGGATAAGAACAAGAGGCTCACCAAGGTGTTGCCGGCGACGGGACGGTGCGGGCGATCGATGGTGGTTAGGACGGGGACGGGAAGGCACTAAGTAAACCACACCTACACATATGCAAACTAAGAAGTTAATTTGAGCTCAAATTGCATATAAATCAAATAAACTCCCACATAATTACTCCCAAACTAAAACCCACAAATCACTATACTTATAGAGCATTGCACGAGCTAATCTAGCAATGAGAGATGAAAGGACAAAGTTGCTAACCTTTGTGAACACTTGGATAGATGGGGTACCTCAAATCTTGACAAATTTTGGCAAAAATTGAGGATGAGCTCGAGCAAGGGGAAGAGAACAGAGGAGAGAAAGGAGAAAACAGAGAAAGGAGAGCTTGGGCTCGGGCTGGACGAAGCACTATATATAGTGATATCTTTAGTCCCGGTTGGTGATACCAACCGGGACTAAAGGTCCATCTCTAGTCCCGGTTGGTGTTACCAACCGGGACTAAAGGGGCTCGCAGGGGCCCCGGCCTGACGCCAGCCTGCCACCACCCCTTTAGTCCCGGTTGGTAACACCAACCGGGACTAGAGGTCACAAATGAACCGGGACTAAAGCCTAGCCGTTGGAATCGGGACTAGTGGTCACATTAGTCCCGGTCCAAAACCCGACCGGGACTAATGCTCCGGACGAAAGGCCTGTTTTCTACTAGTGAATGGCCGGGGCGCCGCCGTTCCGGTTAGGCACGAGGAGGAGGGCACCGACCATGAATAGCTCATGTACCTGGGGCCGGCGAAGCTAGAGGTGTTCGATCATCTCGAGGCTTGGGCGGAGGCGAACGTGGTGCCGCTCCTTAAGCCCGCGAAGGTGGCGTGGCAGCCGACGGACCTGCTGCCGGACCCGGCGACGCTGGGCGCCGAGGCTTCCACGCGGCGTGCTGCGACATGCGCGCGCGTGCGGCCGGGCTGCCCGACGCGCACCTCGTGTGCCTCGTGGGGAACATGGTGACGGAGGAGGCGCTGCCGACGTACCAGAGCATACCCAACCGCTTCGAGGCCGTGCGTGACCTCACCGGCTCCAGTGGCACCGCCTGGGCATGCTGGATCCGCGGCTAGTCTGCTGAGGAGAACCGGCATGGCGACGTGCTCAACAGGTACCTCTACCTCTCGGGCCGCGTCGACATGGGGCAGGTCGAGAGGACCATCCACAACCTCATCCAGTCCGGCATGGTCATGAACGCCGCGCGGAGCCCCTACCACGGCTTCATCTACGTCGCCTTCCAGGAGCGTGCCACCTCCATCTCCCATGGCAACACGGCGCGGCGCGCCAAGGAGCACGGCGACCTGGCGCTCGCACGCATATGCGGCGCCATTGCTGCCGATGAGAAGCGGCACGAGTTGGCCTACACGCGCATCGTGCGGAAGCTGTTCGAGATAGACCCGGACGGCGCCGTGCGCACGTTGGACTACATGATGCGTCGTCGGATAGCCATGCCGGCGTCCCTCATGACCGACGGCCACGACAGCGACCTCTTCGCGCACTACGGGGCCGTGGCGCAGCAGGCCGGAATTTACACTGCCTCCGACTACCGTAGCATTTTGGAGCATCTCATAAAGCAGTGGGGCGTGGAGGAGCTGGCGGCCGCCGAGCTCTCCGACGAGGGGAGGCGTGCGCGGGACTACGTGTGCGCACTCCCACAAAAAATCCGAAGGTTGGAGGAGAAGGCCCACGAACGTAGCCGCCAGAAGGCCCAGCCCACGACATCCATCCCATTTAGCTGGATCTTTGATAGGCCCGTCAACATCACCATGGCCTAATCAAATTATTACTTACCCTAAAAATCTTTAAATAAAATTTACTTACGAAAAATATTAAATTTCTATTTCTCTATTCTATATTTGGGAGGAATTATACATTATTCACTGTACTTTGCTATTGCTAAATGGCGTCGCCGAAAGTACTACATCAAAATGTTACATTAATCGTGAGTTATGGTATTGTACTACTCCCTTCAATCCATATTACTTTTCGCGGCTTTAGTACAACTTTAGTACTATATTTTCGTAAGTTTTTTTTATCACATTCCGAAAATGGAAACATGGAGGTTGAGAGTTGTATTCATGTCTGTCATTTTGTCCCCGTAACATCCCAAATTATATCTGAGGGTCATCCATACTAACTGCTATTAATAAGTGGTCATACTTCCATCATGCAAAAGGAGTTTATCTCCTCTCTTTTTTTTTTCCCCAAAAGACGTGATTAGGGCGAGCAACCATTTCCCACCATGTAACCGTTGACAGTGAATTTTGGGATTCCCTCCTCTGTCTGCCTTTTTGGCGTGTGAGGTGTGAGGAACCTCGGTGCCAACTCCTAGAGAGGTTAGGGTTAGGTTTCCGTAGTGGAGCATTGTTGATGGTTGCAACGATGGCAGCCTCTTGAATAAGTTTACCTTGAGTTTTCCCATTTTGATGGCTAACCGGCGTAGATTCCCATCCTTTCTAGACGATGAGGCTAGGGTTTCCATGGTATGTCGACGCATCTGCGCCGACAATTTTCCACTGCAATTTAGTCCTCTGACCGCATCCACTCACGTTGTTTCATCCTCGGGTGCCGGCAATATGCTCGTGAGTTATAACAAAAGTCTGGCTCTTGAATTTGTGGCTCTTCCAATTATGATGACTTCTTTTTCATGGCGTTGGTCCGGCAGGACTATGACCTTAATGACTTCCCATCCACATCAACTTTAGGTTGGCTCCAATGATGCAGCGGCATGCAATTGGCCTGTTTGGGAGGAAGAAGAAGATCAGCCCACAGATTGTGATGTAATTTTATTTATTCTCGCAAGTTGTTTGCACTATTAATTTACTTAATAGATCTAAGTGCTTTTATTGGTGAGAAAAACATCCACGATCATACAATATAAACTACTAGTGAAAAGTTAGAATTTGGCAAAACAGCTAAAATTTTGCTAAGCTTCACCTCAAATGTTAGACTATTAAAAATTTCACAAGCAAGTATATGTAAACAGAAACATAAGCAAAACCATGAACATAAGTAGGAATCATTTGCATTTGTATTGTCTAGCATCGTCGGAAGATGTGTGGAGGCGTGTCTCCGGTGAATCTCGTGGGATTCCGTCAATTTTGGTATTTGATGGATCTCCGTGGATCCAGTCTTCGTTCGTGTGTTCCGATCTACGCTTCTTTTCATTGGCCGCGTTGTTGTTCTGGTGCGTTGGTCCTATGGGGCTTAGCACGACGATTTTCTGATTGTCTATCGGGAGGGTTGATGACGGTGACATGACTTCGGCTCGTTTCAGTATTTGTAATCGTCGCTGGGTGATTTCAGACCTGAACGTAATTTTTGTTATTTCTAATCTTTCTTATACTGTAGATTAGAGATAAATCAAAAGTTTTTCTTGAAAAAAGAATCATTTACATTTGTATTGACTGGAAATGATGGTTCCCTCGTCACAGAAAGACGTCACTGAAACAAAAAGAAAGGATTCCATCGCGACGCGGCACGGACTACAAGAAAAAGTAGGCGCAAAAAGTGTACACGCACACGATCGCGTGTTAGCTAGACTACAGGGTATCTAGCCAAGAGAATTCGAGAGCAGCGTAAAGAGAAGATGCAGCTACTGCACATATATGTAGTTGAATCAGTGAACACACGCACACATGCACTAGTGATAGAGAAGCTCACGTACTAGTACTACTTAGAAGCTTTATTGCTTGATGACTGACTGAGTTACCACCGAAGGACTCCAGTCCTTATACAGGAGATTACAAACTATGCTTGAACAGCACGTGTACAGCCAGCACACACACCTAGTACACCTAGAAACCACACTACGTACTAGAGTTTATTTCTTGCAGGTACTACATGCAAGCACCATTCTGTTGGATTGCTTTCTTGCTAGCTAAGGTTGCCGACATGCACCTGGATATTTTGCTTTGCAGCTAGCTGGGGTAGCAAATGCTCTTGCCGACGTCCAGATATTTTGAGTACCCTGCCTACATGCATGAAGAGGCAAGCAAGATTATATTTTAACATCGCGGTGGACTTTTTAATCCTCGTCTCCCGGAGACGTGGATTGTTTCAGGAAGGATCGGCCGGCGACGTGGAGGCCGCACGTGGCAACACCACCAGCCCAGTTCAACACTCCCTTGACCAGCTGCCGCACAGCCACCGCCGCGGACACTCCTCGCCTCCCCAGCAAGCCACGCGTGCGTGCTCAGCTCGCAGACCCAGCCATGGCGACGCCGACTCGCACTCCCACCTCGCCCGCTTCCACCCCGGTTTCCGGCGGCCGTGGCGGCTTCCTCCTCGCTCGCGCCCGGGTCGCCCCTGGCGGCCGATCCGCGCTCCGCGCCCAGCCGGCGGCGACCGAGCTGGTGGAGCGGTCGGTGAACACCATCCGGTTCCTGGCCGTGGACGCCGTGGAGAAGGCCAAGTCCGGCCACCCGGGGCTCCCCATGGGGTGCGCGCCCCTGGGCCACGTCCTCTTCGACGAGTTCCTCCGCTTCAACCCCGCCAACCACGCCTGGTTCGACCGCGACCGCTTCGTGCTCTCCGCCGGCCATGGCTGCATGCTCCAGTACGCGCTCCTCCACCTCGCCGGATACCAAGGCGTCACGGTGAGCTCTCTGACATTTTTGCTTGATTGTCAGAGGAACTCTGTATTTGTGCTATGCCAAACTCTGTTTGCTGTAAGTGTGCTATGTCAAAAGTCTGAACTCTGAAGTTGTTTCATATGACACGACCAACGTACTGTTTAACTAATTTTTGATCAAAATTTTCATAGGAGGTTCAAACCTTGCTTCCAGAGTAAGATAAAAGTTGAAATTTCAGGTGTAAATTCATGAGTGAAATCTGAAAAGAGATTTACCGTAATCTGCAATCACAGAATTTCAGTATACATGTTGATGTCGAATTCTCAAGTAAATTCATAACTCTGTATTTGTTATATGTCCGGATAATAGACAATTGTTTGAGCTGTTGGAAAATCATGTTTTGAGAACATCTAGTTACTCTTATCTTTTAGTAACTCGGAGCAAATTCTATTGGGTGAGCATGTTGGGAAAATGATGGGGTTGGTGGCTTGGTGCCATGAATTTCTCTGAACTCTTGACAAAAAAGAACAGTCTGAACTCTGAAGTTGTTTCATATTTGTTGATGCAGATAGATGACCTGAAAGCTTACCGGCAGTGGGGGAGCAGAACTCCTGGTCATCCAGAAAATTTTGAGACAGATGGTGTTGAAGTCACAACTGGTTTGCCTCTTGAACATCTACAGTAGTGAACATTTTAAAGCATCTACTACAAAAAACTATGTTTGCCTGAACTGTTCTGATGTCATGTAGGTCCTCTGGGGCAGGGCTTTGCAAACGCTGTTGGACTAGCACTTGCTGAGAAACACCTAGCTGCTCGTTTCAACAAGCCCGATCTAACTGTCGTCGACCATTACACGTAAATTAATACTTGCTTTACAAAATGTGATTACCAACCGAATGTGCATAGGGGCAGGGATAACACAATTTGTTTCTTCATGGTCTTAGGTATGTTATACTTGGTGATGGTTGTCAAATGGAAGGTGTTGCGAATGAGGCCGCCTCCCTTGCTGGCCACTGGGGTCTCGGAAAGTTGATTGCCTTCTATGATGACAATCATATATCAATCGATGGTAGTACAAGTATTGCTTTCACTGAAGATGTGCTGGCCCGATACGAGGCCCTAGGATGGCATACTATCTGGGTGGAGAATGGCAACACTGGCTATGATGACATCCGTGCGGCTATAAAAGAAGCAAAGGAAGTCAAAGATAAGCCAACTCTTATCAAGGTGATCATCAGACTGGCAGTAATATTTCTTTTGTTTGTCAGTTTGATACAGTCTTATCAGACAAGTGACAACTGGAACTGGTCTTGTATGTGTAGGTGACTACTACAATTGGGTATGGATCTCCAAACAAGGCAAGCACACACAGTGTCCATGGGAGCGCTTTAGGTTCCAAAGAAGTAGAGGCAACCAGAAAAAATCTTTCCTGGGCTCATGAGCCTTTTCATGTGCCTGATGAGGTGAAAAGGTACAGTCTAGTTCTTGTAGAACTCAAGCTGCAGAGCATCACAGTACTCGCAAACAAATTGTTCTGTTATCAAGAAATTCAAACATGTAGTTGTTCCTTAGGCAGTTCTTCTGGATGTTGTATGCGTCATACAATATTGAACATAGTTTTTTCATTTCCATTGTACATACATTCAAAATGGTACATACAAATTTTATGGTATAGTGGTGTCTGTTTCGAGGAAACAGTCTTGACAAGATAGCATACTACTGTTTGCGAATGCCGATGCAAATTCTCAGTTCTGAACCTTGTTGACAATTATTCTGCAGTCGAGACTTAACTTTTGTTTGGAACGGAGGCTCTGCATTTCAGTTTTCAAATTATCGCATAGTAATATGGTATTGCATTGAACTTAGTTTATTCTGCACTGAAGTTTGACTGAATAATCACTCCTTCCAGGCATTGGGCTCACCATCTTGACGAGGGTGCTTCTCTTGAAGCTGAATGGAATGCAAAGTTTGCAGAATATGAAAAGAAATACCACCAGGAGGCTGTCGAGCTAAATAGCATAATATCAGGGAAGCTTCCGGCTGGGTGGGAAGATGCTCTTCCGGTGAGTTCTCCTCTGAACCTTAAATGTCCTGTCTATGTATATTCATCAAGTGTCAGAAGGATTTATAAGTCTGACTTCGTTCCCTTGTTTGTTCTGCAGAAATATACCCCTGAAAGTCCTGCTGATGCTACAAGGAACCTATCTCAGCAATGCCTGAATGCTCTTGCTAAAGTAATACCTGGATTTCTTGGAGGCAGTGCTGATCTTGCATCATCAAACATGACATTGCTAAAGATGTTTGGTGATTTCCAGAAGGACACCCCTGAAGAGCGAAACATCCGCTTTGGTGTTAGAGAGCATGCGATGGGCGCCATTTGCAATGGCATTGCTGTACATAGCCCTGGCCTAATACCTTACTGTTCGACATTCTTTGTGTTCACTGACTACATGAGAGCTCCTATACGCCTTTCGGCCTTGTCTGAATCAGGAGTGATCTTTGTGATGACTCATGATTCCATTGGACTTGGAGAAGATGGGCCGACACATCAGCCGGTTGAGCAGTTATTCAGCCTCCGAGCAATGCCAGGCATACTAATGCTCCGACCTGCCGATGGAACCGAGACCTCTGCGGCGTACAGGATCGCGATTATCAACAGGAAGAGGCCCTCTATCCTTGCACTCTCTCGGCAGAAGCTCCCACAGCTGGAAGGAACATCGGTTGATGGCGTTGCTAAGGGAGGGTACGTCATTTCTGACAATTCCTCGGGCAACAAACCTGACCTCATCCTCATCAGCACAGGCTCTGAGCTCGAAATCGCGGAAAAAGCCGCAGATCAGCTGAGGAAGGAGGGAAAATGTGTACGGGTTGTCTCGCTTGTTTGCTGGGAATTGTTTGAGGAGCAGTCTGAGGAATACAAGGAGAGTGTCCTACCAAGCGAGGTTACTTCCAGGATTAGCATCGAAGCCGGTGTCACACTGGGATGGGAGAAGTATATCGGACAGAAGGGCAAAGCAATCGGCATTAACAATTTCGGTTCAAGTGCTCCTGCTGGAAGAATATACAAGGAGCTTGGTTTGACGGTGGAGAATCTCATTGCAACAGCCAAATCACTGTAAAGGGATCATTGCATTGCTCAACAGATGTATATGAAGGTTTGCTCCTATATCCTATATGTTATCTTAATAATCAATAAAGGGCAGTCTCAAGGTTTGTTCGTTGCAGCTCGGGGAGCTTATGAGGTGTAAATAAAAACAATGTCTGCCTAATAGGCCTAATTTTTAAGCCAGTTTGTTTTCCAACTCTGCTTAGTAATAGATAGTTTTGTGAATGCCCACTGCAACTCATATAGAATTACTGTTGCACGGGAAATAAAATATTGATATAGTCCTATATCCCCGCGAAAATATAAGACACTCGTTATATATTATGCTGTCGTCAAGTTGCAAGTTATTGTGGCACGGCGATTATTAAATTGTCAGGATCTGAACTCCATTGCTGTTGTCAAGAAAGTCTACATGCTTATTACTTGTATTTTTTTGCAAGGGTCGAAGACTCCCCCTTTCTTCTCCGCTATCTATTTTTCTCTACTACACCAAATACTCCAGTTTTCTAGTTCGTTCTGCTGCCACTTGCTTTGTGTGTGCGGTGAAAGATCAGGGCCACCTCTAAAACCGTCGTCTAGCGACAAGTTACTATAGTCTAGCTACAAGTTACTATAGTTTTTTTGCAAGGGTCGAAGACTCCCCCTTTCTTCTCCGCTATCTATTTTTCTCTACTACACCAAATACTCCAGTTTTCTAGTTCGTTTTGCTGCCACTTGCTTTGTGTGTGCGGTGAAAGATCAGGGCCACCTCTAAAACCGTCGTCTAGCGACAAGTTACTATAGTCTAGCTACAAGTTACTATAGTCCTGGGATTGTGTCGCCAGGATCTGAACATCATTGCAATCTCCTCCCTGCGTGGCGACAGTAGAGCCGCTACGGTCACTGAGAATTCCTCCAGAGCTGCACCATTGGACAACAGGAAATTTGCAAGTATCCTGTCGAAGCCATTCCCACAGTACTTTGTGATGTTGATCCTTTTGAGGCTATGGCGGGAGCAAGGGATGCCCCATCGCCACATGCTCCTGAACATCCAGTCATCATCATAGATGTCGTCCTCATCGTCGCCGTCACAGATCTCCGGCTTGGGTTCTGAATCTGAGTCTTCGTAGTCATCTTCGGGGTAGTACGTCTTTTTCTTCGATGTCTCGGCACCCATAGGAAACAACGACAGTGCTTCCAGGTGTAGGGTGCTGGCGACCAGGACGGCGACGGACCGGACGACGTGATCGGCGGCCAAGAACCCCTTGAGGACCACGTGCCGGAGCTTGGGTAGGTGGTCGCGGCCTATGGCTGTGAACTCGCTGCTGTAGTAGGCCATCGAGGGGCGCAGCGCGAGGTGAAGGTACGTCAGCTTCTTGCACCGGCTGATGAGCTCCAAGACTGGAGCAACTTCCATTGGTGTTTTGCTTGTGAGGTCCTCGCAGATATCGATGGTCAGGGCCGCGATCTCGCCGTAGTTGGGGACGTCTAGGAATGTGTCCGAAGGGAGGCCGCCCTTGTAGCTCAGAGACCGCAGGCGCCGGGTGTGCAGCACGACGCGGCGGGCGTTGTGGCAGCAGACCATGGCGAAGCTCCGTAGGCGGTCGCTGGACACGGTGATCTCGGTGGCGGTCGGGCACTCCTCGAGCGTCAGGTCGGCGAGGTGCGGGCAGCTCGAGACCAGCTGCTGCAGCACCGTGGCCGGCGCCATGATCCGCTTCAGGCAGAGCGTCTCGAGCGACGCGGCGACGACGACGCCCCAGGGCAGGTCGAGCGTCCAGTTGGCCAGGCGCAGGCGGCGCAGCGTGGCGCACCGGAAGAGCTGGCGCGGCGTCCTGGTGTAGCTGCCCCTGACGTCTTCGCCGAAGTCGGCCTAGGCCTTCCCGAGCCAGCCGAACGGGCAGAGCCTGCGGCGGGAGTAGTGCCGGTACTGCAGCGCGAGGTCGATCTCCTCCGCGCCGGAGGAGGCGGCAGTGACGATCCAGCTGTCGAGCAGGTCGTCCGGCGGGTGGCGCGCGTGCAGCCAGAGGACACGGATCGGCGTGGTGGGCCCCTTGGAAAAGATCGCGCCCGTCACCTTGCTGTCGAAGCACACGTGGGGGCCGTGTTGCCGCCCCCGGCGGTCTGTCTTGCGGTCGACGAGGTCGACGACCGGCACGGCCTCGCAGACGCGGCGCCACCGGCGGGACAGCGCGGTGGCGCGCGTGGCCTCGTCGGAAGGGAGGTGGGATAGGATCCGCTCCAGCGCCTCGTCCGGGAGAGCGCTCAGGCGGTCTCCCTGCCGGTAAGTTGCCATCTTCTTGTGCGATGATCAGCTAGGATGCGTTTGCGATGATGGGTGCGGCCGCGCCGCCGCTATGACTAGTTTTTAGGTTTGTTGAGCCGGCTCAGCGCGAAAAGATTGGTCACCTCCGAAAAGATTTTTTTTTTTTTTTAATTTCGCATGCTTCGGTGGGGTCCGGAATATTTTTAACCCCGAAATTCCGAGCTAGATTCAAACTAATTTTAAAATAAATGTAAATTAGGTTCAAATTCATTAAAATTAAGTGAAATTTTAAATTGAAATATACAAAATTAAGTGAAACTAATCAAGCATTTGAAAAAAAATGCTAATCATCCATTTAAAAATGTTAAAAATTTATAAAAAAAATATCCTGATGTACACAAAAAATGTAGAACGTGTATTATACAAATTGAACTTAAAAACATAAATTTTTAAAAAGTTGATTGTGTATAAAAAATGTTAATTATATATTTGAAAAATGTTAACTGTGTATATAAAAAATGTTCCTGACATATAACGAAAATTCATAATGTGTGTGAAAGAATTAGCTATCAAACAAAAAAATTGGAAAATGTTAATCATCTATTTCAAAAATGTTAAGCGTGTACAATTTTTTTTCCCTTGATGTATACGAAAACGGTAGAATGTGTATTAAAAAATTTGAACGTAAAAAACCTAAATTAGAAAATGTTGGTCGTGTATAAAAAATGTAATCATATATTTCAAAAGTATTAAACATGTATTACTATGTGTATGAAAAAAGCAGTCATCAAACATATTTTTTTAAAGATTAATGATGTATTTCTAAAATATTAAACATGTATAAAAAATATTCCTGATATATAGGTTAAATGCATAAATGTGTATGAAAAATGTAGAAAAAAGTTAAAGAAAAAAGAAAAAAAACAAAGAAAAGTTGTGATAAACCGAAAATTGAAGAAAGAAACAAAAGAAATACCTCGAAAATGAACAAAACCGAGAAACCGAAGAAAACCGTGAAAACCCTTAAGGAAACAAACTAAAACCAAGATAAACAAAACAAAACTAAAGAAATCGAAGAAAACTGGCGAAAACTAAGGGCATGTTCAGAAACTCTCTAACTTCTTAAAACTTCACATTTCCAGCTTCTCATCGTGGTTTCTAGCCCCATGCAGCACTTTCATCCGTACGGCAGCAAAATTAGCTTCTCCATCGCCACCTTAGGCTGGCAGCGGCTGCTGGCCTGTCTAGCGCCATATTGGGCTGGCTGGGCTGTAGTAGGGGAGCCTCTCACGCACAGGAACAAACAAAATGGACATATAACTACTGCCAATTACACATCAAATTAAGTGATTTAGACTCCGAATCGTCTCAGAGGAGAAAAGCGTTAGATTTGTGGTAGCCTTAGTGGTTTTCGGCCTTGTGCTAGTCCGGCATCATGCCGATGGGGTGCTTCCATTGGAGCTCGCAAGCAGCCTTCGATGGACGTTGCCGTCATCTCTTGCTGGTTCTCCATGGTGGAGAGGAGGATACGGATACGGATCGATACTGCGCCCCTCAATAAGCTCGCTGTCGTCCCGGATCTGGAGGGGAGCCCCTACCTCGTCTGTGGCTTGTCAAGTCACCATGGTGGTGGATGGGAAGCTTCGGTCGAGAGGGTGCCTCGAATCCGCAGATTGGGTTGTACTGTATCAGCTATGGAGAGGTGGTCGAAGCAAGGCCGCCCACGGATGCGGTAGATGGGCGGTCTTCGCCGACTCGCCATGGCCTCTTCTGACCAAATGGCGGTCGTCCTGCAACCTCCTGGCCATGGAGCCAAAGGGGAGGCCCTTCTTCTTCTTCATGAGGTCGATGGCGTCGTCACCGTCGTGCCATGGAGGCTTCGCTGCCCCAAGTGGCATCGTCCCCGGTGGTGGCGATGCTGAACTCGTGAGGAAGATGACTTGGACCCGATTGCGATTCTTATCTGCATGTTGGGGTCCTCTCTATGATTTTCAGGGACCAGTTTGTAATTTTCTGTACCTTTTGGGTCTTTCTGTAAGTTGCTTTGTTCTAATGTTTCCTACTACTCCGTAATAAATAAAGTTTCGGGGCCCTTCGAGGTCCCTCCTACTGTTCAAAAAAAAAATTAGACCCCGAATCACATCAAATTTGTTGCCCTATTTGTCGCGAATCCATTCCATCAGAGTGCATAACCTATTGTTCATCAACAAAGGAGATCGAAAATGCATACGCCATGGCCGGACTAGAGCACTCTGCTCCGCGCTCGAGCATCAGGGGCTTGGGGCACTCTGCTGGGGTGGAACTCGGAGGAGAGGAGGCGGCGGGGCTAGTTGCGGTGGGGCCGATGTCGCAGCTACATGTTGACGAGGGATGGTGGCAGCGTGTAACCCTAACGCTCGGGCTGGAGAAAGAAGTTGTGATGTACCTTTTCGAGCGAGGAAGAGCATGGCTCGAACCGTTTTATTTTGCAGTGGCATTCTAGTCGTAAATAAGAGGAACTCCATATTCGTGAAAACATGGAGCTGGGTTTCTCTTGCTTCATCAAATTGCACTACGGCCCAAGATGGCTTCATGAATTTAGCTTCTTGAAGGTAAAGCGTTCAGGCTGGCTCCTCTCTGCAAAATTGTGAAGTTTGGAGCTGGAGAGGTTCAGAACAGGCCCTAAGAAAGAAACAGAAAAAACCGGAGAAAAATAAATAAAATAGAATAGAAAGAAAAACCGACAAAACCGGAAAAAAGGAAAAGAAAAACCGAAGAAAAAAGTAATAAAAGATAAACATTTAAAAATTGGGATAATACAAAGAAAACAATGAAAAAAAACCATACGAAAAACAATAAAACAGAAGAAACCCGCGAAGGAAAAACCTAGTGAAGAAATAGTGAAAACGAAAAGAAAAAGAAAAAGTAAACATAGCAAACGCAACGAGCGACAGCATGGAATCGATGGAACGCATTAAATGCCAGTCCAGTACTGTAGCAAGCAGGGGGAAAGCTTCAGGCGAGATGGTAGATAGTCTCGGAAATCCCTATTGGACGCTCGCTGCGTCATAATGTCGAGCAAACGCACAGCGATCGAGTGGGATCGAGTGCACTGGACCGGCCCAGTTACGTGATCTGTTACGTTCGGTTTTAGGAACCTTCTAGCAGGTTCCTGTCTGGTTTTATCGGTTTTTTGAACCTTCCAGTAGGTTCTCTGAACCTTTTTTTCCTGTTTCTTTTTTCAATTTATTTTTTTAATTATTTTTCCGTTTTACATTTTTCTTTTCTTTTTCGTTTTTTCTGTCTTGTGTTTCTCTTTTTATTTTCTTTCATTTTTTTCAAGTTTCCTTTTCTTTTTCAACAAATGTTCAGAAATTTTAAAAATGTTTATGTTTTATTTTATTTTCCCAAATTCCGACCATTTGGGGAATTTCAAAAAAAAAATCCCATTTTAAAAAAATTGTTCGCAAATTTTAAAAATGTTTATGTTTTGAAAATTTGTTCGCAAATTCAAAAAATGTTAAGGAACTTCAAATATGTTCCCACTTTCAAATTTGGTTCAAGAGTTTGAAAATTGTTCATGTTCTGAAAATTCATTCTGAAATTCAAAAAAAAATTCTGAGAATTTAAAAAATGTTCGCATTTTTATTTTTTGCTCACAAATCTAAAAAATGTTTGGGGATTTCAAATAATGTTTCAGCTTGCTGAATTTTTTCAAAAATTGAAAAATCTTCAAGTTTTCAGAATTTGTTCGCAAATACAAAAATGTTCAAGATTTGAAAAATTGTTCGTTATTTTCAAAAAGTATTCTTGTTTTCATGTCTTATAATGTTTTTCAAAAAATGTTCATATTTCTAAAAAAATGTTCGTAAATTCAAACAATGTTTATTTATTCAATTTTGTTCCTCTTTCTTCAAGACATGTTGGTGTTGCATAAAATAAGTTGTAATCTATCGCGGCTGATAGTTCATATAAACTCGGATGCCATCTTAGACATGATGTTACATGTAGTACAGTTGCTAGTGACGTAGTAAGTTGTTGCAAGGTCCTGGGTTCGATCCTTTGCAGGCACTTAAGTTTTTTTTGGAATTCGTTCGTAGTTCGCTCTAAAGCTGGGCCGGCCCAGTCGGGCGACCCCCTGTGCGGCGCGCGTCTGTTGGACGCAACACACGTCACATAGGAGGTTCCAATAGTCTCGCTTGAAGTGGGATATACTTCTCATGAGACACAGCGACCTCGCAAAACCACTAATTAAGGAGCACTCTTTGCAAAGGTCACTCTGACCTCCCCAGGAAACTTTCAAATTTGGTCCAAGAGTTTGAAAATTGTTCATGTTCTGAAAATTCATTCTGAAATTCAAAAAAAAATTCTGAGAATTTAAAAAATGTTCGCATTTTTATTTTTTGCTCACAAATCTAAAAAATGTTTGGGGATTTCAAATAAAGTTTCAGCTTGCCAAATTTTTTCAAAAATTCAAAAATCTTCAAGTTTTCAAAATTTGTTCGCAAATACAAAAATGTTCATGATTTGAAAAATTGTTCGTTATTTTCAAAAAGTATTCTTGTTTTCATGTCTTATAATGTTTTTCAAAAAATGTTCATATTTCTAAAAAAATGTTCGTAAATTCAAACAATGTTTATTTATTCAATTTTGTTCCTCTTTCTTCAAGACATGTTGGTGTTGCATAAAATAAGTTGTAATCTATCGCGGCTGATAGTTCATATAAACTCGGATGCCATCTTAGACATGAAGTTACATGTAGTACAGTTTCTAGTGACGTAGTAAGTTGTTGCAAGGTCCTGGGTTCGATCCTTTGCAGGCACTTAAGTTTTTTTTGGAATTCGTTCATAGTTCGCTCTAAGTTGGGCCGGCCAGTCGGGCGACCCCCTGTGCGGCGCGCGTCTGTTGGACGCAACACACGTCACATAGGAGGTTCCGATAGTCTCGCTTGAAGTGGGATACTTCTCATGAGACACAGCGACCTCGTGAAATCACTAATTAAGGAGCACTCTTTGCAAAGGTCACTCCCACCTCCCTAGGAAACTGGGAGTTTTTCCTTTTTTCATAGATCCGATTAATCATAATGTTTTATCTCTTAAACCGTGCGTCCAAATCTCGAACCGTTTTCTCCATTGGACTCGCGTCGAGATCTTCAAAACTAGCCCCATGTTGATAGGGTTTCACGAACTTTTTTTCACGAAAAAACCAAACCGGGAAAACGTTTTTTCCCCTTCCGAAAGAGGCACGACTGTGCCTCTTGCGAAAACAAATCCGTGCCTCCATGAGAAATAAATAAGTGCCTCTCGTAAAAGGAAAAAAAGAAAACATATTTTTTTCCATTTCGAAGAGGCACGAACGTGCCCCTCGTGAAAGCAAAACCGTGCCTCTCGCGGAAGGAAAAAAAACGAAAAACACAATTTTTTTTCCGTTTCCGAGAGGCACGATCGTGCCTCTCGCGGAAGCAAATCCGTGCCCCTCGTGGAAGGAAAAAAAGAAAACGTGTTTTTTACATTTCCGAGAGGCACGACCATGCCTCTCGCGGAAGGAAAAAAAGAAAACACTTTTTTTCCGTTTCCGAGAGGCACGACCGTGCCTCTCGCGGAAAAAAAATATATAAAACACATTTTTTCCGTTTCCGAGAGACACGACCGTGCCTCTCGCGAAAGGAAAAAAAGAAAAACTGGGGGAAAACCGAAAAGCCAAAAAAATTATCTAAAAAGCCGAAAACGCGTGCGAAAAAACAAAAAAAACAAAAATCGGTAGGAGCGCCCAGAAGTCGACATGTGGCGGCGGCTGAGAGCGCGCCAAGCCCACCCTAGGTGACCCTTTGGGAGCCTCCCGAAGGAGCGGTCGTTGATTAGACGCTGCCGCGACCTTGCACCTCAAGCGGGCGACAGTGGGCCTGCCCAGCACGGTAGGCCGCAGGCCGTGAAGTGCTTGGTTTTTTTTTCTATTTTTTTAGGTTTTTTTTTGCTTTTTTTATTTTTGTCTACACTTAGAATATATTCTAAATATATATATTACAAAAAAACTTACATAAAACATTTAAAAAATGTTAACCAGGCATTTGAATTAATTTAATGTGTATAGATAAAATGGTTCTCATGTATACGAAAAATGTATACAAGAAAATACAATGTGTATGAAAATTTGAACGTGTATTTTAAAAATGTTAATCAAGATTTTGAAAAATGTTAATCAAGTATTCCATTTTTTTGAATGTCTATAGAATTTTTTTTGTCATTTTTCCGAAACAATTTCCAAAAAAATACAAAGTGTATGAAAACAATTTTTATAATGTATTAAAAAAATGTTAAATGTATATAAATGTTTTCCCTGGCATATACAAAAATGTATATAAAATATGTTTTTGATGTATAGTAGAAATGTTGGATGTGTGCTAAAAAAGGTTACATGTGTTAAACAAAAAAGAAAGTGATGCAAATCGACAAAGAAATAAAGTTAAACAAAGAAACCCAATAAAAATGAAAAAAGAAAAACAAACAAAACCAAAAAGGAATTGAAAACAGAAGAAAACCATTGCAAAAGAATGAGAACAGCCAAAACCAAGAACAAAACAAATAAAAACGAAGAAAACAAATGAAAACCAAGAAAGAAACAATGAAAATAAAAAACCCAAAGAAAAACATTGCAAAAATGGAAGTAGTAAACACCAAGAAAAAACAAAAAAAGAGACTGAGATTAAAGCAATAAAAAACGATGAAAAAGAGAAAGAAAAGAAAAACTAGTGAAAACCGAGAAAAGAAACAAAAAAGACCAGTGAAAAAACAAAGAAAAATGAAAAACCAAAAAACCATGAAGAAACAAAGAAAACGGAAGGAAAAACAAAAGAAAACAACAAGAAGAAGAAAAACCGAAAAAACCAGACCATACCAACGTACAGTAGCGATCGAACGAACGAGAAAGCCAGCGAACAAAAAATAAAACACAGAATCGGGCTGGCCCAGATACAAGAGAGAGTCAAATGGCTTAACGGGAGAGATCCTTCCATCTCGCGTTGAGCGAGAAATAGCTTCCAAACTCGAGCTGTGGCAGCTTCGGCTAAAGACAAAGCTAAATGGGTTAGCCACTGGCGAGGCCCGTGAGCGCAACATCTTTTTTCTTCTGTTCTTCTTAAATAATAATAAAGTATATAAGGCAAAAATAAATTCAGCAATGATTTATGAAGTAATATGTTTATGAACTAATAAATTTATAGAAATTATTCTTCTAGTTCTTAATTTATTCATACAGCTTGTAAGATCTTTTCATGTATATTGAATAAAATATTCATGTCATGTAGAATAAAGCTTGCGGGCGTGATATGGTGATCTGCGATCTTCTCTCTTGCTTAGGTTCTCTCACTCAGGTTTGATGCCTGCTGAGTTGGTCATTGTAGCACTTTTGTTCTCTGTGGTCTAGTTTACCTGCTACTTTTCTCAGGGTGATGGTGTTAACAGATTTTTGCCTCGTGGTAGGTGTTTCGATGGCGAGCACCTGCGGCAGGTTTCCTGTTAATGTCCCAACTCTCTTTTCTCCTTTCCCGCCTCCTTTCCTTTTGGTTCTATTATTATTGGAATCATGTACCATATATTTTTATTAAGAAATCAATGGAAAGGGGTGTAAGCCTGGTTGGATTTTTTTTGTAGAATCACAAGAAACAACGTGTAAAATACTTTGTGTTATATGTAAAAATATATTCCATTCAAATTTCAGAACATTAATTTTTTTCATGAATTTAAAAACTATTCACATATCTCAAGAGATGTTTATGTATCTTAGAGCAAAATATTCTTTTATGCAAAATTAAATGTTCATGATTTTAAATAATATAAGTTCATCCACAAGAAACCATCATGTACTTTCATAAAATAATAACTAAATTCAAAAAATAAGGTGTTAAAAAGTAATTGTTGTAGCACATAATCTGCACTTATTTGGTTAAACTGATGGTCAAACTTGGTCCTCCAAATATGTGGGCATCTTATAAATTGGAACAGATGGAGTAGAAACATGTATGTGGCAAAATATACTGGCCAATGAAGTCACAAGGGGAGTGGTAGGTTCAGATTTCGAGATCATAGCCAAAACGGATTTTTAGCTTTTCACTCACTTAGTTCTTAGTGCATGTCCAAGGCGGACCCGCAAACCGCCCGCATCCGTCCGGACCGCGCTGTTCGGACCACGGAAGCCATCCAACGCGGGTCTGTATCGGTCCTCGGCGTGGTCCGGATGCGTTTTCTCCCGTAAACCGGAGACAAACGTGGGGGAGGTTTGTGGGAGTGCGGACACCAGACACGTAGGACTCCGACACCCCCGGCCCACCCAAAACCCTTCCTGGACCCCGCGCCTCCATCCTCCTCATTTTCTCTCCTTCCTTCTTTCTTTCTTGCCTTCGCCGTCGCTCCACCACCCCGGCCGCCATGCCACACCCCTGCCGGAACTCTACGTCTCCGTCACCTCCAGTGTTCCAGCCGGGCTCCACCCCACTTCTCCTCCGTCACCGTTCAACCCCTGTCCTCCGACCGACCCGCCAGGTACCTTTGAACTAGTGCTATACTCACCATGCCCGGCAACTATTCGATGAATTGCCGGAGCTAAAAACAGTTTTCTCTTCTTCTTTGTAGCAATGGATTCCGATTTGGAGTACATATACGAGCACTATGTTGAGTCGTCCGACGAGGAGGAGTACTCGGATGAGACGGCGATGATGCTGGCGGTCCTTGAAGACGTGGAGCGTGCGAAGGAGCATGTTCTCAATTTCAAGGGCTCGATCAAGGGTCATCGAGTGCTCAACCGCAACAGGGCACGCGACCATTTGACACTGATGGCCGACTACTTTGCCCCGGATGCAATCTTTCGCTGACCATTTTCGCCGGCGTTTTGGGATGCGCAAGACTGTCTTCGATCGTTTGTACCATGGCGTCCGGTCCTATGATGACTACTTTGTCTTGAAGAAGGATGCTGTGGGAACGATTGGCTTCTCTGTTTACCAGAAGTGCACGGCCACACTACGGATGCTTGCATATGGCACGGCCGCTGATTCGTGGGATGAGTACCTACGGATGTCTGAGAGCACGTGCAGAGATGCCATGGTCAGGTTTGCAACTGCCGTGGTCGAGGTGTTCGGACCTCAGTACCTGAGAGAACCAACTATGGCAGACACCGAGAGGCTCTTGGCAATCTCAGAAGCAAGAGGGTGGCCAGGTTTGCTTTGATCTCTTGACTGCATGCATTGGAAATGGAAGAACTGCCCGAAGGCTTTACAAGGGCAATATCAGGGTCATGTTGAGAAGCCCAACATCATTCTTGAAGCAGTTGCATCACAGGATCTTTGGATTTGGCACGCTTTCTTTGGCATGCCCGGGTCTCACAATGACATCAATGTGCTGCACCGATCACCGTTGTTTGCGAGGTTGACTAAAGGAAAAGCTCATCCTTGCCACTATACTGTCAATGGACATGAGTACAACATGGACTACTATCTGGTTGACGGTATCTATCCTCCGTGGGCTACCTTTGTCAGCACCATCTCTAACCAAGTTGGCCAGAAAAAGGTTCACTTTGCCCAAAGACAAGAAGCAGCTAGAAAGGATGTCGAGAGGGCATTTGGAGTTCTGCAGGCCCGTTTTGCAGTTGTTCGTGGACCTGCTAAACAATGGGATCCAAAGACCTTGTGGGAGGTGATGACATGTTGTGTGATCATGCACAATATGATCGTCGAGGATGAGGGTGACGATGTTGCCGCAGCTTTAGAATTTGAGAACATGGGTGATCCTATCCAACTTCCAGACCAGAATCCGGCCACATTTGAAGAGTTTATTCAAATGCCTCAACAAATTCGGCATCGACCAACTCACGAGCAGCTGAAGGAGGATCTGATTGAGCATTAGCGGGCGGTTAAAGGGGATAACAATGTTGGGATGTAATATTTGAACTTTTTAAAATTTGAACTAGTGCTGCATGCGGCTATTTGAACGTCTACAATCTATGTATGCGGTTATTTGATCGTGCGGACTTAAAAAAAAGAGTGAGGCCGAATGTATGCGGTTAGCGTTGGATGGCGGCCTCCCGCATCCGCGGACTGGTCCCCCCATGTCCGCGGACGGATGCGGGAAGAAATTTGCGGGTTGCCGTTGGAGATGCCCTTACACCTCTTCTGTGCTTTCCAATATTACGTAGAGAGATATCAATTACTCATAACCTAGCTTCCTTAGGAGAGCTTTCTGTTTTTCTTAATGGGAAAGGAGCAATGTGTTAAATGGGTTTTTAGCTCGCCTAATTATTTTGTCCTTATAGTCATGGACCGCTAAAAGAGCATGGTGCCCCCATGGTTGGTTTTGGTAATTGATGACAATCCCTACGGACTAATTGTTTGCCTTGAGTTACATTTGAAGGGTTTGTCCATAGGCTTTGCTTGAAGATCATTTGTTGGTTTCAAGACTATAAGTAGAAGATTATGTGTGAGGTGGTATTCAAGGATTTATCCAAAGATTGGTCATGTGAGAGTTGAGCTTATTGCAAGCATGTCTTGAAGAAGAAGATTGTGTGAACTTTCATGTTTACCTTCAAGACATCATCTTAGTGAGTCAAGTTGATCAACACACAAAGCGTACAAGATGTACCGAGAGGGACCAAGTGATCCCATGGTATGGTAAGCATTGTCCATTACACTTTGTCTACTAACCCATGGTCTACGTGAGAGTTCTATGTGGGGTTAGGTATGTTTCCATGGGCTTGCGTCAAGAGGAAGATCTCATTCAACCCATGGAGGATGACATCAAGTGGTGATCATCATCAAGATTGCGGTGTGCAAGTTCAAATTGAGCATCACGAAGAGATCATGCTTGAAGCTTGTCATCCATTGTGGTGACAATGGACATGTGAAGATGTGCCGAAGAGAGGCTCACCCATAGTGGAGTATGGGGGAGCAATCTACTAGCCTTCATCGTGTCGGCGCAATCAAGAAAGGTGGACCAACTTGAGGAGGTCAAGATTGTCATCATCTAGCTCAAGTGGACTATGCGCAAGGCAAATGTTTGAACTTGATAGGTTTTCTATTTTACCAGTCTCATGGTATTAGTTGGGAGACCGGGTTATAGGATCGATAGCTGTACTATCAAGGGGGGCTCTCGAGTGAGTAGCTTGATCGTATCATTCGTAGAGAGCTCAAACCATTGCATCCTTGGCATGATATTTCTTGGTTCTTGTTTGGCCTTTTGCTTTGAGAGTCTTTGAGCTTATGGTCACCTTCATGACAAGCTCGAGTTCATCAAGAACGGATTTCGTATGCATCATTTAGTATGTTTTTGATGTTGGTGCTTTTGCCGGATCTTCATTCATAAGAGGTTTCACACCTCTATATCCTTGGCATTTTTCTTCTGCCACTTCTTAATATATCCAACAAACTTGTCGTCATCTATCCAATAAGCTTGAGTTTGTTGGATTCTGAGTTCATTTGCAGAAGTTGTGGCAGTTTCGGTCTTGCCTGCATCCATCTCAGCTTGGGCAGTTTTTCAGCTCCCAAGCGATAGTACCGCACAGCTCCACGGTAGTACCGCTTATGCGGTACTTCCGCTATGAGCTACCGCGGCTACTACCACTTGTTTTACGCCTTCTGTTGCATCGCGGCAGTGGCAAGGTAGTAGACCACGGTAGTACCGTCCGCGCGGTAGTACCGCATTCTACTGCCGCTGCTACTACCGCTTATTTTTGTGCCTCTGTTGCGTTTTCTGCTTGAGTGGTACTAGAGCGGTACTAGGTAGCGGTAGTACCGCTTCGTGCGGTACTTCTGCCCTACTACCCTTTAGCACCGCTGGTACTTCTGTACCCTGCGTACCCAGGTGGTAGTACCGCTCATGGGAACGGTAGTACGGCTCCGGCGGCACTACCGCATCTGTACACTTGTACATGCAGTGGTCAGCTAGTACTACCGCTCCCAACGGTAGTACCACTCCTCCGAGCGGTACTACCGCTTGTGTGCGGGCTGAGCAGGTAACGGTTGGATTCGGGGGGATCTATAAAAGGGGGTCTTCTTCCCCAATGGTTCTTATCTCTTTAGCTCGTGTTTGCCCCCAATTGTTGACCTTCTTCGAGCTTGCTATCTCTCAGTCCCTCCAATGATTCTTACTAGTTCTTGAGGGAAAAGAGAGAGGAGATCTCGATCCACATTTTCACCAATCACTTTCTCCTCTATGTGAGGGGAACCCCTTGGATCTAGATCTTGGAGTTCTTCGTGTTCTCTTCTTCGTTCTTCCTCTCATTTTCCTCTCTAGTTTTTGGTGCTTTGGTGGGATTTGGGAGAGAAGGACTTGGGCACTCTGTGTGCCCTTGCCATTGCATTTGGTGCATAGGTTTGAGTTCTCCACGGTGATACATGGAAGTGAAAAGTTGAGAAGCTTATTATTCTTGGGTGCTTGGTACCCTAGAGCTTGTTCCTCTTGGGTGCTTGGGCGCCCTAGACGGTTGGTGGTGCCTCGGAGCTCAATCATTGTGGTGTAAAGCTCCGGGCAAGCGTTGGGGTCTCCAATTAAGTTGTGGAGATTGCCCCGAGCAATTTGTACGGGTTTCGATGACCGCCCCCAAGGGTTGCCAATTGTACGGGTTCGGTGACCGCCCTCAAGGGTCCCTTAGTGGAATCATGACATCTTGCATTGTGCGAGGGCGTGAGGAGATTACGGTGGCCCTAGTGACATTTTGGGGAGCATTGTGCCTCCACACCGTTTCAAACGGAGATTAGCATCCGCAAGGGTGTGAACTTCGTGATACATCGTCGTCTCCGCGTGCCTCGGTTATCTCTTACCCGAGCCCTTTACTTATGCACTTTACTTTGTGATAGTCATAGTGTTTCATGTTATATATCTTGCTATCACTTAGTTGTTTATCTTGCTTAGCATAAGTTGTGGTGCACATAGGTGAGCCTAGTTGATTTAGGTTTTGTGCTTGACAAATTAAACGCTAGTTTTATTCCGCATTTGTTCATGCTTAAACCGTAATTATTTTAAAGCGCCTATTCACCCCCCCCCTCTAGGCGACATCCACGATCTTTCAACCGCCCACATGTGCACACCATGTATAATAAAAGCATACAATCATCCACAATATACACGAGTAACACTACTCCATGAGAGTACAGCCCCCTTTTAACATGTGTACAGTCAACAGATACCCTCGGTACCTATAGAATAACAACCCATTTCCACATGTCTAAAGTCATCAGGAACTTTGAGTAATGTACTTGAGGTCAAGATAAGATACTCACATATGTGCTCTAAAAAATGTATTTTGCCACTAGAATTTTTGCTTCGTCTCATGCAGGAACATGATCGCCATCACATCTTTTTGCAAGATCACCTTACTGGTGCGAGTTCATCACACACGAACGCCATGAGATTTTGCAAGTTTTGGGCCGTTTACGCTTGGGCAATGGAGATATTATTTTTGGGTGATGAGTGTATCAGCTTGTATCCATGGTCCAGGGGCTGGAGCTTGGCATTGGCTTGCTTGGTGCACTAACAAACATCATACCATACATGATGTTTGTTAGGATTCACCGGGTTGCTCATCGAGCTGGTGTGGAGGAACCCCGGTTGAGTATCTGCGAAGCGATTCTTGAGCCCCCTGGTGTGGACAAACACCACAGACTCAATGTCGGTTGAGAATGGAAACCTGATCTCTGGGAGGACCTCTAGCTGAATACCATTGAATCTTTCAAAGCACACGAGCTCATTTCCACGTGCGACTGAGGGATTGAGGCGACAATGCACCTGAGCACGAGCTGGTCGGCCTTTATGAAGTGAGCCAGCGCCGAGATGGGAGTGCTTCTGTGCCTCGCGCAACACATACCGATCTCCAGTGTCGCGGTCATCAATTGTGAATAAAAATACATATAGTTTATACATAACTTTTATACTTCTCTATAACTTAATTTTTTATCCTACTACAATCTTAGTGTGTATATTTTTTCTAGTGCGTGGTTAGCATTTTTAATAATATAATAATATGCTTATACCAATTATTATTTTTGTTATACATATGTAATAGATATAATTAAAAAATACACATGCATTGTGTTAAATTTAAGGTGTAATTAAAAAAACTTTGTGTTGATCTTGTTCTTTTCAAGGCATTGCCCCTTAACATAATCTTGAAACAGAATATCCTTAAATGTAAAGAAAGAATAAAACAACAACATCACACGCCTCTCTGGATTAGTTTTTTGAACATTGCATGAATTGTATAATGTCTGTATATCTTTATTTATCTACATTATATATTTTAATATCTTATAAATCCTGATAGTGATCTCTAAGCGTATGGTTTTAATATCTTATAAATCCTTTTTGCCTCCATACACACATTGTCAACCTATTATTGAATCCATCTTAAGTTGAAAGACCCGTATGATCATAAAAGAACAAATAAAAATCATTCAATGGTTCAATTAACTCTAGAAGTTTCTACAGTTTTGTATAATGGTTGACAATGTGCGTATGACGGCAAAAGGGTGAGTTAGCCTAATCTGCTACCAACTTACATGACTTGGACTGATCTGCAAAATGAAACATGACCAAATGTTACAAAATGCGGGATTTGAAACCATCGTGGCTAAAAGTAGAAGAAGGATAATAATGGGTGGTTGATAATGCAATGTACTGACATGCCCTTTAAAATATAAAGAGAGAAAAGCTGATGCATTTATTTAAGATATACACAATGTGGACGTTTTTTTCTTTTCAAAAAGGAGGATTACCCCCGGCCTCTACATCAATTGATGTATACAGCTGGGAGGGCCATTTTGTCTCTGGGTGCATATGAACAGTAAATGTAAAATAAATACTCCCTCCGTTCCAAAATATAGTGCGTGCTCGGTTTCCGCGCTTCAACTTTGACCATAAATTTAACCAACGAGACCAACTGCGGCGGGAGCAAAAATTATACCAGTGAATTCGTATTCGAAATAAGTTTTCAATTATATAATTTTTGCTCCCGCCGCAGTCAGTCTCGTTGGTTAAATTTATGCTCAAAGTTGAACCTTGGGAAACGTGAGCGCACTATATTTTGAAACGAAGGGAGTAGTAAATAAAATTTAAAAATTCTAATTTTTTTAGATGTACTTGTTAGTGTAACAAGCATGCTTGACAATTTTCATACAAAACAGGATGACAGTGCTTCGTCGGTGAAAAAAACAAAAATAAGTGTAACATTTGTCGTTCGACTTGTTTTTTTTGGCACAGATCAAAATACTTAAGCTTTCCTCCTCAAAATTTGTAGGTAGCATTTTGGTGTGACAATGAACAACATCTATTTTTTTCAATTTTTTTTGACATTTGTAAAAAGCATTTTTGGTGGGCAGGAGCATAGGCTCCCAAGAGCCGAATTGGATTTCCGGCATACAGCCATATTATTAAGCAAAGTAGCCACGAAGTACGTAGTTTGATACAAGTTCGCAAGCAATGTCGAAAAAGGATCAATAAATTGTCACAACCGGTGAAAATATGACAAGATGACTAGACACCTATCCTATTGTTGGACCGTCATCCAAACCGGTTGTAAGTATCCCATGCTACCATCTCCCAACGGTTGTACCCATAGGCCGGATGCTTCCTAACTTCCGCATGGCTGAGTAACGACCATGTACGGATTCAGCCAGTCGCCTGGAAGATGACCTTCAAATTTTTTGTGATGTTTTGTCTGTTAAAAATGACGTCATTTCGACAGTTTCAAATAGCCCAAAGTAATGCACACACTCCGACTCGAATATGCGCCGCTGTCTTAGGCTGTATCCCATTTAACTACGTCCCAAATAAATTGGCAATGCTATTAGGAGGACCGACATTAAAGGACACATGTATTGTACTCCACAATAACTTGGCTAGTGGGCATTTAAGGAAAATATGTTGTATTGGTTCATCCTGATCACAGAAACAACAATGTTTACTATCCTCCCAACTACGCTTTGCCAAGTTGTTCTTAGTCAAGATCACTTCCTTGTGTACAAACCACATAAAGACCTTTAATTCTAAAGGAACCTTAATTTTCCAAATATGAAGCGATTTTGAGATTGGACAAGTTTTTATCAAATCAACATACATATATTTAACTGAGTATACTCCTGACCCCGAAAGTTTCCAGTGCAGGGTATCTGGCTCATCAAAAAGATTGACCTCCATCAACCTACGCACGAGATGTAGCTATCTATCCCATCATTCCCCCCACCAGGGATCTCCTGCACTAAATATTTAAGGGAACCGATCCTAGTATTGTACTGACAAAAGGGTCTTTATGTTATACAATATTGTAAAGAGTTGGATATTGTATGGCCAACGACGTCTCCCCCAGAATCTAGTAGCATTTCCGTTTCCTACTATGAATTTGCTACTATTGAAGAAGGCAATCTTTGTCCTCATTAGTCCATTCCAAAAAGGAGAATCATTCGGCTGCGCCTGACTTGTGCCAGGGTTTTGGATTGCAAATACTAGTTACGCAATAACTGTATCCACACCCAACCTCTATGGATAGTCTATATAGCCATTTACTGAGTAGGCACTTGTTCTACAAAAATGTGGAAGTTATATTTGATAACTGATTAATATTATAGTTAGATATATTCCGGCGGCATCTTAATTTAAAAATATCATATACAAACCTGAAATGTTTTGGGGGTATTTAAAATTTAGAAGGACAAGAACATAAGAAAATTCTCTAAACTAAAATATTTTCACATTTTGTTTATGATGGCAACCGGCGAAATGAGATGTTTGACACGATGCAAAATAGGTAAAATGGTCTTCACTTTGGTGTCATGCATGCTTTTAGATGCATTTTTTTTCCTAAAAAGAGGGTATACTTCCAGCATCTACATCAAATGATACACCCAACCATCTTTTTTTTTTTTTTTTTTTTTTTTTACAAATGTTCGCTATATTAAAAAAAGTTTTTTTTATTTTACAAAAGTGCCCTCTAACAAGCGGCCAATAACTAGACTACATGATTCCCTAAAAAAAGACTACATGATATATCTTGTTACTGGATCGCCAACAAAACTGGTCGAACATATCCCTAGCGACCATGTCCCACTCGTTGCAGTCTAAGTCTGTGGTATGAAGGTATATATGCACATATGTGGCCATGCACCCATTGATTTTTTTAACGCAACTGCAAGAATGCCTAGCAGTGGTGCGCGGAAAAAGCCTAGCAGTGACGGGCAAGGCTCTCAGGGGCGCCCGCCACTGACGTCCTGTCACTGCTAACATGGCATCCGTGGCGGGCATCAAAATCCACCCGCCATTGGTATAATTTTAGGAAAAAAAACAAATGTGCCAGCTGGCGGCGCAGCAGCGCCGCTCCAACTCGTGCACGCTAGATCCACCGTTGCGCGCACGCCCCCTGAATCCGCCGCCGCACAACGCCCGTTGGATTCACCACACGAGACCGCTAGATCCGCCACCGCGAGCGATGCGCCCGCTAGATCCACCACCCCGCCGGATCCCCCGCTGCGCCCACTAGATCCACCAAGCCCGCTAGATCCCCCGCCGCGCCTGCTGGATCCACCACGCACGTTGGATCTGTCGCCGCACGCGCTTGATCTGTCGCCGCACACGCTTGATCCGCCGCCGCACGCACGCTCGCTGGATCCGTTGCGCCACTGCATTCGCCGCCGTGTCTATTGGATCTGCCGCGCCCACTACATCCGTCGCCGCGCTCGCTGGCCGGAAGAACCTCCGCAGTAGAGGTTACGCCGAACTCTATCGCTGACCGCCGCCGAACTCGTGTAGACGTCCGCGGGAGGAGAGATGCCAGAGCTTGAGCAGATCAAAGGGATCGAGAGAGCATAGAGAGAAGAAAAGGGAGAGAGAGGAGAAAGGGGAGAGAGGAGAAGGGAGACATAGGAGAAGGGATTGACGGCGACGATTTGTGCGTGGATGTTGGGTGTGGATGGCTGGATGATAGCCACCTCATCAATGTGTGGAAGATTGGATTGGCTAATCAGAACGCAAGAGGTACCAGTGGTGGGCTCTAGATTGTGCCCGCCACTGCTAATATAGAGTTTTTCTAGTGGCGGGTTTTTTCTAGGGCCTGCCACTACTATTATCTCCGCCCCCAGCAACCCCCGGGAAAAATGTGAGCACGAGAAAGACTATGTCCGATCCCACACACCAAAGATCGACCCCAGGCCCCTCCCCTCGTCATTGACATGTAGGTTATTGCCATTTTTATTCTAAGAAAAACCAAACATCCTGAGACTTGGCACAAATGGAAAAAAGAGGAGTCTCACACACCAGGTGATCAAGACTCGGGTACCAACATGGTAGTTATTGCCATTTTAATTAAAAAAATAAAACAAAGTCCAAAAATAACAAAAACTGGCATGGTGTAATGATATGACACCTAGAGGTTGTGGTAAAAATTTGAGCACCTTTCGCAAAAGTTATCATGTAGTCTGGTTACAAAACCGGACCATGTCGAAGGAAGAAACTTTGGTTTCGAGACGGAACGAGCCAGATTTGCGTGCGAAGCAATCACTGCTTAACCATTTGGCCTTGAAACGTTTTCCACACTCAATACACACCATTACTTGCATCATGTCAAAATTTGGCATTTTCGGGGCCCGTTTGCTATATTTAAGCCATTAAATGCATTCTAGGCATTTAATGGATATAATCCAAATTTTAACGGCAGGTACACTAAAAATAGCAATGAATGGGTTGGAAAATCTTATTAGTGGTCTTTAGTACATGTTTAGTCCTTGTGTAAGAAATAATGACTCTCATACACTGTTGACACCAGATTTTGGCATGGTCAAAAACTTAATTAAGATGACCTCAAATGAAAAAGTTCTCAACATGTGAAAGTTCCGTATCGTCAAAATATGGAACTTTGATGTTTGGGTCATCACCATCCGATCTCATCTAAAAGGCCGAAACTGTGCTTGAAGTACTAAGATTTTGGCACTCAGAGTACTGTTCGGCCAATTACGCCTTCAAGACGGCCTCATATGAGAAACTTTTCTACATGAATTGTCTTCGTCTTGTCGAAACGGTTGATTTTGATATAAAAATCGTCCCAATCCGAGTTCGTATGCAAAAGTTAGAGGCAGCACTCTGCGGACCGGTCCTGAGTGAAAAAGTGGCGCGAGGTACCAGACACTCGCCTAGGTGAAAAGCTTGCCGGCGTGAAAGCTTGCCAGTATGGCTTGCCAGCAAAAAGCTTGCTGGCCGAGTGAAAAAGCTTGTCGGCGTGAAAAGCTTGCCCGTACGGCTTGCCGGCGAAAAGCTTGCCGGCGTGAAAGGCTTGCCGGTTTTGAGTGCTTGTCGGTTTTGAATGCTTGCCGGTTTTGAGTCCTTGCCGGTTTTTGAGAGCTTGCCGGTTTGAGTGCTTGCCGGTTTTGAAAGGCTTGCCGGTTTGAGTAAAAATCCAAACAGAAGCTGAAGATGGGCTCAGAAGATTATCTAGATGACTTCGGATGGAAAAGTGTTCTACACGGTAGTTGTGCATATCGTCAAAATGGTCAACTTTCCTTTTGGAGTCATCATCATCTGAGATAGTATACGGCCTGCAAAGTTGCTACTAGACTCGGACAGTCTAGAAAACTGCATGACTGAGTCCGACTGGAAGTTAAAGATGGCCCCGTAGGGTATTGAAGATGGCCTCAAATCGAAAAACGTTCAACATGAAAGTTATTCGTATCGTCAAAACAGTGAAATTTGCTTTTGGGCTCATCTTCATCCAAGGTCGTTTCTGGCCTGAGACCCAAAAACTGAACTGTTGTCTCAGTCTTACCTAAATCCGAGTTCGGTTTATTTTGGAAAGATTTGGACGTGATTTGGAGTCCTTTTCTTGTACGGGAAGTCGAGCCGCCTCAAAAAATAGATGAGAGGTGATGGCCGATTGAACAACACATAATCGAACAAATCAATCTACTACTTTTTCGTGTTCATCTACTTTTTATCCCTCTCCCTTGTATCTTCTTCTCGTTCTTCGTTCGTTCTTCATCTTGGAGGGCAGCGATCCACGAGGTCCTAGGGGCGAGCAGGTTGACCTAGGGCAGCCCATAGCCACCGCGCTCCCCGACGGGATCCCTCCCGGGCATGTGGGGTTTCGGGTCTACAAAAGCGCCCGCCGGATTGCTTGCGTACCGCGCTCCCGCACGGGTCTCCTTCGACGTGAGCTGCGGTGCATCACCCCCGGCGTCGAGGGTACACGGTGACGTGTTCGTGTGTGAACACACTTTTTGGTGACTCCGCTGGGGACGAAGCTTTGAACGGTCTCCGGCTTGTTCTTGCTACGAAGAGACCGTCATCTAGGGTTTGCAATCTACAAAGGTAATATGAATACCCAATCCCCTAGTGTAGATGCAAATAATTCATATGGTGTTACTAGATCGCTCAATGAGTATACTCTATCGGCCAGCCCTTGTTTTTTCAATCATGCATCTAATTAGGTGCTAAGGCCGATTCAAAGTAATTTACATGCTTCAACTTCTTATGATACTATTAACATGCACCATATGTATTCCAACTCTCATGCATCAGCAACCCCACAAATCATTATGCCGATGAACAACATGATGAGTTTGGCCAATCAAGTTGAAACACCACATGTAGGAACTTCCAATAGCATGCGACAAAGTGTTTCACCTTTTTATTCATCGGCAACTAATTTGCAATATACTAGTTCAACCATGCCGATGGATGGGAGAATTGGCCATGCTACTACTAACTATTCGGCCAGTTACTCTCAACCGTCATATGCTACACCTCATTTTTCGGCACCGTACACAACTGTAGATGTTCATAATTCGGCTTCACACCTTCATGGTCATAGCTAAATAAATGTAAATTTTACAGGAACAACCATGCCTAATATTGTAGAAGATGAGGTAGTTGTGGCTGCGTTGAAGAGTTTAGCCCAAAATAAGAGGATTAGTGCTCTTTGCCTTGAACAACATGAAAAGGGGCTATTTCCTGATTATGCGGCAATAAAAGCTAGAGTTTTGCAAGAAGATGAATCTTTGCCAATTGATAGAATTGGTGAGCAAAAATATGGTTCTACAACAATGCATATGCCTTCACCTACTATTACATCATATTATACACCCCCTACACAATTGCACAGTTTCGGCAACACTCATGTGTCATTGTCGAAAGAGTAATAGCATTGGGGGGCAATCATATCCAGAGTGGGCTGAAATTGAGAAAAAACTTAGAACCAATTTTGCCGCTCACCGCGAGAAACAAACAGAAAAAGAATTGGCTGAAATAAAAGAAGCATTGCCAATTGGTAGAATCAATGAAAAGAAGGATGATTCGGAACATGAAAGTGCTTCGGTTGGAAAAGCCGAATCAAGTAGTATATATTCTGAATCCATCAAATCCAAAGAGGCAAGCATCATTGAGAAAGCGCATGGCAAGCATAGGAAAACAACCGTGCTTGATTTTTCTGAAGTTAATGGAACCTGCTTCCTGCCCTATGAGTTCGGTGCCACAGAAATTGACAAGCCTCAAGGACAAGAACAAGTAGCCGAACAAAGTTCGATTGACAAGGATCTTCAAAGTAATGATGCATGGAATCAAGAAAAAGATGATGAAAAGGCGTTGGGGAGCCATTCAAAAATGGAGCAAGATATTGTTCAAGTCACACCACCTTCATGCTCTCCCAACATATTTGAACAGGTATGTCCAGCAAGTAATTTACCTATTTTTAGATTTGGTCACAACTTTATTGTTGATGCATCTATTAGAAAAATTCTCATATAATTTTGAAGAGACCGATAGTGACTTATTATTGCAGCCAAAGCTTTTCCCATTGTTTTATGTGAAGTTATTTATATCTAAGTGGGTAGCTTTGCTTGTTTCTTACTTGGCTTACACTTGGTCTCAATTGAGACATATGTGTTCTAACTATTTTCATTTCAGAAATTTAAAGCCAAGAATAAATTCTATTAAGAAAACCGATGCTAGTATAATATCTTATCCAAAGACATCGTAGATAGGGTGCAAAACACAATGCATAGCAGAATGGGGAGATTCCAAATCTGAACCATTCATGTGCTTAGTTCCAAAGCCGTCCTCACACCAAGATCGGCTAGAAAACAAAAAGTATACCTTCGATTCAAACATGTGTGATCAAATCTTTTATTTGTTGTTGAAAAATAATTACATTAGAATTCTTGATCACCATGTCAAGCCATCAATCCAAGGACGGATGTATTGTAAGTTGCATGATTCGTCCAAGCATAATTTTGAGGATTGCAACATGTTTCGTCAAATAGTTAAATCGGCCATTGATAAAGGACGATTGAAATTTGTTGAGACACCAAGAGATGACCAGTCTATTCTGATTGGTCCTGATGGCAAACGGTTTTTGCATCGGCTGCTTCAAGCCGATTCATTTAAACATGAGAAGGTAAAAATTACGGATAATGGGATCAAGCTTTCAAGTAAGGAAGTTGTTCAAGAGCACAATGATAATATTCTTGAGGGCGAAAATTTCATCAAAGTTGCAATGAAGACGCCAAGTACTGGGGGCAACACGAAAATCCAAAGATCGATGCAAGCACAACCAACAAAAGCAAAGGCCAAGGTAAGCACAAAGGTAAAAAGCCGAAAGTCACTTTCGCGCAGCTATTGAAAAAGTATCAGAAGATAAGCGAAGAGAAAAGTTCTTATCGGCCAACTAATGCAAAAGCATCAAGATCACCCCCTTGGCGCAAATCCGAGGATCGGTATTGGTGAAGTGAGAATTTCAATGCAACATATTCATATCCTTATTTTGGGCCGCCAATGCCAATGTCGTGGATGACTCCTTATGCTCACGTAAATTCATATCCATCATGGGACATGTATGATACAAGGGCACATTCTTCATCTTATTATAAATCTTCTCACCAATATTATGCAGCTCCAAGAAGACCAACGTTCAGTGAGCAGTCATATGTTCAAGACCGTTTCAATAAAAAAGAATCGGTCCGGAGCTCAAGAAAGAAGATAGAGGTGCTCAAGAAAGTATATCAAGTTAAAAAAGATGGTCGCAAGAGTGCCAGTTCAAATTTGATCTTAAAAGATAAAGAGCCAATTAAAAAGTTAACATTGGCTACAAAAGGCAAAGAAGTGAAGCAATCAATTGTTAAAAATCAAAGTACCAAATCTAAAGAAAATAAGTTGAGGGTGCACAAGGCCAAAAAAGAGTTGCCATTGGTTGAAACAGAATCACAGCCGAGGTGCCCACTCGGCTTATCGTATTGGCAAAAGAAGGAATTACAAAAACTTAGTGCACAAGAGTTGAGAAAGAAGAACATGGCATGGATTCCCAAGAGGAGCAGTCAAAATAAAAATGATGTCCAACCTTCTATTGCAACAAGTTTTACAATAGTAAAGAAAGGGAAGGATGGAAGCAACGAACAATTAAGCCAAAGGTTTGCATCACAACATCAAAATCTTCGGTTAGCACATCATCCATATTCTTTAACCATGCCATTGATGCCTTTGCCATGGAATTCATCCCCAGGTATGATCAATTACCCTCCATGGATTTATTTTAATCCATGGATGCAATATAATTTCTTATATCATGAAAGGGTATTACCAAATCACTATATATTTGATTAGCCACAAGTTTGTTGCTGATCCAAACGGCCGAAATATTTGATTTTTCGTTTCATTTGTTTATTTCGGCTATATGTACTTTGGTGGATGAATTTTGCATATGATAATGGCCGATATTTATCTATCGTCCTAAGAATATGTCAATGCATGGCCGGTGTAGTATTCTAACATCGTCCTTAGTTCGATTGGGGAGCAAGACAAGGTACGTGCTCATGAAAATTGATATGTATACCTATATTATGTTTGCATGGAGTTGAGACATTATGACCGATGCCATTCAAAATATGTTGTGACCAATTCATAGCAAAATTGGTGAGTGGGCTTATGATTTGATTTAATATGATTTGGTCTACAAATCTTTCAAATTTACGAGAGGCCAAATCATTGTTGGTTTTATTATCGAGCATCGGATTTGTGACATGCATGATATTGATATTAGCCTTGTCTCTCTAGTACTATGGATATTATGTTTTGATGGTTGAATTGATAATAATGGCCAAGGCGTTGGTGTTGTTTATATATCTCCTTATGGTGCTATTTTGTGAAGCCTCACGCGCTTAAAATATTTTTTGCACAACAATCAAAGCCGAATATGCAATGTTATTCAGTTTGGAGCTTTTGGTTGCCATAGGTGCTACACACATTGAGGCTTTGGGTGATTCGTTATGAGTAATGCAACAAATATCCAAGGGTTATCAATGTTTTGACGAATCACTTATAATTTATCTTGAGGCGAAAGTAAGGATTGGAGAAAGTTCATTCTTGATTATCTGCAAAATCCTAGAGAAAGAGTGAACAATATGATTCGGAGGATGGCTTTGAGATACATATCTATGAAACTTTATCGCCGGATTGTTAATGAAGTTGAGAAGGTTTCACCCAAGTCTGCATTAAGGGTTCAAACAAGTAACGGCCAATATAAAATTATCGCCCTAAGCAAAGACATGGCCGATATATAATTATCGCCCTAAGCACATACAAATGGCTGATGGAGTGTTTACATCGTCCTTAGATCAAGCACTATGCAAGTTATTTTTCGGCACACAACCTTTGCCGAAAAACAGGGGGGCATGTGTTGACACCAGATTTTGGCATGGTCAAAAACTTAATTAAGATGACCTCAAATGGAAAAGTTCTCAACATGTGAAAGTTTCGTATCGTCAAAATATGAAACTTTGATATTTGGGTCATCACCATCCGATCTCATCTAAAAGGCCGAAACTGTGCTTGAAGTACTAAGATTTTGGCGCTCAGAGTACTGTTCGGCCAATTACGCCTTCAAGACGGCCTCATATGAGAAAACTTTCTACATGAATTGTCTTCGTCTCGTTGAAACAGTCGATTTTGGTATAAAAATCATTCCAATCCGAGTTCGTATGCAAAAGTTAGAGGCAGCACTCTGCGGACTGGCCCTGAGTGAAAAAGTGTCGTGAGGTACCAGACACCCGCCTAGGTGATGTCTGATGGGTCGTGCGAGCTATTTGTCCAAGTGAAAAGCTTGTCGGTATGGCTTGCTGGCGAAAAGCTTGCCGGCGTGAAAAGCTTGCCGGTACGGCTTGCCGGTGAAAAGCTTGCCGGCGTGAAAGGCTTGCCGGTTTTGAGTACTTGCCGGTTTTGAGTGCTTGCCGGTTTTGAATGCTTGCCGGTTTTGAATGCTTGCCGGTTTTGAGTGCTTGCCAGTTTTGAGAGCTTGCGGTTTTGAGAGCTTGCCGGTTTTGAATGCTTGCCGGTTTTTGAGAGTTTGCCGGTTTGAGTGCTTGCCGGTTTTGAAAGGCTTGCCGATTTGAGTAAAAATCCAAACAGAAGCTGAAGCACTACAAGAAATATGGCAACTTGCGACCATCAATATTGGTCACTGAATGGTCATTGTTTTTCATTTGCGACCTTTTTGTGACCAAAAACAGTTGGTCAAAAGCTGGCCGTCTTTAATGAAACTTAACGACCTTTTTTGTGAAATGGTCGTAGAAGGTAACGACCAAAATAAAAGGTCGTTGGTTCTACGACCAATTATTTTGGTCACTGACAACATGCCCACACCACGTCGGATCCGACGTGGCAAGCTGACGTGGCAAAATTATGACCAAATGAATTGGTCGTTGATTAGAATCAGCCCGGTCCAGTTTGACCGTTTATATGGGCCAAGCCCAGTAATTCAGCCCATTTAATTTATTTTTTCCCTGTGCTTTGATTAGCTACATGGGCCTGGCCCAACAATTCTGCCTTTTTAATTTCTATGCCTGGCCCTTTTGACAACGGATTTTCTTTTTGGTCTTGTATTTTTCTGGGCCATTTCTTTGCTGGGCCTTTCACGTTTTTCCCTCAGAAATAATTGTCCAATATAGCTTGGGCTAGGCCGAAATAATTGATCCCAATTTTTTTATTAGGCCATTGACATTACAATACATCACACCACAAGCTATCTTGGGCCTAGCCCAGTTCTATACATTTCCAAAGCAACGTGAAATGTTACAGGGGGCCAAAATATAATATTGCTAATATTACAACCATTCATTCTAGCAGTACATATCTTTACATCCCAGGAACCAGTTAGTGCCAAACAAAACTATTCTACAACAAAGAAAATAAAAACAGAAATTTAGATGATAAGACATAATAGAAGTTCTTATTGTCCTCCTCCTTCAACATTTGAAAACCACATTCACCAGGCAGTAGATCAATCATGAGTGAGAAACTATACAACAGCAAAAAAAATGTTCAAACGATGCAAAAAATAAGTCATTACACATGGTATGCGGGTACAGATTCATTAGTCATTCCACATGGTATGGCAGGTACAGATTCATCAGCCATTCAGAGTAGATAATAACATCACTGGCAACAATTAATATGGTTTGGATCAAGTCTCAAGCATATTATAGTACTGCTCACCTGAAACTTGCTACCCTAAAGTAGAGCATCTGAGTTCTTAGCTAATCAAGTCAAGATGAAGCCGCAAGCCCGCAACAGCTGAATCAAGTAAATTGCCATCTAGATACACGGTGTTGCGATAAAGCACACAAAAATGCGTATCAATCATCCATCCTATCAAGAGAAAATAATATACCCAGTACAAAGGAAAACAAAATATTAAAGTACCAAGCACGACTAGTAGTTCTACACAATTGCACCACATATATAACTAGCTGCAGATACACTATATTCATGTACATACATAACAGTTTCAGTTAATTTCAGTTAATTATAATTATCTGAAAAAGTTTCATTTAGTGTGTGTGCTCAGACAAGAAAAACACTACAAGTAATTAATCACTACTCCAAAACAAGCAAACATGCTACTGATGCATGACAATATTTGTGTCAAAGAGTTCCTGCAAGAAGTTACTCCTAATGCTACTGATGCAAAACTACTCCTAATGGACACTTCTTCAATTACTGCAAGAAGTTACAGCTATACTCCATGTACTGCTACTCCACTACACCATCACAAGAAAACAATTCCTTCGGTGTGAGTAGTTGCAGTACTGATGTCCAGGAGTACTCCAATTCATCTTTAAAAAAATGTTCAAGCACTAACTGAAAAAGGAATGCAAAAAGAGATACAGTACTCCTCAGCTGTACTCCAGTGGAGAGCATCATAAGAGAAGTCCTCAGCTATAGCTAATGCAACATGATGGGAGCCAAAAGAAAACAAAGATAATGGATGAAAAAATTACTCCAGTTTATTCTTCTCTTTTAGCAGTACAGATTATAGCTAATGCAACATCATGGGAGCTGATGTCCAGGAGTATTTGCAAATGATACAAATGATACAACATCATGGAGTAGGATAACATGTTTTAGCAGTACATGTTATAGAGTAAGCAAGCAAGAAATTTGGCAAACAATGCAATGCCTGTCTCATTAAGCACTAGGGATTTTTGTGGCAGTAAGCAAGCAAATGAATTGGCAAACAATGCAATGTCCAACTGATTCAGCACCAGAGTCTGACGGCGACAGCATCAAGCAAAATTCAGTAAAGCGTGTAAATAGATTCAGACCAATTGGTAAACTGAAATCTACTCCATGAGATTCAGTCAAGCTCTAGGGAGCACCGCAGATTCAGACCAATATTTGCAAGCATGTAAATACTGATTCAACACTAGGGAGTACTGACTTTTTGTGGCAGCAGGCAAGCAAATCAATTTGGCAAGCAGTGCAATGCCAAGTGAATTTAGTCAAGCATGCAAGTGAATTTAGATCAGTAGCACTAGGGACTAGGGACTGACAGCAGTAGCACTAGATTCAGTCAAGCATGAAAGTGAATTTAGAGCAGCAGCAAAATCAGGGAACGTGAGAGAGGTAGAGGGAGGCTCGACCATGAATTGCTACTGCCCCATGGCTGGGTATGTAATTGTCGCTGCTCCTCCTTGTGGATGCCGAGGTCGGAGACGCCGGATCCGTGCGGGCATCCACTGTTGGGGAACGTAGCATGGGAAACAAAAATTTTCCTACGCACACACAAGATCTATCCATGGTGATGAGCATCTACGAGAGGGAGAGTGAATCTACATACCCTTGTAGATCGCTAAGCGGAAGCGTTAAGAAACGCGGTTGATGTAGTCGAACGTCTCTGCGATCCAAATCGCAAGTCATCCCTCGATCCGATCACGAACTAGTGCCGAACGGACGGCACCTCCGCGTTCAACACATGTACGGCTTGATGACGCCTTCACCTCCTCGATCCAGCGAGCGATGGTGAAGTAGTAGATGAGTTCCGGCAGCACGACGGCGTGGTGATGGTGGTGAGGAACAATCTCTGCAGGGCTTCGCCAAGCACTACGGAGATTATGACGGGAGAACTAGAGGGTTAGGGTTGCCGACACACGGCTTGGGAAATCTTAATGTGTCCCGTGTGCTAGCCCTGCCCCTCTATTTATATGTTGAGCCTTGGGGTCTAAACTTGGAGTAAAAGCCTCCTCCAGGTCGGTTTTGCCCGCACAAGGTCGGTTTGGCCCGCAGGGAAAGAGTCCAACTCGGATCCCTGCAGTACCGCGCACAAGCGGTAGTACTGCTCACGAGCGGTAGTACCGCTTGAGCGGTAGTACCGCTTCACACAAGCGGTAGTACCGATTATGCGGTAGTACCGCTTCACACAAGCGGTAGTACCGCTTACGCGGTAGTACTGCCTTACCAGCGGTAGTACCGCTTAAGGCAGCAGCAAAACTTCCTTTTGCACTTTCCAATACCTCGTGGGCTTTACCCCTTTGGCCCATATAAAGTGCTGCACCCGAACACTTCGGTAAACATCCAGAACCCCTTCCAGTGAATTTCGGAACCCTTCCGGAGATCAAAACACTATTATCACATATATCAATCTTTACCTCCGGACTCTTCCGGAGATCCTTGTCATGTCCGGGATCTTATCCGGGACTCCGAACAACCTTTGGTCACCAACACAATAACTCAACTATACTAATCGTCACCAAACGTTAAGTGTGTAGACCCTGCGGGTTCGAGAACTATGTAGACATGACCGAGACACCTCTATGATCAATAACCAATAGCGGGACCTGGATGCCCATATTGGCTCCTACATATTCTACGAAGATCTTTATCGGTCGAACCTCTATGTCAAGGATTCAGTTAATCCCGTATACTGTTCCCTTTGTTCTTCGGTATGTTGCTTGCCCGAGATTCGATTGTCGGTATCTCTATACCTAGTTCAATATCGTTACCGGCAAGTCTCTTTACTCGTTCCGTAATACAAGATCTCGTGGCTAACACTTTAGTCACATTGCTTGCAAGGCTCATTGTGATGTTGTATTACCGAGTGGGCCCTGAGATACCTCTCCGTCACACGGAGTAACAAATCCCAGTCTTGATCCATGCCAACCCAACAGACACCCTCGGAGATACCTGTAGAGCACCTTTATAATCACCCAGTTACGTTGCGACGTTTGATACACACAAGGTACTCCTCCGATGTCAGGGAGTTGCATGATCTCATGGTCATAGGAACAGATACTTGACATGCAGAAAATAATAGCAATAAACTGACACGATCATATGCTACGTTCGTAGTTTGGGTCTTGTCCATCACATCATTCTCCTAATGATGTGATCCCGTTATCAAATGACATCTCATGTCCATGGCTAGGAAACCTTCACCATCTTTTGATCAACGAGCTAGTCAACTAGAGGCTTACTAGGGACACAGTGTTGTCTATGTACCCACACATGTATTTGAGTTTCCAATCAATACAATTATAGCATGGATAATAAACGATTATCATGAACAAGGAAATATAATAATAACCAATTTATTATTGCCTCTAGGGCATATTTCCAACAGTCTCCCACTTGCACTAGAGTCAATAATCTAGTTCACATCACTATGTGATTTACATTGTAATGAATCGAACACCCATGCAGTTCTGGTGTTGTTCATGTTTAGCCCTTGAAAGAGGTTTAGTCATCGGATCTGCAACATTCAGATCTGTGTGTACTTTGCAAATATTTATGTCCTCCTCGTTGATGTAATCGCGGATGGAATTGAAACGTCGCTTTATGTGTCTGGTCCTCTTGTGAAATCTTGGTTCCTTGGCTAGAGCAATGGCACCAGTATTATCACAAAACAGAGTCATTGGGTTAAGCGCACTAGGCACGACTCCAAGATCTGTCATGAACTCCTTCATCCAGACACCTTCCTTCGCCGCCTCCGAGGCAGCGATGTACTCCGCTTCGCATGTAGAATCAGCTACCACGCTTTGCTTGGAACAGCACCAGCTAACCGCACCCCCATTAAGAATAAATACGTATCCGGTTTGTGACTTAGAGTCATCCGGATCAGTGTCAAAGCTTGCATCGACGTAACCCTTTATGACGAGCTCTTGATCACCTCCATAAACGAGAAACATGTCCTTAGTCCTTTTCAGGTACTTCAGGATATTCTTGACCGCCGTCCAGTGTTCCGTTCCTGGATCACTTTGAAACCTTCCGACCATACTTATGGCAAGGCTGACATCGGGTCTTGTGCACAGCATTGCATACATGATAGAGCCTATGGCTGAAGCATAGGGGATGACACTCATCTTTTCTCTATCTTCTGCAGTCACTGGGCATTGAGTCTTACTCAACTTCACACCTTGCAATACAGGCAAGAACCCCTTCTTGGACTGATCCATTTTGAACTTCTTCAAAACTTTGTCAAGGTATGTGCTTTGTGAAAGTCCTATTAAGCGTCTCGATCTATCTCTATAGATCTTGATGCCTAATATGAAAGCAGCTTCTCCTAGGTCCTTCATTGAAAAACTCTTGTTCAAATATCCCTTCACGCTTTCCAACATTTCTATATTGTTTCCAATCAGTAATATGTCATCCACATATAATATTAGAAACACTATAGAGCTCCCACTCACTTTCTTGTAAATACAAGCTTCTCCGTAAACTTGTATAAACTCGAACGTTTTGATCACTTCATCAAAGCGAAGATTCCAACTCCGAGATGCTTGCACCAGTCCATAAATGGATCGCTGGAGTTTGCAAACTTTGTCAGCATTCTCTGGATCGACAAAACCTTCTAGTTGCATCATATACAACTCTTCCTTAAGGAAACCGTTAAGGAACGCTGTTTTGACATCCATCTGCCAAATTTCATAATCGAAAAAGGCAGCTATTGCTAACATGATTCTGACGGACTTAAGCATCGCTACGGGTGAGAAGGTCTCATCGTAGTCAACTCCTTGAACTTGTGAAAAACCCTTTGCCACAAGTCGAGCTTTATAGACGGTGACATTACCGTCCGTGTCCGTCTTCCTCTTAAAGATCCATTTGTTCTGAATGGCCTTACGCCCTTCAGGTAATACTTCCAAAGTCCACACTTTGTTTTCATACATGGATCCCATCTCGGATTTCATGGCCTCTAACCACTTCTCGGAATCCGGGCCCATCATCGCTTCTCCATAGCTCGTAGGTTCATCGTTGTCCAACAACATGACCTCTAAGACAGGGTTGCCGTACCACTCAGGAGCAGTACGCGTCCTTGTCGACCTACGAGGTTCGATAGCAACTTGATCCAAAGCTTCATGATCATCATCATTAACTTCCTCTTCAGCTGATGTAGGCTCTACAGAAACATCTTTCTGCGCTGCGCTACTCTCAGGTTGAAGTAAAGGTTCAACAACCTCATCAAGTTCTATCTTCCTCCCACTCAATTCTTTCGAGAGAAACTCTTTCTCAAGAAATGTTCCGTTTTTAGCGACAAACACTTTGCCTTCGGATCTGAAGTAGAAGGTATACCCAACTGTCTCTTTTGGGTATCCTATGAAGACGCATTTTTCCGCTTTGGGTTCCAGCTTTTCAGGCTGAAGCTTTTTGACATAAGCATCACATCCCCAAACTTTAAGAAACGACAGCTTTGGCTTCTTGCCAAACCAAAGTTCATATGGCGTCGTCTCAACGGATTTCGATGGTGCCCTATTTAAAGTGAATGCAGCTGTCTCTAATGCATAACCCCAAAACGATAGTGGCAAATCGGCAAGAGACATCATAGATCGCACCATATCTAATAAGGTTCGATTACGACGTTCGGACACACCATTACGTTGTGGTGTTCCAGGCGGTGTCAATTGTGAAACAATTCCACACTGTCTTAAGTGACTGCCAAACTCATAACTCAGATATTCTCCTCCTCGATCAGATCGTACGAATTTAATCTTCTTGTTACGATGATTCTCAACTTCACTCTGAAATTGTTTGAACTTTTCAAATGTTTCAGACTTGTGTTTCATTAAGTAAATATACCCATATCTACTTAAGTCATCAGTGAAGGTGAGAAAGTAACGATAACCACCGCGCGCCTCAATACTCATCGGACCGCACACATCAGTATGTATGATTTCCAATAAGTCACTTGCCCGTTCCATTGTACCAGAGAACGGCGTTTTAGTCATCTTGCCCATGAGGCATGGCTCACATGTGTCAAGTGATTCAAAATCAAGTGACTCCAGAAGTCCATCAGCATGGAGCTTCCTCATGCGTTTTACGCCAATATGACCTAAACGGCAGTGCCACAAGAAAGTGGTATTATCATTATCAATTCTACATCTTTTGGCATCAATGTTATGAACATGTGTATCATTACTATCAAGATTCAATAAGAATAAACCCCTCACATCGGGTGCATGACCATAAAAGATATTATTCATATAAATAGAACAACCATTATTCTCTGATTTAAATGAGTAACCGTCTGGCAATAAACAAGATCCAGATATAATGTTCATGCTTAACGCAGGCACTAAATAACAATTATTCAGGTTCATCACTAATCCCGATGGTAATCGAAGAGCGAGCGTGCCGACGGCGATCACATCAACCTTGGAACCATTTCCCACGCGCATCGTCACTTCGTCCTTTGCCAGCCTCCGTCTATTCCGCAGTTCCTGTTTTGAGTTGCAAATGTGAGCAACCGCACCGGTATCAAATACCCAGGCACTACAACGAGAGTTGGTAAGGTACAAATCAATAACATGTATATCATATATACCTTGTTTGTTGTTGGCCGCCTTCTTGTCAGCCAAATACTTGGGGCAGTTCCGCTTCCAGTGTCCAGTTCCCTTGCAATGAAAGCACACAGTTTCTGGTTTGGGTCCAGCCTTGGGTTTCTTCACGGGAGGAGCAACTGCTTTGCCACTCTTCTTGGAGTCACCCTTCTTACCCTTGCCATTTTTCTTGAAACTAGTGGTTTTATTGACCATCAACACTTGATGCTCCTTCTGAATTTCAGACTCAGCGACTTTCAGCATCGCAAACAGCTCGGCGACTGACTTGTTCATCCCGTGCATGTTATAGTTCATCACGAAGCTCTTGTAGCTAGGTGGCAATGATTGAAGAACTCTGTCAGTGATAGCCTCTGGCGGAAGGGGCATCCCCAATTCAGCCAGACGAGTGGAGTACCCAGACATTCTGAGTACGTGATCACTGATAGACCCGTTCTCCTCCATCTTGCAAGCATAGAACTTATCGGAGATCTCATATCTCTCGATCCGGGCATTCTTCTGAAAGATAAACTTCAACTCCTGGAACATCTCATATGCTCCATGACGTTCAAAACGTCTTTGAAGTCCCGGTTCTAAGCCATACAATATTGCACATTGAACTATTGAGTAATCTTCAGAACGAGCCTGCCAGGCGTTCACAACGTCTAGAGACTCAACTGGAGCGGGTGGATCACCAAGCGGTGCATCAAGGACATAAGCCTTCTGGGAAGCCGTAAGGATAATCCTTAGATTACGGGCCCAGTCCACAAAGTTACTTCCATCATCTTTCAACTTAGCTTTCTCTAGGAACGCATTAAAATTCAGGGGTGCTACTGCGCGAGCCATGATCTACAACATAAATATAGCAAAGACAACTTAGACTATTGTTCAAGATAATGAGTTTAGTTAATCATATTACTTAAAAACTCCCACTCAAATTGACATCCCTCCGGTCATTCGAGTGTAACATGATCCAAATCCACCAACTCAAGTCCGATCATCACGTGAGTTGAGGTGGTTTCAATGGTGAAATCTTCATGTTGATCATATCTACTATATGACTCATGTTCGACCTTTCGGTCTCTTGTGTTCCGAGGCCATGTCTGTACATGCTAGGCTCGTCAAGTTTAACCCGAGTGTTCCGCACGTGCAACATGGCTTACACCCGTTGTATGCGAACGTAGAGTCTATCACACCCGATCATCACGGCGTGTCTCGAAACGACGAACTTTCGCAACGGTGCACACTCGGGGAGAACACAATTTATCTTGAAATTTAAGTGAGGGATCACCTTATAATGCTACCGTCGTCCTAAGCAAAATAAGATGCATAAAAGGATTAACATCACATGCAAATCATAAGTGACATGATATGGCCATGAACTCGTGCTTTTGATCTCCATCTCCAAAGCACCGGCATGATCTCCATCGTCACCGGCATGACACCATGATCTCCATCATCTTGATCTCCATCAATGTGTCGCCATGAGGTTGTTGCGCCGACTGTTGCTTCCACGACTATTGCTAACGTTTAGCGATAAAGTAAAGCATTACATAGCGCTTAATGATTGACACGCAGGTCATACAATAATTAAAGACAACTCTATGGCTCCTGCCAGTTGCCGTACTCATCGACATGCAAGTCGTGATATTCTATACAACACATGATCATCTCATACATCACATATATCTCATCATGTAATTGGCCATATCACATCACAACATACCCTGCAAAAACAAGTTAGACGTCCTCTAATTGTTGTTGCAAATTTTTACGTGGCTGCTACGGGTTTGCAAGAACCGTTCTTACCTACGCAAAACCACAACGTGGTGCAGTGATTGCTTTTTGATCTTCTAAAAGAACCCTCTTCATTGAAATCGATTCAACTAAAGTGAGAGAGACAGACACCCGCTAGCCATCTTTATGCAACGAAGTTACATGTCAGTTGAAGGAACCGGTCTCTCGTAAGCGTACGAGTAATGTTGGTCCGGGCCGCTTCATCTCACAATACCGCCGAATCAAGTATCAACTAGTAACGGCAAGCAATATGTATACACCCACGCCCACAACTCGTTTGTGTTCTACTCGAGATCTCATCTACGCATAGACCTAGCTTAGATGCCACTGTTGGGGAACGTAGCATGGGAAACAAAAATTTTCCTACGCACACACAAGATCTATCCATGGTGATGAGCATCTACGAGAGGGAGAGTGAATCTACATACCCTTGTAGATCGCTAAGCGGAAGCGTTAAGAAACGCGGTTGATGTAGTCGAACGTCTCCGCGATCCAAATCGCAAGTCGTCCCTCGATCCGATCACGAACTAGTGCCGAACGGACGGCACCTCCGCGTTCAACACACGTACGGCTTGATGACGCCTTCACCTCCTCGATCCAACGAGCGATGGTGAAGTAGTAGATGAGTTCCGGCAGCACGACGGCGTGGTGATGGTGGTGAGGAACAATCTCTGCAGGGCTTCGCCAAGCACTACGGAGATTATGATGGGAGAACTAGAGGGTTAGGGTTGCCGACACATGGCTTGGGAAATCTTAATGTGTCCTGTGTGCTAGCCCTGCCCCTCTATTTATATGTTGAGCCTTGGGGTCTAAACTTGGAGTAAAAGCCTCCTCCAGGTCGGTTTTGCCCGCACAAGGTCGGTTTGGCCCGCAGGGAAAGAGTCCAACTCGGATCCCTGCAGTACCGCGCACAAGCGGTAGTACCGCTCACGAGCGGTAGTACCGCTTGAGCGGTAGTACCGCTTCACACAAGCGGTAGTACCGCTTACGCGGTAGTACTGCCTTACCAGCGGTAGTACCGCTTAAGGCAGCAGCAAAACTTCCTTTTGCACTTTCCAATACCTCGTGGGCTTTACCCCTTTGGCCCATATAAAGTGTTGCTACACCCGAACACTTTGGTAAACATCCGGAACCCCTTCCAGTGAATTCCGGAACCCTTCCGGAGATCAAAACACTATTATCACATATATCAATCTTTACCTCCGGACTCTTCCGGAGATCCTTGTCATGTCCGGGATCTTATCCGGGACTCCGAACAACCTTCGGTCACCAACACAATAACTCAACTATACTAATCGTCACCAAACGTTAAGTGTGTAGACCCTGCGGGTTCGAGAACTATGTAGACATGACCGAGACACCTCTACGATCAATAACCAATAGCGGGACCTGGATGCCCATATTGGCTCCTACATATTCTACGAAGATCTTTATCGGTCGAACCTCTATGTCAAGGATTCAGTTAATCCCGTATACTGTTCCCTTTGTTCTTCGGTATGTTACTTGCCCGAGATTCGATCGTCGGTATCTCTATACCTAGTTCAATCTCGTTACCGGCAAGTCTCTTTACTCGTTCCGTAATACAAGATCTCGTGGCTAACACTTTAGTCACATTGCTTGCAAGGCTCATTGTGATGTTGTATTACCGAGTGGGCCCTGAGATACCTCTCCGTCACACGGAGTAACAAATCCCAGTCTTGATCCATGCCAACCCAACAGACACCCTCGGAGATACCTGTAGAGCACCTTTATAATCACCCAGTTACGTTGCGACGTTTGATACACACAAGGTACTCCTCCGATGTCAGGGAGTTGCATGATCTCATGGTCATAGGAACAGATACTTGACATGCAGAAAACAATAGCAATAAACTGACACGATCATATGCTACGTTCGTAGTTTGGGTCTTGTCCATCACATCATTCTCCTAATGATGTGATCCCGTTATCAAATGACATCTCATGTCCATGGCTAGGAAACCTTCACCATCTTTTGATCAACGAGCTAGTCAACTAGAGGCTTACTAGGGACACAGTGTTGTCTATGTACCCACACATGTATTTGAGTTTCCAATCAATACAATTATAGCATGGATAATAAACGATTATCATGAAAGAGGAAATATAATAATAACCAATTTATTATTGCCTCTAGGGCATATTTCCAACAGTCTCCCACTTGCACTAGAGTCAATAATCTAGTTCACATCACTATGTGATTTACATTGTAATGAATCGAACACCCATGCAATTTTGGTGTTGTTCATGTTTAGCCCTTGGAAGAGGTTTAGTCATCGGATCTGCAACATTCAGATCCGTGTGTACTTTGCAAATATTTATGTCCTCCTCCTTGATGTAATCGCGGATGGAATTGAAACGTCGCTTTATGTGTCTGGTCCTCTTGTGAAATCTTGGTTCCTTGGCTAGAGCAATGGCACCAGTATTATCACAAAACAGAGTCATTGGGTTAAGCGCACTAGGCACTACTCCAAGATCTGTCATGAACTCCTTCATCCAGACACCTTCCTTCGCCGCCTCCGAGGCAGCGATGTACTCCGCTTCGCATGTAGAATCAGCTACCACGCTTTGCTTGGAACTGCACCAGCTAACCGCACCCCCATTAAGAATAAATACGTATCCGGTTTGTGACTTAGAGTCATCCGGATTAGTGTCAAAGTCCAGAGAACAAGGGGAATCGGCTAGGGTTTCGGCTCAGGTGAGAAAGAAAGAAAGGAGGCGGGGGGGGGGGGGGTGGATGGAAGATGTCCAGGAGGACAGAGCCATGGTTTCGGCTCAGGTGGGTTGGTGGGGGAGGCGAGGGGGTGAGGGTTGCCGTTGGATCCTCCCGGATCCAACGGTGTTTCATGCATGATCCGCGTGTGTTGTCGATGGACCAATCAAAACGCAATACAGCGTACAACATTATGACCATCTAAATTGGTCGTAATAGATTTAAAAATAAGATGTTAAATCATGTCAGCTATTTTCTTGACCTGAGAAATTTGAAAAAAAAATGAAAAACCTTCTCATCGTGTCATCAAATGTGACCTAGTTTTTAGAATAAAAAAATAACAAACTAGTAATAAGACAAATATCTTTAAAAGAAGTGTCCTTAGAAATGCTCGTCATTTTGACCGCATTTTGAAACGGGCACAAGAAATTAAAAAAAAATTAAAAAAATTGAAAACCTTCGCATTGTGTCATTATATGTGACCTAGTTTCCAGAAAAATAGCAAACTTGGACTACGGCGAATGTCTTAAAAAAGTGTTCCCAGAGACGAGCTATCATGTATGAAGATCCATGGCTTTCAAGACAAATGGCCACTGTTATGGCAACATTCATGGCATACTTTGTTCAAATGATATCATATTTTGCACAAGTTTGCATCTTGGAATGGCAAACAATGTTGCCTAAGGAATTTTTCATTTTCTTTGCACGAAAAATTCATTTCCATTTTTCGAGTGCCCAAAATGAGGTTTTTTGTGAAGAACCTACCAAATATTTATTGAAAAATTGGACCAACTCAATTTTCTAAAATATTTGGCCATATTTAATGTGCAATTGACCAAATGGTTGGGTGTCAAAAGCTTTTGATCCACCTCTCGTGAAAAAGACAAATTTCCACCGATTCAGCAGGAAGCGGGTCAAATTTGAACTACAGCTGCCTCATAGTTTGCTCTTTATTTTTTTCCAAAAATCATTTCTAGGTACATAAGTATCTATTTAATCAGAGATACTCCAAAAGTTTTGCAAGATTCAACCCCTAACTATGAACGGTTATGCCCGCCGTTTTGACCGCGTTTTGAAACGGACATAAGAAATTTAAAAAAAATCAGAAAAATTGAAAACCTTCGCATTGTGTCATTATATGTGACCTAGTATCCAGGAAAAATAACAAACTTGGACTATGGCAAATGTCTTAAAAAAGTGTTCTTAGAAACGAGCTATCATGTATGAAGATCCATGGCTTTCAAAGCAAATGGCCACTGTTATGGCAATATTCATGGCATAGTTTGTTCAAATGATATCATATTTTGCACAAGTTTGCATCTTGGAATGGCAAACAATGTTGCCTAAGGAATTTTTTATTTTCTTTGCACGAAAAATTCATTTTCCATTTTTCGAGTGCACAAAATGAGTTTTTTTGTGAAGAACCTACCAAATATTTATTGTAAAATTGGACCAAATCAATTTTCTAAAATATTAGGCCATATTTAATGTGCAATTAACCAAATGGTTGGGTGTCAAAAACTTTCGATCCACCTCTCGTGAAAAAGACAAATTTCCGCCGATTCAGCAGGAAGCGGGTCAAATTTGAACTACAGATGCCTCATAGTTTTCTATTTATTTTTTCCAAAAATTATTTTTAGGTACATAAGTATCTATTTAATCAGAGATACTCTAAAAGTTTTGCAAGATTCAACCCCTACCTACAAACGGTCATGCCCGCCGTTTTGACCGCGTTTTGAAACGGGCATAAGAAATTCAAAAAAAATCAAAAAAATTGAAAACCTTCGCATTGTGTCATTATATGTGACCTAGTTTCCAGGAAAAATAACAAGCTTGGACTACGGCAAATGTCTTAAAAAAGTGTTCTCAGAAAAGAGCTATCATGTATGAAGATCCATGGCTTTCAAGGCAAATGGCCAATGTTATGGTAGCATTCATGGCATAGTTTATTCAAATGACATCATATTTTGCACAAGTTTGCATCTTGAAATGACAAACAATGTTGCCTAAGGAAGTTTTCATTTTCTTTGGACGAAAATTTCATTTTCCATTTTTCGAGTGCCCAAAATGAGTTTTCTTGTGAAGAACCTACCATATATTTGTTGCAAAATTGGACCAAATCAATTTTCTAAAATATTAGGACATATTTAATGTGCAGTTGACCAAATGGTTGGGTGTCAAAAGCTTTTGATCCACCTCTCGTGAAAAAGACAATTTTCCGCCGATTCAGTAGGAAGTGGGTCAAATTTGAACTACAGCTGCCTCATAGTTTGCTCTTTATTTTTTCCAAAAGACATTTTTCGGTACAAAAGTATCTATTTAATCAGAGATACATGGTGTGGTGGCGAGACGTCGAGGTTTGGACGGTGGCCGAGGGCCCCAACTCCAGAGCGCGTAAACTGGCATGCCAGCCGCGTGGTAACCACGTGACCGTGGCGTTGCCACGCGTTCTGGGCGGCCTAGGCATGTGTGGTGGGTTGGGCACTCCCCCGGTAGGTGTTAGGAAGAAGAAGACAACAGAATAATCTCACGAGGAGACTGAACTAAGCACAAAAATGAATTAGCAGCCAAATGTTTGATTAGTGGTGGGGGAAATGCACATGGACAATGGGCCTGAGTTTTGGCTGAGAATGATCATCTACTAAGGAGACTGTCTTGGCAAATTTGCAGCTCAAATGGAGGAGCCTAGGTGGCACTTGCTTTGCAAAGTACCACATTGGACAGAAATATGAATGTTGAAGCTGGGCTCAAATAAATGAATGGATTGAGTTGAAATTTGGTGGAGGATGGTCATTTGGGCATAGGAAAACACTGTAAAAATTTGATACCATTTGGACATGCCAAAGTGGTACTTCCTTGACAATGCTCTTCTTTGGACAGAAACTTGGGAAAATTATTGAGAGAAATTGGCTAAATGAAATGAGCTCAAATTTGGTGGAGGGAAGTTATATAGGTAGGATCATGCCCTGGTAAATTTTCAGAAATAATGAAGCAACATAAAATATAGTTGCTTCACAAACTAAAAATACGACCAGGAAAAAACATTGGATGATGAGCTCACATGGATTGCTGGATAGAGCTCAAATTTTGTGGAGAGTAATGATTTGAGCATATGGAAGATTTGGAAAAATCTCAGATCATTTGGATAGGCCTAGCTAGTACTTCCTTCACAAAGCTTTTCTCTGGATAGAAACTTTGGAAATTTGCTGAGGAAGATTTACTAGGCAAATGGAGCTGAATATTGGCATGTGGCAATGATTTGGATATGGAAGAGTGCCCAAAATGTTTGAGGGCAATTAGGAAAATATAAATAGCACTTCCTTCACAAAATGCTATTCTGGATAGAATAGGAAAATGAATATTCCTAAATTATTTTTGAACTAGGTAAGGAAGGGATTTGACATATTTGTGAAAGATATGATCCAAAGAATTTATGAGAATTTTGTGAGAATTTTGGGGATGACAGAAATATACAAAACTGATGAACTGTCAGCCGAAATGGACACATGGACATGACACATAGGCAAAAATTGACACATGAACATGACACATATGCAAAACTGATGAGGTGGCGCCTAGTCATAGCAATGCACCACAATTGACAAGGTTATGACCATCTATATTGGTCGTAAGCAGATAGAAATAAGCCCGTCGGACAGTGCTGTTTGCTTTACGACCATTTCGTGTAAGGCAATTACGACCTTCTTTACCAGTATGGTCGTTATGGTTTAGGGTTTTGGCCCTCCCAAACGGCTTACGACCAATTGGGTCTAAATGGTCATAGAATTATGACTATTTCTTCCAGGGTCACTGACAAAAGGTCACAAGTTGACATATTTCTTGTAGTGAAGATGGGCTCAAAAGATTATCTAGATGACTTCGGATGGAAAAGTGTTCTACATAGAAGTTGTGCATATCGTCGAAACGGTCAACTTTTCTTTTGGAGTCATCATATCTGAGATAGTATACGGCCTGCAAAGTTGCTACAAGACTCGGACAGTCCAGAAAACTGCATGACTGAGTTCGACTGGAAGTTAAAGATGGCCCCGTAGGGTATTAAAGATGGCCTCAAATCGAAAAACGTTCAACATGAAAGTTGTTCGTATCGTCAAAACGGTTAAATTTGCTTTTGGGATCATCTTCATCCGAGGTCGTTTCTGGCCTGTGAGACCCAAAAACCGAACTGCTGTCTCAGACTTACCTAAATCCGAGTTCGGTTTATTTTGGAAAGATTTGGACGGGATTTGGAGTCCTTTTCTTGTACGGGAAGTCCAGCCGCCTCATAAATAGATGAGAGGTGACGGCCGATTGAACAACACATAATCGAACAAATCAATCTACTACTTTTTCGTGTTCATCTACTTTTTATCTCTCTCCCTTGTATCTTCTTCTCGTTCTTCGTTCGTTCTTCATCTTGGAGGGCAGCGATCCACGAGGTCCTAGGGGCGATCAGGTTGACCTAGGGTATCCCATAGCCGCCGCACGCTTCGACGGGTCCCTCCCGGGTGTGTGGGGTTTCGGGTCTACCAAAGTGCCCGCCGGATTGCTTGCGTACCGCGCTTCCGCACGGGTCTCCTTCGACGTGAGCTGCGGTGCATCATCCCCGGCGTCGAGGGTACACGGTGACATGTTCGTGTGCGAACACACACCAGGCGGCCGAGATCAGGTAACCAACATGGTGGTGCACGGCATTTTAATTTAGAAAAATTCAAAAGATGCCCGAAAATTGCGAAACTTCGCATGGTGTCCTGATATCACCCATAGAGGTTGTGGTAAAAAATTTAGAATGTTTCACGAAAATTGTCACGTAGTGTGCTTACAAACCGGACCATCTCCGAGGAAGAAACTAGGTTTTGAGAGGAAAGGGGTCAAGTTTGCATGTCAATTTAGCGCTGCTTTGTCGATTGACCTTGACTTTTTTTCACACTATATAAACACCACTACATGTATCATGTCAAAATTTGGAATTTTCGGGTTCCGTTTGCTATATTTAAGAAAGTAAATGCATTTTGAGACATTTGAAACAAACCGGTTTGCATGCGAAGTGACCGCTCCTTTCTGAGTTAGTGTTCAAATTTTTTCCATCCTCAACATACACCATTACAAGTGACATGCCAAAATTTGACATTGTTTCCTACTATATTTAAGTCATTAATTGGATTTACCTCCATTAAATACCTAGAAATCTATTTAAAGTCCTAAAAGTAGCTAATTACAGTAAAAAGGGCCAAATTCTTACGTGAAACTTTAAATGATGTACCTTTAATGTAAAAATTTTTTTGGCCCTTCAAACTAAACCTAAACCACTGAAGCCCTTGCATTACCAAAAAATGGCAGAAAAAATACCAGTGGCGGGCACCAAAAAATTCTAGTGGCGGGCACAAACTACGCCCGCCACTGCTACTTGTGTTACCAGTGGCGGGCAGAGATACGTGCCTGCCACTTGTATTTTTTGACAAATTTGCCGCGGGACCAAAAAATTCCATTAGCGGGCACGTATCTCTGCCCGCCACTGATAACTCAAGTAGCAGTGATGAGCACGGTTTTGTGCCAGCCACAGGTAACAGTTGTCCCATGAAAAATCTGAACAATTGTTACCAGTGGCAGGCGCAAACTTGTGCCCGTCACTGGTAAGACAATATCAGTGGCAGGCGCTAGACTACGCCCACCACTAATGTGAGTTCACCTATAAGCCTTTTATGAGTAGTGTAAAGGATGAAAAGAAAAAATATCAGGCACATCAGTGATTTGGCAAGGCGTGTTGTCTATTTGCATTCGAGAAAAGTACCCATTTCAACCTCGAACTAACCACTCGATTTAATTTACAACCCTGAACTACGAAACCGGTCGAAATACACCCCGAAATAAGCACGGGGTCCAAAAATCAAACCTGATCTTGGTTTGCGTCGGTTAAGCAGTTTTGACCGCAATCAATTCTGCCTGGACTGCTGACTGGGCACCCAAGAAATAAAATAAAAAAACATGTCCCTCCCTCCCCCCTATATCCCTTATTTCGGAGTTTTCTTTTTCAAATTTGCAAATTGCAATAACAAAAATTGCGGAACTATGAAATTTAGCCTAAAAACTCTTTTGGCTGCAATTCTATAAAGAAAAATTATGGCATAAAATGTATTTCTGCTCGGCGTCCGTGTTTGATAACATAATTTGAACATCCATCTATTACTTCTTCTATCCTTACACAACATCTCTGCCCCGTATACACACAACTGCATGCATTTACTATCGCAGTAACTGTGACGAAAACTTGTTGCATTTTTCAGTGCCCATGGGACAAGATCCTTGCTTCGACTATTGTATTGTGCACGCTTACTGCCTTGCCTGTGTCGTGCGTACTGCTGTGGCAGAGGAATGTACCGGCCTAATGACGTTTTAAGGAAGAACCGTTGGATCGGTTAGGGAGGATGGGTGGCGCATGCACCGGTGGGATCCGGATAATTACCGTAGTCATAGAGAGAGAAAACGAGCACATCATGTACACAAATCACAATACAGATAAGTAACAATACATACAGTAGTCTGGGGTACCTCCTTTTTGAAGAAAAATATAATACTCCCTCTGTCCCGTAATATAAGATGTTATTACAACCAATATACTCATATATTGGTTGTAACAACATGTTATATTATGGGACGGATGAAGTATTAGACAAGTCAAAAGCATACAACCCCTTTGTATACATCTACAGTCAAAGGATACTTGCACGTGCGCGCATATACAAATCACAGCCCATTTATGCATGTCTGGAGTCAACAAGCAATTCTCTTATGTGTACATATGCAATGCCACGTGTGCCACATGTATAGCTGTACAATCATCCATGTGTGCCTCATGTATGTGCAATCATCCACATGCACCACATCCTATATACCTAATAAGTTCATCCCCACTATCTCAACATGCAACTATGCCACCTCATCACACAATTATGAATGGACAAAGACCCACTTCAACATACACATGCATGCAAAAAGACTTAAATGACTTAATTATATTATGCTACTTATATTCAATAAATATTTCATAATTACATGTATTTTCAGTTTAGTTTTTATATTAATAATCCAAATATTCATGTTCATATAATCAATTCTTACTAAAATACTCCCTCCAATCCTAAATGTATGAACTACCAAAACGTCATATATTTAGGAACAGAGGAAGTATATAGCAGGTAATTCCCGCAGCAACGCGCGGGGTATCATCTAGTGTATATAAGTAACAGAACCACGAGAGATGAGAGCACATCCCCTTAGCATGTACTCTCTCCGGTACTTTTTATTCTGCATATTAGCTTTGTCTGAAGTCAAACTTTGTAAATTTTGACTCGAGTTTGTAGAAAAAAATAGCAACATTTTTAATACCAAATCAATAGCATTACATGGTAGAATATAGTTTCATATTATATTTATTTGGTATTGTAGATGTTGATATTTTTTAATATAAATTGGCCAAAGTTTACAAAATTTGACTTAAGACAAATCTAAAATGCGGACTAAAAAGGAACGGAGGGAATATCTAGAGTCAATGAAAAGTACTATGGCTACCATGCATGTGGGTAAATACGGCTTGTGCTGTTTGTTAAATGATGACTCAGAAATATTACTATTTCGCAATCACGAGCAAAATTGATCCATCTGGCTTTTTAATTCATGCAAATTCAGAGTCGATCATAAAAGAATCTTGAAGATATCAAGCCTATAATATTGCCAAAAGAATTTTGTTACATAATAGCTTCCCTTTTTACGAAAGAGAATGGGGATATACCATACAACTACTAAACGATTTTAAATAATGGTAACAATTTTCCTTTCAGATTATTTTTTGAGAATAAAAGTATTAGAAACTATGTAACATTAACTCACACAATGCAATTTAGCTCACTTGCAAACTATTAGGATTTACCATCCATTTCCAACCTTGTACTCGAGCTTCTATTCAAATTCATATGGGATTTGTCGTCCAACGATTCTATTCGCTGATGGTGCGTGGAAAACATGGTTATCCCGCGGTAACCAAATATACTGCCCAGCACACAAAACCCTAGATTGGAAATTGAATGTTCCAACTTTATTAATAATTTATTGTTTGGCCCAAGAAATACACGTGAAGTTTTGCATCCGGGCATGGTAAATGAATTACTCTCAACATCTCGAATTGATCGAAGGGTGTGTTTGGTTTATGCCCAAGGTTGCCCCACCAAAGCATTGGCTAGCCAAAATTTTGGTTGAGGTTTTGGTTGCCAATGATTTGGCCAACATTGGCAAAAAAAATGAACTAGAGTTGGCTAGAGTTCATTGGCATGCCAAATAATTGAAAACCATCCAAACAAAGACCAATCATTTGGTCATGACCAAAATTTTGGTTGGGTACACTTTGGCCACAATCCAAACATACCCGAAATCTTCTACTGCGGATTGGTGGCCTGGAGTTGGCGGCGCTGACCCGGGATCCCCATTCCAGGAGCTCCTTGCTGGTGTCGTCCTTGTGCACGACCACCTCGATGAAGCACAGACAGTTCTTCTTTTTCCCCGTCGCCGTCTCTATCACCGCCGTCAGCTCCTCCTCGCAGGTCACCTGCATTGCATGTCACAACATCCATGCATCGATTGATCAGCCAACCAAGCTAGCTAGTTAATTTTCTCATGCAATGCACATATCCTGCCATGCACGCACATTCGAATACGTACGTACCTTGGTGGTCCAGCAGTTGCCCTCGCCGTTGTGGATGGCGTCGACGAGCCCGGTGTAGTTCCAGTTCTTGATGACGTTGTAGGGCCCGTCGTGGATCTCCACCTCGATGGTGTACCCGCCGTTGTTGATGAGGAAGATGATGCTCTTCTGCCGGCACCGCAGCATCGTCGACACGTCCTGCGCCGTCACCTGGAAGCTCCCGTCGCAGATGCAGGCGATGACGCGCTTGTCCCTGGCGCCCTGCGCGTACCCGAGCAGCGCCCCCACCGTCCACCCGATGGCGGACCCGTACTGCATCTGGAACAACTCGTACCCGCAGCCGTCGGGCAGCTTGAGCTTCTGGCAGTTGAACCACGAGTCGCCGGTCTCGCGATTACGGCGCTGTCGCCGGTGAGCATCTTCTGGATGTGCTTGAACAGCACGTTCACGCGCAGCGGCTCGCCGGGCCCGCTCTCCAGCGGCTGCCCCTGCGGCACGAAGATCCTCCTGTAGTTGTTGTGCGCCGTGGTGTTCCTCTTCTTGCTCATGCGCTTGGCCAGCTCCGACAGGAAGTCCTTCATCATGACGCACCCGAACGTCGGGCCGTTGCCGACGGTGACGCGGTCGGGCTGCACGATCACCATCTTCTCCTTCTTGAGCAGGAACGAGTACCCCACCGAGCTGTAGTCGTTGAAGATGGGGCCGGCGAAGAGGTAGGCGTCCGCCGACTCCACGATCTCCGAGCAGAAGGACGTGCTCACCGCGCCCCAGTAGGTGCCGATGAACCGGGGCAGCGTCTCCGGCACCAGCCCCTTCGCCGACGGCATCGTCGCCACAACGTACCCGCTCATGTCCGCCAGCTCCGCGAACGCCGCGGCTGCCTTGGCCACCCGGAGCTTTGGCCCCGCCACCATCACCGGTTTCACCGCCTTGTTTAGAAACTCCACCGTCGCCTCCAGCGCCGCCTCGAGTCCCATCTGGTTGCTCTGCCGCGGGGCGAGGCAGTAGGGGACGGGGTCGCGGAAGAAGGTGGGGTGGGAGACGCCGGGTAGATTGCAGGCGATGCTGATGTAGACGGGCTTGCTCTCCCTGAGAGCCGTGGCGATGGCCTTGTCGACCTGCTCGTGGGCGTCGTCGAGGTTGTTGATGACGACCTGGTGGCAGGTGACGGGCTGGAAGCAGCGGAGCTCCTGGGAGAAGTCTGGGAGGCCGATGGTGTGGTGGAGGATGCGGTTGGTGCCGTGGTCGTTGGAGTTGGGCCCGCCAACGATGCAGATCACCGGGAGGTTCTCGCTGTAGGCGCCGGCGATGGCGTTGAGCACGCTGAGGCCGCCGACGGTGAAGGTGACGGCGCAGGCGCCCACGCCCTTGGCACGCGCGTACCCGTCGGCGGCGTAGCCGGCGTTGAGCTCGTTGCAGCAGCCGACGAGGCGCAGGCCTGGTTCGGCGATGAGGTGGTCCAGGAGGGCCAGGTTGAAGTCGCCTGGCACGGCGAACACGTCGCTCACGCCCACCTCCACCAGCCGCCGCGCAAGGTGACGGCCGAGCGTGGCCTCTGCGGACGTGATCATGGCCGCCGGCGTTGACGAGGTGCGGAATGTCGCCGGGCATGCTACCACGCCGTTCGACACCGCCTTGTGCCCGTCCACCGATCCGATACCATTTTCCATGATCAAGAATTCAAGATGCTACACGTACGTTGGAGAAAGAAGACAGAGTAGGCACTACCGAAATTAATGTCTACGCCGACGGCCAAAGCCGTCGGCATAGGCCAGATTCCCGTCAGGATAGGCCTATGCCGACGGCCACCGTCGGCATAGCCCCGTCGGCAACATTTGCGTCGGCGCACCCCGGGCAGGCCGTCGGCATAGGCTAGCCGTCGGGATAGATGCTTATGCCGACAGCTCCCGTACAGCCGTCGGCATAGAATCACCGTCGGCAAACTTTGACAGCTGACGGCGACTGACGGCGCCGTCGTCAACTGGTACGCAATTAGGAGGCGCCACGTGGCACATCTATGCCGACGGCCTCCCCGTCGGCATATCTGCGCGATAGGAAGAGCCCAGTTCCCGCCACGTGTCATATGTGCTGACGGCTAAGCCGTCGGCTTAGATGCACATCTATCCCGACGGCATAGCCGTCGGCATACCTACATGCCAGGAGCTACCAGTGGCTGCCACGTGCCCTCTATGCCGACGGCAAGGCCGTCGGCGTAGATTATCTACGCCGACGGCCTTGCCGTCGGCATAGAGGGCACGTGGCAGCCACTGGTAGCTCGGCCTTGCCCTATGCCGACGGCAAGGCCGTCGGCATAATTTCTTTCTGATTTTTTTTCTTTTCTCTGTTTTAATTCAAATCAATTCAATTCAAATACACAGCAGATATATATGATGAAATAGACATACACAGCAGATATAAGTATCATCCTCACAACCAACATCACAAGAACATAAATATCATCAAAAACATAAGCATCGTCGCAACAACATAAGCATCGCAAAGTCATCTAAAGGATGCGGAGTCATCTAAAGCATCACAACATCATCTAAAGCATCGTCGCAACAACATAAACAACATAAGCACGTCCACCACAGGCTTAAGCGCCAGGACGTCCACCACCACCGCCAAGGTCGTCACCGCCAAGTCCGCCAAAGCACCGGTCGTCACTGCTAGCGGCAGCGCTACCGCCACCGCCACCGCCACCTCCTCGGTGGATGGGAGTGACCGGGCTCTGTGACTCGGGAGTCATGCGAAGACCGGCACCACCACCAACGAAAGATCCACCGGTTGCCTGGATGTTTGAAAAGACATGTTCAGGGGATATATGATTGTGTTGAATAAACGGTAAGCGGTGGTTGAATAGTTTGGGGATATACTAACCACCGTAGTCCCCGGGTGCTGTGCCAGAAACTCCTCGAAGGTAAGCAACACTGGTTGTGGTCCAGCAGGTGGTGGTGGTGGTTCCATTACGGGAACCGTGCCTGCCGCCATGCTCTCAAAAACAAGCTGCATGTTAATTGACAAAGCAAACACGAATGTCAGAAGAAATAATGCTATACTCTTCTAGAACATCTCAATTGATTGAATACTGCACTTTCCTATTTGTAGATTGCAAATATATCTATCTGATGCTCATGTGGCAAATGGATGCTCAATAGACTAGGCTAATATATGGGAGATTTGGTTTCAAATTCTTCTGACCGATGAGGTGATGTCAAAGATTTCTTTTCGATCCCAGATGATTAATTTGCTTTCATTTAGAGAAATGAATGCAATCAACTTAATTTTACTAGAAAAACAATAGTTGGTGAATGCTATATTTGAATCTGTATACGATTCCTTTCTACTTGTGGCAAGTGTAGCTTTTGATATGAGGCATTCATTCATGTCCACAATCTATTGGAAGTAGAGCCACTGACTAGGTGGTAATAATGCTCAGCATTTGCATGTCTAGAAACATCCTAATAAACTACTTGATCGGCTAAAATAACAAACTATTAGCTAATTTTCCATGCATCAAGAAATCATAGCAACTGTTCACCTAAAAAGCAAAGCCATGGCATTTTTATCTAAAAGAATTGTTACGTATTTTTCTGTCATTGGGTTGAGTTGTGTGGAAGCTTTGGGGGACTATGAGCCAGATCATTGACGGCGGTGGTGAGCTTGGATTGGACAGACAGATATACTGGGTGGAAGAGAAAGACTAACCGTCATCATGCGAGTGCTGTGGTCCTGGACGGCTGCAACTCTCGTGCTCCACGCCATGGTCTCCTGGCGTGTGTACTCCATGTAGGCCTACAATATGACATGATGGAACTCATTAAACATCTCAATGCGGAAAATAAAGTGAGCAATGAAGATAAGAGGGAAAATACTTACAGAGTGCCGCTCGGCTAGGAGGGAGTGTGACTGCGCACTGGTCGTGCTCGTGCGCTGGCTCAGGCTCGGGTCGGTAGCTCGGAGCCGTGTGAAGGAGATAGAAGGAGTACACACGGCATCCAGAACCGCCTGCCGACCATGAAGCTTCGGCCCTATGCCCACCACCGCCCTCTCGTCCGTAGCCTGCTTTAAGGGGTCAGGTGTGCCAGGATTTACCTTCAGATACACATCCTCGTAGGCCTTCAGGTTCTCCCCGCTATTGCCGTAGTACTCGCCCTTGCCCTCCTTGGACTTACTCCGCGTATGGGCGATCTGCCACGCCTCTATGTCAGAGAGCGGCCGCTTCAGTTTCTCCTCCTGCACCATCAAACAGAGGTTAGTGATACATAAGAAAGTGACGGTAAATAGAAGAAGAAGAATGTTTCATGTAAATAAATATACCTGAACTTTCTTGTGGCTAAAGTGGTTCCGGTTTCCTTGACCATGTGTTCCGTCAGTCCCTCGGTTAGCCCGGTTTTTCTTGCTCTTAGCAGCCCACTCTACATCCTGACCGAGCCACAGATCCACCAATGCCGCCCATCCATCGGCCTTTCCATAACACCAACCAGGACACACCTACATAATGAAAGCATAATGGCATGTCAACACGAAACGATGAAATTTAGCACAAACGCCGGAATGAAAAGTTTGTTATACTTACGGCCAAGTACTCCTCCCTCTCCAAGGTAACATGCATCCTCCGCGCGTCTTCCTTGCTCATCTTCGTCTCAAGAGCGTCGTGATGATATTGCGAGATGGCCACCCAGCGCACCTCGTACTGCATCTGACGGGCCTTCTTCCTCGCTTGGCGCAGCACGATCTCGTCGGCAATGAACTTGTGCTCCTCAAGAACTCGATAGTATCTCTACAATCATTCAGAAAACCAGAATGAAAGAAGCCATGAGTTAAACCATTCGATGATAAACTACGAACGAAACTCAAGACTCGTGCTTCTGAAGAGAACTTACCCAAAAATTTGTGATCACGGCCTTAGCATACGTGGTATGGTCCGGGTGGGGGGCCGCTTCCCAGTGGTCCCAGCTGGTGGCCAAAACCCGGTGCTCAGGCTGCCTGACTGGATCCGGACGGAACAGCCCCGGCCAGTGTTCCTTCAGCAAAACGGTGATGACGCCGTTTGGAAGACGGGCCCCTTTAGGAATTATCCAGTTGCTGCAAAAGATAGAAAGAATGAAAATATGAGCATGTGTACAATCAAAAGAAGGAAAATATTAGCATGTGTACAAGCAAAAGAATTAAATTATGATTAAGTGGCACTTACTCTTTCCCCTTGGGCTCAATGAGCCACTTCTGCTCCTCGGTAGCAGGAAGGGGAGGGAGCTTTGCATTACCACGCAGCCACCCCTTGTTGTGGGCAACCCCCTCGCTGCCACCACCATCCTCCCCGCCACCACCATCCTCCTCCTCCTCCTCCTCCTGAACCTCCTCCTCCTCGCGAACCTCCTCCTCCTCCTCCTCCTCGGTAGAGGAGGGCCTCGAAGAGGAAACCCCTAAGTCGGTGAGGGAGCGTTGTTTCTGGCCCCGACCCTGTCCTCCTCTAGGGGCACCTCTCCCTCGACCTCCCTGTGAGGAGTCATCCTCAAGTAGTCGAGAGGGAAGAGTACGGGGTCGACCACTCCGACTAGTCATCCTGGTGAGCTTCGATAGGAAACCCGTGCCGTCGGCCTTCCCCTTGCCCATGTTTAGCGAACCTGCATTGAAAAGAGAATAAACAATTAGTACATTAATAATGAAGAAAAAAGCATAATAATAAGGAATAAAAACACATTAATAAATAAACATAAAAAGGCATATTAACAAACCATAGAAAGAAAAGACATGAAACGTACATCTGCTAGAACCCATACGAATCATCACTGTTGTAACCGATTCCTCGATCGGTCTCATCATCACTATCACACATATCATCTTCGTTGTCTGACGGAGGTGGAGGCTCTTCCTCGTCGTCAGCGTCTTCGTTTAACTTTTCTAGCATAAGTATGTCATTTTCATTAACAATGGTCTCACCATCATTCCGTGCATCGTCATCGTTTCGATCCACTTCATCATCACCCAAGGCGTCAGCGTCATCGTTTCTGACCACATCATCATCAGGTTGCTCTTGATAGAACACTCCCTCGTATGTCATGGGGTTAATGTTGTAGTAATCGTCATCGTTCGGGTCCGGTAGCTTACCATGTGGCGACACCTTGAACACAACTTCCCAACCCTTTAGGTACTCTTTCTGGCATGGGTAAGGCAGATAATAAACTTGTGTGGCTTGGGTAGCCGCAATAAAGAGATCGGCTCCGGCATACACGGTTGATGGTTTAACTTCGACCAAACCAACGGAAGGCGTATGTCTCAGCCCCTCTACTGGGTCGAACCATCGGCATTTGAACACAGGGAGACTTAGGGTTTCGCGCCCATGGCTGAATGTAAGCTCGTATATTTTTTCTACCCTTCCGTAGTAGTCAACTGAATTTTGACCTTGCGTGTACACCCCGATATTTATAGTCTTGGGAACAAGTCGGCTGTTCTGGTGCTCCTCTGTATGGAAGCGATACCCATTCACATCATACTTTTCACATGTCTTGACCCGAGGATCAAAACCCATGGAAACCCATCGCAATTCGTCATCCATGGATATGTTCGGATCTTGTCCCTACAAGTTTAATTGAAATTGCTGGGTGCATTAGTTCGGTAAACTAATAAATGTTGAACTCGGTATTTAATAGGGGAATGTGAAAGTTTACTTTCTCCATGAACCAAGCAAGAAATTTTTTCCTTCCAGGGTTTCCATGCCGGAGAAGAGTAAGTTTCTCCGCCTCAGTAGGAGGAATCATTCCCGTCCACTCCTCACGAACGAATTGACTAAAAGAAGAAAAACGGTGTTAGAACGGGACTAAGTGAACATAGAACATGATGTTGTGCAAGACATAAAGGAATGGTGTAGTGGTATTACCTCATCCACACATCCTCAACTTCCTTGATGTTGTGCAAGACATAGAACATGAGGTCCTCCCACTCTTGTTGTGGCATGTTATAAGATTTCGAGTCCCCAGCCCTGCCACCTTGCCCGCTGAATAGATGAAGCTTGGGTTTATACTTCGGCTCTTCTATATTGTATCGAGGCACCTTATTATGCAGAGTGGGAACGTGGTCTGGATAGTACGATGTCCTGAGGTCTAACACCTCCTCTAGGATAACTGCCTCAGCTATGGAAGCTTCAATCTTAGCTTTGTTTCCACATTTGTGTCGGAGATGCTTGTTCTGTCTCTCAGGGCCGTACTGCCAACGATTCTGCACAGCCCCCCCCCCCCAACAATACCTCGTTTGCGAGGTGCAAAATGAGATGTGTCATCGGAGTAAAGAAGCCTGGCGGAAAGATCTTCTCAAAGTTTGGCATAAATCCGTGCGTGCGAAGGTGCTCAGACATGTCCTTCTGATTTTTACGGAGACGTCTTTCACATTTTGCACAGGGGCATTGTGGGATAATTCTCATTGGACGACTGAATATCTCCTTCAAAAACACATCGGTTCTCGCGACCCACTCTTGTGTAACTCGATTCCGGCGGATAAAAACACTGTACATCCACAGATTATCTGCCATCCTCTGCTTTATTGGGAGCCACACAACAAAATTAAGGATTCATTTAATTAATCACATCAAATTTTTATTTTCTACCGCGTTGACGGCATTGAATCCACCTACATCTCTAATAGGTAAAGATAGATCCTAATCCCACCCGAGGATGTGTAGATTGAGTACGTTCTCCATGCTCTACCCCGTTCCGAGACAAAATTTCGGCAGCACCTCCCCGCTGTTCTCCAGATACACGTCTCGGCAAATAGCCAAGAGAATGTGCTCCGGAGAACAACGGGGAGGCACCACCGAAATCCTGTCTCGGAACGGGGTAGAGCTTGGAAAACGTACCCAATCTACACATCCTCGGGCTGTCCGTGGAAAACGCTGGACAATCCGAAAGAGCTGCGGTGATAAATATGCAATTGAATGCATATTTATCGATGCAACCCTTTCGGACGGGAGACGCCTAGGTTACGCGACTTGACGTGATAATCAAATCTAGTGACATGATTAAAAGAGCGTATGAGGTGATGGATTTGTAGCTCACCCTCGGATGTAGATGATGTAGTCGATCAGCGGAGGGACGATCGGGGACCAACAGCTCCAACGTCGACGATCACTCCATCGAGATGGAACACCACAAAACCTGCAAATTCCAGCGCGACAAAAAATTAGAACATCACAACTCATAGAGCATATTTAAAACATCTAAACATGCATTCATTTATTTTTGCATCATGTAGGCAAAAAAACTAACAACATTAACAATATATTCATCATCGTCATCACATATTCATCATCATCATTATCATCTATTCGTCATCATCATCGATTCTTCTCATCGAACAAAAAAAAATTGTAAGATATGCTACATATAATTATTTCTTACATTCTAAATACCAAATAAATTCTACCTGTCTAACTATCTACCTAATACAAAAAAAACAAAAAAAAATGCCCAAGGGGGGATGCCGGGATGGAACACCACAAAACCTGCAAATTCCACCGCGACAAAAATTTAGAACATCACAACTCATAGAACATCACAATATATTCATCATCATCATCATCTATCATCATCAAACAATCATCGAAGCATAAAAAATCGTCATCTATCATCATCATCTAACAATCATCATCATCTATCATCATCATCATCATCTAACAATCATCATCATCTAAAAATCGTCATCTATCATCATCATCATCATCTAACAGTAGCTAAAAACTGAAAAAAAAACTTGAAAAAAATGTGCTCACCATGCACGGGGCAGCAGGCGAGGGGCGGGGCAGTGGCGTCGGCCGCCGGCGCAGTCGGGGACGGGGCGGCCGGGGACGGGGATGGGGCGGCCCGGCGGCGGCGGCGGTTTTGGGGCGGGGGCGGGGAGGCGCGGGCGGTGGGGGAGGGGATGGGGGCGGTGCGGCGGCGCTGTTGGGGCGGGTGCGGGTGGCGCGGGCGGTGGGGGAGGGGATGGGGGCGGCGGTGGTGGTGGAGGTGGTGGCGGAGGTGGTGGCGGCCGGCGGTGGTGGTGGCGGCGACGGCGGCGAGGGGGGCGGCCGGCGGCGGGGTGGATTTGGATTGGGGCGGGGGGGCGAGTGAATCGACCAGAGAGATGGGGGGCGGGAGGATAAGGTGGGCGCGTCTATGCCGACGGCTAGCCGTCGGCATATCTACGTTAATTTTTTTTGTTTTTTCTTTTTTTTTATAATTTTTTTAAAAAAAGAATTTAAAAAATTAAATTTAGTTAATTAAATTGTGCCTTCTTGTTGCTGCTCTCGGTGTTCTCGGAAACCCTCCGTTACTGCCCGACGTGGCCGTTCCCCCCCTCCGTTACTGCCCGACGTGGCCGTTCCCCCCCCCCCTCCGTGCGACGGCGGCGGCGACGTCGGTGAGGGGGGTCACACCATTGAGCACCGTGCCGGGTGCTTGCACCCGCCACCGCACTTCCGGACGTGTAGGAGGGCCCAGCTAAAGACCTGGCGGCATAGCTACCCCCCCAAACTACACCCGTCCCGTCTAACCCTGGCACCGTTGACCGGGCGGTCTACGCCTTTGACTTTCATCGGACGGGGTTTGACCGATGGACATTTTCACCTGGGTGTGATAGCCAAGCACATAGGTACACTTCGGATCAAGGTCCGGGCACAACCCACCGCAAGATTCCCTCAGTTACTGCCCGACGTGGCCGTTCCCCCCCTCCGTGCGACGGCGGCGGCGACGTCGGTGAGGGAGGTCACACCACGGAGCCCCGTGCCGGGTGCTTTCACCCGCCACCGCACTTCCGGACGTGTAGGAGGGCCGAGCGAAAGACCTAGCGGCATAGCTACCACACAAACTACACCCGTCCCGTCTAACCCTGCGAGAGTTGCACCCGCCACCGCACTTCCGGACTTGTAGGAGGGCCCAGCTAAAGACCTGGCGGCATAGCTACCCCCCAAACTACACCCGTCCCGTCTAACCCTGGCACTGTTGACCGGGCAGTCTACGCCTTTGACTTTCGTCGGACGGGGTTTGACCGATGGACATTTTCACCTGGGTGTGATAGCCAAGCACATAGGTACACTTCGGATCAAGGTCCGGGCACAACCCACCGCAAGATTTCCTCAGTTACTGCCCGACGTGGCCGTTCCCCCCCTCCGTGCGACGGCGGCGGCGACGTCGGTGAGGGGGGTCACACCACGGAGCCCCGTGCCGGGTGCTTGTACCCGCCACCGCACTTCCGGACGTGTAGGAGGGCCCAGAGAAAGACCTGGCGGCATAGCTACCACCCAAACTACACCCGTCCCGTCTAACCCTGCGAGAGTTGCACCCGCCACCGCACTTCCGGACGTGTAGGAGGGCCCAGCTAAAGACCTGGCGGCATAGCTACCCCCCAAACTACACCCGTCTCGTCTAACCCTTTAACCGTTGACCGGGCGGTCTACGCCTTTGACTTTCGTCGGACGGGGTTTGACCGATGGACATTTTCACCTGGGTGTGATAGCCAAGCACATAGGTACACTTCGGATCAAGGTCCGGGCACAACCCACCGCAAGATTCCCTCCGTTACTGCCCGACGTGGCCGTTCCCCCCCTCCGTGCGACGGCCGCGGCGACGTCGGTGAGGGGGGTCACACCACGGAGCCCGTGCTTGCACCCGCCACCGCACTTCCGGACGTGTAGGAGGGCCCAGAGAACGACCTGGCGGCATAGCTACCACCCAAACTACACCCGTCCCGTCTAACCCTGCGAGAGTTGCACCCGCCACCGCACTTCCGGACGTGTAGGAGGGCCCAACTAAAGACCTGGCGGCATAGCTACCCCCCAAACTACACCCGTCCCGTCTAACCCTGGAACCGTTGACCGGGCGGTCTACGCCTCTGACTTTCGTTGGACGGGGTTTGACCGATGGATATTTTCACCTGGGTGTGATAGCCAAGCACATAGGTACACTTCGGATCAAGGTCCGGGCACAACCCACCTCAAGATTCCCTCCGTTACTGCCCGACGTGGCCGTTCCCCCCCTCCGTGCGACGGCGGCGGCGACGTCGGTGAGGGGGTCACACCACGGAGCCCGTGCTTGCACCCGCCACCGCACTTCCGGACGTGTAGGAGGGCCCAGAGAAAGATCTGGCGGCATAGCTACCACCCAAACTACACCCGTCCCGTCTAACCCTGCGAGAGTTGCACCCGCCACCGCACTTTCGGACGTGTAGGAGGGCCCAGCTAAAGACCTGGCGGCATAGCTACCTCCCAAACTACACCCGTCCCGTCTAACCCTGGAACCGTTGACCGGGCGGTCTACGCCTTTGACTTTCGTCGGACGGGGTTTGACCGATGGACATTTTCACCTGGGTGTGATAGCCAAGCACATAGGTACACTTCGGATCAAGGTCCGGGCACAACCCACCGCAAGATTCCCTCCGTTACTGCCCGACGTGGCCGTTCCCCCCCTCCGTGCGACGGCCGCGGCGACGTCGGTGAGGGGGGTCACACCACGGAGCCCGTGCTTGCACCCGCCACCGCACTTCCGGACGTGTAGGAGGGCCCAGAGAAAGACCTGGCGGCATAGCTACATCCCAAACAACACCCGTCCCGCCTAACCCTGCGAGAGTTGACGGGGCGGTAAACTGGGCCCAAGAGACACGCGTGGTGTATCTATGTGTGTCTATGTATAGATAAGGCACAATTTAATTAATGAATTATTTTTTGAAAAAAAATTATATATATAAAAAAGGTTAAATTTTTTTATGAAAAAACGAAAAAAAAGTTAAAAAAAAATGAACGTAGATATGCCGACGGTTATGCCGTCGGCATAGCTCCCTGCCACGTCATCGATCCGCGGCACAGTGGGCCCGGAGCTATGCCGACCGCATAACCGTCGGCATAGCCCCGGGCCCACGGTGCCGCGGATCGATGACGTGGCGCAGAGAGATATGCCGACAGCCGACGTTAGGGCCGTCGGCATACTTTTGACGGCGTCAACCGGCTGGTAAAACCGGGGCGGCCGGGCCCGCACATATGCTGACGGTTACGGTACGCCGACGGCCACCGTCGGCATAAACGGAGGTATGCCGACGGCCTAGATACGCCGACGGCCACCGTCGGCATAGAGTGACATATGCCGACGGCCTGTATACGCCGACGGTTGGCTCCAGGCCGTCGGCATGCTGCCGTCTATGCCGCCGGTGGCCGTCGGCATAGACGAGGCCGTTGGCGTCGGCATAGATTCCGGTAGTGAGGAGAGTAACACTGTTCTCTGGGATGGTTTGGCTTAGGTCACGTCAATTTATAGGCCGATCGAGCATATCTGTGCTAGCTAATTTCACTCTCAGTTTCCACGTGTTAATGGCGAGTAATTTCCGCGAGTTATTATTTGGACCCTGATAAGTGCCACACGTGTGGCATGAAGCAATTCCGCCCTGATGTTTTTTTATGGCAACTTTAGTTACCCGGGCATGACAACTTTAGTTATGAAGCATGACAACTTTCTGTTTGGATGACAAGTTTCAGTTTTTTTGGGTTTTATTTTTTTGGATGGCAATTTTAGTTGTAGAAACGTCAGAACGGTGTTACTTCGTGTCACACGTGTGACACTTATCATTTGGTTATTTTAATATGCAATCCACGTACGTCGGGCTAGCTACATGCATGGGCTGTGTTTTGTCATACATTACCTTTTGCATACCAGTGATGAATTGTGAAATAAAACAATACCGAAAACATGCAAAAGGGAATGTATGAAAATAATGAAAGCATGTAAAATTGCGATGACATGGAAATGATATCATATAGAAAATATGTGAAAAGAACACTTTTAGAGTCCAGCCAAATCATGAAAGATAATTTAACAAAATGGTATAAAAATTTATTTGAAAACTCTAAAAATAGAAATGAAACCTGGATGAAATAGTATTGAATCTACAATGAAAAAATAGTGAAAATATGTAATGAAAATAATAATAAGAAACATGTAAAAATACAATGAAACACACATTTAATAGTTTCTTATAATTTCAATAGTATTTCATAATTTGAATTTTAAAAGCTCTTAAACATGTTTAAAATTGATCTTGTTTTGAAGATTTAAACATTGTGAATACTAATATCCAAACGGTTTGTCAATCGGATATTTGGTTCAACAGAGATAATTTGTACAAACTATATAATCAAACTGAAAGCGTGGGTGGGTGAGATGTAACTCTGTTGTGGGTTGGTTCAAAAAATGTCATACTACTTTTTGACAACAAACATTAGTCATGCTGCTGTGGGGCCTCCTTCTTAGCTGTCCCATGCGTCACAGAGAGAAGGTAGTATGATGTATATGTGTCAGACAATGCATAGTATAGCAATTGATATTGCGTAGTATGTGATACATGTACATGCACACATGGCACGCCTCAGTTGGCTAGCAGGACACCGGTAGCAACCGGTTCCTCTAGAAAATCCCCTCTCATAGTTCTAGATTTCCGCATCGACCAACGTGTGTTTAGGGTACCCCGTATGTAGTCATACCAATGTAGGTAGTCGGAGAAGATAAGGTTGGATGCATTAACTCCATGATGCTATCGTAACTGGAAGATCCTTACCTAGATCGGTTGGTGCTCGGACCGTATATCACACCGAAGACTGAAGACTTGTTGTGGAATTAGACGCATAATGTAAAAGCTTGGAGACCAAAGACTCAAGTCATTTCGGTTGACATTCTCATAGGACTAAGATTTGTAGATGCAAACTTGTTCTTGTACTATGTAAACCCTCATATCAACATATACACTCGCAATAGAACGTGGAGCGCTAGCTGTTACTCATCTCGATGGTACTCCCTCTGTAAACTAATATAATAGCGTTTAGATCACTATTTAGTGATCTAAAAGCTTTTAGCTTTTAGATCACTAAATAGTGATCTAAACGCTATTATATTAGTTTACAGAGGGAGTATGAACCAAGGTAAATACCATATCTTTGTAGTCACCAATGAGAATATGATATCTTCTCGGGCTCCTACCCAATGATCCTTTGTCTTCAGCGACTGCAGCACAATCGTAAGATCTGCGTAAAATCAGTTCATCACCCATGCATGAACACTAATGTTACCAAATAGTACCGCTTATCTTTGTATGGATTTATCTTTGTTTGCTTATCTGTGTAGATCAACTTGAATTTGAATTTTGTAGGACACATCTTGCATCGACCCATTTAGTTTTCTCCAAAAAAAAAAAAAAATCACAACTGGGTACGATGCTATCCTGCATGTTAGTAGTATTGAACTCTTTTGAGGGGATAGCACGTGGAACTGCCGCTAGCTCCTGGGATACCCTTTGTGGCCATGTGATCCTTCACCGCCCAGTTCCAACTGATGTACTCCTTGATTTATACAAATCTTTCGTTGATTATTTTTGATCTTTATGACCGGCTGAATCACTAAATTAAGCACAGCATGTTCCATGCGGAAAAAAATGTGGATTGGTTTCGGGAGATTTGGAGCATATATATCAGGCTTGAGGCCCCAATTTCTGTTAGGAAATCGCTGTTATACGGATCGGAATATCAGATCCCGTGCGCACCGCCTATGGGCTATAGATTAGACCACATAGTAACGACAAAAGACTGGTCGAGATAAACGTTGTCAACTAAATTAGTATGTGTTCCAATCGCAACAAATAAAATTTTAAAACAAGTGTTAGCTAAAGCCAATCATTAGATATTGTTTAGTTAGTCTGGGACTGGGAGTAGCTAATTAAGCAGGTGGGATGATTGGACAAAGCTCCATTGGATTAATTATCATCGACCTCCCGCTAGCTGCTGCAACTTATGGTACAATCAACACATAACTCTTGACGGCTGAACTTATGGATAGGAGTCTATTCATGCCTGATAGCAAAGATTGAAGTGCATTGACAGTACAGTCAACAGAAGGCCGGCCCTCTTAAATGACTATTTTGTCCGCTAAGTAGGTTGCCATGACGAAGTATCGAAAGATGAATATAGCAGAATTCGGTGGATAATCGTATCAAGCATCTTAGGCGGTGTTTAGAGTGCATGGCTTGATGGCTAAGAAGCCTCTTTCGGACAGCAGGAATGTCGCGGAGGGGGCAGCCTAGAGCGGAAGCCCAAGACGCCAAATTGTTGGGCCAACATCCCCATTTTCTTGAGGATGTCAGGGTTGCTCATAGTTAGAATTTTTTTTTTTGCGAGAAGCTCATAGTTAGATAGCCATGCGTCTCATTAAGCATATCTTGCACGCTCATGTAGCGTGCAGTGTGCATGCTTAACAGCCTGATATACTTTGGTGTTGTCCTTCATCTTCTTCTCCCCTTTTCCATATCAACCGCACTTTTGTGGATGAGACTTTCAACAACTTGTGGACTAATATCAACAACTTCATCACCTCTGCTTGGCAGAAGATCTGAAAACAAAAGAGACACAGATACAACTCAGACGAAATTAGTTGAAACTACTTCAGACAAAATTTCATCAGACACAAAAGTAAACAAGTTGCTGACAGAATATCTTCAAAAGAAGTAGTAAAATGATTCAGACTAAAATGCTTGAAACAACACTAATCAAAAAAAATTAAAAGCTCTCTCTCAAAAAAAGTAAAAGTGTATCCCATATAGCTCACAGAGGAGCAAATTTGTCCGGTCATATATATGGTCCGAGGCTTCTATCATCATGTTGGCCTGCTTGGTGTCCTCGCGCAGATCGTACCATATTTGGCGCTGCAGCGCCAGTTATAGCTCATTTTGCAAACGGACGCCTGCAGCGCTGCGAGTTGGGCCGGCCGATCTACTCTTTTTTTTTCTGTTTTTCAAAACGAAAAAGAAGTGCGGGTGTGTACTGCGACTCGAACCAGCGACCTCCTGCTACGAACTACAATGCACCAACCCCACCGCCACTAAACCAAAATTTGTGAACTTATTTTCAAATTTGATGAACTTTTTTTCAATTTCGATGATTTTTTTTCAAAATCGATGAACTTTTTTTTCAAATTCGATGAACTTTTTTTCAATCTTGATTAAGTTTTTTCAAATCGATGAACTTTTTTTCATTTTTGATGAACTTTTTTCAAAATCGACGAACTTTTTTCAAAATCAGTGAACTATTTTTCAAATTTGATGAACTTTTTTTCAAAATCGATGAACTTTGTAAAAATTGGTGAACGTTTTGTTCAAAATCGGTGAACTTTTTTCAAAATCAGTAAACGTTTTTCAAAATCGATGAACTTTTTTCAAATTTGTGAACTTTTTTTGAAATTTCATGAACTTTATCCTAAATTTTGCAAACTTTTTCAAATTCATGAAATTTTCTCAAATTCACGATTTTCTTTAGTTTGTACGAACCTTCTCAATTTTATGAACTTTCTTCAAATTCACGTTTTTTATATCGTGCATTCATTTATCATTTTATCATAAAATAATACGCGTAATAGACTGGGTATATAATAAGGGTTATTTGTTCTCAAAATGAACAACTAAGGAAGTTCGGCCTAGTGGCTGTGTTCGAAGGTTTGGCTACAGGCGGTCTGAGCTCGAATCCCGGGTCTACCACATTTTTTGCGATAGGCGCTCCTCGCTGCGTTTCCTGGGCCGGCCCGCTACGCTAGGCATGCGAGCACCAGTATCCCTAAGGCACCGAACAGGAGCTCCAGTCAAGATCAGCCTACGTCCCAGGCAAGCCCTTATATCCGGGCTCAGGCCGGGTTGTCGGGCTGGGCTGCCCAAGCCCAGGTTTAGCAACAGTGCTCTACACGGTGCTACAGTCAACAAAGGCTTTCTTCGCCATGCCATAGGCCATGGCACGGACTGACTCGGTGCTTCTACCGATAGTCGGGCAAGAAGAGTTATACGCCGATTATAGTACAATCTTGCACACAATGGAGACTGTTGCAGCATGTTCACACCAATGTGAGACCCGAGCATCCCAAAGAAAGTGGTCCAAACCCAGAGGTTTTGTGATGCAATTGCTTCAAGAATGATGGTGAGTTTCTTACAATGGACTTGATATTGCCTTCTAGAGCATACGTACAATTCTTACATTGCTCGTGCATGTAATCCAGGATCCGAGAATACCTCCCCACCCTCTTGCTTCCGACAATGCCATGAGCCTTGCGGTGTCTTCGGTAGTTGGTTATCTCAAGTACTCCGGTCCAAACACCCTAACCACCACTAGCAAACTTAACCATGGCTTCGAGATATGTGCTCTTAGACATCCGGAGGTACTTATCCCATGAATCCGCGCATCCTCAATGCAGTCATGCATTTCTAATAAAGAGAGAATCAAATGTTTCCAATGACATTCTTCTTCATGCTGGACACGGAAAGGCGGTGAGGGGCGTGCGGTGGCTACGTGAAAGATGGCGGCGTGGCCATGGGCGTCTTGGGCGAGCTCGAAATCGAGCGACGGATAGGAGGAAATGAGCTAGGGTTTCGCTAGGTGGTTCGGGGGAAAGCTTATCCGCGTGGGGAGGCGGCGGATGGCCGGCACGTGGCCAACGGTGGCCATGGCGGCCTGGATGGTCGCCACACCCTCCCCTGGTGACCAGAGGAAGGGGATGATGTCGGGGTGGGCTGGACCTCACCGTGTGCTTGAGGCCCAAGTGCACAGTGGGGAGGGGGGGTTTTTCTTTTTTGTTTTCTATTTTCTCCACCGTTTTGCATTTTATTTAATTACCAAATGAATTTTGTTGAACATGAAATTTGGCACATAAATAGTAGGCAATATATTGAGCTAGCACACAAAGTTTCAAGTTATTTTGAAATGCTAAAATAATTGTTTATTTTGAAATGGCCCAATTAGTTGCTGTTGATCCACTTTAAATGTCGTTGTGGTCAAATTTGGAATTCGAGTAAAGTTGGTTTCATGATGGAAATTGCTTGGGGACTTTATGGAATCATGCCAACATTTTTGTTTCTTAGTTTGAAGAAATAATTTATGAATTTAGATTTAAGAGTTGGATTAATCCTTAATTGCAATTTAATTAGGATAATCATGATGACATGTACATTAATTAGAAGAATGACATGACTAATATCTGGGGGTGTCACATACCCGAACACCCTTTGTTGAACATGGTCTATTTTTGGACATCCTTAAAATGACCCCAACTTTTGCAAGCATGTGGGAACGCCCATGGTAGGCACCCATGTCAGGTTTGAACAATTTGTGACACTGTATGCAGGTTATGGCACGCTCGGCCATTTATCGGTCTTTTTGACCGAGAAAACTCCAGAAAATACAAAATAAAATAAAATCAAAAACCGGAATAATTTGGCGTGGTGCCTAAAAAATTGGTCATAGAAGGCTATGGAAAAAATAGGGAGTATTTCAAGTATGTCGAAAAACAACGTGCTCTCAGACTGGCCCTTTTGATGGGCATGGTGTTTTGTGGACATCCTTGAAAGGACCCCAACTTTTTCCATAAGGGCATGCCCTTAGGAGGCATCCATATCAGGTTTCAACGACTTCCAACACCATATGCAAGTTGCGACATGCCCAACCATTTATTGGCAAAAACTAAAGAATTTGGCCTTTTCTGATCGAGAAAACTCCAGATTAGTCATACAAGGTCAAGAAACAAATTGGGGTCATTTCAAGGATGTCAAGAAACAACGTGCTCTCAGACGGAGCCTTGTGGCCTACCGAGACACCCTCCATTGAACATGGTATACTTCTGGACATTTTTGAAATGACCTCAACTTTTGAAATCAGGTGGGCATTCCCATGGTAGGCATCCATGCCAGGTTTGAATGATTTTTGACACCATATGCAAGTTGCGACACGTCCAGCCATTTATCAGTCGTTTTTTACCCAGAAAACTACAGAAATTGCAAAATTTGTCGAAAACCAAAACAACTTGGCATGGTGCCTTGAATTAGTCATATAAGCATGTGAAAAAAATAGGGTCATTTGATGCATGTCGAGAAACAATTTGCTCTCAAACACATCCTTATGGCCTACCCAGACACCCTACATTAAACATGGTGCTTTTTTGGACTTTATTGAAATGACCCTAACTTTTGCGAGCAGGTGGGCACGCCCATGGTAGGCATCCATGTCAGGTTTGAAGGAAAAAAGTATTTAAAATCATAATTTAAACAAGCACTTAAAACTGTTATGTTGTGTTTTTAACATGACTAATAAATACAAAGGGATAAAAATGGAAAACGGTAAATGCTTTTTATAAAACCATTTAATAAATAGTTAGAGGAAAAAAAAACTAAAATCATAATGTAAGACATTTACTAAAAATGGTTATTTTGGTATCCCAAAAAATATTACAATTTTTTGAACAGGTTTAAAAAAGCATAATAAAATTTAGAAAGGAGAAAATTGAATTAACAAAAAAAAAATAGAAAGAAAAAAAATCTTAGGCCTTTGGCCCACTAGGCGACGGCATCCCTCCCATCATCGGGGCGCTTGTTGGGCCGGCCCAAGCGCTCGCGGATTTGAAAAAAGTTCAACGATTAAAAATATGTCCCTGTTTTCGAAATTCGTTCACAAATTCAAAAAATGTTCCCTTTTTGAACCTGTTCAGAAATTCAAAAGTGTTTACGGAGTTTCAAATAATGTTTGTGCTTTCAAAATTTGTTCGGAATTTCAAACATATTCCTGTTTGCAAAAAATTCTCCACAAAATAAAACTGTTTAGGGAAATTCACAAAAAAATTGGTTTGAAATTTTTATTCGTATTTGTCTGAATTTTTTTGAAATTCCAAATTTGTTAGTGTTTTTCAAAAAATGTTTGAAATATGAAAAAATTGTTCATGTTCAAAAATTTGTTTACTCTTTGTAAATACTGTTCTTGTTTTGACATTTTGTGGAATTTTGATAGACACAAAATTTTTTGTAGAAATGTCTGTACAATTTTTTAAAATGGGATTTTTTTTATTTCTTTGGGAAAAAGCGAACATTTTTTGAAATTTTGAACAAATACCTGTGCGTGGCACCGTCTATTTGAGGAGCTCCTAGTCGGCGCTTTAAGCCCGTATTAGGAAGCTAGCGCTCGTGCGCATGCCAACGGGACGCGAGCAATATTGCGCAAGCTCGCTCGCCGACTCGCCAGCTTTGCACGCTCACTCGCTTCACCCGCTAGATTTGAAAAAATTCATGAATTTGAAAAAGGTTCGCAATGTTGCAATAAACTTCATGAATTTGGAAATTGTTCACGAGTTAAGTTTTTAAAAATTCATGATTTGAGAAAAGTTCACAAGTTTGAAAAAAAGTTTGTGAATTTGAAAATTGTTATGAGTTAAAATTTCAAAAAGATCATGAATTTTAAAAAACTTATGAAAAAAGTTCACAAGTTTGGAAAATGTTCACAAATTTGAAAAAAGTTTGCGGATTTGAAAAAATGTTTCATGAATTTCTAAAAAGTTTACAAATTCAAAAGAAAGTTCGTGAAAAATAAAATGAAAAAAGGAAAAAAATATAAAACGAAAATGGAAAAAGAAAGAGAAAAAACCGTGTGGAAACTGTGCATAAAAAAACCAAAAGAAAATCATGTAGAACCTGAACCGGAAATGTAGACAACAAGAAGAAAAAGAAGTGGAGCTATGCACAGCAGGCTATGTATCCGAGCTGGTAGCTACGGTTGGAAATACCTCTCTCTCAAAAAAAAGCTGCGGCTGGAAATAAACCTGGTGGTATTGATTTCAAATCTCAAGTGGCGCATTATTTTTTGAAGCTTAAAAAAAGAAAAAAATGTAAATGGGCCGACCCTAGTACAGAGCGTCAAATAGGAGTTTGCGCCATAGACGCTACTATACGGCGTATACATACAAAAGTGGGTATAATTTGCCAATAGTCTATATTACCCTTCATATACGTTTAGTTTGGGGCGGTGTTCCGAAGCGGGGCTCTCTTTCTTTTAGCAATCATGGTCTACTTGCGAATTTATGTCCGTCGAGAGTGACATGATATGTGAATCTAGTTTTCCTTTGGTTGGTCGATGCAACTTGGAACCTATACAATCTAGCTCGCGTATGAAGCTAGCTCGACTTGATCTCTGCCCGTTTGTTGCTGCTCGTTATTGCTGCCTAGTGCTCTTCCGCTCGTTGTCAGCTGGGTCGCACCTCCGCTCATTGCTGGCGGTGCCGTGCCGGCCGCCACGGCCCGGTGCCTTGCCCATCAACACTTGCGCTACTCGCCCTGCTTGGCTACTTGCGGTCTATCCATGTATGTATCCTGTCGAGGCTGCTTAGTCTTCAACTGACCACTTAGCTCGCGGAGTCAGTGCGGACAATAAAAAACCGGAAAAGATAACTACCGAACGTCAGGTTTCTGACTGCATGCTCGTCCCGAACGCGCTAATCACCGTCCATCTTTATACACTAATCTTAGAGCAAGTCAGATCGCCACGTCAGATGAGGGGAATCGTTCGTGCTAACCGCGTCCCACAACGAACGCGTGCGAGGCTGCGACCACTCCGTCCACTCCGCTCACTCCGCTCACTCCCCCCTTTTCTTGCGAGTGTCCCATTTTCTCCACTCCTCTCCTCATTCCCCGTTGCCCAGCGTCGCAACTTCCCCACTACACCGGGCTCCATTGCGTCACCCATTTCCTCGTCGCGGACATGGAGGAGAGCGACCTTCGCTGCTCGTCTGGCCAAGCCGAATGGCGGCGGCGGCCCGCCTAGCTTTTGCTGCCGCAGCCATGGCGCGGTGGTGGTCGGGGGTGTGGATGCTGCTCGTCGTGGTGGTGGTCGGTGCCCGATGGAAGGAGCAGGGGGAAGAGGCGGGTGGAGTCTTTCGGGCTGCTGGCGGCGAGCCTCGCGCGGGGTCAGATCAGCCAATCCCCAAATCGAGCTCTCAAATCCAATGGCGGAGCTTCCAGCAAAAGATTGGGCGGGCCACAGTGCAAAAGAATGCCAATATCTGATTTTTCTGGGCCCATGGCCTGACTTCCATAGAAGGAAATGCTACAAAGCTGGGCGGGCCATGGCCCATGTAGCCTTGCTGTAGCTCCGCCACTGCTCAAATCCCTAATCCTACGGATGCGACGGCAGCGGTGGAAGGTAGGACGGCGGAGGCCGGAGGGGGCAGTCGACCGGGGGGATGAGATGGAGGAGATAGAGATCTCCAGCTATGGCTCCACGCCGCCGACGGTCAAGGGCTCCGCGGGTGCGCTCCTCGGCGCCGCCATCTTCCTGGACGACGAGCTCCGGGTTGACCTGGCCTGCCACTCCAGCGGCAGCGTCAACACCCGCCTCCGTCGGCCGCCGCTGTGCAGAGAGGATTGGTGGTCGTCATCCGCTTCGGCACATGCTCCTGTTTGGATGGATCGACGATGGGAGGATGCCGAGAGGGGGCGGCAAAGGGATGGGGCGGCTCGAAGACCAGCTCATTGTGATGCTTGGGCTCGAGATTGGCAGGCAGAATAGCTATTTTCTTCAGTCTCTCATCGGTGATCCTTCTAAACAACATCTCACTGTCTTTTATTTAGCTCATGTTTTGCCATCACAGTGTTATGTTTGCCATTTTTGGTTTATGTCAACACAGCAATGCTCACATGTTCTGGTCTAGTAGGTCTTGCCAACTGATAGAGGTTATGACATGTAGTTATATTTTTCAGTTAGTTTCACTAGTGTTGTTTGCTATAAACAATTTTTTTTCATAAACTTGTCATGTGACTAGTACAAGATATGTACATTTGCCATGGCAAAACTAATGTTGCCATGTTTACTTAAGATTTTTTTTTGCCATGGCATCGTTTCATGGCAACTAAAATCAGTAAATTTATAGATGTTTTTTTTTGCCATGGCAACAAAAGCATGTGTTGTCTTTTGCCATGTCGATCCGAAGAATGTTGCCATGGCAAATTACAAATTAGTTTTCATGGCAACCTTAAGATGTTTTCTCCATTTTTCAAATTATCCATGTGTATAGATAAACTTTTTTCGCCATACCTTTTTTGCATATGTTGCCATGGTGGCAATTTTCATAGTGTCAACTTCATATATTTGCCATCTTGTAGTTGTATCCATGTTGTATCCATATATACGTAAACTTCATGCCAACTTTTCGCAATGTAAACTTCGTAGTGATGGCCACTTAAGATGTTCAAAAACATGGCATATCTATAGATGTTCAAAAACATGGCAAACTTGCCATGGCACTTCAGATGTTCAAAAACATGGCAACTTAGGATGTTCAAAAACATGGCAAACTTAAGATGTTCAAAAACATGGCAAACATGGAAAACTTCTCTAATTAATATGTTCAAAAACATGGCAACCTTGCCATGGCAACTTAAGATGTTCAAAAAAATGGCAAACTTGCCATGCCAACTAAAATCAGTAATTTTATAGATGTGTTTTTTGCCATGGCAACTAAAGCATGTGTTGCCATGATTCGTTGTGTCTTTTGCAATGTCCATCCCAAGAATGTTGCCATGGCAATTACCAATTAGTTTGAGAAACTTCTTTAATTAAGTTGTTCAAAAACATGGCAAACTTCTCTAATTAAGATGTTTAAAAACGAAAAGACTCTTTCGCGATCGGTCGTGCCAACGCGCGATCCCCTTCATCTGTTCCCAATCAGCTTCTGGCCTTGATGATTCCCTTTCCAAATTAACAACGGTGGCCCACCTACTCTCTTGACCATGCAGGCAACCCATCCATGCATGTAAAGATATAATATACACCTAATCTCTCTCCCCCCTGATTTTCAGGGGTGGGGGTCGGGGGGCCAGCGAAACTTTCCTTCTAATCCTCTCTAAACTCTTAATGGAACCGCGCCGCACTTACCTAATTAGCCAACTGCTTCCTGTCGGAAAGCGAGCGCTCCAGCGCGCGAGCGCGAATTAGCCTTGCCCGTTTAAAAACATGGCAACCTTGCCATGGAAACATAAGATGTTCAAAAAAATGGCAAACTTGCCATGGCAACTAAAATCAGTAATTTTATAGATGTGTTTTTTTGCCATGGCAACTAAAAGCATGTGTTGCCATGATTCGTTGTGTCTTTTGCCATGTCCATACAAAGAATGTTGCCATGGCAATTACCAATTAGTTTGAGAACACAACAAGTTTGATCTTGCAAATTTGTTGCCATGGAAAATTTACTTTATTAACCATGGCAAAGACATCTTCCTGACCATGGCATTTTTATTATTTGAACCATGGCAAATTAATACTTCATAACATGGCAAATTTATTTTACTTACTGGGCTTGGCAATTGTAGTTTACGGGGCATGGCAAATTCATACTTAATAACATGGCAAATGTATTCATGGCAAAAAATCTTAAACCTTTGTCATTTCACCAATACAAATCTTAACATGGCAAAAATCTTACAACTTTTGCCATGTCATCAATACAAAATTTGACATGTTACCAAAACAAATTTTACCATGGCAAAATCTTACAACATTTGCAATCAATGGAAAATTAACTTAAAATGCCATTACAAAGCATGGCATTTTATGTTAAAATGCCATGGCAATTTTAATATACATTTTGCCATGGATTTTTTTAATCATAACTTGTGGTACTTTATATACATGGAAATTTTCTTTTATACAAGCATGGTAATTTTAAATATGCATCTGCCATGGTGTATCAATCTTGGATGTTTTATATGCAATTATATGCCACTATATATCATTTTTTGGGACTAACCTATTAACTTAGTGCCCAGTGCCAGTTGCTGTTTTTGCCTTTTCAGAAAATCATTATCAAACGGAGTCCAAACGAAGAAAAAACTTTGGATTAATTTTTTCTGGACCAGAAGGGACCCTCGAAGCTTCGGGAGAAGACCAGAAGAGCCACGAGGGAGCGACAAGCTCGGGAGGCGCGCCCCAGGGGGGTGGGCACGCCTCCCAGGCTTGTGGGCCCCTCGTGGCACCTCTTGACCTAATTCTAGCACTATAAATTCCCAAATATTCCCAATACTAGAGAGACAGAAGAGAAAACCTTTCCGCCACTGCAAACCTATGTTCTTCTGCGATCCCATCTGGAGGCCTTTTCCGGTACTCTGCCGGAGGGGGAATCGATCACGGAGGGCTTCTTCATCAACCTTGCTGCCCTTCCGATGATGTGTGAGTAGTTTACCACAGACCCACGGGTCCATAGCTAGTAGCTAGATGGCTTCTTCCCTCTCTTTGATCTTCAATACCATGTTCTCCTCGATCTTCTTAGAGTTCTATCCGATGTAATCTTCTTTTGCGGTGTGTTTGTTGGGATCCGATGAATTGTGAGTTTATGATCAGATTATTCATGAGAAATATTTGAGTCTTCTCTGAACTCTTTTATGCATGATTGTTATAGCTTTGTATTTCTCTCCGATCTATCCGTTTGGTTTGGCCAACTAGATTGATTTATCTTGCAATGGGAGAGGTGCTTTGTGATGGGTTCAATCTTGCGGTGCTCAATCCCAGTGATATAAAGGGACATGACATGTATTTGTATTGTTGCCATTAAGGATAAAAATATAGGGTTTAATCATATTGCTTGAGTTTACTTTGTCTATATCATGTCATCTTGCGTAAGACGTTACTCTGTTTTATACTTAATACCCTAGATGCATGCTGGATAGCGATCGATGGGTGGAGTAATAGTAGTAGATGCAGGCAGGAGTCGGTCTACTTGTCTCAGACATGATGCCTATATACATGATCATTGCCATGAATCCGTCATAATTATTTGCTTTTCTATCAATTGCCCAACAGTAATTTGTTTACCCACCGTATGCTATGTGTTCGAGAGAGAAGCCTCTAGTGAAAACTATGGCCCCCGGGTCTACTTTTATCATATATTAAAATCCAAAAATACCTTGCTGCAATTTATTTAATTTTCTTTTCTTTTGCAATTTACTTTATCTATCTATCACTATTAGAATTAATCCTTGCAAATAACCGCTAAGATGATTGACAACCCTCTTATTTGCGTTGAGTGCAAGTGTTTGCTTTTGTGTGTGTAGGTGCTGCTAACGAGGTTCTGTGTGGTTCTCCTACTGGATTGATAACCTTGGTTCTTAACTGAGGGAAATACTTATCTCTACTGTACTGCATCATCCTCTCCTCTTCGAGAAAATCCCAACGCAGCTCAAATGTAGCAGGAAGAATTTCTGGCGCCGTTGCTGGGGAGACATCACCAAAATCTATCAAGTACCTTCGCACAAACTATCATCCACTTGCATTTATTTTATTTGCCTTTTTATTTGCATTTGCCTCTCGTTTTCATCTCCCCCACTTCTAAAACAATTTTACAAAAACACAAAAATATTTTATTTTGCTTGTTTGCTAGTTTGTTTGCTTTGCTTGAAGCTGCTATCATGTCTGAATTTATTATCGAAAAGGGTGAGGATGGTGAGATCCCGAAAAGAGAAATTCCCTCAAATTTGGATTCAAAAATTTTTGTAGTAGGGAGTGGAAATATCATAGGGAAAAACATTATTCAAGAATTCTTTAACTGCACGGGAACTTTGGTTTGCAATGATACTTCTATTCTTAAAAGAACCAACAGTTATGGGGAGGCTATCTCCGCACTCGTTCTTAAACTTGAAAGAAGATTTATTCATACTCATCCCACTTTGCAAAGGTTGTTTTATGAGTTACCTATTATAAACAACCCTAAGGCTAAAAAATAGCTACTCTTATCCTTATGAATGAATTTGATTACATAGTGCAAGAAGCTACAGAGATCTTTGATTTCTATAATATGAGCCAAGAAAATCTTGTGATAGATGAAATTTTATATAATGAGGAATATATGTTGAGATATGTTTTTCATGATCACCGTGCTTTTGATGAAAATACTAAAAACGAAGTTCCTCCTCTACATATCATCCAACAAGTTTTCAATGGTATTAATCAGAAATATTCTTGGATTGTAAAAGGGAACCAACAAGGGTTTGAAGAAGGTTGCCTTAATAACCCTAAAATTTTGGTTGATGATGTGTTCCCCATTGTTTTTGAAAAACCTCCTGAAAATCACACACCTAAGGATGCCAAAACTAAGGATGACAACACTTGAAACTATGCATTATGCCTAGCTAGGGGCATAAAACAATAGCGCTTGTTGGGAGGCAACCCAATAAATAATTTTTTTTACTTTCTGTTTTTGTGTTATTACATAATTATAGTCTCTGTTATGATTGTGTTTTTATCTTTTAATTAGTGTTTGTGCCAAGTAATGCCTTTGGGATGATTTGGAAGATAGTATGATTGATGCTGTTTGAAAACAGAAACTTTTGTGTCCAGTCCTGGAATTTTGAATTTTTTCTGGAGCATGATAAAAGTCTGAATTTTTTACACAGTATTGTAATATGAATTTCCCACGTTGTCCTTATTTTCCAGAATTTTTGGAATTACAGAAGTGTGACGTTAATTCAGATCTTTACAGACTGTTCTGTTTTAGACAGATTCTGTTTTTGTTACATAGTTTGCTTATTTTGATGAATCTATGGATGGTATCGGGGAGTATGAGTCATGGAGAAGTTGGATTATAGTAGCATTATACCAATATTAAATATGAATCAATTTACAACAGCACCTAAAGTTAAGATTTATTTGTTATACTAACGGATCTCACGAGGTTTCTGTTGAGTTTTGTGTGCCGAAGTTTTCAAGTTTTGGGTGAGACTACGATGGATAAAGGAATAAGGAGCGGCAAGAGCCTAAGCTTGGGGATGCCCAAGTCACCCCAAGGTAATATTCAAGGAATACTCAAGCGTCTAAGCTTGGGGATGCCCTGGATGGCATCCCCTCTTTCGTCTACAATCTATCGGTATATCACTTGGAGCTATATTTTTATTCATCACATGATATGTGTTTTACTTGGAGCGTCTTGTGCTATAGTTTGTTTGCTTTTGTTTGATTTTTAGTTTGTCACAATCATCTTTGCTGAACACACATTTTTGAGAGGGACACACATTATTCGTGATTTGTTAGAATACTCTATGTGCTTCACTTATATATTTTGAGCTAGGCAGTTGCTCTAGTGCTTCACTTATATCTTTTAGAGCACGGCGGTGGTTATATTTTAAAGAAACAGTTGCACTCTCATGCTTCACTTATATATTTTTGAGAGTCTAATAAATAGCAATGGTAATATGCATGGGTTATGAATTTGGTCCTAATATGATAGGTATTCAAGAGGGATATAAAAAAAACTTTCATGTAGATCACTGAATATGATAAGTTTGATTCCTTGTAATATTTTTGCGATATTAAGATAGTAATATGTGGGAGGTGCTAGTAGATAATTGTGGTTTAGTAAGAATATTGGTGTTAAGGTTTGCGATTCCTGAAGCATACACGTATGGTCTGTCGTTATGCTAAGAAGTTGGAGCATGATTTATTATTGATTGTCTACCTTATGAGTGGCGGTCGGGGACGAGCGATGGTCTTTTCCTACCAATCTATCCCCCTAGGGGCATGCGTAGTAGTAGTTTGCTTCGAGGGCTAATAAACTTTGGCAATAAGTATGTGAGTTCTTTATGACTAATGTGAGTCCATGGATTATACGCACTCTCACCTTTCCGCAATTTGCTAGCCTCTTCGGTACCGTGCATTGCCCTTTCTCACATTGAGAGTTGTGCAAACTTCGCCGGTGCATCCCAACCCCGTGATATGATACGCTCTATCACACATAAGCCTCCTTATATCTTCCTCAAAACGGCCACCATACCTACCTATTATGGCATTTCCATAGCCATTCCGAGATATATTGCCATGCAACTTTCACCGTTCTTTTTATATGACACACATCATCATTGTCATATTGCTTTGCATGATCATATAGCTGACATAGTATTTGTGGCTCAGCCACCGTTCATCATTTTTCATACATGTTACGCTAGTATCATTGCACATCCTGGTACACCGCCAGAGGCATTCATATAGAGTCATATTTATTCTAGTTTCGAGTTGTAATTTTTTGAGTTGTAAGTAAATAGAAGTATCAGGATCATCCATACTTGTGCTTCAAAGTAGCACCATGTTTTTCATATATAGAGTCTCCTATTTTGTCACTTTCATATACTAGTGGGAATTTTTCATTATAGAACTTGGCTTGTATATTCCGATGATGGGCTTCCTCAAATGCCTGAGGTCTTCATGAGCAAGCAAGTTGGATGCACACCCACTTAGTTTTCATGTTGATCTTTCATACACTTATAGCTCTTAGTGCATCTGTTGCATGGCAATCCCTACTCCTTGCATTGACATCAATTGATGGGCATCTCCATAGCCCATTGATTAGCGGCGTCGATGTGAGACTATCTTCTTATTTTTGACTTCCCCTTATTAATCTCCACCACCACATTCTATTCCACCCATAGTGCTATATCCATGGCTTGCACTCATGTATTGCATGGGGGTTGAAAAAGCTGAAGCGCATTAAAAAGTATGAACCAATTGCTAGGCTTGTCATCGGGGTAGTGCATGATAAATACTTTGTGTTAAGAAGATGGAGCATGACATGATTATATGATTTTGTAGGGATAACTTTCTTTAGCATTTTTATTTTGAAAGACATGATTGTTTGTTAGTATGCCTGAGTATTGATATCTTTATATCAAATTATAGACTATTGCTTTGAATCATTTGAATCTTATTATTCATACCGCAAGAGAGATTACATGATGAAACATGTTAGGTAGCATTCCACATCAAAAATTATGTTTTTATCATTTACCTACTCGAGGACGACCAGGAATTAAGCTTGGGGATGCTTGATACGTCTCCAACGTATCTATAATTTTTAATTGTTCCATGCTATTATAGTATCAATCCTGGATGTTTTATATGACATTATATATCATTTTTTGGGACTAACCTATTAACCTAGTGCCCAGTACCAGTTGTTGTTTTTGCCTTTTCAGAAAATCATTATCAAACGGAGTCCAAACGAAGAAAAAACTTTGGATTAATTTCTTCTGGACCAGAAGGGACAATCGAAGCTTCGGGAGAAGACCAGAAGAGCCATGAGGGAGCGACAAGCTCGGGAGGCACGCCCTAGGGGGGTGGGCGCGCACCCTAGGCTTGTGGGCCCCTCGTGGCACCTCTTGACCTAATTCCAGCGCTATAAATTCCCAAATATTCCCAATATACCAGAGAGACAGAAGAGAAAACCTTTCCGCCGCCGCAAGCCTCTGTTTGTAACACCCCCAGTGGTTAACTACAGTAATCACCCTCTGATAATGCCAAGTCACCATGATTAACAAGCTTGATCAACAATTGGTTTCATATCTCTTTTGAACTTCCACTTCAAACTAAAATTCAAATAGCAAGTGAAAATAAAAATTGTTCCAATTTGGAAACAAAAATGTTCATTATTTAGCAAATAATCCATAACTATTTATGTTCAAGAAAACAACATCACCTAACTTACCTAGATAACTCTAACATCATGAAACAGTACCAAAACAGCAACTTAAATTGCCAATTCATTTAATAAAAATTCAAATGAAATCTTTTTCTCTCCAAACCTTTTTCTGGCAGTGATAAATATTGCCTAGTATTTATTGAGCCAAGTCACATATTTTATCAAAGTCAAATTGTGGCTAAACATTTTGCAAAGCAGTAAAGAAATAAAGAAATAGAAAAATAAAAAGAAAAGAGCAGAGACTTACTGTGCTGGTGGGCTGTGAGTGCACAGTGCACAGCCCAGCCCAATAGGAGGTCATCTCCCTCCTCCCGCATGCGTGTCAGCGCGCGCACCCGCCCGAGACGGCGATGGCCAGCTGTCGGCCATCCCCCGGCGTCGCTGCCGCCGTGGGGTGGATAAGAGCATCCCCACGGACCCCAGGGCGAACCCTAGCCCTCGTTCTCCCCTTCCCTCGCTCTCCCCCATCGCGACTGAACGCGTCCGCCGCCATGGCCGAGCCGGTTGCCGTGGCCACCGTCGTCCTCGCCGGCTGAGAACTCGTCGGAAGCACCGCCTGCCTCCCCTACGTCGACTACGCGCCACCGCCCGAGCTCTGCGCCGCTACAGCGAGCGGATCGAGCTCTTCCCCAACCTCGGTCGTCGCCGATCGCCGCCGCCGTTTGCCGTCATCGAGCCTTCCCCGAGCCCTCATTGCACCCCTACAGGCTCGCAGTGAGCTCCGCCTCCTTCTCCCCCTCTCCCCGCCGTCGTTTGTGCCCTCTAGCGTTAGATTCCACCGCGGCCGAACGCTTCGCCGCCCGCACTCATCGCCGACGTTACTCCGGTGACCATTTGGTCACGCACGCAAGTCCATCGACTTCGTGCGCGCACGAAGAGCCCGCCTAGCTATTTAGTTGCTCGCTAGTGCCGCGTCTCGCCGTGATCCGCCGACACCCGAACTCCGGCGCCGCCTTCACTCATCGTCGGCGACGTTTTCGGCCACCGCAACCCTCGCCAACACCACAGATCGCCTCGTCGTCGTCTGCTCGTTCGAAAGAGCCCGGCTGCGCTCGAAATGACCCACCGTAGGCGAATCCCGACCGCCTCTCATGCGCCGCCGCCGCAAAAACGTGGTCGCCAGCGTTTAAACGGTGGCCGGCCAACGTGGCTGCCACCTGGCCGCCCTGGGCCACTGACCGCTGAGCCCCACTGGCCCCGTTGACTGGGTTGACCAGTCAACGGTGCTGACTGGGCAGCCCAGTGTCACTGACGTGCAGGCCCCGCGTGTAATTAAACTAATTCAAATTTAAAAATTAATCTGATAAGTAGATTAGCCACTGACTAATGGGGCCCACATGCTAATTAATCCCTTTTTAGTTAAATTAACTCACTGGATTAACTACTGTGTATGACAAGTGGGACCCACTGGTCAGGTTTGACCCTGACCAGCCGGTTTTGACCGCTGACGCACTGCTGACGTCATGCTGATGTCACGAGACACTGTTTTAGATAATTCGAATTAAATAAATTCAGAAATTCCAGAAAATGATTAAAACTTTGAAAAATCATATAAAATAAACCGTAACTCGGATGAAAATAATTTATATATGATAAATGATTAGAAAAATATGACGAATCCGAATATGTGATCAAAATGCTTGACCATCACTCCTAACTAGATGAACATGGAACTTTTTGCCCGTATTCGATAGATGAATAGTGCATAACCTTGATAAAATAATTCCTGATAAATTCCTAAATCATCTAAAATATTTAGAGAGGCAATATATCACACCTGCATATCATTTAGGCATGTCATGCATAGTGATTGCATTTGTTGCCGTGTATTTATTGTTTCTTCACCCTCCTTCTCTCTCGATAGACCCCAAGGCTACCGACGACACTGCTACGTAAGACTACGTCACCGACGACAAGACCCCTTCAGCAGAGCTTCTAGGCAAGCAAAACCCCCTTGATCATCCAGATATCGCCTACTCCTTCTCTCTTATGCTTGCATTAGAATTGCTTCTGTTGTTGCTCCGCTGGCACCTATTCTGATGCATAGCCTGATTTTGTCGCCTCCTATTGATACATTACCTGATATCCTATGATGCTTAGTTAGGTATGATATGTTCATCAGCTGGCCCTTCACCCTTGTCCGTTTGCCATGCTTGTTATCGGGCCGTGATCACTCTGGGTGATGATCACGGAAATGTTTACATATCGCAATACTTTAAACTGTTAAAGTCTGGCCGGCTCCAAGAGTGCCCGTGAGAGAATAATATTAAAGACGGGTCGGCTCCAAGAGCACCCGCCAGTGATATTATGGCGGAACGACAGTGCAGGCGAAGACCCCCTAGGAGAGAGGTGGGCCTGGCCCCTGGTCGTTGGACCGCGTGTTACCAAGTCGGAGCGACAGGGATCCTGTTCGTCTTCACGAGTTACTAAACACGCCTAACGGATTTGGGTATTTGATCTGAGTGGGTCGTTGGCCCTATACGCACTACCACCACGTGGGATAATGGTTATGGGGCCCTCTACGTCGTATGTATCAGCCAAAAGCTCTTCAGACGTCACAACTCAGAGATGCGGGCTGATTGCTGGGGTGGGCTGGTTACGTCACTTGTGTATACAGTAGTAGTTTTATAGTGATTGTAACAGCAGCAGCAACGAAAGTAACTTAGCAAAGATCAATAAGCAAAAAGCGTAGGCATTGGATCAGTGATGGATAATTATTTTGGATGACATTCATCATGTAACAGTCACAACCTAGAGCGATACACAATAGCTCCAATTCATCAATGTAATGTAGGCATGTATTCCGTATATAGTCATACGTGCTTACAGTAAGAACTTGCATGACACCTTTTGTCCTACCCTCCCGTGGCAGTGGGATCCATAAGGAAATTAAGGGATATTAAGGCCTCCTTTTAATAGAGAACCGGAACAAAGCATTAACACATGGTGAATACATTAACTCCTCGAATTACAGTCATCCCCGGAGAGTATCCCAAACAATCGTCACTATGGGGTCTACGAATCAGAACAATAACAAGTGCATATGACAAGCGGATAGGATCAAGAACTCAAATATATTCATGAAAACATAAAGGCTCAGATCTGAAATCATGGCACTTGGGCCCAAGTGACAAGCATTAAGCATAGCAAAGTCATAGCAACATCAATCTCAGAACATAGTGGATACTAGGGATCAAGCCCTAACAAAACTAACTCGATTACATGATAAATCTCATCGAACCCATCACCGTCCAGCAAGCCTACGGAGAAATTACTCACACCCGGTGGTGAGCATCATGAAATTGGTGACGGAGGATGGTTGATGATGATGATGGCGTCGAATCCGCCTCTCCGGAGCCCCGAACGAACTCCAGATCAGCCCTCCCAATGAAGAACAGGAGGTGGCGGTGGTTCCGTATCGTAAAACGTGATGAAACCTCTTCTCTTATTTTTTTTTCTCGGGGAAATAGAATTTATAGCGTTGGAATTAGGTCAGGAGGACCTCTGTGGGCCCCACAAGGTAACAGGGCGCGCCCCCAGGGCGTCGCGCCCTGTTGCCTTGTGAGCAACAGGGCCCCCCTCTTCAGGTGATTCTTGCGCCAATATTTTTTATATATTCCATAAAAAATCTCCAAAAAGTTTCGTCCAATTCCGAGAACTTTGATTTCTGCACAAAAACAACACCATGGTAGTTCTGCTGAAAACAGCGTCAGTCCGGGTTAGTTCCATTCAAATCATGCAAATTAGAGTCCAAAACAAGAGCAAAAGTGTTTAGAAAGGTAGATACGATGGAGACGTATCAACTCCCCCAAGCTTAACTCATTGCTTGTCCTCAAGCAATTCAGTTGATAAACTGAAAGTGATAAAGAAAAACTTTTACGAACTCTTTTGTTCTTGTATCCGTATATAAGCTTAAATAGCATCCAAATTTTCAGCAAAGATCGTGAACTAACCATACAAATGATAACACTTAGAAACTACATTTACTCATATCAATGGCATAATCAACTAGCGAGCAATAATAACATATCTCAAATGCCAACAATTTGTCAAAACAATCATGATATAATATGATAACATGGTATCTCGCTAGCCCTCTCTGAGATCGCAAAACATAAATGCAGAGCACCTCCAAAGTTCAAGCAGTGACTAAACATGGTAATTCAGGGTAGAAGAGATCTAGTCATGATGCACAAAACATTAACTATACTCAATGCATAAGAATGACAATAGTGCTCTCAAGATTGGTGCTTATAACGAGAAGGTGATGACTCAACAATAAAATTAAATAACATAAAATTAAATACATAGGCCCTTCGCAGTGGGAAGCATGGATTTGCAGAGGTGCCAGAGCTCGAAGCTTAAATCAGAGATGAAAACAATTTTGGGAGGTGTACTTTTCCTGTCAACGTTACGACCGAGGATTTTCAATATCTTCGATGCTAAACACATTATCGGTGGTTCCCAAGCAGAAAGGTAAAGTTTACTCCCCCTCCACCATACCAACACAAGCCATGGCTAGCCGAATTCACGGGTGCCCTCCAAACGATCAAATTTCTGGGGGAGTTTGTTTTATTATATTTTTCTTTATTTTGATTATAGGACTGGGCATCCCAATTACCAGCCTTTCTCGTGCAATGACAAGTGAATAAACACTCATCTAAGAATAACCCGCTTAGCATGGAAGATACTGACCGCCCCCTGTCGCTCCATGAGCGGTACGGGCACACAAAACAGATGTTTATGTGAATGATTAGAGGTGGCACATGCAAATTTACTTGGAACGGCAAAGTAATACCGCATATAGGTAGATATAGTGGACTCATGTGGAACAACTTTGATTTAAGGATTTTGGATGCACAAGCAGCATTCCTGCTTAGTACCGGCGAAGGCTAGCAAATAGATTGAGAAGCGACCAACTAGAGAGCGAAAACGGTCATAATCATGCATTGAGAATAATTAACATTGAATACTATCATGAGTAGGATATAAACACCCTGAACATAAATACCGTGAAGGCTGCATTGGTTTTGAATCAACTACATGCGTGAACATGTGCCAAGTCAAGCCACTTGAAACATTCAGAGGAGGATACCATACTAACATCCTACATCATAACCATTTTAATGCATGTTGACATTCAAGATAAATCATTATCCACTCCTAGCTACTTAAGCATGGCATGAGCAACTATAATCCCTAATTGTCATCACAAACATGTTTACTCATAATATGCTGAATCATGGATACTGAGTTAAACATATTTACAAAAACAAAAACAAAAACAAAAAGAGTTCATACCAGCCTTTCCTTACCACAGTCACTTCATCAAATCATCGTCATTATTGTCTTTCACTTGCACGACCGAATGATGTGAAAATAATAATAGTGCAAGATGCCGTGGACTAAGCTGGAATCTGCAAACATTTTATTCAAGGGAGAAGACAAGGTAATATTGGCTCTTTGTTAGATCAGTCATAAAGCATATGAGAGCCACTCAACATTTTCATCGTGGTCTTCTCCCTATGATGACTCAACGAAAAGAAAAGAAATTCAGAGAAACACACTGAAATATTTTTGGAGTTTTTGGTTTTTCTGAAGGAAGCAAATTAAAGAAGAAAAACGAAAAGCGAGAAAAGCTATTTACACGGGAGAACTCCCAAAAAACAAGAAATGAAGAAATGAGAAATCTTTTTGGGTTTTCTTTTAATACTATGAACTAACTAATAAAAGAAGCAAGAAATATTTTTGGATTTTCAAAGTTTTTCAAACACACAAGAAGAAAGCAAAAATAAAACTAACATGGATATACAGTGAAAGAGGATGAACACCGACAACTGGAATGAATGTGTGAACATGAATGTAATGTCAGTGAGAAATACATACTCCCCCAAGCTTAGGCTTTTGGCCTAACTTGGTCTACTACCACCCATAAAATCCATCAGGCCCGGTAGGGAAGTAGTTAGGCGGAGGCACTTGAGCGTCCCAAGGTTGGGCCTCGTTCTCCGCCGCGGCCAACTCGTTCTTGTAAGCAATTAGGTCCGGTGGTAGGATGATGTATCCGTGCCTAGCATAAGAATCAAACAAGGAAGCTGCAGGCAACGAAATAATCTCATGAGTTACCTTGCTAAATACCAAATTATAATGAATGTAGTGAGGAGGCTCAGGATCATCAATAAAGTGGTGGGCTACCATACACTGTTGGTCTAAATAAACCTTCGGCAGCAAATAATCATTTTGGCGGATAGCAACATTAAAGCGTTTCGCAAGACGCGAAGCATAAATACCGTCATGAATTTTACCCCTAGTCCTGTTAGTGTGCAAGCAGCGTGCAATGATAGCTCCCAAGCTAATAGTGTTATCACCATAGAGTGCCTGGCATAAAATGGCGAGGCCAGGGGCACTGAGCGTACCACCTTCTGATACGTCCAATTTTCATCATGATTTCCTACTAATAATTATTATGTTTTTGATCATTATTTCACTTTATGGTACAATTCTTATGCCTTTTCTCTCTTATTTTGCAAGATTCACATGAACAGGGAGAATGCCGGCAGCTGGAATTCTGGACCTGAAAGGGGTGAAACAGAGACAGCTATTCTGCACAACTCCAAATGACCTGAAAATTTACGGGGAATTATTTTGGAATATATAAAAAAATACTGGCGAAAGAATCAATAGAAGGGGCCCCACTAGGAAGCCATAAGCCTGGGGGCGCGCCCCCCTGGCTTGTGGGGCCCGTGGCAGGCCTCTGGCCCCCTCCTTCTGCTATATGAAGCCATTTGCCCTAGAAAAAAAAATCAGAAGAAGACTTTTGGGATGAAGCGCCGCCGTCTCGAGGCGGAACTTGGGCAGGAGCTATTTTGCTCTCCGGCGGAGTGATAACCCACAAGTATAGGGGATCAATTATAGTTTTTTCGATAAATAAGAGTGTCGAACCCAACGAGGAGTGCTACTTGTAGGTTGCGTTGGTAATTCCCTGAAGAGGAACGGAGATGCAGTACAGTAGAGATAAGTATTTCCCTCAGTTATGAAACCAAGGTTATCAATCCAGTAGGAGAATCACGCAACACCTCATTAGCAGCACCTGCACACAAAACAACAAATCCTTGCACCCAACACAAACAAGGGGTTGTCAATCCCTCGGCGGTAAGTTGCAACATTAAATTGTATGTGATAGATAGATAGATAGATTGAAACAAAAATATAAAAATAAAATAAATAAAGAAAAAGTGCAGCAAATATTTTTAGGGTTTTAGTACATGATTTAGGTAGACCCGGGGGCCATAGTTTTCACTAGAGGCTTCTCTCAAGAAAATAGCATACGGTGGGTAGACAAATCACTGTTGGCGAATTGATAGAAAAGCAAATAATCATGATGATATCCAAGGCAATGATCATGTATATATGCAGTAGACCGACTCCTGCCTGCATCTACTACTATTACTCCACACATCGACCGCTATCCAGCATGCATCTAGTGTATTAAGTCCATAAAGAACGGAGTAACGCCTTAAGAATGATGACATGATGTAGACAAGATAAACTCACGTATGAATAAACCCCATCTTTTTACCCTTAATAGCAATGATACACACGTGTCATGTCCCTTTCTGTCACTGGGATTGAGCACCGCAAGATCGAACCCATTACAATGCACCTCTTCCCATGGCAAGATAAATCAATCTAGTTGGCCAAACCAAATCAATAGATCGGTGAAGAAATACGAAGATATAATAATCATGCATAAAAGAGATCAAAAAAGACTCAAATAATATTCATGGATAATCTAATCATAAACTCACAATTCAACGGATCCCAACAAACACATCGCAAAAAGTGATTACATCGGATAGAACTCCAAGAACATCGAGGAGAACATTGTATTGAAGATCAAAAAGAGAGAAGAAGCCATCTAGCTACTTACTATGGACCCGAAGGTCTATGGTAAACTACTCACGCATCATCGGAAGGGCAACAAGGTTGATGTAGAGCCCCTTCGTGATCGATTCCCCCTCCAGCGCAGTACCAGAGAAGGCCTCCAGATGGGATCTCTCGAGAAGAGAAACTTGCGGTGGCGGAAAAAGTATTTCGTGGACTCCCCTGAGGGTTTCTGTTTTTTTGGGCATTTATAGTGGTGGAATTAGGTCAAACGGAGCTCTATGGGCCCCACGAGGTACCAGGGCGCGCCTGCCCCCCAGGAGCACCCTGGTGGCTCGTGGGCACCCCCTGGGGCTTCTGGCCTTCTCCCGAAGCTTCTAGTGTTTATCTTGTCCAGAAAAAAAATCTCCAAAAAGTTTCGTGGCATTTGGACTTCGTTTGTTATTGATTTTCTGTAAAACCAAAAACAGGCAGAAAACAACAACTGGCACTGGGCACTAAGTTAATAGGTTAGTCCCAAAAAATGATATATAATTGCTGTAAATGTATATAAAAACATCTAAGATTGATAATATAACAGCATGGAACAATCAAAAATTATAGATACGTTGGAGACGTATCAGCATCCCCAAGCTTAATTCCTGCTCGTCCAAGAGTAGGTAAATGATAAAAACAGAATTTTTGATGTGGAATGCTGCCAATCATATTCATCATATATTCTTTTCTTTTGTAGCATGGACATTGGACTTGAATGATTCAAAGCAATAGTCTATAGTTTGACATGAAGATATAAATACTCAAGCATGCTAACAAGCAATCATGTCTTTCAAAATATCAATGCGAAAGAAAGTTATCCCTAGCCCATTATGCTCAATCATTGATCCATTCATGAAACACACTCAAATATGAGCTACATCCAATGCACAAGTATGACAATGGTGCTCTCTAGTTGGTGCTTTTGTAAGAGAAGATGGAGACTCAAATAAAAGTAAAAATTGCATAAAAGTAAATAGATAGGCCCTTCGCAGAGGGAAGCAGAGATTTGCTAATGTGCCAGAGCTCAAGGCTGAAATTAAAGAGATAAAATATTTTGAGAGGCATGCTTTTCCTGTCAACGAAAATGACCGAGAATTCCCAATATTTTCCATGCTAGACACATCATAGGCGGTTCCCAAACAAAAAGTAAAGTTTATTTCCTTTCCACCATTCTTTCACAATCCATGGCTAGCCGTATCCACGGGTGCCCTCCATACCATCACTTTCCAAGGAATTTTGTTGGTATTAATTTTTAATTTCATTGTGGGACTGGGCATCCCTATTACCAGCCACTCTCTCGTGCAATGACAAGTGAATAAACACTCATCGTGAGAATAACACACCTAGCATGGAAAATATTGGCCACCCCCTGCCGCTTCATGAGCGGTACAGGCACACAAAATTATTTTGAAAATTAGAGTTGGCACACGCAAATTTACTTGGAACGGCATGGAAATACCGTATATAGGTAGATATAGTGGACTCATTTGGCACAACTTGGGTTTAAGGATTTTGGATGCACAAGCAGTATTTTCGCTTAGTACAAATGAAGGCTAGCAAAAGATTGAGAAGCAACCAACCAAAGAACGAAAATGGTCATAAACATGCATTGAACATAACTAACACTGAATAATGAACCATAAGTAGGATACAATTTCTTTGCATAACTATATGAAAGTTTTTATTATATCCCTCTTGAATATTCATCACTTTGGGACCAAATTCATATCTTGTGCAAATTACCGTTACTTTGATCAACTCTCAAAAAGATTTAAGTGAAGCATGAGAATGCAATTTTTTTTTCAAAATTTCAATCTTATCAACTCTCAAAATAATATAAGTGAAGCATGAGAGTTTATTTCTTCAAAATATAGCCACCGTCGTGCTCAAAAAGATTTAAGTGAAGCACTAGAGCAACTGCCTAGCTCAAAAAATTTAAGTGAAGCACATAGAGTATTCTAACAAATCATGATGAACGTGTGGCTCTCTCAAAATTGGTGTGTTCAGCAAGGATGATTGTGACAAACTAAAAAGCAAACAAAGCAAAGACTCATATAATACACGACGCTCCAAGCAAAACACATATCATGTGACGAATAAAAATATAGCTCCAAGTAAAATTACCGATGGTTGGTAGAAGAAATAGGGGATGCCTTCCGGGGCATCCCCAAGCTTAGACGCTTTAGTCTTCCTTGAATATTACCTTGGGGTGCCTCAAGCATCCCCAAGCTTTGGCTCTTGCCACTCCTTATTCCTTCATCCATCGTGATCTCACCCAAAACTTGAAAACTTCAATCACACAAAACGCAACAAAATCTTCGTGAGATCCGTTAGTATAACAAAATAAATCACCACTTTAAGTACTGTTGTGTGACGCCCCCAGCTCGACCGTGCACTAATCATACACGCAAATGCACACGATCAAGCCTAAGGACTCACGGGAAGATATCACAACACAACTCTAGACACAAAATAAAATAATACAAGCTTTATATTACAAGCCAGGGGCCTCGAGGGCTCAAATACATAAGCTCGAGTCATACAAGCATCAGCGGACGCAAAAGTATCTGAGTACAGACACCAAGTTAAACAAATTGCCTTAAGAAGGCTAGCACAACAACGACACTGATCGAAAAGGCGAAGGCCTCCTGCCTAGGGCCTCCGAACTACTCCTGGTCGGCGGGCTCAACGTAGAAGTAGTAGCCTCCGGGGATCTCCTGCTCCTAGGCTTCGTCGTCTGATCGCAGCAATCGGGTATGGGGAAAAGAGATAGCAAAGCAACCGTGAGTACTCATCCAAAGTACTCGCAAGACTGACATCAGATCTATACTAATTATGCATTGGTATCAAAGGAATGGGGCTATATCTTTGGACTAAACTGCAGAAATGCCAAAACAGAGGGGGGAAAACCTAGCCTATCAAAGACTAGCATCTTGAAGCAATCTTGCAGCATCAGAAGAGAGTAGAGCATAGTAACATATAATAGCAATTATATTTAGTAATGCCCTGAGATCCTTCCTCGACTACCCTGCGAGAAAGTAATCTCGAGAGCAGTAGTAACAGTTTATCATTGTAACAGTATCCATTCATAGTTGTAGCAGATCAGGATACAACTCCGAGCGTCCTGTTACCGTGGACACGGCTAATCGAATAGATAACTTCCCTGCAGGGGTGCACTACTGTTACCCAACACGCTCGATTAACTCTGGCCGGACACACTTTTTCGGGTCATGCCCGGCCTCGGCTGATCGACACGACGTAGTCCTACCTAGGCCCAGCAGAGAGGTCCCCACCGGTCTACATCCTAAGTGCTCAGGGGTCTTGGGCCCATCGCCCTTTGCACTCCGGGTTGTTGCGAGCAGGGCGAGTCCAGGCACCACCTCTGTCCTGGATGGCGCTGGCCCAGCCGTGCTGCAATGCTGAACTGGACGTCTGACAGAGCTTTCGGCTGATACGTACGGCGTAGAGGGCCCCATTAAACCATTATCCCACATGGTGGTAGTGCGTATAGGCCCGTGGCCAAGTCAGATCAAATACCCAAATCCGTTAGGCGTGTTTAGTAACTCGCGAAGACGAACAGGATCCCTGTCGTTCCGACTTGATAACACACGGCTCACGGGTGCTCTTGGAGCCGACCCGTCTTTAATATTATTCTCTCGCGGGCACTCTTGGAGCCGGCCCAACTTTAATAGTTTAAAGTATTGCAATAAGTAAACATTTCCGTGATCATCACCCAGAGTGATCACGGCCCGATAACAAGCATGGCAAACGGACAAGGGTGAAGGGCCACAAATGGATTAACAGTATAGCTAACTAAGCATCTTAGGACAATAGGCAAGGTGTCAATAGCAGGCGACAAAATCAGGCTATGCATCAGAATAGGAGCTATCAGAATACCAACAGAAGCAATTCTAATGCAAGCATTAGAGATAAAGAGTAGGCGATATCTGGATGATCAAGGGGGTTTTGCTTGCCTGGAAGCTCTGCTGAAAGGGGCTGGTCGTCTGAAGGCTGCTCGTCTGGAGCGTAGTCGTACTCAGCTGAGTCGGCGGCAGTCTCGGGGTCTATCGGGAGAGAAGGAGGGGGAAGAAACAATAAATACACGGCAACAAATGCAATCACTATGCATGACATGCCTAAATGATATGCAGGTGTGGTATATTGCCGCTCTAGCTATTCTAGATGTTTTAGGAATTTATTTGGAATTATTCTACCATAGACATGCACTATTCATTTATCAGAAACAGGTAAAAAGTTCCATGTTCATCTATTTAGAGGGTTCTAACATGAGTGCAAATGGCATATTCGGATTCTTCATATTTTTCTGATCATTTTTCATATATAAATTATTTTCATCCGAGTTACGGTTTATTTTATATGATTTTTCAAAGTTTTAATCATTTTCTGAATTTTCTGGAATTAATGAATTCGAATTATCCATAACAGTAATAGGTGACATCATCATGACGTCAGTGTGATGTCAGCGGGTCAAACCCGGCTGACCAGAGTCAAACCTGACCAGTGGGTCCCACTGGTCAGTGACACAGGACTAAACAGAGTCTAATTTAAATTAAATAGAGGTTAATTAGGTAGCGGGTCCCATCTATCAGTGTCACATTAGTTAATTAATTAATTTAATTAGGTTTAATAGATTAATTTAATTACAAAACATTAATTAACCGCGTGGGGCCTGCCTATCAGCCACTGTGGTTGCCCAGTCAGCAGGGTTGACTGGTCAACCTAGTCAATGGGGCCCCACAGGCCCACAGTCAGCGACCCAGAGGGGTCCTACATGGCGGCCACGTCGGCCGGCCGGCGTTTAAACGCCGGCGAGCTCGTTTTTGCGGCGGAGGCGCACGGGAGGTGGTCGGGTTTCGTCTACGGTGGGTCTCCGGACCCGTGGTTGGGCTTGTTTGAATGAGGGCGTCGAGACGCGTCGATTGGCGGTGGTGCCGTGGCCAGAGAGGCCCTATATCGACGACGCGAGCTCTTCGGCGGCGGCCGGAGTTTGGGCAGTGGCGAGATCGGCGAGGCGGGGTGCAAACAAGCGAGCGGAATGGCTAGCGGGACGCTACGCGATGCGGCGATGACAACGGGCACAGTCCCATGACCAAAAGGTCACCGGAGTCACGCCGGCGACGAGCTCGCGTGGCGGTACATTCGGCCATGACAAATGCGGCGGCTACGGGCTCGATAAGAGGCAGAGGAGAGGGAGATCCGATGCGGGTGCTCACCGGGCTCCTACAGATGTGCTCAAGTGTGCTCGGGGAAGCTCGTCGGTGGTGAATCGGCAACGGAGACGACGATGCCCGAGGAGGAAGAAGAGGACGTAGCGCCCGCTGTGGCGGCTCCCGACTCCAACGGCTTGCACCGAATGGCGTAGCGGACGACAGTGGTGAGCTACGACATGACGGCGCTGCGCGGGGATGACGGAGGACGCGGGATCGATGGCGACGGCGGAGGGAGCTTTCGGGCGAGCTCCTGTGCGAGCGACAGAGGGGGCGAGGGGGAAATGAGAGGGGTCTAGGGTTTGCGGGAGGCCGCCGGGAGGCCTTATCCACGCCGGGGAGGGCTCGGATGAACGGCACGTGGCGATCGGCGGCTCGGCCGCACGCGCGCTGACACGGAGGCGGGAGGAGGGAGACGACCTCCTGGTTGGCTGGGCTGTGCACTGTGCACTCACAGCCCACCAGCACAGTAAGGCTCCGCTCTTTTTCTTTTTCTTTTTCTTTGTTTTCTTTTATTCTTTCTGTTTTGCAAAATGTTTGGCCATAAAATGACTTTTGTAAAATGTGGGGTTGTGTCACATAATTACATGGCAATATTTACCACTGCCAGAAAAAGGTTTGGAGAGAAAAAGATTTCATTTGAATTTTTATTAAATGAATTGGCAATTTAAATTGCTGTTTTGGTACTGTTTTAGGATGTTAGAGTCATTTAAATAATTCAATTAATGTTGATTTTATTTTTATAATTGCTTTGGGAATATTTGCAATATTATGAACATTTTAGTTTTCAAATTTGAACAACTTTTATTTCCACTTCATATTTGAATTTCAATTTGAGTTGGAATTTGAAATGAGATATGATGCAAATGATGATCAAACACTGTTAAGCATGGTTACTTGGCATTATCAGAAGGGTGATCACTGTAGCTTAATACATGGGGATGTTACAATTCTCCTCCTCTAAAAGGAATTCTCGTCCCGAGAATTAAGATGTAGGCTGAAAGAGAGCGGGGTATTCTTCACGAAGACGGTCCTCACGTTCCCAAGTGGCTTCATCTTCAGAATGATTCGACCACTGAACTTTAAGGAACTTGATTGCCTTCTGACGGGTTCGACGTTCAGCTTGATCAAGAATGCGGATCGGATACTCTTGATAAGAAAGATCCTCTTGCAGCTCAAGCATTTCATGATCCACCGCTCGGATAGGATCCTTGAAGCAGTGACGGAGTTGCGACACATGAAAGACATCATGAACCTAAGAAAGATTCGGCGGTAGTTCCAACTGATATGCCACTTCTCCTCGTCTTGCGAGAATACGGAATGGGCCAATGTAGCGAGGAGCTAACTTGCCCTTGATTCCAAATCGATGAGTGCCCTTCATCGGAGTGACGTGAAGGTAAGCTTGTTCGCCAGGTTGATAAACCATTACCTGGTGTTTTCGGTCGTAATTGCTCTTCTGACGAGACTGAGCAGTCTTCAGATGCTCACGAACGATACAGACTTGCTCTTCGGCGTGTTGGATAATGTCTGGACCGAAGAGTGGCTATTCCCCAGTTTCTGACCAATTCAGAGGAGTTCGGCACTTACGTCCATAAAGAACTTCAAAGGGTGCCATCTTCAAACTAGCCTGATAGCTATTGTTGTATGATAATTCAGCATACGGGAGAGATTCCTCCCATTTCTTACCGAATGAGATGACACAAGCTCGAAGCATATCTTCAAGCACATGATTGACTCGTTCAACTTGTCCCTGGGACTGGGGGTGAAAAGCGGTGCTGAAAGACAGATGAGTTCCCATAGCTTCTTGGAAACTGTTCCAAAACCTTGAGGTAAAGAGGCTGCCTCGGTCTGAACTGATCTCCAACGGAACACCATGGAGTGACACAATTCTGGAAACATACAAGTCTGCTAACTGACTAGCAGTGATTGTCTCCTTGACTGGTAGAAAGTGAGCAACCTTTGAGAATCGGTCAATGACGACAAAGATAGCATCATGACCCTTCTGCGATCTGGGAAAACCAGTGATGAAGTCCATTTCGACTTTGTCCCATTTCCATTCAGGAATAGCAAGTGGTTGCAGAGTTCCAGCAGGTCTTTGATGTTCTGCTTTGATGCGACGACAAATGTCACACTCAGCAACATAACGAGCAATGTCTCGCTTCATATCAGGCCACCAGTACCGTTGACGAATGTCTTGGTACATCTTAGTACTACCAGGGTGAATTGAAAGAGGTGTATCATGAGCTTCTTTCATGACATCCGAGCGAGAGTCCAGATTGTGCTTCCTGGGGACCACTAGGCGGCCTTTGAAGAACAAGGCACCATCATTATCAACATGGTAGAATGAAGAATTTCCCTTGGAGAGGTATTTATTAATCTTCTCGAGTTCAGAGTCATATTTCCGCCTTGTCTTGATGTTGCGCTCGAGATACGGTTCAACAACCAAGGTATTTAGATATCCTTGAGGAACTATCTCGATGTTCAGCTTTCGAAGCTCTTCATACAGAAGTGGTTGCTGTAGTTGAACCTCAAGTTCACAACAGTAGGATTTACGGCTCAAAGCATCAGCCATTACATTAGCCTTGCCAGGGGTGTAAGAAATACCCAAATCATAGTCTGTAATGGCCTCCATCCATCTTTGCTGACGGAGGTTCAGAGATGGTTGAGTGAACAAGTACTTCAGACTTTGATGGTCCGTGTAGATCTCGCAACGATTACCAAGTAGGTAATGTCGCCATAACTTCAATGCATAAATAACTGCTGCAAGTTCGAGATCATGCATTGGATAGTTCTCTTCATGACGACGCAACTGTCGAGAGCCATAAGCAACCACCTTGCGCTCTTGCATTAGGACACAGCCTAATCCTTGACAGGATGCGTCGCAATAAATTACGAAGTCCTTGCAGGAATCTGGAGGAGCAAGCACTGGTGAAGATGTCAGCTTGTCTTTGAGTGTCTGAAAACTTTCCTGACATTTTTCTGTCCATTCAAACTTAACGCCTTTGTGAAGCAGATCAGTCAGAGGCTTAGCAATCTGGGAGAAGTTCTCGACGAAATGGCGACAATAGCTGACGAGACCGAGAAAACTTCTGACTTGCTTGACATTCTTCGGAGGAGTCCATTCAAGAATAGCCTGAACTCGTTCTGGGTTAACAGCAATGCCATCCTTGGAAATCACATGGCCGAGATATGTCACTTCAGATAACCCGAACTCACACTTGGAATACTTGGCATATAGTTGATGTTCACGCAACTTCTCCAGTACAAGTCGAAGATGTTCAGCATGTTCTTCTTCATTCTTCGAATATATAAGGATATCATCCAGATAAACCACGACGAACTTGTCGAGTTAATCCATGAAGATGTAGTTCATTAACCGAGAGAAAGTTGCTGGAGCATTGGTTAAGCCAAAGGACATGACGGTGTACTCGTAAGAACCATAGCGAGTAACGAAAGCTGTCTTCGGTATATCCTCTTACGAACCCGGATCTGGTGGTATCCCAATCTCAAATCAAGTTTAGAGAATACTGAGGAACCAGCAAGTTGATCATACAGATCGTTGATTCTGGGAAGCGGATACTTGTTCTGAATTGTTGCTTGGTTGATAGGTCGGTAATCTTGAACCAACCGATTTGTTCCATCCTTCTTCTTAACAAAGAGCGAAGGTGCTCCCCAAGCAGAAGAACTGGGGCGGATGAAACCCTTTTTAAGTGACTTGTCGATTTCCTCGTTAAGTTCAAGGAGTTCATGTGGCGGCATCTTGTATGGGCGCTTGGCAATAGGAGTGGTGCCTGGTTTCAGGTCGATAACAAATTCGACAGCCCTAGCAGGTGGTAGACCTGGGAGTTCTTCTGGGAAGACATCTTGAAAATCCCAAACGATTGGAAAGTTCTCAATTCCTTCAAGAGGTGAAGCATTCAACACATTCAGTGCATATATCGGGCTCTCGGCATTCTGGATTATCCGGGATGAGTAGTTGATCACCTGGCTAGAAGGGTGTGTGAGCTGGACTGTCTTGGCGGCACAATCGATCAAAGCTTTATAGGCTGCCAACCATTCCATACCAAGAATGATGTCTATGTTGGAAGGACCGAGCACAGTGAGAGAAGCCGAAAAAAGTAGTCCTCCAATTTCGATTTGGTTGCGAGGGCTTACCATTGTGGTTTGCCACTTGGCTCCCGGAGATTGAACTGCTAAAGGAGTGGGTAATTTTTCCATGCCTAACCCATGTAACTGTGCAAATTGCTGGGACACAAAGGCATGCGATGCTCCTGAATCAAAGAGAACAGAGGCTGGCACTGAATTAACGCGAAGGGTACCCATCACAATTTTTGGGGCCTCACGAGCTTCTTCAATCTTGACATGGGTGACTTGACCACAACTCATAGCAGGCGACCTGGCATTAGCATTGGTGCTATGATGGTTTCGACGGCCCTTCTTACGGCCAACAGAAGGACGTGATGCTTTCTGTAGCTGACCCTGGCGACAGTTGAGAGCACGGTGCCCTGGCTGTCCACACTTGTGGCATAAACTATCATTATGGGGAGGAGCCATAACATCCTTGGTCGTCCGGCTTATGCCCGTTTCATGGCCCGTCCATGTTACGTGTATCTCAAGCTGAAGATGCCCGGACCCAAGGGTGTGATCACAGTCACTGGCAATCGACAGAGGGCTGAGGAGTGCCTTCAGTAGGGCTCCAAGATCGCCGATCATCAGATGGCTATGGTTGAATTGGAAGAATACAAGAAAAACGCTGATCCTTCCGACCTGTTGCGCGCTAAGAAGCCTGCTTCTGAGTCAGCTTTTCAGTCGGCAGGAGAAGTGAAGAAAGTGAACATTCACCCGATAGATTCCACTGCTGCCCCAACCAACATCTCGACGACACTCGACGGCAAATAGGAAGCCGAGCTCATCCAGTTCCTCTGTGAGAACTGGGACATTTTCGCATGGAAGCCTGCTGACATGCCTGGTGTACCCAGGGGACTGGCTGAGCACCGGTTGAGAGCTGACCCGAAGGCCAAGCCTGTGAAGGAGCATTTGCGTCGGTTGGCAACAGAGAAGCGAAAAGCAATCGGCGAGGAGGTGGCTCGTCTCCTGGCGGCTAAGTTCATACGTGAAATTTACCACTCCGAGTGGTTATCGAATGTCGTTTTGGTCCCTAAGAAGGACAAGTCACTCCGCATGTGTATTGATTTCAAACATATCAATCGGGTCTGCCCGAAAGATCATTTTCCACTCCCCCGCATTGATCAGATTATCGACTCAACTGCGGGGTGTGAGCGTCTATCTTTTCTGCATGCTTACTCTGGTTACCATCAGATCCGTCTGTTTGGTCCGGATGAAATAAAGACAGCATTCATCACCCCTTTCGGGTGTTTCTGTTATATCACCATGCCTTTTGGTTTGAAGAACGCTGGCGCTACTTTCATGCGCATGATTCAAAAATGTTTACTCTCTCAGATCCCTCGGAATGTTGAAGCGTACATGGATGACATTGTCATCAAGTCTCGCAAAGGTTCCGACCTGTTGTCTGACTTAGCTGAAACATTCGCCAATCTGAGGAGATATGACATCAAGCTAAATCCGACTAAGTGCACTTTCGGTGTTCCTGGCGGCAAATTACTCGGTTTTCTCATTTCCGAAAAGGGAATCGACGTTAATCCTGAAAAGATTTGTGCCATCACCCGAATGAAAAGCCCTGAGCGTGTGCACGATGTCCAGAAGCTCACAGGTTGCTTGGCAGCATTGAGTTGATTTATTTCTCGTCTCGATGAAAAGGCATTGCCTTTATACCGATTGATGAAGAAGTCTGATACATTCGAGTGGACTCCTGAAGCTGAAGCAGCGTTTGTCGAGCTCAAAACTCCGCTTTCCACCCAGCCGGTGCTTGCTGCTCCGCACAGTAAGGAGCCATTGCTATTGTACATAGCGGCTACTAATCAGGTCGTCAGTACAGTTCTCACTGTCGAGAGGGAAGAAGAAGGTAAAGCTTACAAAGTCCAGCGTCCTGTTTATTACGTCTCTGAAGTGTTGACTCCTTCAAAGCAAAGATATCCACATTACCAGAAGCTCGTGTACGGTATATATCTGTCATCTAAGAAGGTGGCACATTATTTTCAAGATCACTCAATTTCAGTCGTCAGTGATGCTCCATTGTCTGAAATTCTCCACAATCGAGATGCGTCTGGTCGAGTGGCCAAATGGGCTATTGAGCTCCTCTATTTTGACATCAAGTTTGAAGCAAAGAAAGCAATCAAGTGTCAAGCCCTCGCCGATTTCCTGGCCGAGTGGACTGAACAGCAGCAGCCGGTCCAAGTTTACTCGTCACACTGGACCATGTTCTTTGATGGCTCGAAGATGCTGAATGGGTCTGGTGCTGGCGTAGTACTGGTGTCCCCAAAAGGCGACAAACTCAGTTACGTTTTGCAGATTCACTTTGATTCCTCCAACAATGAAGCTGAATATGAAGCACTCTTGTATGGGTTGCGTATGGCCATTTCACTCGGCGTCCGGCGCCTGATGGTATATGGCGACTCTGATTTGGTGGTCAATCAAGTGATGAAAGAGTGGGATGTCAGGAACCCCGCTATGACAGGATACTGCAATGCAGTAAGGAAACTTGAGAAGAAATTCGAAGGCTTGGAACTCCATCATGTTCCCCGAGTGAAGAATCAAGCAGCTGATGAGCTGGCAAAGATTGGATCCACTCAGAAACCTGTCCCCAGCAATGTATTTCTCGAGCACCTTCATTCTCCTTCGGTGCAGGAAGATCCTTTCACTGAAGAGCCCCCGCAAGCAAAGAGCGCCTCAGATCCGACTGAAGTCGACGTCCCAGCAGTTATTGATCTGGTTATGGAGATTTTAGTGATCATCCCCGACTGGACTGTTCCTTATATTGCATATATCCTGAGGCGAGAACTCCCAAATGATGAAGATGAAGCTCGACAGATAGTCCGCAGATCCAAGGCTTTTACTGTTATGGATGGACAACTCTACAGAGAAAGTGTGACTGGCGTGATTCAGCGGTGTATTTCTCCTGAAGAAGGTCGACTGATTTTGGAGAAGATTCACTCGGGAACTTGTGGTCATCATGCGTCCTCTAGGGCAATTGTTGCCAAAGCTTACCGAGCGGGTTTCTTTTGGCCACGCACCAATGAGATGGCCAAAGATATAGTCGATCACTGCGAAGGATGCCAGTTTTATTCGAACCTGTCACACAAACCTGCGTCTGCCTTGAAGATTATTCCACTCGTCTGGCCATTTGCCGTATGGGGCTTGGATATGGTTGGACCCCTTAGAACAGGCCAGAGTGGATTCACTCACTTACTGGTTGCAGTCGACAAGTTCACTAAGTGGATCGAAGCTAAACCCATCAAGAAGCTGAACGCCCGCACTGCTATCAAATTCATTAAAGAAATAACCTTCAGATATGGAGTCCCCCACAGTATCATTACAGACAATGGCTCTAACTTTGACTCGGAAGAGTTCAGATACTTTTGCTCCTCTCAAGGCACTCGGGTGGACTATGCGTCCGTTGCACACCCCCAGTCTAACGGTCAAGCTGAGCGAGCGAACGGTCTTATCCTCCAGGGACTGAAGCCTCGGCTCAAGCGAGATCTTGATCATGCTGTTGGAGCTTGGGTCACTGAATTGCCGTCTGTTCTGTGGGGCTTGAGGACGACTCCAAACCGGTCGACTGGACGCACTCCTTTCTTCCTTGTGTATGGAGCTGAAGCCGTTTTGCCAAGTGACGTCCTTCACAATTCCCCCCGAGTGGATCTATACTCTGAAGACGAAGCTGAGCAAGCTAGAAAAGATGGTGTGGATCTCCTAGAGGAAGAACGAGAGATGGCCCTGATCCGGTCGACTGTATATCAACAAGACCTTCGCCGCTTCCATGCGAGACACGTCAAGAGCCGTTCATTCCACGAAGGTGATCTGGTGCTCTGAGTGGATCAACAGCGGCCCCACAAGTTGGCCCCAGCGTGGGAAGGCCCATTCGTCGTCACCAAGGTGCTGAACAACGGAGCGTACCATCTTTTCAACTTGAAGAAGAATATTGATGAGCCACGCGCCTGGAACGTGGATTGCTTCAACGCTTTTATACTTGATGACTGAGTTATTTTGATGTAATAAGAGTGCTCCAGACGATGTCATTTGTTAAGTTATGACTTCCGCAGTCTATTGTCGATTCCGATCGCACAATTTCGCATTCAAAGACTTCTCCGAGTGAAGAGCAATCCTCTTGCTCGGGGGCTTAGCCGCGAATCCGTTTCGCCTAAGTTAAAAACCCTTCCGAGTGTATAACATTCAATACACTCGGAGACTTAGCCGCGAACCAGTCTTCGCCTAAGTTCAGAAAACTTCTCTGAGTAAAGAGCAACCCTCTTGCTCGGGGGCTTAGCCGCGAATCCGTTTCGCCTAAGTTAAAAACCCTTCCGAGTGTATAACATTCAATACACTCGGAGACTTAGCCGCGAACCAGTCTTTGCCTAAGTCTAAAACTTCTCCGAGTAAAGAGCAACCCTCTTGCTCGGGGGCTTAGCCGCGAATCCGTTTCGCCTAAGTTAAAAACCCTTCCGAGTGTATAATATTCAATACACTCGGAGACTTAGCCGCGAACCAGTCTTCGCCTAAGTCTAAAACTTCTCCGAGTGAAGAGCGATCCTCTCTCTCGGGGGCTTAGCTGTGAACCCGTTTCGCCTAAGTTAAAAACCCTTCCGAGTGTATAACATTCAATATACTCGGAGACTTAGCCGCGAACCAGTCTTCGCCTAAGTTCAGAAAACTTCTCCGAGTAAAGAGCAACCCTCTTGCTCGGGGGCTTAGCCGCGAATCCGTTTCGCCTAAGTTAAAAACCCTTCCGAGTGTATTACATTCAATACACTCGGGACTTAGCCGCGAACCAGTCTTCGCCTAAGTCTAAAACTTCTCCGAGTGAAGAGCGATCCTCTCTCTCGGGGGCTTAGCCGCGAATCCGTTTCGCCTAAGTTAAAAACCCTTCTGAGTGTATAACATTCAATACACTCGGGATTTAGCCGCGAACCAGTCTTCGCCTAAGTCTAAAACTTCTCCGAGTGAAGAGCGATCCTCTCTCTCGGGGGCTTAGCTGCGAACCCGTTTCGCCTAAGTTAAAAACCCTTCCGAGTGTATAACATTCAATACACTCGGAGACTTAGCCGCGAACCAGTCTTCGCCTAAGTTCATAAAACTTCTCTGAGTAAAGAGAAATCCTCTCTCTCGGGGGCTTAGCTGCGAACCCGTATCGCCTAAGTCAAAAACCCTTCCGAGTGTATAACATTCAATACACTCGGAGACTTAGCCGCGAACCAGTCTTCGCCTATGTCTAAAACTTCTCCGAGTGAAGAGCGATCCTCTCTCTCGGGGGCTTAGCTGCGAACCCGTATCGCCTAAGTTAAGAACCCTTCCGAGTGTATAACATTCAATACACTCGGAGACTTAGCCGCGAACCAGTCTTCGCCTAAGTCTAAAACTTCTCCGAGTGAAGAGCGATCCTCTCTCTCGGGGGCTTAGCTGCGAACCCGTTTCGCCTAAGTTAAAAACCCTTCCGAGTGTATAACATTCAATACACTCGGAGACTTAGCCGCGAACCAGTCTTCGCCTAAGTCTAAAACTTCTCCGAGTGAAGAGCGATCCTCTCTCTCGGGGGCTTAGCTGCGAACCCGTTTCGCCTAAGTTAAAAACCCTTCCGAGTGTATAACATTCAATATACTCGGAGACTTAGCCGCGAACCAGTCTTCGCCTAAGTTCAAAAAACTTCTCTGAGTAAAGAGCAACCCTCTTGCTCGGGGGCTTAGCCGCGAATCCATTTCGCCTAAGTTAAAAACCCTTCCGAGTGTATAACATTCAATACACTCGGAGACTTAGCCGCGAACCAGTCTTCGCCTAAGTCTAAAACTTCTCCGAGTGATGAGCGATCCTCTCTCTTGGGGGCTTAGCTGCGAACCCGTTTCGCCTAAGTTAAAAACCCTTCCGAGTGTATAACATTCAATACACTCGGAAACTTAGCCGCGAACACTTCTCCGAGTGAAGAGCGATCCTCTCTCTCGGGGGCTTAGCTGCGAACCCGTTTCGCCTAAGTTAAAAACCCTTCCGAGTGTATAACATTCAATATACTCGGAGACTTAGCTGCGAACCAGTCTTCGCCTAAGTTCAAAAACTTCTCCGAGTGAAGAGCGATCCTCTCTCTCGGGGGCTTAGCCGCGAACCCGTTTCACCTAAGTTAAAAACCCTTCCGAGTGTATAACATTCAATACACTCGGAAACTTAGCCGCGAACCAGTCTTCGCCTAAGTTTAAAATTCTTACGAGTGCAGAACACCCGTTCCATTCGAGAATTAAATATATTCAGCCAAGCGAAATGTCGGAAAGCAGAATGCGAGTAAGACTAGAATCTCTAGCGCAGCAAAAACTTGTTCGCGCAAAGGGAAGTTCTCAGGCTTAGGGCCTGAACGAAGGTTTAATCGGTTACACCATCACTCGGCATACCGAGGCAAATAAAGTTTTCACTGAAAGCAAAGTACTTGTTCAAGCTCCAGTAGGGCTTGAGGGCTCGACAAAGGTGTCCAGGTCAATTCCGTCGGCGATCCGAGTGGCTGCTTCGATGAAAGTCTCCATGAAATCTTCAAACTGAAGTTTCTTTGTGTTGATCACTCGGAGGGCCTTCAGTTTGTCCTCCTTGGCCTCCTTGCAATGAACCCTGATGAGCGAAAGTGCCACATCAGCACCACAACGAGCGGCGGATTTCTTCCATGCCTGCACTCGACTAGGAATTTCGTTGAGGCGAGTCATCATAGACTCGAGGTTAGTCTGGAGAGAATCTTCAGGCCACAACTCCTTGTCGACCTTCTCGAACGCAGCCTTCAGCCGAGTGACATATCCTTGGACGCTCTTAAGACGAGCTTCGAGTCGAAACATATCCATGGCCACGGCGTCTCCGATGAGTGACTTCGTGGGGTCCAGATTGGGCTCGATCTCTTCAGTTTCCTTCTCAAAGTCTTGACAGAATTCTGCATGAAGAGAAAGGGAAAAGGTGATCACAATGCCGTTTTGAAGAAATCAAAGAGATTCATTCGACAGAAGAAAGTCACCTTCAAGCATGCTGAACATTTTCTTCGCAAAGTCTCCTAAGTGTTTTTCCAGAGCACTCTTTCCCTTGGTCTGCACTTCAAGTTTTTTGATCCAGTCGGATCGTTCCTGCTTGAGTTTGGCGTTCTCTTCTTCCAGTTTGCTGGCCGCAGCAAGTTTCTTCTCAGCAGCTTCAGTTCTCTCCTTCGCTTCCTCCTGAGCATCAGCAAGTGATTTGTCCTTGTCCTCGAGCGCCTTCTTCATGGTATCTAAGGAAATAACATTGTTGAGTCGCGCTCGGAGACGACGGTTCTCATCACGTATGTCTGTTCGAGTGGATTCACTCGGTTCAAAGGATGGAAGATGAAAGTGATAATGCAATTGATCGACAAAGAATACCTCCCAAAGTCTTCAATTCGGTCTGTGCATGGTCCAGGTTGTTGTTCGTCAGCTCCAGATCCAGCAGTAGTCGATTCTTCTCCTTCTCCAGCTCGACGTACTTGGTCCCGAGCCCACATGCTTTCTGAAATCAGCAAAGAAGGGGTTCAGTCGACATGGATATTTCTCTACTCCCGAGTGGAAAAGTACAAGTGCAGTCGACTGAAGGGCGGCCCGCCGCCCCACCCCACAACCCTATACAGCGTCATATCATGGTTGATGGAAATGATGTCCATGAAACCTGCAGAATGGTTCTTAAGACTACCGCTCATCGTCAACGATCGACAGTAGTCTCGGGGACTACACCCAGTGGGTGCACTCAGTGTGCCCCCACTGGATACAAAAGCACTCGACCAGGTCTGGCCTGTCAGAGTATGAGCAAGCAAGCGAACATTGTCTCTATCAGACCCCCGCCGATGCAAGCACTCGACGACGGTCTCGGGGACTACACCCAGTGGGTGCACTCAGCGTGCCCCCGCTGGACCTACTATCACTCGACCAGGCCCGTCCTGTCGAGTGACAAGCAACTTTCAAATCAACTCTAAGACCCCTGCCGATGCCTTCGTCATTCGACAGCGGTCTCGGGGACTACACCCAGTGGGTGCACTCAGCGTGCCCCCACTGGACCAGAAACTACCTGATCTACTTGCGAAAAAAACACCCAGTGGGTGTAAAATCAAGATGGACAGGAATTCAATCGGAAATGAACTTACAATAGCACTTACTCAGACGTTGGCCTGAAGCGCTGAGCTGGCATCATAGGCTAACTTGCTGGCTTCATACGCCTCTTTCGTCCGCAGCATCATCTGCCCAGCCTGAATCATGGCTTCCTTGGCAGCTCCAGTTTGGTCCTCCGGGACGTGATACAAAGGGTATGCGGGCGTCGAATGCGTTGGTGCTGTAACTGAGGCAGCAGGAGGTGCTTCAGATTGTCCAATAGGTGCTGAAGCCACCAGAATTGAAGTGGCTGGCGGAGCACTCGATAGCGGGACCACAAAGGCCGGAGGTGTCGCAGCAGTCGACCCACGGGGCGTCTGTCCTGACGATGTTCTCCGAGTGTGTACGTGTGGAGCCTCCAGAGGCACAGCTTCATCTTGCGTTTCTCGCTGCAGCTCCTCTTCATCTTATAGTTCGATGACTTCGTCAGCTATCAATCGGCAATTTTAATCAAGTCACTCGACGATTATTCTTCAAAAAGAAGAGTAGAGTGTGGGTTTGTTATACCTCGTTGGGAGGTGGCCGCATCAGGAGTGTCCACTTCCATATGGTCCCCATCATTTCGCTGGGGCGACGTCACAGAGGTAGCAGCTCTGGCGGATAAACTCCACTCGGTCAGCAGACACATGAAGTGCCACAATCACAATTGCGGGAAAATAAACACTCACGTTGAGGCAACAGGCACAACAATCTTGATGCGAGGCAGGGCCTTCCGAGGTCTTGGCGCGTCCGGCTTGAGTTGTTTCGCAGCTTTTTCAGTCGACCCCGGTGTTGCAGCACGGTCACGCTTTGGGTTCCTTGTACCCGACGCCACAGTTTTGCTCGGAGCAACCTCTGGGTCTTCCTGCTCCTTGGTGCGATGCCCGGTGCGCAGAGGGACCTGAGCTTCCACCTCGCCTTCCTCCAGCTCGTCATCGCTGCTCTCGCTGTCGTCGGCGCAATCGCCGTCTGCGCTGCCGTCTACACTCCCTTCTTCTTCGTCAAGCTGTTCTCCGTTGGGCACGGGCGAGTACATGTTTGTAAATTCCTGCAAGATACAAGCTTCAAAGTCAGTTGACTGAAGATCCAGTTACTCGACAAATATTAAAACAATCAACAGAGGTTTAACTCACCAGGTTCTTTGGTGGGTTCAAAGCAGAAAAGGGTGGGATTCGCTTGGCTCGCTCGGGATTATCGCAGGCTCCGGTGATGCTCCTGAGCCACTGAGAAACGGTCTCGTCGGAAACTTCTTCAGGATGAGTCCGAGTGGTATCCTCAGGGCCCGAGTAATGCCACATGGTGTGATCCCGGGCTTGGAGAGGCTGGATCCATCGACTGAGAAACGTTTCAAGGAGATCCAAGCCAGTCACTCCGCCGCGGACGAGATCAGATACAGCGTTCACTAGGATCCCTTCCTGGATTTTCTCTACCTTTGTCATGTACAGTGGTTTGGGGGTGGTAGGTCGATCCAAGGTGAAAGGAGGAAGTCCAGTCGACATATTTGGTGATGCAACGTCCTTGCAATAGAACCATGTCGACTGCCAACCCCGGACAGAGTCAGGAAAGGTCATAGATGGGAATGCACTCCTACCTCTCTTTTGGATCCCTAAGCCACCACACAGTTGGATTACGTGGGTTTTGCTATCACTGGGATTGGCTTTCTTGACAGATTGGGATCTAACAGAGAATATGTGTTTAAACAAACCCCAATGCGGAGGACAGCCCAGGAAGCATTCGCACAAAGTTATGAAACAGGAAAGATAGGCAATCGCGTTCGGAGGAAAATGGTGGAGCTGTGCCCCGAAATAGTTCATGAAACTACAGATGAATGGGTGGGGTGGCATGGAGAAACCTCGTTCGACGTGGCTGAGAAGCAGAACTCGCTCGCCGTCGCGTGGCTCTGGCTCGGTCTCCCCCTTCGGCAATCTCCAGGACTCCGCAGCAATCAACCCGTCGTCGATGAGATTTTGCACATCCTCCGCCGTGACCGTCGATTGGAGGAAATCCCCCTGGATGCACCCCGGCGGCACCGTCGACCGGGCGCCCGACGGCTTCTTCGCCTTGGCTCCTCCCTTCTTGGTGTGCTCGAGCTTCTCCGTCTTGCCCTTCGTCATGGCGGTGGCGGTCGTTGGAGCGGAGTTGAGCAGAGGAGGAGGTGGAGAAGAGCAGATTTGGGGGAAGAATACTGTACCAGCACCGGCGTCGTCGCCCCTTATATCCGCCCGTGTGGGTCTCTGACCTGCGGGCCCGCCAGATCTCTGAGTATCCCGAATTCAGAGGAGGCGCACCGCGTGGCGATTTTGGCGGCGCGGTAATCGAGGCGTCGGGTGCCCACTTGCCTTTGCGGTTGCGTCATCTCCGCTCAGCGCATGTTTATCCAATGTTCGAATCCCGTAAAATCCGGGCCCGACTGAGCGAACCGTCACAGCAGAAGACTCTGCAGACCACTCGAACCTGATTTCGAGCTCAGTTTCACTCGGATATACTTCAAGACAGAATCGATCAGGGCGAACGATAAAGGTTCCAATCGACGCAGATTTCTAAGAAGCCTCAAAATGCACTCGGAATTTTTGTGTCTTGTCAGAACCTGCATTGACACTTTTTACACTCGAACCCCGATCCATTCGGGGGCTAATGATGGGGATATGTACCTAGGGTAGGGTCATAGGCCTGACCTACATGCCCTACCTAAGGACACTGCCCCAGAAAGCTTAAGAGCTACAAGGAAGTCTCCGACTGAAATCGCCAAGATATACAAGTCACTCGACAATATACACTCGGAGGTACCTTTCACTCGACGCTTACCTTTCACTCGGAAGGACCAGAAGACAGTCGACCACAGAAGCCCACAAGTCACCCCAGGGAAGCTAACGGGCAGGCATTCATCAAGACCATTAATAGCATTAATGTTGTACGTTACCAGTAACGTACGTCTTTATAGCCACGATCTGACCCTTAGATGCCAGACACTTATGAGGGGCAGCGCACTCTATATAATCCACCCCTCCCCTCTGGCACAAGGGTTCGGACCCCCTGTAACAATACTCCTATTCACTCGACAAAGAGGTCCCGAGCACCTGAGACGTAGGGCTATTACCTCCACGAGAGGGGCCTGAACTCATACATCCGTGTGTACACCCTCGCCGTAGCTAGGACTCTGCCCTCTCCTTACGTACCCCTACCTTCTACTATCAGGCTCGTTCCCACGACAATCACCTGGCCAGAAGGGTGTGTGAGCTGGACTGTCTTGGCGGCACAATCGATCAAAGCTTTATAGGCTGCCAACCATTCCATACCAAGAATGATGTCTGTGTTGGAAGGACCGGGCACAGTGAGAGAAGCCGAAAAAAGTAGTCCTCCAATTTCGATTTGGTTGCGAGGGCTTACCATTGTGGTTTGCCACTTGGCTCCCGGAGATTGAACTGCCAAAGGAGTGGGTAATTTTTCCATGCCTAACCCATGTAACTGTGCAAATTGCTGGGACACAAAGGCATGCGATGCTCCTGAATAAAAGAGAATAGAGGCTGGCACTGAATTAACACGAAGGGTACCCAGCACAATTTTTGGGGCCTCACGAGCTTCTTCAATCTTGACATGGGTGACTTGACCACAACTCATAGCAGGCGGCCTGGCATTAGCATTGGTGCTATGATGGTTTCGACGGCCCTTCTTAAGGCCAACAGAAGGACGTGATGCTTTCTGTAGCTGACCCTGGCGACAGTTGAGAGCACAGTGCCCTGGCTGTCCACACTTGTGGCATAAACCATCATTATGGGGAGGAGCCATAACATTGGGCTGTCCACCCTGAATCGTTAGCTGTCTTGGCGGCAGCGGCAGACGAGGTGCAACATAAGACGGCCTTGGTGTTGGAGCTGGTCGGTGATGTACATTGTGCGGAATCCAAACTTTACGTTTCTGAGCAGGCTGACCCGAGGATGGGCCAACATCTCGAGTACGCTTGAGCGTCTCCTGGTACTCAGTCAGACCAGTTTCAGCTTAGAAAGGTTGGCTGACAAGCGTCGCAAAGTCCACGCAATCATGGACAACAAGTGCGAGCTTTATATCAGGAAGCAGTCCTTCGCGAAATTTCTCTTGCTTGCGTGTGTCAGTGCAGACGTCATCTTCAGCATAGCGGGATAATTCGAGGAATTTCCTCTGATATTCATCCATAGTCATCTTGCCCTGAGTGAGTTTGCGGAACTCCTTCTTCTGGTCGATCAGACCTTGAGGAATGTGTCGTGCACGGAAGGCTGACTGAAATTCCTGCCAAGTGGTTACAGTTCCAGTAGGCAGCATACGCCTGTGGCTTTCCCACCATTGAGCAGCTGGACCCTTCAGGTGAAATGCCACAAAGGTGACGTAACTGTCAGGGGCAACTTTAGCGGACTCCATTTCAAATAGGATGTCACGAAGCCAATCATCAGCATCCATAGGATTGGTGGAGTTGCGGAAGATAGACGGGTTGAGGCGCATGAATTCTTGCAGTGTTATTGGAGCAGGCTGTTGCTGAGCATTCTGAGTTGGAAATTGGGCCATTACCCCAGTCATAAACTGACGATTCAGCTCAAACTGTTGCATCATTGCGGCAATATAGGGCGGAGGTGGAGGATCATTAGCTGTCCTTGACGGTGGAGGTTGTGCCCTCCCGTGTGCCGATGGTGATGCTGCCCCTAGTCCCGGCTCGTCTTCTTCGTCGTGCAGACCCCTCCTTGCGTTGCTGTGGTGAGATGGCGTGGAAGCTTCAAGTCCGTGTTGGCGCGGGGTGGTGGTCGGTTTGGTGGCGGGCTCCGATGCGCCTGAGGTGGAGGTTGGGATCGGGAGAAATCCCTGTCGGCCTGGTCGACACCGTCGCGGTGGCGCCTGCGGGTGCCGCCAGACTTTCCTGGAGGGCGTCGGGGCTACCCTTCCTTTCCCCTCTCCGCATACCGGGGGAAACCTTTAGCAGCAGCGTCGTCATCGTCGCGTCCCTTCTTGGAGGTGTTGATTGGTACCGGCGTCTCGGAGTCTAGGAGTTTGGTGGGTGTTCTTCGGTGGGCGCAGCGGTCGCGAGGCTTCTCCGTTTTCGTTGATCCGCCGATGTCGGCATTTGTTTCTTTTACTCTTTCTTTGTTGTTTCTTTTGGGCGTGCCCGTGCTGTTTCCGCCCCAGCACCTATCTTTGGATGTACCGGAAGTGGTTGCTTTGTAATACAAAGCGGGGTGAAAGCCTGTTTCGAGAGAACAACAGGGGCAGTTTAGCAAGAACAACTGCAAGTATATGGGGTCATTCATGATGTAACATGAGGAAGAACAAGAAGTGCATTAGATACATATTAGTAGTCATTAAAGACATACAAATCTATGCACGGAGTTGGATACAAACGGCAGTAGGAGTTCGGAAACGCACGCAGCTAGACAAACTAGGCGGCGCCCAGGCACGCGGTGAAGGAATACAACAACGAGACATAGCAAAGGCTACACCAACGTCGGAGAAAACTATTGGAGCAAGGAATCTGCAAATGACAACGCAGGGTGCCCTCGATAAAAGGATCCCGCGGTCCGTGAAAACTGTGAAGCAGAACCTAGCCCACAATTCAAAGAAGGTTGATTGAAATCTCCGGGTGGATGTGATCATGAGAACCTAATGTTAGTGTTTAGTAAAAAAAAATTAACCCGAAAGGAAGAGAGATCAGAATCCCAGAGTAAAGACGAGGAATAAAAGATCCTAATACCACCCATTGGCGACGTGGGCCCGTAAGCCACACAGCCATGTTAGTAAAACAGTTTTCAAAGTCTAGACTCAACATCGGCCAAGGAGTTGGAAAGGGGGTTTCCTATAGGCAGTCGGCTCTGATACCAACTTGTGACGCCCCCAGCTCGACCGTGCACTAATCATACACGCAAATGCACACGATCAAGCCTAAGGACTCATGGGAAGATATCACAACACAACTCTAGACACAAAATAAAATAATACAAGCTTTATATTACAAGCCAGGGGCCTAGAGGGCTCGAATACATAAGCTCGAGTCATACAAGCATCAGCGGAAGCAAAAGTATCTGAGTACAGACACCAAGTTAAACAAGTGGCCTTAAGAAGGCTAGAATAACAACGACACTAATCGAAAAGGCGAAGGCCTCCTGCCTAGGGCCTCCGAACTACTCCTGGTCGGCGGGCTCAACATAGAAGTAGTAGCCTCCGGGGATCTCCTGCTCCTGGGCTCCGTCGTCTGATCACAGCAATCGGGTATGGGGAAAAGAGATAGCAAAGCAACCGTGAGTACTCATCCAAAGTACTCGCAAGACTGGCATCAGATCTATACTAAATATGCATTGGTATCAAAGGAATGGGGCTATATCTTTGGACTAAACTGCAGAAATGCCAGAACAGAGGGGGAAAAACCTAGCCTATCGAAGACTAGCATCTTGAAGCAATCTTGCAGCATTAGAAGAGAGTAGAGCATAGTAACATATAATAGCAATTATATTTAGTAATGCCCTGAGATCCTTCCTCGACTACCCTGCGAGAAAGTGATCCCAAGAGCAGTAGTAACAGTTTATCATTGTAACAGTATCCATTCATAGTTGTAGCAGATCAGGATACAACTCCGAGCATCCTGTTACCGTGGACACGGCTATTCGAATGGATAACTTCCCTGCAGGGGTGCACTACTGTTACCCAATACGCTCGATTAACTCTGGGCGGACACACTTTTCTGGGTCATGCCCGGCCTCAGCTGATCGACACGACGTAGTCCTACCTAGGCCCAGCAGAGAGGTCCCCGCCGGTCTACATCCTAAGTGCTCAGGGGTCTTGGGCCCATCGCCCTTTGCACTCAGGGTCGTTGCGAGCAGGGCGAGTCCAGGCACCACGTCTGTCCTGGATGGCGCCGGCCCAGCTGTGCCGCAATGTTGAACTGGACGTCTGACAGAGCTTTCGGCTGATACATACGGCGTAGAGGGCCCCATTAAAGCATTATCCCATGTGGTGGTAGTGCGTATAGGCCCGTGGCCAACTCAGATCAAATACCCAAATCCGTTAGGCGTGTTTAGTAACTCGCGAAGACGAACAGGATCCCTGTCGCTCCGACTTGATAAAACACGGCTCGCGGGTGCTCTTGGAGCCGACCCGTCTTTAATATTATTCTCTCGCGGGCACTCTTGGAGCCATCCCGACTTTAACAGTTTAAAGTATTGCAATATGTAAACATTTCCGTGATCATCACCCAGAGTGATCACGGCCCGATAACAAGCATGGCAAACGGACAAGGGTGAAGGGCCACAGATGGATTAACAGTATAGCTAACTAAGCATCTTAGGACAGCAGGCAAGGTGTCAATAGCAGACGACGAAATCAGGCTATGCATCAGAATAGGAGCTATCAGAATACCAACAGAAGCAATTCTAATGCAAGCATTAGAGAGAAAGAGTAGGCGATATCTGGATGATCAAGGGGGTTTTGCTTGCCTGGAAGCTCTGCTGAAAGGGGCTGGTCGTCTGAAGGCTGCTCGTCTGGAGCGTAGTCGTACTCAGCTGAGTCAGCGGCAGTCTCGGGGTCTATCGGGAGAGAAGGAGGGGGAAGAAACAATAAATACACGGCAACAAATGCAATCACTATGCATGACATGCCTAAATGATAAGCAAGTGTGGTATATTGCCGCTCTAGCTATTCTAGATGTTTTTGGAATTTATTTGGAATTATTCTACCATAGACATGCACTATTCATTTATCGGAAACATGCAAAAAGTTCCATGTTCATCTATTTAGAGGGTTCTAACATAAGTGCAGATGGCATATTCGGATTCTTCATATTTTTCTGATCATTTTTCATATATAAATTATTTTCATCCGAGTTACGGTTTATTTTATATGATTTTTCAAAGTTTTAATCATTTTCTGAATTTTCTGGAATTAATTAATTCGAATTATCCATAACAGTAATAGGTGACGTCATCATGACGTCAGTGTTACATCAGCGGGTCAAACCCGGCTGACCAGAGTCAAACCTGACCAGTGGGTCCCACTGGTCAGTGACTCAAGACTAAACAAAGTCTAATTTAAATTAAATAGAGGTTAATTAGCTAGCGGGTCCCATCTGTCAGTGTCACATTAGTTAATTAATTAATTTAATTAGGTTTAACAGATTAATTTAATTACAAAACATTAATTAACCACGTGGGGCCCGCATGTCAGCCACTGTGGTTGCCCAGTCAGCAGGGTTGACTGGTGAACCCAGTCCATGGGGCTCCACGGGCCCACAGTCAGCGACCCAGAGGGGTCCTACGTGGCGGCCACATCGGCCGGCCGGTGTTTAAACGCCGGCGAGCTCGTTTTTGCGGCGGAGGCGCACGGGAGGTGGTCGGGTTTCGTCTACGGTAGGTCTCCGGACCCGTGGTTGGGCTTGTTCGAACGAGGGCGTCGAGACGCGTCGATTGGCGGTGGTGCCGTGGCCGGAGAGGCCTTATATCGACGACGGCAAGCTCTTCAGCGATAGCCGGAGTTTGAGCAGTGGCGAGATCGGTGAGGCGGGGCGCAAACAAGCGAGCGGAACGCCTAGTGGGACGCTACGCGATGCAGCGATGACAACGGGCACAATCCCGTGACCAAAAGGTCACCGGAGTCACGCCGGCGACGAGCTCGTGCGGCGATGCGTTCGGCCATGACAAATGCGGCAGCTACGGGCTCGATATGAGGCAGAGGAGAGGGAGATCCGATGCGGGTGCTCACCGGGCTCCTGTAGATGTGCTCAAGTGGGCTCGGGGAAGCTCGTCGGCGGCGAATCGGCGACGGAGACGACGATGCCCGAGGAGGAAGAAGAGGACGTAGCGCTCACTGTGGCGGCTCCCGACTCCAACGACTTGCACCGAATGGCGTAGCGGACGACGGCGGTGAGCTACGACATGACGGCGCTGCGTGGGGATGACGGAGGACGCGGGATCGACGACGATGGCGGAGGGAGCTTTCAGGCGAGCTCCTGCGCGAGTGACAGAGGGGGCGAGGGGGAAATGAGAGGGGTCTAGGGTTTACGGGAGGCCGCGGGGAGGCCTTATCCACGCCGGGGAGGGCTCGGATGAACGGCGTGTGGCGATCGGCGGCTCGGCCGCGCGTGCGCTGACACGGAGGTGGGAGGAGGGAGACGACCCCCTGGTGGGCTGGGCTGTGCACTGTGCACTCACAGCCCACCAGCACAGTAAGTCTTCGCTCTTTTTATTTTTATTTTTCTTGTTTTCTTTTATTCTTTCTGTTTTGCAAAATGTTTGGCCATAAAATGACTTTTGTAAAATGTGGGGTTGTGTCACATAATTACATGGCAATATTTACCACTGCCAGAAAAAGGTTTGGAGAGAAAAAGATTTCATTTGAATTTTTATTAAATGAATTGGCAATTTAAATTGCTGTTTTGGTACTATTTTAGGATGTTAGAGTCATTTAAATAATTCAATTAATGTTGATTTTATTTTTATAATTGCTTTGGGAATATTTGCAATATTATGAACATTTTAGTTTTCAAATTTGAACAACTTTTATTTCCACTTCATATTAGAATTTCAATTTGAGTTGAAATTTGAAATGAGATATGATGCAAATGATGATCAAACACTGTTAAGCATGGTGACTTGGCATTATCAGAAGGGTGATCACTGTAGCTTAATACATGGGGATGTTACATGTTGCAAACCCATTCATATTTTTTTTGCATTATACTTATTGTTCTCTAACTTCACCATGGCTTGTACCCCCCGATACAATCCATAGATTCATCAAAACAAGCAAGTAGTGCATCAAAAACAGAATCTGTCAAAAACAGAACATTCTGTAGCAATATATTTAAAAGCCATACTTCTGCAACTCCAAAAATTCTGAAAAATTAGGACAACGTGGGAAATTCATATACCAATACTGTGTAAAAATTTCAGATTTTTTTAACACTCCAGTACAGAAACAAAATTCTAGCACTGGACACAAAACTTTCTGTTTCCCAGACAGCATCAATTATACTATCTTCCAGATCGTCCTAAAGGTTTTAGTTGGCACAAACACTAATTAAAAACACAAAAACACAATCATAACAGTAGCATAAAAGTGAAAACGCACAATAACAGAAACAAATAATAAAAATTTATTTTATTCATTGGGTTGCCTCCCAACAAGATATATTGTTTTATGCCCCTGGCTAGGCATAATGCATAGTTTCAAGTATTGTCATCTTTGGTTTTAGTTCTCGCAACCCCTAGTTCACTTCCTTTGCCATTATCAATAATATGCACTAGATGATCAAGCTTAGTGCAAAGGGTTTTTATTTCTCTCAAAACACAAAGAGAGATTTTGTGATCTAAAGCATCAACCCTCCTATCTTGTGACACCACATTGCCATTTATTTTTGAGGCAAGATTGAATATTCCACGAAAGTTATAATCCATACTAGCCTTGATTTCTTTTATTTGCTCAGTTTGACGAAAGCATTCTTGAGTGATAGGTTCGATAGTTTCAATTTTTGGCTGTCCAAATATACTTTTCATCTTTTCGTAGGTTGCAAAGGCATCACCCCCAAGAAAATCATTTTCAAATATAGAATCCAAGACACGTCTATGAACAAGGGGTAGACCAACATAAAAACCTTTAAGGAACAATTTAAGGTGAAACTGATGCCTAGAACTTACTTGTATTCTTAATAATCTATCCCATGCTTCGTCACCCAAATATTTAAAGTTTAAAATTCCTGGATCGTCTCCTAAGTACGGAGGGAAACGCATAATGGGAATAGAACTAGCCATAACGATAAAGCAAGCAAGAAAACACGCAAACAAGAAAAGGGCAAACGAAAAATATTTTTGTATTTTTGTAAAAACTTTTTAGAAGTGGGGGAGATGAAAATGAGAGGCAAATAAAATAAATTCAAGGAGATGTAAGTTTTATGCGTAGGTACTTGATAGATGTTGATGATGTATCCCCGGCAACGGCGCCAGAAATTCTTCCTGCTACTTGTAGCTTGCGTTGGTAATTCCCTGAAGAGGAAGGGAGATGCAGTACAGTAGAGATAAGTATTTCCCTCAGTTATGAAACCAAGGTTATCAATCCAGTAGGAGAATCATGCAACACCTCGTTAGCAGCACCTGCACACAAAACAACAAATCCTTGCACCCTACGCAAACAAGGGGTTGTCAATCCCTCGGCGGTAAGTTGCAAGATTAAATTGTATGTGATAGATATATAGATAGATAGATAGAAACAAAAATACAAAAATAAAATAAATAAAGAAAAAGTGCAGCAAATATTTTTAGGGTTTTAGTATATGATTTAGGTAGACCCGGGGCCATAGTTTTCACTAGAGGCTTCTCTCAAGAAAATAGCATACAGTGGGTAGACAAATTACTGTTGGGCAATTGATATAAAAGCAAATAATCATGACGATATCCAAGGCAATGATCATGTATATAGGCATCATGTCTGAGACAAGTAGACCGAATCCTGCATGCATCTACTACTATTACTCCACACATCGACCGCTATCCAGCATGCATCTAGTGTATTAAGTCCATAAAGAACGGGGCAACGCCTTAAGAACGATGACATGATGTAGACAAGATGAACTCATGTATGAATAAACCCCATCTTTTGACCCTTAATAGCTACGATACATATGTGTCATGTCCCTTTCTGTCACTGGGATTGAGCACCGCAAGATCGAACCCATTACAAAGCACCTCTTCCCATGACCAGATAAATCAATCTAGCTGGCCAAACCAAATCAATAGATCGGAGAAGAAATACGAAGCTATAATAATCATGCATAAAAGAGATCAGAAAAGACTCAAATAATATTCATGGATAATCTGATCATAAACTCACAATTCATCGGATCCCAACAAACACACCACAAAAAGTGATTACATCGGATAGAACTCCGAGAACATCGAGGAGAACATTGTATTGAAGATCAAAAAGAGAGAAGAAGCCATCTAGCTACTAACTATGGACCCAAAGGTCTGTGGTAAACTACTCATGCATCATCAGAAGGGCAGCAAGGTTGATGTAGAGCCCCTCCGTGATCGATTCCCCCTCCGGCGGAGTACCGGAGAAGGCCTCCAGATGGGATCTCTCGAGAAGAGAAACTTGCGGTGGCGAAAAAAGTATTTCGTGGACTCCCTTGAGGGTTTCTGATTTTTTGGGAATTTATAGTGGTGGAATTAGGTCAAACGGAGCTTTGTGGGCCCCACGAGGTACCAGGGCGCCCCCCCCCCAGGCGCGCCTTGGTGCCTCATGGGCACCCCCTGGGGCTTCTGGCCTTCTCCTGAAGCTTCTAGTGTTTATCTTGTCCAGAAAAAATATCTCCAAAAAGTTTCGTGGCATTTGGACTTCGTTTGGTATTGATTTTCTGTAAAACCAAAAACAGGCAAAAAACAACAACTGGCACTGGGCACTAAGTTAATAGGTTAGTCCCAAAAAATGATATATAATTGCTGTAAATGTATATAAAAACATCCAAGATTGATAATATAACAGCATGGAACAATGAAAAATTATAGATATGTTGGAGACGTATCAAGGAGCTAAAGGTAGAATTAATATTCCCTTCAAGTTGTATCGACCACCGATACAGCTCTACACACACTTTACGTTTGCTTTACCTAGAACAAGTATGAAACTAGAAGTACTTTGTAGCTGTAATACTAGAACTACTTTGCAAGAATAAAACTAGAAGTACTTTGCGAGAATAAAACTACGAGTAATTTGCAAGATAATAAAAGCTAGTTGTTTAGTAGAAAGCTTTTTTAACACAAGAGAAAGATTTGTCCATAGGCAATCGATAACTAGACCGGTAATCATTATTGCAATTTTATATGAGGGAGAGGCATGAGCTAACATACTTTCTGTACTTGGATCATATGCACTTATGATTGGAACTCTAGCAAGCATCCGCAACTACCAAAGATCATTAAGGTAAAACCCAACCATAGCATTAAGTAACAAGTCCTCTTTACTTCCATGCGCAACAACCCCCTTACTCGGGTGTAAGCTTCTGTCACTCTAGCCGCCCACTATAAGAGAATTATGAACGTATTGCAAACTCTACATCGGGAATCCCTCACGCTTGCGCGACACGGAGGGCACCATAGGACAACACCAAAATAAAACATACAACTCAAACCAACCACGATCATCAATCAACCCATAGGACAAAACGAATCCACTCAAACATCATAGGATTGCCACATATCATTGGATAATAATATATAGCATTAAGCACTATGTTTAAGTAGAGATTACAGCAGGGAGAAGAGGTGTACACCGCTGCATATAGGGGGAGAGAGCCCCTCTCCTTCTTCTTCTTCTTCCTTGACCTCCCCCCTAGAGGAGCCCCTCCGAGATTGGATCTCTCTCTCTGTTTGTCTTCTGTTTCGCGTTCCTGTTTTTTGGCCGAAAACTATTTCTTATATTCCCGGAGATCCGTAACTCCGATTGCGCTGAAATTTTAACACGATTTTTTCTTGATATAAGCTTCCTTGCGGCTAAAGAAGAGCCCCAACCGACTTACGGTGTGCCCACAAGGCACCACCACGCGGCCTGGGGGGTCATGCCAAAGTGCCTTGTGGAGGTTGTGGGCCTCCGTTTGCGTTGATTCCACCTCCCAAAAATCACATAAATTCCAAAATAATTCTCTGTAAAATTTTATTGCGTTTGGACTTCGTTTGATATGGATTTTCTGTGAAACAAAAAACAAGCAGAAAACAGGAACTGGCACTGGGCACTGGATCAATATGTTAGTCCAAGAAATCATATAAAAAGTTGCCAAAAGCATGTGGAAATTGTAGGATAATGGCATGAAACAATCAAAAATTATAGATACGACGGAGACGTATCAACATCCCCAAGCTTAATTCATGCTCGTCCTTGAGTAGGTAAATGATAAAAAAGATAATTTTTGAGGTGGAATGCTACCTAGCATAATCTTGATCATGTAATCCAATCATGGCATGAATATTAAGACATGAATGATTCAAAGCAATAGTCTATAATTTGACATAAAGACATCAATACTCAGGCATACCAACAAACAATCATGTCTTTCAAAATAAAAATGCTAAAGAAAGTTATCCCTACAAAATCATATAATCCTGTCATGCTCCATCTTCTTAACATAAAGTATTTATCATGCACTACCCCGATGACAAGCCGAGCAATTGGTTCATACTTTTTAATGCACTTCAGCTTTTTCAACCCCCACGCAATACATGAGCGCAAGCCATGGATATAGCACTATGGGTGGAATAGAATATAATGGTAGAGATTAATAAGGGGAAGTCAAAAAGGGAGAAAGTCTCGCATCAACTAGGCGGATCAATGGGCTATGGAGATGCCCATCAATCGATATCAATGCGAGGAGTAGGGATTGCCATGCAACGGATGCACTAAGAGCTATAAGTGTAGGAAAGCTCAAACTGAAAACTAAGTGGGTGTGCATCTAACTTGCTTGCTCATGAAGACCTCGGGCATTTGAGGAAGCCATCATCGGAATATGCAAGCCAAGTTCTAAAATGAAAAATTCCCACTAGTATATGAAAGTGACAACTCGGGAGACTCTTTATATGAAGAACATGGTGCTACTCTGAAGCACAAGTGTGGTAAAAGGATAGTAACATTGCCCCTTCTCTCTTTTTCTCTCATTTTTTTTGTTTTCATTTTTTCCTTTTTTTTGTTGGGCTCTTTTTTTTTTGTCCGGAGTCTCATCCCGACTTGTGGGGGAATCATGGTCTCCATCATCCTTTCCTCACTGGGACAATGCTCTAATAATGATGATCATCACACTTTTATTTACTTACAACTCGATAAAAAACTATACAAGATGACTCTATATGAATGCCTCTGGCAGTGTACCAGGATGTGGAATGATCTAGCGTAGGAAAGATATCAAAAAACGGACAAGCCATGAAAATATCATGCTAGCTATCTTATGATCATGCAAAGCAATATGAGATTGAATGGTCAAGTCATGTATATGATGATGATGGAAGTTGCATGGCAATATATCTCAGAATGGCTATGGAAATGCCATGATAGGTAGGTATGGTGGCTGTTTTGAGGAAGATATAAGGAGGCTTATGTGTGATAGAGAGTATCATATCACGGGGTTTGGATGCACCGGCGAAGTTTGCACCAACTCTCGAGGTGAGAAAGGGCAATGCACGGTACCGAAGAGGCTAGCAAATTGCGGAAGGGTGAGAGTGCGTATAATCCATGGACTCACATTAGTCATAAAGAACTCATATACTTATTGCGAAAGTTTATTAGCCCTCGAAGCAAAGTACTACTACGCATGCTCCTAGAGGGATAGATTGGTAGGACAAGGTCCATCGCTCATGTAGGAGATATGCCCTGGAGGCAATAATAAATGCTATTATTTATCTCCATGTTCATAATTAAGTTTATGTTCCATGCTATAACTGCTATGGTTCCCGAGCCCGTATATGCATAAAGGCTCTGAGGAAAACCCATGTGCACGTGTGGAATAATAAACGGTAAAAAGTATTCCTAGTCAAGCCTCTAAGACTGGCTCAAGTGTTGCATGATGATCATGTTTTCCTGATCATGGGCATGTCTATGCCGGCAACTTTGAGGGCACAATGTTAGGAGAACACTTGTGTTGAATCAACCCGATTGATGTTATGCTATGAGATACATTCGTCACAAGTTAATTGTTAATAACACAGAGAAAGTTAACGTTTGCATAATTCCTTAGACCATGAGAGTATCGAGTTTCTTCATGCTTGCTTCATGAACTTTGGGGTTTGTTAAACGTCATCCGTAAATGGGTGGCTATTACGGCGGCTTACGGGTTAATGGAAAAGTATGTCAAGGGACTTGATAGCTCAAGATTGGTATATGCTCCTCCGACGATGGAGAGATATTCTTTGGGCCCTCTCCGTGTTATGGTATCCATCATCGTCTGGCCAGACACATTGTGATTTGATCACAGGGATACCGGAACACGGGAACGAGAAAAGAGAACAAAACCGGTAATGAGGTAACTGGCATAGTGGACAAGTTGTTGATTCACGGGTGATGACCCACAAGTATAGGGGATCAATCGTAGTCCTTTCGATGAGTAAGAGTGTAGAACCGAACGAGGAGCAGAAGGAAATGACAAGCGGTTTTCAGGAAGGTATTTTCTGCAAGCACTGAAATTATCGGTAACGAGTAGTTTGATAGTAAGATAACTTGTAACAAGTGACAAGTAGCAATAGTAACAAAGTGTGCAGCAAGGTGGCCCAATCCTTTTTATAGCAAAGGACAAGCCGGAACGATCTCTTATAGTAAGTGAAGCGTTCACGAGGACACATGGGAATTTCATCTAGTCACTTTCATCATGTTTGTTTGATTCACGTTCGCTACTTTGATAATTTGATATGTGGGTGGACCAGTGCTTGGGTGCTGTTCTTACTTGAACAAACCTCCCACTTATGATTACCCCCTCTCGCAAGCATCCACAACTACGGAATGGCGCATAAACTAGGGTTTAAGCTTCTGTCACTCTAGCAACCCATCATCTAATTACTACTCCACATTGCATTCCCTTAAGCCCAAAGATGGTGAAGTGTCATGTAGTCGACATTCGCATGACACCACTAAGAGAATCAACAACATACATATCATCAAAATATCGAACGAATACTAAATTCACATGATTACTTATGACAAGACTTCTCCCATGTCCTCAAGAACAAAAGTAATTACTCACAAATCATATTCATGTCCAAGATCAGAGGGGTATTGAATAGCATAATAGATCTGAACATATAATCTTCCACCAAATAAACCAACTAGCATCAACTACAAGATGTAATCAACACTACTAGCAACCCACAGGTACCAATCTAAGGTTTTGAGACAAAGATTGAATACAAGAGATGAACTAGGGTTTGAGATGAGATGGTGCTGGTGAAGATGTTGATGAAGATTAGTCCTCCCACGATGAGAGGATCGCTGGTGATGTCGATGGCGACGATTTCCCCCTCCCGGAGGGAAGTATCCCCGGCAGAATCTCTCTGCCGGAGAGCAAAAGTGCTCCTGCCCAAGTTCCACCTCGAGACGGCGGCGCACTGTCCCGAAAGTCTTCTCTATATTTTTTCTAGGGCAAATGGACTTATATACCAGAAAATGGGGGCCAGGGGCCCCACGAGCCACTAGGGCGCGCCTAGGGGGAGGGGTGGCGCGCCCTGGTGCCTCGTGGGCACCTGGGTGGCCCCCTCTGGTACTTCTTGCTTCCAGTATTTTTTATTTATTCCAAAATAAATCTCCGTAAAATTTCAGCTCATTTGGAGATGTGCAGAATAGGTATCTCTGACATAGCTTTTTCAGGTCCAGAATTCCAGCTGCTGGCAATCTCCCTCCTTGTGTGAATCTTGCATATTAAGAGAGAAAATGCATTAGAATTGCTCCACAAAGTGTTATATTGCTCAAAAACACTATAAATAACAGTAGCAAAACATGATGCAAAATGGACGTATCAACTGCCCCAAGCTTAGACCTCGCTTGTCCTCAAGCGAAAGCCGATATCGATAATCATGTCCACATGTTTAGAGAGAGAGAGGTGTCGATAAAAAAAAATACGGACATAATAGCATCATGATCATCTATTATCTACTAAAAGCAAAATACGGGTCAAAAATTGAGAAATTAGCTAGAAAATCCCACGTTAATCAGAAACATCTAGCCATTAATTTTGTACATCATAAAATCTCCACCGTTAGATTCACTTTAATGTTGAAAAAATTACCCACCAATGCCACCGAAAATATTTATTGTATAAATATTATCCTAGAAACATCAGTGCTCGATTGTAACCTCAAAACCTAAATTTTGTATACGATATAAAAAAACAGATCGTAAGGCCACAGCAGCCGGCGGACATCTTTAGACAGATTGCAAGGCCATGGCAGGCGGCGGACACCTCTAGCGACGCATCATGTTAGTGGTAGATCGTAAGACCATGGTAGTCAGCGACCACCTCTTGGAGAGATCACGTAGGTAATTGCCCGGTGGGATCCATCCATGCATGCAAATTGACGAAGAAGGGATGCCTTCATGCAGGAGGTATGTTTCTTTTTTTGATTGATTGGCCCGTCAATTCTTTTGATAGGTCTAACGCCCCTTAGTAGGTATTCTAATGCACACAGCGTCGCCGTCGCCTTTACATCAGTACCCTCGGCCGGATGCCCGATTCGCTTAGCCTTGTGGAGCAGCTTAACCTCACAGCTAACCTCAAGGTCCCAGTATGTGAAGCCTCGGTGTCTTCGGCCGGCCGGCTGGCTGTTTCGGCGAGTGGCATAACCAAACATGTAGCTGTGCAAAGCTAGCTTCGCGGAGTAACTAGATCCACACGTGCACAGCTGACGCGAAACTCTTCATCCTGGATTCTCGTGGGCTGCTTCTACTGCTTTGTAAGCTAGCTTGCTCTAGGACTCAATCTGATGTGATTGATCAACCCCATCATACATATTAAGGCGTGAATCTGATGTGCATAGGCTAACACGGAAGTGTGGTTTAGAAGTAAATCATTATGTTGATTCTTGGGTATTCCTTTTTGTGTGTACTAACTTTTGGTTTGCATGGTTCATTAGGATGGGAGGATGCTACTCAAACATATGAATTTGTGGCAGTGGTATATACACATCATTAGTATCATTTTCAAAATAATTGAATTAGCTCCCGATCTGACAAAGTTTTCCATTATGACAGATTCCCACATAAGCAGTAAAAAAAGACCATCAAACTGCAAGCTCCGTTTCGAAATCAAGTACTGGCGGATCTCCTCGAGAAATGCCATCTGACTTCTGAAACTCCCTTCAACATCAGGTCTGTTCGGCGACCATGAGTTCCCAATCTCCTTTGCTTAGTCTGCAGTAAAACCTCCAGGAAGTACCATTTATACGAAAGAAAATATTTTGACTAATTAATTGTTTATAGGATCGATGCAATTTTAACTCGATGGATCAATGATACTTGAGTTACATTAAATCAAGTTCAATGTTACTCCTGTTGCTTCAAAATAAATAATTTACTCAATGAACTGTTTTTCAGATTGATGCAATTAATCAATAATACTTTGATTACATCCAGCAAGTTGATCAAATGGTACTTCAATTACTTCAAATATTCATATTTATCCATAAGGTACCAAGTTTTTTACTTTATTGATCACATGTTTATTTCTATTTTTGAAACCACAAACATAATGTCACATATATTGCTGATTGCTTTCAATAAAAAAAAGGAGTCATATTTGCACCAATATAATTTAAAAAGGAATAATTGTCACATACATAACATGTGATTCTATTCCCAATGTTTAGCACTTGCCAAATATACTCTTCCTATACATGCCAAATAAGATCCATCCATCTACTGGGAACAAAATGCTCACAATGTTTAAGCAACAAACTAATGAGTCCATTTACATACTTAAGACATTGAAATTTTGGGAGTGTAACAGATTTGACTATTGGATAACTGTCTGAAAATCATTCCCTTTTTGAACAATCATGAGGGAAGTTGAAGAATTATATTTATTGGAGTATGACTTTGAAATTGCTGATAGTGATACTTTTTAGAGTAGAGTAAACATCGATAAATAGTGTCCAAGCATGCGGATCCTCCATATTGAAAAACAATTTCATTTTATTAATACTATTTATGCAGGTGTCAATGTCCTACTAATGAACCATAAAAATCAAGTACTCATTTACAAGGGAGGGTGAAGAGCAAAATTCAAACATGTGCATGATTGAAGTCCTTTTGCTCTAGCAAGGAATTACATACGCAGCATCTTAAGAATCACATGAAGGATCAAACTGTGGATAATAGGAAATTATAAAGATAGCAATGATGATGACATAGTGAATAACATTCTACTATGCTTGCTCGGTTAGATGACGTTTCTAGCCATCAAAATAATAATAAATACATGGAAAACTCCTGCAGAGTTAGATGTAAATTATCTTTTAATTAAGTTTAACTTAGTATACTATGCATACATGATTTTTCATGCTTTGCGGCATAATGGACATGGTCTTCATTTCTATTGGAAATAGTTTCACGATTTGATTGAGACAATAGAAAATTATAATATCTTTACGTACATTTTCTTTCTTTTTTCATTTAGAAATTTTGTCATCTGATGGTTTCTTAAGATATTTATATCAGATGAAATTCTCAAACACATTTGTGATACTACAAAGCATTGATATTCTATATTTTACATATTTTTATAACAGATAAAGATAAAAACATCGTATGGTACAAATCTTCAAAACAATGATCATGCAAACCTTATATGGTATATATCTCTTTTGAGAGTAAATTAAATACTTTATTAAGCAGTCCCTACTATATCCAGGATAGTTGACATAGGAAACATGGTAGTTTCTACAGTTTATCTGTACAAACAAATTGAAACATTCATATACAATAATCAAAAGAATATTAGGATGTTACGCGCACAATCCATTCACTAATATAAGATGTTTTGTACATTTCAATATAGACTATATAAACACCGGAATAGATGCAATAAAACAGGAGTAGTTAAAAGATGAACATCTAAATATCTTTGGTAATCTAAACACTGAACAACGGCACACATTTGACTCAATGGAGAAGTAAAAATTTTGAGACCTTTTAGTATGAGATTAGTTGATCTTCAGTGATGATTGTACACACTAAAAATATTGCTTTATATTACTGTTGTAGCAACAATAACTCGCTCTAAAGATTATTTGTACAAAACATTTGAGACATCATAAATAATCATAATATTAAAATGATGCCACATTTGACGCTAATTTTTTTGAGGATAAATAGAATAATATATTTTCATTATTAAACATAACAAATTTCTAGCCCGCGCATCGAGCGGGCCACTGTGCTAGTTATTATAACAACAATATTTATTATCATAAAACTTCTCATGAGCAAGAAACAATTCATCACAACAATGGAGTATAAGGCATAAACTTTCTTGAAAACTAACAAACTATGTTCTCAGTCAACAATGCAATTGCAGTTCATCATATTTTCAGGAAGGGTCCATGTAGGAGCTATTTAGCAAGTCCACATACTCAACCATCATTTAGTCTTCTATGATTGCTAACACTCACGGCATATATATGGAGCAAAAAGTTTCAGCCAGACACATAGAAAGATAGGGGCTTGTGAGTTCGCCTCCCAACTTATTCACCTCAAGGGTGATGTCAACAATAATAACTCATGATCACTCGTATCCAACTGGATATATGTGCCTAGATCTTTCCCCACCACATGATGCTTGCAAAAGAGAAAAATAAAAAGGAAGTAGAGGAGAACACTATTGACTCTTGCATAAAAAGTAAATACGTAAAAGTAAAGGATAGGCCCTTCGCAGAGGGAAGCAGAGGTTGTCATGCGCTTTTTGTTGTTGGATGCAAGAGCTCTTAATGCAAAGGAACGTCACTTTATATTGCCCCTTGTGATAGCAACCTTTATTATGCAGTCTGTTGCTTTTATTTCTTTACCATCACAAGTTTGTACAAAGCTTATTTCCCTTACAATAAAAGTTCAGACATATTTAGAGGCAATTTTTATTGCTTTTTGCATCGATTACAACTTACTTTAAGGATATTGTTCAATCCATAGGTAGATATAGTGGACTCTCATGACATGAAACTGGTTTTAAGGGTTTTGGATGCACAAGTAGTATCTCTACTTGGTGCGGATGTTTGGCTAGCAAAGATATTGGGCAAGCACCACATGTTGGAGGATCTATAACAATATAACTTCTATGTGAATATGAACAAACATAATTCATTACGTTGTCTTCCTTGTCCAACGTCAACAATTTGACATAAAATACTTAATGGGGGCTCACAATCATTAAAGATGTCCAAGATAGTATATTTGCATGTGAATCTTCTCTTCCCTTATTAACTTTTTCATGAATTGCATCATTGACTAATGCTATGTTTGTTAACTTCCAATAAATTTTACCACTTATACTTTTCTTTATGTAATGTCATTACTTTCCATAAGATTAGCATATGATCTTTTTCATTATTTTCATTGCTAGAATTGGAACATGAAAGTAAAGAAGCAAAAACTCAAACTACTCTTTATTATATAACTCTCAACTCGATTACATAGATAGATAGATCACGAAGCTAACACTCGAAAATAGATCATACTAAACTTTTATTCAACTAGATCACGAAATAACTAAGGATTGAACTAAAAATAGGTAAAGATAATAAAAGTGATGGTGATACGATACCGGGGCACCTCCCCCAAGCTTGGCACAAGCCAAGGGGAGTGCCCATACCTATGTGCTCAAGTTTCCTTCTTCGGTGATGGTGGTGGTGATGAAGTGGTGGGCTTGTCCTTCACGACATTAATTAGGATCTCCTTTAGGCTCTGGATTTCCCGGAGCACATACTGTATCATCTCCGTATTCTTTTGGACTTCGGCCATAATATGTTTATTCTCTGGGCCCCAAGCGTTATTTCCTGCATCACTTTCACTCGGACGAGAGATGTCCCAATTGGAGGGTATGTGCATACGAGGAGTATTTTCGATCCCATAATTGTGAACTAAGTTATGAAAATTGTTCCGATGTAACCTATGCAAGGGCCTTCTAGGGGGAAGCCCTTCTTGTACCTCTGGATTCCCATGGCCTGAAGTGCTTCTTACGGCTTGGTGCGGGTTCGGAATTGTGGAGATGACGGCAAGGGTTCCCCTCTCGGAAGCTAGAGGGTGGACCTCGAGCGAATCTCCATCATCTTCTTCCATGGCAACTTCTCCTTCCTCCCTCCTCCTGATCTCCATCTGCATCAACCAAGCATCGTCTCCCACATTGTTGGAGGAAGAACAAGACATGGTGCCTGGCCTCAAAATCTGGCAGAAAACAACATGAAAGAAGAACAGAGGAGATTTCTACGATACGGTGGTCAAAGCGTACGGGAGTATATATAAAGATTTTTTATCTTGCAAAACAAGTAATCAAGGAGAAAACGGAGTTGGGAAGGCTCACGAGGGGCCCACGAGCCACCAGGGCGCGCCTGGGGGGGCTGGCGCGCCCTGGTGCCTCGTGGGCACCAGGTGGGTCCCCTCGGCTGTTTCTTATTTTTATATTTTTTCTAATATTCCAAAACTGACATAAAGTATATTTATGGAATTTTTGGAGTCGGTTTACTTACCGTATCACGTACCTCTTCCTTTTCAGGGTTCTAAAGCATTCTGGAAGGTCTCTCTTATGTATTCCTCCGGTGTAATTGTTTCAATAATATTAGTTTCAAAATTAATGGGGGTACCTAAAATATAGTGCTTAATTCTTTGCCCATTCACCACTCTCGGATTAGTGCCTTCGGAGTTGTTTATTTTGATGGCTCCGGAGCGATAAACTTCTTCGATGATATACGGTCCTTCCCATTTAGAGAGAAGTTTTCCTGCAAAGAATCTCAAACAAGAATTGTACAGTAGAACTTGCTCACCTACTTTAAATTCCCATTTTTGAATTCTTCTATCATGCCATCTTTTAACTTTTTCTTTAAACAATTTGGCATTTTCAAAAGCTTGGGTTCTCCATTCATCTAATGAGCTAATATCAAATAACCTCTTTTCATCGGCAAGTTTAAAATCGTAATTGAGTTCTTTAATTGCCCAATATGCTTTATGTTCTAACTCAAGAGGTAAATGACATGATTTTCCATAAACCATTTTATAAGGAGACATACCCATAGGATTTTTATAAGCAGTTCTATAAGCCCATAGTGCATCGTCAAGTTTCTTAGACCAATTCTTTCTAGATCTATTGACGGTTTTTTGCAAAATTAATTTTATTTCTCTATTGCTCAATTCAACTTGACCACTAGTTTGAGGGTGATAGGGAGATGCAATTCTATGGTTGACATCATATTTAGCAAGCAATTTACGGAATGCACCATGAATAAAATGTGAACCACCATCAGTCATTAAATATCTAGGGACTCCGAACCTTAGGAAAATTATTTCTTTAAGCATTTTAATAGAAGTGTTATGATCAGCACTACTAGTTGGAATAGCTTCTACCCACTTAGTAACGTAATCAACAGTAACTAAAATATGAGTATACCCATTGGATTTAGGAAAAGGTCCCACAAAATCGAATCCCCAAACATCAAATGGTTCAATAGCAAGTGAATAATTCACACTAGAGGAAAACAGGGCTATAATCCTGGTTTGGGAGGGCCTTTAGTGCCGGTTCTACAACCGGCACTAAAGGGGGGGGACTAAAGGCCCCCCCCCTTTAGTCCCGGTTCGTCACGGCCCGGCACTAAAGGGGCTCCACGTGGCGCTGCTGGGGCGGGGGAGGGAGGACCTTTAGTCCCGGTTGGTGTTTCCAACCAGGACTAAAGGCTCCACGTGGCGCTGCTGGGGCGGGGGAGGGAGGACCTTTAGTCCCGGTTGGTGTTACCAACCGGGACTAAAGGCTCCACCTTTAGTCCCGGTTGGTAACACCAACCGGGACTAAAGGTCCTTGCCGGGGGCTGCCTTGCCGGAGCCGGCCTTGCCGGGGGCTGCCTTGCCGGGGGCCGTCAGGAATTTTTAGAAAAAAAAATTGATTTTTTTTTGAATATTTTTTGATTTGTTTTTAAGTTTTCTTCCGATTTTCAAATCTTTGAATTATTTGACAATTTAATCTCTAATCACCCGTCCACACTGCCCCAGCACGCTTAACTTCCCGGCCGGTCACCCATCCTCTCACTGCTCCAGCCCCAGCACGCTTAACTTTCAGGTTCTATCGACCCTAGTTTCCAAGTCTGCACTTGTTGTTTTCCTGACAATAGTAAGCTATCAATCCTATTAACCCTTAGGTCTTGGTGTCACATGATTTAATTTTTTGAATTCTAGACAATTATTAAAATAAACAAAATAAGTACTAATAATATTGAATTTCAATGAAAATAAAATAAGTAATAATATTATTTTATTCATTTTTTTGCCATTTATTCATTTAATATGACATAATTAATATCTTTAAATCTGTAAATCGAAATTCGACAAATAATATATCCATTATTATCAGAAACATGTGAGGAATTCAAATATGACATCATTTATTTATTTTAAATAAAATTAATTTTTAAAATTATTAAAATTATTATTTTTGATTTGAAATAACTTTTTTTACTTTTGGAATTTTGAGAATCTGAGAAAACTTCACCGGGTAAACCCAGGTGAAATCGAGTCCCAATTTTTCTCTAGTTTTTTTTGATATATTAAACTTTTTTTTTCGACGTCGTACGCAAAAGTTATGGCCGTTTTACATTTTTTTTTCGTTTTTTTGCAAAAAAGGTCAAAATTCATATTTCAAAATTTCTATACCAACTAGACACTAAAACCTAACTACACCTCAAAGGATTTTATTTTTTGAAGATTTTATCATTTTTGTTTATTTTCTATACAAAACTAAAAAAGGCGGTCCACTGGGGGGGTAGAGTTTGAAAATTTCAGAACCCCTTTAGTCCGGGTTGGTGTCCATCCAATCATACCGTCGACTACACATCTGCTAGCACCGTCCCAGCCAGAGTCACAACTAAGGTTAACCAAGTCAGAAAGGTATGCGGCGGTCGGCTTCGAAGTATCAGGGTTTCAGACGAAAACTCGTCTGTTACAAAGGCATTTCATTTTTTAAACTTATTTCAACTCCAGACTTTTTGTGTGTTCATTATGCACCATTTGAAGCCACGCCCTCAAATTTCAACCCTTTCTGACTTCATTTGCTATTTTCATGCATTTAATGATTTTTTTGAGCTAAATGACCCTGAAATTGAAAAGCACTACAAATGAACTCTGAAAAGGTTGAAACTTGGCACGGTATCATCATTTCACCCACATAGCATGTGCTAAAAAGTTGAGAGGGTTACGGCAAAAACTGGATGCACTTCGTGTACAAAATGGACAATCTCTTTCGAAGTATCAGGGTTTCAGACGAAAACTCGTCTGTTACAAGGGCATTTCGTTTTTTTAAACTTATTTCAACTCCAGACTTTTTGTGTGTTCAATATGCACCATTCAAAGCCACATCCTCAAATTTCAACCCTTTCTAACTTCATTTGCTATTTTCATGCATTTAATGATTTTTTTGAGCTAAATGACCCTGAAATTGAAAAGCACTACAAATGAACTCTGAAAAGGTTGAAACTTGGCATGGTATCATCATTTCACCCACATAGCTTGTGATAAAAAGTTGAGAGGGTTACGGCAAAAACTGGATGCACTTCGTGTACAAACTGGACCATCTCCTTCGAAGTATCAAGGTTTCGGACGAAAACCTATCTGTTACAAAGGCATTTCATTTTTTTTAACTTATTTCAACTCCAGACTTTTTGTGCATTCAATATGCACCATACTACAACATGTTAAAATCTACAGAAAGAACTAACTAAAAATAATAAAAAACAACAATTAAATGACTAAAACAACTATATAAGCAAAACAGTATTGTTTTAATTAAAATCCTAATTGAAATTATTCTAAAAATAAACAAATAAATCTTACTGTGACAACAATCTAACACGTGACTAGGAGCAAAAAGAATTAAATTTAAAACTATTTGTAAACTCAAGTTATTCACAATCTAGGGTTTGAAGCAAATTTGAACAAATTCAAATTTAAACCATTCAAATTTGACAACTAATGGCACAAACAGAAACTATACAAAATTTTGAATCTAATGCAAAAAGAATCACTCAAAAACATCAAATATCTTAAAAGATATAAGCAATTTAAAACAGAAACTAAAAACAGAAAAAAAAAATTCAGAACCCCTTTAGTCCCGGTTGGTGTCTCCAACCGGGACTAAAGGTCCAACCTTTAGTCCCGGTTGGAGACACCAACCGGGACTAAAGCCTCAACCCCTTTAGTCCCGGTTGGTGTTACCAACCGGGACTAAAGGGGGGGCCTTTAGTCCCGGTTGGTGATACAAACCGGGACTAAAGGGGCTCGTGGGGGCCCCAGCTGACACCAGCCTGGCACAACCCCTTTAGTCCCGGTTCGTGTTACGAACCGGGACTAAAGGTCCGGAACGAACCGCGAATAATGATGCCCGTTCCGAACCGGGACTAATGGTCACATTAGTGCCGGTTCAAAACCAAACCGGGACTAATGCTGCGGACAAAAGGTCCGTTTTCTACTAGTGTCATGGGCATTTCCTGACGTCTACCAACATTACCAATTCTTTGACATTCATCACAAGATAGGACAAACTTACGAGCATCCTTGAAAAGAGTAGGCCAATAAAAACCAGATTGTAATACCTTGTGTGCAGTTCTGTCTCCCGCATGGTGTCCTCCGTAAGCCTCAGAATGACACTTCCATAGGATTTGTTCCTGTTCATGCTTAGGTATACAACGTCTAATAATACCATCTACTCCTTCTTTATAAAGATGTGGGTCATCCCAGAAGTAATGTCTTAAATCAAAGAAGAACTTTTTCTTTTGTTGGTATGTGAAACTAGGTGGTATAAATTTAGCAACAATATAATTAGCATAGTCCGCATACCATGGAGTATTACGGGAAGCATTTATGACAGCTAATTGTTCATCAGGAAAATCATCATTAATAGGTAGTGGGTCATCAAGAACATTTTCCAACAACAACAACAACAACAACAAAGCCTTTAGTCCCAAACAAGTTGGGGTAGGCTAGAGGTGAAACCCATAAGATCTCGCGACCAACTCATGGTTCTGGCACATGGATAGCAAGCTTCCACGCACCCCTGTCCATGGCTAGTTCTTTGGTGATGCTCCAATCCTTCAGGTCTCTCTTTACGGCTCTTCCCACGTCAAGTTCGGTCTACCCCGGCCTCTTTTGACATTATCAGCACGCTTTAGCCGTCCGCTATGTACTGGGGCTTCTGGAGGCCTGCGCTGAATATGTCCAAACCATCTCAGACGATGTTGGACAAGTTTCTCTTCAATTGGCGCTACCCCAACTCTATCTCGTATATCATCATTCCGGATTCGGTCCTTCCTTGTGTGGCCACACATCCATCTCAACATGCGCATCTCCGCCACACCTAACTGTTGCACATGTCGCCTTTTAGTCGGCCAACACTCAGCGCCATACAACATTGCGGGTCGAACCGCCATCCTATAGAACTTGCCTTTTAGCTTTTGTGGCACCCCCTTGTCACAGAGAATGCTAGAAGCTTAGCGCCACTTCATCCATCCGGCTTTAATTCGACGGTTCACATCTTCATCGATATCCCCATCCTTCTGCAACATTGACCCCAAATATCGAAAGGTGTCCTTCTGCGGCACCACCTGCCCATCAAGGCTAACATCCTCCTCCTCCTCGTGCCTAGTAGTACCGAAAGTGCACCTCATGTACTCGGTTTTAGTCCTACTAAGTCTAAAACCTTTCGATTCCAAAGTTTGCCTCCATAACTCCAACTTCCTGTTGACCCCCGTCCGACTCTCATCGACTAGCACCACATCGTCCGCCTATGTTGTCTCAACATAGCCGGTCCCAAGCCCGGATAAAGGAGGGGGGTTGTGATAGGCTTGGCGATCCAACGTCAAAACTCAGCCACTCTTATGGAGATGAAACCCAAAAGATCAAGAACATTTTCCATTCTAGACAAATTATCTGCTACGGGATTCTCAGCTCCCTTTCTATCAATAATATGCAAATCAAATTCTTGTAGCAATAAAACCCACCTAATGAGTCTAGGTTTAGCATCTTTATTTTCCATAATCTATTTAATACCAGCATGATCGGTGTGAATAGTTACATTAGAATCAACTATGTAAGATCTGAATTTATCACATGCAAACACAACTGCTAGAAATTCCTTTTCAGTAGTAGCATAATTTCTTTGGGCACTGTCTAGAGTTTTACTAGCATAATGGATAACATTTAATTTCTTATCAACTCTCTGTCCTAGAACAACACCAACAACATAATCACTAGCATCACACATAATTTCAAAAGGCAAGTTCAAATTAGGTGGTTGAACAATAGGTGCAGTGGTTAAGGCTTTCTTAAGTGTTTCAAAGGCTTCTAGACAATCATCATCAAAAACAAATGGAACATCTTTTTGCAAAAGATTGGTAAGAGGCCTAGTGTCGGTGTATAAAACATGGGTATTTTATACCCTGACTTATGCACAGACAGTGGCAACCTCCTTGCCGGCTAGAGCCTTGCCGGGAACCGCCAAGATCAAGGTTCGGAGTCCAGCCGCAGAAATTACCAGAAAGAAGCTCAAAGCACAACGCTCAACTAGTGCCAAAGATGAAGACATTCCTTGCCGGCAAGGCTGAACCGGCAAGGTGAAGACCCGGCAAGCTCCGTGCCGGCAAGCTTAGGCCAGCCCTCCAGCGCTCCACCTCGCTACACAGGTGTTCATTGATGTGTGAGGTGTCGACCGCGCAGGCTTGTCGGGCACGTGTCAACATGCTGGGGCAAGATTTGTCCCTAATGACACCCATCCAAGAGGCGTGTCAGGATAATACGAGGTAGCTGGTCAAGCGGTGCAGAAACCTTGCCGGGATTACCTCTCCACATGACACCTAATGTCGCATTTAATGCCTTTGTCCCAAATTGGCAGAGTTAGGTATGATAGCACTGTTTGCTATCTAATCGCTATGTAATTACTGGTTTGCCACTGTGGTAACCCCTTGAGCTATAAAAGGAGGGCCAAGGCAACAATTTAGAGGATTCGGATCCCTTTCCAAACACAAGGATGTCTCGCGTAGCTGCTCTCCCCGCGCCTTGCCGGGGCAAGCGCTCCTTGTAATGTGCTTCTTCACCATCAATACACCAAAAGCAAGAGTAGGGTTTTACGCTTCTCAGCGGCCCGAACCTGGGTAAATCCCTCGCGCTCCCCATTGTCCATGCTCTTGGTGCACATTGACCTCCCCCGCTGAACCACAAGGGGCTGCATGGCCCCATAGATGGTCGTACCCTCCGACATCTTTGGCGCGCCAGGTAGGGGAGAGTCGCTTGCGCGAACCTTGACCAGTGGGTTGCGCATCTTCTTCATCATCTTCATCATCTTCATCGACTTCATCCTCGCCCTTCTCGTCGTCGATGGCGCCCAAGAAGAAGGACATAATGATGACGGCCACCCCGCACGCATCCGCGGGCGGCGCAGGTGGCGCTGCCAATGCGGGCGGTGCGGATACCGTAGTTGGCACGACCAGCGCAGGCGGCGCGGTCGCCATGCCCACCACGGTCGGCGCAAGGGACGAGCACGCCGGAGGCAGTCGACCTCCTCGGTCCTCCGGCAGACGGAGCCGCGACGGCGCGGGCGGGGCGGATGGACGACCCCCTCCTCCTCCTCCTCGCCGCGCAGGCGAACGCAGCCACCGGAGCAGCGATACCCCGGGGCGGTGTGAGCTGGGATCCCACTGCGGCGGCGTCCAAGGATGCTGCTTCAGGTTAGACGCCGCGCCCCTCGCACAATGGGCACGGTGCAGCTCCGAGGGCGCCAACGACTCCGGGCAGCAGCGACCTCACGGCAAGACTCCTGTGGATCAAATCCCAAATCCTCAGGCACCGCCTCCGCCACAGTGACCTGCTGCTAATCATGTGCCATGGCGGCAAGATCGCGATGGCGCTCCTGCTAGCTCTGCCAGGAGTAGAGCGACGTCGCGCTCTTCGCTCCTAGCCATGCCAGCCACGGCAGCGGAAGCAATGGCGCGAGCTCAGATGCAGCTGAACTTCCCTCCAGCGGCAGAGAAGATGGATGAGTGGAGAGCCACCATCCAAAACTTGATTGGATTTGCCGAAGCCAGTAAATCGCAGCAAGCGGAGCCCTCACGGCGTCCGCAAGCGGCAGCGACATCTCCAGTCGGTGACCACATTGACGGTACTACGCTAATGGTGCAATCGCCGCCATGACAACCGCCTCAACAACAGGAACACCAACAGCCGCGACAAGCCCAGCAATCTCTTGGACCCGACGAGATGTCGATAGCCTCTTCAGATCCACGAGCGCGGCAAGATCAGCGGCAAGTGTTGCGAGATAGGCGGGCGGAAGACGCCAGCACCACCATCGAATGGCACCGAGAGGCGCGACATCAATCCGACGTGTGCAATGGACCCGTCGTTGATGAGCCTGTGCCAGGGGTTGGCGGATATCTACCTTACGAGGTTGGGTGTCCTGCCTTCACCCGCAAGTTGCGGCAAGTCCGATGGCCGTCCGTTCGAGCCTTCAAGCCAGAAGTGCCGGAAAAATATGACGGCAAGCTGAACCCGTCAGAGTTTCTAGGCATCTACACTATTGCCATGCAAGCTGCCGGAGGGAGAGACGAGAAGATCCTCGCCAACTACTTCCCGTTGGTACTAAAACCCAACGTGAGGTCTTGGTTGATGAACTTGCCGGAGAACTCCATCTCTTCGTGATCAGATCTCTGCAACAAATTCGTCGGTGCCTTTACCGGAGGCCACAAGGCCCCTGGGCAGCCCAGCAACCTGCAAGTGATCCCGCAAAGAGATGGCGAAACCTTACGCAAGTACATCTAGAGATTCAGCCGCGTACACCGCAACATTCCAGATGTGCACCCCGCAGCCATCATTGCCGCCTTCCAGGAGAAGATGAACGTTGCCCAAGACCGTCAACGAGCTCTTTACATTGGCGGATAAGTGTGCACGGGCTGAGGAAGGAAGAAGACTTCCCGGGGAGGACGCTGGCGCCGAAGTAGATTCTGAGGATGATGATGCCGCCACCCCGAGGAAGAAGGGCCGGAAGCGCAACAGGAAGCGCAAAGGCAAAACTGTTATGGCTGTCGAAGGCTCCGGCAACTCCGAGTCCGCCAAGAAAGCCAAGACTGAGAATTCCGGCAAGGAGGCTGCTGTATGCGCCACTTACCAGGAGGCGGCGGCAAACGAGAAGGCCGGCAAGTCAGATGGGCCATACTGCAAAATTCACCGCACCAAAGGCCATGATCTCCAAGAGTGCCGACATGTCGAGCACCTTGTTGAGAAGCAGAAGGCTGAATACGAGAAGCGCGACAAGGAAAAAGGCCAAGATGGTGCCGGTGGATCCGGCAAAAAGGGCCGTGGTGGTCGAGGAGGCCGCCGCGAAAAGGCCAAGCAGCAGAAAGAAAAGCCTGCTAGGGGCCGTGAGAAGAAAGAGGGAGATGGTGGAAGTGAAGAAGAAGAGGACGATGATGAGACCAGCGAACAAGGATTCCAAAAGGCAACTGAGGCCATGTGCGTTGACAGGGGCGCATCTTTGCACTCCTCTCACCGCCAGCTTAAACAGTGGGCTCGTGAGGTTAACGCGGCAGAACCGGCAATGGGCTGTCAAAAACCACTCAAATGGTCACACACGCCTATCATCTTCGATGCTGAGGACCACCCTGATCGCATAACTGCGGTCGGGTGTTTGCCATTGTTGGTTTCCCCAACAATTTGCAAGCTCCAAGTAACGAAGATGTTAGTTGACGGTGGGACCGGTCTGAATCTAATCTCTACGAAGGTAATCAAGAGGCTACAGATTCCTGACGAGGAGCTCGAAGAGACGGGCACCTTCCAAGGAGTGAACCTGGGAAGAAGCTAGCCCAAGGGAAAGATCACGTTGCCGGTAACGTTTGGCGGGGAACTGAACTACAGGAGGAAAAAGATTGTCTTCGACGCCGTCAAGATCCCCTTGCCGTACAATGGAATTCTTGGCCACCCGGCCTTGGAAAAATTCATGGCGGCATCCCACTATGCTTACAACACGTTGAAGATGCCAGGGCCGATGGGTGTCATTTCCGTCAACTCCGACAAGACATATGCGGTCATCTGCGTCGACAAGATGTACAGAGATGCGGTTGTAGCAGAAGCTGCCAAGGCACCAGCTTCCGCCAAGAAAAAAGAAAGCAAGAAATCCGGCAAGGCCTCCAGCAAGGATTCCGGGAAGCGCACCTCTTCGGAGTGCTGCGCACCTGTTGAGGACTTGCTGGAGTGCTTTGCTGGTAAGAAATCCAAAGCCACTGCACTAGCAACCAAGAAGGTGTCGGCGAGGGAGGATGGTACTTTCACCATCAGCGCCACCCTTGACAGCAAATAGGAAAGCGCGCTCAGCAGGACCGATGAAATGGACTCCGGAGGCGGAGGCCGCGCTGCAGGACTTCAAAAGATACCTCTCCTCCGCACCAACACTAGTTGCGCCAAGACCACAAGAGCCGTTGCTGCTATACATAGCGGCAACGAATCAAGTGGCTAGTGCTACACTAGTGGCGCAGAGGGAACTCGATGACGAGGAAGCAACTACGACAAACCCATCCAGTGACAAATCAGAGTCTTTTCCGGCAAGATCTGGTGACGATAAGTCAGAAACAGGGCAAGCAAATGAAGTTGATCAACAAGCAGGGCCGAAGAAGAAAGTGGTGCAGCAACTAGTGTATTTTGTTAGTTCCCTTCTGCAGGGGGCTAGATCGAGATACTCTGGGGTGCAGAAATTGCTTTTCGGTCTCCTTATGGCCTCGAGAAAACTGCGCCACTACTTCCAAGCACACGAGATTACCGTCGTCACTCGCTTTCCGTTGCAACGCATCTTGAGAAATCCAGAGGCAACCGATAGGATAGTGGAGTGGGCGTTGGAATTGTCAAGCTTTGCACTCAAGTTTGAGAGCACTTCAACCATTCAGAGCAGGGCCTTGGCGGAGTTCATCGCCAAATGGACGCCAACGCAACACGAAGAAATTCAAGAGTCAGTTCTCCCCGGCAAAGAGACATCAAAGGAATGGGTCATGTACTTTGATGGTGCCTTCTCGCTGCAGGGCGCCGGTGACAGAGTGCTGCTTATCGCACCCACCGGAGAGTACCTCAAGTATGTGGTCCAAATGCACTTTCCCAGGGAGCAAGCTACGAACAACACTGCTGAGTATGAAGGACTTCCTGCCGGTCTTAGGATCGCAGTAGACCTTGGGATAAAAAAATTGATCATCTGCGGCGACTCGCAGCTTGTTGTAAAGCAAGTGAACAAAGATTATCAGAGCCCATTAATGGAGGCATATGTAGAAGAAGTGAGGAAATTGGAAGAACACTTTGACGGGTTGCAAACCGAGCACATCCCTCGTGCGGAAAACAGCGTCGCTGATAGACTGTCAAAGTGTGCCGCTCAAAAGCTTCCCGTGGAACCGGGAACTTTTGTGCTCCATTTGAATCAACCAACAGTCGCCCCATCGACGCAGGCCAACAAGAGAAGAAAGTTAAGTACCGGCAAGTACTTTCCGGCAGAGCTCTCGAAAGCCGCCGACAAGGACGTTGCCGGGAACAACAATACGGTTGCCGGTGAGCAGCCGCTTAGCGCAGAACCACAAGTTCTTGCCGCAGAAGCACACGCTCCCATAGCCGAGGAGATGCCTTTAGTCCTTGTTGTCGAGCCGCAGGCTCCGACATGGGCACAGCAGATAGTCCGTTTCCTTTAAACAAGAGGGCTTCCCGATGAGCAAGAAGAAGCAGAGAAAGTAGCCCGTCAGTCAAGTATGTATCAATTTGTGGATAGCATCCTATACAGAAAACGACCAAATGGTGTGAAATTGAAGTGCATTTGCCAGGAAGATGGTCTAAAGCTGTTGGCGGAGATACACGGAGGCATATGTGGCTCTCACATAGGATCAAGGGCTCTTGTCGGCAAAGCTTTTCGACAAGGTTTCTATTGGCCCACTGCCCTCCAGGATGCGACTGAGCTAGTAACCAAGTGTGAAGCATGCCAGTTCCATTCAAAGAGCATACATCAACCGGCTCAAGCCCTCCAAACAATCCCTCTCTCCTGGCCCTTTTCGGTCTGGGGGCTCGATATCTTGGGCCCCTTTCCCCGTGCTGCCGGGGGCTTTGAGTTCTTGTACGTCGCCATCGACAAGTTCACAAAGTGGCCTGAAGTGGAGCCAGTGAGGAAGGTGACAACACAATCAGCCGTCAAGTTCTTTAAAGGATTCGTTTGCCATTTCGGGGTTCCCAACAGGATCATCACCGACAACGGCACACAATTCACGAGCCGCACCTTCATGCAGTATATCCAAGACCTCGGCAGCAAAATCTGTTTTGCATCTGTTGCTCACCCGAGAAGCAACGGCCAGGCAGAAAGGATGAACGCTGAAGTGCTATGTGGCCTCAAGACAAGGACCTTTGACAGGCTGCGCAAGTGTGGAAGACACTGGATTGATGAGTTGCCGGCGGTTCTTTGGTCACTCAGAACGACGCCAAATCGATCTACCGGCCAAACACCCGTCTCCCTAATCTATGGTGCAGAAGTGGTGCTCCCCACGGAACTCATATACGGGCCACCTCGAGTGCTCGCTTACGATGAAGCTGAGCAAGAGCGGCTGCGGCAAGATGACGCATTGGTCCTTGAGGAAGATCATCTTCGGGCGGCTGTGCGAGCTGCACGCTACCAGCAAGCCTTGCGCCGCTACCATAGCCGCAAAATGCACGCCCGAAGCCTTGAGGAAGGCGACCTTGTTCTTCAGCGTGTTCAGTCCGCCAAGGGATCAAACAAGTTGACGCCAAAGTGGGAAGGCCCTTACCGGGTAGTATGAGTCACCAGGCCTGGCGCAGTCCGTCTGGAGACCGAAGATGGCACCCCGGTGCAGAACTCATGGAATATTGAGCATCTTCGTAAGTTCTACCCGTGAGGCACAGTTGTCGGGTCATGTACCGGCAACACCTTTTGTACAAGCCTTGTTGACCAGACATGTAACCCTTTGTACAAAGCCAGGCGCAGATCCTGTGCATAATAAAGCTAAGTATTTCGAAACTCCTCGTACATGTTCATTTATGTGTCGATGCATGTGATGTTGCGATTTACGCTTTAGTTTGTATAAAATGACTGATGAGCCGTCAAGGTTCCCAAACCACTCTTTTCTCTTCTTTCTTTTTCTTAAAAGGATGAGGAGGTTCCCTCGAATGCAAGTTCCCCAGAGGGAGTGGAGATGGGGTACCATTCTTAACGACGTTCAAGCGATCATTTTGTACAACGAGAGAAACGGCACAAGGAAGAGCTAAGTTGTAAAAACTTTGAAATTTTTTCCTGTTACATTCGCGTTCCCCCTTGAACGGTTCTGAGATTTGTATGAGAAACCTACACGCGAGAGGAACCTTGTCGCGCTCAGTCCGCGCCCTAGGTTGCCTCGAGTCCGCTCAGCAAGATTGGCGGCTGCGTTCTGGCCCGGCACGTCACCTTGCCTGCAGCGGCACTTCTAGCAGGCTGCTAAGGACCTGTTCCTCGAAGCACTCATAGCAAGTGTGCGCACTGGTAAGGCTCCGATAAGCGTAGGGTACACAAATCATACAAAGGTGGAATAAAACGAGGGGAACGACGCACGTACATTCAAGCGGTGCAAGTCATGTTACATCACAGAAATAGTGCTGGGCTAACAAAAGATTAAATGTATCTTGAACATGGCAGCAGAATGGTGGATGTAGCGGCAAGCTCAGTCTCGGCGGTTGCCTTGGACCCTGGGGATTTGGAGAACCTTGTAGGCAAGAGGGGCAGCGATCTTGTCGGCAGCGGTGACGTCTGTGCTATCCGGCAACCTCCTAAAGACCCCGGAGAGATCAAGGCCAGGATTGCGATGAGCGATCTTGAGCAGCACCCTGTACACAATTTCACGCGCAAACTTTCGGGATTCATTGGCGAACGAAGCAGATCTGTCCTCGTGATATGTCTTCATGGCGTCGATGAGGCCCTCGAAGAACTTGGTCAGGCGCACGCTGGTGGCCTCCTTGTCGTTGACGGTGATGCCCCAGCTCTTCATGTCCATCATGGCAATCTGGGAGCTGATGCGTTCGGCGGCATTGACAAGCCTGCCGGTCCAGAGGGAGAGAGGTTCTCGTGCAGCTGGGTGTAGTTGCTTTCAGCCTCCTCCTTCGAGGCCTCCTCCTTTTCCAGCTTCTCCGTCAAGACCCTCTCCCTCTCCTTGGCGGCAGTGTCGAGATCTTGGTTCTTGGACGACAGCTGCACTTGCAAGTCCCCCAAAGTGTGGGCTGCCTTCATCGCTTCGTCCTTGAGAACCTCGATCTCCTTGCCGCTGCCGATGAGGTCCTCCTTCAGTTTGGCCACCTAGGATTCCAGTTCTGCCTTGGCGGAGTCAGCGGCAGCAGCCTTATCAGTGGCCTCCTTGAGCTTGGTGGCGTTCTCCGAGGCCTGGGCTTCAATAAGCTTCTTGTGCCCATCCTCCAGCTCCTGGGTCCGCCGTTTGAGGAGCGCTTCAATCTCATCATCCTTACCGCGAAGAGTGGCGGTAAGGGCTTCTTCCCGCGCGGCAAGATCCTTCTCCTTGGCATTGAGCAGCGTTTCGCGCTCTGTCAGCTTGCCGTCGCGGGTCGCCGCTCTTTCAGCAGCAGCGTTGAGATTGCGGGCCTACTGACTGTACCATGTGTGCAGCTCATCCGCCTTCTCCCTTAGCTTCCGATCAACCAAATCCACAGCCTTGCGCTCTTCGTGCACTTTGTCCCACCTCCGGCTGTACCGTTCCTGGACGCCCTTGAACCCGACGGCCATGATTTCCATGAAAGCAAGATCTTCGGTGTTGTCGGCTGCGTCGGTGGATTTGTCGGTTCTTTGGACAAAGGGGAGCAGGATCCGAGCTATCTCCTCATCAAAGCTTGCCCTACGATGCCAGAGGAACTGGGGGCTCCGGACTCGTGCTGAGGGGCGACCAACGCCAAGTCACTTGATGGAGCTGGCGGGATTGACACCACTAACTGGTTGCCAGGAATTGGCGCATCAACATTGGCGGGCGTCTTCTCCGCATCCATCCTGGCGGGGTCGGGCATGCTGTCGGAAGCCCTCTCGGACTCGCCGGTGAGTGTTCCGGTCTCCTTGGCAACCTGTGTAGGGCCCTCTTTAGCGGCGATCTTGACGGCTTCCTCGGCGGCATCCCTTGCGATATCAGCCACCTCCACAAGGACTTCACCTTCGTCAGGGGAGGTTTGAGCTGTGGATCAAGGCAAAAACAAGGGTGAGATAGAATTCGAGATCACAAGTCAAGTTCAAGAAGACAAAAAGAAATCTTTCCCGGAAGAGGCGTACAAAGGCAAGAGGATTACCTGTTGGTGTTTGCTGAGGAAGGGCTCCTTCCCCGAGAACCTGCGTTGCTGGCGCACGGTTGTCGGCGGCCCCGCTCGTCGGGGTAGCCCCCATGCGGGCAAACTCATCGGTGGAGGCCCTTGACGGGGAAGCGCTTCCCGGGATATTGACGGATGGGGGAGCCACGGTTGGATCCGCTTCTTGGCGCTCTTCTTCTTGGCGGGCCTCCTCTGTCTCCACGATAGGCTCAGCAGCAGGGACTCCAGTACCGGTGCTAGTGGTAAGCACCTGCACCACATCCTCGCACAGGGGGCTCGGCTGGGGCCTGGTAACGATGGCTTCAGCCATTACAACCCCCTGCGCAGCGCTTGCCGCAGGGTCCTGTGCTACTGCAGACCTGGGCCGCTTCGATCGATGCATGAGCGGTTCTGGGTCCCTGTCAAGACAGAAGGAATCAAGTTAAAATGGCAATCAAGTGGAATCAAGGCTTGGCGGGAATACGCGAAGTACGTACTCCTCCTCCTCCTCGGACTGGCCAAGGACGTCGAAATCGTACATCACTGGCGGGGGCGACTCCCTCGCCCTCTTGAGTGCCGGAGGAGGTGAATCCATCGGCTGAAGGAGCTCGGCTTGCTCGGCAACCTCTGGCCGGGGAGATGAAGGCTGAGTCCGGGGACGCTGGGTGGACTGCCGGCGTACTTCTTGGCGGCCGGCCTTCGTGGTCGTCTTCTTCACCGTGGGGCCAGCCCTCGGCGAAGAAGTGCATACCGGCTCTTAGCTGACCGCCCTCTGAAGACGACGTCTCTTCATTGGGGCTCGAGGGCCCTCTTCTTCATCGGGCTCTCCGGCGGCTTCAGTTCCGGCAACTTCGTCCCCGGCAGCCTCGGCCCCGACAACCTTGGCTTCGGCCGTCTCATCCACGGCAGGCTCCTCTTGATGCTCCTCGGTGGCCTCTTCATCAGGCTGCTCCTCTTCTTCGTCCTCAGCTGCCGCGGCACTGGAACCGCCTGCCGCATCGATCCTCGCGATCTCTGCGGCCTTGCTGGCGATATACGCCAGTTACTCCTCGGTGGTGGCCCAGATGAGGTCCGTTTCCTTCCGGGAAGCTCTCTCCGTCAGGTTGGAGGCCCACTCCATCTCGAACTCCAAAGCGGGCAAATCCTAGTCTGCCTTCACTCTGTGGGCGTCACAATCCGGCATCACCGCCAAGATGGAGTCCTTGGCGGAGTTGATGTGCAGCGGGATGATCTGGTCCGGCAAGTGGAATACGCCGGTTTTCCGGAACAGCTCCTCACAGAGGCTGGCATGCTCCATAACCAACAAATTATTGCTGGTCCCAGGATACAGCCGCATGACGTCGGCAACATTCTGGTACTCCCAACCAAATCTCTCTCTCTTCTGCAGCGGCGCTATGCGTCGCCGGAGGAAATCAGCGCCAACTATCTCTATGGTCAGCTTGGCAGCCTTAAGGCAGGCGATCCTGTTCAGGGCCGGGCGAAGCTTGGCGTCAGTAGCGCCCATGCTGCTCTAGTTCTTGCCGCGCGTGACCCTCACTATGCGCGGTATGCAGAATTGGGGAAAATCTTTCTCCTGGATCCAGCACCACTCGGCCCTCCATTCTTCCCACTTGACATGGAGCTGCCCGGCAAGGTACTCGCCCTTCGTCTTTCCCTGGGAATCTAGGCCACGCTGCCGGAGAGTGACTTGTCTTCGATCCGGGGAATGAAAAAGTGGCGGAACAGATCCACGTTGGGGGCCACTCCGACGAAGTTCTCGCACAGATGAGCGAAAACCGCCCTGCAAGTCATCGCATTCGGAGTGAAGTCCAGCAGTCTGAACCCATAACTGAACATCATCGCACTGAAGAAATCTGAGTAGGAAGGGACCAAACCACAGTAAAAGTACGCGTAGAAGAACGGATAAGAATCCACGTGATCTTTGTTGCCTTCGGGAAGCACCACGGGTGCCTTGTGATCCTTGGTGTCCCTCCCCCACATGTACGCGTACCTCCTGATTAGCTCGTTGGCGTCCAAGGAGCATGGCGAGAAGATTGCATTCTCCCTCCGCCGCTTCTCTAGCTCTTCCAATGCATTCTTCTTCTCCTCTGCCTTGGGATCGAGCGGCTTGGCAGTCTTCTTCTTCCCCGCTGCGTCGGCTCTCTTGGGCGCCATTAGCGACCAAAGGGGAAGGGGGAGGTCGATTGGGGATGCGAAGCAGTGGCGGCGGAAGCAGTTCTGGCTTGAGGAGGAAGATGAAACAGGGGAAAGCAGGGGCGAATGAGCCCCGCCTCCTCGCGGTTGCCTTTTTATGGGGAAGGCACGAGGGGAGGCTGGCTCTTCACTGTTTACCCCAGCCACGTTCTTTTACAGGCGCAGTACCGCAAAATAACCGCAACAGTCCAAGTCCCCATGACCCGCATTTAATGTGTGAATTGGACGTGCGTCAGGATAATCATCATGACCGAAAATTACAACGGTAGTTCCCCGCCGTGTGTCTGTGCATTCTTTGGGCCTAGCCCGACGACGCTTCGGACGTGCGTACGACCCAGGCCCGGGGGCTCCTGTCGGTGTATAAAACATGGGTATTTTATACCCTGACTTATGCATAGATAGTGGCAACCTCCTTGCCGGCCAGAGCCTTGTCGGGAACCGCCAAGATCAAGGTTCGGAGTCCAGCCACAGAAATTACCAGAAAGAAGCTCAAAGCACAACGCTCAACTAGTGCCAAAGATGAAGACATTCCTTGCCAGCAAGGCTGAACCGGCAAGGTGAAGACCCGGCAAGCTCCATGCCGGCAAGTGCAGGCCAGCCCTCCAGCGCTCCACCTCGCTGCACAGGTGTTCGCTGATGTGTGAGGTGTCGACCGCGCAGGTTGGTTGGTGAGGCTTGTCGGGCACGTGTCAGCACGTTGGGGCAAGATTTGTCCCTAACGACACCCGTCCTAGAGGCGTGTCAGGATAATACGAGGTAGCTGGTCAAGCAGTGCAGAAACCTTGCCGGGATTACCTCTCCACATGACACCTAACGTCGCATTTAATGCCTTTGTCCCAAATTGGCAGAGTTAGGTATGATAGCACTGTTTGCTATCTAATCGCTATGTAATTACTGTTTTGCCACTGTGGTAACCCCTTGAGCTATAAAAGAAGGGCCAAGGCAACAGTCTAGAGGATTCGGATCCCTTTCCAAACACAAGCACGTCTCGTGTAGCTGCTTTCCCCGTGCCTTGCCGGGGCAAGGGCTCCTTGTACTATGCTTCTTCACCATCAATACACCAAAAGCAGGAGTAGGGTTTTATACTTCTCAGCGGCCCGAACCTGGGTAAATCCCTCACGCTCCGCATTGTCCATGCTCTTTGTGCACGTCGATCCCCCCCGCCGAACCACAAGGGGCTGCATGGCCCCATAGATGGTCGTACCCTCCGACACCTAGAAATTTTAGAGAAGTCTTTAATAAATCTCCTATAGAAACCAGCATGACCTAGGAAACTTCTTATACCTTTAATATCTTTAGGACATGGCATTTTCTCAATAGCATCAACCTTAGCTTTATCAACTTCAATACCTCTTTCAGAAATTTTATGCCCCAAGACAATGCCTTCATGCACCATAAAGTGGCACTTCTCCCAATTCAAGACAAGATTAGTTTCTTCACATCTCTGCAAAATTCGATCAAGGTTGCTTAAGAAATCATCGAAAGAAGTTCCGTAAACAGAAAAATCATCCATGAACACCTCAACAATCTTTTCACAAAAGTCAGAGAATATAGCAGTCATACATCTTTGAAAGGTAGCAGGTGCATTGCATAAACCAAAAGGCATACGTCTATAAGCATAAGTTCCAAAAGGACAAGTAAAGGTGGTTTTCTCTTGATCGGGTTGTGATATGGGTATTTGAGAAAAACCAGAATAACCATCTAGGAAACAAAAGTGTGTATGCTTAGACAATCTTTCTAACATTTGATCAATAAAAGGTAAGGGGTAATGATCTTTTCTAGTAGCTTTGTTTAATTTTCTAAAATCGATCACCATCCTATAACTAGTTACAATTATTTGTGGAATGAGTTCATTTTTATCATTAGGAACAACGGTAATACCTCCTTTCTTAGGGACACAATGAACGGGACTCACTCATCTACTATCAGCTATGGGATAGATTATACCTGCTTCCAGAAGTTTTAATATTTCGGTTCTTACCACCTCTTTCATCTTAGGATTTAATCGTCGTTGGTGGTCGACAACTGGTTTAGCATCAGGCTCCATATTAATTTTGTGCTGACATAGAGTGGGACTAATGCCCTTAAGATCATCAAGAGTATATCCAATAGTAGCTCGGTGCTTCCTCAGAGTTTTTAGTAATCTCTTTTCTTCATGCGCTGAAAGGTTAGCACTAATAATAACATGATATATCTTCTTTTCATCTAGATAAGCATATTTCAATGTATCAGGCAATTGCTTCAATTCAAACACAGGATCACCTTTAGGTGGAGGAGGGCCTCCAAGAGTTTCAACAGGAAAATTGTGTTTAAGGATAGGTGGTTGATCAAAGAACATCTTATATATTTCATTTCTTTCATGCATATGCATATCGTTTTCGTGGTCTAGCAAATATTGTTCTAACAGATTAGTAGGAGGTACGGCAATAGAAGCAAGACCAATAATTTCATCTTTACAAGGCAATTCTTTATCATCAGGTTGTCTATGAAACTTGGAGAAATTAAACTCATGAGATATATCACCAAATTTAACTCGAACCTTTTCTTTAACACAATCAATTTCAGCATTAACGGTATTCAAGAAAGGTCTACCAAATATGATGGGACAAAAAATATCTTGTTGTGAACCAAGTACTAAGAAATCAGTAGGGTATTTGATTTTACCACACAAGACATCAACATCTCTAACAATCCCAAGTGGTGTAATAGTATCTCTATTCGCTAGCTTAATAGTAACATCAATATCTTCAATCTCAACAGGTGCAATATCATGCATTACTTCTTGATATAAAGAAAATGGAATAGCACTCACACTAGCACCCATATCACACAAACCATGATAGCAATGATCTCCAATCTTAACAGAAACAACAGGCATGCGAACTACGGGCTTGTTCTTGTCTAACATATCTCGTTCATTTCTAACAGGTTTAGCAATTCTGGGAGCCTCATCACAAAAGTAAATAACATGCCCATCTATATTATCGACTAATAGATCTTTAACCATAGCAACATCAGGTTCAACTTTAATTTGTTCGGAGGGTCTAGGTGCTCTAATATTACTTTTGTTAACCACAGTTGAAACTTTAGCATGTTCCTTAATCCTAACAGGAAAAGGTGGTTTCTCAATATAAGCAGTAGGCACAACTGGATCAACATGGTAAACAATTGTTTCTTCTTTAACACTAATGGGTTCCTCAATCTTTTCTTTAACATGGGGATGATATTTAAACCACTTCTCCTTAGGGAGATCAACATGAGTAGCAAATGATTCACAAAAGGAAGCTACTATCTCAGAGTCAAGTCCATATTTAGTGCTAAACTTATGAAAAGCATCGGTGGCCACAAAAGATTTAACACAATCGAACTCAAGTATTATACCTGACTCATTACCTTTGTCGAGTTCCCAATCTTCAGAGTTGCGTTTAATTCTTTCCAGAAGATCCCATCTGAATTCAATAGTTCTCTTCATAAAGGAGCCAGTCGAAGAAGAATCGAGCATAGTTTGATTATCATGAGAAAGCCGAGCATAAAAATTCTGTAAGATAATTTCTTTTGAGAGCTCATGATTGGGGCATGTGTACATCATGTACTTAAGCCTCCCCCAAGCTTGAGCGATGCTTTCTCCTTCACGAGGCCAAAAATTATATATATAATTCCGATCACGATGAACCAAATGCATAGGATAAAATTTCTGATGGAATTCTAGTTTCAATCGGTTCCAGTCCCATGTATCAGTATCATCACATAGCCTATATCATATCAATGCCTTTCCCTCCAAAGACAAAGGGAATACTTTCTTCTTAACTCCATCTCCGGATAAACCTGCAAGCTTAAACAATCCACAAATTTCATACACATAGATCAAGTGCATATGAGGATGTACCGTTCCATCTCCTACATAAGGATTAGCTAGCAGTTTCTCTATCATACCCGGAGGAATCTCATAATAAATATTTTCAGTAGGTGCATGATACGTCTCCAACGTATCTATAATTTTTTATTGTTCCATGTTGTTATATTATCAATCTTGGATGTTTTTATATACATTTACAACAATTATATATCATTTTTTGGGACTAACCTATTAACTTAGTGCCCAGTGCCAGTTGCTGTTTTCTGCCTGTTTTTGGTTTTACAGAAAATCAATACCAAACGAAGTCCAAATGCCACGAAACTTTTTGGAGAATTTTTCTGGACAAGATAAACACTAGAAGCTTCGAGAGAAGGCCAGAAGCCCCAAGGGGTGCCCACGAGGCACCAGGGCACACCTGGGGGGGCAGGCGCGCCCTGGTACCTCGTGGGGCCCACAGAGCTCCGTTTGACCTAATTCCACCACTATAAATTCCCAAAAAATCAGAAACCCTCAGGGGAGTCCACGAAATACTTTTTCCGCCACCTTAAGTTTCTGTTCTTGAGAGATCCCATCTGGAGGCCTTCTCCGGTACTCCGCCGGAGGGGGAATCAATCACGGAGGGGCTCTACATCAACCATGCTGCCCTTCCGATGATGCGTGAGTTGTTTGCCGCAGACCTTTGGGTCCATAGTTAGTAGCTAGATGGTTTTCTTCTCTCTTTTTGATCTTCAATACAATGTTCTTCTCGATGTTCTTGGAGTTCTATCCGATGTAATCACTTTTTGTGTTGTGTTTGTTGGGATCCGATGAATTGGGAGTTTATGATCAGATTATCCATGAATATTATTTGAGTCTTTTCTGATCTCTTTAAAGCATGATTATTATAGCTTAGTATTTCTTCTTCGATCTATTGATTTGGTTTGGCCAACTAGATTGATTTCTCTTGCCATGGGAAGAGGTGCTTTGTAATGGGTTCGATCTTGCGGTGCTCAATCCCAGTGACAGAAAGGGACATGACACGTATGTATCATTGCTATTAAGGGTAAAAAGATGGGGTTTATTCATGCGTGAGTTTATCTTGTCTACATCATGTCATCATTCTTAAGGCGTTACTCCGTAATTTATGGACTTAATACACTAGATGCATGCTGGATAGCGGTCGATGTGTGGAGTAATAGTAGTAGATGCAGGCAGGAGTCGGTCTACTTGTCTCAGACGTGATGCCTATATACATGATCATTGCCTTGGATATCGTCATGATTATTTGCTTTTCTATCAATTGCCCAACAGTAATTTGTCTACCCACCATACGCTATTTTCTTGAGAGAAGCCTCTAGTGAAAACTATGGCCCCCGGGTCTATCTAAATCATATTAATAAAACCCTAAAAATATTGCTGCACTTTTCTTTTATTTATTTTATTTTTTATTTTTGTTTCAATCTATCTATCTATCACATACAATTTAATCTTGCAACTTACCGCCGAGGGATTGACAACCCCTTTTTTGCGTTGGGTGCAAGGATTTGTTGTTTTGTGTGCAGGTGCTGCTAATGAGGTGTTGCGTGATTCTCCTACTGGATTGATAACCTTGGTTTCATAACTGAGGGAAATACTTATCTCTACTGTACTGCATCTCCCTTCCTCTTCAGGGAATTACCAACGCAAGCTACAAGTAGCAGGAAGAATTTCTGGCGCCGTTGCCGTGGAGACATCATCAACATCTATCAAGTACCTACGCATAAAACGCTCATCTCCTTGCATTTACTTTATTTGCATTTGCCTCTCGTTTTCATCTCCCCCACTTCTAAAAAGTTTTTACAAAAATACAAAAATATTATTCGTTTGCCCTTTTCTTGTTTGCGTGTTTGCTTGGTTGCTTTATCGTTATGGCTAGTTCTATTCCCATTATGCGTTTCCCTCTGTACTTAGGAGACGATCCAGGAATTTTAAACTTCAAATATTTGGGTGACGAATCTTTAAAACAAGCATGGGATAGATTATTAAGAATACAAGTAAGTGCTAGACATCAGTTTCATCTTAAATTGTTCCTTAAAGGTTTTTCTGTTGGTCTACCCCTTGCTCATAGACGTGTCTTGGATTCTATATTTGAAAATGATTTTCTTGGGGGTGATGCCTTTGCAACCTACGAAAAGATGAAAAGTATATTTGGACAGCCAAAAATTGAAACTACCGAACCTATCACTCAAGAATGCTTTCGTCAAACTGAGCAAATAAAAGAAATCAAGGCTACTTTGGATTCTAACTTTCGAGGAATATTCAATCTTGCCTCAAAAATAAATGGCAATGTGGTGTCACAAGATAGGAGGGTTGATGCTTTAGATCACAAAATCTCTCTTTGTGTTTTGAGAGAAATAAAAACCCTTTGCATTAAGCTTGATCATCTAGTGCATATTATTGATAATGGCAAAGAAAGTGAACTAGGGGTTGCGAGAACTAAAACCAAGTATGACAATACTTGAAACTATGCATTATGCCTAGCTAGGGGCATAAAACAATAGCGCTTGTTGGGAGGCAACCCAATGAATAAAATAAATTTTTATTATTTGTTTCTGTTATTGTGTGTTTTAACTTTTATGTTACTGTTATGATTGTGTTTTTGTGTTTTTAATTAGTGTTTGTGCCAAGTAAAACCTTTAGGATGATTTGGAAGATAATATAATTGATGCTGTTTGGAAAACAGAAAGTTTTGCGTCCAGTGCTGGAATTTTGTTTCTGTACTGGAGAGTCAGAAAAATCTGAAATTTTTACACAGTATTGATATATGAATTGCCCACGTTGTCCTAATTTTTCAGAATTTTTCCAGTTAGAGAAGTATGGCTTTTAAATAGATTGCTACAGACTATTTTGTTTTTGACAGATTCTGTTTTTGATGTGTTGCTTGCTTGTTTTCATGAAACTATGGATTGTATCGGGGGGTATAAGCCATGGAGAAGTTAGAATACAGTAGGTATAATGCAAAAATAAAATATGAGTGGGTTTGCAACAGTACTTAAAGTGGTGATTTATTTTGTTATACTAACGGATCTCACGAAGGTTTTGTTGAGTTTTGTGTGATTGAAGTTTTCAAGTTTTGGGTGAGATCACGATGGATGAAGGAATAAGGAGTGGCAAGAACCTAAGCTTGGGGATGCCTGAGGCACCCCAAGGTAATATTCAAGGAAGACTCAAGCGTCTAAGCTTGGGGATGCCCCGGAAGGCATCCCCTCTTTCTTCTACCAACCATCGGTAATTTTACTTGGAGCTATATTTTTATTCGTCACATGATATGTGTTTTGCTTGGAGCGTCGGGTATTATACGAGTCTTTGCTTTGTTTTCTTTTTAGTTTGTCACAATCATCCTTGCTGAACACACCGATTTTGAGAGAGCCACACGTTCATCATGATTTTTTAGAATACTCTATGTGCTTCACTTAAATTTTTTGAGCTAGGCAGTTGCTCTAGTGCTTCACTTAAATCTTTTTGAACACGGCGGTGGCTATATTTTGATCATTGGATATGATAAGTGTGATTCCTTGCAATAGTTTTGCGATATGGAGATGATAATATGTGAGTCATGTTAGTGAGTAATTGTGATTTAGTAAGAAAATTAGTGTTAAGGTTTGTGATTCCCTATGCATGCACGTTAAGTCAATAGTTATGCACAGAAATTATATCCTACTTATGGTGCATTATTTGGTGTTAGTTATGTTCAATGCATGTTTATGACCGTTTTCATTTTTTGGTTGGTTGCTTCTCAATCTTTTGCTAGCCTTCATTTGTACTAAGCGGGAATACTGCTTGTGCATCCAAACTCCTTAAACCCAAGTTGTGCCAAATGAGTTCACTATATCTAGTTATATGCGGTATTTCAATGCCGTTCCAAGTAAATTTGCGTGTGCCAACTCTAATTTTCAAAATAATTTTTCTGTTTTGTGTGCCCGTACCGCTCATGAAGCGGCAGGGGGTGGCCAATATTTTCCATGCTAGGTGTGTTATTCTCACGATGAGTGTTTATTCACTTGTCAAGTGGCTGGTAATAGGGATGCCCAGTCCCACAATGAAATCAAAAATTAATAATAACAAAATTCCTTGGAAAGTGATGGTATGGAGGGCACCCGTGGATACGGCTAGCCATGGATTGTGAAAGAATGGTGGAAAGGAAATAAACTTTACTTTCTGTTTGGGAACCGCCTATGATGTGTCTAGCATGGAAAATATTGGGAATTCTCGGTCGTTTTCGTTGACAGGAAAAGCATGCCTCTCAATTTTTTATCTCTTTAATTTAAGCTTTGAGCTCTGGCACATTTGACAAATCTCTGCTTCCCTCTGCGAAGGGCCTATCTATTTACTTTTATGCAAAATTTTATTTTGTTGAGTCTCCATCTTCTCTTATAAAGCACCAACTAGAAAGCACTATTGTCATACTTGTGCATTGGATGTAGCTAATATTTGAGTGTGTTTCATGAATGGATCAATGATTGAGCATAATGGGCTAGGGATAACTTTCTTTAGTGTTGATATTTTGAAAGACATGATTGCTTGTTAGCATGCTTGAGTATTTATATCTTCATGTCAAACTATGGACTATTGCTTTGAATCATTCAAGTCCAATGTCCATGCTACAAAAGAAAAGAATATATGATGAATATGATAGGCAGCATTCCACATCAAAAATTCTATTTTTATCATTTACCTACTCGAGGACGAGCAGGAATTAAGCTTGGGGATGCTGATACGTCTCCAACGTATCTATAATTTTTGATTGTTCCATGCTGTTATATTATCAATATTGGATGTTTTATATACATTTACAGCAATTATATATCATTTTTGGGACTAACCTATTAACTTAGTGCCTAGTTGTCGGTACCAAAACTGGCTGATCACGGGTAGGGGGTCCGAACTATGGGTCTAGGAATCAATGGGTAACAGAGAGCGTGGGGGTGATGATTTACCCAGGTTCGGGCCCTCTCAAGGAGGTAATACCCTACGTCGTGCTTGATTGTATTGATGTGATTGTATGAAGGTTACAGAGTTGATCTACCTCGAGATCAGATGGGCTAAACCCTAGGTTATGAATATGATGATTCTGTGTCTCTACGGACAAAACCCTCTGGTTTATATAGACACCAGAGGGATCTAGGGTTACATATGGTCGGTTACCATCAGAGGATAAACATGCCAGCTACGCTAATAATTACTTGGAGGAGACGCCGAGTCTTCGATGGTTTCCTTCTGATACACGGGGTCGCCACAATCCGGCCTTCCATCGACAAGTAGAGAGCGGCCCACCAGCCTGGCCTATGAGAGATAGGCCGGCAGCCCGGGTACCCCCTAGTCCGGGACACCCTCAGTAGCCCCCGAACTAGCCTCCAATGCCGAACTGTAGGATGACAGTCTTCGGCAGCTTCATGCTCCAAAAGTCTTCGGCTTGGGTGGTGAGTTCCTCCCTTTACCTGTATTTGCTTTAACAATAGTCCGGTCACTAGTAACCCGTCCACCGAAGTATCCTCTGATAGGCGAGGCCCCATGGGGCCCGTCATACCGCTTTTCTTCGCCTAGAGTTGAATGACAGCCCTCGATTTCTGTGCATCCACGGAATGCGAGTGGTCCGATGGGTTTTTAGAAAAACACCCCTCTCTCGGGGGGAGTCAAGGCTATTTTAATAAGCCAAGGGCGTGGGGGTTAACACACCCCACTCCTTGCCACTCTTCCTTGAGCCCTAGCAAGAACGCGACCAGCAAACAATGGCGAGCGTCCCAGGCTCTTCTTCACGCCCTCACGGCCCCCGTCAAGGTGATTGGGCAAGCTGTTCTGTGCCCCTCATGCGTTTACGCAGGCTCGAGACGCAGGGATACCTCCCTGCTTCAGATCTCGCATCCACCCGCCCCGGATTAACTTCCGCGGACGGGGAGGCCCTCGCAGAGAACTTCCCTTCCCCTCATGGGGAGGAAAGGGTGTGCTTCGTGCCCTTCCTCTTGCAAGGCCTGGGTTTGCCCATTCATCCTTTCTTGAGGGGTCTACTAGAGTTTTACGGGATTCAACTCCACCATCTTACCCCGGGGTCGATTCTTCACATATCGGGGTTCGTTGCTCTTTGCGAGATGTTCCTGGGCTGTAAGGCCCACTTTGAGTTGTGGAGGAAGTTCTTCTGCCTCGTCCCCCGCACCCGAGAAGGGACAATCTACGAGGTTGGCGGGGCCGAAGTATGGCGCATCGCGGGGACCGGATACCCCGTAGGGACTCCGAAGAAAGACGCCGAAGAGTGGTCTTCGGAATGGTTTTATATTGAAGATGTCCCCCTATTCGATCCAGTTCGGAGGGGGCTACCCGAATTCTCATTGGTCTCTCTGAAGAAGCGGTTCAACTGGCGCCCGAAGGGTGCTTCCCAAGAGGAAGGCGCCGAAGTAACTCGGCTGGCCGCTCAAGTGAGGTGGCTAGCCCACAACGGGCTATCTATCATCGAAGTGATGGCCGCAGCCATTACTCGGTGCGTCCAACCTCTCCAACAGAAAATACATCCGCTTTGGTTCTACAACGGGGAAGATGATGCAACCCGGTAAACGCGGATGGGACCTGCCAATCAGGCAGCGATGGCAGCCATACTGGCCGATCTCTTCAAGGGAGAGGAGCAAGAATTTGCTCGGCTAAGGCCCAAAGAAGGCTTCTCAAGCTATAAATCCATTGAGATGGTGAGTCCGACCATGTTTTATAGTTCGGAGGGCATCCCAAATTTTTCTTAACCAGATTTCCATCCTGTCCGAACAGAACTGGAGGCGCTAGATCGAGACAGTGAGCTGCCCTGCTCCTCAACCGGAGGATCACTCTCGTGACGAAAAACCTGGGTTCCACGATGACCCTGAAACATCAATTGATTTCGAGGAGGGGGTCTTCTACCAGGAGAGCCTTGATGGTTCCAAGGTGGCCCTTTTAGCCGATCATCCCGGTGCGCTTCCCTCTTCTGCTGTAAGTGGCCAACGGGCTTCTTCTCGAAAGAAACACTCAGCCGCGTCTGCTCCGAATACACTGACACCTACTCCCAAGGGCCGCCGTACGACGCGTCGGACAGCCACAAGAGCGGCACCAGCGGCCCCAGCGACGAGCAGTCGTGGGGTGACCAGACGCGCGGCCCCAACGGGAACTACATCATCGGTGCCCCGTCCGAAGAGGTAACACATTCACCATACCGTCATAGCCTCTATCTCCGACATCCACCGAGTATGCCAATAATTTTTTCCATGGTGTCCTGTAGACGATATGTGGAACCGCCTTCGGCTGAGGATGTTGAAGAGGCACCAAGGGGTGACTTGAATCCGAGGTCGCCAGAGGTAGCTGGAGTTACTCCGGGGGTCCCAACCGAGGACCCGCATCCCGAGGACTCAGCAGGCGTCTCGGTCACTAACTCCGAGGTGGAAAGTGTGATGAATCATCGGCAGCGTAATGCGTCACTTCGGCACTCCGCGTTATCCGATCAGGAGTTTAATGCTCTGAGTTCGGTAGACGCGTACCTCGGCGCTGCCCGAACGGGACTTGAAGGGGCAGTGAAGCTCATGTCTACAAATGTGCAGGTATGGTATTGGTTTTGACAACTAGTATCTAACCCAGTAGCCCCCGAGCTTTAATTTGGGCGGGACGGCCGAGTTAAGGGTCTGATGTTTATGATGCCCTGCTATTGTGCAGATTGTTCAGGAGCAAAACAAACAGCTGTCCGAGGACCTCAAGCTGGCGCGAACAGAGTTAGAGTCTGTGAAAGCCGAGCTAGAGGGGGTGAAGAAATTCACCAGAGAGACACATGGTAAGTGCCAAACTGGAATTCGTTGCGAGGAAAATTTAATTGAACTCCTGTGCTAATGAAAGAGAATTCCATAGCAGCCGAGTCGATAAATCAGCTGCAGAAGGATTTGGAGACTGCCAGGGAAGCTCAAAGGTATGCGGAGTCACAACAAGAGGTCGGCTACCGAGTTCTTTCCCGAAGTCATGAAGAGGGGGATAAGCTCAAAGCGGAGAATCAACAACAGGCCCAAGAAATCAAGAACTTGAAAGCTCAGCTGGCCCAATCCCAGGAAGAGAGCCAGAAACTGAAAGCTGGCATGTTCGGTAAGTGCGTTCTAGGTTGTCAGGTTATTGACTGCATAACTGAGATGGTAAGGAGAACACTTCGCTCATTTGATTGCAGTTCTTCTGACCGGATGCCCCGAGGAGGAGGCCAGCTCTTTCAGACGGGACCTGGTGAAGGAGCTCTCCATTATACACGAGCGGGCCCGAAAAGCCATGAGAAGCATGTTCAAAGCATTATGGCCTGGCGAAGTGGCCCCGGAAGGGATGGCCGAACTCGCGCATCGCTTCAAAGGAGCTCGGCGCCGCTTTGAGATATGGAAGATGTCATCTTGCTGTGAGGGAGCACGGGAAGCTTGGGCGATGATCAAGACCCGTTTCACCAAGCTGGAACCGGAGCATTTAGCGAAGGTTAGCCAGTAGGGCCAGATGGGCAGGAAGTGCCCGTGCATCTGGTGTATGACCAGGTTATGCCCGCAGCTCGGCTGTCCCAAGCAGATTGCGCTCTAGAGACCATAATAGATGGTCTTGATCGAGATTAACAGTTTGATTCTATGTATCTATGTACTTTACATCAAATAGTCTCCAAACCGTGCTAAAAACGTTGTCTTAACTGGCCATCGGCTTCCGTCTCCTCGACCAGAGGTCGAGGAGTGTTTCCTACTATGTGATCCGAGAAACATTGGAAAACACTTCAGAGAACCAGGCAATCCTGCCACTTGGTGCAAACAGACAAAAACGGCTCGGGGAGTTATGTTATATTACTGTTTAACGTAAGAAACATCTTCCGACGAAAATAGTTCCTCTATGGGTTCCTTTCTTCGGGTTACCACGGTAATCGTGGATGTATAACCGAATGCCCGAAAAAGATGGGGATGGTTACTTCGGGAAAATAACCCCGGAATCTTGGCAATTTGACCAATTATTTTCACTTCCTTCGTGGCCGACCAATTTTGTTCTTAAGAACGCTAGCTTTTGAATTCACCCGTCTGAGGCACGTACCCGGGAAATCCGGACGTGACAATCACAGAGGTGCTCCCTTTACTCCCTAGCCGAACAATGGGGAACGTAGGGAGTAAACACAGGAGCGAGGCAACTCAGCTTGGCCAAATCTTAAGTCAAATTGATGCATATAGTGGCTTGTAAAATGATACAGGAAGGTTGCAAACTCGTAGAAGACAGATGATTGCAAAAATAAAATATGATTGGCTCCGTAAAAGAAGCCCCCAGGTAACAGCGTGTGGTACATTCGAAGATGTTTGTCGAAGAAAAACTTAACATAGGTCGGCGTGTCCGAACACGACCCGGGAAAGACTAACGACCAGGAAAATATAAATCCGAGAGGGATAAACCGGGCAAGGTAAGGTCATGGAATTAGGCGTAGAAGTGCCGCAGCCGAGCTGCATTCCATGGGTTTGGTTCGAGGCGGTCGTCCGTTGGATCGCGGAGGCGATATGCTCCGCCCACGAGTACTTGATCGATTACGAAGGGCCCCTCCCATTTGGGCGACAGCTTATGCTTCTGCTTCTCCGGCAGACATAGGACGAGCTCGCCGACGTTGTAGGCCTTAGCCCGTACTTCCCTGCTCTGATAACGTCTGGCCTGCTGCTGATAAAAAGTGGAACGAGCCCGAGCTATGTCGCGCTCGCCCTCCAGGGCATCCAGGTCATCTTGCCGATCTTCCTCGTCTTCCTTTTCTTCATACATACGCACCCGAGGGGCGTCGTGAATAAGGTCGCTGGGGAGGACGGCTTCTGCCCCATACACCATGAAGAATGGTGTGTAGCCCGTGGATCGATTGGGAGTGGTGCGCAGGCCCCACAGTATGGAGTCAAGCTCCTCGACCCAATGGCAGTCAGATTCTTTTAAAGATCGGACCAAACGGGGCTTGATGCCACTCAAGATCAGTCCATTAGCTCTCTCGACCTGTCCATTAGACTGTGGGTGATATACTGAGGCATAGTCGAGCTTAATGCCTAAATTAGCGCACCAGTATTTGACTTCTTGGGCGGTAAAATTGGATCCATTGTCCATGATTATGCTGTGGGGGACACCGTAACGGTGTACGACGCCGGATATAAAATCGATAACCGGCTTAGACTTGGCCGAGGTTACCGGTTTTGCCTCAATCCACTTAGTGAATTTGTCCACCATGACGAGTAGATATTTCTTTTTCTTGGTCCCCCCTTTAAGTGGTCCGACCATGTCCAGCCCCCAGACCGCAAAAGGCCAAGTAATTGGGATCGTCCGAAGGGTCGTGGGGGGCATATGACTCTGATTTGCAAAGAGCTGGCATCCAACGCAGTTTTGGACCAATGTTTGGGCGTTTGTTCGGGCAGTGGGCCAGAAGAACCCTGCTCGGAAAGCCTTGCTGACCAGGGCCCGAGCTGCCGCATGGTGACCGCCCAGGCTAGCGTGAATCTCGGCCAGGAGCTGCCCTCCCTCCTCTTCGGATATACATCTCTGGAGGACGCCAGTAGTTCTTTTCTTATATAGCTCTCCCTCGTGGACTTTATAGCCTTTAGATCATCGAATGATACGCCTTGCCTCAGTCTGGTCAGCCGGTAGTTCTTGGCGGAGGAGGTAGGCGAGGAAGGGCTCGGTCCATGGCACAATTACCGCCATGACTTCGTGAGCCGAAGATGTCATGTCGATGGCCGAGCCCCCGATAATTCCGTTAGCTGGTTCAATGGGCGGAAGGACGAGCTCTCCTGAGGTATTGGTTTCCGAGCCCTGGGCATCCTCCTGCCACACCACGGACGGCTTGAAGAGTTGTTCCAAAAAGGTGTTCTTGGGGACGCGGTAGCGCTTAGCGCCCATTCGAGCAAGAATATCCGCAGCTTGATTGCTGTCACGAGGTATATGGTGAAACTCCAATCCTTCAAAGCGAGCGGAGATTTTTAGGACGGCGTTGCGGTATGCTGTCATTTTTGGGTCTTTTGCGTCGAATTCGCCATTGACTTGAGAGATGGCGAGATTAGAATTTCCCGGTACCTCCAGCCGCTGTATGCCCATTGACACCGCCATCCGAAGTCCATGTAACAGAGCTTCGTATTCGGCTGCGTTGTTGGAGTCGGTGTACATGATCTGGAGTATGTACTGGATATTATCGCCAGTGGGGGATGTGAGGACCACTCAAGCCCCCAGCCCGGCGAGCATTTTGGAGCCGTCAAAATACATCGTCCAATGCGAGTATGTATTGTATTCCCGAGGGAGTTCGGCTTCCGTCCATTCCGCAACGAAATCAGCCAAAACCTGAGATTTAATAGCTCGGCATGGTCGATATATGATTTCAAAGGGGAGGAGTTCTATAGCCCATTTGGCTATACGGCCGGTGGCATCTCGATTATTGATTATGTCGTTAAGTGGTACTTCGGATGCCACCGTAGCCGAGCACTCTTGAAAATAGTGACGGAGCTTTCGGGATGCCATAAAAACGGTGTAGGCAATCTTCTGATAGTGCGGGTACCTCGTTTTACACGGGGTGAGCACTTCGGATACGTAGTAGACAGGTTTCTGTACCTGGAGCTTGTGACCCTCTGTCTCTCGTTCGACGACGAGAACCGCGCTGACCACATGATTCGTGGCCGAGATATATAGCAGCATTGGCTCGCCAGGACTGGGTGCTATCAAGATTGGGTTGCTGGCCAGTAGAGCTTTTATTTTCTCGAGTGCTGCTGCCGCCTCGTTGGTCCACTCGAAGTTCTTCGTCCGTTTGAGCAATTTATAGATTGGTAAGGCTTTTTCTCCGAGGCGTGAGATGAAGCAACTTAAGGCTGCCACGCATCCGGCCAGTTTCTAGACGTTTTTTAGCTCAGTGGGAATCGCCATCTCGGACAGTGCCCGTATTTTCGCTGGGTTGGCCTCTATTCCTCTATGGGAAACGATGAATCCGAGCAGCTTACCGGCAGGCACTCCGAAGACGCACTTTTCCGGATTGAGCCGTATATTGAAGGTCCGAAGACTATCGAAGGTTTGTCAAAGATCGTCCACCAGCTGGCTGACGTGTTTGGTCTTAACGACCACATCGTCCACATATGCCTCGACCGTTTTGCCGATTTGTTTTTCCAAACATGTTTGAATCATGTGTTGGTATGTAGCCCCTGCGTTCTTTAATCCGAAGGGCATTGTGTTGAAGCAGAATGGTCCGTAGGGAGTAATGAATGCTGTGGCCGCCTGGTCGGACTCATTCATCATGATTTGATGATATCCGGAGTAAGCGTCGAGAAAACACAGCGAGTCATGCCCGGCGGTGGCGTCTATGATCTGGTCTATGCGGGGCCAGGGAAACAGATCCTTGGGGCAAGCCTTGTTTAAGTCCTTGAAATCGACACACAACCGCCAGGATTTATCCTTCTTGGGTACCATGACCAGATTGGCCAACCATTCAGGATGTTTGATATCTTGGATGAATCCGGCTTCGAGCAATTTTGCCAGTTCCTCGCCCATAGCTTGACGCTTGGGTTCGGAAAACCGACGTAGAGTCTGTTTGACTGGCTTAAAACCCTTAATTATGTTCAGGCTGTGCTCGGCTAATCTACGCGGGATCCCTGGCATGTCTGACGGGTGCCAGGAGAAGATATCCCAGTTTGCACGCAAAAATTTGCGCAACTCTTCATCGACCGCGTGGTCCAGCTGAGCTCCAATGGACGCCGTCTTATTGGGATCAGTTGGATGCACTTGGAATTTGACGATCTCATCCGCTAGTTTAAAGGACGTGGATTTGGGCCTTTTGTCGAGGATTACGTCGTCCTTATCCACCGTTGAACGGAGCGCAGTCAGTTCTTCGGCTGCGAGGGCTTCGGACAGTGCTTCGAGGGTGAGTGATGCCATTTTCTTCTCGACTCGAAGGGCTCTGTCCGGGTCACTTATTACTGTGATTACGCAGTTTGGCCCTGGCATTTTGAGCTTCATGTACCCATAGTGTGGGATGGCGTGGAATCACGCGAAAGCATCGCGCCCTAATAAGGCATGGTAGCCACTGTGAAAGGGCACTATGTGGAAAAGCAGTTCTTCGGATCGGTAGTTATCGGGGGTTCCAAAGACCACATCAGGAGCAACTCGGCCACTACAACGAGCCTCCTTTCCGGGGATGATCCCTCGAAAGGTGGTGTGACTTTGCTCGATGCGGGATCTGTCAAACTGCATTTTGTTCAAGGTGTCCTCGTAGATGAGGTTTAGCCCGCTACCGCCGTCCATCAATACCTTTTGCAGTCGAAATCCATCTACTATGAGATCAAGGACAAGGGCGGCAGCAGCCTGAGTAGGGCAGGACCTCGGCTGATCTTGTTCACTGAAAGTGATGGGTGTGTCAGTCCTTGAGTCTGTCTCTGCCACATAGTGAATTTGAGCGAGCTCTCGAAGGGCTCTCTTCCTTTGATTCTTCGAGGAATACGTCTCGTAGATTGTTAGGATTTCGGCGGCGTCATCAAAGGGCGCTGCTGTACATTTATTTGAGTACGGGCCTCTGTGGATGACTTCGCCGCTCTTGGCGACTTGCCTGACCACCCAACAAGCTCGAAGGCTGTGGGTTGGGTTTGTGTTGAGGAGGACGGAGTGTATAGGGCATGGTTTGTCCAGTAGTTTGTCAAGAACCGTTCTGGATCTTGTCAGAGGTTTCGTTCTTTTCTCGGATGGCTCGTAGTGAGTTGTCCGGCGAAGGTGTGCGCGTTTTGCCCGAGCTCGGTTTGGTTCCTCTCTACGGATTGACTCCGTTTGTTCGAGCTGAGCCTACCAAGCATACTCCATGGCGCAGTATTTGGACACCAGGTTCGATAAATCAGAGAAGTTTTGGATGTGGCGGCGGGCGAGGGCGTTTAAGACGCCTTTGTCTTGGCAGTTCTGTCGGAAAACCTCCAGAATTTCCTTGCTACCACCATCCGTCATCTTATTTTTGACGATAAGAAATCTAGCCCAGAAGTGCCGAACTGACTCTCCGGGCTGCTGTTTTACGTACATTAGGTCCCATATGTCAGGCCGTCCTGAGTTGTTTGGACAGTACTCGGCGTGGGGGGTGGGCGGGATTAAAAATTTGATCCCAGCGGAGGGTGAGCCCGGGGCTTTGGCGGCCGCGTCCTGGATCGGCATGGAATCTAGCGCGCCGAGCTCTAGGTCCGGATAGTTAGCCGGGCTCGAATGCGTGGACTCGAAGTTGTGTGATGAACCAGACTTCGGCTCTAAACCCTCTCCGGAGCGGAGTTCGGTTTCCGGGCTGGAGGATGAGGCCTGTTGATCGTGAACCGGTACTCCATGCGCTTCCGGTTCCAGGGGGAGGGGCGAGCCCTCGGTCGAGCCTTCTATAGTGGCGACCAAGTGGGCGGCTGGAGGGGTGTGAATCTCCCTGTCATCAGTCTTGAGCCCGATCTGATCGTAAACCGAGGACTGGCCATCGGTGATTCCCAGGGCTTGGATCCGATCTAGTATCCCGTTTAATAATGAGAGGTCCGTCGGGTCCAGGTTCTCATAGCTTACGGGGTCGACCCGCAGTACGGCCGTGACGGGGGCGTCTGAATTTGCCATGCTGTCATCTTCGGCCAGGGCTGATCTTCGGCAGCCGAGCACGGATATTAGATCCGGGCTCGAGGCTGGACCCGTAATGGCGGCCGTTCCAGTAGTGGGGTTGGCCGTACCCGAAGTCAATGCTTTAGGGCTTGCGGGTCCTTCAGGCGATGCTGAGGACTCGGTGTGGATAAGATTTCCCCGGGAGTCGGCGACAAACTGTAAGTTTCCGAACCGGATCTCCTGGTCGGGGGTAAAGCTGTCGACTCGGTCAAGGCGACCAGCCGGATCGGCGTGTAGCATGATGCTGCCGAACGCGAAGAGCTGGCCGGGAACGGAAGTGTCCCTGCGGCTAGCGCCATTGCTGATGATCAAATGAGCCATTGATCCTTGACGACCCACGGCGGAGCTCTCAATGAAAGCACCAATGTCGGTACCAAAACCGGCTGATCTCGGGTAGGGGGTCCGAACTATGGGTCTAGGAATCAATGGGTAATAGAGAGCGTGGGGGCAATGATTTACCCAGGTTCGGGCCCTCTCAAGGAGGTAATACCCTACGTCCTGCTTGATTGTATTGATGTGATTGTATAAAGGTTACATAGTTGATCTACCTCGAGATCAGATGGGCTAAACCCTAGGTTATGAATATGATGATTCTGTGTCTCTACGGACTAAACCCTCTGGTTTATATAGACACCAGAGGGATCTAGGGTTATATATGGTCGGTTACCATCAGAGGATAAACATGCCAGCTACGCTAATAATTACTTGGAGGAGACGTCGAGTCTTCGATGGTTTCCTTCTGATACACGGGGTCGCCACAATTCGGCCTTCCATCGACGAGTAGAGAGCGGCCCACCAGCCCGGCCTATGAGAGATAGGCCGGCAGCCCGGGTACCCCCTAGTCCGGGACACCCTCACCAGTGCCAGTTGTTGTTTTCTGGCTGTTTTTGGTTTTACAGAAAATCAATACCAAACGAAGTCCAAATGCCACGAAACTTTTTGGAGATTTTTTTCTGGACAAGATAAACACTAGAAGCTTCGGGAGAAGGCCAGAAGCCCCAGGGAGTGCGCACGAGGCACCAGGGCGCGCCTGGGGGCGCAGGCACGCCCTGGTACCTCGTGGGGCCCACAGAGCTCCGTTTGACCTAATTCCACCACTATAAATTCCCAAAAAATCAGAAACCCTCAGGGGAGTCCACGAAATACTTTTTCCACCGCCGCAAGTTTCTGTTCTCAAGAGATCCCATCTGGAGGCCTTCTCCGGTACTCCGCCGGAGGGGGAATCAATCACGGAGGGGCTCTACATCAACCTTGCTTCCCTTCCGATGATGCGTGAGTAGTTTACCACAGACCTTCGGGTCCATAGTTAGTAGCTAGGTGGATTCGTCTCTCTTTTTGATCTTCAATACAATGTTCTCCTCGATGTTCTTGGAGTTCTATCTGATGTAATCACTTGTTGCGATGAATTGTGAGTTTATGATCAGATTATTGATGTCTACTACACAACTTATTGTTGTAGACTCATGTTGGGCCTCCAAGCGCAGAGTTTTGTAGGACAGTAGCAATTTTCCCTCAAGTGGATGACCTAAGGTTTATCAATCCGTGGGAGGCGTAGGTTGAAGATGGTATCTCTCAAACAACCCTGCAACCAAATACAAGAAATCTCTAGTGTCCCCAACACACCCAATACAATGCTAAATTGTATAGGTGCACTAGTTCGGCGAAGACATGGTGATAAAAGTGTAGTTTGGATAGTAGATATAGGTTTTTATAATCTGAAAATATAAAAACAGCAAGGTAGCAAGTAACAAAAGTGAGCACAAATGGTTTTGCAATGCTTAAAAACAAGGCCTAGGGTTCATACTTTCACTAGTGCAATCTCTCAACAATGCTAACATAATTGGATCATATAACCATCCCTCAACGTGCGATAAAGAATCACTCCCAAGTTCCTATTAGTAGAGAACATAAGATAGAAATTGTTTGTAGGGTACGAAACCACCTCAAAGTTATCCTTTCCGATCGATCTATTGAGCTATTCCTATAAGTGTCACAAATAGCCCTAGAGTTCGTACTAAAATAACACCATATGATACACATCAACCAGCTCTAATATCACCTAGATACTCCAATGTCACCACAAGTATCCGTGAGTTGATTATACGATATGCATCAAACAACTTCATAATCACAATATTCAATCCACACAAAGAACTCCAAGAAGCACCCCAAAGTTTCTATCGGCGAAAAGATAATGAAAACATGCATCAACCCCTATGCATAGATTACCCCAATGTCACCACGGGAATCCGCGAGTTGAGTGCCAAAACATATATCAAGTGAATCAATATAATACCCCATTGTCACCATGGGTATTCATATGCAAGACATACATCAAGTGTTCTCAAATCTGAAATATTCAATCCGAAAATAACGAAACCTCAAAGGGAAAAGATTCGATTCATCACAACAAGGATAGAGAGGGAAGAAACACCATATGATCCAACTATATTAACAAAGCTCGCGATACATCAAGATCGTGCCAAATCAAGAACACGAGAGAGAGAGAGAGAGAGATAAAACACATAGCTACTGGTACAAACCCTCAGCCCCGAGGGTGAACTACTCCCTCCTCGTCATGGAGACCGCCGGGATGATGAAGATGGCCTCCGGTGATGATTCCCCCCTCCGGCAGGGTGTCGGAAAAGGGCTGTAGATTAGATCGTGGAGGTACAGAGGCTTGCGGCGGCGTAAAAACTCATCTAGGTTAACTTTCGGGGGTTTCTGAATATATATGATTTTTTGGCGTTGGAATCACGTGAAGAAGGGCCACAGGGGGCCCACGAGGCACCAGGGCGCGCCTAGGGGGGTGGCGCGCCCTGGTGGCTCGTGGAGCCCCTGTGGGTCTTCTGGCCTCCTCCCGAAGCTTCTAGTGTCTCTTTTGTTGCAAAAAAATCGTCAAAAAGTTTCACTGCATTTGGAGAACTTTTATTTCTGCACAAAAAACAACACCACGGTAGTTCTGCTAAAAACAGCGTCAGTCCGGGTTAGTTCTAATCAAATCATAGCAAAACCATATAGAATTGTTATAAACATGGCATGAATACTTCATAAATTATAGATACGTTGGAGATGTATCAATTATCCATGAATATTATTTGAGTCTTTTCTGATCTCTTTTATGCATGATTATTATAGCTTCATATTTCTTCTCCGATCTATTGATTTGGTTTGGCCAACTAGATTGATTTATCTTGCCATGGGAAGAGGTGCTTTGTAATGGGTTCGATCTTGCGGTGCTCAATCCCAGTGACAGAAAGGGACATAACACGTATGTATTGTTTCAATCTATCTATCTATCACATACAATTTAATCTTGCAACTTACCACCGAGGGATTAACAACCCCTTGTTTGCGTTGGGTGTAAGGATTTGTTGTTTTGTGTGCAGGTGCTGCTAACGTGGTGTTGCGTGATTCTCCTACTGGATTGCTAACCTTGGTTTCATAACTGAGGGAAATACTTATCTCTACTGTACTGCATCTCCCTTCCTCTTCAGGGAATTACCAACGCAAGCTACAAGGAGCAGTGCAGTAGGTTGAGGAGCAACTATTTGTGTTTCCGGTCGAGGTGAAGATACCCGAAACAAACCCCTCAAAGGATTACTTTCCATTGTGACAAGTGACAGTAAATTTCAGCACGTAATATAAATGTTTCCTTACCAAATTCCACTCACCAAAGGCGCTTCACACCACGTTAATAAGAGTGTCGAACCCAACGAGGAGCAGAAGGCAATGGCGCCAGAAAAGAGTCTTGATGACCCACAAGTATAGGGCTTCTATCGTAGTCCTTTCGATAAGTACGAGTGTCGAACCCAACGAGGAGCAGAAGGAAATGACAAGCGGTTTTCAGCAAGGTATTTTCTGCAAGCACTGAAATTATCGGTAACGAGTAGTTTGATAGTAAGATAATTTGTAACAAGTGACAAGTAGCAATAGTAACAAAGAGTGCAGCAAGGTGGCCCAATCCTTTTTATAGAAAAGGACAAGCCAGAACGATCTCTTATAGTAAGTGAAGCGTTCTCGAGGACACATGGGAATTTCATCTAGTTACTTTCATCATGTTTGTTTGATTCGCGTTCGCTACTTTGATAATTTGATATGTGGGTGGACCGGCGCTTGGGTGCTGTTCTTACTTGAACAAGCCTCCCACTTATGATTACCCCCTCTCGCAAGCATCCGCAACTACGAAAGAAGAACTAAGATAACTCTAACCATAGCATTAAACATATGGATCCAAATCAGCCCCTTACGGAATAGCGCATAAACTAGGGTTTAAGCTTCTGTCACTCTAGCAACCCATCATCTAATTACTACTCCACAATGCATTCCCTTAGGCCCAAAGATGGTGAAGTGTCATGTAGTCGACGTTCACACGACAGCACTAAGAGAATCAACAACATACATATCATCAAAATATCGAACGAATACCAAATTCACATGATTACTTATGACAAGACTTCTCCCATGTCCTCAAGAATAAAAGTAACTACTCACAAATCATATTCATGTCCAAGATCAGAGGGGTATTGAATAGCATAATAGATCTGAACATATAATCTTCCACCAAATAAACCAACTAGCATCAACTACAAGATGTAATCAACACTACTAGCAACCCACAGGTACCAATCTCAGGTTTTGAGACAAAGATTGAATACAAGAGATGAACTAGGGTTTGAGATGAGATGGTGCTGGTTAAGATGTTGATGAAGATTAGTCCTCCCACGATGAGAGGATCGCTGGTGATGTCGATGGCGACGATTTCCCCCTCCCGGAGGGAAGTATCCCCGGCAGAATCTCTCCGCCGAAGAGCAAAAGTGCTCCTGCCCATGTTCCGCCTCGAGACGGCGGCGGACCGTCCCGAAAGTCTTCACTATATTTTTTCTAGGGAAGATGGACTTATATACCAGAAAATGGGGGCCAGAGGCTGGCCAGGGGCCCCACGAACCACCAGGGCGCGCCTGGGGGGGGGGGGGGGGTGGAGCGCCTTGGTGCCTCGTGGGCACCTGGGTGGCCCCCTCTAGCACTTCTTGCTTCCAGTGTTTATTATTTATTCCAAAATAAATCTCCGTAAAATTTCAGCTCATTTGGAGATGTGCAGAATAGGTATCTCTGACATAGGTTTTTCAGGTCCAGAATTCCAGCTATCGGCAATCTCCCTCCTTGTGTGAATCTTGCATATTAAGAGAGAAAAGGCATTAGAATTGCTCCACAAAGTGTTATATTTATCAGAAACACTATAAATAACAGTAGCAAAACATGATGCAAAATGGACGTATCAACGGGGATGCCGATAAATCTCACCTCGGGTATTTGTAACATATCGCGAAGCAACAAGTATAGCACACGGCAACTGGAGGTTCACTCGAATATTTATTCGTGTGGGTATAGGGGTCAATATGGGTGTCCACGGCTCCGATGTTGATCATTGATCGGAAAGTGTTCCGGTCATGTCTATACTTCACCGAACCTATAGGGTCACAAGCTTAAGGGTCATCTATCTGCTGAATGCTAGACAGGGAGTCTGAGAGAAAGTCGCCGGAAAAGTTTCGGAGACAACGGAAGAGTTTCGGAGAGAGAACACCGGAAGAGTTTCGGTAAAACTGAAAAGTTGTTTCGGGGTATACCATTAAGTCAAATTGGTTTTGGCACATGCCTGGAAATTCTTGGAGGGTGCCAGAATTGTTCTGGGCACTTCTGGGATTTTTTCGGAGAAAAAACCCGGAAATGTTCCGGAGCTGCCGGAACCGCTTTGGTTGGTTTTCGCAGATGAAAATCACTAATCTGGAATTGTTTCGGAACGCGTCCAAAATTATTTTAGTGGGTACTGGAAATGTTCTAAGACCTACAGAAATATTTTTGGATTTAACGGTCGCAGAAAAATGTTTCCGTGAATTGTGAAAATCACTTTATGGTTACTTTATGGAAAGCCACCTTTTTGGGCTTTGTCCCAAAATATCTTAGGGATGACATGGATGGATGAGAGCCACCCTACCCCTTGGGTTTTCCTATAAATAGAGGTGGAGAGGCACTCTCCACACTCACTCTTTCTCACATACAAATGCCATGCATGATCTGGCCTTCTCTCTCCCTCCCCACGAAATAGTTTCGTAGAGCCGAAAGGCTGTCTGGGTTTCGGTGGGAACTAGTTCTGGACGGCGAAGCCCTGCCGGATAGTTGACACAGTATGTGTGCAACCCCATAGAGAGGTCGTAGGTTCGATCTTTTTGTCCGAGTGGCTGTTCGAGAGTGCCTCCCGAAGGGCTGTCCGAGTGACCGTCCGAGATTCTGTGAGTGCCTCCCGAAGGGCTGTCCATGACACCGTCCTGGGGACTGTCCGACCGCCTCCCGAAGGGCTGTCTGAGGGACTGTCCGAGGAGCAGACAAGGGAGTACATCCTCGCAGTTGGGAGGTTGTAAATCCTAGCTGCGGGGATCTGCACCGACGATCCACATCGACTCTACTTCCGCTGCGCCACGAGTCGGTAACGATCAGATCAAACCTTGTATGCATCTCCATAGTGATCCTGGGCATGTTCGTAGTGCGGAAAATTTTTGTTTTCTGTTGCATTCGCCAACAGTGGCATCATGAGCCGTGCTATGCGTAGATGCAGGTTACGATCTAGAATACATAGAGATGTATGGGTGTTGCACAATATAATTTTGTAGTAGATGAGTTCTATTGTTGAAAATTATTTGTGCTGGTAGCAGATGAGTCTGTTACCCGATGTTCTTGTTGCTTCCCAGAAATTTGCGTATTTCTGATCTTGATAACGGCATGGTGGAGTTTCAAAGTTCTGGCAATCCGCGATTCTGATTGATCAACGAAGTGCTAACAGTTCGTTGAATTCCACCATAGTTAAAAGAAAGATGAAATTTTGCAAACAAAAGGGCAATGCATATATGATCTACACGGGGGGTCATGTGTATGACGAAGTTCAGTATGGGGCTCGAGATTTTATTATCTCGTATTTCATACACCCCGCAAAGTTAATCTAGCGACTTGAATAATCATACTTGATGATAAACGTTGGTAGCTTCGGTTTGTTTCGAAACCTTAGAAGCCACGTAAAATAAAATTTTGCATAAACTGATTAGAGGCATCTAACTTAGTTTTGTAGAATGTGCATGAGATGTGGTATAGTCTACATCATATTTAATTAGATTATGTATGAAATGACTATATAATGTAAATTAACATGACGTGCGTGTCGTGATTTGGAATGATGGCTGGAGCCATATGATTGTCACTTTAAATGACCTGCATGTCAACCTTGTTGTAATGCATTATTTTATTAGCTATAGAGATAGCAATATTAGCTGGTGCATTGACAAGGTGGTGGCAATCTTCACAAAGGTGATCACCGACGCAAATGCCGAAGACGAAGAAATTAAAGACTTCTCTGTCAGAAAGGGCTATACCATATCATGCTATTATGAATTGCCTGAGATGTTTATCCCTTATGATGCACCCTTTTTGATTGCACAGTAGTCGCTTTTATTAGGGTGATCTCTCACTTAAAAATATCAAGTATTTAGTGTTCTCCCAAGTGTAGCACCGTCTACAACACGTATCTTTTCGGGGTGCGCCATGTACAGATGGGCACGAACGATTAGAGAGGTGTAAGGTGGGTGAAGGTCAAACCTTACTGCGTGATCACTTGGTTGTCTTGACGTTCAGGCAGGACAGTCCTGAGCTCGGAACATGCGCATCGAAAGATGGACAAGAGTCACATAGAGATGTGATTGGCAAGTTGGCCTACCGATTGAAATTCACGTCATCAGTGATGAACCCGTCAATGGCGTCGAATTGAAATGCGGATCTTGAATCACTCACAATCAACTATGAGAGATATTGATTTGAGTGGGAGCGCACTGTAGAATTAACTTGTTAATTTCTCAGCGCAATTAATTATGAACTTTGTCTAAGTGAAATTTGCATAATAGTTGTAGAATAAAGGCTTGCGTTTCCAGCTTCCCTATTAAAATTGAATAGCTGTTATATATCTGGTTAAATCTTTATGGTTGGTAACGTAATGTGAGGATTGTCCTCAAGAGTGCCGAGAAGGACTTTGTCCTATCGCATGCTTTCGGTTTTCTCCCGCTAATGCTATGGATAATGTGACTCTCGTCCTTCAATCCAAAAGCTAGAATTCCATTACGGTCAAAGTGCAACATGTTTGCTTCCATGAGACCCGAACTTCAAAGGTTTGGGATAGTTATGTGATATTCATGGAACTGAAAATTATTTTCAGATACAAACAAAGGCTAAAAGATATGAAATATCCAAAGTAACGTTTGTTTGCAAACTATTAGTAAAAGGGTTTACTATGCATTAGACTAATACAAGAGGGATCCAGAAGAACGCCTGTCATGAAATGAAGGTCAATAAAACAACAACTTAAAGAGAAAGGAAGTGTCCAAAGGGTGTTAGTGAAACTTACACGCCTAGGAAGTCCGAGGCTGGCGCCACTCTCAAAGTTGGGTGCTTCTTCTGAGAGTGGGAGAATATTGGAAGTAAAACTGTTAGAAGTATAAAGGCAAAAAGAGAGAAGACTGGAATATCCAGCTCATGTATGAAAGTCATACAAGCTATTGATGTATAGAAGGCTGGTCAAAGAAATAGTTCTTGGGAATTATGATTAAACATGTTAATCACTGATTCTTGGGTATTGCGAGTTGATCATAGAGATACCCGCTCGATTGCATTCTGTTGCGACTCGATGCAAGAACTACTATGGCCTAAAAGTCTTGTCGGGAATGAGGTTTAGATACGTGCTGGGAACATAGTAAATGTTACTATACCTTCCATTGGTGTATAACCTATGTATTTATTTTCATAATTCATTTTTGGAGTTTCATACACTCTAGCCCATTGCATAAGGTATCTTGCAAGAAGGTTGTTCATAAGAGAACTTTTGATGTTCGGAGTTATGAATAACATAAGGGCCATACTTTCATTATGAATGAGATGTATGTTATGAATATGGATAATAATACATTACCTCTGTATTTACTTTCATATTTCATTTTAGAGTTTTATACACTCTAGCCCATTTGCGTAATGTTTGTTGCAAGAGTGTTGTTCATAAAAGAACAATTGTTGTTCAGTATTATGAATAACATAAGGGCCATACTTCCATCATGGATGGGATGTATGTTATGAATATTGATGGTAATATGATACATCCATAACACTGACGCTAAATATCACAAGACTAAAAGAATACCACACATGTGTGGCACTGCATTTGGTCACATTGGAGAAACCCGCATGGAGAAATTCCATAATGATGGATTTTGAATTTGTTTGATTATGAATCATCTGACACTTGCAACTTTCCTCCGAAAAGTGAAGTGACTGAAATACCATTCACAGGCCATAAGGAACGAGCAAAGAACTTATTGGTGATCATACATCATGATGTGTGTAGTCCAATAAATGTTGTTGCTGGTAGTGGATTTGTCTATCTTCTGAAATGACTCAAGTAGATATATGGATATTTACTTGATGAGACGTAAGTCTGGATCTTTTGAAATCATTCAAAAGTTTTTCAAAATGAAGAAGAAATTATTGTAACAAGAAAATTATGTTTCTGCAATTGGATTGCGGAAAGAAATTTTGAGTTACAAGTTTAGCGAATGTCTGATGAGTTGTGAAAAGAGTTTCATAACTTACACCTCCCGGAGCACCACTGTGAGTGGAATGTCCGTGAAGATGTAATCAAACCATTTATGACATGGTAGGATCAAAGATGACATAAATCAATTTGCCATTATCCCTTTTAAAGTAATGCTTTAGAGACTGCGTCTTTTACACTGAAAAGAGCGCCATCGGATCTGTTGAAATAACGCCATGGTATGGTAACCCCAACCATGTTATGTCTTTGCTTAACATTTGGAATATGGGGATTGTGTAAAATATTTACAAACCTATTCCAAATCAGACAAGTGCTACTTTGTAGGTTATCCCAAATTATTGGGTATTCCTCCCACACTATACCGAGGCAAAAAAATTCCACAAAGAACGATATGATTTTGAAACGAAATGTTTCTTGCAAAAAGGTGAGTGGGAGGACAGTGCAACTCGACGAGATAACAGTATCTTCGTTATCATGACAAAGGAAAGAAACCGTGGAAGCAATTCCAAAGTTTCCTCCTACAACTGATACGGAAGCCTCTACAATAAAATGTATGGACTTCGGTCGAACTTGTAGCTGAACCACGTAGACAAAACTCGTGCAAACCTCTGAGGTGCGCAAACGAGATATTGTTGTTAGACAATAGTATACCTACGATAATCAAGGAAGCATTGATGGGCCCTGACTCCGGAATTGGCTAAATGCCAATACAATCCGAGATAGTTTCCATATAAATGATTCAAGATTAAATCTTGATGAACCTTTCGGAAGACTTAGAGTCTAACGAACATTAATGGAACTATAAACTGATGTGGATAAAATGTTTTATCCATAAAGCTTGACTTGTTGCAATAAACAAGTTCAAGGAGTTGACTACGATGAGGTTGTCTCACCGTAGCGATGCTTAAAGTCGGTTTGGGTTAAACTAGCAATTAAATACATATTTCATTCATGATACATGATACATGGATGCCAAAAGGATTTCCATGTGATGGAAATGCTACCTAGGACTTGCACGTGATACAGTCCAAGGTATTTTGTAAATCCAGAGGATGCTAGTGAGTATGCAAACTTCCGAGTTCCAGCAATGGACAGAAGAGAGCAAAATGGAGTTGGAATCGTCGTTTTTGATGAAATAGTCAAAAGAGTTTGATTTCATCAATGGATAACGAAGATGCTTGTGGTTACAAAAAAGTAAGTGGGAGCATAATAATATTTCTAAAAACCTTGTGTGCTTGACACATTGTTGATTGGAAATAATATAAATTTCTTGACACAAATTAGGACTTCATTGAAAATTAGTTTTTCGATGAAGTACATGGGCTGAGTAGCCTTGATATAAGGCATAATTATCTACGGAGATAGAATTGCCTAATAGGGCTAAGTAAAAATACATATTGACAAGATGCTGAAATAGTTTAGCATTAAAAACGCCAAGGAGTGATTCTTGCCGAAGTCACATGGAAAGAGTTTTTGCAAGACTCGGTGTCCCAAAACACTGATGCGCAAAATACATGATGGAGATTCCACACACTCTTGTGTTTGGATTAATCATGTATTCCATTTTATGTAAAACAACCAGATATGTCCGATACTCCCAAGCTGTTGCGAGTATAGATACCAAAGTGATCAAAGTATTGATCATGGGACACCAGTGAAAATTGTCATTGAGTACTAAAGTAGCACTGATGACATGTTTTCTCGCAAGCATAGATTATGAAGTGCTCGTTGTAAGTAATTACATCGATACGGTCTTCATCAATGCTCCATGCGATTTTCGATTTAAGTTAAGGGTTTTGTATAATACACGATATGGTGACACAGTAAGTTGGAATTGTTCCAAACAGGTTACTGTGGCAAATTCTATAACAAAGGCTAAAGTATGTTGACGCTTTAGAAGCGACAAAGAAGATGTTGAATCATATAGTTCATTCATGAACTTAGTATGGTTCCAAGATGGCTTTGGTCAATGGGACACTATTGTAGATAGTTGCTCCATAGCTCAGTCTGAGGAATCAAGGTTCGACCAGTGATTCACATATATACAAAGCCAAGTCCACACAAAATATGAATTTTGTGAAAGCATGAAAACACGAGGACATGCAAAGATACACACAGAACTGAAGTTGTCACATCCATTGGATATCAGACTATACCACAAGCGAAGCATATTTTACACTAGTATGCCATAGGTGTAAAGTGCATTAGCATTGACTAGATTATTGACTCTAGTGCAAGTGGGAGTCTATAGGAGATATGCCCTAGAGGCAATAATAAATGCTACTATTTATCTCCATGTTCATAATTAAGTTTATGTTCCATGTAATAACTGCTATGGTTCCCGAGCCCGTATATCCATAAAGGCTCTGAGGAAAACCCATGTGCACGTGTGGGATAATAAACGGTAAAAAGTATTCCTAGTCAAGCCTCTAAGACTGGCTCAAGTGTTGCATGATGATCACGTTTTCCTGATCATGGGCATGTCTATGCCGACAACTTTGAGGGCACAATGTTAGGAGAACACTTGTGTCGAATCGACCCGATTGATGTTATGTTATGAGATACATTCGTCACAAGTTAATGGTTAATAACACAGAGAAAGTTAACATTTGCATAATTCCTTAGACCATGAGAGTATCGAGTTTCTTCATGCTTGCTTCATGAACTTTGGGGTTTGTTAAACGTCATCCGTAAATGGGTGGCTATTACGGCGGCTTACGGGTTCATGGAAAAGTATGTCAAGGGACTTGATAGCTCAAGATTGGGATTTGCTCCTCCGACGATGGAGAGATATTCTTTGGGCCCTCTCGGTGTTACGGTATCCATCATCGTCTGGCCAGACACATTGTGATTTGATCACAGGGATACCGGAACACGGGAATGAGAAAAGAGAACAAAACTGTAACACCCCGATTTTTGGCCCTTTCTTTTTCTTCTAGATTTCTTCGAATTTTTTTATTTCGAGTTCCTTTTTCCGTGGCTATGTGGTCTTGAAACCTGGGAAGATCTTCTCTCCTGCCACTTCCAAGTGGCTTGTTATTCCCAAATCTATCCCAAGGCCATGTCATTTCCATCTTAGCCCAACCCCAATATTTATTTATTGGGAACATTCCTTTTTCTATTAAAGGAATAACCCTGTTTGCCCTAGGTTGTGAAGCAACCTATATTCCTGTCATTCCAAAAATTCCCACAAAATTATCATAAATTCTTTGGATCATATATTCCACAAATATGTCAAAACCCATCCTTGCCTAGTTAAAAAATAATTCAGGAATATTCACTTTCCATTCTGTCCAGAATGGCACTTTGTGAAGGAAGTGCTATTTATATTTTATTTATTGCCCTAAAAATTTTTGGGCAATCTCTCATATCCAAATTATTGCCTCATGCCAAAATTCAGCTTCATTTGCCTAGTAAAACTTCCTCAGCAAATTTCCAAATTTCTGTCCAAGGAGAAGCTTTGTAAAGGAAGTACTAGCTAGGCTTATCCAAATGAGTTGAAATTTTGGTAGATTATTTATATGATCAAATAATAGCTCTCCACCAAATTTAATATCCATCCAACAAACTATGTGAGCACACCTTCAAATCTTGGTTTCTGGTCACAATTTCAGTTTGTGAAGCAACTATATTTTATATTGCTTCAAAAATTATGAAATTAATCCAGGACCTAAATATCCCTATATCATTAGAGCATGACAAAATTCACATCATTTTGCCAAGCCATTTTCTCCACAAAATTCCCCCAAGTTTATGTCCAGTAGAAAGCATTGTGAAGGAAGTACCATTCTTATTCATCCAAATGGGATGCAAATTTTAGGGCACCTTCATATGCCCAAATGATCATACTACACCAATAGTCAGACCAATCCAATCATCCATGTGAGTGGTACTTCATGATTTAGTTTCTGGACCAGATTCTGCAGTTGTAAAGAAACTATGTTAAATCTTGGTCCAAATCTTTCCAAATTTCATAGGGTTGTAGTCCTTCCTACCCTGAGTCCCTGTGACAAACTGGTTGGCCCCTTAACCCCTTCATCTAACCCCAGAATCCACTCTAATTTTGCTGTTGTTTAGGCTTTGGGCCTCCTGTGGTCACATCGTGGGCCATGGGAATCGTTTCTTTGCGTTTATCAGCTACTGGCGGAGTGATCTACTCGCCAGACACACTTGGGCCGGCTAGTGCATGTGGGAACACTGTGGGCACACGGTGTCCACGCGGAGAGCGCATGCGTTGCCTGTGCACCGCGTGCCCTGTGCGTCTGGACACCAATGGGAGGTCCACACGGTCGCCCTGCGCGCCACCGAGTGCCACGACCTCGCCCGCGTCGCCTGTTCCCCTGTGCTCCTCATCCCGTAGCCGTTGGCCGCGCACGACGGCGCCGAATCCGTCGCCGGAGTACCGCCACGTGTTGCACCGCGTTGCCACAGTTCCCTCCCTTCCCGAGCCTTCCCCGCGGGTATTTAGGCGTGCCCCGAGTCCCCCCTTGCCACCTCAGCCCTCCCCGAGCCTCGGAGCTCACCGTTCCCCGCCATTGCCGAAGACAGCCACCGCCGATCCCCTCGGCTAGCTACTGCCCGCAGCTCTTCCCCCTCCCTCTTTTCGGCGCCCTCGAGTCCCCCTGGAGCCGCGGAGTCGCCGTCGCCCTCCATTCCCTCTGGCGAACCCCGTCGGTGCCGCCCTTCCTCTGCTGCATTTCGGCCATGGCGCCCGAGCAGCGGCACCAGTGCTGTGGGCAGCCCCAGCCAGCCCCGCAGCCACCTCCGAGCGCGGCGTGGAGTGGCGGAGCCTCTCCGCTCGTCGGCTGGCCCTTTCGGGCGGCGAGGCGACGGCTAGGCCGGCGGCCGAAGCCCCCCTACCTCTCTGTCGTGTTGGAGAAGAAGACAGTGAGGAGGAGAGAGGAGATGTCGTGGGCCCCGCTCGTCATACTCTCAGGCGCTGACCAGGTGGACCCGTTGACCGGTATAAGTGGAGACGGTTTCTGCCGAATGCGCTTCCCTCGTGCGAAGGCGTATTCTGCTGCGGCTATGCGAGGGAATGCGCTTTCTAGCGCGGAAACGTATTCTATAAATACGCTTTCAGTTCCAGCCCGCCACCGAAACCAGTATTTTGCGGACGTTCGCCCGTTAAGGCCAGAAACGGACAAATTTTTGTCTGTTTTCTGCCTAACGAACGAACGGCCGTAACTTTGCAACCGTGACTCCGATTCAGGTGATTCCAAAGCCCACGATCTCAGTTCGTCGAGCCCATTCCGATGGTATCATTTTCATGAGGATGTCGCACTGTGAAAATGACCATTTTTCCCCTACCCTTATTCAGCCCCCTCCGAGAGGGAAACTTCTCCGGTGATTCTTTCCGCGAGTTCATCGCACCTCTCCCCTGTGAATCCATCAACCCCAGACAAGCCACAACAGCCACTTGCATGATGGCATTGCAATAGCCATGGTTTCCACTTGAATATTTAATAATTGTTTTTTCATTTAATTATTTTGTGAATGCTTCGAATATGCTCGTGAATCCATGTTCATGCTTATGCTATGTTCTTGTGTACATGTGATTCTTCTCCTTTGATAGTGTTATTGTTATTATCACCATACCATCTTCTTGTTATCATTTCCGATGCTAGTGATAATGTTATGCTCACATGAGTAGTTAGGGTTTGATGTGAAAATACTTGTGATATTCATGATCGTCATTATGCCATGATCATTTACATCCCGTAGACTAAATGATTTATCATTGTTGATGCTATGTTGTTAAATGGTTATGTTGCCCATCCATGGTTACACTGATATCATGCTCTTGTGCATTGTTATGTATTTTATTGTGACTCAGCTCATCACCATTCAAGTTAAACCTGACATTAATCAAACTTGAACAAATCTGTTGGCTGAGTCATGGTGCCACCGAATCGAGCTCACCTGTGCAACCACACTTGCCTGGATGGGGAGGCCCTAATGCGGTCTATTGTCATGCCTCTCGCCGGTGCCTCCTTCTAGGGAAGGTTATGTGCACGCGCTACCCTGATCAGGTAGGCGGCCATAAGCCTTGAGTACCCGAGTTGTATGGATCTGAGGTCCCCGTTTGGGACGATGTTTTGTTTTGGCCATGACGGTGGCGGCCACAAAGGTGGCGGATGTCACGAGTTGGCATCGAGGTAACCCAGGACATAGCCCAAAGGGGAGTTTGTCGGAGTGGCCGGGAGAGTGTCATGCAATAGTTTGGTTTTGTCAGAATGTTGTTGGTCCACCCGAATGGGAGCACGAGGCCATGAGTTCCGTGGTGTGGGTACAGTGTACTAACCTCTGCAGAGTGTATAATCTATCGATAGCCGCGTCCTCGGTCATGGACACAGTTCGTAGTAGGTCACACTATGGGTCAACAGAAATAATAACCTGGATAATAAACAACCCCGGTTCCATGAGAAAGAAGTAGGTTGATCCTGAGTGATCGTGTGATGATCATGACGGTAAGGTGGATATTTATGGTGGTTACAAGATAACCTCCAAGCAGAGTAAGTTGGTCCATGAGACCTTAAACGTCGACCCCCTTGCATGCTAGTGCTAGTATCAACATGTTCATATCATGAAGTTTATATACCTGCCATGCTCATGTTGTTCTAGTATTGTGTTCTTCATTGTTAATTAACCTGTAAATGCCATGCTGTTGTATGTCTTGATTGCTTTGGTTGCTGTGAGCTTGCGAGTACATTCAAAGTACTCACCTGGCGTGTCATGCTAGATTGCAGGTCATGCCTTGATTGATTGCTTGTCGAGGATCTCGAGGTTGCGCTCTACGATACGTCCCAGCCAAAGTCCCTGTGGAGTGGAGTTCATCACCGTCGTCATTGTTCCGCTGCTAGAATTTATTCCGCTTCGAGATGTTCCGCTGCTAGCATAGAACTACCTTAGCAGGTGAAGTGTCGCCGTGCCACTGTAACCTTTGTAATATCGGACCCTTGTACCCGTGTTATTTGTAATAAAGAGCTAATTTGTTCTATGCCAAGCAGTGCCGTATTCCAGAAGACTTGATCTCTGGGCTGGAATACGGGGTGTTCCGGTTTCTCTGAGCCGGGGTGCCACAAAAACCGGTAACGAGGTAACTGGCATAGTGGACAAGTTGTTGATTCACGGGGATGCCGATAAATCTCACCTCGGGTATTTGTAACATATCGCAAAGCAACAGGAATAGCACACGGCAACTGGAGGTTCACTCGAATATTTATTCATGTGGGTATAGGGGTCAATATGGGTGTCCACGGCTCCGATGTTGATCATTGATCGGAAAGTGTTCCGGTCATGTCTATACTTCACCGAACCTATAGGGTCACACACTTAAGGGTCATCTATCTGCTGAATGCTAGACAGGGAGTCTGAGAGAAAGTCACCGGAAAAGTTTCGGAGACAACGGAAGAGTTCCGGAGAGAGAACACCGGAAGAGTTTCGGTAAAACTGAAAAGTTGTTTCGGGGTATACCATTAAGTCAAATTGGTTTCGGCACACGCCTGGAAATTCTTGGAGGGTGCCAGAATTGTTCTGGGAACTTCTGGGATTTTTCCTGAGAAAAAACCCGGAAATGTTCCGGAGCTGCCGGAACCGCTTTGGTTGCTTTTCGTAGATGAAAATCACTAATCCGGAATTGTTTGAGAACACGTCCAAAATTATTTTAGTGGGTACTGGAAATGGTCTAAGACCTACAGAAATATTTTCGGATTTAACGGTCGCGGAAAAATGTTTCCATGAATAGTGAAAATCACTTTATGGTTACTTTATGGAAAGCCACCTTTTTGGGCTTTATCCCAAAATATCTTAGGGATGACATGGATGGATGAGAGCCATCCTACCCCTTGGGTTTTCCTATAAATAGAGGTGGAGAGGCACTCTCCACACTCACTCTTTCTCACATACAAATGCCATGCATGATCTGGCCTTCTCTCTCCCTCCCCGCGAAATAGTTTCATAGAGCCGAAAGGCTGTCTGGGTTCCAGTGGGAACTAGTTCTGGACGGCGAAGCCCTGCCTGATAGCTGACACCGTATGTGTGCAACCTCGTAGAGAGGTCATAGGATCGATCTTTTTGCCCGAGGGGCTGTTCGAGAGGTCCTCCCGAAGGGCTGTCCGAGTGACCGTCTGAGATTCTGTGAGTGCCTCCCGAAGGGCTGTCCGTGACACCTTCCGGGGGACTGTCCGACCGCCTCCCGAAGGGCTGTCCGAGCGACTGTCCAAGGAGCAGACAAGGGAGTACATCCTCGCGATTGGGAGGTTGTAAATCCTAGCTGCGAGGATCTGCACCGAAGATCCACATCGACTCTACTTCTGCTGCGCCACGAGTCGGTAACGATCAAATCAAACCTTTTATGCATCTCCATAGTGATCCTGGGCATGTTCGTAGTGCGGAATTTTTTTTTTCTGTCGCGTTCCCCAACAGCTCATCCCCGACCGCCACTCATAAGGTAGACAATCAATAATAAATCATGCTCCAACTTCTTAGCATAACGACAGACCATACGTGCATGCTTCGGGAATCACAAAACTTAACACCAATATTCTTACTAAACCACAATCATTCACTAGTACCTCCCACATATCACCATCTTAATATCGCAAAACTATTGGAAGGAATCAAACTTATCATATTCAGTGATCTACAAGTTTTATGTAGGATTTTATGACTAACCATGTGAATGACCAATTCTTGTTGACTCTCTAAATAGATATAAGTGAAGCATGAGAGTTTAATTCTTTCTACAAAAGACCACACTCTAATGAATATAAGTGAAGCAAAAGAACATTATACAAATAACGGTTTTCCTATATGTAGGGAAACAGGCAATCCAAACTTCAAATGATATAAGTGAAGCACATGAAGCATTCTATAAATCAACCAAGGACTATCTCATACCAGCATGGTGCATTATTAAAAGAAAAATAAAAAGCACACGACGCTCCAAGAATTTACGCATATCATGTGAACAAAACAAAAACTGAGACATACCGATAATTGTCGAAGAAAGATGGGATGCCTTCCGGGGCATCCCCAAGCTTAGACGCTTGAGTATCGTTAAATATTTACTTGGGGTGCCTTGGGCATCCCCAAGCTTGAGCTCTTGCCTCTCCTTATTCTCCTCATATCGTTACCTCCTCGATCTTCGAACACTTCATCCACACAAAACTTAACCAAACTTTTTATTAGAGGGGTTAGTACATATAACATCAAATCCCATCATGTCCTGCTGTAACATTATTGTATAATTATAATCAAACATTACCCACTGTATGCTATCATAATTCTATGGCTCCCAAGTCAATGGGGCTCAACAATATTTCAAACATACGCAAATAAAGAAACTATAACAGCAATCTGTGAAAACAGGACAGTCTGTAAAGATGCAGATGGTACATATACTTCTATAACTCAAAAAATTCTGAAACATTAGGACAAAATAAAAAATTTGCATATCAGTACTGTGTAAAAATTTCAGAATTGTTGCATGCTCCAGTAAAATAACAAAATTCAAGCTCTACAGCAAAAGTTTCTGTTTTTTCACAGCACACACCAAACATGCAATTTAAACATCCTAAAGGTAAATCTTGGCACATTATTTTTATAATACAATGGATTTATACAAGGGGATAATTATTTTTGTGAGAAACTTCCATGAAAAATTCTACATTGTTTCCATGAGCATGAACACAAGTGTTCAAGGTCGACCCTCACTTCTCCAATGCATAACCTTCCAATCGCTTCTCTTTTTGAAAAAGTTTTTAGGTTCCCCTCTATATTTTTTTGTTTTTAAACTTTTTAAAAGCACACACAGAAATAAATGACTCTCTAAAACTTCCAGGTTGTCTCCCAGGCAGCGCTTTCTTTAAAGCCATTAAGCTAGACATAAAGTGCTCAAGTAATCGATCCACCCGGATCCCAAGGTATATCAAAGCCAATTTTAATTAACAATGATTTGTAATTTAGTAGTAAGCACAAAGCAACATATATCATGCAATGACGAAGTCTAACTCTCTTCCTATGCATCAGCATGTCATAAAAGAACAATTCATGCACATCAAGTAAAGGCCAATGCATAGTATAAACAGTTTCTTGCAATTTTATCGTATTGGAGACATAGGGAGGTGGAGATGTAGTTCCTCTCTCATAATAATTGCAAGTAGGAGAAGCAAGCACATGCATATTGTATTCATCAAAATCATCATGTGTAGTAGTAAAACGCAACCCATCAATGTAATCCTTAATAAGTGCAAACTTCTCTGATATAGTGTAGTTGGGAGAATTCAAAAACATAATAGGACTATCATGTGTAGGTGCAATAGCAACAATTTCATTTTTAACATAAGGAGCTATAGCAAGTTCATCTCCATAAGCATCATTCATATTGGCATCATGGCCACAAGCATAGCAAGCATCAATTTCATCAAAAAGGGATATTTCAAACGAATCCAAGGGATCATAGCAATCATCATAGCATTCATCCTTTGGTAAGCACGAAGGGAAATTAAACAATGTATGAGATAAAGAGTTACTCTCATCAGAAGGTGGGCACAGGTGATCAATCCGCTCTTCCTCCTTTTGTTCTTCTCTCTCCTCCTCATCATTTTCATCTAATGAGCTCACAGTGTCATCAATTTCTTCTTCCATAGATTCCTACAAAATATTAGTCTCTTCTTGGACAGCGGAGGTGCCCTCAATATATTCTTTCACATAAGCATTAGAAGCATAGTGTTCATAGCAATATTTAAATATGGCAAAATTTTCAGATTTGTAAAGAGTAGCATCACACTTTTCAATCAAAGAAGCAATTTCATATGCACCCTTAAAAGCAACAAATTCTTCTATTTGTTCAATATCATAGTAACTATAAACACCTCTCACATAAGAAGATAAGATTCCATTATCCTTAAACTCAAATTGGTACTGAAGGTGTTTTTTACGGTCTTCAGAACAACAAGTAAAATCATGTATTTCACATAAATTCCAAGCATAGCAATTCAAAGTATTAATATGATTCCATAAGAGTTTCCCTTTTTGAGACAAACGGTGTCGCACAAAATAAGCATGCTCATCTAATGATTTTCCCTCAACTAAGCTAGTTGGGTTTTCAGCACGAGCACAAAGGGATCGTAGATGATCCAAGTAGAAACTTCAGCAGTATGTTAGATTTTGGGTGGTTCTTCAACCATTGGTTTAGCAAGTACAACTAATTTTTTGGTATTTTACGTTTCCTACCCATAACTAAAGGTAGAAAACAAGAGCACTAAATAAAAACTACTTAGTGATAAAGCAAACAAGCACACACAAGAATATCAACCCCACACTATTGCTCCCCAGCAACGGCGTCAGAAAAAGGTCTTGATAACCCACAAGTATAGGGGATCAATTGTAGCTTTTTCGATAAATAAGAGTGTCGAACCCAATGAGGAACTAAAGGTAGAATTAATATTCCCTTCAAGTTCTATCGACCACCGATACAACTCTACGCACACTTTACGTTTGCTTTACCTAGAACAAGTATGAAACTAGAAGTACTTTGTAGGTGTAATACTAGAACTACTTTGCAAGAATAAAACTAGGAGTACTTTGCGAGAATAAAACTATGACTAATTTGCAAGATAATAAAAGCTAGTCGTTTAGTAGAAAGCTTTTGTAACACAAGAGAAAGATTTGTCCATAGGCAATCGATAACTAGACCGGTAATCATTATAGCAATTTTATATGAGGGAGAGGCATGAGCTAACATACTTTCCGTACTTGGATCATATGCACTTATGATTGGAACTCTAGCAAGCATCCGCAACTACCAAAGATCATTAAGGTAAAACCCAACCATAGCATTAAGTAACAAGTCCTCTTTACTCCCATACGCAACAACCCCCTTACTCGGGTGTAAGCTTCTGTCACTCTAGCCGCCCACTATAAGAGAATTATGAATGTATTGCAAACCCTACAGAGGGAATTCCTCATGCTTGCGGGACACAGAGGGCACCATAGGATAGCACCAAAATAGAACATACAACTCAAACTAATCACGATCATCAATCAACCCATAGGACAAAACGAATGCACTCAAACATCATAGGATTGCCACATATCATTGGATAATAATATATAGCGTTAAGCACCATGTTTAAGTAGAGATTATAGCAGGGATAAGAGGTGTACACCACTGCATAGAGGGGGAGAGAGTTGGTTTTGACGGCGGCGAAGTTGTTGGTGTAGATTGTCGTCACGATGATTGCCCCGGCGGCGTTCCGGCTCCACCGGGAGAGAGGGGGAGAGAGCCCCCTCCTTCTTCTTCTTCCTTGGCCTCCCCCTATATGGGAGGAGAGTTTCCCCTTTGGTCCATGGCCGCCATGGCTCCCGGAGGGGAGGAGCCCCTCCGAGATTGGATCTCTCTCTCTCTCTGTTTCTCTTCTGTTTCGCGTTCCTGTTTTCTGGCCGAAAACCATTTCTTATATTCCCGGAGATCCGTAACTCCGATTGCACTGAAATTTTAACACGATTTTTTTCTCAATATAAGCTTCCTTGCTGCCGAAGAAGAGCCCCAACCGACTTACGGTGTGCCAACAAGGCACCACCATGCGGCCTGGGGGGGTCATGCCAAAGTGCCTTGTGGAGGTTGTGGGCCTCCGTTTGCATTGATTCCACCTCCCAAAAATCACATATATTCCAAAATAATTCTCCGTAAAATTTTATTGCGTTTGGACTTTGTTTGATATGGATTTTCTGTGAAACAAAAAACAAGCAGAAAACAGGAACTGGCACTGGGCACTGGAGCAATATGTTAGTCCAAGAAATCATATAAAAAGTTGCCAAAAGAATGTGGAAATTGTAGGATAATGGCATGAAAGAATCAAAAATTATAGATACGATGGAGACGTATCACGGAGGGATTCCGCCGGGGATACTTCCCTCCGGGAAAGGGAAATCGAAGCCATCGACATCACCAACGATCCTCTCATCGTGGAAGGACCAATCTTCATCAACATCTTCACCAGCACCATCTCATCTCAAACCCTAGTTCATCTCTTGTATTCAATCTTTGTCTCAAAACCTCAGATTGGTACCTGTGGGTTGCTAGTAGTGTTCATTACATCTTGTAGTTGATGCTAGTTGGTTTATTTGGTGGAAGATTATATGTTCAGATCCTTAATGCTATTCAATACCCCTCTGATCTTGAACATGAATATGATTTGTGAGTAGTTACTTTTGTTCTTGAGGAAATGGGAGAAGTCTTGTCATAAGTAATCATGTGAATTTGGTATTCGTTCGATATTTTGATGCTATGTATGTTGTGCTTCCTTTAGTGGTGTCGTGTGAACGTCGACTACATGACACTTCACCATCTTTGGGCCTAAGGGAAGGCATTGTGGAGTAGTAATTAGATGATGGGTTGCTAGAGTGACAGAAGCTTAAACCCTAGTTTATGCGCTATTCCGTAAGGGGCTGATTTGGATCCATATGTTTCATGCTATGGTTAGAGTTATCTTAATTCTTCTTTCGTAGTTGCGGATGCTTGTGAGAGGGGGTAATCATAAGTGGGAGGCTTGTTCAAGTAAGAACACCACCCAAGCACCGGTCCACCCACATATCAAATTATCAAAGTAGCGAATGCGAATCAAACAAACATGTTGAAAGTGACTAGATGAAATTCCCATGTGTCCTCGAGAATGCTTTGCTTATTATACGAGTTTGTTCCGGCTTGTCCTTTGCTACGAAAAGGATTGGTCCACCTTGCTGCACTTTATTATACTTGTTACTTGTTACTTGTTACGAATAATCTTGCTACCGAAACTATCTGTTACCGCTACTTTCAGTACTTGCAGAGAATACCTTGCAGAAAACCGCTTGTCATTTCCTTTTGCTCCTCGTTGGGTTTGACACTCTTACTTATCGAAAGGACTACGATTGATCCCCTATACTTGTGGGTCATCAAGACTCTTTTCTGGCACCATTGCCAGGGAGTGAAGCGCCTTTGGTGAGTGGAATTTGGTAAGGAAACATTTATATTACGTGCTAAAATTTAATGTCACTTGTCACTATGGAAAGTAATCCTTTGAGGGGCTTGTTCGGGGTATCTTCACCTCGACCTGAAGCATTGAGAGTTGCTCCTCAACCTATTGAACCTACTGAAAATATTTATTATGAAATTCCTTCGGGTATGGTAGAGAAACTGCTAGCTAATTGCTACTTGTGAGCTGCATCGGGATTTCCCCGAAGAGCAGGGGATGATGCAGTATAGTAGAGATAAGTATTTCCCTCAGTTATGAAACCACGGTTATCAATCCAGTAGGAGAATCACGCAACAACTCGTTAGCAGCACCTGCACACAAAATAACAAACCCTCGCACCCAACACGAACAAGGGGTTGTCAATCCCTTGGCGGTTAATAGCAAGATTAAATTGTATGGTGATAGATAGATAGATCGAACAAAAATACAAAATAAAATAAATAAAGTAAAATTGCAGCAAGGTATTTTTAGGATTTTCAATATATGATAAAGATAGACCCGTGGGCCATAGTTTTCACTAGAGGCTTCTCTCTTGAAAATAGCATATGGTGGGTGAACAAATTACTGTTGGGCAATTGATAGAAAAGCAAATAATCATGATGATATCCAATGCAATGATCATGTATATAGGCATCACGTCCGAGACAAGTAGACCGAAATGATTCTGCATCTATGCTACTTGTAGGTTGCGTTGGTATTATCCCCAAAGAGGAAGGGATGATGCATCACAGTAGAGATAAGTATTTCCCTCAGTTATGAAACCAAGGTTATCGAACCAGTAGGAGAATCACACAACACCTCGTTAGCAGCACCTGCACACAAACAACAAATCCTTGCATCCAACGCAAATGAGGGGTTGTTAATCCCTCGGCGGTTAATTGCAAGGTTAAATTGTACGTGATAGATAGATAGATTGAAACAAAAATACAAAATAAAATAAATAAAAGAAAATGGCAGCAATATTTTTAGGGTTTTAGTAATATGATTTAGATAGACCCGGGGGCCATAGTTTTCACTAGAGGCTTCTCTCGAGGAAATAGCATACGGTGGGTAGACAAATTACTGTTGGGCAATTGATAGAAAAGCAATTAATCATGACGATATCCAAGGAAATGATCATGTATATAGGCATCACGTCCAAGATAAGTAGACCGACTCCTGCCTGCATCTACTACTATTACCCCACACATCGGCCGGTATCCAGCATGCATCTAGTGTATTAAGTCCATAAAAGAACGGAGTAATGCCTTAAGAACGATGACATGATGTAGACAAGATAAACTCACGTATGAAAAAACCACATCTTTTTACCCTTAGTAGCAACGATACATACGTGGCATGTCCCTTTCTATCACTGGGATTTAGCACCGCAAGATCGAACCCACTACAAAGCACCTCTTCCCATGGCAAGATAAATCAATCTAGTTGGCCAAACCAAATCAATAGATCGGAGAAGAAATACGAGGCTATAATAATCATGCATAAAAGAGTGCAGCAAAGACTCAAATATATTCGTGGATAATCTGATCATAAACTCACAATTCATCGGATCCCAACAAACACACTACAAAACGTGATTACATCGGATAGAACTCCAAGAACATCAAGGAGAACATTGTATTGAAGATCAAAAAGAGAGAAGAAGCCATCTAGCTACTAACTATGGACCCGAAGGTCTGTGGTAAACTACTCACGCATCATCGGAAGGGCAGCAAGGTTGATGTAGAGCCCCTCCGTGATCGATTCCCCCTCCGGCGGATTACCGAAGAAGGACCCCAGATGGGATCTCTGTGGAACAGAAACTTGCGGCGGCGGAAAAAGTATTTCATGGACTCTCCTTGAGGGTTTCTGATTTTTTTCTGAATTTATAGTGCTGGAATTAGGTGAAATGGAGCAAAGGGGGCCCCACGAGGCACCAGGGCGCGCCTGCCCCCCCCCAGGCGCGCCCTGGTGGCTGTTGGCCACCTCCTGGGTCTGCTGGCCCTCTCCCGAAGCTTCTAGTGTTTATCTTGTCCAATAAAAAATCTCCAAAAAGTTTCGTGGCATTTGGACTTCGTTTGGTATTGATTTTCTGTAAAACAAAAATAGGGCAGAAAACAGCAACTGTGTAACACCCCCAGATCTTAACCCTGTCATTAAGCTAAATAATGTGCCATGTCATCATGATCCTTTTCATTAAATTGCATTAGGAAATAATTCAAGTTCGAATTCAAAATTCAAATGCAAGTCAAATTATTACTTCTTCGAATAATTAAACAAAATAGTTCATAATATTGCAAACATTCCCAAAGCAATTATAAAAATAAAATAAACATTAATTGAATTATTTAAATGGCCCTAACCTATTAAAAACAGTACCAAAACAGCCTATTTAATCCCATTTCAATTAATAAAAATTAAAATGAAATCATTAGGCCTCCAAACCTTTTTATGGCAGTACTAGATATTGCTTAGTATTTGGTTTGACTAACTACATATTTTACAAAATTGCAATGGTGGCCAAACATTTTTGCAAAGAGAGAAAATAAATGAAAGCCGAAAAGAAAAAGGAAAAGAACAACGGACTACTGTGCACTTGGGCTTCCAGTGCACAGTGCAGGCCCAGCCCATCTTGGTCGTCCTTTCCCTTACCTCGCGCCAGAGGCCGAGGCCATGGCGCCAGCAGCGCGCGCTCGCTGTCCCAGCCGCGCCCGCTCGCCCTCGTGCCGCTACAGGAACCCTGGGGGATAAGGACGACGCCGTGGCTCTCGGGGACATGGCCGAGATCTTTTCTCCCCCCTCTCTCTCTCATTCACTCTCTCTCTCTCCCGCACCCGAGAGTTCTCATCGCCGTCCCCGTCGATCCCGCGGCCACCGGCCTCCTCTCACCTCGCCGCCATGCCCTTTCGCTTCGCCGTCGACCTCCTTATCGCCTCGTGCCCTCCATTCGAGCCGGGGAGCACCACGTCGACCGCAACATCTTCGTCTTCTTCCTCGGGCGCCGCCGCTTCATCGGCGATTTTGTCACCGTCACCGCATCCCGCGCCTCCCCGAGCAGCTCCCCGTCAACGCTGTGAGCTTGCGCACGTTTCCCATCTCTCCCTGCGCTCTCTCTCTCTCTCCCTCCCTCTAGCTCGCTTTGCCGCCGTAGCCGAGCTCGTTGCCGCCATTCATGTCGTTGCCGTGCTCACTGCAGCTGCCGCTCGCGTCCGAGCACCGCGTCGTGCTCATGGCAGCCCCAGGAACCCGCCCATGCCCTCAGCGGCGCTTCCCGTGGCCTCTGTCGACGAAACGGAGCTCGCCCGAGACCGCCGCCGCCTCCGCTCGTCTCCGGCGCCATTTCCGGCCAACCCCGCTGCTGCCACCACTGCCATTTGACGCACGATGTCGCGGACGTTCGAACGCGCCTAGCCCCGCATCAAACCGAGGCCTGTGGCCGTTTTCCGGCCAGTCCAGCGAGGCCCCGCCGCATTTTGGCTCGCCGGAGCAACTCCGGCGGCCGGCACTGACCTGGCGCCGACGTGGCGCGCCCTGGGCCACTGACCCGTGGGCCCAGTGGGGCCGTTGACCTGGTTGACCTGGTCAAACCTGCTGACTGGGTTTGACCAGTCACTGACAGGTGGACCCCGCACTGTTTAACGATTTTTTTATAAATAAATAAAATGTTAATTAATCTGTTAAATAATTTAATCACTAATTAGTCACTGACAACTGGGTCCCACCTGATAATTAACTTAATTAGATAAAATAAACCCATGTTTAATTAATCAGTCACTGACCAGTGGGACCCACTGGTCAGGTTTGACCCTGGTCAGCTGGGTTTGACCGCTGACGCCACCCTGACATCATGCTGACGTCATAGAACACTGTTTCGGATAATTCAGATTTATTAATTAAAATAATTCCAGAAAAATGATTAAAACTTTGAAAAATCATATAAAATAAACCGTAACTCGGATGAAAATAATTTATATATGAAAAATGATCAAAAAAATATGAAGAATCCAAATATGCCATCCACATACCTGCCACACCCCTCTAACATAGTGAACATGGAACTTTCCCCTCCGATTCATCTGTCTGATAATTGCCCGGAGCTGGTAAAACACCTCCAGATGTTTCCCGCTCCGACTAACTTGCATAGTACTGCAATAGGGCACCCCTCGAATAACATGTTGCCATGCCAAGCATCTGTGTGCATTTGTTTGCTTTATATTTATTGTTTCTTCCCCCCTGTTCTCTCCGATAGCCCTGAGACCGACGCTGCTGCCGAGTACGACTACGCCCCTGCCGACCAGCCCCTTTCAGCAGAGCTTCAAGGCAAGCAACACCCCCTTGATCATTCCTATATCGCCTATTCCTTCTCCCTCATGCTTGCACTAGATTTTGCTACTGTAATTGCTTGCTCCTATTCTGATGCATAGCCTGCTTTTGTAACCTGCTGTTGTTACTTTACCTGTTATCCTAAACTGCTTAGAATAGGTTGGTTAGTGATCCATCAGTGACCCCTCACCCTTGTCCCTGTTGCCTCACTTTGTTACCAGTGCCTTGATCATTGTGATCGATGTGCAGACACCGACACAGCACCGCACACCCCCTTAGTTGTACGACTCTGCAGGGATACTATCGAGTGCCGAGGGTGATACCTCCTAACTCACTCCTGATGACCTCTCTGTAGCGTAGCTAGTCGGACGTGATTCACCGAGGGTGATTCCTCTTCCACCACCTCCGATGAAGCCTCTGTCGTGCAACCCCTCAAGTGTGAACCTATCGAGGGTGATTCCTCCAAGTTCAACTTGACGGTTACATCGAGTAGGAATCCATCGAGGGTGATTCCTCGGGTTCCCCTTGATGTTTTGGACACACGGTTACCATGACTTTTACCTCATACCTTTGTTGCAGGCGGGTCGACCCCGAGGGGTACCCTTGGGAAATGTGTAGTCGGGTTGACCTGGAGGGTACCCACGAGATAATTATGAGGTGCGGCCGGGCAGGCAGAGACCACCCTAGAGAGGGATGGGCCTGACCCTTGTTGCACTTCCTCGAGACGGGGCGACAGGAGTACTGATCGTCACCGCGAGCTCCTAATAATTCACTAACGGATTTGGGTATTTGATCTGAGTTGGCCACTAGCCTATACGCACTACCACCACGTGGGGTAATGGTTTAATGGGGCCCTCGGTGCCGTATGTATCAGCCGAAAGCTCTGTCAGACGTCCAGTTCAGCATTGCGGCACGGCTGGGCCGGCGCCATCCAGGATAGAGGTGGTGCCTGGACCCGCCATGTGCGCAACGACCCGGAGTGCAAAGGGCGATGGGCCCAAGACCCCTGAGCGCTTAGGATGTAGACCGGCGGGGACCTCTCTGTTGAGCCTAGGTAGGACTACGTCGTGTCGATCAGCCGAGGCCGGGCATGACCCGGAAAAGTGTGTCCGTCCAGAGTTAATCGAGCATGTTGGGTAACAGTAGTGCACCCCTGCAGGGAAGTTATCTATTCGAATAGCCGTGTCCACGGTAACAAGACGCTGAGTGTTGTATCCCGATCTACTACAACTTGAACTAATTACATGTTACTTTAACTGTAAGCTCCGGGATCGCTTTCTCGCAGGGAGTCGAGGAAGGATCTCTGGGCTTTGCTTCTACATGCTTGTTACTTTATATTATGCTAATCTGCACTCTTCTAATGCTGCAAGACGCTGAAGATGCTAGTCTTCGATAGGCTAGGCTTTCCCCCTCTGTTCTGGCATTTCTGCAATTTAGTCCAAAGATATAGCCCCATTCCTTTGATACCGATGCATACTTAGTATAGTTCTGATGTCAGTCTTGCGAGTACTTTGGATGAGTACTCACGGTTGCTTTGCTCCCTCTTTTTCCCCATACCCGATTGCTGCGACCAGATGACGGAACTCCCGGAGCCAGTTGATCCTGCCGACGACTACTACTACCCCGACGAAGCTTACTACTATGTGGAGACCGATGACCAGGAGAGACAGGAGGCTCCTAGGCAGGAGGCCTTGCCTCTTTCGATCAGAGTCATTGTTTGTTTTCGCCTTCTTAAGGCATCCTTGTTCCCCTTTTATGTCTGTACTCAGATATTATGTTGTTTCCGCTGATGCTTGAGCGCGAGCTTATGTATTCGAGCCCTCTGGCTTGTAATATAAATCTTGTATTATTTTATTTTGTGTCTAGAGTTGTGTTGTGATATCTTCCCGTGAGTCCCTGGGCTTGATCGTGCGCATTTGCGTGTATGACTAGTGCACGGTCGGACGGGGGCGCCACAAACTGGCACTGGGCACTAGGTTAATAGGTTAGTCTCCAAAAATGATATATAATTGCTGTAAATGATTATAAAAACATCCAAGATTGATAATATAACAGCATGGAACAATAAAAAATTATAGATACGTTGGAGACGTATCAGCATCCCCAAGCTTAATTCCTGCTCGTCCTCGATTAGGTAAATGATAAAAATAGAATTTTTGATGTGGAATGCTGCCTATCATATTCATCACATATTCTTTTCTTTTGTAGCATGGGCATTGGATTTGTATGATTCAAAGCAATAGTCTATAATTTGACATGAAGATATAAATACTCAAGCATGCTAACAAGCAACCATGTCTTTCAAAATATCAACGCTAAAGAAAGTTATCCCTAGCCCATTATGCTCAATCATTGATCCATTCATGAAAGACACTCAAATATTAGCTACACACAATGCACAAGTATGACAATAGTGCTCTCTAGTTGGTGCTTTTGTAAGAGAAGATGGAGACTCAAAAAAAATAAAAATTGCATAAAAGTAAACAGATAGGCCCTTTGCAGAGGGAAGCAGAGATTTGTCAAATGTGCCAGAGCTCAAGGCTGAAATTAAAGAGATAAAAATATTTTGAGAGGCATGCTTTTCCTGTCAACGAAAACGACGGAGAATTCCCAATATTTTCCATGCTAGACACATCATAGGTGGTTCCCAAACAGAAAGTAAATTTTATTTCCTTTCCACCATTCTTTCACAATCCATGGCTAGCCGTATCCACGGTTGTCCTCCATACCAACACTTTCCAAGGAATTTTGTTGTTATTAATTTGATTTCATTGTGGGACTGGGCATCCCTAATACCAACCATTCTCTCGTGCAATGACAAGTGAATAAACACTCATCGTGAGAATAACAAACCTAGCACGGAAAATAATGGCCACCCCCTGCCACTTCATGAGCGGTACGGGCACACAAAACGGAAAATTATTTTGAAAATTAGAGTTGGCACACACAAATTTACTTGGAACGGCATTGAAATACCGAATATAGGTAGATATAGTGGACTCAGTTGGCACAACTTGGGTTTAAGAATTTGGGATGCACAAGCAGTATTTCCGCTTAGTACAAATGAAGGCTAGCAAATAGATTGAGAAGCAACCAACCAAAAAAACGAAAACTGTCATAAACATGCATTGAACACAATTAACACCGAATAATGCACCATAAGTAGGATATAATTTCATTGCATAACTATTGACTTAACGTGCATGCATAGGGAATCACAAACCTTAACATTAATATTCTTACTAAATCACAATTACTCACTAACATAACTCACATATTATCATTTCCATATCGCAAAACTATTGCAAGGAATCACACTTATCATATCCAATGATCTATATGAAAGTTTTTATTATATCCCTCTTGAATATTCATCACTTTGGGACCAAATTCATATCTTGTGCAAATTACCGTTACTATCATCAACTCTCAAAAGGATTTAAGTGAAGCATGAGAGTGCAAATATTTCTTCAAAATTGCAATCTTATCAATTCTCAAAATAATATAAGTGAAGCATGAGAATTCATTTCTTCAAAATTTTAATCTTGTCAATTCTCAAAATAATATAAGTGAAGCATGAGAATTCATTTCTTCAAAATTTTAATCTTGTCAATTCTCAAAATAATATAAGTGAAGCATGAGAATTCATTTCTTCAAAATTTTAATCAACTCTCAAAATAATATAAGTGAAGCATGAGAGTTTATTTCTTCAAAATACAGCCACCACCGTGCTCAAAAAGATTTAAGTGAAGCACTAGAGCAACTGCCTAGCTCAAAAAATTTAAGTGAAGCACATAGAGTATTCTAACAAATTATGATGATAAACGTGTGGCTCTCTCATGATAGGTGTGTTCAGCAAAGATGATTGTGACAAACTAAAAAGCAAACAAAGCAAAGACTCATATAATACAAGACGCTCCAAGCAAAACTCATATTATGTGACGAATAAAAATATAGCTCCAAGTAAAATTACCGATGGTTGGTAGAAGAAAGAAGGGATGCCTTCCGGGGCATCCCCAAGCTTAGACGCTTGAGTCTTCCTTGAATATTACCTTGGGGTGCCTCGGGCATCCCCAAGCTTAGGCTCTTACTACTCCTTATTCCTTCATCCATCGTGATCTCACCCAAAACTTGAAAACTTCAATCACACAAAACTCAACAAAACCTTCGTGAAATCCGTTAGTAAAACAAAATAAATCACTACTATAAGTACTGTTACAAACCCATTCATATTTTATTTTTGCATTATACCTACTGTACTCTAACTTCACCATGGCTTATACTCCCCGATACAATCCATAGATTCAGCAAAACAAGCAAGTAGTGCATCAAAAACAGAATCTGTCAAAAACAGAACAGTCTGTAGCAATCTATTTAAAAGCTATACTTCTGTAACACCAAAAATTCTGAAAAATTAGGACAACGTGGGCAATTTATATACCAATACTGTGTAAAAATTTCAGATTTTTTTGACGCACCAGTACAGAAAACAAATTCGGTCACTGGACGCAAAACTTTCTGTTTTCCAAACAGCATCAATTATACTATCTTCCAAATCATCCTAAAGGCTTTACTTGGCACAAACACTAATTAAAAACACAAAAACACAATCATACCAGTAGCATAATTGTGGGAACACACTATAACAGAAACAAAATATAAAAATTTATTTTATTTATTGGGTTGCCTCCCAACAAGCGCTATTGTTTTATGCCCCAAGCTAGGCATAATGCATAGTTTCAAGTATTATCATCTTTATTCTTCTTATCCAAAGATGCACTTTTATCAAGGGGTTTTTCAAAGGTAATATCAAATATATCATCCATAGAAATTTTATCATTAGCAAGTTGTCCATCTTTAAATCCCTCTTGATTACCGGCTACAATCCAAGAGTATTGTCTATTGACGCTATTGAAAACTTGTTGGATTATATTCAAAGGAGGAACTTCCTTTTTGATATTCTCATCAAAGATGTGGTCATTGCGGAAAAAATATCTTAGCAAGTAATTATTATTATGAAGGATCTCATCTATTGCCGGTTTTTCATGGTTCATACCATAGAAATCAAAGATCTCCCTAGCTTCTCGCACTATATGATCAAATTCATTCATGAGAACAAGGGTAGCTATTTTCTTAGCTCTAAGATCTTTTATAACCGGTAACTCATAAAACAATCTTTTCAAATTAGGATGGGTGCGAATAAATCTTCTTTCAAGTTTAAGAACAAGTGCGGAAATAGCATCGGCATAATTCTTAGTTTCTTTAAGTATAGGTGCATCATCAAAAGCCAAGGTCCCAATGCAATTAAAGAATTCTTGGATGACACTTTTTCCTATAACATTACCATGTCCCAACACAAAAGTTTTAGCATCAAGATTGGTAGAACTTCCCTTTTTAGGATTTTTACCATCATCGGTTTCCACCATGCCAAAGTCACTAAAGATAACAAGTTTCAAGCAAGCAAACAAGAAAAAGGCAAACGGAAAATATTTTTGTATTTTTGTAAAAACGTTATAGAAGTGGGGGAGATGAAAATGAGAGGCAAATGGCAAATAAAGTAAATGCAAGGAGATGAGAGTTTATGCAAAGTTACTTGATAGATGTTGATGATGTCTCCCCGGCAACGGCGCCAGAAATTGGCAAGTTGACAGGAGACTGTGTTGAAGTGACTTATCCCCGGCAACGGCGCCAGAAATTCTTCCTGCTACTTGTAGCTTGCGTTGGTATTATCCCCGAAGAGGAAGGGATGATGCAGCATAGTAGAGATAAGTATTTCCCTCAGTTATGAAACCAAGGTTATCGAACGAGTAGGAGAATCACACAACACCTCGTTAGCAGCACCTGCACACTAACAACAAATCCTTGCACCCAACGCAAACGAGGGGTTGTCAATCCCTAGGCGGTTAATTGCAAGATTAAATTGTATATGATAGATAGATAGATTGAAACAAAAATACAAAATAAAATAAATAAAAGAAAATGGCAGCAATATTTTTAGGGTTTTAGTAATATGATTTAGATAGACCCAGGGGCCATAGTTTTCACTAGAGGCTTCTCTCGAGGAAATAGCATACGGTGGGTAGACAAATTACTGTTGGGCAATTGATAGAAAAGCAAATAATCATGACGATATCCAAGGCAATGATCATGTATATAGGCATCACGTCCAAGATAAGTAGACCGACTCCTGCCTGCATCTACTACTATTACCCCACACATCGACCGCTATTCAGCATGCATCTAGTGTATTAAGTCCATAAAAGAACGGAGTAATGCCTTAACAACGATGACATGATGTAGACAAGATAAACTCACGTATGAATAAACCCCATGTTTTTACCCTTAGTAGCAACGATACATACGTGGCATGTCCTTTTCTGTCACTGGGATTTAGCACCGCAAGATCGAACCCACTACAAAGCACCTCTTCCCATGGCAAGATAAATCAATCTAGTTGGCCAAACCAAATCAATAGATCGTAGAAAAAATACAAGGCTATAATAATCATGCATAAAAGAGTGCAGCAAAGACTCAAATATATTCATGGATAATCTGATCATAAACTCACAATTCATCGGATCCCAACAAACACACCGCAAAAAGTGATTACATCGGATAGAACTCCAAGAACATCGAGGAGAATATTGTATTGAAGATCAAAAAGAGAGAACAAGCCATCTAGCTACTAACTATGGACCCGAAGGTCTGTGGTAAACTACTCACGCATCATCGAAAGGGCAGCAAGGTTGATGTAGAGCCCCTCCGTGATCGATTCCCTCTCCGTTGGATTACCGGAGAAGAACCCCAGATGGGATCTCTCTGGAACAGAAACTTGCGGCGGCGGAAAAAGTATTTCATGGACTCTCCTTGAGGGTTTCTGATTTTTTCTGAATTTATAGTGCTGGAATTAGGTCAAACGGAGCAAAGGGGGGCCCACGAGGCACCAGGGCGCGCCTGCCCCCCAGGCCCGCCCTGGTGGCTCGTGGCCACCTCCTGGGTCTTCTGGCTCTCTCTCGAAGCTTCTAGTGTTTATCTTGTCCAATAAAAAATCTCCAAAAAGTTTCATGGCATTTGGACTTCGTTTGCTATTGATTTTCTGTAAATCAAAAACACGACAAAAAATAGCAACTGGCACTGGGCACTAGGTTAATAGGTTAGTCTCCAAAAATGATATATAATTGATGTAAATGATTATAAAAACATCCAAGATTGATAATATAACAGCATGGAACAATAAAAAATTATAGATACGTTGGAGACGTATCAATCTACTACTATTACTCCACACATCGACCGCTATCCAGCATGCATCTAGATTATTAAGTTCATAAAGAACGAAGTAACGCCTTAAGCAAGATGACATGATGTAGACAAAGTAAACTCACGCATGAATAAACCCCATCTTTTTTACCCTTAATAGCAATGATACATACGTGTCATGTCCCTTTCTGTCACTGGGATTGAGCACCGCAAGATCGAACCCATTACAAAGCACCTCTCCCATTGCAAGATAAATCAATATAGTTGGCCAAACCAAATCAATAGATCGGAGAGAAATACGAAGCTATAATAATCATGCATAAAAGAGTTCAGAGAAAACTCAAATAATATTCAAGGATAATCTGATCATAAACTCACAATTCATCGGATCCCAACAAACACACCGCAAAAACTGATTACATCGGATAGAACTCCAAGAACATCGAGGAGAACATTGTATTGAAGATCGAAAAGAGAGAAGAAGCGATCTAGCTACTAACTATGGACCCGAACGTCTGTGGTAAACTACTCACGCATCATCGGAAGGGCAGCAAGGTTGATGGAGAGCCCCTCCGTGATCGAATCCCCCTCCGGCAGAGTGCCGGAAAAGGCCTCCAGATGGGATCTCTCGAGAACAGGAACTTGCGGCGGCGGAAAAAGTATTTCATGGACTCCTCTGTTGGTTTCCCGATTTAGAGTATTTATAGAGGTGGAATTAGGTCAAACGGAGCAGAGGTGGGCCCACGAGGCACCAGGGCGCGCCACCCCCCTGAGGCGCGCCCTGGTGGCTCGTGGCCACCTCCTCTGTCTTCTGGCCCTCTCCCGAAGCTTCTAGTGTCTCTTATGTCCAGAAAAAAACTCCTAAAAGTTTCGTGGCATTTGGACTTCGTTTGGTACTGATATTCTGAAAAACCAAAAACAGGCAAAAAAACAGCAACTGGCACTGGGCACTAAGTTAATAGGTTAGTCCCAAAAAATGATATATAATTGCTTGTAAGTGTATATAAAACATCCAAGATTGATACTATAATAGCATGGAACAATCAAAAATTATAGATACGTTGGAGACGTATCAAGCATCCCCAAGCTTAATTCCTGCTCGTCCTCGAGTAGGTAAATGATAAAAACAGAATTTTTGATGTGGAATGCTACCTATCATATTCATCATATACTCTTTTCTTTGTAGCATGGACATTTGGACTTGAATGATTCAAAGCAATAGTCTATAGTTTGAAATGAAGACATAAATACTCAAGCATACTAACAAGCAACCATGCCTTTTAGAATATCAACACTAAAGAAAGTTATCCCTAGCCCATTATGCTCAATCATTGATCCATTCATGAAACACACTCAATATTAGCTACACCCAATGCACAAGTAAGACAATAGTGCTCTCTAGTTGGTGCTTTGTAAGAGAAGATGGAGACTCAAAATAAAAATAAAAATTGCATAAAAGTAAATAGATAGACCCTTCGCAGAGGGAAGCAGAGATTTGCAAAGGTGACAGAGCTCAAGGCTAAAATTAGAGAGATAAAATTATTTTGAGAGGCATGCTTTTCCTGTCAACGAATACGACCGAGAATTCCCAATATCTTCCATGCTAGACACATTATAGGCGGTTCCCAAACAGAAAATAAAGTTTATTTCCTTTCCACCATTCTTTCACAATCCATGGCTAGCCGTATCCACGGGTTCCCTCCATACCAACACTTTCCAAGGAATTTATTATTATCATCATATTAAAAAAAATCATTTTGGGACTGGGTATCCCTATTACCTTCCACTCTCTCGTGCAATGGCAAGTGAATAAACACTCATCGTGAGAATAACACACCTAGCATGGAAAATATTGGCCACCCCCTGCTGCTTCATGAGCGGTACGGGCACACAAAACGGACAATTATTTTGAAAATTTAGAGTTGGCACATGCAAATTTACTTGGAACGGCATGGAAATACCGCATATAGGTAGGTATGGTGGACTCTTTTGGCACAACTTGGGTTTAAGGAGTTGGATGCACAAGCAGCATTCCCGCTTAGTACAAATGAAGTCTAGCAAATAGATTGAGAAGCGACCAACCAAAAAGCGAAAACGGTCATAAACATGCATTGAACATAACTAACACTGAATAATGCACCATAAGTAGGATATAATTTCGTTGCATAACTATTGACTTTATGTGCATGCATAGGGAATCACAAACCTTAACACCAATATTCTTACTAAATCACAATTACTCTCTAACATGACTCACATATTATCATCTCCATATCGCAAAAATATTGCAAGGAATCAAACTTATCATATCCAATGATCTTTCATGAAAGTTTTTATTATATCCCTCTTGAATATTCATCACTTTGGGACCAAATTCATATCTTGTGCAAATTACTATTACTAGTATCAACTCTCAAAAAGATATAAGTGAAGCATGAGAGTGCACATATTTCTTCAAAATCTAATCTTATCAACTCACAAAATAATATAAGTGAAGCATGAGAGTTCAAATATTTCTTCAAAATATAGCAACCGCCGTGCTCAAAAAGATTTAAGTGAAGCACTAGAGCAACTGCCTAGCTCAAAAGATTTAAGTGAAGCACATAGAGTATTCTAAAAAATCATGATAAACGTGTGGCTCTTTCAAATAGGTGTGTCCAGCAAAGATGGTTATGACAAACTAAAAAGCAAACAAAGCAAAGACTCATATAAGACACGACGCTCCAAATAAAACACATATCATGTGATGAATAAAAATATAGCTCCAAGTAAAATTACCGATAGTTGGTAGAAGAAAGAGGAGATGCCTTCCGGGGCATCCCCAAGCTTAGACGCTTGAGTCTTCCTTGAATATTACCTTGGGGTGCCTTGGGCATCCCCAAGATTAGGCTCTTGCCACTCCTTATTCCTTCATCTATCGTGATCTCACCCAAAACTTGTAAACTTCAATCACACAAAACTCAACAAAACCTTCGTGAGATCCGTTAGTATAACAAATAAATCTTTAACTTTAAGTATTGTACTAAATTGATTCATATTTAATATTGGCATAATGCTACTGTACTCCAACTTCTCCATGAGTCATACCCCCCCGATACGATCCATAGATTCATTAAAATAAGCAAACTATGCAACAAAAATAGAATCTGTCTAAAACAGAACAGTCTATAAAGATCTATTTAAAAGCTATACTTCTGTAACTCCAAACATTCTGAAAAATTAGGAAAACGTGGGAAATTCATATACCAATACTGTGTAAAAATTTCAGATTTTTATGACGCTCCAATACAGAATTAAAATTCCAGCACTGGACGCAAAACTTTCTGTTTTCCAAACAGCATCAATTATACTATCTTCCAAATCATCCCAAAGGCATTACTTGGCACAAACACTAGTTAAAACTAAAAAACCCAATCATAACAGTAGCATAACTGTGTAAACACACAAGAACAGAAATAAAAAGCAAAATTTTATTTTATTCATTGGGTTGCCTCCCAACAAGCGCTATTGTTTTATGCCCCTAGCTAGGCATAATGCATAGTTTCAACTATTATCATCCTTCAAGTTGATTCCATAAGTGGCCCTCATAATGGATTCATAGGGTGCTTTAATTATTTTCCTAGGGAAGTGTTACATCCATTTCTTTAATGGAAATTGAAATCTTATATTACCTTCTTTCATATCAATAATAGCACCAATAGTTCGTAAGAACGGTCTACCAAGTATTATGGGGCAAGACGGATTGCAATCAATGTCAAGGACAATAAAATCAATGGGCACATAATTTCTATTTGCAATAATAAGCACATCATTTATTCTTCCCAATGGCTTTTTAATAGTGGAATCCGCAAGATGCAAATTAAGAGAACATTCATCTATATTGGAAAAACCTAGCACATCACATAGAGATTTTGGAATTGTGGAAACGCTAGCACCCAAATCACATAAAGCATTGCACTCATAATTTTTAGTTTTAACTTTAATGGTGGGTTCCCACTCATCATATAATTTTCCAGGAATTGAAATTTCTAGTTCTAGCTTTTCTTCTAACGCTTTCATCATTGCTGCTACAATGTGTTTAGTAAAAGCCTTGTTTTGTTCATAAGCGTTGGGTGAATTTAGCATGGATTGTAACAAAGAAATACACTCAATCAAAGAACAACTATCACAATTAAAGTCTTTGTAATCCAAGAGAGTGTGCACATCGCTAGTTAAAGTTTTTACCTCTCCAAACCCACTTTTATCATTTTTTTCATCAAGATTTTCACCCTCCGAATTATGGGGACGCCTTCTAACTAAAGTTGACTCTTCTTCAGTCCCCTTTTCATCAAGTTTTATATTGATAAACAAGGAATTAATGGATGAAACACCAATCATTTTAATATCCTCATCATTGCTACGATAGAAACCGGGAGGAATCGCTTTTTCTAAAAATTCTCGTTTAGCTTTTAGCATAGCGGTTCTTTTCTTACTCTCATCCATGGAGACATATAAAGCTTTAATTGATTCATTAATATCAATTTCGGGTGGCAAAGTTTTAGTCTTAAGATTTTCCACATCATGAATGATTCTATCAATGCTCCTAGACATATCATCAAGTTTACTTAATTTTTCTTCGATTGTAGTGTTGAAAACTTTTTAAGCATTAATAAATTCTTTAATATTACTTTCAAGATCAGAGAGCATCCTATTAGTATTATTATTATTATAAGGATTACCATAGGAATTGCCATAATTATTAGAGGAATTTCCAGGAAACGGCCTAGGATTAAAATTACCTCTATAAGCATTACTATTAAAATTGTTTCGCGAGACAAAATTCACATCTACGGGATCATTATTTTGCTCAATCAAGGTGGATAAAGGCACATCATTAGGATCAATAGGATTATTTTTGCTAGCAACCAATTTCATAAGCGCATCAACTTTATCACTCAAAGTACTAATTTCTTCAACAGAATTCACCTTTTTACTAGTAGGAACTCTTTCAGTATGCCATTGTGAATAATTTGACATAATATTATCAAGCAATTTAGTAACTTCTCCCAATGTAATCTCCATAAAAGTACCACCCACGGCGGAATCTAAAATATTTCTAGAAACAAAATTTAATCCCGCATAAAAAAATTGTATGATCATCCACAAATTTAAACCATGAGTAGGGCAATTTCTTATCATTAATTTCATCCTTTCCCAAGATTGGGCAACATGTTCATGATCAAGTTGCTTGAAATTCATAATTTGGTTTCTAAGGGAAATAATTTTTGCGGGAGGAATACTTGGTAATAAAAGCATCTTTACACCTATCCCAAGAATCGATACTATTTCGTGGTAAAGATGAAAACCAAATTTTTGCACGATCCTGTAATGAGAACGGGAATAATTTTAATTTCACAATATCATTATCCACATCTTTTTTCTTTTGCATATCACACAATTCTACGAAAGTGTTAAGACGGGATGCATTAATATCTCAAGTCTCTGCACTAGCAGCGGGAGGAGCAATCGGAGTACTAATAAAATCAATATTATTAGTATTGGAAAAATCACACAATTTTGTATTTTCTTGAGACATCGTGGCTACGCAAACAAGATAACAAGCAAGCAAAGAAGCAAACAAGAAAAAAGGCAAACGGAAAATATTTTTGTATTTTTGTAAAAACTTTTTAGAAGTGGGGGGGATGAAAACGAGAGGCAAAGGCAAATAAAATAAATGCAAGGAGATGAAAGTTTTTGCGTAGGTATTTGATAGATGTTGATGATGTCTCCCTGGCAACGGCGCCAGAAATTCTTCCTGCTACTTGTGAGCTGCGTTGGGATTTCCCCGAAGAGGAGGGGATGATGCAGTACAGTAGAGATAAGTATTTTCCTCAGTTATGAAACCAAGGTTATCAATCCAGTAGGAGAATCACGCAACAACTCATTAGCAGCACCTGCACACAAAATAACAAATCCTCGCACCCAACGCGAACAAGGGGCTGTCAATCCCTTGTCGGTTAATTACAAGATTAAATTGTATGGTGATAGATAGATAGATCGAACAAAAATAGAAAATAAAATAAATAAAGTAAAATTGCAGCAAGGTATTTTTAGGATTTCCAATATATGATAAAGGTAGACCTGGGGGCCATAGTTTTCACTAGAGGCTTCTCTCTTGAAAATAGCATACGGTGGGTGAACAAATTACTGTTGGGCAATTGATAGAAAAGCAAATAATCATGACGATATCCAAGGCAATGATCATGTATATAGGCATCACGTCCGAGACAAGTAGACCGAAACGATTCTGCATCTACTACTATTACTCCACACATCGACCGCTATCCAGCATGCATCTAGAGTATTAAGTTCATAAAGAACGGAGTAACACCTTAAGCAAGATGACATGATGTAGACAAAGTAAACTCACGCATGAATAAACCCCATCTTTTTACCCTTAATAGCAACGATACATACGTGTCATGTCCCTTTCTGTCACTGGGATTGAGCACCGCAAGATCGATCCCATTACAAAGCACCTCTCCCATTGCAAGATAAATCAATCTAGTTGGCCAAACCAAATCAATAGATCAGAGAGAAATATGAAGCTATAGCAATCATGCATAAAAGAGTTCAGAGAAAACTCAAATAATATTCATGGATAATCTGATCATAAACTCACAATTCATCGGATCCCAACAAACACACCGCAAAAAGTGATTACATCGGATAGAACTCCAAGAACATCGAGGAGAACATTGTATTGAAGATCAAAAAGAGAGAAGAAGCCATATAGCTACTAAGTATGGACCCGAAGGTCTGTGGTAAACTACTCACGCATCATCGGAAGGGTAGCAAGGTTGATGGAGAGCCCCTCCGTGCTCGAATCCCCCTCCGGCAGAGTGCCGGAAAAGGCCTCCAGATGGGATCTCTCGAGAACAGGAACTTGCGGCGGCGGAAAAAGTATTTCGTGGACTCCTTTGTTGGTTTCCCGATTTTAGAGTATTTATAGAGGTGGAATTAGGTCAAACGGAGCAGAGGTGAGCCCACGAGGCACCAGGGCGCGCCACCCCCCTGGGGCGCGCCCTGGTGGCTCATGGCCACCTCCTCTGTCTTCTGGCCCTCTCCCGAAGCTTCTTGTGTCTCTTATGTCCAGAAAAAAATCTCCAAAAAGTTTCGTGGCATTTGGACTTCGTTTGGTACTGATATTATGAAAAACCAAAAACAGGCAAAAAACAGCAACTGGCACTGGGCACTAACTTAATAGGTTAGTCCCAAAAAATGATATATAATTGCTTGTAAATGTATATAAAACATCCAAGATTGATACTATAATAGCATGGAACAATCAAAATTATAGATACATTGGAGACGTATCACTAATCCTTATGCAGGAGATGGAACGGTACATCCTGATATGCACTTGATATATGTGGATGAAATTTGTGGATTGTTTAAGCTGGCAGGTCTATCCGGAGATGGAGTTAAGAAGAAAGTATTCCCTTTATCTTTGGAGGGAAAGGCATTGACATGGTATAGGCTATGTGATGATACTGAAACATGGGACTAGAACCGGTTGAAGCTGGAATTTCACTAGAAATTTTATCCTATGCATTTGGTTCATCGTGGTCGGAATTATATATATAATTTTTGGCCTCGTGAAGGAGAAAGTATCGCTCAAGCTTGGGGGAGGCTTAAGTATATGTTGCACACATGCCCCAATCATGAGCTCTCAAGAGAAATAATTCTTCAAAACTTTTATGCTCGGCTTTCTCATAATGATCAATCCATGCTCGATACTTCTTCTACTGGTTCCTTTATGAAGAGAACTATTGAATTCAGATGAGATCTTCTGGAAAGAATTAAACATAACTCTGAAGATTGGGAAATCGACAAAGGTAATGAGTCAGTTATAAATCTTAAGTTTGATTGTGTTAAATCTTTTATGGAAACTGATGCTTTTCATAAATTTAGTACTAAATATGGACTTGACTCTGAGATAGTAGCTACCTTTTGTGAATCTTTTGCTGCTCATGTTGATCTCCCTAAGGAGAAATGGTTTAAATATCATCCACCTATTGAATTTAATAAAGAACCTGTTAGTTTTAAAGAAGAAACAATTGTTTACCATGTTGATCCAGTTGTGCCTACTGCTTATATTGAGAAACCTCCTTTCCCTATTAGGATTAAGGAACATGCTAAAGCTTCAACTGTGGTTAATAAGAGTAATATTAGAGAATCTAGACCTTCTGAACAAATTAAGGTTGAACCTAATATTGCAATGGTTAAAGATCTTTTGGTTGATAATATTGATGGACATGTCATATATTTCTGTGATGAAGCAACTAGAATTGCTAAACCAGACACTAAAGATAAAAACAAACCTATAATTGGCATGCCTGTTATTTCTGTTAAAATTGGAGATCATTGCTATCATGGTTTATGTGATATTGGTGCTAGTGTGAGTGCTATTCCGTTTACTCTCTATCAAGAAGTCATGAATGATATTGCACCTGTTGAGATTGAAGATATTGATGTTACTATTAAGCTTGCAAATAGAGATACTATTTCACCACTTGGGATTGTTAGAGATGTTGAAGTCTTGTGTGCTAAGATCAAATACCCTACTGATTTTCTTGTTCTTGGATCACCACAAGATGATTTTTGTCCCATTATATTTGGTAGACCTTTCTTGAATACTGTTAATGCCAAGATTGATTACACTAAAGAAATTGTCAGTGTTAATTTTGGTGAGATGTCTCATGAGTTTAATTTCTCTAAGTTCCGTAGACAACCTCATGATAAAGAATTACCTAGTAAGGATGAAATTATTGGTCTTGCTTCTATTGCAGTGCCTCCTACTGATCCTTTAGAACAATATTTGCTAGACCATGAGAATGATATGCATATGAATGAAAGGAATGAAATAGATGAGCTGTTCTTTAAACAAGCACCTACCCTTAAACATAATTTGCCTATTGAAACTTTGGGAGATCCACCTCCACCCAAGGGTGATCCTGTATTTGAATTAAAGCAATTACCTGATACTCTTAAATATGCTTATCTTGATGAAAAGAAGATATATCCTGTTATTATTAGTGCTAACCTTTCAGAGCATGAAGAAAAGAGATTACTTAAAACTCTAAAGAAGCACCGGGCTGCTATTGGATATACTCTTGATGATCTTAAGGGCATTAGTCCCACTTTATGTTAGCATGAAATTCATATGGAGCCAGATACTAAACCCGTTGTTGACCATCAAAGAAGGTTGAATCCTAGAATGAAGGATGTGGTAAGAACTGAAATATTAAAGCTTCTGGAGGTAGGTATAATTTATCCCATAGCTGATAGTAGATGGGTAAGTCACGTTCATTGTGTTCCTAAGAAAGCAGGTATTACCGTTGTTCCTAATGATAAAAATGAACTTATCCCACAAAGAATTGTAACTGGTTATAGGATGGTAATTGATTTCAAGAAATTAAATAAAGCTACTAGGAAAGATCATTACCCCTTGCCTTTTATTGATCAAATGTTAGAAAGATTATCTAAACATACACACTTTTGCTTTCTAGATGGTTATTCTGGTTTTTCTCAAATACCTGTGTCACCTGAAGACCAAGAGAAAACCACCTTTACTTGTCCTTTTGGAACTTATGCTTATCGTCATATGCCTTTTGGTTTATGTAATGCACCTCCTACCTTTCAAAGATGTATGACTGCTATATTCTTTGATTTTTGTGAAAAGATTGTTGAGGTTTTCATGGATGATTTCTCCATTTACGGAACTTCTTTTGATGGTTGCTTGAGCATCCAACTCCTTAAACCTAAAGTTGTGCCAAATGAGTCCACCATATCTACCTATATGCGGTATTTCCATGCCGTTCCAAGTAAATTTGCATATGCCAACTCTAATTTTTCAAAATAATTTTCCATTTTGTGTGCCCGTACCGCTCATGAAGCGGCAGGGGGTGGCCAATATTTTCCATGCTAGGCGTGTTATTCTCACGATGACTGTTTATTCACTTGTCATTGCACGAGAGAGTGGCAAGTAATAGGGATGCCCAGTCCTGAAATGAAAAAAATTAATATGATGATAATAATAAATTCCTTGGAAAGTGTTGGTATGGAGGGCACCCGTGGATATGGCTAGCCATGGATTGTGAAAGAATGGTGGAAAGGAAATAAACTTTATTTTCTGTTTGGGAACCGCCTATAATGTGTCTAGCATTGAAGATATTAGGAATTCTCAGTTGTTTTCGTTGACAGGAAAAGCATGCCTCTCAAAATAATTTTATCTCTCTAATTTAAGCTTTGAGCTCTGGCACCTCTGCAAATCTCTGCTTCCCTCTGCGAAGGGCCTATCTATTTACTTTTATGCAATTTTTATTTTTATTTTGAGTCTCCATCTTCTCTTACAAAGCACCAACTAGAGAGCATTGTTATCATACTTGTGCATTGTGTGTAGCTAATATTGAGTGTGTTTCATGAATGGATCAATGATTGAGCATAATGGGCTAGGGATATCTTTCTTTAGCGTTGATATTTTGAAAGACATGGTTGCTTGTAAGTATGCTTGAGTATTTATGTCTTCATGTCAAACCATAGACTATTGCTTTGAATCATTCAAGTCCAAATGTCCATGCTACAAAATAAAAGAGTATATGATGAGTATGATAGGTAGCATTCCACATCAAAAATTCTGTTTTTATCATTTACCTACTTGAGGACGAGCAGGAATTAAGCTTGGGGATGCTTGATACGTCTCCAACGTATCTATAATTTTTGATTGTTCCATGCTATTATATTATCAATCTTGGATGTTTTATATACATTTACAAGCAATTATATATCATTATTTGGGACTAACCTATTAACTTAGAGCCCAGTGCCAGTTGCTGTTATTTTGCCTGTTTTTTGTTTTTCAAAATATCAGTACCAAACGAAGTCCAAATGCCACGAAACTTTTTGGAGTTTTTTTTTCTGGACATAAGAGACACTAGAAGCTTCGGGAGAGGGCCAGAAGACAGAGGAGGTGGCCACGAGCCACCAGGGCGTGCCCTGGTGCCTCGTGGGCCCATCTCTGCTCCGTTTGACCTAATTCCACCTCTATAAATACTCTAATATCGGGAAACCAACAGAGGAGTCCACGAAATACTTTTTCCGCCGCGCAAGTTCCAGAGATCCCATCTGGAGGCCTTTTCCGGCAATCTGCCGGAGGGGGATTCGATCACGGAGGGGCTCTCCATCAACCTTGATGCCCTTCCGATGATGCGTGAGTAGTTTACCAAAGACCTTTGGGTCCATAGCTAGTAGCTAGATGGCTTTTTCTCTCTTTTTGATCTTCAATACAATGTTCTCCTCGATGTTCTTGGAGTTCTATCCGATGTAATCACTTTTTGCGGTGTGTTTGTTCGGATCTGATGAATTGTGAGTTTATGATCAGATTAGCCATGAATATTATTTGAGTTTTCTTTGAACTCTTTCATGCATGATTGTTATAGCTTCGTATTTCTCTCTGATCTATTGATTTGGTTTGGACAACTAGATTGATTTATATTGCAATGAGAGAGGTGCTTTGTAATGGGTTCGATCTTGCGGTGCTCAATCCCAGTGACAGAAAGGGACATGACACGTATGTATCATTGCTATTAAGGGTAAAAATATGGGGTGTATTTATGCGTGAGTTTACTTTGTCTACATCATGTCATCTTGCTTAAGGCGTTACTCCGTTCTTTATGAACTTAATACTCTAGATGCATGCTGGATAGCGGTCGATGTGTGGAGTAATAGTAGTAGATGCAGAATCATTTCGGTCTACTTGTCTCAGACGTGATGCCTATATACATGATCATTGCCTTGGATATCATCATGATTATTTGCTTTTCTATCAATTGCCCAACAGTAATTTGTTCACTCATCGTATGCTATTTTCAAGAGAGAAGCCTCTAGTGAAAACTATAGCCCCCGGGTCTACCTTTATCATATATTGAAAATCCTAAAAATACCTTGCTGCAATTTTACTTTATTTATTTTATTTTGTATTTTTGTTCGATCTATCTATCTATCACCATACAATTTAATCTTGCAATTAACCGCCAAGGGATTGACAACCCTTGTTCGCGTTGGGTGCGAGGATTTGTTGTTTTGTGTGCAGGTACTGCTAACGAGTTGTTGCGTGATTCTCCTACTGGATTGATAACCTTGGTTTCATAACTGAGGGAAACACTTATCTCTACTGTACTGCATCATCCCCACCTCTTCAGGGAAATCCCAACGCAGCTCACAAGTAGCAGGAAGAATTGCTGGCGCCGTTGCCGGGGAGACATCATCAACATCTATCAAGTACCTACGCATAAACTTTCATCTCCTTGCATTTAGTATTTAATTTATTTGCCTTTGCCTCTTGTTTTCATCTCCCCCACTTCTAATTTTTTTTATAAAAATACAAAAATATTTTCGCGTTTGCCTTTTTCTCGTTTGCTTGTCTACTTGCTTTGCGTAAAATCACTATCATGTCAACACTCAAAAACAGAAAAGTTTTAAGAAAAATAAGATAGCTATGTATCCACTTAAGGTTTTCTACTTGGATCATCTTCGATCCATTTGTTCTCGTGCTGAAACCCCAACTAGTTTAGTTGAGGGAAAATCATTAGATGAGCATGCTCATTTTGTGTGTCACCGTTTGTCCCAAAAGGGGAGACTCCTATGGCATCAAATAAATAGTTTGCTATGCTATGCTTGGAATCTATGTGAAATTTATGATTTTACTTGTTGCTCTAAGAAACCTAAAAAACACCTTCCCTACCTATGTGAGTTCAATGATAATAAAATCTTATCTTCTTATGAGAAGGGTGTTTATAGTTACTATGATATCGAACAAATTGAAGAATTTGTTGCTTTTAAGGGTGCTTATGAAGTTGGTTCTTTGATCGAAAAGTATGATGTTACTCTCTACAAATCTGAAAATTTTGCCATACTTAAATATTGCTATGAAAACTATGCTCATAATGCCTATGTTAAAGAATTTATAGAGAGAATGTCTGCTGCTTTGGAAGAGAATAATGATATGCATGAATCTATAGATAATTATGATTTCGATGATTCAATTGAAATATCCCCTCTTAATGAACATGATGCTTGCTATTCTTATGGCCATGATGCCAATATTAATGATGCTTATGGAGATGAACTTGCTATAGTTCCTTATGTTAAAATGAAATTATTTATATTGCACGCATACTTGACAGCTCCTTGAATGAAAAGCATGATTGCGATGATGTTATTATAAATTATATGAATGTCAATTATGCTAATAATATGCAAAACTATGAGCTTGGGGATGAAAATTTTGTTATGTCCACTACTTATTGCAATGGTCATGATTGGGGTGATAATGCTTCTTATGATCTTGAAAATTTATTTAAGCCTCATGATGAATATGTTATTGATAATAGTGTTTGCAATAATATTGAAAGTGGGTTTGGAAGAGTGTCAACTTTAGGTAATAATGATCCCACCACTTTGGAGAATTATCAATCTTGTGAATTTTTTTGAGAAAAGTGGGTTTGGAGAGGTCATGACTTTAGTTGATGTTAATCCCACTGTCTTGGAAGATTATAAGATTTTTAAGCATGTGGATCATGAAGAGAAAATTTTATATGATAGCTATATTTTTGAATTTGAATATGATCCTACATGTAATTATTATGGGAGAGGAAAATATGGTTGTAGAAATTTTCATGTTACTAAATTACCTCTCTTCATGTTGAGATTGCTATTGTTTCTTTCTCCTTCCTTACATATGCTAGGTTATTCTTGTCTTGATAATTTGTTCTCTTATAAAATGCCTATGCATAGGAAGTATGTTAGACTTAAATGTGTTTATCACATGAATTATCATGCTCTCTTTGTGTTTCAACTTTTATCTTTCATGTGAGCATCATTTAAATCTCAAGCCTATCTTAATGGCTATAAAGAAAGAGCTTGTTGGGAGACAACCCAATAGTTACTTTTTATTTTTTCTTGTGTGCACAAAATTATGCTACTGTTATGATTGTGTTTTATGTTTTAATTAGTGTTTGTGCCAAGTAATGCCTTTGGGATGATTTGAAAGATAGTATAATTGATGTTGTTTGGAAAACAGAAAGTTTTGCGTCCAGTGCTGGAATTTTAATTCTGTACTGGAGTGTCATAAAAATTTGCAATTTTTACACAGTATTGGTATATGAATTTTCCACGTTGTCCTAATTTTTCAGAATTTCTGGAGTTACACAAGTATAGATTTTAAATGGATCTTTACAGACTGTTCTGTTTTAGACAGATTCTGTTTTTGTTGCATAGTTTGCTTATTTTGATGAATATATGGATCGTATCGGGGGGTATGAGTCATGGAGAAGTTGGAGTACAGTAGAATTATGCCAATATTAAATATGAATCAATTTACCACAGTACTTAAAGTTAAAGATTTATTTGTTATACTAACGGATCTCACGAAGGTTTTGTTGACTTTTGTGTGATCGAAGTTTTCAAGTTTTGGGTGAGATCACGATGGATGAAGAAATAAGGAGTGGCAAGAGCCTAAGCTTGGGGATGCCCAAGGCACCCCAAGGTAATATTCAAGGAAGACTCAAGCGTCTAAGCTTGGGGATGCCCCGGAAGGCATCCCCTCATTCTTCTACCAACTATCGGTAATTTTACTTGGAGCTATATTTTTATACATCACATGATATGTGTTTTACTTGGAGCGTCATGTATTATATGAGTCTTTGCTTTGTTTGCTTTTTAGTTTGTCACAATCATCTTTGCTGGATACACTAATACGTCTCCAACGTATCTATAATTTATGAAGTATTCATGCCATGTTTATTATAGTTTGGTATGATTTTGGTGCACTTTTATATGGATTTTATATGATTTTTACGGACTAACATATTGACCTAGTGCCCAGTGCCAGTTGCTGTTTTCTGCTTGTTTTTGGTTTTCCAGAAAATCCATATCAAATGAAGTCCAAATGCAGCGAAACTTTTTGACGATTTTTTCTGGAAGGAAACTGACCCAGGAAGCTTCGGGGGGGGGGGGGGGAGGGGGTCAGCAGAAGACCCACAGGGGCCCCACAAGCCACCTGGGCGCGCCACCCCCCCTGGCGCGCCCTGGTGCCTCGTGGGCCCCCTGTGGCTCCTCTTCGCGTGATTCCAACGCCAAAAAATCTTATAAATACAAAAACCCCCAGAAATAACCCTAGAACTTCGACTACGCTGCCGCAAGCCTCTGTACCTGCACGATCTCATCTACAGCCCTTTTTTTGGCACCCTGTCGGAGGGGGAAATCTTCACCAGAGGCCATCTTCATCATCCCGACGGTCTCCATGACGAGGTGGGAGTAGTTCACCCTCGGGGCTGAGGGTATGTACTAGTCGCTAAGTGTATGATATCTCTCTCTCGTGTTCTTGATTTTGCACGATTTTTATGTACCGCGAGCTTTGTTTATATAGTTGGATCATATGATGTTTCTCCCTCCCTATCTTGTTGTGATGAATTGAGTTTTTACCTTTGAGGTTTCATTATTATCGGATTGAATACTTTGTTGGATTTGAGAACACTTGATGTATGTCTTGCATATGAATACCCGTGGTGACAATGGGGTATTATATTAATTCACTTGATGTATGTTTTTGCACTCAACTCGTGGATTCCCGAGGTGACATTGGGGTAATCTATGCATAGGGGTTAATGCACGTTTTCGTCCTACTTTCTCCGGTAGAAATCTTGGGGCACTCTTTGAAGTTCTTTGTGTTGGATTGAATATTATGAATCTGAAGTTGTTTGATGCGTATCATATAATTGACTCACGGATACTTGTGGTGACATTGGAGTATCTAGGTGACATTAGAGTTGGTTGATGTGTATCATATGGTGTTATTTTAGTACGAACTCTAGGGTTGTTCGTGGCACTTATAGGGATGGCTCAATAGATTGATCGGAAAAGATAACTTTGAGGTGGTTTCGTACCCTACAACAATTTCATCTTATGTTCTCCGCTAGATAAGAACTTTGGAGTGATTCTTTATCGCACTTTGAGGGATTCTTATATGATTCAACTATGTTAGTACTGTTGAGAGATTGCACTAGTGAAAGTATGAACCCTAGGCCTTGTTTTTAAGCATTGCAATACCGTTTTTGCTCCGTTTTATCACTTGCTACCTTGCTGTTTTGTTATTTTCAGATTACAAAAACCTATATCTACTATCCATACTACACTTGTATCACCATCTCTTCGCCGAACTAGTGCACCTATACAATTTGCCATTGTATTGGGTCTGTTGGGGACACAAGAGATTTCTTGTATTTGATTGCAGGGTTGTTTGAGAGAGACCATCTTCATCCTACGCCTCCCACGGATTGATAAACCTTAGGTCACCCACTTGAGGGAAAATTGCTACTGTCCTACAAAACTCTGCGCTTGGAGGCCCAACACGAGTCTACAAGAATAAGTTGTGTAGTAGACATCAAGCTCTTTTCTGGCGCCGTTGCCGGGGAGGTGAGTGCTTGAAGGTATATCTTTTGATCTTGCAATTGAATCTTTTAGTTTCTTCTTTTATCACTAGTTTGGTTTATAAAAGAAAACCACAAAAAATGGAATTGAGGTTGCCTCATATTATTCATCTTTATAATGTCTTTCTTGAAAATGATGGATCAGAAAATTGTGCTCAATTGATAGAAGAAGAATTCAATAAAATGTTTGGCATAAAATCCATGAATGATGAGCATGATTGCAATGTTGCTAGTATGAATTCTTTGAATATCCATGATGCTAGTGATATGCAAAGCCATAAGCTTGGGGATGCTATGTTTGATGAAGATGAAATTTTTGTCCCCCAAGTTTTGATGAGAAAATTTGTTATGATGAAACCATGCCTCCTATTTATGATGGTTATATTGATGAAAGTGGATTTAGAGAGGTCATGACTTTATTTAATGATGATTCCACTATTTTGGAAGAGGTTTCAATTGATTATGACAACAAAGTTGCTATCTATGATGATTATGGTGATGACATGTATGCTATAAAAAGTAATGATAACCATGAAACTTGTCATCATGATTATAATGTTCAATTTGATTATGCCAATCAAGTATCATATGATAGTTATTTCAATTAATTTGCTCTCACTATTATGAATGAGAAGAAATTTGCTTATGTGGAGAGTTACAATTTTTTTATGCTTGTGGATCATGAAAAGAATGCTTTATGTGATGGTTATATTGTTGAATTCATTCATGATGCTACTGAAAATTCTTATGTGAGAGGAACATATGCTTGTAGGCTTCTCAATAATGTCAAGTTTCCTCTCTTTATGTTGAAAGTTTTGAAGTCATGCTTGTTTTGCCTTCCTATGCTAGTTGATTCTTGCTCCCATAAGTTATTTGCTCACAAAATCCCTATGCATAGGAAGTGGGTTAGGCTTAAATTTTCTTGTCATATGCTTCATGATGCTCTCTTTGTGTTTCAATTCTTTACTTTTATGTGAGCATCATTGAAATCATCATGCCTAACTAAAAAGGCATTAAAGAAAAGCGCTTGTTGGGAGACAACCCAATACTTATACCTTATGTTTTTGTGTGTTCACATGATTAAGCTACTGTGTTAATCATGTTTTATATGTTTTCTTTCAATAATGTGCCAAGTAAAGCCTTTGGGATAGTGTGGATACTTGTTGATTCGATTCTGTGCAAAAACAGAAACTTTTGCGTCCAGTGCTGGAATTTCTATTCTGTACTGGAGCCTGAGAAAATTCTGAAATTGTTACAGAGCATTGGGTTACAAATTGTTTACGTTGTCCTGATATTTCAGAATTTTTGGAGGTACAGAAGTATGGTTTTTACATCGCTCACTACATGTTGTTCTGTTTTTGACAGATTCTATTTTCGATGCATAGTTTGCTTGTTTTAGTGTTTCCATAGCTTATATTATGAGAAATAAATTGTGGAAATGATATACTACAGTAGGCATTATGTGAGAAAATTATGAATCTTGTCTTGACAGTACCTAAGTGGATGATTTATTTTTATCATACTAACCTATCTCACAAGTTCCGTTAAGTTTTGTGTGATTGAAGTTTTCAAGTTTTGGGTGAGATATCGATATGAGGAGAATAAGGAGTGGCAAGGCTCTAAGCTTGGGGATGCCCAAGGCACCCCAAGGTAATATTCAAGGAAGACTCAAGCGTCTAAGCTTGGGGATGCCCCGGAAGGCATCCCCTCTTTCGTCTTCAAAACTATCGGTAACCTCACTCGGAGCTATATTTTTATTCGTCACATGATATGTGTTTTGCTTGGAGCGTCATTTTCTTTTGTTGAGATTTGCTTGCTGTTATCAATAATCATGTTTTGTATCTTTTAGTTCAATAAAATGCCAATTATAGCCTTTACCATGCTCAGTTTGCAAGTCCATGTGTTGCTGTTTGAAAATAGAAAGCTTTCTGTTATGTCCAGAATATTCCTGAATAGTCAGGACATGATAAAAATCTGAAGTTTTTACATAGTAAGCATGCATGAGTTCTCTGTCACGTGGTAATTTTTCAGAATTATTGGAGTTAGGGAAGTATGAATTTTAAATCCACCTTTACAGAGTGTTCTGTTTAGGCAGATTGCTTTTATAGTTGCATTGTTTGCATATGTTTGCTTGTTTAATGATTCTATTTGAGGATAGGAGTATTAAAGGTGGAGAGACATTTAGTATGCAATGGTAAATTTCAATTTTAGTGATTTGCTACAGTAGAGAATGTTAAGGTTTTGAGTTGATTTATACTGACTTATCTCACGAGTTCTTGTTGAGTTTTGTGTGGATGAAGTTTCTAAAGATTTAGGAGAAGCCATGATATGAGAGGAATTAAGGAGACACAAGAGCTCAAGCTTGGGGATGCCCAAGGCATCCCAAATTAATATTTCAATAAGTCTCAAGCATCTAAGCTTGGGGATGCCCCGGTAGGCATCCCACCTTTCTTCATCAACAATTATCGGTTAGTTTTGGTTGAGCCTAAGTTTTTGCTTCTTCACATGATATGTGCTATTCTTGGAATGTCATTTTTTTTCTTATTGTTTGAATAAAATAATAAGATCTGAAATTTTCAAATGAGAGAGAGTCCTCACATAGCTACCTATTTGCTTAACTACTCATTTGATCTTCACTTATATCTTTTTGGAGTAGTTTGTCATTTACTCTTGTGCTTCACTTATATCCTATGAGTAAATTGTTGAATGAATTGAATATCATAAAGTTGAAATTATATGTGCTTCATATGCTTGTATCATGCCTAGTAGTAATTTCACATTTGGTTTAGGAAGTGAAATCTATTGAAGCTTGACAATCACAATATTGGTCATACAAGCAATTCATGAATGATTAGTATAAGGAAGAGAACTTTCACATATAAATATATTATCTTGGACATATTTTATGATTGTGAATACCCATTAATTATTTTGAAACTTGAGCAAATTAGTTGAAGTTGGACAAGGAAGACAATGTAATGAGTTATGTTTGGGTATATTTGCATAGAAGTTATATTGTTATGGATCCTCCAACATGTGGTGCTTGCTTAGGATCTTTTGCTAGCCAAAAATTCGTACTAAGTAGAGATACTACTTGTGCATCCAAAAACCATTAAACCCAGTTTCTTGCCATGAGTGTCCACCATATCTACCTATGGATTGAATAAGATCCTTCAAGTAAGTTGCCATCGGTGCAAAAAGCAATAAAAATTGCTCCTAAAATATGTATGATATTTTATTGCAAGGGAAAATAAGCGTTGTACGAACTTGTGATGGTAAAGAAATAAAAGCGACGGACTGCATAATAAAGGTTGCTATCACAAGGGGCAATATAAAGTGACGTTCCTTTGCATTAAGAGCTTGCACATCAAAAAATAAAAAGCGCATGACAAGCTCTGCTTCCCTCTGCGAAGGGCCTATCTTCTACTTTATGTATTTACTTTTATGCAAGAGTCAATAGTATTACTTCTCATTTCAACCTTAATTATTCTTTAGTTGACAAGCAGCATGTGGTGGGGAAAGATCCAGGCACATATGGCCAGTCAAATATATTTGATCATGAATTATTATTGTTGACAATTATCTCTATGATAAATAAGTTGGGAGGCGAAACATTAAGCCCCTATCTTTCTCTGTGTTCGATGGATGCCATTTGTTCTAAAAATATGCTTTGGGTACTAGCAATCATAGAAGACTATATGATAATTGAGTATGTGGAGCTCTTACTTAGACTTTGTTGAAACTAAGTTGAATTGCAATTATTTGGTGACTAAGAACATAGGTTGTTAAGTTTCAAGAGAATGCATTGTTTGAGCCATAACATGTGAATTGATTGCTACTTTATCATGATGAGTTTTATGAGAAAGAGTTGCTATTATGATGCTAGGAAAAGTGATTGAAATTATCATTGATTAAACTTATGCTAGCATTCACAATTCATAAATTATTTCTTTTATTATTTACCTACTCAAGGACGAGCAGGAATTAAGCTTGGGGATGCTGATACGTCTCCAACGTATCTATAATTTATGAAGTATTCATGCCATGTTTATTATAGTTTTGTATGATTTTGGTGCACTTTTATATGGATTTTATATGATTTTTATGGACTAACGTATTGACCTAGTGCCCAGTGCCAATTGGTGTTTTCTCCTTGTTTTTCGTTTTCCAGAAAATCCATATCAAATGAAGTCCAAATGCAGCGAAACTTTTTGACAATTTTTTTTGAAGGAAACTGACCCGGGAAGCTTCGGGGGAGCAGCAGAAGACCCACAAGGGCCCCACAAGCCACCTGGGCACACCACCCCCCTGGCGCGCCCTGGTGCCTCCTGGGCCCCCTGTGGCTCCTCTTCGTGTGATTCCAACGCCAAAAATTCTTATAAATACCAAAACCCCCAGAAATAACCCTAGAACTTCGACTACGCCGCCGCAAGCCTCTGTACCTCCACGATCTCATCTACAGCCCTTTTCCTGCACCCTGTCAGAGGGGGGAATCATCACCGGAGGCCATCTTCATCATCCTGGCGGTCTCCATGACGAGGAGGGAGTAGTTCACCCTCGGGGCTGAGGGTATGTACTAGTAGCTATGTGTTTGATCTCTCTCTCATGTTCTTGATTTGGCACGATCTTGATGTACCGCGAGCGTTGTTAATATAGTTGGATCATATGATGTTTCTCCCTCCCTATCTTGTTGTGATGAATTGAGTTTTTACCTTTGAGGTTTCATTATTATCGGATTGAATACTTTGTTGGATTTGAGAACACTTGATGTATGTCTTGCATATGAATACCTTTCGTGACAATGGGGTATTATATTGATTCACTTGATGTATGTTTTGGCACTCAACTCGCGGATTCCCGAGGTGACATTGGGGTAATCTATGCATAGGGGTTGATGCACGTTTTCGTCCTACTTTCTCCGGTAGAAATCTTGGGGCACTCTTTGAAGTTCTTTGTGTTGGATTGAATATTATGAATCTGAAGTTGTTTGATGCGTATCGTATAATTGACTCACGGATACTTGTGGTAACATTGGAGTATCTAGGTGACATTAGAGTTGGTTGATGCGTATCATATGGTGTTATTTTAATACGAACTCTAGGGCTGTTCGTGACACTTATAGGGATGGCTCAATAGATTGATTGGAAAAGATAACTTTGAGGTGGTTTCGTACCCTACAACAATTTCATCTTATGTTCTGCATTAGATAAGAACTTTGGAGTGATTCTTTATCGCACTTTGAGGGATTGTTATATGATTCAACTATGTTAGCACTGTTGAGAGATTGCACTAGTGAAAGTATGAACCCTAGGCCTTGTTTTCAAGCATTGCAATACCGTTTGTGCTCCGTTTTATCACTTGCTACCTTGCTGTTTTTTGTTTTCAGATTACAAAAACCTATATCTACTATCCATACTACACTTGTATCACCATCTCTTCGCCGAACTAGTGCACCTATACAATTTGCCATTGTATTGGGTGTGTTGGGGACACAAGAGATTTCTTGTATTTGATTGTAGGGTTGTTTGAAAGAGACCATCTTCATCCTATGCCTCCCACGGATTGATAAACCTTAGGTCATCCACTTGAGGGAAAATTGCTACTGTCCTACAAAACTCTGCTCTTGGAGGCCCAACACGAGTCTATAAGAATAAGTTGTGTAGTAGACATCACACACCTATTTGAGAGAGGCACACGTTTATCATGATTTGTATAATACTCTATGTGCTTCACTAAATCTTTTGAGCTGGGCAGTTGCTCTAGTGCTTTACTTAAATCTTTTTGAGCACGGCGGTGGCTATATTTTGAAGAAATATTTAAACTCTCATGCTTCACTTATATTATTTTGAGAGTTGATAAGATTAAATTTTGAAGAAATATTTGCACTCTCATGCTTCAATTATATCTTTTTGAGAGTTGATAATAGTAATGGTAATTTGCACAAGATATGAATTTGGTCCCAAAGTGATGAATATTCAAGAAGGATATTATAAAAACTTTCATGAAAGATCATTGGATATGATAAGTTTGATTCCTTGCAATAGTTTTGCGATATGGAAATGATAATATGTGAGTCATGTTAGTGAGTAATTGTGATTTAGTAAGAATATTGGTGTTAAGGTTTATGATTCCCTATGCATGCACATAAAGTCAATAGTTATGCACCGAAATTATATCCTACTTATGGTGCATTATTCAGTGTTAGTTATGTTCAATGCATGTTTATTACCGTTTTCACTTTTTGGTTGGTCGCTTCTCAATCTATTTGCTAGCCTTCAATTGTACTAAGCGGGAATACTGCTTGTGCATCCAACTCCTTAAACCTAAAGTTGTGCCAAATGAGTCCACCATATCTACATATATGCGGTATTTCCATGCCGTTCCAAGTAAATTTGCATGTGCCAACTCTAATTTTTCAAAATAATTTTCCGTTTTGTGTGCCCGTACCGCTCATGAAGCGGCAGGGGGTGGCCAATATTTTCCATGCTAGGTGTGTTATTCTCACGATGAGTGTTTATTCACTTGTCATTGCACGAGAGAGTGGCAGGTAATAGGGATGCCCAGTCACGAAATAAATTTTTTTAATATGATGATAATAATAAATTCCTTGGAAAGTGTTGGTATGGAGGGCACCCGTGGATACGGCTAGCCATGGATTGTGAAAGAATGGTGGAAAGGAAATAAACTTTATTTTCTGTTTGGGAACTGCCTATAATGTGTCTAGCATGGAAGATATTGGGAATTCTTGATCGTTTTCGTTGACAGGAAAAGCATGCCTCACAAAATAATTTTATCTCTCTAATTTAAGCTTTGAGCTCTGGCACCTCTGCAAATCTCTGCTTCCCTTTGTGAAGGGCCTATCTATTTACTTTTATGCAATTTTTATTTTTATTTTGACTCTCCATCTTCTCTTACAAAGCACCAACTAGAGAGCACTATTGTCATACTTGTGCATTGTGTGTAGCTAATATTGAGTGTGTTTCATGAATGGATCAATGATTGAGCATAATGGGCTAGGGATAACTTTCTTTTGCGTTGATATTTTGAAAGACATGGTTGCTTGTTAGTATGCTTGAGTATTTATGTCTTCATGTCAAACTATAGACTATTGCTTTGAATCATTCAAATCCAAATGTCCATGCTACAAAAGATAAGAGTATATGATGAGTATGATAGGTAGCATTCCACATCAAAAATTCTATTTTTATCATTTACCTACTCGAGGACGAGTAGGAATTAAGCTTGGGGATGCTTGATACGTCTCCAACGTATGTAAAAAATTTTATTGTTCCATGCTATTATAATATCAATCTTGGATGTTTTATATACATTTACAAGCAATTATATATCATTTTTTGGGACTAACCTATTAACTTAGTGCCCAGTGCCAGTTGCTGTTTTTTGCCTATTTTTGGTTTTTCAGAATATCAGTACCAAACGAAGTCCAAATGCCACGAAACTTTTTGGAGATATTTTTCTGGACATAAGAGACGATAGAAGCTTCGGGAGAGGGCCAGAAGACAGAGGAGGTGGCCACGAGCCACCAGGGCACGCCCAGGGGGGTGGCGCGCCCTGGTGCCTTGTGGGCCCACCTCTGCTCCGTTTGACCTAATTCCACCTCTATAAATTCTCTAAAATCGGGAAACCAATAGAGGAGTCCACGAAATACTTTTTCCGCCGCCACAAGTTCCTGTTCTCGAGTTATCCCATCTGGAGGCCTTTTCCGGCACTCTGCCGGAGGGGGATTCGATCACGGAGGGGCTCTCCATCAACCTTGCTACCCTTCCAATGATGCATGAGTAGTTTACCACAGACCTTCGGGTCCATAGTTAGTAGCTAGATGGCTTCTTCTCTCTTTTTGATCTTCAATACAATGTTATCCTCGATGTTCTTGGAGTTCTATCCGATGTAATCACTTTTTGTGGTGTGTTTGTTGGGATCCGATGAATTGTGAGTTTATGATCAGATTATCCATGAATATTATTTGAGTTTTCTCTGAACTCTTTTATGCATGATTGTTATAGCTTCGTATTTCTCTCCGATCTATTGATTTGGTTTGGCTAACTAGATTGATTTATCTTGCAATGGGAGAGGTGCTTTGTAATGGGTTCGATCTTGCGGTGCTCTATCCCAGTGACAGAATGGGACATGACACATATGTATCGTTGCTATTAAGGTTAAAAAGATGGGGTTTATTCATGCGTGAGTTTACTTTGTCTACATCATGTCATCTTGCTTAAGGCGTTACTCCGTTCTTTATGAACTTAATACTCTAGATGCATGCTGGATAGCGGTCGATGTGTGGAGTAATAGTAGTAGATGCAGAATCATTTCAGTCTACTTGTCTCGGACGTGATGCCTATATATATGATCATTGCCTTGGATATCGTCATGATTATTTGCTTTTCTATCAATTGCCCAACAGTAATTTGTTCACCCACCATATGCTATTTTCAAGAGAGAAGCCTCTAGTGAAAACTATTGCCCCCGGGTCTACCTTTATCATATATTGAAAATCCTAAAAATACCTTGCTGCAATTTTACTTTATTTATTTTATTTTGTATTTCTGTTTGATCTATCTATCTATCACCATACAATTTAATCTTGTAATTAACCGCCAAGGGATTGACAACCCCTTGTTCGCGTTGGGTGCGAGGATTTGTTGTTTTGTGTGCAGGTACTGCTAATGAGTTGTTGCATGATTCTCCTACTGGATTGATAACCTTGGTTTCATAACTGAGGGAAATACTTATCTCTACTGTACTGCATCATTCCCTCCTCTTCAGGGAAATCCCAACGCAGCTCACAAGTAGCAACCACCTGATTGGAACCTACCCTTTGAAATTATGTGTGATCCTAGTGATTATGCTGTTGGTGCTGTTCTAGGACAAAGAGTTGATATGAAATTAAATGTTATCCATTATGCTAGTAAAACTCTAGATAGTGCTCTACGAAATTATGCTACTACTGAGAGAATTTTTAGCAGTTGTGTTTGCATGTGATAAATTTAGATCTTACATTGTTGATTCCAAAGTTACTTTTCATACTAATCATGCTGCTATTAAATATCATATGGAAAAGAAAGATGCTAAACCTAGACCTATTAGATGGGTTCTTCTGCTACAAGAATTTGATTTGCATATTGTTGATAGAAAGGGAGCTGAGAATCCCGTAGCTGATAACTTGTCTAGAATGGAAAATGTTCTTGATGACCCACTTCCTATTAATGATGATTTTCTTGATGAACAATTAGCTGTGATAAATGCTTCTCGTAATACTCCTTGGTATGCAGACTATGCTAATTACATTGTTGCTAAATATATACCACCTAGTTTCACATACCAACAAAAGAAAAAGTTTTTCTTTGATTTAAGACATTACTTTTGGGATGACCCACACGTATTTAAAGAAGGAGTAGATGGTATTATTAGACGTTGTGTACCTGAGCATGAACAGGAACAAATCCTACGTAAGTGTCACTCCGAGGCATATGGAGGACACCATGCGGGAGACAGAACTGCACACAAGGTATTACAATCTGGTTTTTATTGGCCTACTCTTTTCAAGGATGCACGTAAGTTTGTCCTTTCTTGTGATGAATGTCAAAGAATTGGTAATGTTGGTAGACATCAGGAAATGACTATGAATAATTTACTTGTTATTGAACCATTTGATGTTTGGGGTTTTGATTATATGGGACCTTTTCCTAAATCCAATGGGTATACTCATATTTTGGTTGTTGTTGATTACGTTACTAAGTGGGTAGAAGCTATTCCAACTAGTAGTGTTGATCATAACACTTCCATTAAAATGCTTAAAGAAGTTATATTTCCGAGGCTTGGAGTCCCTAGATATTTAATGACTGATGGTGGTGGTTCACATTTTATTCATGGTGCTTTCCGTAAATTGCTTGCTAAATATGATGTTAATCATAGAATTGCATCTCCTTATCATCCTCAGTCTAGTGGTCAAGTTGAATTAACTAATAGAGAAATAAAATTAATTTTGCAAAAGACCATTAATAGATCCAGAAAGAATTGGTCTAAGAAACTTGATGATGCATTATGGGCTTACAGAACTGCTTATAAAAATCCTATGGGTATGTCTCCATATAAAATGGTTTATGGAAAAGCATGTCATTTACCTCTTGAGTTAGAACATAAAGCATATTGGGCAATTAAAGAACTTAACTAGGATTTTAAACTTGCCGGTGAAAAGAGGCTATTTGATATTAGCTCTCTAGATGAATGGAGAACCCAAGCTTATGAAAATGCCAAGTTATTTAAAGAAAAAGTTAAAAGATGGCATGATAAGAGAATTCAAAAACGGGAATTCAAAGTAGGTGACCATGTTCTATTATACAATTCTCGTTTAAGATTTTTTGCAGGAAAACTTCTCTCTAAATGGGAAGGACCGTATATCATCGAAGAAGTTTATCGCTCCGGAGCCATCAAAATAAACAACTCTAAAGGCAATAATCCGAGAGTGGTTAATGGGCAAAGAATTAAACATTATATCTCAGGTACGCCCATTAATGTTGAAACTAATATTATTCAAACAATTACACCAGAAGAGCACATAGAGGAAACCTTCCGGAATGCTCCAGAATCCTGAAAATGAGTAGGTATGTGGTACGATAAGTAAACCGACTCCAAAACTTCCATAAAAGTACTTTCTGTCTGTTTTGGAATATACAAAAAATTAGGAAAAAAATAAACAGTCCGAAAAGTGCATGAGGAGGCGACAAGCCTGGGGGGCGCGCCCTACCCCCAAGGGCACGCCTACCAGGCTTGTGGCGCCCACGGGGACTTTCCCGACTCCGTTTTTCTTCCATATTACTTGTTTTGCACAGGAAAAAATCATTATATATACTCATGGGTGTTTTGACCACCGCATCGCAAGTTTCTCCTCTGTTCTTGTTTCGGGCTATTTTTCTGACAGATCTAGATCGCCATGGCTCCCCGAAGACTCCGCACCAAGCACCGGATTGTTCAACCTTCACCCGGCAAACGTCCTTTCAGTGAAGTATATTATGAGTGGTCATCCGGAGAGGAGGATATTGCTATGGAGGAGGAACCCGGAAAGGTCGTGGAGGACCGGATTCAAGGAGAAGAAGATCAATCCATGAACAAGAAGGAACCTACAGAAAAGGAAGATATATTGCAAGCTCTTCAGCATAACCTTTCTTTATCTAAAATTAATGCATTGAGGGCTGTTGAAGCAATTTGTGCCCAGAATACGTCGCTCACTCATGAAGTTATTATGTTGGAAGAACAAAATTGTGCTCTTCGGAGGATGAATAGTAATCTGGAGTACTTGCTGAAGCTGAAGGATAAGCCCACCACTTCATCACCACCATCACCCAAGAAGGAGATTTGAGTACATGGGTATGGGCACCACCCTTGGCTTGTGCCAAGCTTGGGGGAGGTGCCCCAGTATCGTATCACCATCACTCTTTCATTATCATTATCTATCTTAGTTCGATCCTTATTTATTTTGTGATTTAGAAGAATAAAGTTTTAGTATGATTTAGTTTCGAGTGTTTGCTTTGTGATCTATCTATCTATGTAATCGTGTGTGAAATTTATATAATAAAGATTAGTTTGAGTTGAGTGTTTTGCTTTTGATGATCCAATCTTAGAAATAAATAAATAATAAAAAGTAAGATCGTATGCTAAGCCCATGGGGAGTGATGACTTCACATAAAAGAAGTATAATTGATAAAACTTGTTGGAAGTTGACAAACATAACATTGGTCATTGTTGCAATTCATGAAAAGTTAATAAAGGAAGAGAGGTCTCACATGCAAATACACTATCTTGGACATATTTTATGATTGCGAGCCCCCATTAAATATTCTATGTCAATTAGTCGACGTTGGACAAGGAAGACAATATAATGGGTTATGTTTGCTTATATTCACATAGAAGTTATATTGTTTTGGATCCTCTAACATGTGGTGCTTGCCCCCTATCTTTTGCTAGCCAAAATTCTGTACTAAGTAGAGATACTACTTGTGCATCCAAAAACATTTATACCCACTTTCATGCCATGAGAGTCCACTATATCTACCTATGGATTGAATAAGATCCTTCAAGTAAGTTGTCATCGGTGCAAAGCAATAAAAATTGCTCCTAAACATGTATGAACTTTTACTGTAAGGGAAAATAAGCTTTGTACGATCTTGTGATGGTGGAGCAATAAAAGCGACAGACTGCATAATAGAGGTCGCTATCACAAGGGGCAATATAAAGTGACGTTCCTTTACATTAAGAGCTTGCACATCCAAAAACAAGAAGCGCATGACAACCTCTGCTTCCCTCTGCGAAGGGCCTATCTTTTACTTTATGTATTTACTTTCATGCAAGAGTCAATAGTATTCTCCTCTATTTCATTTTTATTTTCTCTCTTGGCAAGCATCTTATGGAAAAGAAAGATGCTAAACCTAGACCTATTAGATGGGTTCTTCTGCTACAAGAATTTGATTTGCATATTGTTGATAGAAAGGGAGCTGAGAATCCCGTAGCTGATAACTTGTCTAGAATGGAAAATGTTCTTGATGACCCACTTCCTATTAATGATGATTTTCCTGATGAACAATTAGCTGTGATAAATGCTTCTCATAATACTCCTTGGTATGCAGACTATGCTAATTACATTGTTGCTAAATATATACCACCAAGTTTCACATACCAACAAAAGAAAAAAAAATTCTTTGATTTAAGACATTACTTTTGGGATGACCCACACGTATATAAAGAAGGAGTAGATGGTATTATTAGATGTTGTGTACCTGAGCATGAACAGGAACAAATCCTACGTAACTGTCACTCCGAGGCATATGGAGGACACCATGCGGGAGACAGAATTGCACACAAGGTATTACAATCTGGTTTTTATTGGCCTACTCTTTTCAAGGATGCACGTAAGTTTGTCCTTTCTTGTGATGAATGTCAAAGAATTGGTTATGTTGGTAGACATCTGGAAATGACTATGAATAATTTACTTGTTATTGAACCATTTGATGTTTGGGGTTTTGATTATATGGGACCTTTTCCTAAATCCAATGGGTATACTCATATTTTGGTTGCTGTTGATTACGTTACTAAGTGGGTAGAAGCTATTCCAACTAGTAGTGCTGATCATAACACTTCCATTAAAATGCTTAAAGAAGTTATATTTCCGAGGTTTGGAGTCCCTAGATATTTAATGACTGATGGTGGTGGTTCACATTTTATTCATGGTGCTTTCCGTAAATTGCTTGCTAAATATGATGTTAATCATAGAATTGCATCTCCTTATCATCCTTAGTCTAGTGGTCAAGTTTAATTAACTAATAGAGAAATAAAATTAATTTTGCAAAAGACCATTAATAGATCCAGAAAGAATTGGTCTAAGAAACTTGATGATGCATTATGGGCTTACAGAACTGCTTATAAAAATCCTATGGGTATGTCTCCATATAAAATGGTTTATGGAAAAGCATGTCATTTACCTCTTGAGTTAGAACATAAAGCATATTGGGTAATTAAAGAACTTAATTAGGATTTTAAACTTGCCGGTGAAAAGAGGCTATTTGATATTAGCTCTCTAGATGAATGGATAACCCAAGCTTATGAAAATGCCAAGTTATTTAAAGAAAACGTTAAAAGATGGCATGATAAGAGAATTCAAAAACGGGAATTCAAAGTAGGTGACCATGTTCTATTATACAATTCTCGTTTAAGATTTTTTGCAGGAAAACTTCTCTCTAAATGGGAAGGACCGTATATCATCGAAGAAGTTTATCGCTCCGGAGCCATCAAAATAAACAACTCTAAAGGCAATAATCCGAGAGTGGTTAATGGGCAAAGAATTAAACATTATATCTCAGGTACGCCCATTAATGTTGAAACTAATATTATTCAAACAATTACACCGGAAGAGCACATAGCGGAAACCTTCCGGAATGCTCCAGAATCCTGAAAATGAGTAGGTATGTGGTACGATAAGTAAACCGACTCCAAAACTTCCATAAAAGTACTTTCTGTCTGTTTTGGAATATACAAAAAATTAGGAAAAAAAGAAACAGTCCGAAAAGTGCACGAGGAGGCGACAAGCCTGGGGGGGGCGCCCTCGGGGACTTTCCCGACTCCGTTTTACTTCCATATTACTTGTTTTGCACAGGAAAAAATCATTATATATACTCACGGGTGTTTTGACCACCGCATCGCAAGTTTCTCCTCTGTGCTTGTTTCAGGCTATTTTTCTGACAGATCTAGATCGCCATGTCTCCCCGAAGACTCCGCACCAAGCACCAGATTGTTCAACCTTCACCTGGCAAACGTCCTTTCAGTGAAGTATATTATGAGTGGTCATCCGGAGAGGAGGATATTGCTATGGAGGAGGAACCCGGAAAGGTCGTGGAGGACCGGATTCAAGGAGAAGAAGATCAATCCATGCACAAGAAGGAACCTACAGAAAAGGAAGATATATTGCAAACTCTTCAGCATAACCTTCCTTTATCTGAAATTAATGCATTGAGGGCTATTGAAGCAATTTGTGCCCAGAATACGTCACTCACTCATGAAGTTATTATGTGGGAAGAACAAAATCGTGCCCTTCGAAGGATCAATAGTAATCTGGAGTACTTGCTGAAGCTGAAGGACAAGCCCACCACTTCATCACCACCATCACCCAAGAAGGAGATTTGAGTACATGGGTATGGGCACCACCCTTGGCTTGTGCCAAGCTTGGGGGAGGTGTCCCAGTATCGTATCACCATCACTTTTTCATTATCATTATCTATCTTAGCTCGATCCTTAGTTATTTTGTGATTTAGAAGAATAAAGTTTTAGTATGATTTAGTTTCGAGTGTTTGCTTTGTGATCTATCTATCTATGTAATCGTGTGTGAAAGTTATATAATAAAGATTAGTTTGAGTTGAGTGTTTTGCTTTTGATGATCCAATCTTAGAAATAAATAAATAATAAAAAGTAAGATCGTATGCTAAGCCCATGGGGAGTGATGACTTCACATAAAAGAAGTATAATTGATAAAACTTGTTGGAAGTTGACAAACATAACATTGGTCATTGTTGCAATTCATGAAAAGTTAATAAAGGAAGAGAGGTCTCACATGCAAATACACTATCTTGGACATATTTTATGATTGCGAGCCCCCATTAAATAGTCTATGTCAATTAGTCGACGTTGGACAAGGAAGACAATATAATGGGTTATGTTTGCTTATATTCACATAGAAGTTATATTGTTTTGGATCCTCTAACATGTGGTGCTTGCCCCCTATCTTTTGCTAGCCAAAATTATGTGCTAAGTAGAGATACTACTTGTGCATCCAAAAACATTTATACCCACTTTCATGCCATGAGAGTCCACTATATCTACCTATGGATTGAATAAGATCCTTCAAGTAAGTTGTCATCGGTGCAAAGCAATAAAAATTGCTCCTAAACATGTATGAACTTTTACTGTAAGGGAAAATAAGCTTTGTACAATCTTGTGATGGTGGAGCAATAAAAGCGGCAGACTGCATAATAGAGGTCGCTATCACAAGGGGCAATATAAAGTGACATTCCTTTACATTAAGAGCTTGCACATCCAAAAACAAGAAGCGCATGACAACTTGTGCTTCCCTCTGCGAAGGGCCTATCTTTTACTTTATGTATTTACTTTCATGCAAGAGTCAATAGTATTCTCCTCTATTTCATTTTTATTTTCTCTCTTGGCAAGCATCATATGGTGGGGATTGATCCATGCATATATATCCAGTTGGATGTAGGTGATCATGAGTTATTATTGTTGACATTACCCTTGAGGTAAATACGTTGGGAGGCGAAATTATAAGCCCCTATCTTTCTATGTGTTCGACTGAAACTTTTGCTCCATAAGTATGTCGTGAGTGTCAGCAATCATAGAAGACTAAATGATAGTTGAGTATGTGAACTTACTAAACAAAGCTCTTACATAGACTCTTTCTGATAATATGATGAATTGCAATTGCTTCAGTGACTGAGATCATAGTTTGTTAGTTTTCAATTTGGTTTATGATTCATACTTTAACTTGTGGATGAATTGTCACTTTTTCATGAGAAGTTTTATGATGATATATTGCTGTTATAATAAAGATCACGATGCTCCACGTCCGTATTTTATTTTTATCGATGCCTCTCTCTCTAAACATGTGGTCATGATTATCGATTTCGGCTTTAACTTGAGGATAAGCAAGGTCTAAGCTTGGGGGAGTTGATACGTCCAATTTGCATCATGATTTCCTACTAATAATTATTATGTTTTTGATCATTATTTCACTTTATGGTACAATTCTTATGCCTTTTCTCTCTTATTTTGCAAGATTCACATGAAGAGGGAGAATGCCGGCAGCTGGAATTCTGGACCTGAAAGGGGTGAAACAGAGACAGCTATTCTGCACAACTCCAAATGACCTAAAAATTTACGGAGAATTATTTTGGAATATATAAAAAATACTGGCGAAAGAATCAACAGAAGGGGGCCCACCAGGAAGCCACAAACCTGGGGGGCGCGCCCCCTGGCTTGTGGGGCCCCTGGTAGGACTCTGGACCCCTCCTTCTGCTATATGAAGCCATTTGCCCTAGAACAAATCAGAAGAGGACTTTTGGGACGAAGCACCGCCGTCTCGAGGCGGAACTTGGGAAGGAGCTATTTTGCTCTCCGACGAAGCGATTCCGCCAGGGATACTTCCCTCCGGGAAGGGGAAATCGAAGCCATCGACATCACCAACGATCCTCTCATCGTGGGAGTACCAATCTTCATCAACATCTTCACCAGCACCATCTCATCTCAAACCCTAGTTCATCTCTTGTATTCAATCTTTGTCTCAAAACCTCAGATTGGTATTTGTGGGTTGCTAGTAGTGTTGATTACATCTTGTAGTTGATGCTAGTTGGTTTATTTGGTGGAAGATTATATGTTCAGATCCTTAATGCTATTCAATACCCCTCTGATCTTGAACATGAATATGATTTGTGAGTAGTTACTTTTGTTCTTGAGGACATGGGAGAAGTCTTGTCATAAGTAATCATGTGAATTTGGTATTCGTTCGATATTTTGATGCGATGTATGTTGTGCTTCCTTTAATGGTGTCGTGTGAACGTCGACTACATGACACTTCACCATCTTTGGGCCTAAGGGAAGGCATTGTGGAGTAGTAATTAGATGATGGGTTGCTAGAGTGACAGAAGCTTAAACCCTGGTTTATGCGCTATTCTGTAAGGGGCTGATTTGGATCCGTATGTTTCATGCTATGGTTAGAGTTATCTTAATTCTTCTTTCGTAGTTGCGGATGCTTGTGAGAGGGGGTAATCATAAGTGGGAGGCTTGTTCAAATAAGAACAGCACCCAAGCACCGGTCCACCCACATATCAAACTATCAAAGTAGCGAGCGCGAATCAAACAAACATGATGAAAGTGACTAGATGAAATTCCCATGTGTCCTCGAGAATGCTTTGCTTATTATACGAGTTCGTTCCGGCTTGTCCTTTGCTACAAAAAGGATTGGGCCACCTTGCTGCACTTTATTATACTTGTTACTTGTTACGAATTATCTTGCTACCGAAACTATCTGTTATCGCTACTTTCAGTACTTGCAAAGAATACCTTGCTGAAAACCGCTTGTCATTTCCTTTTGCTACTCGTTGGGTTCGACACTCTTACTTATCGAAAGGACTACAATTGATCCCCTATACTTGTGGGTCATCACCTTCCTCCCTGGCAGTCAAGCATTTCCCTATGAATAAAGCAAAGTAGTGCACAGCAGGAAAATGCAAGCTAGTAACTCGGGCTTTCGACACGCCCCTAGTTTCTCCCACAGTCAAAGTGAGAAGGAAATCCTCAAATTCCTCAGGTCGAGGTTCCCTCACATCCCCCTCAGAAGGGATCAAACATATCTCACAAAACTCAGCTAGCGTTAACTCATGATGTTCAGCATATAAATCAAAACACACCATGGGGATATCGAGCCTAGGCAGAAAATAAAAATTTTGCACAAAGGAATTTGTAAGGATGTGGTACTGGTCACACTCATCTACAAGGAAGTCGGTTAGCCAGGCGTTCGTGGCAAATTGCGCAAACATCTTGGCAGAACCCGTCTTCGTTCATGAAGGCATTGTGTGGCCATTCGCACGGTCGGACCTCCGTCGTACGCGGAATGTTGAGGTCACGGTCAGGGGCATTCCCAAGGACACCCTTGGAGCTCCGGCTCGAAGAACCTCTCCGGACGAAGTTCATTTTCCTAAGTACAAATTTTTGAAATTTTTGGACCAGAAAAAGATGTTAACAAAACTTCACAAGATTGATAGCAACTACTCATATAAGTGCCTAGAGGCTATATCAAGCATTCAAACTACTTATAAAATTCAAAGAATCAAACATGCAAGCTCATTTTCAGTAGCACCAATAGCAGCAATTTATGCAAAATATAATCCACTAAAGCAAAAACTAATTAGAGCAACGGAGGAGTCACATACCAAGGATCAATCCCCCAAAACAGTTTTGGAAACGGAGCTCCGAGCAAAGAGATCGAAAATCTCAGGTTTGGGAGCAAGAACACGAGAGAGAAAGCTACCATGATTTTTTTCTGGAGGTAAGAGATGAAGTCTTATTAACAAACTATTTCTGAGTAATATGAAACCGAAGAATTTTCGCATAACACTAAGTTACCTCAACGGGGATATGCATCTCCCCAACAATAAGAATTTCATATTTCTTCTTGATAGTAGGAAGAGGAAATTTGAATCCTCCAATAGTGATTGTTGAAACCTTTTCAATACAATTGATACCATTCACTGAAGTTTGTTTCCTCAGAAAATAAACCATATGCTCATTACCATTGACATGAAAAGTGACTTTGCTTTTGTTGCAATCAATAACAGCCCCTGCAGTGTTCAAAAAGGGTCTTCCAGGGATAATCGACATGTTGTCGTCCTCGGGCATATCAAGTATAACAAAGTCTGTTAAGATAGTAACATTTGCAACAACAACGGGCACATCCTCGCAAATTCCAATAGGTATAGCAGTTGATTTATCAGCCATTTGCAAAGATATTTCGGTAGGTGTGAGCTTATTCAAATCGAGTCTTCTATATAAAGAGAAAGGCATAACACTAACATTGGCTCCTAGATCACATAAAGCAGTTTTAACATAACTTCTTTTAATGGAGCATGGTATAGTAGGTAGTCCCGGATCTCCTAACTTTTTAGGTACTCCACCTTTAAAATAATAATTTGCAAGCATGGTGGAAATTTCAGCTTCAGGTATCTTTCTTTTATTAGTTACAATAGCTTTCATATATTTAGCATAAGGAGGCATTTTCAAAATATCAGTCAAGCGAGTGCGCAAAAAGACAGGTCTAAGCATTTCCACAAAGCGCTCAAAATCTTCCTCGTCTTTAGTTCTAGATGGTTTAGTAGGAAAAGACATAGGTTTTTGAACCCATGGTTCTCTTTCTTTTCCATGTTTCCTAGCAATGAAATCTCTTTTATCATATCTTTTATTCTTAGGAGGTGGGTTATCAAGATCAATAGCAGGTTCTATTTCTACATCATTATCTGGTTCTTTATCGTTATCTGGTTGAGCATCAACATGAACATCATTATCATTATCATTAGATGGGTGTTCATCACCAGATTGTGTCTCAGCATTAGAAACAGAAACATCATTATGATTATCAGGAGGTTTTTCTACCTCAGGTTCACTAGAAGCATGCAAAGTCCTATCATTTTTCTTTTTCTTTTTCTTTTTAGATGGACTAGGTGCATCAATATTAATTCTTTGAGAATCTTGTTCAATTATTTTAGGATGACCTTTAGGATACAGTGGCTCCTGAGTCATTCTACCTCCTCTAGTAACAACTCTAACAACACGATCATTCATTTTATTATTCATTTCATCAAGCAAATCATTCTGGGACTTAGCAATTTGTTCTAACTGAGTATGAACCATAGAAGCATGTTTACTTAAGCCCTTAACACCATTAGCAGTTCTAAACATCAAATCACTCAAACGATCTATCATGAAGGCATTACGTTTTAATTGATTGCTAACATACATATTAAAGTGGTCATGTTTAATGATGTAATTGTCAAATTCATACAAGCATTGACTAGCAGATTTATTATAAGGAATATCACCTTCACCAAATCTAATAAGAGAATTTACCTCTACTACCTGTGTCGGGATGTCGAGCCCATGTATTTCTTCAATAGGTGGTAAATTCTTAACATCTTCAGATTTAGTACCTTTTTCTTTCATAGATTTCATTGCCTCTTGCATATCTTCAGGACTGAGGAATAGAATACCTCTCTTCTTTGGAGTTGGTTTGGGTGGTGGTTCAGGAAGTGCCCAATCATTAGCATTCTTTAATATGTTATTCAATAGTTCTTCAGCTTGTCCAACCATTCGTTCCCTGAAAACACAACCAGCACAACTATCTAGGTAGTCCCTAGAAGCATCAGTTAGTCCATTATAAAAGATATCAAGTATTTCATTTTTCTTAAGAGGATGGTCAGGCAAAGCATTAAGTAATTGGAGAAGCCTCCCCCAAGCTTAAGGGAGATTCTCTTCTTCAATTTGCACAAAGTTAAATATTTCCTGTAAAGCAGCTTGTTTCTTTTGAGCAGGAAAATATTTTTCAAAGAACTAATATATCATATCCTATGGACTACGCACACAACCAGGAGCAAGAGTATTAAACCATTTCGTAGCATCACCCTTTAATGAAAAAGGAAACAACTTAAGAATGTAGTAGTAATGAATTTTTTCCTCATGAGCAAATAGGGTGGCTATATCATTCAATTTAGTAAGGTGTGCCACAACAGTTTCAGTTTCGTAACCATGAAAAGGATTAGATTCAATCAAAGTAATTAACTCAGGATCGACAGAGAATTCATAATCCTTATTGATAACAAAGATATGAGAGGTAGCAAACTTAGGATCATATTTCATTCTCTCCATCATAGACTTTTCTTTAAGCTTAGCCAGTAATTTCCCTAGCTGTCTCTCCATCTAGAACATAACCCTCAGGTATCTTGGGCATTTCAACTCTAGTAGGAGAGCTAGGCATAATGGGTGAATCATAATTTTCATCAGTTTCATAAATTTCAGCATTCTCAATTTCTTTAGCTTTGCCAATTTGTTCATCAAGAAATTCACCTAGTGGCACAGTATTATCAAGCATAGTACTAGCATCATCATAAGTATCATTTATAGCAGAAGTAGTATCATCAATTACTTGCGACATATCAGAATGAATAGCAGGTGGCGGTGTCACAAGCCTACTCAAAACAGAAGGTGAATCAACACTACTAGGGAAAACCCTAGTAGTAGCGCGGGGTTTTTGCCTAGCAGTAGCGTGGGCACCCGCGCTACTGCTAGGGCGCTACAGCTAAACTTTAGCAGTAGCGCTGGGTCGACCCGCGCTACTACTAATTCAGTTAGCAGTAGCGTCCTTCTGTACCAGCGCTACTGCTAAGTAGTAGCAGCGTGGGCTTTACCCCGCGCTACTACTATTCATCTGTATTTCATTTCTTTTATTTTACACTGTATTTATACATCGTTACACAAATTTTGATATATTAGCAATTAAGAGATTGTTATATCATTATGATCATGATGAGTTATTATATCATTGGGTGGAAGAAACACGAATTAGATTCATGTGGATGGATTGAAAGTGACCAAAAGATGGATTAGTAGGATCGTCCTACTAATCCAACTTTTGGTCACTTTGGATCTATCCACATGAATCTAATCCACGTTTCTTCCACCCAATGATATAATAACTCATCATGATCATAATAACTCATCATCATCATCATCATATTCATATAAGAACTCATACATCATCATCATCATAATAATAACAACTCATCATCATAGCTCATCATTCTAGCACAATGTAGCACATAACTCAGCATCATCATCATCATAACAACTCATCATCATCACAGTCATAACCAACACTAGCTAATTGTTCTTAGCACATGATGAGTACTACCTAAGACCTGCTACTCTCTCGAAGGTAAAATAGCATAAAACAGGTAAACCCCTGAATCTCCATTATGGAGAATACAGATCAACCTGTCTCCCATTTGTGGGTTGCACTTCATGTTGCCCCCAAGTAGTTCCCTGCGATCATTCAGAACTTTTCTCCAGTCTTTGATTATGAGGACTTCATCTCTTGGAGAAATCGTGTATGCACTGCGTTGACACGTAGGCCAACTTGGCCGTAAGCTAATAATGTTCATGACACCTTTTATATCCATAAGACGAGGCACACAATCCGCCGGGAGTTTCTGTTAAAGAACATCATAATAACATACTTAGCAAAATGTAGTTTAGCTTAAGAAGATTGTATGTAAAAGATGCACTGGTGACATAATAGGAAAAATCTTACCATGATATCTCGATAGATGTTACCGTAGTTCAACACGTGAACTAGTGGCACATATTTATCATAACTTGGAGGAATATGATGATTCATCTTAAAAGTCTCAACATCATTAATCCATGAAACAAAATGATTTATCTCCTCGCAAGTTAGTTCAGACCCATAACTGTAGTAGGTTTTGTCTACTACGTTCCGTACGTACTTTGAAGAATGGAAATAAGCTGTCAACTATTTTCAAATAAACAATATAAATTACTTAATAAACATGTTTGAGAAACTCACATAGAGGTAGAACTGGAAGCGTATCAACATTGACCCAAATGTCGATATTATCTTCGATGTCATCTTCAGGACGAATATTGAAGGTGAAATGCATACCCTCCTGAAATCCATACGCCTTGCATAGTGCTATCCAATTCGAGCAACCAAAATGGGTGTAGGTCACTGCATTGTATAGCTTTACGGCAAAAGCGTAACCATGTTGGGTCCTGAGGTGAACTCTCTTTGTCTCCTTATTCTCATGATCTTTGAAATCTAGCTTCTCCAAGACATAACGTCTTGCATGGCAGGGGATGCACTAGTAGAATGGTAAAAAACAAAAATTACATGTTGAAGCAAAGAAGAAGAAGTCATGCTTAATTACGAAAAAAGACTTGTCGTCATTGCGCACCGTACAAACATCGAAGTCTTGTCGAGCTTAATAGTGAAGCGCCGACCGTCTTCCAGGTGAGGATACCTTTCACACAGACCCCGGTCGTCGCCACAGTAGTCGCACTCTGGGATCCTATCGTCGTCAGACATTTCCTATGTTCATATTTCAAAGATTAAAAATCGATCAACGGCAATTACCAGGAAACTCAACACACAGATCACTATTCAGCACGGGTTGACTTTCGGTCCATCGAGTCTTCCTTGCTACACTCTCATCTCACGTGGTGTATATGGTGGGCACTCCCTCTCTGATATTGCGACCATCGGTGATGGTCGCTCCTCCCTTCGTTCCCGAGTGCATTACACCAAAATGTCTAGCACACAGGAACGAAGGAGAAGCGACCCCCACGACAACAGTCGGGATTCTTCCTCTCTGATATTTCTACAGTATATGGTGGACACTCCCTCACAGATATTTCGACCATCGGTGATGGTCGCTTCCCCTCCTTCTCTTGTGCATGACCAAGGTATATCATGAGAAGAAGGAGAGGAAACGACCTCCACGACAACAGTCGGCATCCTTCCTTCAAGAATAGACTGAAAGTCACTCAAGGAGCATCGACAGACTGAAAGTCAACCCGTTACATATATGGAGCAATGACATAAAAATGGCCTATGTTCTGCCGGAATGTTGATTAATTCCCGTTCCGGCAAATCACGGGCACTCGATATTTCCTACTTTCTAGCACAAGTCATGCCAAAATTCACAATTTTTTTGGCATGACCTTTGCTAAAATAGGACATATCGAGCGTCCGAAATTTGCCGGAACAGAAATGAATCAACATTCCGGCAAAACATAGGCCACTCGGAGGTGTTCCCTGCAAACATAGGCCACTTGGGCAAGCACATATCCTTCATTTTCCAAATATTCATGTGTGACAGCACTAGTAGTACACAACACTACATATCACATGTCTAAATCTCCATCATATTTGAGCAACACTAGTACACAACACTAGATATACATGTTTACTCACTATAGACGATGGCTGTCAAGGATGCGGGTCTCGTCGGTGATCTTCTGGGCGTCGTCGACCGGCTCGTCGGTGATATACCCTGCGCCACACATGAGCATTTATATAGAAAATTTCAAACTTGGTATGCTCATTGCATTTCAGTGGTTCAATTTTGACAGCAAGCATAACATTTCATTTTTTTGCGAAACAATTTCATTTCATTAGGTCTCTTTCTCTCTCTCTCTCTCTCTCTCTCTCTCAAAATTCACTAGGCATCAACTACATCCAAAGCTATGAACAAAATTAGTAAAAAACTTTTGAAACTTTCTATACCTAAATTAGTACTAATTTTTTTATAACAAAACTACTAACATTTTCTATAACAACACTATACCTAAACATTCATAGTACTTTCTATAACAAAACTACTAAAATTTTCTATAACAACATAATACCTAAAAATTTGTCTAACATTTCTATAGCATAGAGGGGAGGTGGGAGGAGGCAGGAGTGAGGAGGAGGAGGGAGGAGAGAGGATGTGACACCCTCTGCTCGACCGTGCACTAATCATACACGCAAACGTGCACGATCGAGATCAGAGACTCACGGGAAGATATCACAACACAACTCTAAACTCAAATTTAAACATAAATCTTCATATTACAAACCAGGGGTCACGAGGACCCGAATACATAAGTCATACAACCAAATAATATCTGGGTACAGACATAGTTAGTCAAGTTTGCCTTAAGAAGGCTAGCATAACAGCGACACTGATCGAAAAGGCGAAGGCCTCCTGCCTAGGGCCTCCGAACTACTCCTGGTCGGCGGGCTCAACGTAGTAGTAGGTGCCTCCGAGGATCTCCTGCTCCTGGGCTCCGTCGTCTGAACGCAGCAACCGGGTAGGGGAAAAAGAGGTAGCAAAGCAACTGTGAGTACTCATCCAAAGTACTTGCAAGACTTACATCAAAACTATACTAAGTATGCATCGGTATCAAAGGAATGGGGCTATATCTTTGGACTTAACTGCAGAAATGCCAGAAAAGAGGGGGAAAGGCTTAGCCTATTGAAGACTAGCATCTTGAAGCAATCTTGCAGCATCAGAAGAGAATAGAACACAGCAGCATATAATAATAAGTATATATTAGCAATGCCCTGAGATCCTTCCTCGACTACCCTGCGAGAAAGTGATCCCGAGAGCAGTAGTAACAGTTTAACATTGTAACGGTATCCGTTCATAGTTGTAGTAGATCAGGATACAACTCCGAGTGTCCTGTTACCGTGGACATAGCTATTCGAATAGATCACTTCCCTGCAGGGGTGCACTACTGTTACCCAACACGCTCGATCACATCTGGCCGGACACACTTGCTGGGTAATGACCGGCCTCGGGTAATCGACACGCCGTAGACCAACCTAGACTCTCCAGAGAGGTCAACACGCCGGTCTAAATCCTAAGTGTGAAGGGGTCTTGGGCCCATCACCCTCTGCACTCCTGCACGTTACGAGACTGGCCGGGGCCCAAGCGTGACTGTGGAAACACCACAGACGTAACCAGCTCACCCCAACAATCAGCCCGCATCTCTGAACTGTGACATCTGGATCGCTTTCGGAAGGAACGTACGATGTAGAGGGCCCCATAAACCATTATCCTGCGTGGTGGTAGTGCGTATAGGCCAGTGGCCAACTCAGATCAAATACCCAAATCCGTTAGGCATGTTTTAGTAACTCGCAGAGACGAACAGGGTTCATGTCGCTCCGACTTGGTAACACGCGGACCCAACCAGGGACCAGGCCCACCTCTCTCCTAGGTGGTCTCCGCCTACCCTGTCGTTCCGCCACAATATCACTCGCAGATGCTCTTGGAGCCGACCTGTCTTTAATATTATTCTCTTGCGGGCACTCTTGGAGCCGGCCCGACTTTAACAGTTTAAAGGTATTGCAGTAATGTAACATTTCCGTGATCATCACCCAGAGTGATCACGGCCCGATAACAAGCCTGGCAAACGGACAAGGGTGAAGGGCCAGCTGATGAAACATGACATACCTAACTAAGCATCATAGGATAGCAGGTAAGGTATCAATAGTAGGTGACGAAATCAGGCTATGCATCAGAATAGGAGCTATCGGAATATCAACAGAAGCAATTCTAATGCAAGCAATAGAGAGAAAGAGTAGGCGATATCTGGATGATCAAGGGGGTTTTTCTTGCCTGGAAGCTCTACTGAAGGGGTCTGGTCGTCGACGACGTAGTCGTACATGGGGTCGTCGGCGGTGGTCTCGGGGTCTACCGAAGAAGAATGAGGGGGAAGAAACAGTAAATATAATGCAGACAAATGCAACACAATGCATGGCATGGCAAAATGGGGTGATGAAGTGACCTAATGCATTACTAAGCATTTTGGACGAAGAGGGAAAATATCCGGGATTATTTTCCCAGCTCCGATCACTATTCATACAGCGTTTTCGGTAGCAAATGTTCAATGTTCGGTATGTTAGAGACATGTGACAGGTATGTGGAGGGCATATTCAGATTCGTCTTATTTTTCTGATCATTTTTCATATATAAATTATTTACATCTGACTTACGGTTTATTTTATATGGTTTTCTCAAGTTTATACGATTTTCTGAAATTGTTTTAATACGGGCTTGACCAAGTCAATTTGACTAGTCAAAAGGGTAGGTGTGACCCACATGTCATTGGCACATAATTTAATTGATGGTTAAATTAAAATGGGGGTTAAATTAACATAGGGGTCCACATGTCATATGCACTATACCTAATTAAATAACTAAAAACTAACTTAACTAAGTGGGGTCCATATGTCATTTGCTATTAGTTTAACTAGTCCACTTATTTAATCCTAAGACTAAGCTAACTCTAATTAAACTGGTCAGCTCACTGGACAGTGGCCATTTGGCCACACGCACACAGCTCACACAGACACACACGCACACAACACACACACACACGTGCACACACACAGCAGCTTCGGCCATGGCCAGAAGCAGCAGCACAGCAGTGGTGCATAGCAGCAGTAGCTAGCACAGCGGGCAGAGCAAGCAAGTAGCAGCGGCGGCAGCAGCTAGCAACATGGAGCAGCAGCAGCAGAGAGCAACAGCAGCGGCAAGAACAGGAGCAGCAGCAAGCAGCGGTAGCAGTACAACAGAGCAGCGAGTAGCGCAAGGAGCAGCAGCTAAGCAGCGGGCAGCAGCAGACATCGCGACAGCAAGAGCAGCAGCGGCATGAGCAGCCACAGCACAATGAGCAGCAACGGCACAAGGAGCTCGGGCTCCGACCAGGGTGGCCACGAACGATCACGGGGGCAGTGGCTAACGGAGTGGATCAAGGGGGCAAAGCAGGGGGGTCGGAGGAGGAGCTCACCGCGGAGCTTGTAGACATGGTTAGGGAGCGCGGGGCGGCCGGAATGCGACGAACTCGACGACGGGAGGTGACTGCCATGGCGGGAAGACGGCTCGATGGCGAGCGTACGGTGCGGCCCGGGTTGATTCAGTGCTCAGGACGGACGAAGTCGACCGTGGCGGTTCTCTTGGATGTCTTCTCACGGCGCGGGAAGCACGGTGGCCGCGGCATCGACGACGACATTTCGACGGCCTTATCTGGTGGTGCTGGGGCGAGGAGAACGAGCGAGGGAGAGAGGGAAAAGGGGCGTTAGGGTTTTCGGGGGTGCCACACGACGCTCTTATCCAACCGGGGGGCCAGGGGATGGCCGGCACGTCGGCAGCCATGGCCATGGTGGCCCGGATGGCTGCCACACCATGCCCTTGCCTCCCCTCTGTACAGAGGTAGGGAAAAGGCCGGCGTGGGTTGGGCCACAGTGCACTGTGGCACTTAGGCCCAGTGGCACAGTAGGTTCCTTCCGTTTTTCTTTTCTTTTTCTGTTTTCATTTTTCCGCATTGTTTTCTATTTAGTTTAGCCCCCAAACGAATTTTTCTTAATATGAAACTTAGCACATAATTCAAGCACAATATTATTACGTTGCAAAAAAAAATTGGGGTCATTTGAAAAGGTTTATATATTTTTAGAAATTACAAAGGTCAATAAAATTGCTGCTGGTCCAAATTTTGTTAGGTTAGGGGCATTTTAAATATTTAATTAATGTTGATTTCTCTATGACAATTTCTTAATGAATATTTTCAAAATCATGAACACTTTAGTTCTACAGTTTGAAGAAATAATAAATTGACTTGTATTTTGTATTTGAATTTGAGTTGGATTATTTCCTAGATGCAATTTATTTAGGATGATCATGATGACATGGCAATTTAATTAGCTTAATGACAGGGTTAAGATCTGGGGATGTTACAGAGGAGGAGGAGGAGGATGCAGGAGGAGGAAGGAGTAGGGCGGCCGGAGGAGAGGGAGGAGGGCGGTGGGAGGAGGGTTGCCGGAGGAGGAGGTGGCTGAAGGAGGAGGAAGGAGGAGGGAGGAGGGCGGTGGGAGGAGGAGGGAGGAGGGAGGAGGGCCGTGGCATACCGAGGAAGGAGGAGGAAGGACGGCGGCGGCAATGCGGTGCCGACGGCGGCGACTGCGGGAGGGAGGCAGAGTGAGGCAGTGAGGAGTGAGGGGAGAGGGAGAAGGTCTGGGCGCGGGGAATTGGATAAGGTGTCATTAGCAGTAGCGCTGGTCCCGGGCCGGCGCTACTGCTAAGCACAATAGCAGTAGCGCGGGATCAGCGGCCAGCACTTCTGCTAAGTGGGGCCCACCTGCTGGCACAGTGCACACATAGTGGTAGCGGTGGGTCGTATGCCCGCGCTACTGCTATAATTTTAGCGGTAGCGTGGGAAATGCCGGACGCGCTGCTACTACGGGTAGCCCCGATCGGTAAGGTGGGGACCATTTAGCAGCAGCGATGGGTGGTAAGTTCGCGCTACTGCTACACACTTACCTATAGCGCCGGTTTGTAACCAGCGCTACTGCTAAGTAGCAGTAACGTTGGCCTATGTCCCCATGCTAATGTTAAGGTTCTACCTATAAGGTATTTCCTAGTAGTGCAAGTGCGGAGTGTGATGGCAGTTCCTTACCTCCCTCGTCTTAGAGGGAACGATCTTGGTCTTAGCGTCTTTCAGATTCTTCATAGTGATCAACAGATATAAATCCCAAGTGACTCAAGAAATAGAGCTATGCTCCCCGGCAACGGCGCCAGAAAAAGGTCTTGATAACCCACAAGTATAGGGGATCGCGACAGTCTTCGAGGGTAGTATTTCACCCAAATTTATTGATTCGACACAAGGGGAGCCAAAGAATATTTGTGAGTATTAGCAGTTGAGTTGTCAATTCAACCACACCTAGAGAACTAAATATCTGCAGCAAAGTGTTTAGTAGCACAGTAGTAATAGTAGCAATAATAATGGAAACAGTAATAGTAGCAGTTTTATAGTGATTGTAACAGCAGCAGCAACGAAAGTAACTTAGCAAAGATCAATATGCGAAAAGCGTAGGCATTGGACCAGTGATGGATAATTATGTTGGATGACATTCATCATGTAACAGTCACAACCTAGAGCGATACACAATAGCTCCAATTCATCAATGTAATGTAGGCATGTATTCCGTATATAGTCATACGTGCTTATAGTAAGAACTTGCATGACATCTCTTGTCCTACCCTCCCGTGGCAGCGGGATCCATAAGGAAACTAAGGGATATTAAGGCCTCCTTTTAATAGAGAACCGAAACAAAGCATTAACACATGGTGAATACATGAACTCCCCGAATTACAGTCATCCCCGGAGAGTATCCCAAACAATTGTCACTATGGGGTCTACAGATCAGAACAATAACAAGTGCATATGATAAGTAGATAGGATCAAGAACTCAAATATATTCATGAAAACATAAAGGTTCAGATCTAAAATCATGGCACTCGGGCCCTAGTGACAAGCATTAGGCATAGCAAAGTCATAGCAACATCAATCTCAGAACATAGTGGATACTAGGGATCAAGCCCTAACAAAACTGACTTGATTACATGATAAATCTCATCTAACCCATCACCGTCCAGCAAGCCTACGGAGAAATTACTTACACCCGGTGGTGAGCATCATGAAATTGGTGATGGAGGATGGTTGATGATGACGACGGCGTCGAATCCCCCTCTCCGGAGCCTCGAACGGACTCCAGATCAACCCTCTCGATGAAGAACAGGAGGTAGCGGCGGCTCCGTATCGTAAAACATGATGAAACTTCTTCTTTTATTTTTTTTCTCGAGGAAAAAGAATTTATAGCGTTGGAATTAGGTCAGGAGGACCTCTGTGGGCCCCATAAGGTAACAGGGCGCGCTCCCGGGGGGCTCACGCCCTGTTGCCTTGTGAGCAACAGGGGGGGCCCTCTTTAGTTGATTCTTGCGCCAATATTTTTTATATATTCCATAAAACATCTCCAAAAAGTTTCGTCCAATTCCGAGAACTTTGATTTCTGCACAAAAACAACACCATGGTAGTTCTGCTGAAAACAGGGTCAGTCCGGGTTAGTTCCATTCAAATCATGCAAATTAGAGTCCAAAACAAGAGCAAAAGTGTTTGGAAAAGTAGATACGATGGAGACGTATCACGTAACACGGCGGATGCAAACATGTATGCGTGCATCGAGGTGAGAAGGTCAAAGCATCAAAGTGGCAGGAGTATCATGCCCAATTGTTTGTTTGAGAAAAGCTGCTCATGACGGGCGGATCTCCGGCGCCGTAGATTCTTGCTGCTTGCTACCGCCCGTCTATGGTTGAGCGCTAGGGCAGAGGCATTGTGCTTAGGAAGGAGCCCCTACTGGCAGTCAAATAGATGGAGGAGAGTAGGGGAATTGCTGAGAGTTGTGCATGTTGCAGGCTACAAGCTCAATGGAATACATGTGCTTAGCTATGGTGCATTGAGTTGTTTTCAGGTGGGGCCAGCAGCGGCTCGTGTGAAATGGGCCGGCCACATGTTCAAAAGCACTCTCAAAAGTCAAAACCACCATCGAAAGCTCTCAGGGGGTATTTTATCTGGCTTAAGAAACTTCAGGGGGTTAAATACCGATTTTGAAGCTTAGGGGGTTATGTGATCGTTTTGTGAAACATCGGGGTGTTATGTGAACTTCTTACTATATTGTTTCGTTTATTTGTATCTTTTGCTTTGCCATTAAGATATGGCCAGAAAATGGTACCATCACTTATTGTTTTATGTCGCTATGGATTTAATTTCATCATACTTGCACTATCAGCAGACATTTAACAAAATTTAGCACAAACTGTAGTTATCGAATATCATGTTTGATTTGCTTCAAACATTTGTTAAAATTCATCCATAAAGGTACGATAACATAGCACTATCAGCAGCCTCCCAGGCAAAGGAACTACAGTACCTGAACCAAAACCTTCAAGCTTGCCACTAAAACCTAAACCATCAGGTAGAAGTAAGCATGTAATTTTCTAACAACTAGAGAGTAATCTGTGCACGAAGTAGTCGTGCATGTGGAACTCTTCATAGGTCCTAATTAACTCTAGTGCCACAATTTTTCTCCGGACACTTCAAAGTTTCATCTGCCTTCAATTTATGACCATTCAAATAGTGAAAAGCTATTTGTTCGATCAAAGTTAGAAGTCAGGCACTCATAATATGTGCACCAACAAATATCAGGAAATCTTACATTTTGTTTTTTCATTGGCGTGCAGTATAGTTTTCAAAGAAACAAGCATGGCAAATGAAGTTCTTGGAGCGTTGCCAGAGTGCTTGGCCAAACTCAACATAGAGATTCACTTCACAATTAGGCACAAGCTGTTGTCGAACCATTTTGCAAATGAAAGCACCAATTATGTAAAATACTAGTATAATAATAGTTATGTTGCCACTTTTTTTGTTATTTGAGAGGATTGTGTTTGCTGGACGAGCAGGTAGGCGTGCCCTACTATTTTTCCGAAGACATTTTTCATAGTTAGTGTGTTTTTAGGTTCATGTAACTTGCTATGTGAGTACTTCAAAACTTGATGCAATTTAGTCATCTCCTTATTAGTCTTCTTCTTCCTCCTTCCCTTTCAAGTTATTGGACTTTCATCAACTGAAACATAATCATGTTTTCTTGGTAGAAGATCTAAGAAAAGGAGGTGCAATCAATCGTTGGTCCAGATTAACCATGAGCGTGCAATTCACCTAATTAGCAAAACTGTTTTCAGAGGATGAGGAAAAACAAATACCTCTTGGGTGTGTTGGTCCTGCTGAAGCTGCAATTTGGCAAAGCATCTCAGTTAGTTCTCCTTAGACTGTGCAAATCCTACCTGTCCGGCTATGTATTGTGATACAACTAATATGAATGTATTGTTCTTGTGGTTCATCCAGGTTGTTGACAAGAAGTGAGCTACGACAGGTTGTTGCATCATATTCATCTCGGTTAATTACAAGGTAAAGCTCAGCAAAAAACTCTGCAATTACAATTGAACGTTGCAATCCATTGCTGGTTCATGTGCCATATTAATCAGTTCTCTTAACATTGCCACGAGCTGCTTGATTGATTGATGTATTGTAATTGAGGTCATGATAGCTAGTCGTGAAGTATGTAGGTCCACACAGAAATTTTGGACCATACCGAATTAAAATAAATGTACTTTATACAAAACTTTTATACTTTTATAGCTTATTTTTATCATACTACAATCTTAATGAGTTTTCTATTACATAACTAGCATTCTTAACTATAAGACAATATTACTAAATATCAATCATATTAGTTTTTGCCATACACATGTAATGTATATTATTAAAAAAATCACTTGGGTTGTGCTAAATTTAAGGTGTATTTTGTTAAAAAAAAAAAGGTGTGTTAATTTTCCACATTTTCAAGGAAATGCTCCTCAACAAAATCTTGAAATAGAATATCCTAAAATGAAATAAATAAAATAACAAATTGGATGGCTCACTTAATTAGTTTTTTTAAAATTGCGTGAATTGTATAATATATATTTATATTTGTGTGTGCGTGTGTGTGTCCGCGCCCGCATGTGTGTATTTTAATACCTTTAAATATCTTGATAGAGATCTCTAAAGCTTGTGGTCCAAGAAATATTTTAACAGAAGCTTGTAGCGTAGGCATAAGTAATTTATAGAAAACTCTAGATTATAAATAGAATTGTTGGCATGATTTTAAGTCGTTTTTCATGGTCAAACATGTCTTACAAGTTAAGAGGCAGGTTCAGTGGTAATTTGAAATGTGTGTAAAGGAAAATATGTGATTCACCCGGCATGGTGGATGCAAATTTTCTACAACACATGGTGTTGACAGTGGGTATCGTGAAGTGTAAATTAAACAACGCGGGCAACTCAAGACTTTGGCAAGAGGATACTTCCTCTCGTTTTCCTCCCCTAACCTTAGGTGGCTAAGGCAAACTCTCCCCTCTAGGCTTCACCGACGAGCCCGTGGATTCTCCTCCACTCTGCCTGCCATTCTAGCAGCCGGTGGCGGGGAGGGGAATCCCGATGCCTTCGCTCCGGTTAGTAGTGTAGGTTAGGGTTTTTAGCCCTCACAGGTGCGGCGCTCGGGCGGATGACGACGCTTCTTCTTCGAGTTTGTCTTCTGGGCTCTGACGAGTTCGTTCATCTGGAGTAATCGACGGAGCTTCAGCGTAAATTCCGGCCGTCTCCTTGGGCCGGTGAGGTTAGGCTTTCTCGTCATGTGGCGAGATTTAGTGTCAGGTGCTTCAGATCTATGCAAGAGTTCAATAACGACAACTGCGACTCCAGGGTGCTGGTCCTTAGCGGCACGTGCACGAAGACTTCCTGGCTGTCATCAATAAGGTCAAGCCTGTTTCGGGGGAGCGGTGTCAACGGCGCGTCGGAGGCTCGTTCTGGCGGCAGTAGTGCAAGATCCAACAAATATGATGGCTTTTGTGTCCCAATGCCATCTAACAGCAGGCCCAAGACCTCCAAAGTGAAGCCTTGAGTTGCACCTACAGCCCCCTCCTCTGTGGTCATTACTAAGCTTGATGATAATGTTATTCCAGCGCCAACCCCCATCGAGGTGATTCAACAAGTGGGCACCAGGAGGTGTGCAATTCCAGCAGATGAACTGACTGAAGATGCTCTCCTTGCTGCCAAGGGTGAGGGGCCTTCCACCTCCTCCTCTGCTTAATTTCGCTCTTCCATGGTAATGGTACTTTTGGTCAATTGGAATATACTTTGCTGGAACATCTGTGGATTAAATTTTGATGACAAAGAAGTTAACTTTGTCCAATACTATCATGTCTAGTGGTTGTGTGGTTATATGTTTGCAAGAAACAAAAAACCTTTAATTGATAATATGTTTATTAAGACTTGTTATCCTCGCCTTTGATCAATTTGCTTATATTGTTTACCGTGGCACGTCTGGTGGCGTTACCACTATTTGGAATGAGGTTGATCTTTCTGGCATAGTGATTGCTTCTGAAGACTTTGCGCTGGTGATTCATTTTCAATCCACTCAATCAGTACAGTCCTAGTCCCTTGTTAACATATATGGCCAATGTAAAGGTGACCCTAGAATTACTTATACTAATTGCCTTTTTGGGTTGTATATCCCTCTGAGTGAAGATTGGCTGCTGGTAGGAGATTTTAACTACATTCGAAGCCCTGAGAACCGTAATAAACCTGGGGGTAGCTACAATGACATGATCACCTTTAATGATTTTACTCACACACAACGTTTGGTTGAACTACCAAGAAAAGGACGATCCTTCACCTGGAGTAACATGCAGACTGGTCCCCCTACTTTAGCAACTGGACTGGTTCCTAACCTCAACCAATTCGACCCACTCCTATCCCAACACCATTGTCAAACCTTCAGGTAAGCCTGTTTCAGGCCACATACCCTGCGTAATTACTATTGAATTTTCCATCCCTCGTAGCAAACAGTTCCGATTTGAATCACCTTGGATTGAGCACCCAGGGTTTATGGAAATTGTGACTTCTACTTGGACCAAGCCAGTCAAAGCTAAAAATAGTGCCACTGTCCTTTGCAAAAAAAATAAAAAACCCTGCATTATCAGCTGAAGAATTGGAGTAAAAACACATCCCGGCTTTCTGTTGCTATTGAAAATTCAAATAAATCTCTGAGTGAACTTGACTCCCTTAGAACAAACGGCCACTAACTATTCTTGAGTCCAATTTCAGAACTATTCTGAAAACTCACTTGCTGAGATTTATCTTATCAACGGAAATATTGGAAAAAGGATGCACTATCCGTTGGGTTTGCTTTGGCGATGAAAACTCCAAGTTCTTTCAAGCTATGGCATCTGAAAGATAAAGGAAAAATAATATTGCCTCACTGACCCTGCCTGATGGCACATGTGTAAAAGATCATGCGGTGAAAGACTCAGATATTTTGGGGGCCTCATATCCATTCGAAATGAAGTTTAATTTGCAGGATCTAATCAAAAGAATTGAGGGATTGGAACAACTAGCAGTGCCTTTCTCTCGGGAAGAAATAGATAAGATGATTAAAGAAATGCCAGCAGATCGGGCCCCTGGGCCGGAGGGTTTCACCGGGGTTTTCCTCAAAGCCTATTGGCCCATCATCAAAGATGATTTTCTAAATTGTGTGATCAGTTCTTTGATGATGGGCTCAATCTAGAAAGTATATATGATGGATATATAACGCTCATCCCTAAGATTACATCACGAGAGTAGGTCAACGATTTACACTACCGAATTGCTGCCTTGAAGTCATAACCAAGTTACTTGCTAATCTGCTTAAAAAATTGATCCTGGAGATAATCCATCGAAACCAGTACGGATTTATCAAATGCCGCTCTATCCAAGACTGCCTTGCTTGGGCATTTGAATACATTTTCAATGCCAGGCGTCCAAACATGAGATTATTCTTCTTAAACTTGATTTCGCTAAAGCATTTGATACAATTAAACATGAAGCAATGCTTGAGACAATGAAGCACATGTGTGTCAATGAGAAGTGGCTTGGATGGATGAAAAATATTTTCTCCTCAGGAAAATCTTCGGTCCTCTTGAATGGGGCTTCTGGTTGTCAATTCCACCATAAACGTGGGGTATGGCAAGGAGACCCAGTATCTCCATTGATTTTCGTTCTTGCAGCCGACTTACTGCAAGCGGCAATCAATGATGCTTTCAGTAGAGACATGATCAAACTACCATTCCCTTGCTCGGGCCAAAAATACTATCAAGTGATGCAATACATAGACGACACAATGTTTTGGTGATGCCCGCGTGTCAGGGACAAGCCTCTCTTGTCAAAGAAATCCTTACAGACTATGCCGCGTCTATTGGGCTCAAGATCCACTTTCACAAGTCAACTCTAGTGCCAATCAACTGTGATGGTGTGTTTTGTCAACCCATTGCCCAAATCTTTGGGTGTACAATTGGCAAGATGACCATCACCTATCTTGACCTCCCACTGGGTACCACTAGATCATTTATTCAAGATCTCATGCCCCTGGTCTGCCATGTTGAACGTCGGCTCTCCTCTACCCTATCAATGATTTGTTATGGAAAGCTCTTGCTTCTTAACTCGGTAGTTACCTCCCTCATCATTTTTCCTCTTTGCACTCTCAAGTTCCTACCCAAAATCACTGAGCGGCTAGACAAAATTAGAAAGAGTCTTTGGACGAAAAAACTGATCATGAAGACAAATGCAATTCCCTGGCTGCATGAGAAATGGTTTGCCGCCCCAAAGAATGTGGCGGTCTTGGTGTTATCAGTCTCCGGGTCCAAAGTGATGCTTTGTTATTGAAATACTTACATAAATTCTACAATTGCTTGGACCTTCTATGAGTTGAGCTCATCTGGTCAACGTATTACACTTCCAGAGTTCCGCATGCCTCGGATCTATGTGGTTCCTTCTGGTGGAGAGACATACTCAAGATCACTCCTGTGTACCGTGGTATTTCTAGGGTGATTGTTGGATGTGGCGACACTGTGCTGATGTGGAAACACATGTGGCTTGATGAAATCCTAGCTGCCTCTCACCCTCGAGCCTTCTCCTTTTCGAGCCTTGAAGATATATCCGTACAAGATTTCTTTGGGATCACGGCACTTGGTGATGCGTTTCATCTTCCACTCTCCATACAAGCCCATGCAGAGGTCAGAGAAATTCAAATCTCACCGAACAAGTGGGTCATGAGGCCCGTTCTGATGTGAAGGACGTCTGTACCTATGCATGGTGGTCCGGGGATACTTCCAGGAGATGGTACAAATTCTACTTCAAAGATATTAACACTCACAGGACATACGTGTGGTTGTGGAAATCAAAGTCAACAATGAAAATTAATGTGTTTGGTTGGCTACTTCTCTCTTATCCTCAATACTAGAAACAAGCTTAAAAGTCGACACTACAATATTGGTGATGATTATGATTGTCTCCTATGCGCCCAGCCAATCGAAGAAGCATTGGAACACATGATCTTTAATTGTCAGTTCAGTACTACATGCTGGTCAACTTTGAGTATTCATTGGAGCGGCAAAGGATCTATGCTTGACTGGATTGAGACAACAAAATCAAATTGGAACAAGCCCATGTTCATGGAGATCTTCCTGCTAGCATCCTGGAGCCTCTGGAAGAAAACAAATAATAAACACTTTCGTGCCCCCCCCCCCCCCCCCCCCCCCCCCCCCCAAAACGACTAGCCCTTGGCTTCACAGATTCAACGAGGACCTCTCCCTCCTAACATATAGAGCTAAGGAAAAGCATAGAAGGTTTATATCCGAAAAATGCTAATGGAGCTCAAGCTACAGGGAGCTCATTTTCAAAATTCAAATTTCCACATTGCGAAAATTTCCGAATTTTTTTGTGAACACATATACACATGTGTACTATGTATGCGCAAAATTTCACAACATTATACTTTCACATGTGGCGTACAGAAAAAAGACAAATACGTATTTCCAAAATGGGCCCTTTAATTTTCTTGTTGGGCTGGATTTTTTTTGTACAGCCTATAAAGCACAATATTTTTAAACGAAACTTCACACGCTCGTGCGGAACACATATAAGTTTCCATGAAATTTTTTGGATTTTTTTGGAACTTGTAAATATGCATTTTGATTATATTTTTTAAATGCCGAGCTCCCTGGAGCTCCAGCACCAAAAGTCTGCACTCGTTTATATCCTCCTCAGTAGGAGCCTCTCCTACTGTTTCCAAGGTCAAAAAAAAAAACATGAACTCTTCTTGCACCTAAAGAGGCAAGCATGTGTGTTGCCTTGTTACATGCCCTTGGACTAAACACCTCAGATTCACAGTTTTAAGTAAGTCTAGACTAATGCTGTTAATTTGTGTCACTGCCTTAGCATGCAAAGCATTACCAATATGCGGTCCAATCCCACCCGCCATTATTATCTGAAGCAGTGGCAAAAGCACCTCAGAATTTATCTGAACATATTCAGCTGGAGGCCGTGTCCACCAAACATCATGGTCTCTGGTTGACTGCAGTCTGCAGGTTTTGCCCCTCAAACCCCCATTCGTTTGCATGCATCTGGATCAGGTTTGTTATCTCATCTCATCCACAGACTTTGGTTGGCCACCATGATCCCTACTGTTTCTCTCATTCCAGCAGCACCATAAGAGACATAATTGTCAAGATTATAAAGTAGGTTTTGTCTGTATAACATAATGGAACAAAGTGTACGCCTGGACAGCCAAGCAAGAAACAAAACAAATTTGCAAGTTGGGCTTGCCTGCTGGTCCCGAAAGTATATATAGCATCACATAATATCCTGTCCATGAATCACAAAATCTTTTTTTTCTCGAATACGCACGAGAATGCGTATCATTCATTAAAAGAAAGGGGAAAGAACCCCAAGTCCACCAATACAATGATATTTACATGCGGAACACGTCCGGCACCACCTAAGCTAGCTAGCTAAGTGGACTACTCCATCCCAGCCCACACCGCATCATCCACGTCGAATCCTTTTACATCACCCTTGAGTAGACCCGCCTTCGCCCATAACCTACATTCCTCTCGTATACGCTGGACGATCCGGGATATAGACGGAGACGCCCCATCAAACACAATGAATTACAAAATCTAGAAGCGTGTAGGTCTTAGACCAGCAGTTAAAATTTCACATGATTAATTACGCACCAGATCAGTGATATATTTGTTCAGCAAAGCAACAAATTAAGAACGCTGCAGTTTTTATCTCCACAAACCTGCTAAACCATAGATGACTAACCAAGTTACCGTACTAAGTTCTGGCTTTTACGTATGCATGCATTCGACCTTCTCACACTAGCTACTTACCTTGCATGAGACAATGAGTATGTTCATATATCCATCTTTCACTGGGAAAACAGCTCATCATGTCCTGCCATTCCCTAATAATGCAGCCTTGCAAGAGCTTTCCTTCATCAAAGCGGTCCTATTTTGGGACCATGCATAGCTATAAAAGTTTGTCCACTGGCTGCCCTACGTGCTTCTCCCAACAAATCCTGACAGTGCCATGCATGCACGGGTACCCCGCCCGCCGGCGTGCCATACGTGCACGGGCACACAAGCCCCCGCCTCGCCAAATAGTATCACTCACTTACATTGTTCTACCTGGGGCTTTGCTACATCTACGTAATAGTCTAACGTAATCTTACGTGAAAGCTGGCTTGGCATGATATGATTGAAAGAAAAAACGGCCTGGGCCCCACCCCGTGAAATTCAGAGAGGAGGGGGGGGGGGGGATGTAGATTAAGAATTTTACGTAAGATTAAGTAGATCTTTACGTAGATGTAGGATTATTGGTTCTACCTGGCTACTTAATCCGTTCTAAAATACTTGAAGTTCTAGGTTTGCCATAAGTCAGCCATTTTATATTTGAACAAGCATATAGAAGAGTATACCGACATCTACAACATCAAATTGGTTTCAAGATTCATCACAAAATACTCCCTCAATCCCAAAATAAGTGTCGTGGCTTTAGTTCAAATTTAAACTAAAGCCACGACACTCATTTTGGGGCGGAGGGAGTATATAGTTGATGTTGTAGATGTTGATATTTTTTTTATAAATTTACTAAAACTTAGAAGATGTTTGACCTAGCTAGAATTTCAAGTGTTTTGGAGCGAAGGAAGTACGTACCAGCTGTGCGTCTCTACCGTCTATGCGCCTCCTCCCTTATCATCTTATGTCCTATATAAACACCACAAGAGCACACACAGTACGTACCCAACATTCAGCAAGCAGAGCACGCTAACCCAGAATGGCCAACGCAATGTTGCTCCCTGTGCTTATCTCCTTCCTCATCCTGCCCTTCTCTGCCCTGGCCCTGACCCAGGACTTCTGCGTGGCCGACCTGGCCTGCCCCGACACGCCGGCGGGGTACCCGTGCAAGCCGGGCGTCGGCGCGGGCGACTTCTACTACCACGGCCTCGCTGCCGCCGGCAACACCAGCAACCTCATCAAGGCGGCCGTGACGCCGGCCTTCGTGGGCCAGTTCCCCGGCGTGAACGGCCTCGGCATCTCCGCCGCCAGGCTCGACATTGCCGTCAGCGGCGTCGTGCCGCTGCACACCCACCCGGCCGCCTCCGAGCTGCTCTTCGTCACCGAGGGCACCATCCTCGCCGGCTTCATCAGCTCCTCCTCCAACACCGTCTACACCAAGACGCTGTACAAGGGCGACATCATGGTGTTCCCTCAGGGCCTGCTCCACTACCAGTACAACGGCGGCAGCTCCGCCGCCGTGGCCCTCGTCGCCTTCAGCGGCCCCAACCCCGGCCTGCAGATCACCGACTACGCGCTCTTCGCCAACAACCTGCCGTCCGCCGTCGTCGAGATCGTCACCTTCCTGGACGACGCGCAGGTCAAGAAGCTCAAGTCCGTGCTCGGCGGCACCGGCTAATCAAGCAAGCCGTTCTCTGCAAGGTCGTCGTGATGTCAGCGTGTCGGATTACCAACACGACAACACCGCCAGAAATAGTTTTCTATACCTATACCATGCATGGATGTTATACAGTGTGCATGCATCCATCGTCTGTCGCCAATTGGAGATTTGTGCAACATTTTCTAGTTTTGTCAAAATTGTCTTGTCCTAAATTATTGTATAATGTTTCATTGAATTTTTTTTCTTCTTTCAAAATGTTTCATAATGTTTCACCGTGTACTAAAATAAGAGAGCTTTGTCTATTTTATTTTTGTCAGTTCCTTCTTATATTTGTAGATTACGCTATTGGCCTATCCTATCTTCATCGAATGAACCAAAGGTTTATTGGATACTCATGTCATATCGCTAGCGATAAGGCAGGGTTTACTCAACACCATACAACTCTACACCAACTACTCTCTAGTCCCTACTAAAAGATGGTGTGAAGCGTATGCCCTAGCAGGGACCTGTTGCGTGTTTATATAGCTGCACATAGGTTAGAAGATTCGGTGGTTCAGGTTGTTATTGGATTGACCCTCGCACTAGGAATTATGCAGAGATAAGGATCTATGTAAACAATGTAACCACCAGATTACGACAACCACACATATGCCTAACCCTACCAGGACATATACCGTTTATATACATACTGTATATGTGTATAACACTTTCTAACACACCCCCTAATCAAAGTTTCACCAAGTTGAGATTGCTCTTGAAGTCTTTCAGTTTTTGCCATGATAAGGCCTTGGTAAAACCGTTTGCAACTTGGTCACCTATAGAGATAAACAGAACGTCGAGTAGTCTCTTGGCTACCGTTTCACACACAGAATGGTAATCAACCTCAATATGCTGAGTTCTTGCATGAAAAACTGGATTTGCGGTGTAAAGTTGTGGCACCAATATTGTCACACCATGAGGAAACACCAAGTTCATATAGTAAGATTTGTACACACATTAATTCAGCAGTAGCAGTACGTAAAGACTTATATCCAGCCTCTGTGCTAGATCTCGACAAAGTAGCTTCCTTGTGTGCACTCTAGGATATTTAGTTTGGACCAAACAAAACACCAAAGCCTCTTGTTGATCTTTTGTTATCAGGATCATCAGGACAACCTGCCAAATCAGCATCTAAGAAAGCACTCTCTATGGTTGAGGTTGATTTGGTAAACTTCAGATTTGTCATGGTACCTCTGAGATACCTCAATATTCTCTTTACAAGTGTTGAGAAGTAGGGCCTTTTTCGTTTCTACTAGGTTTTCAATGGTATTTTCGGATATATTTTTTTCAATTTTTTATTTTTTAGATTTTCCCTTTTTTCTGGTTCTCTCGTTTTTTTTTTTTTTTTTTGTGTTTTCACGAGCACATGTGCTTCACGTAGGAGCACATTGCTCCCGTGTGGAGCACAAGTGCATAAGTGTGCTTCACGCCCCGTGAGAGCATAATTTAGTTCACTAGAGAAGCACAGGTGTGCTCTACGGAAAGCAAACGTGTGCTTCACGCATATGGAACAGATTAGTTCAGTTGGCAGCACATTTGTGCTTCACGCCATGAGCACAGGTTCATGTGTGCTTCCTTGCCAAGCACAACTTAGTTCAGTTGGAAGCACAGATTAGCCATGTCCAATGCCTACTCAACGTACTATGGAAAAATGGCAGCCCAATGAAGTGGTTTTCGAAAGGTTCAAATATATGGTGAATATTTTTACAAATATATGTTGGACTTTTTTAATATATGTTAAACATTTTTCAAACACATGTGAACATTTTTTGAATACACATTGACCATATTTTGAATATAGGTGAAACATTTTTTGGATACACCATAAACATTTATTTAGTAAACATTGAACATTTTTCTGAATACATGATATTTTTTCATAAATGCCAGAAATATTTTTTGAAATGCGCAAAACATTTGTTAAGCATTAGGACATTTTTTTATGATATGAATTTTCATTTAAAATTATGCAACCATTTTTTTAATAAACATTTTTGTAATGTCACGAACATATTTAACATTTTTTGAATGATACAAAATATTTTTAAAAATTTACACAATTCTTTTTTACATTTATAAATTTTTAAAAAAAAATAATGAACATATTTCTTGAAACGCTTGATCATTTTTTAAATGGCACGTACATTTTTTTTAATGGTGCGAACTTTTTAAAATAAGTGTGTGAACACTACATGAACATTTTTTAAATACGCAATGAACGTTTATAAAATTGAAGTAAATTAATTTTTTTAAATATATGTATTTAGAACTAGAAACAAAAAGAAACAAGAACGAACGGATGAACCGAAAAGAAGCAAACGCACACTATTTCAAATCAAACAAAGAAGCAAACTGGACCTGCAAACTGGGCCTGCCCATTACAGCCACGCCTGAGGCGAGAGGTCCTTTTGTCTCGCTACAATTAAGACATAGACCAACCCTTTAATGACATCCATGTTCAATAAACCCAGTCTAATTGCATCCAACCTACTCACCGTACTACGATAGAAATCCAATCCCAAATTTACTTTTGATACTTATAAACATGATTTCCTGCTTCTATAGCTTTATTTCCAAGGCAATATACGAATATTCACAGGGTGATCACATAGCTTGCAGAAGAGAGGCCACATCAATCAATTATTGGTTACATATACTTGAGTTGATTGACTCCCTATGGCCCTATCTACCAACCTGGCTTTCCATACTTTTGCATCTGAACTTCAGATGGCAGAGTGCCTGCATTTCAACATCTTTCGAATTCGACCGAGCAGCCCTCTGCATGCAGGTAACTTACTGGATCATCGCGTATCCAGCAAGAGCAGCTCTGGCTTCTCCACCAGGCTTTTCCACTCGTTGCAGAACCTTGCAACCGTGGCACCGTCGACGACTCTGTGATCGGCTCCAACGGTCACCTGCATGGCATACAACAGGATGTCCGAGTAAGTGCATGTGCAAAGCCCAGCGCTAGGTATGTAAAGCGTGTACGGCAATGATAGTACATTGATTATTGAGGAAGGGTAAACGCTTTCGTCATCATCGAAGCGAGGAAGCTTCTGAATGCGGCCAAGAGCAATGATGGCAACTTCGGGCAGGTTGAGAACCGGGGAGCCAAACTTGCCACCAATGGCGCCTATGTTGCTCAGCGTTATGGTTCCACCAGTGATATCGTTGATGCTTAGTCTGTTGTGCAATGCCATCTCATGTAATCTTGACAATTCCTTTGTGATCTGGTGCAATCACGGAAACAATATTGGGCAGGCAAGCAATAGAAGAAACTATGTTCAAATGAAGATGTGATTGAATGGACTACAGGTTTATAGTCAATCGTTTACGGGAAATATTCAGTTTAATAGGTGGCCTAACTGCAAATCTTTCTGATATTTGCCTAGGTTGTTATCTGAATACAGGATGATATTATTATTTTTTAGCATATGAATTTATCATGATGGGAGAACAGAATTTGCTGCTGACCTCCAATATAGAAAGTGACTGGACTTTCTTGATGCTTGGGACCACTAATCCTTGTGCTGTAGCCATAGCTACCCCTATGTTGTGGGATCCTAAACAAATAACAAACCAATGTCATGAGGCATGGCACCTTCAGTACAAAATGTGACTTTGAGAAATAATAACAGTATAACACGGTGCACTTTGGAAGGAAGAAAAGATCCAACAGTGTTATTTAGAAATCACATTTCCTATCTTACTGCAAATTAGCGAACAAATAAAACAAAATCTAGCCTGTAAGACACAGTAATTGGAGAACATCCAGCCCAACAGAAGCGCTGCATGAGTTTTTTTGTTAGAGGTTGGTTGATAAGGAGAGCTGCAAGATTTGAAGGGTGGAATTCCCTGGTTTACATGTAGGCACTCACACAAAAAACCCTGTTTACCAGGATGCGATATATCCTCTGTGAGGGATTTCTAAACTCCTTGAATTGTTTTAAGTTCATTTCCAGCATGATGGTGACACGAATGGGAACTCAGAGATTGCATACCTTTGAGAATAACTTCATTTGTTTCTTCAATGAAAGAGCTGTTCAACAAAGGATATTTACTCAGGGCCACAGAAAGAGATTTTATGAGGAATGGAAGGAAGGTGTGCTTGACGTCATGATCTTTATTCTCCTTCTGAAATGATGCCTTAAGTTTTACAAGAGCATCACAGTTTATTTCCTCCAGATAATGAAAATGTGGTACTTTTGCAGCCAGGCTCATTGATTTCACCATTGATCTCTGGTAACCCCTGAAGAAAGACATGTTGAAGTGGTTATTTACGTTTTTTTCTTTTCGAAAAGGAGGTTAAACTCCCGGCCTCTGCATCATTGTGGTTATGTACGTGACCAACCATATCAAAGCAGATTATAAAGAAATGTTGTAATACCTGAGAGGAATTCTCTTATCTTCGTAAAAATGTGAATCAAGTAGTGATTTTCCTCCCTCTGGTAACTCAACTTGACCAACATTCTCTTCCGAAGCTGATGGTGGCTCCTGGAGAAGACCCTTGCTGGCAGCGTAATTCAACACATCTTCTTTCAAAACTCTACCATCTCTTCCTGTACCCTGAATATCATCTATGTTGAGCCCATACAGCTTCACTAGATGCCTGACGGCTGGTGTGGAGAGAGATCCACGAGGAGCATTGCCTTCCCTTGAAGGACTTGTAGAAGTATCCACTCCAAGTGGAATGTCAGGGGATGAAGCTAAGCTATCATGAGGTACAACTTGACTGCCGTTGACAATCATCTTAAGTAAAGTTTCACCGACCTAAGAAGCACATATTGACTTCAGAAAATTAAGGGGAAAGTCAAATAAATCTATTCAGATTTAAAGAACTCCTAGAGGAATAATAATATTAGCATTCCAAGATCTAAATTTCAAAGAAAGGAATACCAGCAACAACAAAAAAGTTACAGTATCATTTATAAACTACCTTTACTATGTCACCAGGGGCAAACTGAATCTGATGTACTGTTCCCTTGAAACGACTTGTAATTTCAATGGTTGCTTTGTCGCTCTGTACCTCACAGAGCTGCTGAAATTCATCTACTTGGTCACCCTGCCAAACGAGCAAGTAAGAGAACAACTCCAATTTGAGATGAAAATAAATAAATAAACACAAGACAGAGAAGACTGAGTTCGAATCAAGTAGCATATTCTTCAGATTTTTTATTTTTTTGGAAAAGGAGGTTAATACCCCCGGCCTCTGCATCAATCGATGCATACGGCCATCTTTATTTATTATTCAACATAGGTCTAACAAGAACATACATCAAGCCACCCGAAGCCACCACTCACACCTACAAAACTCGATAATGTGGAGTGCTCTCACTCCCCATATCTAAAACCGGTGCCGTCGCCGATCCATCCACATAACGTATCGGAACCCACAGCCGGTGCAGCAGACCTAAAGCGTACACCACATGCACACGTTTTAGACGCCGCCATCATCATCGAACCGCTGACCCATCTTCAGGAGAGAGATCCGCATCATCCTTGCCAGTCCGTCCATCCGTCGACGCCCCCACGGCACCCAACGGCGCCACCGCCCCGCGCTCGTCCGTCCAGACGCGAAGATTCTGGAAGATCTGTCGTGCGTAGCACCTGCCGACCAGGCATGACTTGACATCTCCACCGAAAGCTCCGTGCAAGACGAAGTCGCTCCACCTCCTGCCTCTGTCTTCCGGCTCTGCTCCACAAACAATGCTTCCAAGAGAGAAAACGACACCGCAATACCGCCATCGTCCGATCTGGAAGACCAGATCCTAGGGTTTCCCCCGGAGCAGCACGAGTGGGTCGACAGTAGTTACACGACGATGCCTTCATCAAGGTAACGACGCAGAACGCCGCCATCGCCTGCCATCGGCTCGGTTTTCACCGGCAACTATGTCTTCCCGACTCGCAGCCGGAACTAGATGGCGGATCTCCAGATCTGACCATCCAGCCTCAGGCCGACCACCTCCGACGGAGGAGATGGCCACCACCGCGGCGGCACCAGCCAGATCTGATCTGACCGGAGGCGCCGCCGACCAATCCACCATGGCCACATCCCCTCCTGATCCGCCCTCCCCACGAAGCCGCCGGAGCAGCGCCGAACCATCGGGAAAGACGAAGACCGAAGGGCGATCTCGCGCCGCCGGTCCCTCCAGACCGCGGGGCTGCAGCCTAGATCCCCGCCGTCCCCATCACCGGCGGCGCCAGGGCTTAGCCGACGCACGTCTCCGGGGACGACGAGGTGGAGGAGAGGGGGGGAGGGGGCGGCGGCCGGGGCGCTAGGGTTGGCCCCCTTATCGCCCTGGAGGGAGCGATACGAGGGAGCCCTGGAGCGTCTTTTGTTTCAGCAGATCTTATAGTTCAGATTATAGGCAAGCAAGCAAACACCATCCCAATCGGGCAACCAACAAGCAAACGAACCTCACCATGCTCAAACAATATAGTAGTAATCGCTAGTGCGCATCGCAACTGACAGTAGAATTCCCCAAATATTTCCCAAAGCACAATTTTGAACTGCAAAAACGTCTTATATTTAGTTCAATTTAAACTGACAGTTCTAGATGCAACTGACAGTAGAATTCCCCAAATATTTCCCAAAGCAGAGTCTGAAGCAGAAGCAAGCGGTGACGAAGGAAGGAGGCGGCATAGATCAGGGGCACCTCGCTGACGAACCAGCGCAGCAGCTCGCACTCCGCGATCCCCTCCCCCGTCTGCGCCAGGGGCACCTCCACCAGCTCAGCGGGGGGCTCCCTCGCCGCCGAGGCGTCGCTGGCAAGCCACCTGCCCCTCACGCGCACCGCAGCGGCGTGGAGCAGCCGCGCGGGCGAGGAGGCGGCGGCTGTGAAGCGGGGAGGGGAGAGGGGGAGGAGGAGGCGGCGCAGCGGCGGCGAGGCCGCGGCGGGTCCCGCCGGCGGATGGGGACGCGGCGCCGCCGGCTGCGGGACGGCGGGGACCGGGCAGCGGCGGGAGCGGGAGGCGAGCCGCCTCCAGGCCATGTATGTGTCTGGGGGAGGAGGGCTACGAGACAGCTGAGTGCGGAGCTACTTGTGCTAGTGGTGCGTGGGGGCTTGCGACCATGGATGGATACTTGGAAGGAAGCACCCGAGGAGGCAGAGGAGTGCGGGGCAGTGCAACTGCCAGCTCCCTCTGCTCTGCTACATGAGCGCTGAGCTGTTGATCTAATCTGCTCCACAGAGTGATGACTGATGAGAGACTGGTGGGGGGTGTAGCAGCTGGTGTGCGCTAAATGTGAAGGGCACGTGTATAACGCCTTCTTTTTTTTTCTTTTTTTTTTTTGAATTCAACACCGCGTCTCTATTTATTCATAGTAGGCAAGGATCTCTGCCGAAATAATGTGCAAAATACAATCGAGGGGTTCATGCAACCAAACTTTACATAGATTATTCGCTACCCCTTCCTTAGCTAACCCGTGCGCGGCGCCGTTCGCCGTCCTCCTGACCCAAGTCACCTTCCACCTCTCCCGCGTCGCCAGCATGTTCCGCACCTCCTTGATCATGGGTCCCAATGTGGACAAATCGGGTTCCTCTCTCTGAAGTTTGCTAACCACCTCCTGGCAGTCCATCTCGATGTGCAAACTCGTGGCGTTGAACTCCTCCGCTAGTTGCATCGCTCTTTTGCATGCTTGGAGCTCCATCTGTGCTGGATCACGACCCATCGGGTAGTAGTGGCAAGCCCCACCCAAGAATGCTCCCTCATGGTTTCTGAAGACCACGCCAACGCCACCCTTCTCCCCTCCCTTGGTAGTCGCTCCATCGACATTTGCTTTAACCCATCCTTCCTCCGGGGCGCTCCATTTCTGGACTGGAACCACCCTAGGAATTTTGCTGGCTTTTCCATTCACAGACTGCCACTCTTCCATGAGTCGGCGTACCGTCCCAGCAATGTCCGACGCCTCTTCTATCTTCTTAACATCTCGCGCATTATTCCGAGCCAACCACAAAGCGTAGAGGCCCTGGACCATGATAGCTCGCGCGTCGTCCGAGGCATCAGCAAACCAAGTCAGTAGCCACTGAGATAGCGCACTCTGGGAGCTTACTGGCTCCGGCGGGATCGCCGCCGGTGCTCCCAATTCCGAGTGCAGCACCTTCCAAAATTTAGCTGAGTGGGGGCAGCTCCAGAACCTGTGGTAATTCGTCTCTTCTCTTCCACACGCGACACAGAAAACTCCGGGTTTGATCTTTCACCTATGAAGCTCCGAGCCCACCGCAAGCCCATTACGGATAAGTCGCCATGTGTGAATCTTAACTCTGCCCGGCGCAACAGTGTCCCACAAATTTAGCCAAGCTCTGTGATTCATAACCGAAGATGATGACTCCGGCCTGCCAGTTTTCACCCGTTTCTGATCCATGCGAAGATGATAGGCGGATCTGACTGTAAACACTCCATTTTTTGTATGATTCCAAGCAAGACAATCCTCCACCATCGGCCCCCCAACAGGTATTTGCAGGATCTCGCGCGCCTCATCTGGTGGGAACATGTTCTGCACCTTCGCATGATCCCATGCTGAGCTAGCTTCGTTCAGTAAATCGCTTACTCTGGTCATACCCGGAACAAAAACCTGGCCCAGTGGCTTCAGGCTGCCCTTGCAAGGTATCCAGTTATCATGATGAATGCGGACCTGGGATCCATCTCCAATGCGCCAAATGAGCCCATCAAGTAGAAGGTCTCGGCCATGTAAGATGCTTCTGAATGTGAATGATCCACCGTCGGGGCAGGTGGCATTGAGAATGGAGCCCTCAGAGAAGTACCTCGCCTTGAGCACTCTTGCACACAGTGAATTCGGTACCTGCAACAGCCTCCAAGCTTGCTTGGCAAGCAAAGCTTGGTTGAAAGCTTCCGGGTCCCTGAAACCGAGTCCACCTTCATGCTTCCTCGTGCACATTTTATCCCATGCAATCCAATGTACTTTTTTCTCACCATTTGCCTCCCCCCACCAGAAGTTTGAAGATATAGAAGACAGGTTCCCGCACATTTTCTTTGTGAGTTGAAAGCAGCTCATGGTGAACGTTGGAGTAGATTGGAGTCCCGATTTAATCAACAACTCCCTAGCCATCTTGGACAGCCCCTGGCCCTTCCATCCTGGCACTTTCCCCCTTGCACTCTCTTTTACATACTTAAAAGTCCCATCCTTGGATCTCCCCACCATCGTTGGTAGACCCAAGTACCTCTCACTCAGAGCCTCTGATGAGATGCCAATAACTTGCTTGAGAGATTCTTTGTCCCCATCAGCACTTCCCTTCCCAAAAAATATGGCAGATTTCTGCAAGTTAACTTTTTGCCCCGATGCCACTTCATAATCTTGCAATATAGACCGAAGGCAATGAAAGTTTTCTTGGGACCCCTCCAGGAAGACTATACTGTCGTCAGCAAATAACAGATGAGTGAGCGTGGGGCCGGTGCTCCCAAACGATACACCTTTAATCTTCTTCTCCTCCTGGGCATGTTTTAGCAGGGCTGAAAAACCTTCAACACAAAATAGGAATAGGTAGGGTGACAAAGGGTCCCCCTGACGGAGGCCCCTAGATGGGACAAATCTGTGAGAGAAGGCCCCATTTAGCTTCACCGAGAAACTCGCAGTCATAACACACCTCATGATCATCTCCCTCCAGTGAGCAGAGAAACCATATTTTGTCATTACATGTTCAAGAAAGTTCCACTCCACCCTGTCATACGCCTTCATCATGTCAAGCTTAATTGCACAAAGTGGTTTCCTCCGCTTCCTCTTCCTGATAGCATGAACACACTCGTATGCCACCAACACATTATCTGTGATTAATCTCCCCGGGACAAAGGCACTTTGCTCCTCCGCAATCAAAAAAGGCAACACCACCTTGAGCCTATTTGCCAATGCTTTTGAAGCAATTTTATAGAGGACGTTGCATAGACTAATGGGCCGAAACTGTGTGAGCAACTCTGGTGAGCACACCTTGGGGATCATCACAATGACGGTGTCATTAAAACCATCCGGCGTCGTCCTCCCTGACAAAAAATCCCGAATGGCAGCACACACCTCCTCCTTCACCAACGACCAGTGTCGTTGATAAAACATCGCCGGGAACCCATCTGGCCCCGGTGCTTTAGTTGGCCCCATCTGAAATAAAGCTTTCTCAATCTCCTCGTCGGTGAACGGTGCCGTCAGTCTACTGTTCATGTCCTCCGTGACCACTCTGTGTATGTGTTGCAAAATCTTGTCCCCCTCCCTGGACCCCTCTGAGGTGAACAAATGAGCATAAAAGTTTGCAGCCATAGCTCGCATACCATCGTCGTCAGTGCATTTAGTCCCATCCTCCCTGCATAACGCCTTGACTGTATTTTTCCTCCTCCTGTGCGATGCTCTGTTCTGAAAATACTGTGTGTTCTGATCACCATATTGCAACCAATCCACCCTCGACCATTGCTTGTAGTAGATCTCTTCTCTCTCGTACAATTCATGCAACTGATCCTCAATGTCCTTGATTTCCTGCCCATAGCCAGTGTGTACCGCCCGCTCCTTAGCATCTTTTAACTGCCACTTTAAATGACTAATCTGCTTCTTAATTGAGCCAAAAACCTCCCGACTCCACGTTTGCCTGGCTTTGGCCATCAGGGCGAGCTGCTCGCATGCAGCACCCACCCCCGCCTCCTCTTGATTGGCCGCATGGGCTGCCTCCCATGCATTGGTCACCATGGCCTCGTAATCCGCATGCCTAGCCCATGCCGCCTCGTACTGAAACGGCCGCTGCGCCCGCGCTGATTTGTCGGCCAGTGCCGACGCGACTCGGACAAGCAGCGCCTGATGATCTGACTCCTCTGTCAGTATATGTTGCACCTCGGACGTCGGAAACATCTGCATAAAAGAAGCAGTACAAGTGGCCCTATCCAATCTGACTTGAATATTTTCCATCCCTTCTCGCTTGTTATCCCACGTGAACGGATACCCTGAGAACCCCAAGTCCGCAAGTCCGCAGTCGGACAAGCAGTCCCGAAACTCCTCCATCTGTCTAATGCACCTTGGATTGCCTCCGATCTGCTCCTTCTGTACTAGCGCCTCATTATAGTCTCCTACACAGATCCAAGGTAGGTTATCTTGGGCCCTCAGGTACCTCAGAACCTCCCACGTTTTCTTCCTCTTCTCCACACAAGGCTCCCCATATATTCCAGTGAACCTATAGGTATTCCCATCCACCCCCATCTGGGCATCTATATAGTACTGACACCATGGTCTGACTGTCACATCCACATGATCTCTCCACCACAATGCCAGCCCTCCACTCTTGCCAACACAGTCCACCGCAACTCCCTGTCTAAAACCTAAGCTCCACTTGAGTCTCTCCATCGCCCTTGCTTTCTTTTTTGTCTCTGATAGAAATACCACCACTGGGTTGTAGGACCGTACCAGGTCTCGAAGCTCGCCAACTGTCGAGTCCAACCCCAATCCTCGACAGTTCCAGGCAAGAATATTCATTGCTCCCGGCGGCCCTGGTTGGCAGGGTCCGCCGATGTATCATGATGCTTAGAGATACGATCAAACACAGTAGACGTCTTCTGTCTAGTTTCGCAAATGAAGGTATCGTTCCCCACCACCCTATCCGTGTTGCCCTTTTCCACCCAACACTGCTTCGGTCTCCTCTTTCTGTCTCCAATGAAATCATGTCTCGGGTTCCTGGATGAATGATGAACGTCATATGCTGGCCTTGGCTTTCTTACATAGTATCCCCGCTTCCTCTCCCGACCATAGTACTGCCTTGAGCTTCCCCCGGCCTCATACTCTCGCTCCCCTCTCTGCTTATATTGGGTTCTCAGCTCTGCTTGCTTGATCTGCTGTCTCCTCCTAAGCTCAGACCTCATGTCACGCTCCCTCTTCTGCTCTAGATCATCACGCAAGTCATTGGCCCTAGAGTCAGCCAGCCCGTGCCGCTGCTTATCTGGACTAGTCACCTCCCCCTTGTTATGCCTCCCTTCCCCGCCAGTGCGGGAGTCCGTCGGTGCTTCAAAAACTTTGTTAAGGTTGCGTTTAGTAGGCAGATCACGGACCGTCCCAAACCTCCTTCTGTCAGCATCAACACCGCTAGACCTTGAGCTGCAATTGCTATAGGAGCCGCTCATCGCCTCTTTCTATGAGCCCTCCTTCTTCACATTCAAGCGACCTTGGGAGGCCCTCAGCCACTCTCCCCACTGCTGGTCGGAGTCGACTGGAGGTACACATCCCTCCACCCCATGCACAAGTCTGCCACAATCGAAACAAAAGTGTGGTATCTTCTCATATGTGAAATCGAACCATGTTTGCTCCAGATCATCCTCAGACTTCTTCAAGTAAAAACCCCTTACTAGTGGCTCAAACACAGAAAGCTTCACTCTGAAGCGTAGCTGCATCCCTCTCGCATAGCCATCTTGTTCCACATCAACCCGAAGACTCTCCCCGAGCCAGTTGCCCAGGGCCTCCCCGAATGCCTTTGATCTTTTATCAAGAGGAAGATCCTCAACACGCACCCACACATCCACTATATCAAAAGTCATCGCCGACGGCCTTGTTCCTCCATCATAGTCCTTTAGCACCAGAATGTTGAAATCAAATTGCCACGGGCCATTGTTAAGCGCGTGTTTCCAATCCCCCTCGCTGCCGAACTGCACAACAAACATGTTGGTTCCTATCTCCTTGAACTGTACTTCCCTGTGCAAGCCCCACGCCCTCGGCATGGTTCTTTCAAGCGCCCTGAAGTTCATCGGCCTTGGCGTATACGCTTTCCCAACCGCCGACCACCTTGGAACCCTAGGTTGATCTTGTCCCGCATCCTTGAAGACGAACCCAGCCGCTTCCTTGTCAGTCAACACCAGCCCGCCCAATCTAGCCGTCAGCCCCGCCGCCTCCGCGGACTCCTTGCCATCCGCCGGAGAGCGCAAGGACCCCTGCGCTGTGTGTTCAGTGGCGTTCCTCCTCCGGAGCCCGCCTTGGCCATTGGTGTCGTCGTTCTGGGCGTAGCCGTCGCCCTTGGTGGTGCAGCCGCCTTAGGCGTCACCGAACCTCCTTCCCTAGCCTTCTCCACCATGGCGCACCACGCGGGAGTAAAGCCAGCCGATCTACGCCGGAGAGAGCGCCGTCGCTTCTCCGGACGCTACCGGAACCCGCACCACCCCCGATGGAAAACCCTAACCCTAGCTCCCAAAGACAATCGCCTCGCGATCGCCCGCAGTCGCCTCGCGATCGCCCGCAGTCGCCTCTCCGTGTTTTCCGTACGTGTATAACGCCTTCGAGGTGAGCAGCACATGACCAAAACGTTAGGTATTTCTCATCCATATATGTTTAATTTCAAGAACATCTAAAGCATTCTACAACCGAACGCCCTGTATCCACCCTAAACGCCCGGACGGTCTGTTTAGACGCTGTCCCGATAGAAAAATTCCACCCAACAGGTCCCCCAAACGTAGCACAAACGTTCGGGCTGACCGGCAACCCTCAGACCTAGACCATATGTGGTCAGATATGGGGACGTCCAGATTGGACGCAGGTAGGTTGTCTTCGGCGGGCTCGTCGGCCTCCTTGGTGTTACCTTCCTCGGGCGTTGCTGCGACGAACTTCTGTGAAGGAGGAGGGGAGGCTCGGGAGACCGGCCGACATCGCTATCAAGGCCCCCATGCTGGAACTGGGGGTGGCGTCAAGAGACACTGGCAGGACCCTTGTTGGGTCGTTGGCCAGGTTGGTGCCCAAGGAGTGTGGTTGCTGTAGGAGATATGCCCTAGAGACAATAATAAATGTTATTATTTATCCCCATGTTCCTAATTAAAGTTTATATTCCGTGCTATAACTGCTATGGTTCTCGAGTCTGCAATAACCACGAGGCTCGGAGGAAGACTCATATGCACGTGTGGAAAAATAAACGATAAAATGTATTCCTAGTCTGGCCTCTAAGACTAGCTCAAGTGTTGCATGATGGTTCTGTTTTCCTGATCATGGGCATGACTATGCTGGCAACTTTGAGGGCACATTGTTAGAAAAACACTTGTGTTGAATCGACCCGAATTGATGTTATGCTATGCGATACATTCGTCACAAGTTAATGGTTAATAACACAGAGAAAGTTTACATTTGCATAATTCCTTAGATCATGAGAGTATCGAGTTTCTTCATGCTTGATTCATGAACTTTGGGGTTTGTTAAACGTCATCCGTAACTGGGTGGCTATTACGGCGGCTTACGGGTTCATGGGAAAGTATGTCAAGTAACTTGATAGCTCAAGATTGAGATTTGCTCCTCCGACGATGGAGAGATATCTCTGGGCCCTCTCGGTGTTACGGTATCCACCATCATCTGGCCAGACACAATGTGATTTGATCACAGGGATGCCGGAACACGGGAACGAGAAAAGAGAACAAAACTGGTAACGAGGTAACTAGCATAGTGGACAATTTGTTGATCCACGGGGATGCCGATAAATCTCACCTCGGGTATTTGTAACATATCGCGAAGCAACAGGAATAGCACACGGCAACTGGAGGTTCACTCGAATATTTATTCGTGTGGGTATAGGGGTCAATATGGGTGTCCACGACTCCGATGTTGATCATTGATCCGAAAGAGTTCCGGTCATGTCTATACTTCACCGAACCTATAGGGTCACACGCTTAGGGGTCATCTATCTGCTGAATACTAGACAGGGAGTCTGAGAGAAAGTCACCGGAAAAGTTTTGGAGACAACGGAAGAGTTCCGGAGAGAGAACACTGGAATAGTTTCGGTAAAACCAAAAAGTTGTTTCGGAGTATACCATTAAGTCAAATTGGTTTCGGCACACGCCTGGAAATTCTTAGACGGTGCCAGAATTGTTCTGGGAACTTCTGGGATTTTTCTGGAGAAAAAACCCGGAAATGTTCCGGAGCTGCCGGAACCGCTTTGGTTGCTTTTCGCAGATGAAAATCACTAATCCAGAATTGTTTCGGAACGCGTCCAAAATTATTTTAGTGAGTACTGGAATTATTCTAAGACCTATAGAAATATTTTTGGATTTAACGGTCGCGGAAAAATGTTTCCGTGAATAGTGAAAAGCACTTTTTGGTGGCTTCTTGGAGAAGCCACCTTTGAGGGCATTTTGGTCCTCTACCCCTTGGGCTTGGCCTATAAATAGGGGTGGAGGGGGCTTCCCAAAATCACTCTTTCTCTCATACATTATGCCATGCAATGATCTGTGTGGCACCCCGGCTCAGAGGACCGGTTTACCCAGTGTTTCCAACCCAGAGATCATGTCTTCTGGAAACACACAACAACTTGGAACAGAACAGAACTGATCTTTATTGATATATCTCGAGTACAAGCTCATAATTTACATTGATAGCGAGGCCAGAAGCACTACACGTGCTATGACAATATATACATTATTTCTGGAACATAGCAGGGCCTCGATACTACTAGGTGACTACGGCGTAGCGGAACATAGTGCGGAAAACTCTATCCACAGGGACACTGCTGTGGACACGGCCTAGTTAGCGTAGCACGAACCATCGGGACCTCCGTCCTCGGCTTCTCCTGCATCTGGCATGATACGCCAGGTGAGTACTTGGAATGTACTCGCAAGCTCATGGCAACCACAACAATGCAGCAAACAATAGTATGGCAATAATCACATTAAGTGCTTAGGTGCTTACTGTTACCGAATACCAACTTACTCTCTTCGAGGTATTCCACAACCCTCGAGGTACTCATGAGCCATAGGGTACCTCTGAACATGAGACAAGTTCTTCCATCATTATTATCATTATCTCGGTTGACCATTCAGTGGCCTAGTACGGACTGTCCAATACCGTGGGCGCGGCTATTCGAATAGATTCATAAACTCTCCAGAGGTTGCGCACTTTACCCACACTATGGAGCTCCTGGCCTCATGCTCCCATTCGGGTGGACCGGTGCTGCTCCAACGAAACCTTCCTGACCCGTGACTCCTCGATCGTACCACCGACAATCATACCCTCCCAGGGTCATGTCCTGGGTGGCCCCTGTGTCACCCCGTGAAACCTGCCACCGTCCCAAACGGGGACGCCGACAAAATAACTCAACTGGGCTCACAGGATTATCGTCGTCTACCTGATCAGGGTAGCACGCACGCATAACCCTCCCTAGCTTGGTGGTACCGATAAAAGAGCACAAAGCCAGACCAAGTCAAGGCCGTCCCATACCGGCAAATGTGGCTGCACGGATAAGTCCGGATAGGTGGCACTAGATCAACCAATTAGGTTTAGTTTTAACAAGTAATTAACAAGCATGGGTATTTATCATGATTAACTTAACATGGCAGTAGCTAGGCATCCAAATAATTTACTATGAATTTCACATGTTAAAAATAATGCATATAATTCAATTAAATAGCCAACACTATTGAAATGCTTCATGCAATGGATGACATGGCTTGCCTTGCTCTGTTGGGTTGTCCACAAACTCCTGGGCTTCAAAGTCAAAAGGATTTCCTTCTGAAAATATTTTAAAAATGCAAAGGAAAATGTCACATAACACTGTTCTGTTCACCAGAAATTCTGTGAGCATGGGAAAAATACCAAATTTTACCAGAAAATAGAGGAGCTCAAAACAAACCCAATGCAAAAAGAATCAATTGATTTGGACTTATGGATAAAAAGTTATGGATGGTCAAAGTTACTGGTCAAATCTGAATTAAAACAGAAAATTAGAAAAACACAGCAGAGGGCCACGTCGAAGGCGTACTTTGCCAGGGCGCCTCCACTTACCGCTTCGGCGCGCGCGGGCGAGTGGCTGACGAGCGGGCCCCGCTGTCAGATTTAAATGGAGGAGAGAGGGAACAGAGAGCTGCGGCTCCCCGGCGATGGTCACCGGCGATGCAGTCAACGGTGAGGTCGGGAGAGAGCAGGGATGGAATGAGCGCTCGGAGACGAACACGTACGTACCAGCAGCGTGACGAGAGGTGGTCAGACGACGTCGTCCCCTTCCTCTCCGGCGGCGGCGGTTCTCGGGTGTCGTCGCAGACGGTGATTTCGGTCGGGCAAGAGCTTGGGCGGGGTCAGTGGAGTGAGCTGAGCTCGCTCGTGGAGTCAGTGGAGGCTGGGAAGGAGTGGAATGGCGGGGTGGCAGAGCTCGGGTGGCGGCGGGTCGCCGGCGAGATGCGAGGCCAGAGGGCCTCTCGGCCTTGGCTCGAAGCTGGGGAGCTCGATTGGGTGCGGGTGAAGGTCGATGGAGAGATGGGAGGGCCTGGCGCTGCTTTATATAGGCGAGGGGCGAAGTCTCTGGAGCGGCGGAGCTCGGGCCACGTCGCCGGCGCCAGGACGCCGCGCTGGATGGCTCGACGCGGGCGACGGGATAGGAGAGGGCAGGAGAGTTAAGACGGACGGTGGCGGCTAGCGGAGGAAGAAGACGAGCAGCAGGGCCACTGTGCCTGCACGGGTGCCACAGTGCCCGTGTGCGTGGCGGCCGCCGGGGATGATTCCGGTGAGGGGAGAGTTCGGGAGTGAGGTACGTGGATGGCATCGACGACGTCGGCACCTCCAGACACCAAATGACAGCGCGGGATGGCTGGAATGACCACACCAGACACGGGCGCTATGAAGAGCGCGTGCATTGGCATGCCATTGCCGTGCTCACCACGGGTATTGATATCTGGAGGCCACGCAAGTCCAGCGCACCATGTCCAGCACCTTCTCCTTTGATCACTTAGCCTCTCTGTGCCATTGGTTCGTCTAGATTCACTCTGGTTCGAAGTGTAGCTTCAGCTACAGTTTCTGACAGAAACCTTGAGAGAGATCTAGAGGACAGGTGAGCTGGAGATGGAGCCAGAAGAGATGTCTGGGATGATCTACTTTGGAAGGACTATAAGCTGGCAAAGTTTGAGAAACTTTCATCAAAGTTTGAATATAGATCATGTACAACTGTTGTTACTGGAACAGAAGCAAGATGAGCTTGTTGCACTCATCTGGTTAATCTGCTGGAGCTGAATTTTGGTGTGAGAGGGTTATTTGGTGGATAGAAGATGTCATAAAAATTTCAGCTCATTTGAATACATCTAGCTGGTACTTCCTTCACAGAGGTTCAAAATGAGCAGAAACTTGTCAGAATATTGTTGCTGAAGATTTGTACTGGACAAGATGATATTTTTGGATATTGTGGCAAGATAGGTTCCCTAGTATCTCAGGGAATTATCCGAGAGTTTTCCGAGTTGGGAAAATATGAGTTGCTTCACAAATGGCCAGTACTGTCCAGAAGGTAAATGGAGTTTTCTGGACAAAATTTTATACTGGACCAAGAAATGTTTTTGAAGATTGTGGGAGTAGATGATGACAAGAAGGTGTGGTATTAATTTGGGATTTTTCTGATCACCAGAACTATAGGTTGCTTCATAACCCATAGTGATGACAGATTTTCCCAAAGGAAGAAAATGAATTATTGAGAAAGATTGAGAATTGGAAATTGATCCAAAAGGTGTGTGACAAGATTTTGGCAAGATGTTGAGGGCTTTGGATCACTGAGAGAGATTCATAAGTCCAAAGTCAACTGAAAAGGTTCAAAACCGTCCAAATTGCAAATAAAGCCAGAAAGATTTTGAAAAGAAAAAGTTGCCAAAAACCAGGGTGTCACAAACCTACCCCCCTTAGAATGAATCTCGTCCTCGAGATTCGGTTGCTCAGGGAACAAGTGGGGATATGCTGTTCTCAGAAAATCCTCTCTTTCCCAGGTAGCCTCTTCCTTAGTATGATGATTCCACAACACCTTGTAAAATTTAATTGTCTTACTCCTGGTAGTTCTTTCCATCTCATCCAATATTCTGACAGGTCTTTCCTCGTAGGTCAAATCTTTGGTCAACTCTAGCTCACTCATATCTGCTTGCTTGATCGGGGGTGCAATGCACTTTCTCAACTGTGATATGTGGAAAACATCGTGAACGTCAGACAACTCCGGTGGTAGCTCTAACTGATATGCCACTCTGCCTCTTCTAGCCATTACTGGAAAGGGACCGATATATCTCGGTGCAAGTTTTCCTCGGGTATGAAACCTCTTTATTCCTTTCAAAGGGGTAACTCGGAGATAGGCATATTCTCCGGGCTCAAAAGTTACTTCTCTGTGCTTAGGATCATAGTAACTCTTCTGCCGGGACTTGGCTGCTCGAAGACGTTCCTGAATATCCTTGACTTGCTTCTCAGCCTCGAGCATCAGATCCATGCCGAAGATACGGCTGTCTCCTGTCTGAGACCAATTTAAAGGAGTGCGGCATTTCCGTCCATACAGGGCTTCGAATGGTGACATCTTGAGACTTGACTGATAACTGTTATTGTAAGAGAATTCTGCATAGGGTAGACTAACCTCCCATTTGGGTCCATAGGTGAGAGCACAGGACCGAAGCATATCCTCCAATATCTGGTTCACACGTTCAGTCTGTCCATCTGTCTGTGGATGATATGTCGTACTATGTTTTAGCACGGTTCCCAGGGCTTGATGCAATCGCAGCCAAAATGCTGAAGTGAACAAGGAGCCTCTATCTGATGTGATAGACTTGGGTACTCCGTGAAGGCTGACTATCCGGGACATGTAGAGCTGTGCCAGCTGATTAGCGTTGAAAGTGGTCTTTACTGGGATAAAGTGAGCCACTTTCGTAAGTATATCTACGATGACCCAGATAGCATCATTGCCTCTTGTTGACTTGGGTAGTCCAACAATGAAGTCCATGCATATGTCATCCCATTTCCACTGGGGAACTCGTAAAGGTTGCAGTAGCCCAGCGGGTTTCTGGTGTTCAGCCTTGACTCTGTTGCAGATGTCACAACAGGCGACATAATATGCAATGTCCCTTCGCATTCCTGGCCACCAAAAGGTTTCTCGCAAGTCCTGGTACATTTTTGTTCCTCCCAGATGGATAGAGTATGCGGATTCATGTGCCTCTCTGAGTATTTGCTGTCTCAAGTTTTCTTGGTCGGGCACACATATTCGGTTCTCAAACCATAAGGTGCCTTGATCATCAATTCGAAAGGACTTGGCCTTTCCTTGCGGAATATTCTCCTTGATCTCTTGTATGCCTTTATCTGATTTCTGAGCTGCCTTAATTTCTTCCATAAGTGTTGGAATAATCTCCATTGTATCCGGGCTAATTGGGCCGCATAGCACCATATTCAACTTAGCAAGTTCTTCTTGTACCCTGGGATGGATACCCTCCATTATTGCATTTATGGTGCCTTGTTTTCTACTGAGAGCATCGGCGACCACGTTGGCTTTTCCCGGATGGTAATTAATTCCGAGGTCATAGTCCTTGACCAATTCAAGCCATCTTCTCTGTCTGAGATTAAGGTCGGGTTGGGTGAAAATATACTTGACACTCTTGTGGTCCATGTATATTTTACATCGCTGCCCAATGAGATAATGCCTCCAAATGTTTAATGCATGAATCACGGCTGCCATTTCCAAATCATGAGTGGGATAGTTCTCTTCATGGGGTCGTAGCTGTCTGGATGCATATGCCACAACCTTTCCTTCCTGCATTAGAACACATCCGATTCCACGTCTGGAAGCATCGCAATATATATCAAAGATCTTGTGGATATCCGGAAGAACTAAGACAGGGGCCGTAGTTAGCCTCGTCTTTAATTCCATGAAACTGTTGTCACATTCTTCCCTCCAGGAAAACTTGTTGTAACACCCCAAAAATTTAACCATATTTTTATTAAGTAAAATTTGGCCAGAAATAAAATTTTGAATTATATTAGATCTTTTATTTATTTTAGAGTATTTTCTATTTTCTGTTTTCAAAATTCTTCCCTCCATTTAGAAATTTTTGTAAAATATTGTGGGATTTGGTAGTTGTCTTAAATCAATTCAATTATATTTTAAATAACAGTAGGAATTATTTTCATAATAAAATTTTGCCCAAGATAATCATTTTTATAGCATTTTCAATTCTTTAAATGCCTCTGTTGCACTACAACTATTTTAATTAATACTCTAAAAATTCCAAAAAAATTATGAGGGGTCATGTGATGCCTAGATATCACTTTTATGCAAAAACCCAACCTGGCCTTTTGAAAATTTTGACCAAATCATCCTCTTTTCTTTTCTGGTCCAGATTCAGCTTTGAACTGCAACCCCAATTTTTATTGCTCCAAAAATTCTGGAATTATTCACACCTCTAGTCCTTTCTAAGAAACCCTTAAGTCCAGAATATCAGCTCCATTTGAGTTATTTTATTTCACAAAATATGCCCTCCAAGTTTCTGTCCAGAAATGTATTTCTGTAAAACTTGCACTAGCAAGTTTCTCTTTTTGCCAATCCAACCCTGCCATCCTCTTTATCATCTAAGGAGACACCATGCTGTTAACTCTCATTTCCAACAAAGTTTCCTAGATTGACTTGGCATTTTGTCAAACAGGTGAGGTGCATGCCAGAATTTGGCAAAGGTTTTAAACCTGCATTGCACACTTGCTCTCCTGGCCAAACAAACATGTCCAGTAGCTTCATTACAGAGTGACTCATCAGCATGCCAAATTTCAAATTCAAATAAGTTCATTTCGCCACTGTGGCAATTCATCGAACACCTGGCGTGCATGTCCAGAGAGCTCGCGTTCTGCAGGCGTCGGCATCGAGCTCCTGCCGCTGCTCTGCTGCCTCCCCCAGCTTGCCTTGCTCCCCTGCTAGCCACCTACGCCGGCCACAGCCTCCCCCTCGTCCTCCCCGCACCGGAGCACTCCCCCTGGCGCCACCCTTCACCGACCAGCGCCACCACCGACCGACCACCGCCACAAGTCAACCCGGGGACGGCGCCGCCCAAACCACCTGGCGTCCTTCCAAGCCAACCAGCGCGCTCTAACCTTAACTTCCAACCACCCGAACCTATCCGGAGCTCAACCACCTCGACGGCACCATTGATGGCCGCCGCCGTCGTTTCTGCGTCCGGAAGCCTCGGAACCGCCTTGCCCACGCTATAAAACCCCCTCCTCGAGCTCGTAGCGCTTCACCAGATCATCACTCCCTTCCCTAAGCACCTCCCCGGGCAGCCAAACGGCCGGGAGAGGCCGCCTTCCTCCTCTCCGGCAGCTTCTGCCGCCGCCATCTCCTCGTCAATTCCAACGCCACCCGAGACTGCTCCTCTCCACTCTCTGCACCAGAAGCCCCCTCGCGATCCCGCAAACCCATTCCCCCACCCAATTTTGCTCGGGAGCCACCATAGGTGAAGACCCCGACTCGCCGTCGCCGGAGTTCCGCGGGAGAGCTCGCCGCCGACGACCCCGTGCTCCCCGCCGATCGTGTCGCCTACCGGGAGGATCGCCATAACCCCCTGGTCACGTTGGTGGCCTCGGCTACTCGAGAGGTGCCGCCCATCTCCGGTAATCGCCGCCGGCCGAGCTCTCTGTTCTGTCGAGGAGAGAGAGGGCGCGCGGCTGACCAGTCAAACCTGAATGGTGGGCCCGCGGGACCCGCTCGTCAGTGTCTGGAGGTCGCGGCCCGCAGCTGTAAGTGAAGGTGTATTCTTCCAGATCCGCTTTCTTCTCCGGAAAACGTATTTCCAGGGAGTACGTCTTCGACGTCGACCGCCTCCCGCGTAGCCGAGCGGCTGGGTTTGGCCCAGTAGCACCACAGAGCTATACTGCGCTCAGGGCGCGCCTCTGCCTCTTTTCTCTTTTTCTTTTCCAGAGAGTTTCAAATATTTCTACAACAGTCATTTCAAATACAACTTGAATGATTCAAATTTCTGTAGCCTTCTAAAATCATTATGTATTATTCTAGCTATGGTGAACATTTTTCCTAAGCCTTATCCTTACTGGATCTTTTAAATAGTCCATTTCCTTAATTATTCCATCTTAGAAATTCCCTAGATAAATCATATGAACTCCAAATAATTTGATTATTTTTCTGTAATTCATCATTTTTCATCTAGTTTATTTTAGGATTTATTTTAAAATTTTCCAAACAACTTTTTAGTACTGTTTTGCTTTATGTGGTAATTGCAATATTTTTGAAAATAGGAAATGGAGGGAAGATAAAATTTTCAAACTTTTGGAGTGCACCCAATATTTCTGCATGATCAAGGCAAGCATTTTGAACACTTGATATGGTGTTTGCATGGTTAAATATTTGCTCAAATAATTGAATCATGCATAGGTTGAATTCAAATTTGCATATTGCTAGTTATGCATGCATTAACCCTTGAAAATATTTTATCTCCATTTAAATATGAAGTATGAGTGAGCATGGTTATTTTCACATGCCCATGTTGGTTCGGACTAATCTCCAGGAAAGAATCAGTCACGAGAAACGTGACCGTGAAACTGAAAACTCGTTGTGATGAGAATGACCAGTGAGGGCATGTTGGGACATGCCAGGTGGTGATCCTGTTGGGTACTACCGAGAGAATATGTTGTGCTAACCACTGCAGGAAAATCTTAACCTCCTGAGTCGACCGTAGATCGAGTCTTGTTCCGGTAACCCCCAAACTTGATCAGTGCTACCACATGTTCCTGCCACAGGTAGGGTACAGTTCAGTAAGTTGTTAACCCCTTTCCTGCACACACCGTACAGAGAGGCCATAGTGAAAGATACCATTGATCACTGGTAGGCATGTCACTTGGTCCGGGGGCATGGGTGTCTCCGGTTGTAGCCGGAGAGGGGTCGCACCCCTGTTTGCGCGCCGATATAAATTTTGTGATCCCATGCTATTGGAGGCCGTTGAATGAGGTCTTCCCACTTAGAGTTTTACTTTATCATTGCCTTGGGTGATTCCTGGCTTTGGTGAGTTAAGCTGGTGTGTGCTGGTTAGGTTTGTTTTCAACCCAAAGACGGTAATGGGAATTAGTCAGCATCTCGGTGCTGGCTAAAGAAATCCTTTACTTGTGGGTAAAGAGTACACCCTCTGCAGAGTTAAAACCTATTCGAATAGCCGTGTCCACGGTTAAGGACTACAGTCTGGGTTGGTCAAGTGTCGGTCTTAGTGTCGGTCTCCGGAGGAAATAAATAAATTGAGCAGGAATTATTTTGCAGAATGATTATTGCCACTACCGATATTATCATGAATTTCTGATGATACGAATATTATTGTTGTCATGGATATTTTTATTATCAAGAATATTATGGTTATGAATATTATTGTCACCATGCATATTATTATGGACTAACCCGTTTCTCTTATTTTATTTTCCTGAGTGTCTCAGGGGCTGGCTAGACTACCCCGGGCACCCAGTTTTATTTTCAAGACCTCTCGTGGCGTCGCTTGAGTTTTCGGGCGGTCTGTCTCGCCCGATTCTCTTTTAGACACCCGTTTGACATTTATTTTCAAGACCTACCGTGGTGTCACTTTTAGACACCTGACTGGCATTTCTCTTCAAGACCTCTCGTGGCGTCGCTTGAGTTCATGGGCGGTCTGTCTCGCCCAACACTCTTTTAGACACCCGTTTGGCATTTCTTTTGGATTCTCGGGCTGTTCAGTCACGCCCGATTGTCCACCTTTAACTTTCTTGGTTTGTCACTAACAATTTAATTTTTCTGCACATGCTAATATTTATCATGTCATGTTTTAAATTTTATTCAGCATATGCATATAATTTAACCCATCATGATCATATGCATTCGGTATATCTTTTGTTCATTATGTTTGCGAGTACATTCAAACGTACTCACAGGCTTGTCCCTGGCTATTTAATTGGCCAGGTCAGGATTTCACGAGGAGTACTACAACAGTGTCCATGCGGAGCCTAGGATAGCAGCCACGTGGGATAGGAATTATCCGGTCAGCTGTTCCTGTGGGAATGGAGCCCCCTCGACGTTGGAGAACCACGAGTCGCTTCCGTCACCCGTCACTAGAAATCATTGTGTATCATTAGACCGTTATGTTCTTGTATCTAATTCTTGTAATTGCTTGGTAATCTGTAACAAGGACGTGTCCACCAGTAACAGTAATCCTGGGCTGGTGGCACGAGGGGTTAATTTCTAGGATATCATGTCCCGGAAATCCGGCCCCGACACTTGTGGTTCTTTTTCAACAATTCTGTCAGTGGCTTGGCTATTTTTGAGAAGCCTTTAATAAAGCGATGGTAGTAGCCTGCCAATCCCAGAAAATACGGACTTCAGTTACTGTGGCTGGTGTCTTCCAGTTTAATACAGCAGTCACTTTGCTGGGGTTGACGGCCACACCCTGTTCTGACAGAACATGTCCCAGAAATCCCACCTCTCGCAGCCAAAATTCGCATTTACTGAATTTGGCATACAAGCGATGGGTCCTTAGTCTTTCCAGGACAGTACGGAGATGTTGCGTGTGCTCCTCTTCATCTTTGGAGTAGATAAGAATGTCATCGATGAAGACTACCACAAATTTGTCCAAGAAGTCCATGAAGACTTTATTCATCATGCTCATGAAATAGGCTGGTGCATTTGTCAGCCCAAATGACATGACTGTAAATTCATACAGACCATATCTAGTAGTGAAGGCTGTCTTGGGGATATCCTCTTTTCTGATTTTTAACTGATGATACCCCGTTCGAAGGTCAATCTTGGAAAATACCCGGGCCCCGTTCAACTGGTCAAACAGATCATCAATGCGGGGGAGCGGATATTTATTTTTAATAGTGACCTCGTTCAACTGGCGATAGTCCATGCACATTCGTAGGCTGCCATCCTTCTTCTTGACAAACAGCACGGGCGATCCCCAAGGTGAAGTGCTTGGACTAATGTACCCTTTTTGCAATAATTCATCCAACTGTTTCTTCAGTTCCACCAGCTCTGGGGAAGGCATGTGGTAATACTTCTTGTAAATTGGAGCTGTTCCGGGAACAACCTCAATAGCAAATTCTAGTTCCCGATCAGGTGGCATTCCTGGTATTTCCTCCGGAAATACGTCCGGGAATTCACTGACTACAGGAATCAGATTTATATCTGTAGCAGTGGCTTTGAATGCCATTCCTTTCTTTGACATCATTCTGCTAGCAGTGAATTGCACTATTTGGCCTGTCGGATTAACCAGTGTCACCTTCCTGGTGGCACAGTTGATACACACCTGATGTGGTACCAACCAATCCATTCCCAGTATTATATCCAGTCGAGGGGATTCAATGGCAATGAGAGTAGCTGGAAACTTAACTCCGTGTATCAAGATTTCCCGATCCTTGTATATTACATTTGTTCTGAGCATGGAGCCAGGGGATTGTACCACCATGATTTTGTCCAAAAGAGAAGGAGAAAATTTGTGCAAGGTGGCAAAACTCCGCGAAATAAACGAATGAGAAGCCCCAGAATCAAATAAAATTATTGCAGGTATGTTGTTAACAGAAAACATATCAAGGACCACATCTGGTGCTTCGCGGGCTTCCTCAGCGGAGATATGATGGACTTGACCGCGATAAAAGTTCAGATTGGGGCGGCATCCAACATTGTTGACTTGTGGCTTGTAGTCGGATGATGGCTTCCCATTTCTTGTAGGGCACTGCTTGGAGTAATGCCCACTCTGGCCACAAGTAAAACATGTGTTGTTGCGACGGCAATCCTCCATCACTGGATGTTTGCCGAAGGTCTTGTCCTGGCTGATGGCCTTATTGTTGTTGTTGCCATTGTTCCAGGCAGGCTTGTACTCAGATGGACCTGGTTGCCAGATACGTGGCTTCTGTGCAAACTGCTCACGGTTGTCCTTCTTGGGTTCAAACTTCCGCTTGCAATAATCATATCCTGACTTATGTTCTCGTTCAGCTATAAAAGCCTTGTTCACCAAAGTCTGGAAGTCAGGAAAGTCAAGCATACAGAGCTGACAACGGAGGGTATGATTCAGTCCTCCTAGGAATCAGTCAATCTTCCTTTCTTCCGTGGACACGTCATGAGTAGAGTACCGTGCCAGATTATTAAACTTGTTTAGATACTCACCCACTGACATGTTCCCTTGAGTAAGAGCAAGGAATTCCCTCTGCTTCACCTTCATTATGCCGGTAGGAATATGATACTTGCGAAATGCCTCTTTGAACTTTTCCCAAGAAATACTTTCCTCAGAAGGCCACATTATTTTTGTATTGTCCCACCATATAGCTGCTGGTCCCTCCAGGTAGTGAGTAACAAAAGGAACCTTGTCTGACTCATCACAGTGGGCTATGTCCAACTTCTTTTCCATGGTCCTCAGCCAGTCATCGGCTTCCATAGGATCCACAGCTTGACCAAAACTGGGTGGCTTGGTATGCTGAAAATCAGACAATTTAGAGTGTGTCCCATTATTGTTATTCTGACCCACCATAGTCTGCATGCTTTTCAGAAATTCCATGAGATCTTGGTTTCTTTTCTCTTCAAACATTCTCATGATCTGATCAGTGGTCGGTAACTGTGGTGGTGGAGGTGGTAAATCTTCTAGTGACTGTCCTGCTTGTCTGGCGGATTGACGAACGGGAGTTCCATCGCCGCCTTGATTACTACACCTCTTCATCCTAAGTTTGTTCCCATTGCAAAATACCAAATCAATGAGCAACATCCATAAGGGGAAGCAGAGCAAAAATGACACCGGAAAAAAATAACCAAATAAAAAGAGAAGATAAAGAGAACAACATAATTATACAAGGCAACCCAACATCATACATGGCAAGCTAGTAGGGGAATTATCATGGCTGGACTGCTCATATGGCAGTTGACATATGCAGAGATGCTACGATGCATGCACTGAAACTCAAGCCTCCACTCAAGTAGCGCGGGTGGCACGAACACTGGCAAACTGAAGACTCCTTGTCGTCTGATCCGGTCTCGGAATCTGAGCTGATGATGTGAATCTCGGTCTCCGGATCAAAGGAAACATGGCGACGCTGACGGGAAGGTTCTCCTTCTGAAGGAGAAGAAGCACGACGCCGCAGCATCAGAGCAGCTGGAGTAGCTAGGAGTGAGGCCCACTCTGCCGGGGTCTCACGTCGGCTACCAGACGAAAAGCCTGGCGGTCTGAACGAACTAGAGGGAGTCTCAGAAGGTGGAACAGGTGGAGTGTACACGGGTGAAAACGGAAGTGGAGGAGGAGACTGTGCTGCTGCCACAGCTGCAAGTGCCTCTCGGGCATGAGTCAGCTCCTTAGCTAGTGAAGTGATCATACGGTAACTGGCGTTCAGATAGCGAGATAAAACACCAGTAGCACGATCACTCGCCGGTTCAACAGGTGCGAAAAGTACTCGCCCTGTTGCGGGCGACAGGGTGGGATAGTGAAAGAAACCTGGATGAGTCTGCATCTCAACCTCGTGGAAGCGCAAGTCAGTGAGAGCCTCCATCGCAGCAAACTGGATCGCCAGCTCCGGAGTAGAAGCAGTTCCACCCTTGGAAGAACGGGAGTAGCTGCCAATATTCGAACTCGCAGTCAGAAAGGCCTCCACGTGATACTCGTACACTGAACCAGCAAGCTTCTCTCGGAACACCTGGTACACCGGGTCTTCGCCGTTGGGATACAGCCGAAGCCAGACATTACGGAGCAGTACTGGAAAAGTGAACGGTGCCGGCTCATGATTGTAGTGGTACGGAACTGGTGCCATCTACACTCACATGGCCAACGGTTAGCACAATAAGAAAACTATATGCATGCCATGCAGCAATCAGGTGCAACAAGCAAGACACGACCCAAGACTCTAAACTAGTCGCGGCTCTAGTACAGGGTTAACTAGGGTGTCCTACAGTCAGCGCGGCTCTGATACCAAGTGTTGTGGCACCCCGGCTCACAGGACCGGTTTACCCAGTGTTTCCAACCCAGAGATCATGTCTTCTGGAAACACACAACAACTTGGAACAGAACAGAACCGATCTTTATTGATATATCTCGAGTACAAGCTCATAATTTACATTGATAGCGAGGCCAGAAGCACTGCGCGTGCTATGACAATATATACATTATTTCTGGAACATAGCAGCGCCTCGATACTACTAGGTGACTACGGCATAGCGGAACATAGCGCGGAAAACTCCATCCACAGGGACACTGCTGGGGACATGGCCTAGTTAGCATAGCACGAACCATCGGGACCTCCGTTCTCGGCTTCTCCTGCATCTGGCATGATACGCCAGGTGAGTACTTGGAATGTACTCGCAAGCTCATGGCAACCACAACAATGCAGCAAACAATAGTATGGCAATAATCACATTAAGTGCTTAGGTGCTTACTGTTACCGCATACCAACTTACTCTCTTCGGGGTATTCCACAACCCTCGAGGTAGTCATGAGCCATAGGGTACCTCTGAACATGAGACAAATTCTTCCATCATTATTATCATTATCTCGGTTGACCATTCAGTGGCCTAGTACGGACTGTCCAATACTGTGGACGCGGCTATTCGAATAGATTCATACACTCTGCAGAGGTTGCGCACTTTACCCACACTATTGAGCTCCTGGCCTCATGCTCCCATTCGGGTGGACCAGTGCTGCTCCAACGAAACCTGCCTGACCCGTGACTCCTCTATCGTACCACCGACAATCATACCCTCCCAGGGTCATGTCCTGGGTGGCCCCTGTGTCACCCCGTGACACCTGCCACTGCCGTGGCCAAACTAAACTGTCCCAAACGGGGACGCTGGCAAAATAACTCAACTGGGCTCACAGGATTATCGTCGTCTACCTGATCAGGGTAGTACGCACGCATAACCCGCCCTAGCTTGGTGGTACCGATAAAAGAGCACAAAGCCAGACCAAGTCAAGGCCGTCCCATACCAGCAAATGTGGCTGCACGGATAAGTCCGGATAGGTGGCACTAGATCAACCAATTAGGTTTAGTTTTAACAAGTAATTAACAAGCATGGGTATTTATCATGATTAACTTAACATGGCAGTAGCTAGGCATCCAATAATTCACTATGAATTTAAAATGTTAAAAATAATGCATATAATTCAATTAAATAACCAACACTATTGAAATGCTTCATGCAATGGATGACATGGCTTGCCTCGCTCTGTTGGGTTGTCCACAAACTCCTGGGCTTCAAAGTCAAAAGGATTTCCTTCTGAAAATATTTTAAAAATGCAAAGGAAAATGTCACATAACACTGTTCTGTTCACCAGAAATTCTGTGAGCATGGGAAAAATACCAAATTTTACCAGAAAATAGAGGAGCTCAAGACAAACCCAATGCAAAAAGAATCAATTGATTTGGACTTATGGATAAAAAGTTATGGACGGTCAAAGTTACTGGTCAAATCTGAAATAAAACAGAAAATTAGAAAAAACAGCAGAGGGCCACGTCGAAGGCGTATTTAGCCAGGGCGCCTCCACTTACCGCTTCGGCGCGCGCGGGCGAGTCGCTGACGAGCGGGCCCCGCTGTCAGATTTAAACGGAGGAGAGAGGGAACAGAGAGCTGCGGCTCTCCGGCGATGGTCGCCGGCGATGCAGTCAACGGAGAGGTCGGGAGAGAGCAGGGATGGAATGAGCGCTCGGAGACGAACACGTACGTACCAGCAGCGTGACGAGAGGTGGTCGGACGACGTTGTCCCCTTCCTCTCCGACGGCGGCGGTTCTCGGGTGTCGTCGGAGACGGTGATTCCGGCAGGATTTCGGTCGGGCAAGAGCTTGGGCGGGGTCAGTGGAGTGAGCTGAGCTCGCTCGTGGAGTTAGTGGAGGCTGGGAAGGAGTGGAATGGCGGGGTGGCAGAGCTCGGGTGGTGGCGGGTCGCCGGCGAGATGCGAGGCCAGAGGGCCTCTCGGCCTTGGCTCGAAGCTGGGGAGCTCGATTGGGTGCGGGTGAAGGTCGATGGAGAGATGGGAGGGTCGGGCGCTGCTTTATATAGGCGAGGGGCGAAGTCTCTGGAGCGGTGGAGCTCGGGCCATGTCGCCGGCGCCAGGACGCCGCGCTGGCTGGCTCGACGCGGGCGACGGGATACGAGAGGGCAGGGGAGTTAAGACGGATGGTGGCAGCTAGCGGAGGAAGAAGACGAGCAGCAGGGCCACAGTGCCCGCACGGGTGCCACAGTGCCCGTGTGCGTGGCGGCCACCGGGGACGATTCCGGCGAGGGGAGAGTTCGGGAGTGAGGTACGTGGACGGCATCGACGACGGCGACACCTCCAGACACCAAATGACAGCGCGGGACGGCTGGAATGACCACACCAGACACGGGCGCTGTGCAGAGCGCGTGCATTGGCATGCCATTGCCGTGCTCACCACGGGTATTGATATCTGGAGGCCACGCAAGTCCAGCGCACCATGTCCAGCACCTTCTCCTTTGATCACTTAGCCTCTCGGTGACATTGGTTCGACTAGATTCACTCTAGTTCGAAGTGTAGCTTCAGCTACAGTTTCTGACAGAAACATTGAGAGAGATCTAGAGGAGAGGTGAGCTGGAGATGGAGCCAGAAGAGATGTCTGGGATGATCTACTTTGGAAGGACTATAAGCTGGCAAAGTTTGAGAAACTTTCATCAAAGTTTGAATATAGATCATGTACAACTGCTGTTACTGGAACAGAAGCAAGATGAGCTTGTTGCACTCATCTGGTTAATCTGCTGGATTTGAATTTTGGTGTGAGAGGGTTATTTGGTGGAAAAAAGATGTCATAAAAATTTCAGCTCATTTGAATACCTCTAGCTGTTACTTCCTTCACAGAGGTTCAAAATGAGCAGAAACTTGTCAGAATATTGTTGCTGAAGATTTGTAATGGACAAGATGATATTTTTGGATATTGTGGCAAGATAGGTTCCCTAGTATCTCAGGGAATTATCTAAGAGTTTTCTTAGTTGGGAAAATATGAGTTGCTTCACAAATGGCCAGTACTGTCCAGAAGGTAAATGGAGTTTTCTGGACAATTTTTTTTACTGGACCATGAAATGTTTTTGAAGATTGTGGGAGTAGATGATGACAAGAAGGTGTGGTATTAATTTGGGATTTTTCTAATCACCAGAACTATAGGTTGCTTCATAACCCATAGTGATGACAGATTTTCCCAAAGGAAGAAAATGAATTATTGAGAAAGATTGAGAATTGGAAATTGATCCAGAAGGTGTGTGACAAGATTTTGGCAAGATGTTGAGGGCTTTGGATCACTGAGAGAGATTCATAAGTCCAAAGTCAACTGAAAAGGTTCAAAACCGTCCAAATTGCAAATAAAGCCAGAAAGATTTTGAAAAGAAAAAGTTGCCAAAAACCAGGGTGTCACAATCTGGCTTCTTCTCTCGCTCACACGAAATAGTTTCGTAGAGCCGAAAGGCTGTCTGGGTTCCGGTGGGAACTAGTTCTGGACGGCGAAGCCCTGCCGGATAGATGACACCGTATGTGTGCAACCCCGTAGAGAGGTCGTAGGTTCGATCTTTTTGCCCGAGGGGCTGTTCGAGAGTGTCTCCCGAAGGGCTGTCCGAGTGACCGTCCGAGTTTTGAGGGTCCTCACGGAGGGCTGTTCGTGACACCGTCCGAGGGACTGTCCATGGGGCAGATGAGGGAGTACATCCTCGTGGTTGGGAAGTTGTAAATCCTAGCTGCGAGGATCTGCACCGACGATCTACATCGACTCTACTTCCGCTGCGCTACGAGTCGGTAACGATCGGATCGAAACCATGTATGCAGTCTTCATAGTGGTCCTGGGCTGGTGCATAGGTTTGAAATTTTTTGTTTTCTGCTGCGTTCCCCTACAGTGGCATCATGAGCCGTGCTATGCGTAGATGCAGGTTGCGATCTAGAATACATAGAGATGTATGGGTGTTGCACAATATAATTTGTAGTAGATGAGTTCTATTACTGAAAATTATTTGTGCGGGTAGTGGATGAAATCTGTTACCCGATGTTCTTGTTGCTTCCCTGAAATTTGCGTATTTCTGATCTTGATAACGGCATGGTGGAGTTTCAAAGTTCTGGCAATCCGCGATCCTGATTGATCAACGAAGTGCTAACAGTTCATTGAATTCCACCATAGTTAAAAGAATGATGAAATTTCGCAGACGAAAGGGCAATGCATATATGATCTGCACGGGGGTCATGCGTATGACGAAGTTGAGTATGGGGCTCAAGATTTTATTATCTCGCGTTTCATACACCCCGCAAAGTTAATCTAGCGACTTGAATAATCGTACTTGATGATGGACGTTGGTAGATTCGGTTTGTTTCGAAACCTTAGAAGCCACGTAAAATAAAATTTTGGATATACCGATTAGAGGCGTCTAACTTGGTTTTGCAGGATGTGCATGTGATGTGGTATAGCAGTGCTCATAATAATTTGATTATGTATGAGATGACTATAAAATGTAAATTAACATGACCTGCGTGTCATGATTCGGCATGATGGTTGGAGCCATATGATTGTCACTTTAATGACCTGCGTGTCAACCTTAAGTAATGCACTTATTTTATTAGCTATAGAGATAGCAATATCATCTGGTGCATCGACAAGGTGGTGGCAAACTTCGCGAAGGTGAACACCGACGCGAATGCCGAAGACGAAGAAATAAAGACTTCTCCGTCAGAAAGGGCTATACCATATCATGCTATTATGAATTGCCTGAGATGTTTATCCCTTATGATGCACCCTTTTGATTGCGCTGTAGTCGCTTTTTATTAGGGTGATCTCTCACAAAAATATCAAGTAGTTAGTGTTCTCCCAAGTGTAGCACCGTCACGGCACCTATCTTTTCGGAGTGCGTCATGTTTCCATGAGTACAAACAATTAGAGAAGTGTGAGGCGGGTGAGTTGAGACCTCGCAGCGAGATCACTTGGTTGTCTTGACGTTCTGGCTTGAGAGTCCTGAGATCGGAACACGCCCATCGAAAGATGAACAAGAGTCACATAGAGATGTGATTGGCAAGTTGGCCTACCGATTGAAGTTCCCGTCATCAGTGATGTTCCCATCAATTATGAGAGATATTGATTTGAGTGGGAGCGCGCTGTAGAATTAACTTGTTTAATTCTCAGTGCAATTAATTATGAACACTGTCTAAGTGTGATTTGCATAATAGTTGTAGAATAATGACTCGCGTTTCCACCTTCCCAATTAAAGTTGAATAGTTGTTAAATATCTGGTTAAAACTTTACGGTTGGTAACGTAATGTGAGGATTATCCTCTAGAGTGCCGAGAAGGACTTTGTCCTATCGCATGCTTTTGGTATTCTCCCACTAAAGCTATGGATGATGTGACTCTCGTCCTTCGATCCAAAAGCTAGAATTCTGTTACGGTCAAGTGCAATATGTTTGCTTCCATGAGACCCGAACTTCAAAAGTTTGGGATAGCTATGTGATATTCATGGAACTGAAAATTAGTTTCAGATACAAACAAAGGCTAGAAGATATGGGATATCCAAAGCAATGTTTGTTTTGCAAATTATTAGTAAAGCGTTTACTATGCATTTGACTGATAAGAGAGGGACCCAGAAGATCGCATGTCATATGATGAGGGTGAATAAAACAACAACTTAAAGAGAAAGGAAATGTCCAAAGGGTGTTAGTGTGACTTACACGCCTAGGAAGTCTGGGGCTAACGCCACTCTTAAAGTTGGGTGCTTGTTCTGAGAGTAGGAGAAATACTGAAAGTTAAACTGTTAGAAGTATAAAGGCAAAAAGAGAGAAGACTGGAATGTCCAGCTCATGTATGAAAGTCATACAAGTTATTGATGTTTGGAAGGCTGGTCAAAAATATAATTCTTGGGAATTATGATTAAACATGTTAATCACTAATTCTTGGGTATTGTGAGTTGATCACAAAGATACCCGCTCAGTTGCATTCTGTTGCGACTCGATGCAAGAACTACTATGGCCTAAAAGACTTGCCGGAATGAGGTCTAGATACACGCTGGGAACATAGTAAATGTTACTATACCTTCCATCGGTGTATTACCTATGTATTTATTTTCATAATTCATTTTTGGAGTTTCATACATTCTAGCCCATCGCATAAGGTATCTTGCAAGAAGGTTGTTCATAAGAGAACTTTTAATGTTTAGTGTTATGAATAACATAAGGGCCATACTTTCATTATGAATGAGATGTATGTTATGAATATTGATAATAATACATTACCTCTGTATTTACTTTCATAATTCATTTTAGAGTTTTATACACTCTAGCCCATTTGCATAATGTTCGTTGCAAGAGTGTTGTTCATAAAAGAACAATTGTTGTTCAGTATTATGAATAACATAAGGGCCATACTTCCATCTGTTGGAAATATGCCCTAGAGGAAATAATAAAATGGTTACTATCATATTTCCTTGTTCATGATAAAGGTTTATTATTCATGCTAGAATTGTATTGACCGGAAACTTAAATACATGTGTGGATACATAAACAAATACCGTGTCCCTAGTGAGCCTGTACTAGACTAGCTTGTTGATCAAAGATGGTTAAGGTTTCCTAACCATAGACATGAGTTGTCATTTGATAATGGGATCACATCATTAGGAGAATGATGTGATGGACAAGACCCAACCGTAATCTTAGCACCAGATCGTTTAGTTTATTTGCTACAGCTTTCTTCATGTCAAGTATCTGTTCCTTAGACCATGAGATCGTGCAACTCCCTGACACCGGAGGAATACTTAGTGTGTATCCAAACGTCACTTCGTAACTGGGTGATCATAAAGGTGCTCTACAGGTATCTCCAAAGGTGTTTGTTGGGTTGGCATGAATCGAGACTGGGATTTATCACTCCGTATGACGGAGAGATATCTCTGGGCCCTCTCGGTAATACAACAACGTAAAGAGCTTGCAAGCAATGTGGCTAATGGGTTAGTCACGGGATCTTGTATTACGGAACGAGTAACGAGACTTGCCGGTAACGAGATTGAACTAGGTATGGAGATACCGACAATCGAATCTCGGGCAAGTAACATATCGCCGGACAAAGGGCATTGCATACGGGATTAACCGAATCCTTGACATCGTGGTTCAACCAATAAAATATCTTTGTGGAATATGTAGGAATCAATATGGGCATCCAGGTCCCGCTATTGGTTATTGACCGGAGAGGTGTCTCGGTCATGACTACATGATTCCCGAACCCGCAGGGTCGCACGCTTAACGTTCGTTGATGCTAGAGTAGTATTGGGATATTTGATGATTGGTAACCGAATGTTGTTCGGAGTACCGGATGAGATCCCAGACGTCACAAGGAGTCTCGGAATGGTCGAGAGGTAAATATTTATATATAGGAAGTCATATTTTGGGTTCCGGAAAAAGGTGCAGTTTTTTTCGGTATTGTACCGGGAAGCTTCCAGAAGGTTCCGGAGGGGTCCGGAAGTCCACAAGTGGGTCCACCATGTCCCAAGGGCTGGCATGGGCTGAGGGGAGGCACCCTGGCCTTATTGGGCTAGGAGCAACAAGTCCTCAAAAGCCCATGTGGCTAGGGAAGGGAAAAAACGGGGAGTCCTAGTAGGAATAGGATTGGACTTGGAGTCCAAGTCCTCCCCACTGGCTGCACCCTAGGGTTTGGAGGGGCTGTTCCCCACGCCCCTCCACCTATATATATATATAGAGGAGGGGGCGCCCCAAACAATACACCAGCCCCTGGGCGCCTCTCTCTCTCCCGTTACACCACCGCCTCGTCCCGACGACGCTTAGCGAAGCGCTGTCGGTGCTCCACCACCACCATCACCACCACGCCATCGTGTTGGTTGTGATCCCATCTACTTCTCCTCTCCCGCTTGCTGGATGAAGGAGGAGGAGACGTCATCGAGCCGCACGTGTGCTAAACTCGGAGGTGCTGTCCGTTCGGCACTAGATCGGTTGGATCGTGATCCGATCGCGAAGAGTACGACTACGTCAACCGCGTTATATACGCTTCCGCTTTCGATCTACGAGGGTACGTAGACACACTCTCCTCTCTCATTGCTATGTTTCTCCTAGATAGATCTCGGGTGTTCGTAGAATTTTTTTTTATTTTCATGCTTCGTTACCCATCAGTGGCATCATGAGCTAGGTCTATGCGTAGATGTATATGCACGAGTAGAACACAAAAGTTGTTGACGTTGAGGCTCAAATTGCTTACCTCTCTTGTCTTATTTGGATTCGGCGGTATTGTGGGATGAAGTGTCTCGGGCCAACCTTACATGTCCTCGCACATGAGACCGGTTCCACCGACTAACATGCAACTTGTTTTGCATAAGGTGGCTAGCGGGTGTCTGTCTCTCCTACTTTAGTTGAATCTAATTTGACGAAGGCGGTCCTTATAGAAGGTTAAAAGGCAACTTGATTATCACCGTTGTGGCTTTGCATAGGTAAGAACGGTTCTTGCTAGTTGCCCATAGCAGCCACGTAAAATTTGCAACAACAAAGTAGAGGACGTCTAACTTGTTTTTGCAGGGCATGTTGTGATGTGGTATGGCCAAAACGTGATGTGATATATGTTGATGTATGAGATGATCATGTTTTGTAATAGGTTCACGACTTGCATGTCGATGAGTACGGCAACCGGCAGGAGCCATAGGGTTGTCTTTAATTTATTGTATGACCTGCGTGCCAATCATTAAACGCCATGTAATTGCTTTACTTTATCGCTATGTGTTAGCAATAGTTGTAGAAGCAATAGTTGGCGAGACAACCACGTGACGACACAATGATGGAGATCATGATGATGGAGATCATGGTGTCATGCCGGTGACGATGGAGATCATGCCGGTGCTTTGGAGATGGAGATCAAAAGCACAAGATGATGATGGCCCTATCATGTCACATATTGATTGCATGTGATGTTTATCTTTTTCTGCATCTTATTTTGCTTAGGATGACGGTAGAATTATAAGATGATCCCTTCACTTAATTTCAAGATAAAAGTGTTCTCCCTAAGTATGCACCGTTGCGAAAGTTCGTTGTTTCGAAGCACCACGTGATGATCGGGTGTGATAGACTCTACGTTCGCATGCAACGGGTGTAAGCCAGTTTTACACATGCAGAATACTTGGGTTAAACTTGACGAGCCTAGCATATACAGACATGGCCTCGGAACACAGGAGACCGAAAGGTCGAACATGAGTCATATAGTAGATATGATCAACATGGAGATGTTCACCATTGATGACTACTCCATCTCACGTGATGATCGGACATGGGTTAGTTGATTTGGATCATGTATCACTTAGATAACTTGAGGGATGTTGATTTAAGTGGGAGTTCATTAGTAATTTTATTAACTAAACTAATTATCATGAACATAGTCTAAATTGTCTTTGCAAAATTATGTTGTAGATCAATAGCTCACGCTGTAGCTCCCTATTTTTAATACGTTCCTAGAGAAAGACTAAGTTGAAAGATATTGTAAGCAGTTATGCGGACTAGGTCGGTAGTCTGAGGATTGTCCTCACTGCTGCACAGAAAGCTTATGTCCTTGATGCACCGCTCGATGTGCCAACCCCTAAAGCGTCGTCTGTGGATGTTGTGAATGTCTGGTAGGCACGTTCTGATGACTACTCGATAGTTCAGTGCGCCATGCTTTACAGCTTAGAAATCAGGGCCCCAAAGACGTTTTGAACGCCACGGAGCATATGAGATGTTCCAAGAGCTGAAATTGGTATTTCAAGCTCATGCCTGTGTTGAGAGGTATAAGACCTCTGACAAGTTCTTTGCCTGCAAGATGGAGGAGAACAGATCAGTGACTGAGCATGTGCTCATAGTGTCTGGGTGCTACAATCGCTTGAATCAAGTGGGAGTTAATCTTCCAGATAAGACAGCAGTTGACAGAGTTTTTCCAGTCACTGCCACCAAGCTACAAGGGCTTTGTGATGAACTATAATATGCAAGGGATGGAGTAAACAATCCCCGAGTTATTCGCGGTGCTTAAGGCCGTGAAGGTAGAAATCAAGAAGGAGCATCAAGTGTTGATGGTTAATCAAGATCACTAGTTTCAAGAAGGGCAAGGGAAAGAAGGGAAACTTCAAGAATGGCAAGACAGTTGCCGCTCCAATGGAGAAACCCAATGCTTGACCCAAACCCGAGACTGAGTGCTACTTTTATAAGGGGAACGGTCACTCGAAGCGGAACTGCCCCAAGTACTTGGCAGATAAGAAGGCTGGCAACGTCAACAAAGGTATATTTGATATACATGTTATTGATGTGTACCTTACTAGTGCTCGTAGTAGCGCCTGGGTATTTGATACTGGTTTGGTTGCTAATATTTGTAACTCAAAACAGGAGCTGCGGAATAAACGAAGACTGGCTAAGGACGAGGTGACGATGCACGTCGAAAATGGTTCCAAGGTTGATGTGATCGTCGTCGGCACGCTACCTCTACATCTACCTTCGGGATTAGTTTTAAACCTAAATAATGGTTATTTGGTGCTTGCGTTGAGCATAAAACATTATATCTGGATATTGTTTATTGCAAGACGGTTATTCATTTAAGTCATAGAATAATGGTTATTCTGTTTATATGAGTAATGTCTTTCGTGATCATGCACCCAATGTGAATGGTTTACTGAATCTCGATCGTGGTGATACACATGTTCATAATATTAATGCCAAAAGATCCAAAGTTAATGATGATAGTACCACATGATTGTGGCACTGCTGCTTAGGTCATATTGGTGTAAAGCGCATGAAGAAACTCCATGCCGATGGACTTTTGGAATCTCATGATTATGAATCATTTGAGACATGTGAACCATGCCTTATGGGTAGAATGACTAAAACCCCGTTTTCTGGATCAATGGAGCGGGCAAGTGACTTATTGGAAATAATACATACCGATGTATGCGGTCCGATGAGTGTTGAAGCACGCGGTGGATATCATTATTTTCTTACCTTCACAGATGATTTGAGTAGATATGGGTATATTTACTTAATGAAACACAAGTCTAAAACATTTGAAAAGTTCAAGGAATTTCATAGTGAAGTGGAAAATCATCGTAACAAGAAAATAAAGTTTCTACGATCTGATCGTGGAGGTGAATATTTGAGTTACGAGTTTGGTATGCATTTAAGACAATGTGGAATTGTTTCACAGCTCACGCCACCTGGAACACCACAGCGTAATGGTGTGTCCGAACGTCGTAATCGTACTCTATTGGATATGGTGCGTTCTATGATGTCTCTTACCGATTTGCCACTATCGTTTTGGGGTTATGCATTAGAGACAGCCGCATTCACTTTAAATAGGGCACCGTCAAATCCGTTGAGATGACACCGTGTGAGTTATGGTTTGGCAAGAAACCTAAGATGTCATTTCTTAAAGTTTGGGGATGCGACGCTTATGTCAAGAGGCTTCAGCCTGATAAGCTCGAACCCAAAGCGGAGAAGTGCGTCTTCATAGGATACCCTAAAGAGACCATTGGGTATACCTTCTACCACATATCCGAGGACAAGATCTTTGTTGCCAAGAATGGGTCCTTTCTAGAGAAGGAGTTTCTCTCGAAAGAAGTGAGTGGGAGGAAAGTAGAACTTGATGAGGTAATTGTACCTTCTCTCGAATTGGAAGGTGGCACTGTTGGAAATATGCCCTAGAGGCAATAATAAATTGGTTATTATTATATTTCCTTGTTCATGTTAATCGTTTATTATCCATGCTATAATTGTATTGATTGGAAACTCAAATACATGTGTGGGTACATAGACAACACTGTGTCCCTAGTAAGCCTCTAGTTAACTAGCTCGTTGATCAAAATATGGTGAAGGTTTCCTAGCCATGGACATGAGATGTCATTTGATAATGGGATCACATCATTAGGAGAATGATGTGATGGACAAGACCCAAACTATAAACGTAGCCTATGATCATGTCAGTTTATTGCTATTGTTTTCTGCATGTCAAGTATCTGTTCCTATGACCATGAGATCATGCAACTCACTGACACCGGAGGAATACCTTGTGTGTATCAAACGTCGCAACGTTACTGGGTGACTATAAAGATGCTCTACAGGTATCTCCGAGGGTGTCTGTTGGGTTGGCATGGATCAAGACTGGGATTTGTTACTCCGTGTGACGGAGAGGTATCTCAGGGCCCACTCGGTAATATAACATCACAATGAGCCTTGCAAGCAATGTGACTAAAGTGTTAGCCACGAGATCTTGTATTACGGACCGAGTAAAGAGACTTGCCGATAACGAGATTGAACTAGGTATAGAGATACCGACGATCGAATCTCGGGCAAGTAACATACCGAAGAACAAAGGGAACAGCATACGGGATTAACTGAATCCTTGACATAGATGTTCGACCAATATAGATCTTCGTAGAATATGTAGGAACCAATATGGGTATCCAGGTCCCGCTATTGGTTATTGACCGTAGAGGTGTCTCGGTCATGTCTACATAGTTCTCGAACCCGCAGGGTCTACACACTTAACGTTTGGTGACGATTAGTATAGTTGAGTTATTGTGTTGGTGACCGAAGGTTGTTCGGAGTCCCGGATAAAATCCCGGACATGACGAGGATCTCCGGAAGAGTCCGGAGGTAAAGATTGATATATGTGATAATAGTGTTTTGATCTCCAGAAGGGTTCCGGAATTCACCGGAAGGGGTTCCGGATGTTTACCGAAGTGTTCGGATGCAGCAACACTTTATATGGACCAAAGGGGTAAAGCCCACGAGGTATTGGAAAGTGCAAAAGGAAGTTTTGCTGCTGCCTTAAGCGGTACTACCGCTGGTAAGGCAGTACTACCGCGTAAGTGGTACTACCGCTTGTGTGAAGCAGTACTACCGCTCAAGCGGTACTACCGCTCATGAGCGGTACTACCGCTTGTACGTGGTACTGCTGGAATCCGAGTGGGAATCTTTCCGTGCGGGCCAAACCGACCTTGTGCGGGCAAAACCGACCTTGTGGAGGCTTTCTCTCCAAGTTTAGACCCCAGGGCTCAACATATAAAAAGAGGGGCAGGGCTAGCACACGGGATACATCAAGATTTCCCAAGCCGTGTGCCGGCAACCCTAACCCTCTAGTTCCTCCCATCACAATCTCCGTAGTGCTTGGCGAAGCCCTGCAGAGATTGTTCCTCACCACCATCACCACGCCGTCGTGCTGCCGGAACTCATCCACTACTTCACCATTGCTCGCTGGATCGAGGAGGTGAAGGCGTCATCAAGCCGTACGTGTGTTGAACACGGAGGTGCCGTCCGTTCGGCGCTAGATCGTGTTTGGATCGAGGGACGACTTGCGATTTGGATCGCGAAGACGTTCGACTACATCAACCGCGTTTTTTAACGCTTCCGCTTAGCGATCTACAAGGGTATGTAGATTCACTCTCCCTCTCGTAGATGCTCATCACCATGGATAGATCTTGCGTGTGCATAGGAAAATTTTTGTTTCCCATGCGACGTTCCCCAACAGTGGTATCAGAGCCAGGTTTATGTGTAGATGAGATCTCGAATAGAACACAAAGGAGTTTGTGGGCGTTGATATTCAGATTGCTTCCTCCCTTGGTCTTTTCTTGTTTCGGCGGTATTGTGGGATGAAGCGGCTCGGACCAACATTACTCGTACGCTTACGAGAGACCGGTTCTATCAACTGACATGTAACTTCGTTGCATAAAGATGGCTGGAGGGTGTCTGTCTCTCCTACTTTAGTCGGATCGGATTTGACAAAGGCGGTCCTTGAGAAGGTTGAAAAGCATTTTTTGTATCACCGTTGTGGTTTTTGCGTAGGTAAGAATTGTTCTTGCTAGATACCCGTAGCAGCCACGTAAAACTTGCAACAACAATTAGAGGACGTCTAACTTGTTTTTGCAGGGTATGTTGTGATGTGATATGGCCAATTACATGATGAGATATATGTGATGTATGAGATGATCATGTGTTGTATAGAATATCATGACTTGCATGTCGATGAGTACGGCAACTGGCAGGAGCCATAGAGTTGTCTTTAATTATTTTCGCCATTTTTCTTTACTTTATCGCTATGAGTTAGCAATAGTCGGCGCGACAACCTCATGGCGACACGTTGATGGAGATCAAGATGATGGAGATCATGGTGTCATGCCGGTGACGATGGAGATCATGCCGGTGCTTTGGAGATGGAGATCAAAAGCACAAGTTCATGGACATATCATGTCACTTATGATTTGCATGTGATGTTAATCTTTTTATGCATCTTATTTTGCTTAGGACGACGGTAGCATTATAAGGTGATCCCTCAATTAAATTTCAAGATAAAATTGTGTTCTCCCCGAGTGTGCACCGTTGCGAAAGTTCGTCGTTTCGAGACACCACGTGATGATCGGGTGTGATAGACTCTACGTTCGCATACAACGGGTGCAAGCCAGTGCTGCACGTGCGGAACACTCGGGTTAAACTTGACGAGCCTAGCATGTACAGACATGGCCTCGGAACACAAGAGACCGAAAGGTCGAACATGAGTCATATAGTAGATATGATCAACATGAAGATGTTCACCATTGAAACCACCTCAACTCACGTGATGATCGGAATTGAGTTGGTGGATTTGGATCATGTGACACTCGAATGACCGGAGGGATATCAATTTGAGTGGGAGTTTTTTAAGTAATATGATTAACTAAACTCATTATCTTGAACAATAGTCTAAGTTGTCTTTGCTATATTTATGTTGTAGATCATGGCTCGCGCAGTAGCACCCCTGAATTTTAATGCGTTCCTAGAGAAAGCTAAGTTGAAAGATGATGGAAGTAACTTTGTGGACTGGGCCCGTAATCTAAGGATTATCCTTACGGCTTCCCAGAAGGCTTATGTCCTTGATGCACCGCTTGGTGATCCACCCGCTCCAGTTGAGTCTCTAGACGTTGTGAACGCCTGGCAGGCTCGCTCTGATGATTACTCAATAGTTCAATGTGCAATTTTGTATGGCTTAGAACCGGGACTTCAAAGACGTTTTGAACGTCATGGAGCATATGCGATGTTCCAGGAGTTGAGGTTTATCTTTCAGAAGAATGCCCGGATCGAGAGGTATGAGACCTCCGATAAGTTCTATACTTGCAAGATGGAGGAGAACGGGTCTGTTAGTGATCACATACTCAGAATGTCTGGGGACTCCACCCGTCTGGCTGAAGTAGGGATGCCCCTTCCGCCAGAGGCTATCACTGACAGAGTTATTCAATCATTGCCACCTAGCTACAAGAGCTTTGTGTTGAACTATAACATGCACGGGATGAACAAGTCAGTCGCCGAGCTGTTTGCGATGCTGAAAGTCGCTGAGTCTGAAATTCAGAAGGAGCATCAAGTGTTGATGGTCAATAAAACCACTAGTTTCAAGAAAATTGGCAAGGGTAAGAAGGGTAACTCCAAGAAGAGTGGCAAAGCAGTTGCTCCTCCCGTGAAGAAACCCAAGGCTGGACCCAAACCAGAAACTGTGTGCTTTCATTGCAAGGGAACTGGACACTGGAAGCGAAACTGCCCCAAGTATTTGGCTGACAAGAAGGTGGCCAACAACAAACAAGGTATATATGATATACATGTTATTGATGTGTACCTTACCAACTCTCGTTGTAGTGCCTGGGTATTTGATACCGGTGCGGTTGCTCACATTTGCAACTCTAAACAGGAACTGCGGAATAGACGGAGGCTGGCAAAGGATGAAGTGACGATGCGCGTGGGAAATGGTTCCAAGGTTGATGTGATCGCTGTCGGCACGCTCGCTCTTCAATTACCATCGGGATTAGTGATGAACCTGAATAATTGTTATTTAGTGCCTGCGTTAAGCATGAACATTATATCTGGATCTTGTTTATTGCGAGACGGTTACTCATTTAAATCAGAGAATAATGGTTGTTCTATTTATATGAGTAATATCTTTTATGGTCACGCACCCGAAGTGAGGGGTTTATTCTTATTAAATCTCGATAGTAATGATACACATGTTCATAACATTGATGCCAAAAGATGTAGAATTGATAATGATAATACCACTTTCTTGTGGCACTGCCGTTTAGGTTATATTGGCGTAAAACGCATGAGGAAGCTCCATGCTGATGGACTTTTGGAGTCACTTGATTTTGAATCACTTAACACATGCGAGCCATGCCTCATGGGCAAGATGACTAAAATGCCGTTCTCTGGAACAATGGAACGGGCAAGTGACTTGTTGGAAATCATACATACTGATGTGTGCGGTCCGATGAGTATTGAGGCACGTGGTGGTTATCGTTACTTTCTCACCTTCACCGATGACTTAAGTAGATATGGGTATATTTACTTAATGAAACACAAGTCTGAAACGTTTGAAAAGTTCAAACAATTTCAGAGTGAAGTTGAGAATCATCGTAACAAGAAGATTAAATTCCTACGATCTGATCAACGAGGAGAATATCTGAGTTATGAGTTTGGCAGTCACTTAAGACAATGTGGAATTGTTTCACAACTGACACCGCCTGGAACACCACAGCGTAATGGTGTGTCTGAACGTCGTAATCGAACCTTATTGGATATGGTGCGATCTATGATGTCTCTTGCTGATTTGCCACTATCGTTTTGGGGTTATGCATTAGAGACAGCTGCATTCACTTTAAATAGGGCACCATCGAAATCCGTTGAGACAACACCATATGAACTTTGGTTTGGCAAGAAGCCAAAGCTGTCGTTTCTTAAAGTTTGGGGATGTGATGCTTATGTCAAAAAGCTTCAGCCTGAAAAGCTGGAACCCAAAGCGGACAAATGCGTCTTCATAGGATACCCAAAAGAGACAGTTGGGTATACCTTCTACCTCAGATCCGAAGGCAAAGTATTTGTCGCTAAAAACGGAACATTTCTTGAGAAAGAGTTTCTCTCGAAAGAATTGAGTGGGAGGAAGATAGAACTTGATGAGGTTGTTGAACCTTTACTTCAACCTGAGAGTAGCGCAGCGCAGAAAGATGTTTCTGTACAGCCTACATCAGCTGAAGAGGAAGTTGATGATGATCATAAAGCTTCGGATCAAGTTGCTATCGAACCTCGTAGGTCGACAAGGACGCGTACTGCTCCTGAGTGGTACGGCAACCCTGTCTTAGAGGTCATGTTGTTGGACAATGATGAACCTACGAGCTATGGAGAAGCGATGATGGGCCCGGATTCCGAGAAGTGGTTAGAGGCCATGAAATCCGAGATGGGATCCATGTATGAAAACAAAGTGTGGACTTTGGAAGTATTACCTGAAGGGCGTAAGGCCATTCAGAACAAATGGATCTTTAAGAGGAAGACGGACGCGGACGGTAATGTCACCGTCTATAAAGCTCGACTTGTGGCAAAGGGTTTTTCACAAGTTCAAGGAGTTGACTACGATGAGACCTTCTCACCCGTAGCGATGCTTAAGTCCGTTAGAATCATGTTAGCAATAACTGCCTTTTTCGATTATGAAATTTGGCAGATGGATGTCAAAACAACGTTCCTTAACGGTTTCCTTAAGGAAGAGTTGTATATGATGCAACCAGAAGGTTTTATCGATCCAGAGAATGCTGACAAAGTTTGCAAACTCCAGCAATCCATTTATGGACTGGTGCAAGCATCTCGGAGTTGGAATCTTCGCTTTGATGAGGTGATCAAAGCGTTCGAGTTTATACAAGTTTACGGAGAAGCTTGTATTTACAAGAAAGTGAGTGGGAGCTCTATAGCGTTTCTAATATTATATGTGGATGACATATTACTGATTGGAAACAATATAGAAATGTTGGAAAGCGTGAAGGAATATTTGAACAAGAGTTTTTCAATGAAGGGCCTAGGAGAAGCTGCTTTCATATTAGGCATCAAGATCTATAGAGATAGATCTGACGTTTAATAGGACTTTCACAAAGCACATACCTTGATAAGATTTTGAAGAAGTTCAAAATGGATCAGTCCAAGAAGGGGTTCTTGCCTGTTTTGCAAGGTGTGAACTTGAGTAAGACTCAATGCCCGGTGACTGCAAAAGATAGAGAAAAGATGAGTGTCATCCCCTATGCTTCAGCCATAGGCTCTATCATGTATGCAATGCTGTGCACAAGACCCGATGTCAGCCTTGCCATAAGTATGGTCGGAAGGTTTCAAAGTGATCCAGGAATGGAACACTGGACGGCGGTCAAGAATATCCTGAAGTACCTGAAAAGGACTAAGGACATGTTTCTCGTTTATGGAGGTGATCAAGAGCTCGTCGTAAAAGGTTACGTCGATGCAAGCTTTGACACTGATCCGGATGACTCTAAGTCGCAAACCGGATACGTATTTATTCTTAATGGGGGTGCGGTTAGCTGGTGCAGTTCCAAGCAAAGCGTGGTAGCTGATTCTACATGCGAAGCGGAGTACATCGCTGCCTCGGAGGCGGCGAAGGAAGGTGTCTGGATGAAGGAGTTCATGACAGATCTTGGAGTAGTGCCTAGTGCGCTTAACCCAATGACTCTGTTTTGTGATAATAATGGTGCCATTGCTCTAGCCAAGGAACCAAGATTTCACAAGAGGACTAGACACATAAAGCGACGTTTCCATTCCATCCGTGATTACATCAAGGAGGACGACATAAATATTTGCAAAGTACACACGGATCTGAATGTTGCAGATCCGATGACTAAACCTCTTCCAAGGGCTAAACATGAACAACACCAGAACTGCATGGGTGTTCGATTCATTACAATGTAAATCACATAGTGATGTGAACTAGATTATTGACTCTAGTGCAAGTGGGAGACTGTTGGAAATATGCCCTAGAGGCAATAATAAATTGGTTATTATTATATTTCCTTGTTCATGTTAATCGTTTATTATCCATGCTATAATTGTATTGATTGGAAACTCAAATACATGTGTGGGTACATAGACAACACTGTGTCCCTAGTAAGCCTCTAGTTAACTAGCTCGTTGATCAAAAGATGGTGAAGGTTTCCTAGCCATGGACATGAGATGTCATTTGATAACGGGATCACATCATTAGGAGAATGATGTGATGGAGAAGACCCAAACTATAAACGTAGCCTATGATCGTGTTAGTTTATTGCTATTGTTTTCTGCATGTCAAGTATCTGTTCCTATGACCATGAGATCATGCAACTCACTGACACCGGAGGAATACCTTGTGTGTATCAAACGTCGCAACGTTACTGGGTGACTATAAAGATGCTCTACAGGTCTCTCCGAGGGTGTCTGTTGGGTTGGCATGGATCAAGACTGGGATTTGTTACTCTGTGTGACGGAGAGGTATCTCAGGGCCCACTCGGTAATACAACATCACAATGAGCCTTGCAAGCAATGTGACTAAAGTGTTAGCCACGAGATCTTGTATTACGGACCGAGTAAAGAGACTTGCCGATAACGAGATTGAACTAGGTATAGAGATACCGACGATCGAATCTCGGGCAAGTAACATACCGAAGAACAAAGGGAACAGCATACGGGATTAACTGAATCCTTGACATAGAGGTTCGACCGATATAGATCTTCGTAGAATATGTAGGAACCAATATGGGCATCCAGGTCCCGCTATTGGTTATTGACCGTAGAGGTGTCTCGGTCATGTCTACATAGTTCTCGAACCCGCAGGGTCTACACACTTAACGTTTGGTGACGATTAGTATAGTTGAGTTATTGTGTTGGTGACCGAAGGTTGTTCGGAGTCCCGGATAAAATCCCGGACATGACGAGGATCTCCGGAAGAGTCCGGAGGTAAAGATTGATATATGTGATAATAGTGTTTTGATCTCCGGAAGGGTTCCGGAATTCACCGGAAGGGGTTCCGGATGTTTACCGAAGTGTTCGGATGCAGCAACACTTTATATGGACCAAAAGAGTAAAGCCCACGAGGTATTGGAAAGTGCAAAAGGAAGTTTTGCTACTGCCTTAAGCGGTACTACCGCTGGTAAGATAGTACTACCGCGTAAGCCGTACTACCGCTTGTGTGAAGCAGTACTACCGCTCAAGCGGTACTACCGCTCATGAGCGGTACTACCGCTTGTACGCGGTACTGCTGGAATCCGAGTGGGACTCTTTCCATGCGGGCAAAACCGACCTTGTGGAGGCTTTCTCTCCAAGTTTAGACCCCAGGGCTCAACATATAAATAGAGGGGCAGGGCTAGCACACGGGATACATCAAGATTTCCCAAGCCGTGTGCCGGCAACCCTAACCCTCTAGTTCCTCCCGTCACAATCTCTGTAGTGCTTGGCGAAGCCCTGCAGAGATTGTTCCTCACCACCATCACCACGCCGTCGTGCTGCCGGAACTCATCCACTACTTCACCATCGCTTGCTGGATCGAGGAGGTGAAGGCGTCATCAAGCCGTACGTGTGTTGAATGTGGAGGTGGCGTCCGTTCGGCGCTAGATCGTGTTTGGATCGAGGGACGACTTGCGATTTGGATCGCGAAGACGTTCGACTACATCAACCGCGTTTTTTAACGCTTCCGCTTAGCGATCTCCAAGGGTATGTAGATTCACTCTCCCTCTCGTAGATGCTCATCACCATGGATAGATCTTGCGTGTGCGTAGGAATTTTTTTGTTTCCCATGCGACGTTCCCCAACAGGCACAGGCCATGAAATCCGAGATAGGATCCATGTATGAGAACAAAGTATGGACTTTGGTGGACTTGCCCGATGATCGGCAAGCCATTGAGAATAAATGGATCTTTAAGAAGAAGACAGACACTGATGGTAATGTCACCGTCTATAAAGCTTGACTTGTTGCAAAGGGTTTCCGACAAGTTCAAGGGGTTGACTACGATGAGACACTCTCACCCGTAGCGATGCTTAAGTCTGTTAGAATTATGTTAGCAATTGCTGCATTTTATGAAATCTGGCTAAAGGATGTCAAAATAGCATTCCTTAACAGGTTTCTTAAGGAAGAGTTGTATATGATGCAACCGGAAGGTTTTGTCGATCCTAAGGATGCTAAAAAGTATGCAAGCTCCAGCGATCCATCTATGGACTGGTGCAAGCATCTCGGAGTTGGAATATACACTTTGATGAGGTGATCAAAGAGTTATGGCTTTATACAAGTTTGTGGAGAAGCTTGTATTTACAAGAAAGTGAGTGGGAACTCTGTAACATTTCTGATAGTATACGTGGATGACATATTGTTGATTGGAAATGATGTAGAATTTCTGGAAAGCATAAAACGGTTGTTTGAAAGGAGTTTTTCAAAGGAAGACCTGGATAAAGCAGCTTACATATTGGGCATCAAGATCTATAGAGATAGATCAAGACGCCTGATAAGACTTTCACAGAGCACATACCTTACAAGTTTTTTTTTGAAGTTCAAAATGGATTAGTCAAAGAAAGGGTTCTTGCCTATATTGCAAGGTGTGAAGTTGAGTAAGACTCAAAGCCCGACCACGGTAGAAGAAAGAGAAAGGATGAAAGTCATTCCCTATGCTTCAACCATAGGCTCTATAATGTATGCCATGCTGTGTACCATACCTGATGGGTGCCTTGCCGTGAGTCTAGCATGGGGGTACAAGAGTGATCCAGGAGTGGATCACTGGACAGCGGTCAAGAATATCCTGAAGTACTTGAAAAGGACTAAGGAAATATTTCTCGGTTATGGAGGTGATAAAGAGTTTGTCGTAAAGGGTTACGTCGATGCAAGCTTTGACACCGATTCGGATGACTCTAAGTCGCAAACCGGATACGTATAGTGGAGCAGTCATTTGGAATAGCTCCAAGTGGAGCGTGGTAGCAGCATCTACAGAATGACATAGAGATTTGCAAAGTACATACGGATCTGAATGTGGAAGACCCGTTGACTAAAACCTTTCTCACAAGCAAAACATGATCAAACCCCGGAACTCATTGGGTGTTAATCACATAGCGATGTGAACTAGATTATTGACTCTAGTGCAAGTGGGAGACTGTTGGAAATATGCCCTAGAGGCAATAATAAAATGGTTATTATCATATTTCCTTGTTCATGATAAAGGTTTATTATTCAAGCTAGAATTGTATTGACCGAAAACTTAAATACATGTGTGGATACATAAACAAATACCGTGTCCTTAGTGAGCCTCTACTAGACTAGCTCGTTGATCAAAAATGGTTAAGGTTTCCTAACCATAGACATGAGTTGTCATTTCATAACGGGATCACATCATTAGGAGAATGATGTGATGGACAAGACCCAACCGTAAGCTTAGCACCAGATCGTTTAGTTTATTTGCTACAACTTTCTTCATGTCAAGTATCTGTTCCTTAGACCATGAGATCGTGCAACTCCCTGACACCGGAAGAATACTTAGTGTGTATCCAAATGTCACTTCGTAACTGGGTGATCATAAAGATGCTCTATAGGTATCTCCAAAGGTGTTTGTTGGGTTGGCACGAATCGAGACTGGGATTTGTCACTCCGTATGACGGAGAGATATCTCTGGGCCCTCTCAGTAATACAACATCATAAAGAGCTTGCAAGCAATGTGGATAATGGGTTAGTGATGGGATCTTGTATTACGGAACGAGTAAAGAGACTTGCCGGTAACGAGATTGAACTAGGTATGGAGATACCGACGATCGAATCTCGGGCAAGTAACATATCGCCGGACAAAGGGAATTGCATACGGGATTAACCAAATCCTTGACATCGTGGTTCAACCGATAAAAGATCTTCATGGAATATGTAGGAATCAATATGGGCATCCAGGTCCCGCTATTGGTTATTGACCGGAGAGGTGTCTCGGTCATGACTACATGATTCCCGAACCCGCAGGGTCGCACGCTTAACGTTCGTTGACGCTAGAGTAGTATTGGGATATTTGATGATTGGTAACCGAATGTTGTTCGGAGTCCCGGATGAGATCCTGTACATCACGAGGAGTCTCGGAATAGTCGAGAGGTAAAGATTTATATATAGGAAGTCATATTTTGCGTTCCGGAAAAAGGTGCAGTTTTTTTCGGTATTGTACCGGGAAGCTTCCAGAAGGTTCCGGAGGATTCCGGAGGGGTCCGGAAGTCCACAATTGGGTCCACCATGTCCCAAGGGCTGGTATAAGCTGAGGGGAGGCACCCTGGCCTTATTGGGCTAGGCGCACCAAGTCCTCAAAAGCCCGTGTGGCTAGGGAAGGGAAAAAAATTGGAGTCCTAGTAGGAATAGGATTGGACTTGGAGTCCAAGTCCTCCCCCCCTTGGCTGTGCCCTAGGGCTTGGAGGGGCTGTTCCCCACGCCCCTCCACCTATATATATAGAGGAGGGGGCGCCCCAAACAATACACCAGCCCCTGGGCGCCTCTCTCTCTCCCGTTACACCACCGCCTCGTCCCGACGACGCTTAGCGAAGCGCTGTCGGTGCTCCACCACCACCATCACCACCACGCCGTCGTGTTGGTTGTGATCCCATCTACTTCTCCTCTCCCTCTTGCTGGATCAAGGAGGAGGAGATGTCATCAAGCCGCACGTGTGCTAAACTCATAGGTGACGTCCGTTCGGCACTAGATCGGTTGGATCATGATCGGATCGCGAAGAGTACGACTACATCAACCGCGTTATATACGCTTTCGCTTTCGATCTACGAGGGTACGTAGACACACTCTCCTCTCTCGTTGCTATGCTTCTCCTAGATAGATCTTGGGTGTTCGTAGGAATTTTTTTGATTTTCATGCTTCGTTACCCACACTACACCACGACACTACATCCCCGACAAACAAGTTTGTTGGGAAAACAACGTCCAAGGACAAACGGTCGGTCGGGGAAGACTATTGCCGACCGATGCTGTCTGTTGGCGAAAGTCCAGACGGGAAAGCCTTTTCCCGACCGACATATCTTTGCCGACCGACCATTTGATGGCTATCGAAAGTATTACCGACCGGTAGTCTGTTGGCCCTACCATGAACTTTTCCCGACCGAGTGTCTGATGGCAAACTTTCCCGACCGACTGTTTGACGGCATTATATTTACCGACCAACTGTCTGTCGGCCCTGCCATGAACATTTCCCGACCAAAAGTAGGATGCTGTTTTGTTTTGCCAACCAATAGTTCGATAGCGTTTTGTACAGCCGAGCAATATATTAATAACAAGCCATTATTTGGCATCTGGTTTACCAAACACTATCAATCATGTCGCATATCTCACTACAATACGGTATCAATCAAGTTACACTAACTTGCATGTACTCCCAATATATTAAACTAGAACCAAAGAGGAATGACATATTATTAATTCTCATAAGTAAAGGTAACTAACTAAAAGGAGGAAACATTGTTTCAATCACCAGGACACCCGATAGGTTTACAAAATGATAGATCCATGTCTGAGGATTCATTGTTTGCTCCATTACACAAATACCCAGCTGACAAGACACCATATAGGTTTATGAAATGATACCTAAAAGACACATTGTTTTTGCTCGATTACACAAAATGTCTAGATGGCGCAAACTGCCATCTTCATGGTTCATACCCGCTCCTCTTGTATGTCTTTCCTACAAAGGATAAAAAAAAGTCACGGGTGAATTCATGCACTCATAGACAATGAAAAAAAAACAATAATAATTATATGAAGCATCATTGGAAAAAACAACCGTAGGATTTTAGTGTTATACAAAACAGGGCAAGTTCAGCAAAATGCCAAAGCATGTTCTAATTAGAATATGTGATGTGTCCAACATGATAAAACATCAATGCCACTCTGACCCACCATGCAGCATGTATCAATCTCCTCAAGCCGCAGACCATGAAGTATATTTCATGGAGAAGGGCCATATGCATCATCTGGCCACAAGGCAAAAGTTTAGTATGTCGAGACGTCCAATTATTGGGAGCAACACATCCACGGATGGGTACACGGAACTCATTTTTGTAGAAAAGACTGCACTAGTTTTCTTTCCTTTTCTTCTCTAGGCTCGAGAATACTACGTATACACTGCACTACACTAGACGACAATAAATTAGGCAAAATGATAACTATCTAATACACAGCTAGGAGTTTCAGTGATGGATTGCCGCATGGCCTGGAAAATGCATTGTGAAAAACCCACGTACATCAGGAGGTTATACATGCTTTCCCTATGTTAGAAATGGATTTCAAGGACTCCATTTGGTGTACACATACATATAGAAGAATCTATTCGCAATCATTTCTAAACACAGTACTAAGCACATGAGGACCTGAAAATACTAATCAAAAAAGCATCTAAACTTTGACTGCAAAACGATGTGGGCTGTCCCGTGGGTGTTGGCCTGTTGGGGCAGGAAGACCATGTAGGCTCCGTTCGGAGCACAGTTTTGTAAAACACCGGAAAGCAAAATCATACAGGAATAGGAAGCCCAGCTAGCTGCGAAACGGAGGAACCGAAATATAGGCAGGCCTACGTTCGGCTATGACTGGAAAGCAGAGGAAACTTTTCTAATGAGAGGTAGTCTTTCAAATATTTTAATTCGCAGGCCTACGTTCGGCTATGCCTGCAAATTTCCTTTGAAGCGAACAGGCCCGTAATTCTAACAGTTGGGCTTGCTATGATCCAAACTGACAGAGGAACATGTGGACAGTGTTAGAGAAGATATATTCGCTTCTCTGGTTAATTTTGGTGTTCTTAGATTATGCGAGCAAATGTAATATTCATGTGCACAAACTACAGTGTTATCCATATGAAGTTCATCCACAACCATACGCATGATGAGTTGTGGCAATTGGGGGCAGACGTAGGCACGATATAGTAGTGGCAAACCAGGATATAGGTTCCATTCGTTTCATCCATAACTGTACATTTAAATTTCCATGGATTGTCAGTAGTGACGACAATTCACATGCAATACACTATCTAAAAACTGCAAATACACTAGGAATCCTACTTGCTTGAATCTGGCTGCATAGCAAATGGAGTACTAACAAATGAATGTGAAGTACAAGCACTAAACTAACAACCAAGTTCTTCAGATTCTGCAGATTGAAGTCTGATAACAAGGCATAACAAATAGATAATATGCCTAAAAATCGATAGCTTTAGTGTATTATATGAACTTCATAATCCCATGCATGGCAACGACCACCAGGAGCACCATAGACACCACCCAAGGAGGCTCAGGAGGTGGCTGAGATGACTGGATCAATGGTAAGAGAATTCAAGAGAATATAAACACAATGATTAAAACAATTTAAAGGTAAATTTGTGTATATTCACAAACTAAAGGTGAGTACCAGCAATTGTTTTTGTCTGTTCAGCAACAACTTCCATGGTTGATCCAGCTTCTCGCTGCTTAAGAGTCTCACCAACACATTTAATGACCTTCAAGACCTTGAGTGAGTGCATATGCAACTTTCTCGCCAACAAACTGCCATAGAAAACTCTAGATCAGTCAAGTAATTGCAATATTTTCTTTAGAAAACAGTATCAACTGCAGTGCATTATCCACCAAATACTGCGGGAAATCCCCTTTAGATCATGATCAATTACTTCACAATTTGGTTACACTGGAAGAGAATTAAAGAAAAGATGAGTCTTAACTAGTTAACTACATTGTAGGTTTATCTTACAATAGTAGTATATCACAGTTTGGTTGTTCGCCCTATTTGAGAATGGAAATGTGCCTGAATTACAAATACATGGTATGATGTCAACAGATATGAACTGCAGCATACCTGACTTGATTCTCCCATGAAGCTGAATGACCCAGGGAACACCAAGGTTGGCAAGCATCTCAACACCGTATCAGCAACAGATTTTGAACCAACATATAAGTTGAATGCATGGGGAATGAACCAAACAGAAATTAATGCACATAAAAACCGAAGGAACAAATCTAACACCAATACTGAATGTGTAAAGAAATTGAAGGAAAAATAGTTTGGAAGTTGCGTGATATCTTGGCGCCACACTTCCTACAGTATGCAATATGATAGAAATGATAATGCATCTCACAACAGTGTTGAAAACTAAATAGTACAATTAGCTTTGCCTAAGAACCACCAAACAAAACACCAGGTCCAATGATAAATTACATGAGTCACTTGTTTAGTACATAGACAAGATTTGGAAAAAATAAGTGCATGGTCACCGTGTTATAATGACCATTATGCTAGGTGGCACCCCACCCACGAGGAAACACAACAACAATCCTTCTAATAAGTTCATGCTACAACTGCAAGGATCACTAAGCAGTCAAAGAGCAACAATCCCCAACTTCTCGATGGCTCAATATAACACAATTCAAGGCACATGGATAACAATTTTACTGTGCATTCAACTAGTACCAAAAAAATGTTAGTTCCGCTGAATACAAAAACAGCATGTAGGAAAACCAGAGGGGATCTACTTCTGTTATATGACAAAACTAGAGTTGAACAAAATTCAGGGAAGGTGATACATCGATTATTTGCCAAAGACTAGTTCGGTTCAGAGTGTAGCATTGACTGTTCTTTAGAAAACATATTAGCCTTCTGACAAAAAAAATATTGGAGTTAGACTTGTCAAATCATTAGCACATGCATACGTAAGGTAAGAGAGTGCCATGGTCTAACAAAACAAGTGCAGACTAACAAGTTGGCACTGTCTATTAGCCTCAGGAAATTCATCCACACTCAGCTGACGCCTCTCCCTCCCTCCCTCCCTCCCTCCCTCTGTCTAGACCAAGGACCCCTTTCTCCCTCTCTCTGCTGATGGAATTGCAAAGAATTCTAAACTGAATTTTCAAAAATATGGAAGTTCATTGGATCGATTTGAAAGGAGAATGCAGGCACTACCAAGCATGCAGCGGATCCATAGGATTGAAAAAGAGACAATCCCAAAAAAACTACCTGTAGTCGCTGCAGGGCGAGGTGATGCAGAACGAGTCGTCGTCGTCCTCATGGTCGGCGTCATCGCCCTTGTGGGTGGGTTCATCATCTTGGTTGTTGTCGCCGTTGAGGTCCTCGTCCTCTCCTCGTCATTCTACTGCTGCTCCAAATTGAAGCACACATGCATCATACACACATACAAGACCAAATATGATTTGAAATAGATAGAACCAAAGTGCAACTATCGTACTATATACATGACATCATAAGGAACCAGAGTTATATCACAAGTAGTCCTACACAAGAACCTGCAGTCCAGTGGCATCAAGCACTAAACCTGTAAACCAAACCTCATCACACACCCACCCACCTAGTTTGGTTTTACAACCAGCAACATAGAAACGAACTAGGCTACAAGAGAGCAAACAGATTCCTTGAAAAGAAAAGCTAATGTCTGGACATTATGGATCATAAACCAATTCTTTTTGTTTGACAGCCACAACTAGCAGTAAATGGTTGAAACAAATCATGCGAAAATTAGTCCGGATATAAAAAACCCAGCAAAGATAATAGCTAGTGCCACTGTCTAGAGGCATGTAGTGGTCGAAGGCGCAGCCACTGGGAGAAAGGTAACGCAGCAGGCAGAGAGCCACCACCGGGATGAATGCGTAGTCGCCGAGAGTGAACAACCACCAGTCAGAACGAGCCTCTGCCCATAGCGCGAGGGCAGGTGCGGCGGTCTGGCTGCAACAAAATGGCATGGCAGTGTGGGTCGTCGCATGCGGCGGGTGGGGGATGAAAGGAACAGTGCTGCGGCCATCGGCCGCCGACGCGTGGGGCGGACGAAGGGATGGCGGATCTGCGCCGTATGGGCTGCTAGCGCTCCGTGCGGAGGAGGCGCGCGAGAGGGGCGAGCCTTCCATGGCTACACGCGCCTAGATCGACGACCGCGTACGTACCTTCACTTCGGGGTGGAGCTCGACTGCTTCATGCATTCGAATCGACGGGTGGTGAGACCTTCCTTTGGATCGGAGCGGCGAGATCTTCCTCCACTTCGGGGCAAAGCTCGATCTGAGGGAGAGGAGTGGAGGAAGAGGATGGGAGCCGCCGTCGCCGCTCAGATCGGGAGAGAAACGGATAAGGGAGAGGGGGCAGAGAGATAGCAGAGAGATTAGGGTGGACTGTGGGGACGAGGGGCCGGAAAAAAATGGATGGGCTTCGCGCGCTTAGTTTCCCGGGCACGCGCGCGGATATTTTCGGCGGCCCAGTTGGTTACCCACGGTCGGTCGGCATTATTTGCCGACCAACAGTTTGATAGTACTACAATTTTTACCGACCCATAGATTGACGCTATATGTTTCAGAATTCCCGACCGACTGTTGGTCATCGCATCTGAGTATTACCGACCGATAGTTTGATAGAAGTTGTCCCGACCGACAGTCCGTCGGCAAAACTAAGTTTTGCCAACACACGTCAGTAGGGAATTTGGTGTCGTGGTGTAGTGCCATCACCATCAGGATGGGATGTATGTTATGAATATTGATGGTAATATGATACATCCATAACACTGACGCTAAATGTCGCAAGACTAAAAGAATACCACATATGTATGGCATTGCATTTGGTCACATTGGAGAAACCCGCATGGAGAAATTCCATAATGATGGATTTTGAAGTCATTTGATTATGAATCATCTGACACTTGCAAACTTTCGTCCGAAAAGTGAAGTGACTGAAATACCGTTCATAGGCCATAAGGAATGAGCAACAAACTTATTGGTGATCATACATTATGATGTGTGTAGTCCGATAAATGTTGTTGCTAGTAGTGGATTTATCTATCTTCAGAAATGACTCAAGTAGATATATGGATATTTACTTGATGAGACGTAAGTCTGAATCTTTTGAAATCATTCAAAAGGTTTTCAAAATGAAGTAGAAATTATTGTTAACAAGAAAATTATGTTTCTGCAAACTAGATTGCAGAAAGGAATTTTTGAGTTACAAGTTTAGCGAATGTCTAATGAGTTGTGAAAAGAGTTTCATAACTTACTCCTCCCGGAACACCACTGTGAGTGGAATGTCTGTGAAGATGTATTCAAACTATTTATGACATGGTAAGATCAAAGATGACATAAATCAATTAGCCATTATCCCTTTTAAAGTAATGCTTTTAGAGACTGCGGTTTTTACACTGAAAAGAGCGCCATCAGATCTGTTGAAATGACGCCATGGTATGGTAAGCCCAACCATGCTTTGTCTTTTCTTAACATTTGGAATATGTGGATTGTGTAAAATATTTACAAACCTATTCCAAATCAGACAAGTGCTACTTTGTAGGTTATCCTAATTTATTGGGCATTCCTCCCTCACTGTACCGAGGCAAAAATGTTTGCCACAAAGAACGGTGTGATTTTGAAGAAAATGTTTCTTGCAAAAAGGTGAGTGGGAGGACAATGCAACTCGACGAGATAACAGTATCTTCGTCATCAGGTCAAAGAAAAGAAACCTTGGAAGCAATTCCAGAGTTTCCTACTACGACTGATACGGAAGTCTCTACAATAAAATGTATGGACTTCGGTCGAACTTGCAACTGAACCACGTAGGCAAGACTCGTGCAAACCTCTCAGGTGCGCTAACGAGATATTGTTGTTGGACAACAGTATACCTACGATACACAAGGAAGCGATGATGGGCCCTGACTCTAGAAGTGGCTAAAAGGCAATATAATCCGAGATAGTTTCCATATAAATGATTCAAGATTATATCTTGATAAACCCTTCGGAAGACTTAGAGTCTAACGAATGTTAATGGAACTATAAACTGATATGGATAAAATGTTTTATCCATAAAGCTCGACTTGTTGCAATAACAAATTCAAGGAATTGACTACGATGAGATTGTCTCACCGTAGCGATGCTTAAAGTCAGATCGGGTTAAACTAGCAATTAATACATATTTCAAATCTTGAGATATGATACATGGATGCCAAAAGGATTTCCATGTGATGGAAATACAACCTAGGACTTGCATGTGATACAGTCCGAGGTATTTTGTCAATCCAGAGGATGCTAGTGAATGTGCAAACTTCAGACTTCCAACAATGGACAGAAAGAGCAAAATGGAGTTGGAATCTTCGTTTTTGATGAAATAGTCAAAAGAATTTGATTTCATCAATGGATAACGAAGATGCTTGTGGTTACAAGAAAGTAAGTGGGAGCATAATAATATTTCTAAAAACCTTGTGTGCTTGACACATTGTTGATTGGAAATAATATAAATTTCTTGACACGAATTAGGACTTCATTGAAAATAGTTTTTCGATGGAGTGCTTGGGCTAAGTAGCCTTGATATTAGGCATAATTATCTACGAGATAGAATTGCCTGATAGGGCTAAGCCTAAATACATATTGACAAGATGCTAAAACAGTTTAGCATTAAAACGCCAAGGAGTGATTCTTGCCGAAGTCACATGGAAAGAGTTTTGCAAGACTCGGTGTCCCAAAACACTGATGAGCAAAATACATGATGGAGATTCCACAAACTCTTGTGTTTGGATTAATCATGTATTCCATGGTATGTAAAACAACCAGATATGTCCGATACTCCCAAGTTGTTGCGAGTATAGATACCAAAGTGATCAAAGTACTGATCATGGGACACCATTGAAAAATGTCATTGAGCACTAAAGTAGCACTGATGACATGTTTTCTCGCAAGCAGAGATTATGAAGTGCTCGTTGTAAGTAATTACATCGATATGGTCTTCATCAATACTCCATGCAATTTTTGATTTAAGTTAAGGGTTTTGTGTAATACACGATATGGTGGCACGGTAGTTGGAAATTGTTCCAAACAGGTTACTGTGGCGAATTTCTATAACAAAGGCTAAGTATGTTGATGCTTTGGAAGCGACAAAGAAGATGTTGAATCATATAGTTCATTCATGAACTTAGTATGGTTCCAAGAAGGCTTTGGTCAATGGGACACTATTGTAGATAGTTGCTCCATAGCTCAGTCTGAGGAATCAAGGTTCGACCAGTGATTCACATATATATAAAGCCAAGTCCACACAAAATATGAATTTTGTGAAAGCGTGAAAACGCGAGGACATGCAAAGATACACACGGAACTGAAGTTGTCAGATCCGTTGGACACCAGGCTATACCACAAGCGAATCATATTTTACACCGGTATGCCATAGGTGTAAAGTGTTTTGGCATTGACTAGATTATTGACTCTAGTGCAAGTGGGAGTCTGTAGGAGATATGCCCTAGAGGCAATAATAAATGTTATTTTTTATCCCCATGTTCCTAATTAAGTTTATATTCTGTGCTATAACTGCTATGGTTCTCGAGTCTGCAATAACCACGAGGCTCGGAGGAAGACTCATATGCACGTGTGGAATAATAAATGGTAAAATGTATTCCTAGTCTAGCCTCTAAGACTAGCTCAAGTGTTGCATGATGGTTCTGTTTTCCTGATCATGGGCATGACTATGCTGGCAACTTTGAGGGCACATTGTTAGAAGAACACTTGTGTTGAATCGACCCGAATTGATGTTATGCTCTGAGATCCATTCGTCACAAGTTAATGGTTAATAACACAGAGAAAGTTTACGTTTGCATAATTCCTTAGACCATGAGAGTATCGAGTTTCTTCATGCTTGATTCATGAACTTTGGGGTTTGTTAAACGTCATCCGTAACTGGGTGGCTATTACGACGGCTTACGTGTTCATGGGAAAGTATGTCAAGTAACTTGATAGCTCAAGATTGGGATTTGCTCCTCCGGCGATGGAGAGATATCTCTGGGCCCTCTCGGTGTTACGGTATCCACCATCGTCTGGCCAGACACAATGTGATTTGATCACAGGGATGCCGAAACATGGGAACGAGAAAAGAGAACAAAACCGGTAACGAGGTAACTAGCATAGTGGACAAGTTGTTGATCCACGGGGATGCCGATAAAACTCACCTCGGGTATTTGTAACATATCGCGAAGCAACAGGAATAGCACACGGCAACTGGAGGTTCACTCGAATATTTATTCGTGTGGGTATAGGGGTCAATATGGGTGTCCACGGCTCCGATGTTGATCATTGATCGGAAAGAGTTCCGGTCATGTCTATACTTCACCGAACCTATAGGGTCACACACTTAAGGGTCATCTATCTGCTGAATACTAGACAGGGAGTCTAAGAGAAAGTCACCGGAAAAGTTTCGGAGACAACGGAAGAGTTCCAGAGAGAGAACACCGGAATAGTTTTGGTAAAACCGAAAAGTTGTTTCGGAGTATACAATTAAGTCAAATTGGTTTCGGCACACGCCTGGAAATTCTTAGAGGGTGCCAAAATTGTTCTGGGAACTTCTGGGATTTTTCCGGAGAAAAAACCCGGAAATGTTCCGGAGCTGCCGGAACCGCTTTGGTTGCTTTTCGCAGATGCAAATCACTAATCCGGAATTGTTTCGGAACACGTCCAAAATTATTTTAGTGGGTACTGGAATTATTCTAAGACCTATAGAAATATTTTCGGATTTAACGGCCGCAGAAAAATGTTTCCGTGAATAGTGAAAAGCACTTTTTGGTGGCTTCTTGGAGAAGCCGCCTTTGAGGTTATTTTGGTACTCTACCCCTTGGGCTTGGCTTATAAATAGGGGTGGAGGGGGTTGCCCAAAATCACTCTTTCTCTCATACATTATGCCATGCAATGATCTGGCTTCTTCTCTCCCTCACACAAAATAGTTTCGTAGAGCCGAAAGGTTGTCTGGGTTCCGGTGGGAACTAGTTCTGGACGGCGAAGTCTTGCCAGATAGATGACACCGTATGTGTGCAACCCCATAGAGAGGTCGTAGGTTCGATCTTTTTGCCCGAGGGGCTGTTCGAGAGTGCCTCCCGAGGGCTGTCCGAATGACCGTCCGAGTTTTGAGGGTCCTCCCGGAGGGCTGTCCGTGACACCGTCCGAGGGACTGTCTGACCGCCTCCCGGAGGGCTGTCCGTGGGGCAGACGAGGGAGTACATCCTCGCGGTTGGGAGGTTGTAAATCCTAGCTGCGGGGATCTACACAGACGATCTACATCGACTCTACTTCCGCTGCGCTACGAGTCGGTAACGATCGGATTGAAACCATGTATGCAGTCTTCATAGTGGTCCTGGGCTGGTGCGTAGGTCGGAATTTTTTTGTTTTCTGCTGCGTTCCCCTACAGTTGCCTGCAAAGGAGTCATGATGAAGATGAGTTACAAATTTCGAGCTAATGGTGGTCTACAATTCTGAATTACTTACATGACTGCCGCCGGTTTGGCTCGGGATTTGGCATGCAGATCTTCGTCAAGATCCAAGAGAGAGGAAACCTACCTCAAAGGAAGAGGTGATTACCTCGCTGCTGGCACGTAGCTCAAGGATGATCGCACCCTTGCTGACTACAACATCACTACAAGAAATATGACAACTTGCGACCATCAATATTGGTCACTGAATGGTTGTTGTTTTTCACTTGTGACCTTTTTGTGACCAAAAACAGTTGGTCAAAAGCTGGCCGTCTTTAATGAAACTTAACGACCTTCACTGTGATATGGTCGTAGACGGTTACGACCAAAACAAATGGTCATAGATTCTACGACCAATTGTTTTGGTCACTGGCAACCCGCCCACACCACGTCAGATCCAACGTGGCAAGCTGACGTGGCAAAATTTTGACGAAACGAAATGGTCGTAGATTAGAATCAGCCCAGTCCAGTTCAACCGTCTATATGGGCCGAGCCCAGTTCAACAAATTTATGTTTTTTCCGTGGTCAACTAAATGGGCCAAGCCCAATTTTACGGCCCTTTTCTCTTTTGGGCCCTTTCCTTTTTCTAGTAAATTTCTTTTTTTTGTTAGCCTTTTCATTTTGTTTTTTGTAACTTTCAGCAGAATTATTATTATTTTCACTGTTTAAACTAAAATAAACAATTCCACAACAACATCATCAGTTGGGTTGTAGCCTTTTCAGGCGCAGTACAACTTTAAGCATAGAAAATTGGAAAACAGATATTTAACCCATATATATTATTGAGAAATTTTCATAATTTTGCTATCAAAGCAGCATGTACACAGGAATACAATTTTGCTGTCAAAGCAACATTTCAAACGTACATCTTCATGACATCGTACATAAAAAAACAGCAATAAAAAGATTACAATATGCCATATGGCTCAGATCACATAAAACATGACATCCAGGTTCAAATGACCCCGGCAACGAAAAAAGATCACCAGCACAGCATACAATCTGCACATTCAAAGAGAACAAACTATATGTCAAAAGATAACTGAGCAGAAAATAGCCTCTAAAAGAAAGCAGATAGTATACTCAGTAATTACTACAGATTTGCTCACTCGATACACACACAGTTTGCATATACTTTTGGAAGGAACTGCAGATTCAAGTAAACTGCAGAGTTATATCAAGACCAAGATACCTGACGGTAGGCAATCTGCAAGTTGGCGACGGACACACATGCTCCAGGGCCATGATCTTGCATGCACAACATCTCACATTCAAGTCCAGGAAAGGAGGAAGGACGAGCGATTTGCGGCGAGCTATATACCTGCTTGAGCTGTCCTGAAGGATACGCATTCCTGAAGGACACAAAAAGTAGAGGTATTATTTTGGACAACATTGTAGGCTATTAACGTAAAAGAAGTTGTTATCAGGTTAAGCCTCTTTAGTTTAGTGATCATTTACTCATACAATTTTTCACCAAGGATTGCACTAGTACGTCATGATTCAGTTGAGATCTACTAAACTACATCATCATAGGAACAACAGGTAGTTTTAGATCATAAAAACTAATGTTCCACGCATAGTCTTAGCGCTCCATCAAAGAATCAGCTAAATTTGCTCTCAAGCATACAAACAAAGTTTAGGGAAAACCAAAAATGAACAAGCACTTATTGTGCAGGACACATAGCTATTTCATAAGCACTCAGTGTGGATATGTCTGCTAAATGTATTGTGCACAAAAAGGTGAGGCTCCCAACAGCCCAATATAATGACTACTACAGTTCAGATTTTGATAATAAAACTGACATGTGTAATCATATAGCTAATAAAATACATGGCACAATATGAGTACATCTCCAAACAGCCAATAAATCTCATAGTACCACAAGGACATGCACTGAATAAACATATACAAAGTTCAAACTGAATAAACATATGCATGATATTGTCCTGTAGATGAAAGAAGGACAACATCTATAAGGTTAGGAGGCTAGTAGCAGCCTAGCAGGCTAGTAGCAGAAGCATTCAAACAACTAGAGAAGCACAGTATGAAGCAGCGGCACAAGCATTCAAAGAGCAGCAAGCCAGCAGGCAACATCCATCAGACCAGTAGCTTAATGGAAGAAAAATCTGAAGAATAAAAGATGAAGAGGTTGAGGAAAGATGAGAGGCTGCTGGGTTGCCTGCGAAGCTGCGACTGCGAGGCTAGCAGGCTTGGACTGTCACATGTCATATCTTATAAACTTAGGCAAGTGTTCTCAGGTTATCCTTAACATCATGCACTAACTTGGGTAATTAGCAGCAAACAATACATATCAGTACAAGGCTAGGCAAGATAATAAAGACTTGGGAAAAGATAGCAGAGTTAAAAAAATGATACATGCCCTTGAAGAGAGGGCAGTGTCAAGCGCGGCCACGAACATAGGCATTAGCCGCACCCACGACCCCTGGACACTCTCACAACCGAAGAGGAGGTGCCTTGCATATGGCCACCTTCGAGTCTGCGAGAGAAAGAACGAGGTGAAGGTCAGTACGCATCAAGGATGCTGCTGTTCTGGGTCAAGCTAAGTCAAGGGCATAAGAGATTTTAGTCAACAAAAATTAACATCTGAACATCTTACACAAACTATCATCATTTATAAATAATACAAAACAAATATGCAAACAACTGTACAATGGTTGAGTGCTCATACTTATATTATATCAGGCAATAGCATTTAGCAATAGTGATGATCAACTACACTATTTGGCTATCATGAAAAATTAATTTTCAAGATGCAGAAAGCTTATTTACAATAGTTTGGGTTTTAAAATTTGTCATCTTGAAGCATCACACTAGCAAATGATAGGAAAGATCACAGGAAATAGGACTGCCCTGATCAAGTATACATAAGCATAAAAAAGTTCAAACAAGCTCATTCTGCATTTTATTTTTCAATGTGATACACAATAAGCATAAGTAACCACTAGGAAAATAACTTGCTATCTACAGGCCCTATTATCGGCAACAAGAACATTAGGGAAGGAAGAACAGTATATTTCCAATGCAATCTGCTTAGACAACCACAACTTATTTAAACAGTACCACAACTTTTGTAAATGAAGGTGTGAACACATCAACAATGGCTATAAGGGTGCAAAACAGGGATAGCTAATCGCCAACAACATGTATAATTCGGAGCGTACTATGCAACACAAGGACATTTCCATGACACATAAGAAGCTGAACCTAAAACAGCGCATGGTAAATGTTAGAGAACTCATATGCTGAACTCAATCACTTTGCTGTATTAATACATGCACATCAAGTAATAAGAGTGGTGCTCTGTTCTTACCACAGCGGCACAAGCGAGATGCTGCTCGATTCGCCATGCTCCTTCACAAGATTCGACCAGTAGCATGCATCCTCGAAGGTCATTCGACCAGCAGCAGCAAGCGAGATTTGGAACCTTCCATTCCATGGCGTCGTCCTGGTGGGGAAGAAGGAGCAGAACACGAGCAGCATCCATGGCAGAGCGGTAGCTAAGAGGAGTAGGCAGAGCAGAGGAGGGAGCAGCAGCAGCACCGGAGCAACCTGCACACAAAACAAACAAACAAACAAACGCAGGAATCAAAAGTGGGGAGACGAAGAAACAGAGAAGAGAATGGATTCATGCCTTGCACACCCACCATGGTCGGAGATCCGCGGTCGCCGTGGTCGGGCTCGCCGGAGATGGCCGGCTGCCGGCTCGCGCGCGCCATGGAGGTCGAGGAAGAACCGAGCTCCGGTCCCCACTGAGAGAAGGTGATTGCGGATCCGCCACCGCGCCGTCGTCGCCCCATCTCCATCCATCCATTGGTGGGTGGGTGAGGGGCTAGGGTTTCGGGCCTCATCCGCCCATGGGTCGGTCGGACCTGAGGGAGGGAGAGCTGAGGAGCGAGGGAGGGAGGTCGTCGGTGGTGATGGGGTTGGGGGAGACGGTCGCCGGTGGGGGTGGGGTTGGGTGTCGGCGGCGGGATTGGAGATGAATCAGGGGTGGGGAGAGGAGGAGCTCGAGTGGATCTGCGGCCAGGGAGTTGAGGGGAGGGGAGGTGGCGCCGGCGCCGGCGGTGGAGTGGAGGCCGGGGCCGGGGTTGGGGTCGCTGGGCGGTGAGCAAGCCAACCGTGGTCGCTGGGCGGCGACGCCTCTCTCTCCGGCGAGGCTGAGGCGGGTGGTGGTTGATCTGTTGTGTGAAGTCGAACAGGAGGGGCGGGGTGGAGGAGAGCAGGGGCCAGCGGAAGGGAGGGGGTGTTGGGGCTGGGGGAGAAGGTGGCGGCGGCGGAAGGGAGGGACTGCGCCATTGATCTGAATCGGGGGAGAGGATGAGAGGGGATAGGAGTTAGGGTTTGAGCGATGAGAGGGAAGCTAGGGTGAGGGAGATGAGGGCTGCCATCGGATCCGGGAGTATCCGACGGTGTTTGATGCATGATCCGCGTGAGATGCCCACGGACCAATCAGAACACAGTAAACACTTTGAAGACGTTATGACCATCTAAATTGGTCGTAATTGATTAAAAATAAAAAGAATTCACAAGAAAAGCATTTTCTATTTTTCGAGTGTCAAAGATGGTTTTTTTTGTGAAGGACCTGCCAAATATTGTGCACAAGGGTGCATCTTGGAATGGGAAACAATGTTGCCTAAGGAAGTTTTCATTTTCTTTGGACGAAAATTTCATTTCCATTTTCCGAGTGTCCAAAATGAGTTTTTTTGTGAAGGACCTACCATATAATTGTTGCAAAATTGGACCAAATCAATTTTCTAAAATATTAGGCCATATTTAATGTACAATTGATCAAATGGTTGCGTGTCAAAAGCTTTGATCCACCTCTCGTGAAAAAGACAAATTTCCGCCGATTTAGTTGGAAGCGGGTCAAATTTGAACTGCAGCTGCCTCATAGTTTGCTCTTTATTTTTTCCAAAAATCATTTCTAGGTACATAAGTATCTATTTAATCAGAAAAACACCAAAAGTTTTCCAAGATTCAACCACTAGCTAGGAACGGTCATGCCCGCCGTTTTGACCGCATTTTGAAATGGGCATGAAAATTTCAAAAAAAAATTGAAAAATTGAAAAACCTTCGCATTGTGTCATTATATGTGACCAAGTTACCAGGAAAAATAATAAACTTGTAATACGGCAATTATTTTAAAAAAGTGTTCTCAGAAATGAGCTATCACGTGTGAAGATTCATGGCTTTCAAGCCAAATGATCAATCTTATGGCCACATTCATGGCATAGTTTGTTCAAATTATCTCATATTGTGCAGAAGAGTGCATCTTGGAATGACAAACAATGTTGCCTAAGGAAGTTTTCATTTTCTTTAGACGAAAATTTCATTTTCCATTTTTTGAGTGCCCAAAATGAGTTTTTTTTGTGAAGGACCTACCATATATTTGTTGCAAAATTGGACCAAATCAATTTTCTAAAATATTAGGCAATATTTAATGTACAATTGACCAAATGGTTGCGTGTCAAAAGCTTTGATCCACCTCTCGTGAAAAAGACAAATTTCCGCCGATTCAGTAGTAAGCGGGTCAAATTTGAACTGCAGCTGCCTTATAGTTTGGTCTTTATTTTTTCCAAAAATCATTTCTAGGTACATAAGTATCTATTTAATCAAAGAAACACCAAAAGTTTTTTAAGATTCAACCACTAGCTAGGAACGGTCATGCCCGCCGTTTTGACCGCATTTTGGAATGGGCATGAAAAATTCAAAAAAAATCAAAAAATTGGAAAACCTTCGCATTGTGTCATTATATGTGACCAAGTTACCAGGAAAAATAATAAACTTGTAATACGGCAATTGTTTAAAAAAAGTGTTCTCAAAAATGAGCTATCATGTGTGAAGATTCATGGCTTTCAAGCCAAATGATCAATCTTATGGCGACATTCATGGCATAGTTTGTTCAAATGATCTCATATTGTGCAGAAGGGTGCATCTTGGAATGGCAAACAATGTTGCCTAAGGAAGTTTTCATTTTCTTTTGAAGAAAATTTCATTTTCCATTTTTCGAGTGCCCAAAATGAGTTTTTTGTGTGAAGGACCTACCATATATTTCTTGCAAAATTGGACCAAATCAATTTTCTAAAATATTAGGCCATATTGAATGTACAATTGACCAAATGGTTGCGTGTCAAAAGCTTTGATCCACCTCTCGTGGAAAAGACAAATTTCCACCGATTCAGTAGGAAGCGGGTCAAATTTGAACTGCAGCTGCCTTATAGTTTGCTCTTTATTTTTTCCAAAAATCATTTATAGGTACATAAGTATCTATTTAATCAGAGATACATGGTGTGGTGGCGAGACGTCGAGGTTTGGACGGTGGTCGAGGGCCCCAACTCCAGAGCGCGTAAACTGGCATGCCAGCCGCGTGGTCACCGTGTGACCGTGGCGTTGCCACGCGTTCTGGGCGGCCTAGGCATGTCTGGTGGGTTGGGCACTCCCCCGGTAGGTGTTAGGAACAAGAATACAACAGAAGAATCTCGCGAGGAGATTGAACTAAGCTCAAACATGAATTAGCAGCCAAGTTTTTGATTAGCGGTGGGGGAAATTCACATGGCCAATGGGCCTGAGTTTTGGCTGAGGATGATCATCTACTAAGGAGACTGTCTTGGCAAATTTGCAGCTCAAATGGAGGAGCCTAGGTGGCACTTGCTTTGCAAAGTACCCCACTGGACAGAAATATGGATGTTGAAGCTGGGCTCAAATTAATGAATGGATTGAGCTAAAAATTGGTGGAGGATGGTCATTTGGGCATAGGAAAGCACTGTAAAAATTTGATACCATTTGGACATGCCAAAGTGGTACTTCTTTCACAATGCTCTTCTCTGGACAGAAACTTGGGAAAATTAGTGAGAGAAATTGGCTAAATGAAATGAGCTCAAATTTGGTGGAGGGGAGTTATATAGGTAGGAACATGCCCTGGTAATGTTTTAGCAATAATTAAGCAATATAAAATATAGTTGCTTCACAAACTGAAAATATGACCAGAATAAAAGATTGGATGATGAGCTCACATGGATTGCTGGATAGAGCTCAAATTTTGTGGAGAGTGATGATTTGAGTATGTGGAAGATTTGGAAATATCAGATCATTTGGATAAACCTAGCTAGTACTTCCTTCACAAAGCTTCTCTTTGGATAGAAACTTTGGAAATTTGCTGAGGAAGATTTACTAGGCAAATGGATCTGAATATTGGCATGTGGAAATTATTTGGATATGGAAGAGTTCCCAAAAAGTTTTAGGGCAATAGGAGGGGTCTAGATAGCACTTGCTTTGCAATGTGTCAATCTGGCCAGAAAATAGAAATTGAAGCTGGACTCACATAGATGATTGGATTGAGCTGCAATTTGGAGGAGGATGATAATTTGGGCATACGAAGGCACTGTAAAAATTTAATACCATTTGGATAAATAAAAATGTACTTCCTTCACAATGCTCTACACTGAACAGAAAATTGGGAAAAATATTGAGGGCAATTGGCTAAATTAAATGAGCTAAAATTTGCTGGAGGGAGGTTCTATGGGCATGGTCATGTCCTGGAAAATTTTCAGCAATTATAAAGCAATATAAAATATAGTTCCTTCACAAACTGAAAATATTACCAGAAACAAAGATTGGATGGTGAGCTCACATGGATTGTTAGATGGGGCTCAAATTTTGTGGAGAGCTATGATTTGGGAATATAGAATATGTGGAAAAAATTCAACTCATTAGGATATGCCTAGCTAGTACTTCCTTCACAAAGCTTCTAGCTGAACAAAAACTTTGGAAATTTGCTGAGGAAGATTTACTAGGCAAATGGAGCTGGATTTTTTCATGAGGTAATGATTTGGATAGGAAAGAGTGCCCAAAAATTTTGAGGGCAATCAAGAAAATATAAATAGCACTTCTTTCACAAAGTGCTGTTCTAAACAGAATGAAAATGAATATTCCTGAATTATTTTTGAACTAGGCAAGGAAGGTTTTTGACATATTTGAGGAAGATATGATCCAAAGAATTTATGAGAATTTTTTGGGAATTTTGGGAATGACAGAAATGTAGGTTGCTTCACAACCTAGGGCAAAAATTGGCACATGAACATGACACATAGGCAAAAATTGACACATGGACATAACACATAGGCAAAACTGATGAGGTGGCGCCTAGTCATAGCAATGCACCACAATTTACAAGGCTATGACCATTTATATTGGTCGTGATCAGCTAGAAATAAGGCAGCGGACCAGTGCTGTCTGCTTTACGACCATTTCGTGTAAGGAAATTACGACCTTTCTGACCAAAATGGTCATTATGGTTTAGGGTTTGGAGCCCCCCGAACAGCTTATGACCAATTGGTATCAAATGGTCGTAGATTTACGACCATTTCTTCCAGGGTCACTGACAGAAGGTCACAAGTTGACATATTTCTTGTAGTGATCCAGAAGGAATCCATACTTCCAAACTGCCCTCGGCAACGTGGTAGTATGCAGATCTTTGTCAACACTCTCGCCGGCAAGACCATCACACTTGAGGAAGAGTCCTCTGGCACCACTGACAATGTCAAGGCCAAGATTACCCTGGAAGAGCTCTACCCCCGGCGACGGTTCCCTCATTGCTATCGCCCCGCCAATGGCTTCCGCCCCGTGAACGACCAGTCAGAGGCTGTCAAGCGCAGGGCTATAATGGCGGGGCTAAGTACTGGCATGTTGCGGTCTACGGTGGTGCATGGCGAGTTGTCAAGTAGAGCACACGCCTCCACAAGGTTAGGTGGCTCCCAAGGTGATTCATCGCCCCCTTTTACCGTGCGGGGGACACTTCATCTGCAACGTGTCGCGGTAAAAGTGTTGTGCGAGTAAAAGTTTGCTACATTACGACAAGACATGTGTTCAACCCGTGCAACGGGATATGAAGACACATGTCACCGCATTTAATGTGATAGGTATTCCACTGTACATATACTGTACCCGCTACCTTGTAGCCACTATAGTGACCCCTTGTGACTATAAAAGAAGGCCCATGCTACGTAGATAGGGGTTTGACTCCCTCAGAGTTTATTTTCGTACGCGCGCGTGCACTTTCCCTGGATCGGCAAACCCCGACAAGGAAAGTTCATCGTTGTACATCCAGTTCATCATTTTCAGTTAATAAAAGCTAGCAGGACGTAGGTATTACGCTTCCCAGCGGCCCAAACTTGGTTAAAAAACCATCATGTTGTAGATAGAGAATTTGAGCGTGTTAATGCCCCAACACCGAACCAAAAAGGCTGCAGGTAGTAGCCCCGTAACGCCCCCAGCAGGCACGGAACCGAGGCAGTGGAGACAGGCAGGGCGGCCGTTTGAGGCGCCTGGTCCTGAAGCACCTTTTGGCGCTTCTCCCGTCCTGTCTCCTCAGGCGAATCCTGCCCGGCGGTGCCCGAGGTGGACGTGCCATGTGTCGTTGTCGTCGTCGAGGTCGACCGTGATCGCAGGGCCCTTGGCACATGTGACATGTGCGGTGGTCCTAGTGGTGTCCTCGGATCAAGGCCAAATCAGCACTTTGGGTTGGGGGTTCTCGGGTTGTAGAGTCGGGAAGCTGATGTCGGCCGCCCAGGTGCGCCATGGCTGCGGCAACAAGCAGCCTATCAAGACATATAACCTACATTGATCATCAACTAGAAGGATAGGGCACGTGTTTACCTCCACTACTAGCACTTTGGCAGAGAATCCGCTGGCAGTGGCGCCATTGAAGAAATTGATTATCTTGACCATAAACATGAGCGAGAGCATTAGGGTTTTCCCTAGTAGTGTGCCCTCATAGAAGCCAACTCGGATGGCCCGGGTAGAGTCGTCCACCACGTTGTACTCCCACATCAGGTGCACCCGGGCTTGGAGTGACTAGATTCCTCGGTTGAGGGCAACATGCATGACCTGCTCGAGTGTCAATCCCTCATCTACCAGCTTCGAGATCTTCTAGCACAACTTCTTGACCACGTCAGACTCCTCCGAGCTGCTCTTCGGCTTCTAGGAGTAGCGCCTGGTCAGGGGAGTCGAGGTGAAGGGCATAAAGATGCCGGCCCAAGGAAGATATTCTAATATTACATTTGAGATGTAAAACCACTCCTCTTGCTAGTTCTTGTCCGTATCCATGAAGTCCCAGTCAAGTACTTGGAGCCGGCCACCTTGCTGATCTTGGCGCCGCCACACTCACACTTCTCATTTGCGTTGATTTGCAGCTTGACACAAGAGAACTTGCGCCACAGACCAAGGTGCGGCTGGCAGCACAAGAAGGCTTTCACAAAGTGTGACAATGCACACGATATGAATGATGGAATTTGGGAAAGGTGGCGGAGTTGAAGATAGTAGAAGTGGAGAGGACCCCTGAAGAAGGGATGAATCGGAAACCAGAGCCCACTGATGAAGAATGAGACAAAACATACCCACTCGTTGTAGGTGGGGTTGGGGATGGTCTCGGCCATGGCATTGTCGTGGATGATGCTGAACCACAGGCGCGTAAAAGTGACCTCCGGCGGTGACAGATAGGAGGAGGTGGACAATATTGGGAAACGTAGTAGAAAACAAAAAAATTGCCCTATAGATCAAACTCCCGGATCACTATGAATATGCATACAAGGTTAGATCGGCTCGTTACCAACTTCGAGTTGTAGTGGAAGAAAAGTTGGCGTAGATCGTTGATGAAGTCCCTCGAACTGTTCACGTACGATCCCTCGAACCGAAGACCGAAAGAATGACTCTCTACGGATTGCACACGTACGGGTTTCACGATCCGACAAAGCCTCGTTGTCTAGAGCTTTGCGTCGCTGGAGAACTAGAGGGGGAAGAAGAGAACCTCACAGGGCTTCTCTATTATGAGGAATTAGAGATAAAACTAGAACTAGAACAAGTCTAGATCTAAACTAGAGAGAGGGGGGCACCCGAGATCAAAGGGACTAGCTTGTGTCTCTAGAGGGGGTGTCCGCCTCACATATATATAGGTGGAAGGAGGAGGGGCCCGACTTGGGGTGGGGAACTCCCCTCGGTGCGCCGGTCAAGGAGAGGAGTCCCTCTCCAAACCCAATTCAGCCCTCCCAAGCTTGTCCTACAAGCTAGTGTGTTTGTGTGTGTGGGGGGAGGGCAACCTTATTAGGCCCATAGGGCCCGCCCTCTCATATTTATATTAGGTCCCCCAAAACTTTTTTCGTCTATCATAACCCGTATGCCCTGAAACCCTTGTGGTAACACTGAAACGCTTCCGGTTTCCCTTAAAACTCTTTATTTTATTACCGAAACTTTTTCGGTAATATTTTCTCATATTCCTAACTCCTATAGAACTCAACAGATCGTAATTCTTTAAGCGTGCGACTCTGTAGGTTTGGTGAAATATAGACATGAACAAAACTTCCTTTCGTTTAATGCATGATGACAATTTTTTTTACATATGTGATATTTTTTAAATAACATTGACCATTTTGGTGAACAATGTTTAAATACTCGGTGAATATTTTTAAATACTAGTTGAATATTTTTCTAGATATGCGATAAACTTTTTCAAATTATGTTGAACATTTTTAAATACCAGTTGAATATTTTTTTAATACATGATGGACATTTTTCAAATAATGTTGAAAAAAATTTAAATGCACGATGAACATTTTCAAAAATAGGCGGCAAACATTAAATTTGTGAGATTTTATAGTTCCATGAACATTTTAAGTTTCACGAATACTCCCTCCGTCCCAAAATTCCTGTCTTAGATTTGTCAAGATACAGATGTATCTAGTCACGTTTTAGTGTTAGATACATCTGTATCTAAACAAATCTAAGACAAGAATTTTGGGACAGAGGTAATATATTTCAAAAGTTGCAAGAAAAAGCTTATATTTGTGAACATGTTTTTAATTCGTGTTTCTCAAATTTCTAACCTTTTTCTTTTGTTGTGCACAGAGCAGACACTTTTGGTGTGTTTTTTATAGATCAGCAACCCGCGGTGTGTCTATCAAAAGAAAACAAACGTATAAGTAAATAAGTATCAACGTAGTAACTAAGTGGGCTGCCTCCTCCCAAAGAAAAGTCTAGGGTTCCCCTGCCTCTCGCCGGCGTCGCCGGCGGTCCGCCTCGTCTTCGGTGGCCTTAGGGCCATGGCGGTGCGGTGGATCTCGGCCCTTGCCAGCGGGAGGGCTATGTTTTCAGTTGTTTCTTCGCGTTTTGTTAGGGTTTGTGTCCTGCTCAGGAAAACGAGACGGCGGCGGCTCCCTGAAGATGGAATAAGGTTCTCCCCACCTATCCCCCATCCCGATGGTGTGTCTAGCATTATTGGTGGGCGTGTGGAGGTGTGTCTCCGGCGGATCTGTCCTTGGCGGATTTGCTCGGATCTGGTCGTAGTTCGTCTACGTTCATGTGTTTTCAGGTTGGATCCTTCCGATCTACGCTACTCTTCATCAGCAGCGGTTACTGTTCTGCTGCGCTGGTCCTATGAGGCCTTAGAACGACAACTTCTCGACTGTCTACTACAACAAGTTTTGCCTGGCCCCGGCGAAGGAGGGGCAATGACGGCGGCTCGCCTTCGGCTCGCTTCAGTGCTTGTAGTCGTCGCTAGGTGGTCTACGGATCTGGATGTAATTTTTTTGTGTGTGTTCGTTGTACTGCCATGATTGAAGATGAATAGATCGGAAGTTTTCTCGGGAAAAAACATACACCTAAAAAAACATATGAGGGCTGCTATTGGTCTAGTCGAAACGACTTTGTTCTGTTGTTTAACACCTTTTTATTTATTTTCTGCTTAATTGTGTTGTTGTGTGTGTGATGTATTGACAAGCAAGGCGTGCTTTTGTGTAATGTAGACACACACAATCTTTTTGAGGGGTACAGTGTTAATTCTGTTGTTTAACACCTTTTGTGTAACTAGCACACATGCCCATGTGTTGCAACGGGAGAAAAAAAATTCAAATGCCCCCAATAAAATATCCTCGTTTTACTATCATTCCTAACAAAATGAGCTATAGATAAAATTGTACAGTATTCTAAAAAAGAGTATACTACAAAGGAAATGACAATAGTAGAATGCATACATTATCTAGCCAACCATTTTGTATGATATGTTGACAAACTTTAGTTGTATTATTACTGGCTCATGTATCGTTCTCTCCCATAGAAATCATACAGCAAAAAGCTTCAGAATGCAAATGACCAACATACTCTGAATCTGTTCTCATACATACACTCTATAATATAAATTCAGGCCATATACTTTCAGCTTCTACGAGAAACAAATTGCAACTAGGAATGCTGCGTTGGTCGGTTCGTCCATGAGAAAATGCAGCAGAAGGCCTCCATCCTAAAAGCCGAGACCACCACCGTCATTTTGTCGTGGTCGCCATGTAACCGAAAGAAGTAGCGCACGCTCAGCAACCACAAGTTGGTGGCTGCCACGTTATCTTCAGCAGATCGTTGGCTGAGGTCGAGAGCCTTGATGGTGTCTGAGCAGGACGAGCGCGCGCACGCAGCATATGCAGACTCCTCAGCAAAAATGGGAAAAAAAACTCAACTTTGTCAGCCCGGCAAAAGGTGCCAGGTTAGTTCAATATGTGCCACTTGCTGGTGTAAAAACATGGAGCAATGACGCATGTATATGTTGAAATATAGGGGTGGGCCTTGGGCCCATCTAACAATTTCAGAAAAATCTACAAGGGCCCATGTGGGATTATAAGGCACTAGGTGTGGTGGGAAGTTTAGTCCCATACCGCTAGTGGAGAAGGAGTTGGACCTCCTTATAAGGGATTCTCTTCCACATGCTATTGGAGCTTGAGAAGAGAAGTGGTTCCCGCGCGCTCCTCCTCCGCCGCCCGCCACGACGCGCCGCGGGTTGCGGGACTTTGACGTCAGATCGTGGGCTATTACCTACTTGGACGTGGGTTCAGCCCACGTCTCTCCACGCGGCGCACCTATATATGTGAGGCGCTGCCAACCCTAGCCATCACGCGAAACAGAGCGCATCTGCCTCCACGCCCACGTCGTTCCATTGCTGCTGCTGCCGCCGGCGACTCCCGCCTCTTCGGATCTTGTACGGGAGAGGGGCGATTAGGTTTTTGGGGAGCGACTACGCAATTGCTCGCCTTTGTTCGTCTGCTTCCTCTACGTCCGCATCGCCTTCATCATCACCATGTCCACCGACGCTGAACGTGCCGCCACTGAGAAGCTGGAAGCCGACAAGAAGGCCGCCGAGGACACTGCCGCCGCCGCGGCGGCATCTGCCTGGCCGATCGGAGGGTATAACATGTTTATCCCTCTCATGTTTACTTCTGTCTTAGCAGTATTAGCTATGTGCGTAGATGTTTCTACTATATGCGTAGTACATGCTAGTCTGGTTCATAATCAGTATGTCAGTAATTTAGTCAATGGCGCCATGCTAGTGATTTATTCATGGATTAAATTAATCAAAAAATTGCCTATTTACTCAGCAATCCAAAAACCTAATCTGTGTAGGAATTTTTCGAATCATGGTTTTGCTGCTACACTGAAACCGGATAAGTTTACCGGTACATATTTTAAGCGTTGGCAGACCAAAACCATCTTATGGCTCACAACAATGAACGTGTTCTGGGTTGTCGGTGTGACTCCCACTTGAACGATTACTCCTGAACAGGAGAAGGCGTTCAGGGAGGCCACCGTCATCTTTCTCGGAGCAGTTCTGAGCGTGATCGGAGATAAGTTGGTTGACGCATATTTACATGTGCGGGTTACCAAGGACTTGTGGGAGGCGCTCGAATCTAAATTCGGGGCCACCGATGCTGGGAGCGAGATGTATGTTATAGAGCAGTTCCACGATTACAAAATGGTCGAGAACCGTTCTGTATTGGAACAGGCTCATGAGATAATATGCATCGCTAAGGAGCTTGAGCTTCTGAAGTGTGATTTACCAGGCAAATTTATCGCGGGTTGTATAATCGCTAAGCTCCCTAATTCCTGGAGGAATTTTGCTACCACTCTAAAACATCAGAGGCGTGAATTCTCAGTAGAGAATGTCATCGGCCATCTGAGTGTTGAGCAGAACTCGAGAGAAAATGACTCGCATGGAAAAGGGGTCGAAGGAACTTCTGTGGCCAATATGGTGCGTCAGAAGAACTTCAATTCCCACAAGCCCAAGGGAAAGAACGGTGTCCAACAGAATACCCACTTTAAGAAGAAAGGTAAGAAGACCTTCAAGAAGAACAAGAAGGGAGATGGCTGCTTTACTTGTGGTTCGGAGGAACATTGGGCCAACAACTGCCCAAACAAGTACAAGAAGCTAGGGCAGGACTCCAAGTCAGCCAACATGATTATGAGCAACAATGAAAGTGGTGCATCTGGGTATGGTAATTTATTTACTGTATTTTCAGTTTGTCAGTCCACCGATTGGTGGGTGGACACAGGTGCAGGTGGTCATGTGTGTGTGCTGACATTTCATTGTTTTCTTCTTACCAGGCCACAGGTCACGGGTCCATACTGATGGAGAATGGCGCGAGTGCTTCTGTTCATGGTGTTGGCACGGTCGATCTGAAGTTTACTTCGGGAAGGATCGTGCAGCTGAAGAACATGCAGCATGTCCCCGCCATCAAGAAGAACCTTGTTAGTGGCTCCCTTCTATGTAGAGAAGGGTTTAAGTTGGCCTTCGAGTCTAATAAATTAGTTGTTACGAAATATGGACTATTTGTTGGAAAGGGTTATGAATGCGGAGGAATGTTCTGCCTTTCTCTCACTGATTTTTGTAATAAAGTCGTGAACAATATCCATTCGAGTGTTAATGAATCTGAAGTTTGGCATTCACGTCTTTGTCACATTAGTTTCGGTGTTATGACTCGGCTAGCAAAACTGAATTTAATCCCGAGTTTCACTTTAGCCAAAGGTTCTAAGTGCCTTACGTGTGTGCAAGCTAAGCAACCTCGCAAGCCTCACAAGGCTGCGGAGGAGAGACACTTGGCGCCATTAGAACTCATACATTCTGATCTTTGTGAAATGAATGGTGTGTTGACTAAAGGTGGAAAGAAATACTTCATGACATTGATAGATGATTCCACTAGATATTACTATGTGTATCTGTTAAATACTAAAGATGAGGCTCTACGCTACTTTAAAATCTATAAGGAAGAAGTTGAGAATCAACTTGAAAAGAAAATTAAACGAGTTCGGTCAGATCGTGGTGGAGAGTACTTCTCGAGTGAGTTTGATTACTTTTGTGCGGAACATGGTATTATTCATGAGAGGACGCCTCCCTATTCACCCCAGTCAAACGGGGTTGCCGAACGGAAAAACCATACTCTAACTGATTTGGTTAACGCCATGTTAGATACATCGGGTTTATCCAAGGCATGGTGGGGGGAGGCTATATTGACATCATGTCATGTCCTGAATAAAGTTCTGACAAAGGATAATTTGATCACTCCCTACGAGAAATGGGCGAAGAGAAGAACAACACTCTCGTACTTGCGTACTTGGGGCTGTTTGGCGAAAGTCAACGTGCCGATCCCTGATACGTCTCCAACGTATCTACAATTTATGAAGTATTCATGCCATGTTTATTATAGTTTTGTATGATTTTGGTGCACTTTTATATGATTTTTATGTACTAACATATTGACCTAGTGCCCAGTGCCAGTTGCTGTTTTCTGCTTGTTTTTGGTTTTCCAAAAAATCCATATCAAACGAAATCCAAATGCAGCGAAACTTTTTGACGATTTTTCTGGAAGGAAACAGACCCAGGAAGCTTCGGAGGAGCAACAGAAGAGCCACAGGGGCCCCACGAGCCACCTAGGCGCGCCTGCCCCCCCCCCCCAGGCGCGCCCTGGTGCCTCGTGGGCCCCCTGTGGCACCTCTTCGCGTGATTCCAATGGCAAAAAATCATATATATTCAGAAACCCCCAAAAGTTAACCTACATGAGTTTTTACGCCGCCGCAAGCCTCTGTACCTCCACGATCTCATCTACATCCCTTTTCTGGCACCCTGCCGGAGGGGGGGAATCATCACCGGAGGCCATCTTCATCATCCCGGCGGTCTCCATGACGAGGAGGGAGTAGTTCACCCTCGGGGCTGAGGGTTTGTACCAGTAGCTATGTGTTTGATCTCTCTCTCTCGTGTTCTTGATTTGGCACAATCTTGATGTATCGCGAGCTTTGTTAATATAGTTGGATCATATGGTGTTTCTTCCCTCTCTATCCTTGTTGTGATGAATCGAATCTTTTCCCTTTGAGGTTTCGTTATTGTTGGATTGAATATTTCAGATTTGAGAACACTTGATGTATGTCTCGCATATGAATACCCGTGGTGACAATGGGGTATTATATTGATTCACTTGATATATGTTTTCGCACTCAACTCGCGGATTCCTGTAGTGACATTGGGGTAATCTATGCATAGGGGTTGATGCACGTTTTCATTATCTTTTCTCCAATAGAAACTTTGGGGTGCTCCTTGGAGTTCTTTGTGTGGATTGAATGTTATGATTATGAAGTTGTTTGATGCATATCGTATAATCAACTCATGGATACTTGTGGTGACATTGGAGTATCTAGGTGGCATTAGAGTTGGTTGATGTGTATCATATGGTGTTATTTTAGTACGAACTCTAGGGCTGTTTGTGACACTTATAGGAATAGCTCAATAGATCGATCGGAAAGGATAACTTTGAGGTGGTTTCGTACCCTACAAACAATTTCTATCTTATTTTCTCCGCTAATAGGAACTCGGGAGTGATTCTTTATCGCACTTTGAGGGATGGTTATATGATCCAATTATACTAGCATTGTTGAGAGATTGCACTAGTGAAAGTATGAACCCTAGGCCTTGTTTCTAAGCATTGCAATACCGTTTATGCTCACTTTTGTTACTTGCTACCTTGCTGTTTTTTATTGTTCGCACTACAAAAACCTATATCTACTATCAATACTACACTTGTATCACCATCTCTTCGCCGAACTAGTGCACCTATACAATTTACCATTGTATTTGGTGTGTTGGGGACACAAGAGACTCTTTGTTATTTGGTTGCAAGGTTGTTTGAGAGAGACCATCTTCATCCTACGCCTCCCACAGATTGATAAACCTTAGGTTACCCACTTGAGGGAAAATTGCTACTGTCCTACAAACCTCTGCGCTTGGAGGCCCAACACGAGTCTACAAGAACAAGTTGTGTAGTAGACATCAAGCTCTTTTCTGGTGCCGTTGCCGGTGAGGTGAGTGCTTGAAGGTATATCTTTAGATCTTGCAATCGAATCTTTTAGTTTCTTGTTTTATCACTAGTTTGGTTTATAAAAGAAAACTACAAAAAAATGGAATTGAGGTTGCCTCATATTATTCATCTTTATAATGTCTTTCTTGAAAATGATGGAGCGGAAAATTGTGCTCAATTATTAGAAGAAGAATTCAATAAAATGTTTGGCATAAAATCTTTGAATGATGAGCATGATTGCAATGTTGCTAGTATGAATTCCTTGAATATCCATGATGCTAATGATATGCCAAGCCATAAGCTTGGGGATGCTATGTTTGATGAAGATGATATTTTTAGCCCCCCAAGTTTTGATGAGCAAATTCATTATGATGATTGCATGCCTCCTATTTATGATGAATCCACTATTTTGGAAGAGGTTCCAATTGACTATGATAACAAAGTTGCTATCTATGATGATTATTGTGATGACATGTATGCCATAAAGAATAATGATAACTATGAAACTTGTCATCATGATTTTAATTTTCAATTGGATTATACCAATCAAGTATCTCATGATAGTTATTTTGTTGCGTTTGCTCTCACTATTATTAATGAGAAGAAATTTGCTTATGTGGAGAGTAACAAAAAATTTATGCTTGTGGATCATGAAAAGAATGCTTTATGTGATGGTTATATTGTTGAATTCATTCATTATGTTACTGAAAATTATTATGAGAGAGGAACATATGCTTGTAGGCTTCTCAATAATATCAAGTTTCCTCTCTATGTGTTGAAAGTTTTGAAGTTATGCTTGTTTTGCCTTCCTATGCTAGTTGATTCTTGCTCCCATAAACTATTTTCTCACAAAATCCCTATGCATAGGAAGTGGGTTAGGCTTAAATGTTCTAGTCATATGCTTCATGATGCTCTCTTTGTGTTTCAATTCTTTACTTTTATGCGAGCATCATTGAAATCATCATGCCTAGCTAAAAGGCATTAAAGAAAAGCGCTTGTTGGGGGACAACCCAATATTTGTACCTACTGTTTTTGTGTGTCCACATGATTAAGATACTGTAGTAATCATGTTTTATATGTTTTCTATCAATAATGTGCCAAGTAAAACCTTTGGGATAGTGTGGATGCTTGTTGATTTGATTCTGTGCAAAAACAGAAACTTTTGTATCCAGTGCTGGAATTTCTATTCTGTACTGGAGCGTGATAAAATTCTGAAATTTTTACAAAGTATTGGGTTACAAATTTTTTACGTTGTCCTAATTTTTCAGAATTTTTGAAGGTACAGAATTATGGGTTTTAAATCGCTCACTACATGCTGTTCTGTTTTTGACAGATTCTGTTTTCGGTGCATAGTTTGCTTGTTTTAGTGTTTCCATAGCTTATATTGAGTAATATAAATTGTGGAAATGATAGAATAGAGTAGGAATTATGTGATAACATTTATGAAACTTTTCTTGACAGTACCTAAGTGGATGATTTATTTCTATCATACTAACCTATCTCACAAGATCCGTTAAGTTTTATGTGATTGAAGTTTTCAAGTTTTGGGTGAGATATCGATATGAGGAGAATAAGGAATGGCAAGACCCTAAGCTTGGGATTCCCAAGGCACCCCAAGGTAATACTCAAGGAAGACTCAAGCGTCTAAGTTTGGGGATGCCCCGGAAGGCATCCCCTCTTTCGTCTTCAACACTATCGGTAACCTCACACGGAGCTATATTTTTATTCGTCACATAATATGAGTTTTGCTTGGAGCATCATTTTCTTTTGTTTAGATTTGCTTGCTGTTATCAATAATCATGTTTTGTATTTTTTAGTTCAATAAAATGCCAATTATAGCCTTTACCATGCTCAGTTTAGAAGTTTATGTGTTGCTGTTTGAAAACAGAAAGTTTTCTGTTATGTCCAGAATATTCCTGAATAGTCAGAACATGATAAAAATCTGAAATTTTTACACAGTAAGAATTCATGAGTTCTCTGTCACGTGGTAATTTTTCAGAATTTTTGGAGTTAGGGAAGTATGGATTCTTATTCCCCTTTTACAGACTGTTCTATTTTGGCAGATTGCTGTTATAGTTGCATTGTTTGCATATGTTTGCGTGTTTAATGTTTATATTTGTGGATAGGAGTATTAAATATGAATAGGCATTTAGTATGCAATGTTTAATTATAATTTTTGTGATTTTCTACAGTAGAGAATGTTAGGGTTTTGAGTTGATTTATACTAACTTATCTCACGAGTTCTTGTTGAGTTTTGTGTGGATGAAGTTTTTAAGATTTAGGTGAAGCCATGATATGAGAGGAATTAAGGAGACACAAGAGCTCAAGCTTGGGGATGCCCAAGGCATACCAATATAATATTTCAAGAAGTCTCAAGCATCTAAGCTTGGGGATGCCCCGGTAGGCATCCCACCTTTCTTCATCAACAATTATCGGTTAGTCTTGGTTGAGCCTAAGTTTTTGCTTCTTCACATGAGATGTGCTATTCTTGGAATGTCATTTTATTTTGTTTTCTTTGCTGTTTGAATAAAATACTTGAGATCTGAAATTTTTAAATGAGAGAGAGTCCTCACATAGCTACCTATTTACTTAACTACTCATTTGGTCTTCACTTATATCTTTTTGGAGTAGTTTGTCATTTACTCTTGTTCTTCACTTATATCCTATGAATAAATTGTTGAAATGAATTGAATATCATAAATTTGAAATTTATATGCTTCATATGCTTGTCCCATGGGGAGTAGTGACTTCAAATACAAGAAGTATAAGTGGTAAAATTTATTGAAAGTTAACAAACATAGCATTGGTCACTTGAACAATTCATGAAATAATTTTGAAGGAAGAGAAATTTCACATATAAATATACTATCTTGGACATCTTCTATGATTGTGAGCCCCCATTAATTATTTTCAAGCTTGATCAAATAGTTGACGTTGGACAAGGAAGACAACGTAATGAGTTATGTTTGTTTATATTCACATAGAAGTTATATTGTCATGGATCCTCTAACATGTGGTGCTTGCTTATGATCTTTTGCTAGCCAAAAATTCGTACTAAGTAGAGATACTACTTGTGCATCCAAAAACCCTTAAACCCAATTTCTTGCCATGAGAGTCCACTATATCTACCTATGGATTGAATAAGATCCATAAAGTAAGTTGTCATCGGTGCAAAAAGCAATAAAAATTGCTCCTAAAATATGTATGATCTTTTATTGCAAGGGAAAATAAGCGTTGTACGAACTTGTGATGGTAAAGAAATAAAAGCAACGGACTGCATAATAAAGGTTGCTATCACAAGGGGCAATATAACGTGACGTTCCTTTGCATTAAGGGCTTGTGCATCCAACAACAAAAAGCGCATGACAACCTCTGCTTCCCTCTGCGAAGGGCCTATCTTTTACTTTTCTGTATTTACTTTTATGCAAGAGTCATTAATGTTCATCCCTATTCCACTCTATTTATTCTTTAGTTGGCAAGCATTATGTGGTAGGAAAAGATCCAGACACATATATCCAGTTGAATATAGGTGATCATGAATTATTATTGTTGACATTATCCCTGAGATAAATAAGTTGGGAGGTGAAACATTAAGCCCCTATCTTCCTATGTGTTTGACTGAAACGGTTTGTTCTAAAAATATGCTTTGAGTGTCAGCAATCATGGAAGACTAAAAGATGGTTGAGTATGTGGAATTCGCTAGATCAAAGCTCTTACATAGACCCTTCCTGAAAATAAGATGAATTGCAATTGTTTGATGACTGAGAACATAGTTTGTTAGTTTTCAAGAAAGTTTATGGCCTATAATTTAAACATGTGAATAGCTTGCTACTTGATCATGAGAAGTTTTATGAGATGAGCTACTGATTATGATATATATTGATGCTAGAAAAAGTGATTGGAATTATCATTGATCAAACTTATGCACTATGCTAGCATTCACACTTCATAAATTACTTCTTTTATCATTTACCTATTCGAGGACGAGCAGGAATTAAGCTTGGGGATGCTGATACGTCTCCAACGTATCTATAATTTATGAAGTATTCATGCCATGTTTATTATAGTTTTGTATGATTTTGGTGCACTTTTATATGGCTTTTATATGATTTTTATGGACTAACATATTGACCTAGTGCCCAGTGCCAGTTCCTGTTTTCTGCATATTTTCGGTTTTCCAGAAAATCCATATCAAACGAAGTCCAAATGCAGCGAAACTTTTTGACAATTTTTTCTGGAAGGAAACAGACCCAGGAAGCTTCGGAGGAGCAGCAGAAGAGCCACAGGGGCCCCACGAGCCACCTGGGCGCGCCTGCCCCCCCAGGCGTGCCTTGGTGCCTCGTGGGCCCCCTGTGGCACCTCTTCGCGTGATTCCAACGCCAAAAAATCATATATATTCAGAAACCCCCGAAAGTTAACCTAGATGAGTTTTTACGCCGCCGCAAGCCTCTGTACCTCCATGATCTCATCTACAGCCCTTTTCCGGCAACCTGCGGTCTCCATGATCCCGGCGGTCTCCATGATGTGGAGGGAGTAGTTCACCCTCGGGGTTGAGGGTTTGTACCAGTAGCTATGTGTTTGATCTCTCTCTCTCGTGTTCTTGATTTGGCACGATCTTGATGTATCGCGAGCTTTGTTAATATAGTTGGATCATATGGTGTTTCTTCCCTCTCTATCCTTGTTGTGATGAATCAAATCTTTTCCCTTTGAGGTTTCGTTATTGTTGGATTGAATATTTTAGATTTGAGAACACATGATGTATGTCTCGCATATGAATACCCGTGGTGACAGTGGGGTATTATATTGATTCACTTGATATATGTTTTGGCACTCAACTCGCGGATTCCCGTAGTGACATTGGGGTAATCATGATGGGGAACGAAGCATGAAAATAAAAAAATTCCTACGAACACCCAAGATCTATCTAGGGGAAGAATAGAAACGAGAGGGGAGAGTGTGTCTACGTACCCTCGTAGACCGAAAGTGGAAGCGTATATAACGCGGTTTATGTAGTCGTACTCTTCGCGATCCGATCACGATCCAACCGATCTAGTGCCGAACGGACGGCACCTCCGAGTTTAGCACACGTGCGGCTCGATGACGTCTCCTCCTCCTTGATCCAGCAAGAGAAGGCAGAGAAGTAGACGGGATCACAACCAGCAGGACGGCGTGGTGGTGATGGTGGTGGTGGAGCACCGACAGCGCTTCGCTAAGCGTCATCGGGACGAGGCGGTGGTGTAACGGGAGAGAGAGGGGCGCCCAGGGGCTGGTGTGTTGTTTGGGGCGCCCCCTCTCCTCTATTTATATATGTGGAGGGGCTTGGAGTCCAGCCTTTCTCCTATTAGGGCTGGCGCCTAGAGGGAGAGGACTGGGGCTCCAAGTCCAATCCTATTCCTACTAGGACTCTCCTTTTTCCCTTCCCTAGCCACATGGGATTTTGAGGACTTGGTGCGCCTAGCCCAATAAGGCTAGGGCACCTCCCCTCATCCCATGACAGCCCTTGGGATGTGGTGAACCCACTTGTGGACTTCCGGACCACTCCGGAATCCTCCGGAACCTTCTGGAAGCCTCCCGGTACAATACCGAAAAAACTGCACCTTTTTCCGGAACCCAAAATATGACTTCCCATATATAAATTTTTACCTCTCGACCATTTCGAGACTCCTCGTGATGTCCGGGATCTCATCCGAGACTCCGAACAACATTCGGTTACCAATCATCAAATATCCCAATACTACTCTAGCGTCAATCAACGTTAAGCGTGCGACCCTGCGGGTTCGGGAATCATGTAGTCATGACCGAGACACTTCTCCGGTCAATAACCAATAGCGGGACCTAGATGCCCATATTGATTCCTACATATTCCACGAAGATCTTTTATCGGTTGAACCACGATGTCAAGGATTCGGTTAATCCCGTATGCAATTCCCTTTGTCCGGCGATATGTTACTTGCACGAGATTCGATCGTCGGTATCTCCATACCTAGTTCAATCTCGTTACGGCAAGTCTCTTTACTCGTTCCGTAATACAAGATCCCGTGACTAACTTATTAGCCACATTGCTTGCAAGCTATTTACGATGTTGTATTACCGTGAGGGCTTAGAGATATCTCTCCATCATACGGAGTGACAAATCCCAGTCTCGATCCATGCAACCCAACAGAGACCTTCGGAGATACCTGTAGAGCACCTTTATGATCACCCAATTACGAAGTGACGTTTGGATACACACTAAGTATTCCTCCGGTATCCGGGAGTTGCACGATCTCATGGTCTAAGGAACAGATACTTGACATGAAGAAAGCTGTAGCAAATAAACTAAATGATCTGGTGCTAAGCTTACGGTTGGGTCTTGTCCATCACATCATTCTCCTAATGATGTGATCCTGTTATCAAATGACAACTCATGTCTATGGTTTAGGAAACCTTAACCATCTTTGATCAATGAGCTAGTCTTGTAGAGGCTCACTAGCACTACTAGGAGAAAGCTTATAGATAGAATTTTAGTAGTAGCGCTGGTTATGGGGCCAACGCTACTGCTACTTAGTAGTAGCGCTGGGTACGAACAAGCGCTACAGGTACCAAAGTAGCAGTAGCGTGGGGTGGCCGGACAGCGCTACTGCTAAGTCGTCCCACCGCCACCGGCCAGGGCTACCCTTAGTAGTAGCGGTGGCCCGAAACCAGCGCTACTACTAAGATCCATAGCAGTAGCGCTTGTCGGTGGCCCACCGCTACCGCTATCTGTGCACGGGGCCAGAAGGTGGGCCCAGATTAGCAGTAGCGCTGGGCCACCGACACGCGCTACTGCTACGAATCTGAGCAGTAGCGCCGGTGAGGTACCAGCGCTACTGCTACACGTAGCAGCCACGTTTTTCTGCCACCCTCCCCTCCTCCCGGCCCCTCTCCCTCCTCTACTTCCCTCACTTACTTCTTCCTTCTCCTATCTCTTCTCTCCCCATTAATGCCCCCATCCACCATCTCCTCCATTAATGGCTTCTTCTCTTCCTCACTTGAATTTATTTGTCTCTCCCTCCTTCTCTCTTTCCCCACTCTTGCCTTTGTCTCACTAGCTAGCTTTCCCTCCCTCTCCACTAGTTAGGTAGAGCATCTCCTTCCAACTAGATCTACCATGCTAGCTAGCTAGCTTTCCCTCCCTCCTTCCACTACTTTCGATCCCTAGCTAGCTAGATAGCGGCAACGGCCATCTACCGTACTTGTGTGCTCGATCCCTCTCTCGGGATGATAGGTGAGTAAAAAGTTGTGTGTTTGCAAGAATGAAAATATTTGTGTTTGCGCTATGATGGTGAGAATGTGCGTGTGGCATGAGTTGCCGCCTATGTGTATTTGTCAGATCGTGCTTGACATGAGTTGCTTATGTTTTGCCGAAATGTCGATTTATTACCGTTTCGGCAAATTTCGGGCAAACTCTATATGTCCTATTTTTAGGGAAGGTCATGCCGAATTTTTGTATGACTTTGATGCATGCATGCATGGATGCGTTTATAATCCTTTTGCTTATTAATTATACCACGCAGGCGATCATGAAGGTCAGTGGAACGATGGTGGAAAGATGGTTGCGATCCGCGGTGCACGACATGTATGAAAATAACCGGAAGGATATTTTTTGTCCGTGTCGAAGATGCAAAGGAGGAGTCTTGCTCGACCCCTTTAAGGAAGCCCGTTTGAAAGCGCACCTGCTCATGACTGGTTTCATGGATGGCTATACTCGGTGGATAAGTGAAGATGATGACGTCGATGGGGCAGCCAATGACGACATTAGACCAGACGAAGAGATGACCGATAATGGTGGCGGAGAAGAGGCCGGACATGGCGGCGGAGAAGAGGCCAGACATGGGGGCGGAGAAGAGGCCGGACATGGGGGCGGAGAAGAGGCCGGACCTGGGGGCGGAGAAGTGGCCGGACATGACAGAGAAGACGCGGACACGCCGGAGCATTCGTCGCTACTAAGTTCAGTCATGTGGGACCCTCATGTTCGAGACCTGCTTCCCAAGAAGACGACTAACGACAGAGCTGCTTGTAGAGAGGAGGCCAAGCTGGAGCAACTGGAAGTAGACTCTCATACTCCATTGTATGATGGTTGCGATCCCGAGGTGACCCGCTTGAGTTTCACGCTCGAACTTCTAAAGACAAAGGCTAAAAACAAATGGACCGACAGAAGCCTCGATGAGCTTCTCAAGTATCTAACGAAGGTTCTTCCCGCGGGGAACCTGTGTCCTACTAGTGTCGATGAGGCCAAGAAGATCGTGTGCCCTCTTGATCTGCTGCACATTAGATACCATGCATGCATCAACGATTGCATCATTTATCGGAAGGAGCACGCGGAAAAAAACAACTGTCCGGTGTGCAATGCTTCTCGATACAAGAAGGCCGGAAAGAAATCTCCCCAGAAAGTTGTATGGTACCTACCGATCACTCCCCGTCTACAGCGTTATTTCGTAGATCCTAAGGAAGCAAAGCTCATGCGCTGGCACGCGGAGAGGGTGAAGCCCGACGATGGAGATGATCCGAAGCTGAGACACCTCGCGGATGCAAGCCAGTGGAGAGCGTTCAACGCCAAATATCGATTTTTCGCAGGTGATCCAAGGTACATCGTGCTTGGCGCGAGTACCGATGGCATGAATCCGTTTGGCAACCAGAACACCAACCATAGCACATGGCCCGTGTTTGTATGGATGTACAACCTTCCCCCTGGATGTGCATGAAGACAAAGTACATACACATGAGCATGCTGATTCAAGGGCCGAAACAACCGGGAAATAATATTAATCTGTATCTGGGGCTACTTCAAGAGGAGTTAGACACGTTATGGAAAACACCGGCCAAGACATGGGACGCCAGCAAAGGCGAGTATTTCTATATGAGAGCCGCACTGATGACGACGGTGCACGACTATCTCGGTTACGGATATGTCGCAGGACAGGTGTGCCACGGATATTGCGGATGCACGCGGTGCATGGATGATACAACGTCTCAGCAGCTAACGAAAGATGGTGGGTCTGGGAAAATCGTGTACATGGGGCATCGAAGATGGCTAGCGAAGGACGACCCGTGGAGAAACCATGGAGATCTATTCAATGGTGAGGCTGAGCATCGAGGACCTCCACGTAAGAGGAGCGGCGCCGAAATCGATGAGCTATTGAAAAACTGGGAACAGTGCCCCACGCCGGGAAAGATGAAAAAGGTGTCGGAGCCGCTGCTGAAGGTATGGAAAACGCGGTCTGTTTTCTGCGACTTGGAGTACTGGCCCAAACTCGACACGCCTCATTGCCTTGATCAAATGCATATCACGAAGAATGTCCTTGAGAGCTTGCTTGCAACACTGATGAACATGCCGGATAAGACCAAGGATGGGCCGAAGGCAAGAAGAGACTTGGAAGATTTGAACATCAGGGCAGATCTCCACATGCCGCCCCGTAAAAAGTCGGAGGAGACGGAGGCGCGGGACCAGGGCAAAAAAGTCAACAAGAAGGAAGAGAATTATTGCCCCCCTTCTTGTTTTACCTTAAGTACGAAGGAGATCGATCAATTCTTCAACTGCCTTACCGGAATCAAAGTTAGTTCCGGTTACTGTGGGAAGATAAGCAGATTTCTAGACACCAAGAAGAAAAGGTTCAGCGGGATGAAGTCTCATGACTGTCATGTGATGATGACGCAGATACTTCCTGTTGCCCTTAGAGGGATAATGGACAAGCACGTCCGTGACACGCTTATTAGTCTCTGCAACTTTTTCGACGTTATCTCTCGAAAGTCGATCAGTGTGAAGCAGCTCCGAAGGCTACAGGAAGAGATCGTTGTGATACAAAATGAGCTTGAGATGTACTTCCCACCCGCGTTCTTTGACGTCATGGTGCATCTGTGTGTCCACATTGTGGACGACATCATAGACCTCGGGCCGACATTCCTGCACAACATGATGCCGTTCGAGAGGATGAATGGGGTCATCAAAGGATTCGTTCGTAACATGTCCCGTCCAGATGGAAGCATCATCCAGGGCTATCTGACCCAAGAGTGCACCTCTTTCTGCGAGAATTATCTATATGGCGGAGACCTTGTTGTTGGTTTGCCTGTTAACAAGCACCTTGGGAGGCTCGGAGGAGAAGGTCACACCAACAGCCTGAGGGAACTGCATGTGGACCACTCGGGTCGACGCAATGACTTTGACAGAGCAAACTTAGTAGTGCTACAGCACCTAGACGTGGTAGATCCTTTCGCGACACTGCACAAAGAAACCATCGCAAAGAAGTACCGTGACCGGGGGCTATGCAAGACGAACGCCGAAGTTATTAGAGAGCACAACTCCACTTTCCTACCTTGGTTCAAAGAGCATGTTCTTGCTAATCCCCCGGAAGAGGGCTCTACGGACGGATTGCTCATATACGCCTTAGCACATGGCCCCGCGGCCAACCTCGCGACCTATCAGGCATATGATATCAATGGATACACGTTCTACACGGTGGCCAAAGATATAAATAGTGATTTTCAGAACTCAGGGGTGATGATGGAATGCATGACCGGTGACAACGACGCAACTCAAAGATTCTACGGAAGGGTCGAAGAGATCTGGGAGCTTGACTACTCAGGACTGCACGATGCGACGATGTTCCGTGTCAGATGGGCTAAGAACGTCGAAAGAGAAAACCGGTATTTCCCTACCATGTCTATACCCGACGCCAAGAGCGCTACCGTGAACGCCATCGCAAAAAACGAGCCATGGGTACACGCTAAGCACGTGACACAATGCTTCTTCATCACCGACCCGAGCAATCTCAGCCGTGTTGTCGTGAGGAGAGGCAAAAGGAACATCATCGGAATGGATGGAGTCGCCAACGAGGAAGACTACGACCAGTACGGCAACCCGATGAGGGAAGATGACGATGACGATGAAGCATACGTCAAAAGAAAAATCAATACTACATTACCTAAGAAAGATCGTACTCCATGGAAAAGGAAAAGTCACAACGAGGGGCTCAATTATTCGACAGCGAACAAGAAGGGAAAGAAGCTCACTCAGAAACGAAAACGTCGACGCTGAGAAACCATCATTTATATATATGTATTTATTTTGTGTACGCACTTAATCGTTATCGGTCAAATGATATGTAATATATATCATCGCCTGAGTTATATACATTGTATCTGATCCCCTTCTTCCCGGCTCGGTCGTCTTTTGGAAAAGAAAATAAAATGAAAAGAAATAGAAAAATGAGAAAGGAAAGACGAAAATGAAAGGATTACAAAAGGAAATGAAAAGAAAAAGAAAAAGGAGAAAGGAAATAAGAAAAATAAAATGAAAAGAAAAAGCAAAAGGAGAAAATGAAAAGAAAAATCAAAAGAATAGCAGTAGCGCGTTTATGGACCCGCGCTATAGCTAACTTAGCTGTAGCGCGGGCTACCCAATCCGGCACTACAGCTAAGTTAGCTATAGCAGTAGCTTGTGTCCACACCCGCGTTATAGCTAAGTTAGCTGTAGCGCCGGTTTAGGTAGCCTGCGCTATAGCTAAGTTAGCTATAGCGCGGGTCCATAAACGCGCTACTGCTATGTTTGAGTTAACCGCACCGCGCGGGCCTTTCTTCCCCAATTCCCCCCATTCCCCCCATTCCATCCCCTTGCCCTCCTCCACGCCGTCGCCAGAGCCCTCCTCGCCCTTGCCTCCTTGCGCCGTCGCCGGAGCCCGTCCTCGCCGCGCCTGCCTCCTCCTCGACGTCGCCGCGCGCCTACCTCCTCCTCGACGTCGCCGCACGCCTGCCTCCTCTTCCTCGACCTCGCTGCGCCTGCCTCCTCCTCGACGTCGACGTTGCCGCCAACCTCCTCCTCCTCCATCGACCTCGCCGCCCTGTAAGGCCCTCCTCTCCCCTCCCCTCTTGTCTCTCTCTGCTCTCTCTCTCTGCCATATGTATGAACCCTAGGTTATTTAGTGCTAGATTAGTTCCATATGAACCCTAGGTTAATTAGTGCTAGATTAGTGCCATGAATACCCTAGGGTTAGTGCTAGATTATGAAACCTAGGTGCCATTTGAACCCTAGGTTAGTGTTATGAACCCTAGTAAAAAAATTGTTGCTATTTACATTTTTTTAGTTCAAACAGAATTGTTGCTATTTAAAAAAATTTAGTTAAAGCAACTGTGCTAGATTATGAACCCTAGCTAGTTAAAACAGAATTATTGCTAGGTTAGTGCTAGATTGTGAACCCTTGTTAAAACATAATTGTTGCTGTTTAAAAAATCTTAGTTCAATCAATTGTTGCTATTTAAAGAAAAAACAGAAGTTCCTTGTTTGCATCAATCAATTGTTAGCTAGGGTTTTTTTAGAAGTCGCTATTGTTTTGTTTAGTTAACCCGAGTAGATAGGAATTTAACTAGGGTTCTTTATGGTGAATTTCTTTGAATAATTAAAGTGCATGAATTTCTTTGATATACATGATGTTGGCTGTTGATGGTGAACATATTTTGAATAATTGAAGTGCCAAATGATGTTGGCTGCTGTTGTTGCCATATGATGTGCCAAATGATGGAAATGATGTGCTATTGTTGCCTATGTTGGCTTTTCTTGTTTGCAGGGAAATGATCCGAGTGGCCTATGTTTGCCGGAATGTTGATTCATTTCCGTTCCGGCGAATTTCAGGCGCTCGATATGTCCACTTTTTAGCAAAGGTCATGCCGAAATTTCCCGTGAATTTCGGCATGACTTGTGCTAGAAAGTAGGCATATCGAGTGCCCGGCATTTGCTTGGACGGGAATGAAACGGCATTCCGGCAAACCATAGGCCTTTTTTTATGTCCTTACTCATTTTATTATAGTTTAAGAATTAAACGAGCAGACTTAATCATAGGAAACATGTCGAACAACGACGAGACCGGGCCTTCTGACCACGCTGCCGACGACATACAATATGACCATGAACATGATTACCTCAACTTTTTGTCTAGTCAGCAAACACAAGGTTTGCAGGGCGACCTGGTCATAGCGGACGATGGTACTGCCGCCGACATCAACACGGATGGCACCGATGGCACCGGCACCGATGGCGGCGCCGAAGGCGGTAACGAAAAGAAGAAGCAGAAGAAGCAGAGGACACGACGCCCTAACAAACTCGGCATTGGAAGAATCCTGGTCATAGAGATGCACCCCGGCAAATTCGAGCCAATAGCGCCGGATGAACCTCGCAAGTGCTACGGCAACCAAGTCGGATGCATCCTACGGGAAACCGCGAGCATCAACGACAATGACTTAAGGAAGAAACCACATCTGGAGCACTTGCTCCTAACGAAGTTGCACAAGAGATTCCAGTTCCCCGGCCGGGATTACCGCATAGAAAACCCGTGGGATGATGCTGCCATGAAAGGTATCAATAACCACGCCATGGGCATGTTCAGCAATGATTTGGCCGCCTGGAAAGGGAGGGTGAAACGAGCGATTGATGCTAACGAACCCCTGTCCAAGATTTTGGTGGACAATCCGACACTGACGGCAGAGGATTTCGAAAAGTTCAAGGACACTTCCGCTACCGAGGCAGCCAAGATTAAGTCTGAGAAAGACAAGTCAATGCAGCAAAGGAACACGGGGAACCAACGCCTCGGAAGCCCTGGCTACATTGGCAAGAGGCCCATATGGGATAAGGAGGACGCGGAACGTGAAGCCGCGGGGATCCCAGACCCCTACGCGGAGTTCACCGACCCGCAGGAGCGTGACTTCATCAGGGCCCGGTACAAGTGGGACAATGAAAAGAAGGTTTGGTACACGAACCCGATCACGAGGAAATTGATTAGATTCCTGGTAATTATTCATTTACCACCTTACATTTAGCTTCTGATCAAGTGGACTACACGTTGTAGTAACATTCGTAAACGGTTCACATTCCTTTTGCAGAAGGAGCAACACAGGCTTGCGGCCCAAAGCGACTCGTCGTCTCAGTCGTCGATGAGGCCCAAGTGGGACACCCCTCTCAACCGGGCCTTGAACCAACTGAAGGGACTCCCTTTGGACCAGCGGCCGCAATATGGACGTGTGCACGGCGTCGGAGACGACACCACGTGGAAGTACTACTACAACGAGGGCCCGGAGGCCAAAAGGCAGAAAAAGAAATTCAGTCAGTTGAACATCGACGGGAAGGTGAAGCTTGCGGTCGAGAAAAATGCAGCTGAGGCCGAGAAAAAAGCAGCTGAGGCCGCAGAAGCGAACAAAAATGAGTTGGTTCAGAAGGCAGTCAATGCAGCTGTAGCTGCCTGCAGAAATGATTTCTCTACTAACTTGATTCCGGCTATTATCGACTAGACGAAGCAAAATCCAGACAAGACGGCATAGGATTTTCCCATGCCCAGCTTCGTCGGGAGCAACTCGGTGAACATCGCACCACCACCACCTGCTGCCGCTACCGCACAAGGTCCTGCTCCCGCACCCGCTCATAGCAGCCCGTCCTCTGTCTCTGGTGTGCTAGGCGGGCCTTCGTCTTTGGCTGACCTCGACGCCCTCATGGTAATTACACGTCGCACCAACATATATATAATCTTCCGTTTTTTGTTGCCTTTCGGATGTCTTACGCCGCAGACATGTCTTCGCAGGCCGACGAAACCCCATGCACCGTACTCTACATGATCAACGGCCGGAAGGTGGACGTGGGAAAGGCAGTGATAACGAAGCCCTTGGAACTCACGTTCCACGGCCAGCCGATCCCCGTTGGCACCTTCAGGGTTACCTTGTCGAGTGTGAAAGCGGGCCATGAGGATTTGACTCCTCTAGTACGGCTCGGGGGAGAGGAGGACGAGACCCCGATGCGGCTTGTAGAATGCAAGGGTTGGATGCTGATGTGGCCGAAGAATCTTCTTCGTCTGGAGGCGGCCGAGAGCACACCAATGCAAGGATTGGAGAATCAGCAAGGTTTGAACACCACCACCCCGCCTACGCAATTACCAGCGCCTCTCGTGCCGGGTGAGAGCGACAGACGACGCGAGGAAGGGGGTCCAATAGTGGATGATGTAGTCGGCCCCGTGGAAGAAGGAATGGATGATGAGATGGAGGAGGAGGACCCTCTCCGGTTCCTCAATACCGGTGCCGCCTATGACGATGGACAAATGATGAGTCAGCCATATGACTCGGGCTATGAGCATGCGGATGAGGAGATGGATGATGTGCCCAGGCAGGAACGTCCTAGAGTTGATTGCAAGAAGTCTCTCTTCATGCAATCCTCACAGGACACGCCTCCAGATGCCGCCTCAACGCAGGGTCATCTAGCCGAGGGTCGTAAAGTGCTTAGCCCGACGACACTGGTGGTGGGGGTAAGGAAGGGTCTGGATGGTGAACCCAAGAAAAAGGAGAGGAAGAGACCGCCGAAGAGAGGCACTGCTGCTGCCAAAGCTGCCAAAGCTTCTAGCAACCAGCCGACCGATTTTGCAGACCGTGTACCGGTCAAAGGTGCGACGATGTACCATGTCGCGGGCGAGCCGATCCTACCGCCGAAACTGCTAGAGCCCATATCAGGGGATCTCAGGAGACTGCACGACCATGTGCTGTTGACTGAGAAAAGCCTTCTCGCCTTGGAGGATCCAGGATATCTGCTTTACGCGGTTCGTGTGCCTCAGGCCAAGTGCTATGTCGACACACTGCCCGCGGAGGTGTTCTTCCTGCGGTTTGATCACATCTTTGAGATGTTTCTCATGAGCCGGCTCGATTTTACGATCGTCCGCCTTTTTGCGCTACATATGAACTTTGTCATCAGGAGAGAACAAATCTCGGAAATCGTGGTGGCGGATCCATACTACATGCATGAGTCCTTCTTGAGTCTCGGCGAGTTTGAATGTAAAGCTTCTAGGGACTACATCGAATACTTCATGGTAACGAATAAGGACAAGGAAACGATTCTCCTGCCTTATCATCTAATGTAAGTCATTGCCGGACAACCCTTTCGTACGTTTCAATCATTCCTTCGCTCATATGGAGACTAATTTGAGGTGTCGTGGTTTTCCGCAGCAACGGGCGCGCCGTCCTTATCGTTCTTTTCCCGCGAGTCTCCCACGCCGTGTATTTCGACTCGTCCAGAAACTTCGAGAAGAAAGACTACACCCACATAATGGATATTCTGGATGATGCTCTCCACGGCTTCAGCATGAGGGGTGGCAACATGCTGATCAGGAAACAAAGGAAGAACAAGCCGGGTTTCTCGCACAAAACTACCTTCTGCTCCATCCATCAACCGACAGCAAGCAAGAACGACGGATTCTACCTCCTCCATCTCATGATGGAGTACAGAAGGGATCACCAACATCTTCACATGACAACAAGAAACGATGAACATATCCGCAAATGGGCAGAATCCTTAAGACACGAACTGGATTATAGAATCAGAGATGACTTCTTTCGCATCCAGAAGGACATTGCAACGATCATCATGAAAGAAGTTGTCGAAGAGAAGGGGATGTTCCACCACGGCCCTATATCACGAGCTGACGTCAGAACTCGCATAGGCATGCAACATCAAGACCTGACGCCGTTCACGAAGCTAGGTTGCATCCTCCCGGATATGGATGGGTGGAACTTCCAGTGATTGACGATGCCGATGATGATGTGTCGGTTGAACTTGTAGTTTCTGTAGCGATGAAACTTTGTGATGTCAATGGTCCTGCTGAACTTGCGTAACGCTAGTTTGTTAGTTTGGGTACGATGACCTGCGTACATCTAGTTCATTAGTTTGGGTACGGTGAACCTGCGTTGATTAATTTTGTTTACTATATGTTGCATCTCTTAGCTAACTCTTTCTTTTCGTGTTGCTCAAATATATTATGTTGCATATTATTGTTGAATTCGCTTGATGAACATGCATCTCTAACAGGTACATAGGTCCTTGATGGCGAAGAAGTGCTATGCCGTGTACATAGGGAGGGTTCCGGGAGTGTACGATGAGTGGCCCGAGTGTCAGGCCCAAGTGTCACGGTTCTCGGGCGGCAGCCATAAAGGGTTTGATAGCAGACAAGAAGCAGAAGCTAGTTACTTGAGGTTCACGCTAGCACGAGAGAGGAATCACAACTGGCGCCTCATGTACTGCATAATTCCGCTCTTACTCATAGTAATAGCTCTTCTCTTCTATATCATCGTTTTAGATGGATAATGAAACATGTGTATGGGATGACGATGTAGTTGCATGTATTCGAGACATATCATAACTTGTATCGCTATTTCGAGATCGATGATGATGATAGACATCATTTGTGTTGGATGATGATGGCATGATTTGATGAGAATATTTGCATGTGTATGATATGATGAGACTATTGTGTGTGATATGACAGGCTATTGTATAAACCTATTAAAAAATAGAGAAAAAACATTGCAGAAAAAAAATTAGAGACAATAGTAACAGTAGCACGAGGTATGTGTATCAGTAGCGCTGCTTTATCAGTAGCGCGTGTTAAATAGGCGCGCTGCAGTTTTTAGCAGTAGCGAGGTTCACCTAAACGCGCTAGTGCTAAACTCTGTTAGCAGTAGCGCGGGTGGAACAGCGCTACTGCTAATAGTTAGCTGTAGCGCCGTAGCAGTAGCGCGCCCACCCGCGCTACTGATATTACAAAACCCCGAGCTACTGCTAGGGTTTTCCCTAGTAGTGTAGGGACACGGTATTTGTTTATGTATCCACACATGTATTTAAGTTTCCGGTCAATACAATTCTAGCATGAATAATAAACCTTTGTCATGAACAAGGAAATATGATAATAACCAATTTATTATTGCCTCTAGGGCATATTTCCAACAGTCTCCCACTTGCACTAGAGTCAATAATCTAGTGCACATAGTTATGAATCTAACCCCAACGTGTTCTGGGGTTGATCATGTTTTGCTCATGGGAGAGTTTTTTAGTCAATGGGTCTGCAACATTCAGATCCGTATGTACTTTGCAAATCTCAATGTCTCCGTCCTTGATCCAATCACGGATGGAGTTGAAAAGGGCGTTAAATATGCGCTTCACATGTAAATCCCGCCTCAACGCTCGGTTTGGAACTACTCCAAATGACTGCTCCACTTTACGTATCCGGTTCGAGACTCAGGGTCATCCAAATCGGCGTCAAAGCTTGCATCGACGTAAACCTTTACGACGAACTCTTTGTTACCTCCATAAACGAGAAACATTTCCTTAAGTAACTTAAGGATAATTTTTTTTGACCGCTGTCCAGTGATCCACTCCTGGATCACTCTAGTACCCCCTTGCCAGACTCACGGCAAGGCACCCATCAGGTATGGTACACAGCATGGCATACACTATAGAGCCTATGGCTGAGGCATAGGGGACGGCCTTTGCCTTTTCTCTTTCTACTGCCGCAGTCGAGCTTTGAGTCTCACTCAACTTCATACCTTGCAACACAGGCAAGAACTTCTTCTTTGACTGGTCCCTTTTGAACTCCTTCAAAAACTTGTAAGGTATGTGCTCTGTGAAAGTTTTATCAAGCGTCTTGATCTATCTCCATAGATCTTGATGCCCAATACGTAAGCTGCTTTACCCAGGTCTTCCTTTGAAAAACTCCTTTCAAACAACCCTTTTATGCTTTCTAGAAATTCTACATCATTTCCAATCAACAATATGTCATCCACATATACTATTAGAAATGTTACAGAGCTCCCACTCACTTTCTTGTAAATACAAGCTTCTTCGTAAGTTTGTATAAAACAAAATGCTTTGATCACTTCATCAAAGCGAATATTCCAACTCCGAGATGCTTGCACCAGTCCATGGATGGATCGCTGGAGCTTGCATACTTTGTCAGCATCCTTAGGATCGACAAAAACCTTCTGGTTGCATCATATACAACTCTTCCTTAAGAAACCTGTTAAGGAATGCTGTTTTGACGTCCATCTGCCAGATTTCATAAAATGCGGCAATCGCTAACATAATTCTAACAGACTTAAGCATCGCTACGGGTGAGAATATCTCATCGTAGTCAACCCCTTGAACTTGTCGGAAACCTTTTGCGACAAGTCGAGCTTTATAGATGGTGATATTACCATCAGCGTCTGTCTTCTTCTTAAGGATTCATTTATTCTCAATGGCTTGCCGATCATCGGGCAAGTCTACCAAAGTCCATACTTTGTTCTCATACATGGATCATATCTCGGATTTCATGGCCTCATGCCATTTGTCAGAATCCGGGCTCATCATAGCTTTTTCATAGTTCGTAGGTTCGTCGTTGTCTAACAACATGACTTCCAGGACTGGATTACCGTACCACTCTGGTGCGGAACATACCCTTCTCGTCCTACAAAGTTTAGTAGTAACTTGATCCGAAGTTTCATGATCATCATCATTAGCTTCCTCTCCGGTTGGTGTAGGCATCACGGGAACTGCTTTCTATGATGTGCTACTTTCCAATTCGAGAGAAGGTACGATTACCTCATCAAGTTCTACTTTCCTCCCACTCACTTCTTTCCAGAGAAACTCCTTCTCTAGAAAGGACCCATTCTTGGCAACAAAGATCTTACCCTCGGATCTATGGTAGAAGGTATACCCAATGGTCTCTTTAGGGTATCCTATGAAGACGCACTTCTCCGCTTTGGGTTCAAGCTTATCAGGCTGAAGCCTCTTGACATAAGCGTCACATCCCCAAACTTTAATAAACGACAGCTTAGGTTTCTTGCCAAACCATAACTCATACGGTGTCGTCTCAATGGATTTTGACGGTGCCCTATTTAAAGTGAATGCGGCTGTCTCTAATGCATAACCCCAAAATGATAGTGGCAAATCGGTAAGAGACATCATAGAACGCACCATATCCAATAGAGTTTGATTATGATGTTCGGACACACCATTATGCTGTGGTGTTCCAGGTGGCGTGAGCTGTGAAACAATTCCACATTGTCTTTGTTGGGGAACGTTGCATGGAAAACAAAAAAATTCTACGCACACGCAAGATCTATCCATGGAGATGCATAGCTACGAGAGGGGGAGTGTGTCTACGTACCCTAGTAGACCGTAAGCGGAAGCATTAGAACAACGCGGTTGATGTTGTCGAACAACTTCACGATCCAACCGACCGAGTACCGAACGTACGGCACCTCTGCGTTCAGCACACGTTCAGCTCGGTGACGTCCTCGACTTCTTGATCCAGCAAGACGGCGAGGTAGTGGATGAGTTCCGGCAGCACGACGGCGTGGTGACGGTGATGGTGATGCTATCTCCGCAAGGCTTCGCCCAAGCACTGCGAAAATATGACCGAGGGACGGAACTGTGGAGGGGGGCGCCGCACACGGCTAAGACAATGTTGTGTCTCCTCTGGGGCGCCCCCCTCTCCTCTATTTATATATGTGTAGGGGCTTGGAGTAGAAGTAATATTGCCATGTGAACAGTAACCGTGAATAGTACACACGTGGACTTGGACTCCAAAGTCCAATCCTATTCCTACTAGGACTCTCCCTTTTTCCTTCTGTTGGTGCAATACTTGCCCTCCTGTGTTTTGGAGATTGTTGACAGAAACAGGCATGGACTTATTTGTTTGCTAGTGCACACAGAAAGAAATAGTCCATGCAGTGCCGAAGAGAATGCTGTCTCAGGTGATCAGTTCGAGGAACTTCATCGAAGATTATCTACGTCGAAGAAGATGAATGAGCTACATCGTTTCAGACTGTTAGTCGAAGAAGAATGAAGTGAAGGAGATGACCCCTCGAAAGTTTATTGCTGACGTAAAGCAATTAGTTCGGTGATCACGTTCGAAGAAATTGACTGCAGCGATGGAAGACGAAGATGAAGTGAAGACGTAGCATTCTTTTCATCATTCTTCTTTCATTCATTTGAGTCATAGGACCTCCGTACTATTAAGAGGGGTATAGGTTCTCTAAGCTTAGATCCGCTGTGATGCTTAGCCCAAACCTATGCGAGACCGAGAGAAATCTCTTTATGCTTTGACTGATTACCTACCAGCAAGAGACGCTGTTCTTCTTCGTTGTGGGAGATATCTTTCGAACTGAGGAGTTAGCATTACTTGCTCTGCACGTAACGTTACCGTTGTGCTCAATTTCCGACCGTTGGACTCGTGTCGTTCGGCCATTGGCTGCTCCACATGTCCAATTTGGTCATTTCCCATCAGGGAAGGCTGCGGCTATAAATAGCCACCCCGCTCCAACGTTGCCCGTTGGCTGCTCCGCTTAAGATTTCTGAGAAGATTGATTGAGCAACCCCTCTCCGAGAGATTTGAGTTTAAAATCCACCGAGAGAAAAATCAAGAGCCGAAACTTAGACAGTGGTTGAGCATCACAGTAGTTCTGAGTTAGGGTTCATGTACCTATTACTCTTGAGAGCTGCCCACTCTCTAGACGGATAGGTGTCGGCTCGAGTGTCGAAGAGTATTGTCTTCACCGAGCGAGATCTTCAGCAACCAAGAGTATTGTGGTTCGCGAAGAGAACTGAAGAGAGTTTATCTTCAGTGAAGGTTTGGAGATCGCCGACAAGTATCTACCACGAGTGAAATCAACTGGAGTCTGATCAGCTCCGAAGTTGATGGAGAACAGGGCGAGGAGAGTTTATCCTCTGTGTTGAATCACAACCCCTGCAACCAGACGTAGTCCTTTGGCAGAAGGGCGAACTGGTCTACCAAATCCTTCTGTCGCCATCGAGCACCACTGGTTCGCTTTACATTACTGCATTTCCGTCAGCAGTTTACATTCGTGCTTTGTGCCGATAGTTGTATCTGATCAATCACAGTTCTTCAATTGTCTGTCAGATTCTCGTTATTATATTGCATCATCTCTGACTGATTTACTTCGAAGTGTTATATTCATTCATGCTATATTCATTCACCTAGACATCATTCCCAGTGCATTTCTATCGCTAACATATCTAGTTTTATATCGCAACTGTGTTCCTGTTTATTAGTTGCATTTCTATCGTTCAAGTTGGACTAGTGATATTCATCGCGTGATAAAATTGCTACATTCCTTGTCGATAGATTTGGTCCTCTATAGCGAGCTAAATCGAGCACTTATCTACCGAATCTTATTTCCGCTGCTGGGTTTGGGTTTGGTTCAAAACATTCGGAAGAATTTTTGAATCTCCCATTCACCCCCCCCTCTGGTCGATATACTCTCGGTCCTAACAATTGGTATCAGAGCAGGTACTCCCTGTCTCTGCTTATTAAAGGTCTAAGAACCTTGGAGTTTTGAGTATGTCGCATGCAGGTAGATCCTCGCTCTCTGAAAGGTTTCCCATCTTCGATGGAAATGATTAGATCTACTGGAGAGATCGAATGAAAATTAGACTTCAAGCCATCAACATTGAACTTTGGAAAATTGTGGAAAATGGATACACTATTCAACACCCTGATGCCCCTACTTCCGATGAAGCTGTGATACGGTTGGATGCGCAAGCAAAAGATATTATCTCTGATAGCATCTCTAGAGATATTTTTATTCGGTTCCGAAAGCTAGACACTGCTACGCGCAACTCTGGGATGCCATCAAGAATGTTCATGAAGAATTCATTGCCAGAACAGATCAACAAACAGATATGCTACGTGCTATGTTTGCTGGTTTCAGAAGTCTTCGTAAGGAAAGTGCTATGGAACTCACCGATCGATTGACAAACATTGTTGAAAGACTTCGTCAACGAGAAGTAACGGATATCACCGATAGAGATGTGGTCAACAAGCTGCTGAGCGTTCTTGATGCAACCTATGATCCAATCGTGGCTGAAATCAAGCAAAGACCAGACTATGAAGAACTTCACTACGTCGAAGTTATGACGCTGCTATCCATTCACGAAGAAAAGATGGAATTTGAAAATGGTCAGCAAGAATCCTCTTCGGAAAGTGAAGGAGAAGTTCTCTCACACTATGGCAGTCCTCAAGAAGAAGATATCGAGAATCAACACTCTATCACAAGAGAAATGGAAATGCTCACTGAAAGACTAAACTATCTCAGAAGACAGAATCTATGTCTCACAAATGATGATGAAGGTGACACGTCTGGATCTTCGAAGAAATTACCACCGAAAGAAATGAAGTGCTTCAAGTGCAAACAACCTGGTCACTTCATAGCAGACTGTCCTTGTTGGGAACACGATGAAAAACACAACAACAGATGGACTAATCGTCACTGCTCCGGATTCATTCAAGTGGATCGTCACACTAAGCTCTCGAAGAAAAATGAAACTACCGCATCATCTTCTTCGTCGAGACCAGTCACTGACGTACAAACAAGAGCAACCATTAAATCAAATCTGAAGAAGATATCGCAGTTGACTAGAGTGTGTGCAGAAATGAATATGGAATCTGAAGATGAATCATCTGACTCCGAATGAGAAGACGAAGAGTTCTACAGAAATCTAGGAAGAGGCAATGCATTTGTCGCCTATGAATCATCCGAGAAGTCTTTCGAATCAGACACTGATGAAAATGCTTCAAGTGAAGATGAACCTATCGCATTCTGTCTCATGGCAAAAACTTCAAAGGATCAGGTATCAGCAAAGCACAAAACCCCTGAATACATTGAACTTGCCAAACTTTTTAAGATTGCAAAATCTCAACAAGATGAGCTGGAACGACTTGAGATGAATCTCCGGAAAACCAAAGGATTACTGGTCGAAGAGATGAAGAAGAATCAAGAGTTGACTGAAAAGCATAATGCTTTTTCTTCAACGTTTGATGATCTTTCCGAACGATATGATTCTCTAACAGTCGACTTCGAGACTTTATCAGATGAACTCCTTAACAGGAATCAAGAACTCGAGTCACTGAAAGATTCTTATGACGTTCTTGCGAAAGAAAAAGCTTCTCTCTTCGCCGAGCAATCTATCAACCTTCCTGATGATTTTGTGCCTCCTTGCTTAAAATGCCTAGAACATAGCAATGCTGAGTCAAATGCTGAAATATCTAATGCTGCCATCAAGAATATTGCAACTGCTTCGAATGAAATCTCTAACCCCTCCTCCGAGGAATTTGTTGCTATTTCTGATGAAAATTGCAGGCTAAAGGACTTGCTTGAGACAGGAATGCTTAAAAGCCTCAAAGGACATCAAACACTATGTGATGTGCTCAAGAAGTCTATACTGCACAAAAACCCCCGAAAAGAAGGATTGGGTTTCAAAAGGAAACTCAACGTTGATGGAACCTACTGGACTCCCGAGCAATATCCATGAACAAGTTGGGTTCTAGCCAAGAGCAAAACCCTCGAACCTGCGCTCCTGTCCGGATATGACTCACCCATTCCTGTTATTTCTGACGAGTCTGATGACTCAAACTACAAATTGTTCAAACAACAGAATGGTAAGGTTTTCGCTCGGTATGTTGGAACTAACTACAGGTTTGGCTCACCCAAGAAGCAAATATGGGTGAAGAAGTGCACTATTGAAAGTTTATCTATCACTGCTAACCTGAATGTGCAGAGTAATTTTCTTCGAGGAAATTATGATCACTCACAGTACGACAGTGCTATTTCTTTGAACAGATATCAGTCAAACTCTCGACAAAAGGAGTACATGCGCATCTCCTCGAATCAATATGCTCATGTCTCTGGGAATAATTTCAATGCTTACTCATATGATTACTCTCGAGATGAACAGGTAAACTAGAGGGACCAACGAAGGAATATCTCTGCTCTGTCAAGACAAATGAGGTCTGCGCTGCCCACACAAGCGTGGGTTGCGGGAAACAACTAACCCTTCGTGCAGTAACACGCTCTTAGGGATTCTATTCGTTTATCTTTTAACCTGAGATCTATATTGTTAATGCTGGTTCGTTGTGCTTATTGGTTCTCGATTTGTTGTCTGAGTCGTCGTGTTTGTGTTTTGTCCGATGAACAACTCACTCATAGCTCCTCATTTGGCGTTTCTTCTCGTTTGCCTGAGTGATTTGTTTCGGACCCTTTTATCCCTCTATTCTCTCTCATCTAAATCTGTGCTGTCCATCATGAGCATGCAATTTGATCCGAAGTAAATCTCTCTCCGACGTCCTTGGTCGCGAAAGAAATTATCTTTGAACATTTATTCATTTTTGGCATTCTGCCCTTCAAACCTTTCGTCCTCCCGCTCTCGTCCCGAGATTTTCGCAGGAAACGGTTGCCATGTGCCCACGATCTCTTTGATCGTGATCGTGTCCCGCATCTGTAGGCCGTAGATTTCGGAGGGGTGGTTCAGCCCTCCTGCTATAAATACCTCTTGCCGCGTTTTCTTCCTCATTCGCGCAAACCCTCGTTTCACCCTCATCTGAGCCCGAGCTCGAAGCAACTCCGGCGAGAATCTCCGCCGTGCAACTCCGGTGAAGACTCGTCGCGGTTGGTCAGGCCAGTGCGGTAATTCACCTTCCCGCATTGCCGTAGTTGATCTAAGTTGCCAAGTTAGGGCGCCTAGATCTGGAACTGCTCGTCTCCATCTCCCTGTGTTCTAGGGCAGTTCTTACCGTCGCAATTTATCTCGATATATTTCACCACGGTAGATCTTTAGAAATCATTAAGACTTGCCCAGTGCGGTTTGTAGTTCTGCCTCGTACTGGATCTCCTCTTCTTGGGTGCATATGTGTTATCCGAAAGATTAGATGGTTTTTAATCTGCCCTGTATCATCTGATGCTAGCTTATAAAATCCATCAAGGATATCTGTTTGAATTCCCATGGGTTCCCTAATCTTCCTAAAAATCGTTTTCATTCAAAAAAAATGGTTCTGTGCATGCTTATGACCCTACCTTGTTTTTTCCCTCGCATCTATTCTATTTCACAGGTTGGTCATGTCACAGAGTTCGGAAGAACACTCAGATTCTGAAGGATATTTGCCTCAGTTCCCACCAAAGTCAGAACGAATGAGATTGACAGGAGGAGGAAAATCCTCGAAGCCACCTAAGGCCCCGAAGAAGAGACAAGAGTCTGTGTCTGAAGAAGATTCTGAGGAAATTCCCTCGGCTCACAGTCAGCCCGAGGATGAACTGGTCACTGACGCTCTAACCATCTTCGCCGATGAAAATCGCAAGAAGGGTGGTCGTGGCAGAGAAAAGAACACTACTGATGAGATGTCAGATCCCGAAAGCTACAGGACTCCACCTGAAGGAGAATCCACGACAAATCGCAACAACAGGTTGCAGAGAATTCGCCGCCACTGGGCTGGCAAATGGTACAGATATGAAAATGTTCGTGAAAAGTACCAGATCCTATTTGCCTTCATGCCACCATGGAATGATTGCATTGCAGAAAATTGCATTGGCCCTGATGATGAAAAAGTCAGGCCTCCACCGCCAGCAAAGGTTCATCCTGACTCTCTCAAAACTATCGCTGACTTTCCCGAGGAAGTAGCCAAAAGAGCGAAAGCCAAGGCCAAACGTGAAGCCCGAGAAGCGAAGAAGTATCAAGTCGAAGCGAAAAACGTCGCGCTAACCCAGCAAGACGTGCAGAAAAAGAAGGAACATGCATCAGCTTTGAAGGGAAGCAAGTCTGAGAAATCCGTTTCTCCTCGTGCACCACGAAAGAAAACCCTCACCAAGAGAACCAAGAAGGTTGTTCCCGACTCGTCTGATAAGTCATCTGATGAAGAAACCGCTGATGAAATTCCCTTGTATGATCGTCCCGCCATTCTCAACAAGCCACACAGGAGTCCTTCGCCAGTGAAAACATTGTCATCTCCGAGGAAGTCTCCCAGGCATGCAACTGTGCCATCCACTGATAAACCTTCGGGTTCTGCGGCCCCGAGAACTTTGTCAGGTGCCGCTACGAAGAGAAAGCAGATGTGGCTGCCAAAAAGACAAAGCTCAATGTTCCTGCTCCCTCAGAGGAACAAAAATATGACTTCAATTTCATGATTGATGTAATTGACAGCGCTGTTTATGATGCAAATGCTAATGATGTGTGCAATCTGGGTCTGCCCGATGATGTTACGGAATTGGTAACGAAGCATTTCATTCAGCTGAAGAAAATCTCTAAGAAGCTCAACAAGGCTGTCAAATAAAAACAAGCTGTCGAGCAAATGAGAAATGAGGCCAAATCTGAGTCCGAAAGAAAAAAGAAGAACAAAGAAATTGTTGAACTCACCAAGGCTCTGAGCGTCTTGCAAAATGATAAAATTGAGTGGCACTCTCACCTGCACAAGGAAGTATCTCAACTGTGTGACAGGAGAAACAAGGAGATTGCTCACCAAGCAGATCTCGCTCGGAGAAGAGCTCAAGAGGAAAAGCGTCAGAAGGCTATGGCAAGAGCAAGCAAGCAGAAAACATACAAGGAACGACGCCTTCAGAACGTCTCTGCTAATCCTACCCCAATGGATTCCCATGTACCCTTGAAACAAGTACCACCTTCTCCACCTCGCAAAGATGAACTAATGCATCAAGCGAGTACAGAAGAGGTTCTCATTCCTGAGCCTGTTGCCCAAGTGCAACATGAAGAAGTTGATATATTCCTAGTAAGGACCGATGAGCAAAATGTACCTCCCAAGCAGAAATCCCCAGCTGATGAAGTTGATGAAGAAATTGAGGTTGAGAAGCCAGATTCATCGCCGCCGAGGACAATGCAAACAGAGCAAACTGAACAGAAAGAGAAAAGTGATAAGATTAAGGGGGAGCTAAATGCTTCCCAAAAGGAAACACCCCCGGTCTCATCATCTGGTGCCCCTACCCAGATGGATGTTGATCCTGCTCCTAATACCACTGCCCCACAGTTGGTACAGGAAGAAGAGAAACCTGATGAGCTGATGGCTCGAGAAGAAACTATCCCACCTGTTGTGACACAAGCTACCGAGGAAGAAGTTGTTGTGCCTCCCGCCGATAAAAATGCAAGAAAAGAAAAGGCCCTAGTGCCCGAAAGACAAAAAGATGCCGAAGGAGTTCCGGCAAACAAGAACAGCAGTCAGTCAAGTTCGTCAAAGGTGTCTGCACGAGAGAAATCGAGGAAGCCTCATGCTCCTCTCAAGCCTATCGATGAAGGTGTTCCTGCACCTGATGATGTTCGAACCAAATCCATGACCGATGAAGAACCTCTGAGTAATCCACTAGAAACCTTTCCTCTGTTTCCCGTCGATGATGGCCCGAATGGTCCAGCATTTAATGAGCAGTTTCATCGCTCGAAACTTGCATTCTTTGGGACCAGTCCGTATGAAGGTGTCGGGGGGATGACCCCCAGGTAGGCAACGGAGCCCGAATCCCTTTCGGAAAATCATCAGAGCAAGACAAGTCCCTCTGGCCGGCATGCCAAGCACGCCGGCTCCCCAGCGCGAGCCGGCTCAGCGTGGCAACCCGGCCTGGCCGGCTGGCCCATGCCGGCTGGCCGCGAGGCGGCGAAGCCTTAGTGACGAAGCAAGCGGTGCTACAGCGCTCCTCCCTTTACCCTGACAGAGCAGGTGAGACTGCAGCTTTCCTCGCGCCCCCGCCCGAGGCGGGCGGTGTCAGTGAGGCGCGGTCCTATAGAAACGGCGGCGCCGACCTCCCTCTGACGATGGACAAGACATGCCGCAGTGCCACGAACCCAGACTGACGAGAAGAGACCCGTCACGATGCCCGCGCCAGGCAGGTGCGGCGCACCTTGCGACCCGGCACCCGGCAACCCGGCATCCCGGCATCCGGCGACCCGGCGACCCGGCCACTGGATCCTGGTCAATGACACCAGGGGCCCGCGCCTCTGGTACGTTACCGTTGTAACCCTGGGGGTCGGCCTATAAGACCCCCAGGGAGGCCTCCGTGCAGAGAGATCGGGGTTTGAGTGGCTGAGAGTTCGAGTTAGTGCGGTAAGGTCAGTTCTCACCCTAGCTAGCTCTCTCCAGATCACGAACACTCGCACGGGAGAGGCAGAACGGTGGCTTAGCCCCTTCTCCCTCCTCCGTCCAAGCAGCTCCAGGAGCGACTCTGTAACCTCTGTGCTTATCAGCTCACACGGCAGGAGTAGGGGTGTTACCTCTCCGGAGGGCCCCGAACCTGGGTACGTCTTGTGTCCCGCACTCGCTCGTGCCAACCTCGCCTCCGGAACCCACCGGCGTCCTATCGTAGCCCCACCTCATAAGCCATCTCATGGCATCTGTCGTGAATCACGCACCCCCAGCGAGAATACCACGACAGTTGGCGCCCACCGTGGGGCTGCTCGCGGCGTCGGCCGGAGTCAAGTTCCGGACGAGGCCCTTCCCGAGCTCCGGCGAGCGCATCGTGCACGGTTTGGTCCGTGCGCCCCGCACGGCCAAACCAGCCGGCTGCAGCGCTGCGCTGGGCGCGGACGTCGCCGGCCCCGCAGGCTGCTTCATCGTCCCCTTCGGCGCGCTGCGCGTCTTCATCGCACTCGTCCCCGACGTGTTTCCCAGCGAAGTGTGCAACTGCGCCAACTTACCTGTCCCCGTTAGCCGCGCCGTCCCCGATGACGTCGATGCTCTCTGCGTTCACGCGGAGGTGCTCACCATCGGCACCAGTTCCGGCTCCCCGCGCGCCAAGGAGAAGGCTGCCACGGCCGCCGCCTTGGTTGCGGCTGCGCCTCGCCGGACTGACCCGCTCCACGACACGATCCGGAGTCTGCAAGCCCCCATCACGCCTGACGCCGACACGGCTGCTGCAGCGGCCCAGCTCAACGAGGGCCGCCAGCATCTGCTGCTCGAGGCCACGGAGCTTGCGGCAACCCGGCGCCGGCTGGAGTCCACCCAGCGAGAATTCGACAGCGCGCATGGCCTCACTCCGCCTGCCGTCCAGCCCAGCCGGGTCGCGGAGGTGCGGATCCGCGGGGGCGCACTCGGCCGTGCGCTAGGCGCAGGCCGACCCGTCTATGACAGCCCCGTCAAGAACATGCGCGCGGCGCAGGCCGCGATTGCTGATCTCGAGTTTCTGGAGGGCGAGGAGCTGCTGCAGCAGCAGCAGCGCATCCGCGGCCTCATCACCGCGGCGAACGAGCAGCAGCAGCGCTCAGACCCGGCCCAGCCATCCGGCTCCGCCTCAAGAAGAACCGGGGACCCGGAGAGGGCTCTCCGGGATGCGCGGCAGACGTCTTCGCATGCCACTAGCGCAAGCCGCTCTGGTCGGCACCGGTCCGGCCGGAGCCGGCACAACCACGCCACCACCGCTGGAAACGGCAACACTGGCGAAACGGCCGGCGACGGCCGGGTTCAGCAGCCGGAGCCTCCCGTGCGGCCGGCTCGGCGGCCCGAGCCGGCCCCGGAGGCTCCTGCTCCCCGCGGTCCCGTGACCGACCGAATCGGCCTCCGCGTTCCCGTGGCTGACCGGCTCAGCCCCCGCGAGCCCTACGAAGAAAGCGACGCCCGTCACCGCATTGACCGGCTGGCGCGCTCCACGGCCCTGGAGGAGGAAAGCTCTGTTGGCCCGGCGTGCTTCGGCCCCCGCATTCGGGAAGAACCCTTCCCCAAAGGCTTCTCGCTGCCCCACGATTCGCCAAAATACACCGGCGCCACCAAGCCGGAGGACTTGCTAACCGACTACACCATAGCTGTCGGCATAGCCGGCGGCAACCGGCGTGTGGCTGTCCGTTACGTCCCCCTCATGCTGCTCGGTTCGGCCCGGACGTGGCTCAACAGCCTCCGTGCCGGCAGCGTGAACTCCTGGCTAGATTTCGAAGACGCGTTCGTCCGCAACTTCACCAGCACCTACACGCGACCCGACAAGCCTCGCCAGCTCTCCATGTGCGTCCAGAAGCCGGGCGAGCCCCTGCGCGACTTCCTCACGCGGTGGACGGAGCTTCGCAACTCCTGCGAAGGGGTCCACGAGGTCCTGGCCGTCCAATACTTCATCGACGGATGCCTAGACGGCACTCTGGTCAAACACCGGCTGGTGTGCGACGAGCCGGAGACCCTGGCGGAGCTCATGGCCGTGGCGGACAAGTACGCTACGGCCGACTCCGCGATGGATGTGAAGATCACGATCGACACGGACGGCAAGCTTCTCCCGGCCCAGCCGGCTCCCCCCAAGCCGGCTGGCGACAACAGCCAGCGCCGGCAAGACGGCAACAACAACGGCAAGCGCCGGAGCGACCAGCCGGCGCCTCGCTACGACCACCGGCAAGTCGCTGCCGTGGAGAGGGAGCAGTCGGCCTAGTAAGGCCCCAGCCAGCGCCCGCGCACCGGCAAGGCCGTCTGGCAGCCCAAGCTGACCTTCGAGCAGATGCTCGACGCCCCCTGCAAAAACCACAGCGGTGCAAAGCCATCGACGCACACGCTCCGGCAGTGCAGCTTCACGCAGCGCTTCTTGAAGGGCAACCTTCCACCTCCGCCGCCTGGAGCCAGCTCGCAGCAGCCGCAGCTGCTGCCGCCTCAGCCGCCACCCCGCGCCCTCGCCCACAACCCTTTCCTGCGCTCGGACGCATCCTACGTCGTCTTCACCAGCAAGGGGGATGACAAGCACGTCAAGCGAAAGCACGCGGCCGAGGAGAACGCCGTCGTCCCTCCGGTTCCCCAGTACATGCACTGGTCCGACCGACCGGTGAGCTGGACCCGGGAGGATCACCCGGCCGTCATGCCCACGCCGGGCGGCTACGCCCTCGTGCTTGACCCACCTTCGTCTCCGAGAAGCGCACCTGCCGCTTTTCGCGGGTGCTGATCGACGGCGGCAGCAGCATCAACATCCTCTACCGCGACACGATGACCAAGCTCGGCATCGAGGCGCGACAGCTGGAGCCGACCCGGACAGTGTTCCACGGCATCGTGCCAGGACACTCCTGCTCCCCGATCAGCCGGCTCCGGCTCGACGTCCTTTTCGGCTCCAGTAGCCATTTCCGCCGCGAGCCGATCTGGTTCGAGGTGGTCGACCTGGCCAGCCCCTCCCACGCGCTGCTGGGCCGGCCCGCGATGCCAAGTTCATGGCGGTCCCCCACTACGCCTACCTCAAGTTGAAGATGCCGGGTCCCAAGGGCCTCATCACCATCATTGGCGACTACAAGAAGTCCCTCGAGTGCGCCAAAGCCGGCTCCCAGCTGGCCGAGTCGCTGGTCATCACCGAGGAGAGGCGCCAGCTCGACAGGAGCGTGGCGCTGGTTAACGCGCAGTCGGCTGTGCCGGCTCCGCCCAAGCCGGCCGACGAAGCCTCCTTCAAGCCGGCCAAGGACACGAAGCGGGTCCCGCTCGACCCGGCCGACCCCAGCTCCAGCAAGTACGTCGTCGTGGGTGCCGGCCTCGACAGCAAATAGGAAGGCGAGCTCGTCGATTTCCTCCGTGAGAATCTGGACATCTTCGCATGGTCTCCCAAAGACATGCCGGGTGTCCCGAGGGAATTTGCCGAGCACAAACTTCACGTCCGCAAGGACGCCAAGCCCGTCCGGCAGCCGCTGCGCCGTTTCTCCGAGGAGAAGCGAAGAACCATCGGCGAAGAGATCGCCCGGCTGCTCAAAGCCGGGTTCATCATGGAAGTATTCAACCCCGAATGGCTGGCCAACCCGGTCCTCGTCCTGAAGAAAAACGGTACTTGGCGCATGTGTATCGACTACACCAGCCTGAACAAGGCATGCCCCGAGGACCCGTTCGCTCTGCTGCAGATTGACCAAGTCTTCGACTCCACAGCCGGCTGCGAGCTCCTGTTCTTCCTGGACGCCTACTCCAGCTACCACCAGATCAAGCTGGACCCGGCCGACGCCCTCAAGACGTCCTTCATCACGCCCTTCGGAGCGTACTGCTACATCACCATGTCATTCGGGCTGAAGAACGCCGGCGCCACCTTCCAGCGCTGCATGCAGAAATGCCTGCTGCCCCAGCTCGGCAGAAATGTGCACGTCTACGTCGACGACATCGTGGTGAAGACCAAGCAGCACCTCACGCTCCTGGACGACCTCAAGGAAAGCTTCGCCAATCTGCGCCGGTTCTGGATCAAGCTCAACCCAGAGAAATTCATCTTCGGCGTGCCGGCTGGCCAGCTCCTCGGTTTCCTCGTCTCGGTGCGCGGCATCGAGGCCAACCCGGAGAAGATCAAGGCAATCAAGCACATGCGCAAGCCGACCCGGCTGCGCGATGTCCAGAAGTTCACCGGCTGCTTGGCCTCTCTCAGCCGGTTCGTCAGCCGGCTGGGAGAGAGGGCCCTGCCCCTGTATCAGCTGATGAAGAGGACGGCGGCGTTCGAGTGGAGCGACCAGGCAGACGAAGCCTTCCGCGACCTCAAGCGCATGCTGTCAACCGCGCCCGTCCTGGCCGCGCCGGCTGAGAAAGAGCCACTCCTGCTATACATCGCCTCCACCTCTCGCGCGGTCAGCACGGTGCTGGTCGTCGAGCGCCCGGAGGAGGGCAAGGTGCAGCCGGTCTAGCGTCCGGTGTACTACCTCAGCGAGGTGCTCTCCGCCTCCAAGCAGAATTATCCCCACTACCAGAAGATGTGCTACGGCGTGTACCTTGCCGCCAAGAAGCTGAGGCAGTACTTCCAAGAGCACGCCATTACCGTGGTGAGCACGGCCCCTATCGGCAAGATCGTGGGCTGCCGGCATGCCTCTGGCCGGGTGGCCAAGTGAGCCCTCGAGCTAGCCGACCACACAATCCTCTATGAGCCGCGCACCACCATCAAGTCCCAAGCGCTGGCCGACTTCCTTGTCGACTGGACCGAGACGCAATACCTGCCGCCGGCGCCGGAGTCGACTCACTGGCGCATGCACTTTGATGGCTCCAAGATGCGTAACGGCTTGGGAGCCGGCATCGTGCTGTCCTCCCCCAAGAATGACCGGCTATGGTACGTGCTCCAGATCCATTTCGCGGCCTCCAACAACGTCGCCGAGTACGAAGCTCTCGTGCACGGCCTCCGGCTGTCCAGGGAGATCGGCATCCGGCGCATCCTCTTCTACGGCGACTCGGACCTGGTGGTGCAGCAAGTTTCCGGCGATTGGGACGCCAAACACGCCAACATGGCCAGCTACCGTTTCCTGGTCCAGCAACTCTCCGGCGGGTTCGATGATTGCGAGTTCCTCCGCGTCCTACGCGCCGACAACGAAGCAGCCGACGCCTTGGCCAAAGTAGGCTCCACCCGGCAGGCCATCCCGTCCGGCGTCTCCCTCGAGCACCTGCGGAAGCCGTCCATCAAGCCGTCTCCCGAGTCGGAGTCCATCTTCGTCCCGGACGACCCCAGCGCGCCCCCACCCGGCCCTGGGATTCCCGGCCCAAGCCCGGGGACTGCCGTCTCTAGCTCGGGGGTTGCCGTCTCTGGCTCGGGGGCTGCCGGCTCCAGCCCAGAGACTGCCGGCTCTGGCTCGGGGGCTGCCGTCCCGGGTCCCATCCCGGCGACCGTCCTCACGGTGATCACGGCGCCCTCCTGGGCTCAGCCAATCCTTGCCTTCTTGGAAGACGGCGAACTTCCCATCGACGAAACTGAAGCCCGGCAAGTGCAGCGGCGCGCGTCCGCCTACGGCATCATCAACCACGAGCTCGTCAGGCGCAGCACGACGGGCGTTTTCCAGCGCTGCATCGAGCAGAGCAAAGGGATCGAGATCCTCCTTGACATCCACCACGCCGCCTCGAGATCCCTGGTGGCCAAAGCATTCCGGCACGGTTTTTACTGGCCCACGGCCCTGCAAGACGCCGAGTAACTGGTCCTCAAGTGCGAGGGTTGCCAACACTTCAGCAAGCGCAGCCGCCAGCCGGTTTCGGCCCTCCGAACCATCCCGATCACATGGCCCTTTCCCGTCTGGGGACTCGACATGGTGGGGCCCTTCAAGACCGCCCGAGGCGGCATGACGCATCTCCTCGTCGCCATTGACAAATTCACCAAGTGGATCGAGGCCAGGCCGATCAAGAAGCTCGACGGGCCCACAGCCATCCGATTCATCAAGGATATCGCGGTTCGCTACGGCATGCCGCACAGCATCATCACCAACAACGGCACCAACTTTGCCAAGGGCGCGCTGGCTCACTACTGCTCTGCATCCGGCATCCGGCTCGACTTGGCCTCCGTCGCCCATCCCCAGTCGAATGGCCAGGTCGAGCGGGCAAATGGCCTCATCCTAGCCGGCATCAAGCCGCGACTCGTCGAGCCGCTCGTGCGCTCACCCGGCAGCTGGCTCGACGAGCTGCCGGCCGTCCTCTAGAGCCTCCGGACGACGCCGAACCGCTCCACCGGGTTCACCCCGTTCTTCCTCGTCTATGGAGCTGAAGCCATCATTCCAAAGCCGAAGCAAAAGAAGCACGCAAAGACGGCATCGATCTGCTCGAGGAGGCGCGCCTCCTGACCCTCAGCCGGTCCGCCATCTACCAACAAGGCCTGCGCCACTACCACAGCAAGAAGATCAAGCCCCTCGCGTTCCGCGAAGGCGACCTCGTACTCCGGCTCATCCAGCGAACAGCCGGGCAGCACAAGCTGGCCTCCCCCTGGGAAGGCCCCTTCATCCTCAGCAAGGCTCTCTGCGACCGGAACGCATACTACCTCATCGACGCGCAGAAGCCGAACAAGCGCAAGCGAGATGCAGCCGGCGAGTAGTCCAGCCGGCCCTGGAACGCGGAGCTCCTCCGTCCGTTTTTCAGTTAAACCCATGTATGTATGCATCACCATCTTTTGGACTTAATCAAAGCAGGCAGCTCCCCCGTTCTTATGTTTCCTGCCGAGTCGGCGCAGCCGGCTCGGGGGCTCGGGGGCTCCCTTTTTCCCGCTTTATTATGTGTCTACACACAACCATGTTTTTTCTAATTCCCCCACCGAGTCGGCATAGCCGGCTCGGGGGCTCGGGGGCTAGCCGGCTAGACCACGCCCCGTCTTTTTTCCTTAGTCCGTCTCGGAGTGTACGATCCGCCAAAGCCCTCTCTTCGCCACCCACAGCCGGCTCCCGGCTGTCCGGCCGGCAAGAGCCAAAGGCCGGAAGCATCGTTACGCAAGAACGACTAAGGAGACCGCCCGGCACGGCCAACCCGGCTTAACCCGTTTTTATCTCGCCTGTTCGCTGCACGACCGGCTGTGCGCCAGGTGGCCACGCCGCCTGCTGCCAGCCGGCCCAGTGGGTGTTTCGCTCGCGCTCAACGTCCAGAAAAGCCTTACTGTGCATTCGCTCTCAAAGCCGAGTTCCCGTCCTAGCCACAGTCCGCAACCTGGCTGTCCGGCTAGCGGGAAGGAAGCCCAGAGAAATGACAAACAGGAAAAGGCACAAGGCAGAACAGCAGAAAGTGAAATCACCACGACAGTTGGCGCCAAATCACATGCCAAATTTATATATAGCATGGGCCTTCGGCCACGAGTTCATTACATTGAACTACACCCCCAGTGGGTGGACCTGCTACCTAACAAAAGTTTGAGCACAGAAAAAACAAAGGCCCTAAGCGGCACCCGCGTCGTCTCCGGCCGGCGTCGGCCCAGCCAAGGTGGACGCAGCCGCCGGGTTGGGTCCAGCGCTCTCCGCCGTCCTCTCCGCCGTGGCATCGTCGTCCGCGTCCGTCTCATCGTCGGCATAGGCGCCCGTCTCGGTCGAGCTGCCGTCCGGGTCGTCGAGCAGAAGGCCGAGCGTGTCGGCAAGGAGCTCCTCGCCGTCTTCCGTCCGCTCGCTGACGAACTCGTCGTGCGGGGCGAACGCTGCCAAGTAGCTGGCCTGCCCGGCGATCCGCTGCGCCCGCGCCGCCAAGTCCTCCTCCGCGCCGGCCCGCTACGCCACCAGACGGTCGAGGTCCACGCCTGGATACCATGACACGACGAAGCGCAACGCCGTCTCCACGCCGACCCGGGCCGCGGAGGCCCTCCACGCACCGAGTCGCTCTACGCCGGCCTCCAGCCACCGCGCCAGCCGGGTGACGCTGTTCGGCGCCACCGCGCTTGGCCAGAGGCCGCTCGCCATGCCCAAGCCGGCTTCGAACAGGCGACGCATCTGCTCCTCCACGGCCCGAAGATGGGCCTCGCCGGCAAGAACAAGCTCCGAGAAGGACCAGGCGGCGTACGCGTCGATCTCCGCCCCCAGCTCGCGCTGCTCGGCCCGGTGGGCGTACACGGCCGCATCAGCCGCCTCCTGTGTCTCCGGGAAGACTCCTGGCAAAGGAAAGAAACAAGTCAGTCAAAGAAGGCAACTTGCCGGCTTCGCCAGCCGGCCCGAAGAAAGAGATGATACTTACGGGCGAAGGTCTCGTCAAGGTGTTGCGCCCCGCCCAGCATCCCGCTCTCCCGGATCTCCGACGCGCGAGCCTAAGCCTTGAGATCCTTCTCGAGCTATGCGATCTTCCTGCCGGCGTCCGCCAGCTCCTCGGCCGCCTTGCCGTGCTCCTCCGCCAACCTGCCCAGCTCCGCCTGATGGGCCTCCTCCGCCCTGGCCTTCTCGGCCACCATCTGGTCCACCTTGGCCTGGAGCCGGTCGCGGTCGCCGACGGCGAGGTCACGCTGCTGGCCGGCTTCCGCAAGCCGGCCTCGAAGGCCTGGCACCTCGGCCGCATCGGCTGCGTGACAAGATTCCCGGTCAGATGCCGGAAGCAAGGATTAGAAGAAAAAGTCAAGGCTCTAAGATTCGACCCGGCTGCTCCGCAGTCTGGCCCGAATCTCGGGGGCTACACCCAGTGGGTGTGCTGGTGCGCACCCACTGAAGGCACGAAGGCATACCTTGGACCCGATGCAGCTCCTCCTCCGAGGCGGCGAGCCGGGTTCTGGCCTCGCAGTACCGTTCCCGGAGCTGGTTGAACGCGCTGGCCCGCAGGTCGTACAGATGCTGCGCAGACAGAAGATTAAGATAATGCAAAGACGGCCATAAGATTCGACCCGGCTGCTCCGCAGCCCGGCCGAACCTCGGGGGCTACACCCAGTGGATGCGCTGGCGCGACCCCACTGATTCAACAATCAATATCGAAGAAAAAGCTCACCGCGATCGCCTGCTCCAGCTGCCGTGCCCGGTCCAGCTCCTCCCGGAGGAAGGCCTGCAGGCGCTCGTCAACGCCGCGAAGTTGCGAGCGCAAGGCATCCGCCGCATCGTCCTCCCGGGTTCGCGGTCCCACCACGGCCTCGCTGGAGCTCGCCCCCGGAAGCTGAAGTGCGGTCCCGGCGCCGGATCCGCTTCCACCCGGCCGCTCGGGGTCCATGGCGGCTTGGGGCGCCATGACCGCCAGGGTGCCGGTGCCTCCTGCCGCGGCCCCCTCGGCCGGCGTCGGCTGCGCTTGGCCGGATGGCGCGGGGTCCGCCTCGCGCCTCTCCCCGCCGTCCTCGCCTCCCCCCGCCGGGTTGGCCCGAGGCGGCGTGTCCACGACGATCTCCTCGTCAACGTCCGACCCGCCGCCGGCCGGCTCCGCCCTCGTCTCCGGAGCGCCCGCTCCCGCCGGCTGCGGCTCAATGTGTTGGGTAACGGAGCATGAATTTCAAAAAAATTCCTGCGCTCACGCAAGATCTATCCATGGAGATGCATCGCTACGAGAGGGGAGAGTGTGTCTACGTACCCTCGTAGACCGTTAGCGGAAGCGTCTCACAACGCGGTTGATGTAGTCGAACAATCCTTCGAGCTCCACCGATCGAGTACCGAACGTACGGCACCTCCGAGTTCTACACACGTGCAGCTCGGTGACGATCCTCGCCTTCTTGATCCAGCAAGACATCGAGGAAGTAGATGAGTTCCGTCAGCATGACGGCGTGGTGACAGTGACGGTGAAGTGATTCCGGCAGGGCTTCGCCTAAGCTCTCCGCAAATATGACCGAGGTGGAAAACGGAGATCGGGGCACCGCACACGGCTATGGGACAATTGTGTGCTTTGGGGTGCCCCCCTGCCCCCGTATATAAAGGATGAGAGGGAGGAGGCCAGCCCCTAGGGCTGTGACAAGTGTGGGGAGTCCTACTAGGACTCCCTACTCCTAGTAGGATTCCACCTCCCATACGGAGTAGGAAATGGAGAAGGGAGAGGGAAAGGAAAGAGGGGGCTGCGCCCCCTCCCCTAGTCCAATTCGGTTTGGGCAAGGGGGGGCGCGCGCCTCCTCACGTGGCCTGCCTCTCCTTTTCCCGTATGGCCCAATAAGGACCATTACTTCTCCCGGTGAATTCCCGTAACTCCCCGGTACTCCAAAAAATACCCGAATCACTCGGAACCTTTCCGACATCCGAATATAGCCTTCCAATATATGAATCTTTACCTCTCGACCATTTCGAGACTCCTCGTCATGTCCGCGATCTCATCCGGGACTCCGAACAAACTTCGGTCACCAATCACATAACTCATATAATACTATATCGTCATCGAACCTTAAGTGTGCGGACCCTACGGGTTCGGGAATGATGTACACATGACCGAGACGACTCTCCGGTCAATAACCAATAGCGGGACCTGGATGCTCATATTGGTTCCTACACATTCCACGAAGATCTTTATCGGTGAACCTCATATGTCAACATACGTTGTTCCCTTTGTCCGGCGGTATGTTACTTGCCCGAGATTCGATCGTCGGTATCCAATACCTAGTTCAATCTCGTTACCGGAAAGTCTCTTTACTCGTTCCGTAATACGTCATCTTGTAACTAACTCTTTAGTCACGGTGCTTGCAAGGCTTCTGTGATGCTGTATTACCGAGAGGGCCCAGAGATACCTTTCCGACAGACGGAATGACAAATCCCAATCTCGATCCATGCCAACTCAACAAACACTTTGGGAGATACCTGTAGTGCACCTTTATAATCACCCAGTAACGTTGTGACATTTGATACACCCAAAGTATTCCTACGGTATCCGGGAGTTGCATGATCTCATGGTCAGAGGAACGTGTATTTGACATAGTGAAAGCAACAGCAATAAACTGAACGATCATTTGCTATGCTAACGGTTGGGTCATGTCCATCATATCATTCTCCTAATGATGTGATCCCGTTATCAAATGACAACTCATGTCCATGGTCAGGAAACCTTGACCATCTTTTGATCAACGAGCTAGTCAAGTAGAGGCTTACCAGGGACTCAGTATTTGTTCATTATCCACACATGTATTTAGTTTCCGGTCAATACAATTCTAGCATGAATAATAAACTATTATCATGAACGGGGAAATATGATAATAACTAATTTATTATTGCCTCTAGGGCATATTTCCAACACAATGACCGTCACCGCCGGCGCCGAGCCCGTCTCCATCTCCGGCCAGGCCGGATCCACGGTAGGCCTGGCCCGCGTCGCGGAGGACCTCTCCCAATCCTGGGCCGAGGCCTCCCGCATCGCCTTCTCGGCCTCAGCCCGGTCCCGCCAGGCGGCACGTGTCGCCGCCTCAAGATCCTGGCCGGACTGGCGGGCCTCGAGTTCTTCCTCCCCGGACCGACTCGGCGGAGGGTCGACGACGCTGCTCCTGGTCTTCCTCCAGGTGACCTCGCCCGCCGCGGTCTCCGTCGCCGGCACCGCCAAGTCAAGAGCCGACCTGTGCACGGCGGATTCGTCACGGCGAAGGCATAAGGAAGAAAAACGATAATCCACAAGACGACAGTTGGCGCCCCACAAATAAGGCAAGGAGCACTTACCCGATGACCATCGGGGGCTCCCGCCTCGGCCCTACGGACGGGGCGAGCCGGTGCTTCTTCTTCACGACAGCCCTCGCGCGCGCCGGCTCCGCCGCCGGGCGTTTCGCGGCCGGTCTCGCCTCGACCACCTCCTTCCCGTGCGGCCGGCTGGCGGTCGCCGCCGCGCGAGCCGGCCCGGCGCCAGCCGCCTTCCGCAACCGTCTTGGGGGGTCGACGCTGGCGTCCTCCCCAGCCGAGGGCGCTGCACCGTGGGCGTCGGTCAGGCTCTCCTCGTCGTCATCCGGCCAGTCCCGCAGTAGATCTGGAGGCGGAGACTTACCTGCGACCCGCGACCCGCCGGCTGCGGCGTCGGCCAGGCGCGCCTCGACCGCCCCCTCCTCCGCCTCGGCACCGGCCTCCTCCACATCCGAGTCGGGCAGGTCGGCCAGCAGGATCTGGGCGTTCGGCCCGTCGTGGTTCCGCTGGCTGGCGAATAGCTGCGGCCATCCCGCGGCGTCAGGATGCAAGAATAACGTCGAAGCGGCAAAATATAAAGACCAGGGACTCACCGCAGGCGCCGGGTTCTCCCGGTGATAGGGCGCCTTCCCGAAGCTCCACTCCCCCTCCTTCAGCGCGGCTTTGGAGATGTAGTTGACCCGCTGGACGATCCCAGCCGGCGTCAGCTCCTTGGTCGACATCCGGGTCGGGTCGTGCCGGCCGCTCATGTCGCCAATCCGGTGTGCCCGGCGCTGCAGCGGCAGAAACCGGCGGGCGATGAAGGCCGCGATGAGATCAGCCCGCTTCAGCCCTTCGTTCTTCATCAGCTCCCTGACCCGGCCGCACATCTTCTCCATCTCCTTCGACGGCTCCTTGGGGCGGTACCCCCAATTCGGCTTCTCGAGCGGCGGTGCATCAAAGAACGGCGGAAGGTTGATGACGTCGACAGCCGGGTCGGCGTTCCGGACGTAGAAAAACGTCGACTGCCACTTCTTGGCCGAGTCCTCAAGCGGCAGCTTGGGAAACGGCCCGTTTGGCCGGCCGGTGACCACCGCTGCGCCGCAGTCGGACATGGCGCCGGCTGACGCTCCCTGCTGCTTGAGGAAGAACATCATCGCCCACAGCTCCACAGTCGGCAGCATCCCGAGATAGCCTTCGCAGAGCGTGGCAAAGCCGGCTACCTGCAACACGGCGTTGGCACCGAGATGATGCGGCTGCAGCCCGAAGAAATCGAGCCACGTGCGGAAGAAGAGACTCGCGGGGAGGCCGAGCCCGCGCTCGAAGTGCGAGAAGAAGACCACATGCTCGCCCTCCTGCGGCGCCGGCTCCCTCTCCGGGCCCGGCGCGCGCGTGAGCAGCACCTCCGCCGGCGGTAGCCATTTCGTGCGGCGGAGGTACCGGATGTTTTGCTCCGTCATGATAGAGCCCTCCCAAGAGCCTTTCGGCAGAGCCATTGGGGAGGGTTTTCCGCAGGCGGCGAGATTCGGCGATGGAGAGGAGGAAGAGAGGAGGAGGGTGGCGCGCTGCGGGCTTCGGGTCGCGGCGTGCAGCAGGCGTTGGCGAGGCGACGACGGCAGAAGCACTTCGCTCGGGCACGGCGGAGAAGGAGAGGAAGCAGAGGAGGAGCAAGGGGCAGGGGTGCGAGCGCGGGCGTCTCCGTCGCACTCCTCCCTTCTCGTTATAACCACGCGAAATCGTGGGGGAGTGGGATCGACTGCGCCCACAATCCCCACTCCCCCGCACTGCGCGCGTGCGTTCCCCACGCGCAGTAACTACACGGGGAAGCGCAATCGCCAACGGTCGCCGCAGTGAATCCCCCTCGCGCGGGCCGAGGGAGTGTAGTGGCGGGCCCTAGCCGCGGTCACATCCCGTCGCGCGCGTGGGCTGGCAGGCCTCGCCCACCGCAAGGCCGCACGTGGCAGCCCGTCGAGCTGCGGCGGGCGCAAATCGGCGTACGAAGCAAGACCCATCTGGCGGGCGTTTCCGTTTACCGCTCAGGCCGGGGTGCCGCGACCTGGCCCCCGGAGACCGGCCCCCCAGCGGGTGTTCCCGGCGTCCGCTGCCGCGAAGCCGGCAAGCTGCCAGGCGAAGCCGCCCGGCCAGACTCCGGCGCTTCATCAACAGAACCGGCTCCTCAGGGTGGTAAGCTGCAAAGGCTCCCCTGCCTGAAGCCGGCGAACCTTCACAGCTTCAGGGACTACTGTCGGGGGGATGACCCCCGGGTAGGCAACGGAGCCCGAATCCCTTTCGGAAAATCATCAGAGCAAGACAAGTCCCTCTGGCCGGCATGCCAAGCACGCCGGCTCCCCAGCGCGAGCCGGCTCGGCGTGGCAACCCAGCCTGGCCGGCTGGCCCATGCCGGCAGGCCGCGAGGCGGCAAAGCCTTAGCGACAAAGCAAGCGGTGCTACAGCGCTCCTCCCTTTACCCTGACAGAGCAGGTGAGACTGCAGCTTTCCTCGCGCCCCCGCCCGAGGCGGGCGGTGTCAGTGAGGCGCGGTCCTGTAGGAACGGCGGCGCCGAACTCCCTCTGACTATGGACAAGACGCGCCGCAGTGCCTCGAACCCAGACTGACGAGACAAGACCCGTCACGATGCCCGCGCCAGGCAGGTGCGGCGCACCTTGCGACCCGGCACCCGGCAATCCGGCATCCCGGCATCTGGCGACCCGGCGACCCAGCGACCCGGCCACCGGATCCTGGTCAATGACACCAGGGGCCCGCGCCTCTGGTACGTTACCTTTGTAACCCTGGGTGTCGGCCTATAAGACCCCCAGGGAGGCCTCCGTGCAGAGAGATCGGGATTTGAGTGGCTGAGAGTTCGAGTTAGTGCGGTAAGGTCAGTTCTCACCCTAGCTAGCTCTCTCCAGATCACGAACACTCGCACAGGAGAGGCAGAACGGTGGCTTAGCCCCTTCTCCCTCCTCCGTCCAAGCAGCTCCAGGAGCGACTCTGTAACCTCTGTGCTTATCAGCTCACACGGCAGGAGTAGGGGTGTTACCTCTCCGGAGGGCCCCGAACCTGGGTACGTCTTGTGTCCCGCACTCGCTCGTGCCAACCTCGCCTCCGGAACCCACCGGCGTCCTATCGTAGCCCCACCTCATAAGCCATCTCATGGCATCTGCCGTGAATCACGCACCCCCAGCGAGAATACCACGACAGAAGGAGGAAGGACTTCATTGTCACCGAGGTTCTGGACAAAGGAACAGGCCGTATATTATGCTTGCGTCCTGTATGGAAAGAATCGTATATTCGAGCACAAGATTCTAAACTTTGCCGAGCTAGAAAGCATACCGTGCTTCCATCACCCCATCGAGCAGATCAAGCAGGTCTTCCTGAAGAGTTTTCTTCGCTTTAATCATGGCTGGAACCGTGAAGTTGTCCTTCAGTTTTATGCCACTTTTTATATCTCAGGGGACCTCAACGACAGCAGTACTTGGATTCTCGAATGGATGACCGAGGAAGAAAGAATCAAATGCTCGGCTGACCAGTTTTTTGCCCTGCTAAATTTACCTCATTTCGAATTTGATGCCTCACGAGAACACATACTGCATTTCTGGGATGTATCTAAAGCTCAACTGCATATGCTGATGGACCCCATGCTTGTTGGCGATGAGTGTGCTGAAGCAAATCCGAAGCACCTGGCCTATGAGAACAAAGTGTCGTTCTATATCCTCTGCAATTCTCTCACGCCAATAAACCGGCCTGAAAGCATTCATGGAATTGTGGCAAATACTCTTCACGCTGTAGCTCATGAATTCGGTTTGACATTCCTGATCTTCTTATTCGCAACCTGGCCTATGCTGCTGATAGCCCTCAAGTTTTGAAGCCATATGCACCATGGGTCATGTTCGCCATTGAGCAACTTATCGTGAAAAAGTTTTTCTGCCCATATGTCCCGAAAGTTTTCATGCCACCAGTCCGAGACACTCTCCGAATTGTAAAGGATATTGGGAAAGGAAAGACACCAATTGATGCCCCTGCTTCTGCCTCTGCAAGAACTTTGAAAGTTAAGAAGGTCAAAGTTGATATCCCTCGTGAAGAAAATCCCTCACTGTACGAGATCTGTCTTCGCACTCAGCAATCGTTGGAAAGTCACATTAAGCTTGATCGCAAAGAGAAAGTGGAAATGATGATAGAGATCAATCTACTTCACAATTATGCTCGTCAAGCCCTGCTGTATGAAAAGGAACAGAAGAAGCGATCATGGACCCTTCTGCGCAAGCACTATTCTCGCAAGCAACTGTCTACGAAGGGAATCGAGAAAGAGTATGATCATCTGGAGTTATTTGAAGTTCCTCGCATCCGTAGGCAAACTCCTGTGCTTCCTCAGCGCTCTGCCTCAACTGACCTGCTGTTTGTCGAACCCGATAATGAACTCGAAGACACAGCAGGCACTTTCATATACAAGGCTGATGTCCCTCGCTCTACTACTCCTGAAGCTGATCCTGAAGCCCGTGCTGCATCTCCGACTCTTGCCTCGGCTTCGACCATCGGTCGTTCTGCTTCGCCGAACAGTTCGAGTTCTGGGGATTCTTCGGACGAGTAGTTCCTCATGTGCTCTCTCTTTCCTTTTTGACACTTGTTGACAAAAAGGGGGAGAAGAACATCGAGAAGATAGAAAAGTGGGCTATTTGCAGGGTGTTTCTATTCGCCATTTGCTTTTCGTTCGAACAATTTGCTTTTGGTCGTTGAACTTTTCGGTCGTGAAACTTAATCTCACCGCATGTGGTGATGGCACTCTGCGTCGTCATGTACCGTTAACAACCCCTGCTATACCATATTTGCTTCCAGCTATTTGTTTGCAGGGACTATTGAATTTTTACTTCCTTGCAATGATTATCCTCGATACTCATCTTTCATGCAAGGTTAAGTGAAAGCAGTTCAAGGAGAATTGGAAATCATATTTTACTCCCTTGCTTATCTTTTGATATCTAACGATGCAGGAGGAGAAAAATCGCTTCAGAATTTTGTCATTCATGAATTCTATCGATAAAATTCTCTCTGTCTGAGAAGATGTTTTCTCTCACATATTTCTATGAGATCATCTTTGTTGCAGGAAAACATAGTCTGTTGCATATCCACTCTGAACAATATTCTTGTGAATTTTTGCTCTGATTATTCTTCGTTTGCTCCGATTATTCTTCGAACATCTAATTTGCAGGATATCTATCTCGAGTGGAATTAACCTGTGTTCTAAGAAAATCTTCATGGCTTATCCATTGTCACATTACACTTTAATATATCTTCACTATTTAACTAATCTTTGTCAAAGATTGTGTGTGGCAGGAAATACCTCAGACACCGTCGACTGCATTGGATGAAACTTCGAATGATATATCAGTAGCGCGGGGTATGTGTATCAGTAGCGCTGCTTTATCAGTAGCGCATGTTAAATAGGCGCGCTGCAGTTTTTAGCAGTAGCGAGGTGCACCTAAACGCGCTACTGCTAAACTCTGTTAGCAGTAGCGCGGGTGGAACAGCGCTACTGCTAATAGTTAGCTGTAGCGCCGTAGCAGTAGCGCGCCCACCCACGCTACTGATATTACAAAACCCCGAGCAACTGCTAGGGTTTTCCCTACTAGTGTAGGGACACGGTATTTGTTTATGTATCCACACATGTATTTAAGTTTCCGGTCAATACAATTCTAGCATGAATAATAAACCTTTGTCATGAACAAGGAAATATGATAATAACCAATTTATTATTGCCTCTAGGGCATATTTCCAACAGTCTCCCACTTGCACTAGAGTCAATAATCTAGTGCACATAGTTATGAATCTAACCCCAACGAGTTCTGGGGTTGATCATGTTTTGCTCATGGGAGAGGTTTTTAGTCAATGGGTCTGCAACATTCAGATCCGTATGTACTTTGCAAATCTCAATGTCTCCGTCCTTGATCCAATCACGGATGGAGTTGAAAAGGGCGTTAAATATGCGCTTCACATGTAAATCCCGCCTCAACGCTCGGTTTGGAACTACTCCAAATGACTGCTCCACTTTACGTATCCGGTTCGAGACTCAGGGTCATCCAGATCGGCGTCAAAGCTTGCATCGACGTAAACCTTTACGACGAACTCTTTGTTACCTCCATAAACGAGAAACATTTCCTTAAGTAACTTAAGGATAATTTTTTTTGACCGCTGTCCAGTGATCCACTCCTGGATCACTCTAGTACCCCCTTGCCAGACTCACGGCAAGGCACCCATCAGGTATGGTACACAGCATGGCATACATTATAGAGCCTATGGCTGAGGCATAGGGGACGGCCTTCGCCTTTTCTCTTTCTACTGCCGCAGTCGAGCTTTGAGTCTCACTCAACTTCATACCTTGTAACACAGGCAAGAACTTCTTCTTTGACTGGTCCCTTTTGAACTCCTTCAAAAACTTGTAAGGTATGTGCTCTGTGAAAGTTTTATCAAGCGTCTTGATCTATCTCCATAGATCTTGATGCCCAATACGTAAGCTGCTTTACCCAGGTCTTCCTTTGAAAAACTCCTTTCAAACAACCCTTTTATGCTTTCTAGAAATTCTACATCATTTCCAATCAACAATATGTCATCCACATATACTATTAGAAATGTTACAGAGCTCCCACTCACTTTCTTGTAAATACAAGCTTCTTCGTAAGTTTGTATAAAACCAAATGCTTTGATCACCTCATCAAAGCGAATATTCCAACTCCGAGATTCTTGCACCAGTCCATGGATGGATCGCTGGAGCTTGCATACTTTGTCAGCATCCTTAGGATCGACAAAAACCTTCTGGTTGCATCATATACAACTCTTCCTTAAGAAACCTGTTAAGGAATGCTGTTTTGACGTCCATCTGCCAGATTTCATAAAATGCGGCAATCGCTAACATAATTCTAACAGACTTAAGCATCGCTACGGGTGAGAATATCTCATCGTAGTCAACCCCTTGAACTTGTCGGAAACCTTTTGCGACAAGTCGAGCTTTATAGATGGTGATATTACCATCAGCGTCTGTCTTCTTCTTAAGGATTCATTTATTCTCAATGGCTTGCCGATCATCGGGCAAGTCTACCAAAGTCCATACTTTGTTCTCATACATGGATCATATCTCGGATTTCATGGCCTCATGCCATTTGTCAGAATCCGGGCTCATCATAGCTTTTTCATAGTTCGTAGGTTCGTCGTTGTCTAACAACATGACTTCCAGGACTGGATTACCGTACCACTCTGGTGCGGAACATACCCTTCTCGTCCTACGAAGTTTAGTAGTAACTTGATCCGAAGTTTCATGATCATCATCATTAGCTTCCTCTCCGGTTGGTGTAGGCATCACGGGAACTGCTTTCTATGATGTGCTACTTTCCAATTCGAGAGAAGTTACGATTACCTCATCAAGATCTACTTTCCTCCCACTCACTTCTTTCGAGAGAAACTCCTTCTCTAGAAAGGACCCATTCTTGGCAACAAAGATCTTGCCCTCGGATCTATGGTAGAAGGTATACCCAATGGTCTCTTTAGGGTATCCTATGAAGACGCACTTCTCTGCTTTGGGTTCAAGCTTATCAGGCTGAAGCCTCTTGACATAAGCGTCACATCCCCAAACTTTAATAAACGACAGCTTAGGTTTCTTGCCAAACCATAACTCATACGGTGTCGTCTCAATGGATTTTGACGGTGCCCTATTTAAATTGAATGCGGCTGTCTCTAATGCATAACCCCAAAATGATAGTGGCAAATCGGTAAGAGACATCATAGAACGCACCATATCCAATAGAGTTTGATTATGATGTTCAGACACACCATTATGCTATGGTGTTCCAGGTGGCGTGAGCTGTGAAACAATTCCACATTGTCTTTGTTGGGGAACGTTGCATGGAAAACAAAAAAATTCTACGCACACGCAAGATCTATCCATGGAGATGCATAGCTACGAGAGGGGGAGTGTGTCTACGTACCCTCGTAGACCGTAAGCGGAAGCATTAGAACAACGCGGTTGATGTTGTCGAACAACTTCACGATCCAACCGACCGAGTACCGAACGTACGGCACCTCTGCGTTCAGCACACGTTCAGCTCGGTGACGTCCTCGACTTCTTGATCCAGCAAGACGGCGAGGTAGTGGATGAGTTCCGGCAGCACGACGGCGTGGTGACGGTGATGGTGATGCTATCTCCGCAAGGCTTCGCCCAAGCACTGCGAAAATATGACCGAGGGACGGAACTATGGAGGGGGGCGCCGCACACGGCTAAGACAATGTTGTGTCTCCTTTGGGGCGCCCCCCTCTCCTCTATTTATATATGTGTAGGGGCTTGGAGTAGAAGGAATAGTGCCATGTGAACAGTAACCATGAATAGTACACACGTGGACTTGGACTCCAAAGTCCAATCCTATTCCTACTAGGACTCTCCCTTTTTCCTTCTGTTGGTGCAATACTTGCCCTCCTGTGTTTTGGAGATTGTTGAGAGAAACAGGCATGGACTGATTTGTTTGCTAGTGCACACAGAAAGAAATAGTCCATGCAGTGCCGAAGAGAATGCTGTCTCAGGTGATCAGTTCGAGGAACTTCACCGAAAATTATCTACGTCGAAGAAGATGAATGAGCTACATCGTTTCAGACTGTTAGTCGAAGAAGAATGAAGTGAAGGAGATGACTCCTCGAAAGTTTATTGCTGACGTAAAGCAATTAGTTCGGTGATCGCGTCCGAAGAAATTGACTGCAGCGATGGAAGACGAAGATGAAGTGAAGACGTAGCATTCTTTTCATCATTCTTCTTTCATTCATTTGAGTCATAGGACCTCCGTACTATTAAGAGGGGTATAGGTTCTCTAAGCTTAGATCCGCTATGATGCTTAGCCCAAACCTATGCGAGACCGAGAGAAATCTCTTTATGCTTTGACTGATTACCTACCAGCAAGAGACGCTGTTCTTCTTCGCTGTGGGAGATATCTTTCGAACTAAGGAGTTAGCATTACTTGCTCTGCACGTAATGTTACCGTTGTGCTCAATTTCCGACCGTTGGACTCATGTCGTTCGGCCATTGGCTGCTCCACATGTCCAATTTGGTCATTTCCCATCAGGGAAGGCTGCGGCTATAAATAGCCACCCCATTCCAACGTTGCCCGTTGGCTGCTCCGCTTAAGATTTCTAAGAAGATTGATTGAGCAACCCCTCTCCGAGAGATTTGAGTTTAAAATCCACCGAGAGAAAAATCAAGAGCCGAAACTTAGACAGTGGTTGAGCATCACAGTAGTTCTGAGTTAGGGTTCATGTACCTATTACTCTTGAGAGCTGCCCACTCTCTAGACGGATAGGTGTCGGCTCGAGTGTCGAAGAGTATTGTCTTCACCGAGCGAGATCTTCAGCAACCAAGAGTATTGTGGTTCGCGAAGAGAACTAAAGAGAGTTTATCTTCAGTGAAGGTTTGGAGATCGCCGACAAGTATCTACCACGAGTGAAATCAACTGGAGTCTGATCAGCTCCGAAGTTGATGGAGAACAGGGCGAGGAGAGTTTATCCTCTGTGTTGAATCACAACCCCTCCAACCAGACGTAGTCCTTTGGTAGAATGGCGAACTGGTCTACCAAATCCTTCTGTCGCCATCGAGCACCACTAGTTCGCTTTACATTACTGCATTTCCATCAACAGTTTACATTCGTGCTTTGTGCCGATAGTTGTATCTGATCAATCACAGTTCTTCAATTGTCTGTCAGATTCTCGTTATTATATTGCATCATCTCTGACTGATTTACTTCGAAGTGTTATATTCATTCATGCTATATTCATTCACCTAGTCATCATTCCCAGTGCATTTCTATCGCTAACATATCTAGTTTTATATCGCAACTGTGTTCCTGTTTATTAGTTGCATTTCTATCGTTCAAGTTGGACTTGTGATATTCATCGCGTGATAAAATTGCTGCATTCCTTGTCGATAGATTTGGTCCTCTATAACGAGCTAAATCGAGCGCTTATCTACCGAATCTTATTTCCGCTACTGTGTTTGGGTTTGGTTCAAAACATTCGGAAGAATTTTTGAATCTCCCATTCACCCCCCATCTGGTCGATGTACTCTCGGTCCTAACACCTTCCCTAGCTGCGTGGGCTTTTGAGGACTTGGTGCGCCTGGCCCAATAAGGCCAGGGCGCCTCTCCTTAGCCCATGCCAGCCCTTGGGACGTGGTGGACCCACTTGTGGACTTCCGGACCCCTCCGGAATCCTCCGGAACCTTCTGGAAGCTTCCCGTTACAATACCGAAAAAACTGCACCTTTTTTCGGAACCCAAAATATGACTTCCCATATATAAATCTTTACCTCTCGACCATTCCGAGACTCCTCGTGACGTCCGGGATCTCATCCGGGACTCCGAACAATATTCGGTTACCAATTCACATAAGCGTGCGGACCCTACGGGTTCGGGAATGATATAGCCATGACTGAGACGCCTCTCCGGTCAATAACCAATAGCGGAACCTGGATGCTCATATTGGTTCCTACATATTCCACGAAGATCTTATCGGTCGAACCGCAATGACAACATACGTAATTCCCTTTGTCCGTCGGTATGTTACTTGCCCGAGATTCGATCGTCGGTATCTCCATACCTAGTTCAATCTCGTTACCGGCAAGTCTCTTTACTCGTTCCGTAATACATCATCCCGTAACTATCTCCTTAGTCACTTTGCTTGCAAGCTTCTTATTATGTGCATTACCGAGAGGGCCCAAAGATACCTCTCCGAAACACGGAATGACAAATCCCAGTCTCGATCCATGCCAACTCAACGGACACCTTCGGAGATACCTGTAGAGCATCTTTATGATCACCCAGTTACGTTATGATGTTTGATAGCACACAAGGCATTCCTCCGGTATCCGGGAGTTGCATGATCTCATGGTCTGAGGAACATGTATTTGACATTCAAGAAAGTAGTAGCAATAAACAGAACGATCATATGCTAAGCTAACGGATGGGTCTTGTCCATCACATCATTCTCCTAATGATGTGATCCCGTTATCAAATGACAACTCATGTCTATGGTTAGGAAACCTTAACAATCTTTGATCAACGAGCTAGTCTAATAGAGGCTCACTAGGGACACGGTATTTGTTTATGTATTTACACATGTATTTAAGTTTCCGGTCAATACAATTCTAGCATGAATAATAAACCTTTATCATGAACAAGGAAATTTAAAATAATAACAACTTTATTATTGCCTCTAGGGCATATTTCCATCAGTCTCCCACTTGCACTAGACTCAATAATCTAGATTACATAGTAATGAATCTAACACCCATGGAGTTTTGGTGCTGATCATGTTTTGCTCGTGGAAGAGGCTTAGTCAACGGGTCTGCCACATTCAGATCCGTGTGTACTTTGCAAATTTCTATGTCTCCATCCTTGACATATTCACAAATGGAGTTGAAGGGTCTCTTGATGTGTTTGGTCTTCTTGTGAAACCTGGGCTCCTTGGCTATGGCAATTGCTCGAGTGTTGTCACAAAAGATTGTCATTGGACTCGATGCACTAGGTATTACACCTAGATCGGATATGAACTCCTTCATCCAGACTCCTTCATGTGCTGCTTCCGAAGCAGCTATGTATTCTGCTTCACACGTAGATCCCGCCACGACGCTCTGCTTGGAACTGCACCAACTGACAGCTCCACCATTTAATATAAATACGTATCCGGTTTGTGACTTAGAGTCATCCGGATCAGTGTCGAAGCTTGCATCAACGTAACCCTTTACGACGAGCTCTTCGTCACCTCCATAAACGAGAAACATGTCCTTGGTCCTTTTCAGGTACTTCAGGATATTCTTGACCGCTGTCTAGTGATCCACTCCTAGATTACTCTGGTACCTTCCTGCCAAACTTATGGCAAGGCACACATCAGGTCTGGTACACAGCATGGCATACATAATAGAACCTATGGCTGAGGCATAGGGAATGACTTTCATTTTCTCTATATCTTCTGCCGTGGTCGGGCATTGAGTCTGACTCAACTTCACACCTTGCAAGACAGGCAAGAACCCTTTCTTTGACTGATCCATTTTGAAATTCTTCAAAACTTTGTCAAGGTATGTGCTTTGTGAAAGTCCTATCAAGCGTCTTGATCTATCCCTATAGATCTTGATGCCCAATATATAAGCAGCTTCACCAAGGTATTTCATTGAAAAATTCTTATTCAAGTATCCCTTTATGCCATCCAGAAATTCTATATCATTTCCAATCAACAATATGTCATCCACATATAATATTAGAAATGCTACAGAGCTCCCACTCACTTTCTTGTAAATACAGGCTTCACCGTAAGTCTGTACAAAACCATATGCTTTGATCACCTCATCAAAGCGTATATTCCAACTCCGAGATGCTTGCACCAGTCCATAGATGGATCGCTGGAGCTTGCACACTTTGTTAGCACCCTTAGGATCGACAAAACCTTCTGGTTGCATCATATACAACTCTTCATTGAGAAAACCATTAAGGAATGCAGTGTTGACATCCATTTGCCAGATTTCATAATCATAAAATGCGGCAATTGCTAACATGATTCGGACAGACTTAAGCATCACTACGGGTGAGAAAGTCTCATCATAGTCAACCCCTTGAACTTGTCGAAAACCTTTCGCGACAAGTCGAGCTTTGTAGACAGTGATATTACCATCAGCATCCGTCTTCCTCTTAAAAATCCATTTATTCTCAATGGCTTGCCGATCATCGGGCAAGTCCACCAAAGTCCACACTTTGTTCTCATACATGGATCCTATCTCAGATTTCATGGCCTCAAGCCATTTGTCGGAATCCGGGCTTATCATAGCTTCTTCATAGTTCGTAGGTTTGCCGTTGTCTAACAACATAACTTCCAGAACAGGATTACCGTACCACTCTGGTGCGGAACGTACTCTGGTCGACCTACGAAGTTCAGTAGTAACATGATGTGAAGTTTCATGATCTTTATCATTATCTTCCTCTCTTATTGGTGTAGGCATCACGGGAACGGTTTTCTCTGATGAGCTACTTTCCAATTCGAGAGAAGGTACAATTACCTCATCAAGTTCTACTTTCCTCCCACTCACTTCTTTCGAGAGAAACTCCTTCTCTAGAAAGGACCCATTCTTGGCAACAAGGACCTTGCCTTCGGATCTGTGGTAGAAGGTGTACCCAATTATTTCTTTAGGGTATCCTATGAAGATGCACTTCTCCGCTTTGGGTTCGAGCTTATCAGGTTGAAGCTTTTTCACATAAGCATCGCATCCCCAAACTTTAAGAAACGATAGCTTTGGTTTCTTGCCAAACCATAGTTCATATTGTGTTGTCTCAACGGATTTAGACGGTGCCCTATTTAACGTGAATGCAACTGTCTCTAATGCATAACCCCAAAACAATAGTGGCAAATCGGTAAGAGACATCATAGAACGCACCATAACCAATAAAGTCCGGTTACGACGTTCGGACACACCATTACACTGTGGTGTTCCAGGTGGCGTGAGTTGTGAAACAATTCCAGATTTTCTTAAATGAAGGCCAAACTCGTAACTCAAATATTTGCCTCCGCGATCAGATCGTAGAAACTTTATTTTCTTGTTACGATGATTCTCTACTTCACTCTGAAATTCTTTGAACTTTTCAAATGTTTCAGACTTGTGTTTCATCAAGTAGATATACCCATATCTACTCAAATCATCTATGAAGGTTAGAAAATAACGATACCCGCCGCGTGCTTCAACATTCATCGGACCGCATACATCGGTATGTATTATTTTCAACAAATCAGTAGCTCGCTCCATTGTTCCGGGGAACGGAGTTTTAGTCATCTTGCCCATGAGGCATGGTTCGCAAGTATCAAATGATTCATAATCAAGAGATTCCAAAAGTCCATCCGCATGGAGTTTCTTCATGCGCTTTACACCAATATGACCTAAATGGCAGTGCCACAAGTATGTTGCACTATCATTATCAACTTTGCATCTTTTGGCATCAATATTATGAATATGTGTATCACTACGATCGAGATTCAACAAGAATAGACCATTCACAAAAGGTGCGTGACCATAAAAGATGTTACTCATATAAATAGAACAACCATTATTCTTTGACTTAAATGAATAACCGTCTCGCAATAAACAAGATCCAGATATAATGTTCATGCTCAACGCTGGCACCAAATAACAATTATTGAGGTCTAAATCTAATCCCGAAGGTAGATGTAGAGGTAGCATGCCGACGGCGATCACATCAACCTTGGAACCATTCCCGACGCGCATCGTCACCTCGTCCTTAGCCAATCTTCGCTTATTCCGTAGCTCCTGTTTCGAGTTACAAATATGAGCAACCGAACCAGTATCAAATACCCAGGCGCTACTGCGAGCATTAGTGAGGAACACATCAATAACATGTATATCAAATATACCTTTGCTCACTTTGCCATCCTTCTTATCCGCCAAATACTTGGGGCAGTTCCGCTTCCAGTGACCAGTCCCTTTGTAGTAGAAGCACTCTGTTTCAGGCCTGGGTCCAGCTTTGGGTTTCTTCGTGGGAGCGGCAACTTGCTTGCCGTTCTTCTTGAAGTTCCCCTTCTTTCCCTTGCCCTTTTTCTTGAAACTAGTGGTTTTGTTAACCATCAACACTTGATGCTCCTTCTTGATTTCTACCTCCGCTGATTTCAACATCGCGAAGAGTTCGGGAATTGTCTTCTCCATCCCTTGCATATTATAGTTCATCACATGAGATGGGATAGTCATAAATGGTGAACATCTCCATGTTGATCATATCTACTATATGACTCATGTTCGACCTTTCGGTCTCCAGTGTTCTGAGACCATGTCTGTACATGCTAGGCTCGTCAGGTTTAACCCAAGTATTCTGCTTGTGTAAAACTGGCTTACACCCGTTGTATGTGAACGTAGAATCTATCACACCCGATCATCACGAGGTGCTTCGAAACGACGAACTTTAGCAATGGTGCATACTCGGGGAGAACACTTTTATCTTGAAATTTAGTGAAGGGATCATCTTATAATGCTACCGTCGTTCTAAGCAAAATAAGATGCATAAAGGATAAACATCACATGCAATCAAAATATGTGACATGATATGGCCATCATCATCTTGTGCTTTTGATCTCCATCTCCAAAGCATCGTCATGATCTCCATCATCACCGGCTCGACACCTTGATCTCCATCGTTGCGTCGTGGTCGTCTCGCCAACTATTGCTTCTACAACTATTGCTAACGCATAGCGATAAAGTAAAGCAATTACATGGCGCTTGCATTTCATACAATAAAGAGACAACCATAAGGCTCCTGCCGGTTGCCGATAAAGAGACATGCTAAATTTTTGGAGAATGGTAATGTCAGTGGGAGCTCTGAGGCAAGAAAAATCACACTTGAGGAAATTTGGACTGACATACCATTACCGATAATCTCAGAGTCTGTTTTTCCTTCGTCTTCAAGCGCTACACCTCCAGTTAATAATTCTGGGTTTACTGGTATAGCGCCTAATAATGTGTCTCAAATATCTCAGTCTTCTGTGATATCTAATGAACCTTTACGTAGATCACAGCGGGATAGAAGAGCTGCCATTAATACAGATGAATATGTTGTTTACATGAATGAAGATGGAAACGACATTAGTAAGGCAGATGATCCCACCTCCTTTGAGGAAGCCATGACAAGCGGACATTCGTCTAAGTGGCTTGAGGCCATGAATGATGAAATTAAGTCAATGAGTATTAATGATGTTTGGGATCTAGTAGAAATTCCTGACGGAGTCAAAAAGGTGGGCTGCAAGTGGGTCTACAAAACTAAGCATGACTCCAAAGGAAATGTCGAACGATTCAAAGCAAGACTTGTCGCTAAAGGGTATACACAAAGAGAGGGCATAGACTATGTTAACACATTTTCTCCTGTCACGAAGAAGGATTCACTAAGAATTGTTATGGCTCTTGTTGCTCATTATAATTTAGAGCTGCATCAGATGGATGTTAAAACCGCATTCCTTAATGGTGACTTGCATGAGAATGTATATATGGCTTAACCGGAAGGTTTTGTCGTAGAAGGCAAGGAACATATGGGATGTCGACTTAAGAAATCTATCTATGCACTAAGACAAGAGTCTAGATAGTGGTACCTTAAATTTGACGAGGTCATAAGGAAATTTAATTTTAAGGAAAATGAAGTGGACAATGTGGCGCCCCGACTCGACCGTGCACTAATCATACACGCAAATGCGCACGATCAAGCCCAGGGACTCACGGGAAGATATCACAACACAACTCTAGACACAAAATAAAATAATACAAGCTTTATATTACAAGCCAGGGGCCTCGAGGGCTCGAATACATAAACTCGAGAACAAGCGTTAGCGGAAGCAAAAACAATATCTGAGCACCAGACATAAAGAGACAAGTCTGCCTTAAGAAGGCTGAGCAAAACAACGACACTAGATCGAAAAGGCGCAGGCCTCCTGCCTGCGAGCCTCCGAACTACTCCTGGTCGTCGGTCTCCACGTAGTAGTAGGCTCCGTCGGAGGGGTAGTAGTAGTTGTCGACGGGGTCAGCTGGCTCCGGGGCTCCATCATCTGATCGCAGCAATCGGATATGGGGAAAAAGAGGTAGCAAAGCAACCGTGAGTACTCATCGAAAGTACTCGCAAGACATACATCAGATCTATTCTAAGTATGCATCGGTATCAAAGGGAAGGGCTGTATCTGTGGACTGAACTGCAGAATTGCCAGAATAGAGAGGAAAGTTCTAGCCTATCGAAGACTAGCATCTTGCAGCATTAGAAGAGTGCAGATTAGCATAATATAAAGCAATAATTATATAGTAGCAATGCCCAGAGATCCTTCCTCGACTCCATGCGAGAAAGCAATCCCGGAGCTAACATATTACTTAAGTTCCACAAGTATCCAGTTCTACTTGTAGTAGATCGGGATACTTTCCGAGCGTCCTGTTACCGTGGACACGGTTATTCGAATAGATATACTTCCCTGCAAGGGTGCACCAACTTACCCAACACGCTCGATTAACTCTGGCCGGACACACTTACTCGGGTCATGCCCAGCCTCGGCTGATCGACACGCCGTATCCCTACCTATGCCCAACAGAGAGGCCAGCACGTCGGTCTACATCCTAAGCACTCAGGGGTCTTGGGCCCATCGCCCTTTGCACTCCTGCACGTTGTGTGGGCGGCCGGGACCAGACCTAGCCCCTGTATACACACGCAGGCTTTCGCGGTCCACCCAGGCGCGCGTCGCTCAGTTGCTGACGTCTGAAGAGCTTCGGCTGAAACATACGACGCCGAGTGCCCATACTATTCCCGCGTGGTGGTTAGTGCGAAAAGGCCAGAGGCCTACTCAGATAACATATCCTAACCCATTAGTGTGTTGGGAGCTCGCGGTGACAATCAGTGATCCACGATCTGTGATCCCGTCGCCCCGTCTCGCGGACTTACGGCAAGGGCCAGGAATGCCCGGCCGTGCCACGTAATTATCTCGCAGGTACCCTCCAGGTCAATCCCAAATTCCCAAGATACTGTCGGGAACTCAGGTCCACCTCTACCGGGGTGGTACCGCCTGTCCCTTCAGTCTCGCAGTAACAGTACATGGGGGGGCAACAGTTAAAGGTAACCGTGTGTCCCAAACATCAAGAGGGTAATCCGAGGAATCACCCTCGATGGATTCCCACTCAATGGTTCCGTCAAGGTGAACTCGGTGGAATCACCCTCGATGGGTTCACACTTGAGGGGTTGCACGACAGAGGCATCATCGGTGGTGGTGAAAGAGGAATCACCCTCGGTAACCCACAACCGACTAGCTACACTACAGAGGTAACATCAGGAGTGAGATAAGAGGTATCACCCTCGGCACTCGATGGTAGCTCTGCAGAGTCGTACAACTAAAGGGGGGGTGTGGTGATGTGTTGGTCTCTGCATGTCGATCACATTGATCGAAACATCCGGAAGCAAGCATGGCAACACGGACAAGGGATCGGGGCCACTGATGGATCAATAACCAACCTATACTAGGCATATGGGACAACAAGTAAAGTATCAACAACAGGTTACAAAAGCAGGCTATGCATCAGAATAGGAGCAATCAATTACAGTAGCAAATTCTAATGCAAGCATGGGAGAGAAAGAATGGGCGATATAGGAATGATCAAGGGGGTGTTGCTTGCCTGGAAGCTCTGCAGTGAAAGAGGGGTCGTCGGGGATGTAGCGGTCCTCAGGGGCAGCGTCGGTCACGGGGTCTACCGGAGAGAAGAGGGGGAAGAAACAATAAATACAAAGCAAACAAAAGCAACACAGATTCACGGCATGGCAATAAGCTGTGCTGGGGGTGATCTAACACAGTGCTAAGTGTTACTGGCGGAGCGGGAAAATATCTGGGAATATTTTCCCGGCTTTAGGTGATTATCGGACAGACGATCCGGAGGGGAAGGTACCATGTTTGCAGTGTTGGAGGCAAGTGACAGGTATGTGGAGGGCATATTCGGATTCGTCTCATTTTTCTGATCAACTTTCATGTAGAAAACTTTTTCATCCGAGTTACGGTTTATTTTCTATGAATTTTCAAAGTTTTAAACAATTTTCTGGAATTGTTTTAATTAATTAATTCGAAAATTAAACAGTCAATTACTTTTTATACTCAGACTGAGCCAGCCACAGTCAATGATATGTGGGGCCAGTCAAAGCCCAGTCAGCAGTCAACAGAGTTGACCACTGACTAGTCAAACTTACAGGTGGGGCCCTCCTGTCATACTCAGCAGCTAACTAAATTATCTAAATGAAACAATTAGCTAGGTGGGACCCAACTGTCAGTGACTGTTTAATTAATAGATTAATTTATTTTTAAAAACTAGATTAATTAGCGAGTGGGGCCCGCTTGTCAGTGGCACAGTGCTGCACAGTCAGCACGGTTGACCGGTCAACGCGGTCAACCGGGCACCTGGGACCCACTGGCAGTGACCTAGGGGTGGGCACCAGGCATGCCAGGTCAGCGGTGGCCGGCGACTCGCCGCCGGCAACGCCGAACCGCGGCGGAGGCCACTGGACCTCGTCGGAAACGCGCTACGGGCGGCCGTTTCGAGCGCGGCAAGGCGCGTTCGAACGTGCACTCGATGCCGCGTCGATCTGCGGTGGTGGCGCGGGCTGGGGTGGCTGGAGTTGACAGCGACGAGCTCGCGAGCGGGCACCGGAGTTCGGGTGCGGTGGGTTCCGGCGAAGCAGGGCACGACTAGCGGCGAGGCTAGGTGCGCTGGGTTCCTGGAGAGCCCAGGAACTCGACTGCGAGCTCGGACGCGAGCTTGGGCTGCGGTGGCCATGGCGGCGAGCTCAACGGTGGCGACGGGTACGGCCATGATGAATGCGACGGCTACGGGCACGGAGAAGGGCAGGGGAGAGAGGGGTTCGATGCGGGTGCTCACCGAGTGGCTCACGGTAGCCGTTGGGAGCTTAGGAGCTGCAGCCGGCGGCGAATCGATGGGAGCTGCTCCGGTGGCCATAGCGGAAGAAGACGAAGCAGGCGTCGCCGTGATGGCCTACCGGCTCCGTCCAGTGGGCGTAGATGAAGAAGCGGTCGATGGCGGAGCGGCTGGACACGGCGGAAGGGCACGGGGAGGTCAGTGGGCGCGGCTACGGTGAACCATGGCGACGGCGGCGCTCGGTGAGGAAGAGAGCAAGAGAGAGAGCGCGTGAGAGGAGGGGATAAGGATGGGGAGACGTCCCTGAGGCGTGCGGTGGTGCTCTTATCCACCTGCGGCGGATGTAGCGACGCGGGGCGGCGAGCGGGTGCGGTGGCGACGGCGCGCGGCGTCGGGCACGCGCGCGCGAGCTGACACGGGGAGGAGAGAGGAGGGAGACAGCGGGGAGTGGGCTGGGCCGCACTGTGGACTAGAACCCACACGCACAGTAGCATTTAGGCCTTTTCCAATTTCTTTTCTGTTTTCTTTTATAGAGAGAGTTTTGCAAAATTTGTTCTGCCAAAATGACTTTTGTAAAATTTGGAAATTGGCCACATAAATACACTGCATTATTTGGCACTGCCACAAAACGTTTGGGAGACTTTTGAATTCTTTTGAATTTTTCATAAATGAAATAGCATGTAAATATGCTGAAATAGCACTGTTTCAATTGCTATAGCTCAATTTAGCATTTTGGTGATGTTGTTTTCCTTAACAAATATATGTTATGGAATTTTTGCTAAATGATGAACTCTTTTTCAGCAATTTTTGTGCAACTTCAAATTTCACTTATGATTTGAATTGAATTCTGTGGTGGAATTTGAAATGAGATGTGAATCCAATATGATCAAGCATTGCAAACCAAAATGATTTAGCTTAATCAGGAGGGTCACTGTAGCTCATTATTTAGGGGTGTTACAATTCTCCTCCTCTAAAAGAAATTCTCGTCCCGAGAATTCAAGAGGTAGAAGGGAAAAGATCGGGGTATTCCTGGAAGTTCTTATGGAAGTACCTCTTAGAAGTCGCGAACGACTGGAACGTTTCAATTCCTCAAATTTAATGCCATGCATGTATGCAAAAGCTTTTAGCATAAATGAATGCGGTGCTCCTGAATCAATTAAAACAGGAGGTGGTACTGAGTGAACAAGAAGAGTACCCATCACAGTAGCAGGCTGATCTTGAGCTTCATTCAGATCAACATGGTAAGCTTGACCACGACCATAAGAAGGCCTGGCATTGTTGTTGTGGGGCTGGTTGTTGCAACGGCCATTACCACGGCCAGCAGAGGGAAGTGCAAGCTGATTCTGATTCTGAGGACATTCTCTGGCACGGTGACCTGGACGGCCACACTTGAAGCAGAGTCCATCATTGGGACGGGGATCAGGAGCTCGAAGCAGTGGAGCCTGAGGTCTTGGCTGCCCCGACGGTGGAGGAGGTGCAGTTGGATTGTACATGCTGTGAGGAATCCAGATACGGTGCCTCTGCGATGACGAGCCCGAAGATGAGCCCGCATCATGGGTGCGCTTAAGAGCGTCCTTGTGATCCTTCAAACCAGTCTCAACCTGAATAGCCTTGTTCACCAGGGTGGTGAAGTCAGCGAAGTCTTGGACAAGGAGTGCAAGCTTGATATCAGGGTTGAGCCCTTCACGGAACTTCTCCTGTCTGCGGGCATCAGTAGCGATGTCTTCCTCAGCATAGCGAGACAAATCAAGGAACTCCCGCTGATAAACATCCACAGTCTTACTGCCCTGAGTGAGGTTGCGGAACTCACATTTCTTCCGGTCCATGACTCCCTGGGGAATGTAGCGGGCACGGAAAGCAGCTTGAAATTCCAGCCAGGTGATGATTGCTCCAACTGGCAGTGTGCGTCTGTGGCTGTCCCACCATTGAGCAGCGGGACCCTTCAGGAAGTAGGATGCAAAGGTGACATAGCTGTCAGGGGCAACATTGGCTGACTCCATCTCATAAGTGATGTCACGAAGCCAGTCGTCAGCATCAAGCGGCTGAACGGAGTTGCGGAACACAGCAAGGTTGAGGCGAACAAAGTCTTGCAAGGTTATTGGGGCTGGCTGCTGGTTAGCATTTGGACGAGGAAACTGATCCATAAGCCCTTGCATGAATTGACGATTCATTTCAAACTGTTGCATCATTGCAGCCATATAGTCGGGCGGTGGTGGTTTGTTGGCACCACGGCCACGACCTGCGGGTGTAACCATCCTGCTAAAATTAATAGGGGTAATTTAGCAACGAGTATTGTAGGTGTATGGATTCATTCATGAAGTAACACGCACAACAAATGAAGTGCAATAGATACAACATCATAGTCAAACATGACATACAGATCCATACATAGGGTCGGTTACAAGCCAGCGGTACAAGAACGGAAAGGAAAAGCTAGACACATTAGGCGGCACGCAGGCACGCGGTGGAGGGATACAACAACGGGACATAGCAATAGCTACATCAACGTCAGAAAGAACCACTAGAGCCAGGCAGCTGCAAGTGACGACGCAGGGTGCCCTCGACACGGGGATCCCGCGCTCCGTGAACACTCTGGTGCAGAACCTGGTCCCAAACTGGAAGAAGAGGACCACGTGGAGGAGTACAACCTCCAACAACAGGCCACTCAAGACCTGGTGGCATCTCTGTCCTGCACGGGTAAAGGATGTACTGAGGATGTATCCCTGCACTGACTGCTGGTAGCAACTGTGTCAGAGCGTCGTAAAGACGAGCATGAGTAGCGTACAACTCGACAGCAAGAGCTCGGGCAGTGCGATCCAGAGCCTCAGTGTACTGAACCAAAACCTGCGGGTCATAACAACGTCGCACGTAAGGGGTACAGACAGCAGTGTAGTATCCACTCTCATCCCCAGCGGGGGCATACGGGATGTAGCGGAATCCAGTCTCCTCCAAGCGGGTGTGCTCTCCACGGAGATGGGCAATAGCAGCATAGGCAGCATCATGGACTGCCATGTCAACAGTCACTCCCACACCATGAAAGGTGTGCAACTCGGTGATGGAGTTAACCTGCCGATCAAAGATACGAACCATAGCGTAGTACTGCTCCTGGTTGAACTCGCGGTAGTCCTCGTAAACAGTGTACTCAGGGTACCAGCGATATCCCAGCCTGGTCAAGAGGTCGACCAGAATAGAAGCGAACCCAGTTGCATCAACAGCCATAGTCAGGCGTACGAGCTATCTTGCGGGACGCATCTGAAACAAGGGGGTGCAAGAAGTCAAATGACAGTTGATGTCTACTACACAACTTGTTCTTGTAGACTCGTATTGGGCCTCCAAGCGCAGAGGTTTGTAGGACAGTAGCAATTTTCCCTCAAGTGGATGACCTAAGGTTTATCAATCCGTGGGAGGCATAGGATGAAGATGGTCTCTCTCAAACAACCCTGCAACCAAATAACAAAGAGTCTCTTGTGTCCCCAACACACCCAATACAATGGTAAATTGTATAGGTGCACTAGTTCGGTGAAGAGATGGTGATACAAGTGTAGTATGGATAGTAGATATAGGTTTTTGTAGTGCGAACAATAAAAAAGCAACAAGGTAGCAAGTAACAAAAGTGAGCACAAAAGGTATTGCAATGCTTAAAAACAAGGCCTAGGGTTCATACTTTCGCTAGTGCAATCTCTCAACAATGCTAATATAATTGGATCATATAATCATCCCTCAACGTGCGATAAAGAATCACTCCCAAGTTCCTATTAGCGGAGAACATAAGATAGAAATTGTTTGTAGGGTACGAAACCACCTCAAAGTTATCCTTTCCGATCGATCTATTGAGCTATTCCTATAAGTGTCACAAACAGCCCTAGAGTTCGTACTAAAATAACACCATATGATACACATCAACCAACTCTAATGTCACCTAGATACTCCAATGTCACCACAAGTATCCATGAGTTGATTATAAAATATGCATCAAACAACTTCATAATCGTAATATTCAATCCACACAAAGAACTCCAAGGAGCACCTCAAAGTTTCTATCGGAGAAAAGATAATGAAAACGTGCATCAACCCTTATGCATAGATTACCCCAATGTCACCACGGAAATCCGCGAGTTGAGTGCCAAAACATATATCAAGTGAATCAATATAATACCCCATTGTCACCACGAGTATTCATATGGAAGACATACATCAAGTGTTCTTAAATCTGAAATATTCAATCTGACAATAATGAAACCTCAAAGGGAAAAGATTCGATTCATCACAACAAGGATAGAGAAGGAAGAAACACCATATGATCCAACTATATTAACAAAGCTCGCGATACATCAAGATCATGCCAACTCAAGAACACGAGAGAGAGAGAGATAAAACACATAGCTACTGGTACAAACCCTCAGCCCCGAGGGTGAACTACTCCCTTCTCGTCATGGAGGCCTCCGGGATGATGAAGATGGCCTCCGGTGATGATTCCCCCCCCCTCCGGCAGGGTGCCGGAAAAGGGCTGTATATGAGATCGTGGAGGTACAGAGGCTTGCGGCGGCGGAGTCGAAGTTCCAGGGTTATTTCTGGGGGTTTCTCTATTTATAGGATTTTTCAGCGTTGGAATCAGGTCAGACGGAGCCACGTGGGCCCCACGAGGTACCAGGGCGCGCCTGGGGGGGTGGCGCGCCCTGGTTCCTCGTGGGCACTGGGTGGCCCCCCTCAGTGGGTCTTGGGTCCAGTATTTTTTATTTATTCCATAAAAAATCTCCAAAAAGTTTCATCCAATTCCAAGAACTTTTATTTCTGCACAAAAAACAACACCATGGCAATTTTGCTGAAATAACGTCAGTCCGGGTTAGTTCTAATCAAATCATACCAAAACCATATAGAATTGTTATAAACATGGCATGAATACTTCATAAATTATAGATACGTTGGAGACGTATCAGCATCCCCAAGCTTAATTCCTGCTCGTCCTCGAGTAGGTAAATGATAAAAGAAATAATTTATGAAGTGTGAATGCTAGCATAATGCATAAGTTTGATCAATAATAATTTCAATCACTTTTTCCAGCATCAATATATATCATAATTAGTAGCTCATCTCATAAACTTCTCATGATCAAGTACCAAGCTATTCACATGTGTAAAGTATAGGCCATAAACTTTCTTGAAAACTAACAAACTATGTTCTCAGTCATCAAACAATTGCAATTCATCTTATTTTCAGGAAGGTTCTATGTAAGAGCTTTGATCTAGCAAATTCCACATACTCAACCATCTTTTAGTCTTCCATGATTGCTGACACTCAAAGCATATTTTTAGAACAAACCGTTTCAGTCAAACACATAGGAAGATAGGGGCTTAATGTTTCGCCTCCCAACTTATTTATCTCAGGGATAATATCAACAATAATAACTCATGATCACCTATATTCAACTGGATATATGTTCCTGGATCTTTCCCTATCACATAATGATTGCCAACTAAAGAATAAATAGAGCGGAATAGGGATGAACATTAATGACTCTTGCATAAAAGTAAATACATAAAAGTAAATGCATAAAACTAAAAGATAGGCCCTTCGCAGAGGGAAGCAGAGGTTATCATGCGCTTTTTGTTGTTGGATGCACAAGCCCTTAATGCAAAGGAACGTCACGTTATATTGCCCCTTGTGATAACAACCTTTATTATGCAGTCCATCGCTTTTATTTCTTTACCATCACAAGTTCGTACAACGCTTATTTTCCCTTGCAATAAAAGATCATACATATTTAAGGAGCAATTTTTGTTGCTTTTTGCACCGATGAAAACTTACTTGAAGGATCTTATTCAATCCATAGGTAGATATGGTCTCATGGCAAGAAACTGGGTTTAAGGGTTTTTGGATGCACAAGTAGTATCTCTACTTAGTACGAATTTTTGGCTAGCGAAAGATCTTAAGCAAGCACCACATGTTAGAGGATCCATGACAATATAACTTCTATGTGAATATAAACAAACATAACTCATTACGTTGTCTTCCTTGTCCAACGTCAACTACTTGATCAAGCTTGAAAATAATTAATGGGGGCTCACAATCATAGAAGATGTCCAAGATAGTATATTTATATGTGAAATTTCTCTTCCTTCAAAATTCTTTCATGAATTGTTCAAGTGACCAATGCTATGTTTGTTAACTTTCAATAAATTTTACCACTTATACTTCTTGTATGTGAAGTCACTACTCCCCATGGGACAAGCATATGAAGCATATAAATTTCAACTTTATGATATTCAATTCATTTCAACAATTTACTCATAGGATATAAGTGAAGAACAAGAGTAAATGACAAACTACTCCAAAAACATATAAGTGAAGACCAAATGAGTAGTTAAGTAAATAGGTAGCTATGTGAGGACTCTCTCTCATTTAAAAATTTCAGATCTCAAGTATTTTATTCAAACAGCAAAGAAAACAAAATAAAATGACATTCCAAGAATAGCACACATCATGTGAAGAAGCAAAAACTTAGGCTCAACCAAGACTAACCGATAATTGTTGATGAAGAAACATGGGATACCTACCGGGGCATCCCCAAGCTTAGATGCTTGAGACTTCTTGAAATATTATATTGGGATGCCTTGGGCATCCCCAAGCTTGAGCTTTTGTGTCTCCTTAATTCCTCTCATATCATGGTTTCCCTAAATCTTAAAAACTTCATCCACAAAAAACTCAACAAGAACTCGTGAGATAAGTTAGTATAAATCAACTCAAAACCTTAACATTCTCTACTGTAGAAAATCACTAAAATTATAATTAAACATTTCATACTAAATGCCTCTTCATATTTAATACTCCTATCCACAAATAGAAACATTAAACAAGCAACATATGCAAACAATGCAACTATAACCGAAATCTGCCAAAACAGAACAGTCTGTAAAGGGTGAATAAGAATTCATACTTCACTAACTCCAAAAATTCTGAAAACTTACCACGTGACATAGAACTCATGCATTCTTACTGTGTAAAAATTTCAGATTTTTATCATGTTCTGACTATTCAGGAATATTCTGGACATAACAGAAAACTTTCTGTTTTCAAACAGCAACACATGAACTTGCAAACTGAGCATGGTAAAGGCTATAATTGGCATTTTATTGAACTAAAAGATACAAAACATTATTATTGATAACAGCAAGCAAATATCAACAGAAGAAAATGATGCTCCAAGCAAAACTCATATTATGTGACGAATAAAAACATAGCTCCAAGTGAGGTTACCGATAGTGTTGAAGACGAAACAGGGGATGCCTTCCGGGGCATCCCCAAGCTTAGTTGCTTGGGTCTTCCTTGAGTATTACCTTGGGGTGCCTTGGGCATCCCCAAGCTTAGGGTATTGCCACTCCTTATTCTCCTCATATCGATATCTCACCCAAAACTTGAAAACTTCAATCACACAAAACTTAACGGAACTTGGTGAGATAGGTTAGTATGATAAAAATAAATCATCCACTTAGGTACTGTCAAGACAAGATTCATAATTGCTCTCACATAATGCCTACTGTATTCTATCATTTCCACAATTTATATTACTCAATATAAGCTATGGAAACACTAAAACAAGCAAACTATGCACCGAAAACAGAATCTGTCAAAAACAGAACAGCATGTAGTAAGCGATTTAAATACCATACTTCTGTACCTCTAACAATTCTGAAAAATTAGGACAACGTAAACAATTTGTAAAAAAATACTTTGTAAAAATTTCAGAATTTTCTCACGCTCCAGTACAGAATATAAATTCCAGTACTGGACACAAAAGTTTCTGTTTTTTCACAGAATCAAATCAACAAGCATCCACACTATCCCAAAGGCTTTACTTGGCACATTATTGAAAGAAAACATATAAAACATGATTACTACAGTAGCTTAATCATGTGGACACACAAAAACAGTAAGTATAAATATTTGGTTGTCTCCCAACAAGCGCTTTTCTTTAAAGCCTTTTAGCTAGGCATGATGATTTCAATGATGCTCACATAGAAGTAAAGAATTGAAACATAACGGGAGCATCATGAATCATATGTTCCTCTCTCATAATAATTTTAAGTAGCATCATGAATGGATTCATCAATATAGCTATCATATAAATCATTCTTTTCATGATCCACAAGCATAGAATTTTTATTACTCTCCACAAGCAATTTTCTTCTCATTCATAATAGTGGGAGTATCGTATGAAGCTCGAATACTATAAATTGTTTCCACATTAAAAGAGTGATGTTCAGTAAAAGGATTTTCATAATTATAACAAGTATTATAATAATAATCATCACTATTTTTCATAACATAAGTATCATCACAATAATCATCATAGATAGGAGGCATGAAATCATCGTAACAAATTTGATCATTCAAAGTAGGGGGACTGAAAAGATCATCTTCATTAAGTATAGCATCTCCAAGCTTGGGACAAACATCAATTGCAGAAAATAAATTCTCAAACATGTCATTCTCATCAAACATAGCATCCCCAACCTTGTGGCTTTGCATATCATAAGCATAATCACTTTCATCATTAATAGTATGAATAGCACCAATAGTATAACAATTATCATCATAATTTTCCAAGTTGGTGCCATAAAGATTTTCAAGATTATAAGAAGCATCGTTATTTTCCCAATCATAATCATCACAATGAGTAATAGGTATAATAAAATCATCCTTAATAGTTCCTTCGGACATTGTACCATAAGACAAAGAAGCAATATCATCTTCAAGTATATCATCTTTCACAATTATTTTTGATTCACTCTCATGAGGCACAACAATAATAGGAGCAACATTATTTGGGAAGGATACCTTTTTACCTCTACTCTTTCTTCTTTTCTTCTTCTTGACCACATCATATGTGGGTTTAATCAATTTTTCCGAGCTTCTTACTAATGAGATTGGTTGAATATGAAGCTCCTCCTCGTCACCTATTTCATCATGAGAGACAATAGGAGGGAAAGTGGAAATCTTTACCCTTTCATTAGTGTTCCTTTTATATTCTATTGGTTTTCCCATCTTTCTGTAGTTGGCAATATAAGCATTCTCATTGCAATTTACCACACAAAACATATAGATTTCCTCTAGATTAGTTTCAATGTTGTCTGTGAGAATGAATACTTCAAACCAACTACTTTTATGTGTCAATTCTTCACACCCCAAAAATAGATAAAGCTCATTATAAAGTTCAAGGGCGGTCAAGTCATTACAATATTTAGCCATGATTCGATCATGAAAAAGTATGCATTGAAAATTAAGGTGACCAACTTTATTGCAAAGTTCACAAGTAATGGGATGAAGAGAGCATAATTTTGTAGCAAATTCATCTATCACTTTGAGCAAAAAATTGGTTCTATCATGTTTATGCTTCTTACAAAATCTATCATCCCTATAAGGCATGTCTTCACAAACTTTATGCACTCCACAAAAAATGACATGCTTATAAGAAACATTTTTGTCATGACTAGTGCAATCATCATTAGTATTTTGGATATTCATAGAATTCATACTAAAAACATTGCAATCACGCTCATCATTCAAAGATTTTATGCAAACATTTTATTGAATTCTTCTTCTATCAATTGAGCACAATTTTCCGCTCCATCATTTTCAAGAAAGACATGATAAAGACGAATAATATGAGGCAACCTCAATTCCATTTTTTTGTAGTTTTCTTTTATAAAACCAAACTAGTGATAAAATAAGAAACTAAAAGATTCGATTGCAAGATCTAAAGATATACCTTCAAGCACTCACCTCCCCGGCAACGGCGCCAGAAAAGAGCTTGATGTCTACTACACAACTTGTTCTTGTAGACTCGTGTTGGGCCTCCAAGCGCAGAGGTTTGTAGGACAGTAGCAATTTTCCCTCAAGTGGATGACCTAAGGTTTATCAATCCGTGGGACGCGTAGGATGAAGATGGTCTCTCTCAAACAACCCTGCAACCAAATAACAAAGAGTCTCTTGTGTCCCCAACACACCCAATACAATGGTAAATTGTATAGGTGCACTAGTTCGGCGAAGAGATGGTGATACAAGTGTAGTATGGATAGTAGATATAGGTTTTTGTAGTGCGAACAAATAAGAAACAGCAAGGTAGCAAGTAACAAAAGTGAGCACAAAAGGTATTGCAATGCTTAAAAACAAGGCCTAGGGTTCATACTTTCGCTAGTGCAATCTCTCAACAATGCTAATATAATTGGATCATATAATCATCCCTCAACGTGCGATAAAGAATCACTCCCAAGTTCCTATTAGTGGAGAACATAAGATAGAAATTGTTTGTAGGGTACGAAATCACCTCAAAGTTATCCTTTCCGATCGATCTATTGAGCTATTCCTATAAGTGTCACAAATAGCCCTAGAGTTCGTACTAAAATAACACCATATGATACACATCAACCAACTCTAATGTCACCTAGATACTCCAATGTCACCACAAGTATCCATGAGTTGATTATACGATATGCATCAAACAACTTCATAATCATAATATTCAATCCACACAAAGAATTACAAGGAGCACCTCAAAGTTTCTATCGTAGAAAAGATAATGAAAACGTGCATCAACCCTTATGCATAGATTACCCCAATGTCACCACGGGAATCCACGAGTTGAGTGCCAAAACATATATCAAGTGAATCAATATAATACCCCGTTGTCACCACGGGTATTCATATGCAAGACATACATCAAGTGTTCTCAAATCTGAAATATTCAATTCGACAATAACGAAACCTCAAAGGGAAAAGATTCGATTCATCACTACAAGGATAGAGAGGGAAGGAACACCATATGATCCAACTATATTAACAAAGCTCGCGATACATCAAGATCGTGCCAAATCAAGAACACGAGAGAGAGACATAAAACACATAGCTACTGGTACAAACCCTCAGCCCCGAGGGTGAACTACTCCCTCCTCGTCATGGAGACCGCCGGGATGATGAAGATGTCCTCCGGTGATGATTTCCCCCCGTCCGGCAGGGTGCCGGAAAAGGGCTGTAGATGAGATCGTGGAGGTACAGAGGCTTGCGGTGGCAGAGTCGAAGTTCTAGGGTTATTTCTGGGGGTTTCTCTATTTATAGGATTTTTCTGCGTTGGAATCAGGTTAGACGGAGCCACGTGGGCCCCATGAGGTACCAGGGCGCGCCTGGGGGGGTGGCGCGCCCAGGTGCCTCGTGGGCACTGGGTGGCCCCCCTCCAGTGGGTCTTGGTTTCAGTATTTGATATTTATTCCATAAAAAATCTCCAAAAAGTTTCATCCAATTCCAAGAACTTTTATTTCTGCACAAGAAACAACACCATGGCAATTCTGCTGAAAACAGCGTCAGTCCGGGTTAGTTCTAATCAAATCATACCAAAACCATATAGAATTGTTATAAACATGGCATGAATACTTCATAAATTATAGATACGTTGGAGACGTATCAACAATGTGTGAAGCATATGATAATATTGAAAGGAATGATTGCCGATAATCCAGCTCTCCGGGTGAATGTGAACACGAGAACCTAATGTTAGAGTTAGCAAAATCTTTAACCCGAATAGAAGAGATATCAGAGTTCCAGAGTAAGGAAGAGGAATAAAAGATCCTAAACCCATCCATTGGTGACGTGGGCCCGTAAGCCACACAGCCATGTTAGCAAAATCATTTTTCAAAGACTAGACTCAACTTCAGCCAAGGAGTTGGAAAGGGGCTTCCTACAGGCAGTCGGCTCTGATACCAACTCGTGACGCCCCGACTCGACCGTGCACTAATCATACACGCAAATGCGCACGATCAAGCCCAGGGACTCGCGGGAAGATATCACAACACAACTCTAGACACAAAATAAAATAATACAAGCTTTATATTACAAACCAGGGGCCTCGAGGGCTCGAATACATAAGCTCGAGAACAAGCGTTAGCGGAAGCAACAACAATATCTCAGCACCAGACATAAAGTGTAGGAGATATGCCCTAGAGGCAATAATATATGTTATTGATTATCTCCCTGTTCATAATTAGGTTTATGTTCCATGCTATAACTGCTATGGTTCTCGAGTCTACAATAACCACGAGGCTCGGAGGAAGACTCATATGCACGTGTGGAATAATAAACGGTAAAATGTATTCCTAGTCTGGCCTCTAAGACTGGCTCAAGTATTGCATGATGATCCTGTTTTCCTGATCATGGGCATGGCTATGCCGGCAATTTTGAGGGCACAATGTTAGAAGAACATTTGTGTTGAATCGACCCGAATTGATGTTATGCTATGAGATTCATTCGTCATAAGTTAATGGTTAATAACACAGAGATGGTTAACGTTTGCATAATTCCTTAGACCATGAGAGTATCGAGTTACTTCATGCTTGCTTCATGAACTTTGGGGTTTGTTAAACGTCATCCGTAAATGGGTGGCTATTACGGCGGCTTACGGGTTCATGGAAAAGTATGTCAAGTAACTTGATAGCTCAAGATTGGGATTTGCTCCTCCGACGATGGAGAGATATCTCTGGGCCCTCTCGGTGTTACGGTATCCATCATCGTCTGGCCAGACACTTTGTGATTTGATCACGGGGATGGCGGAACACGGGAACGAGAAAAGAGAACAATACCGGTAACGAGGTAACTGGCATAGTGGACAAGTTGTTGATCCGCGGGGATGCCAACATGTCTCACCTCGGCTATTTGTAACATACCGCGAAGCAACAGGAATAGCACACGGCAACTGGAGGTTCACTCGAATATTCATTCGTGTGGGTATAGGGGTCAATATGGGTGTCCACGGCTCCGATGTTGATCATTGATCGGAAGGGGTTCCGGGTCATGTCTATACTTCACCGAACCTATAGGGTCACACGCTTAAGGGTCATCTATCTGCTGAATACTAGACGGGGAGTCTGAGAGAAAATCACCGAAAATTTTTCGGACGAAACGGAAACGTTTCGGAGAGGATATCGGAATAGTTCCGGTGAAACCGAAAAGTTATTTCGGAGTACACCATAAAGTCAAAATGGTTTCGGCACATGCCTGATAATTCTTGGAGGGTGCCAGAATCGTTCTGGAAACTTTCTGGAATTTTTCGGGATGAAAACCGGAAATGTTCCGGAGCTGCCGGAACCGCTTCAGATGCTTTTCGCAGATGAAAATCACTAAACCGGAATTGTTTCGGATCGCGTTGAAAATTATTTTAGTGGGTACTGGAAATGTTCTAAGCCCACATGAATATTTTCAGTTCGAACGGACGCTGAAATATGTCGTCGTGAATAGTGAAAGTGCTTTTTGGATTACTTTTTGGAAAGCCACCTTTTTGGGCTTTTGCTCCAAAATATCTTGGAGATGACATGGATGGATGTGGCTGAAATTTCAGCCCCTCCACCCCTCCTTCTCCTATAAATAGAGGTGGAGGGGGCAGCCCAAAGCTCACTCCTTCTCACATACAAGTGCCATGACATTTCTGGCTTCTCTCTCCCTCCCAGCGAAATAGTTTCGTAGAGCCGAAAGGCTGTCTGGGTTCCGGTGGGAACTAGTTCTGGACGGCGAAGCCCTGCCGGATAGATGACACCGTATGTGTGCAACCCCGTAGAGAGGACGTAGGTTCGATCTTTTTGACCGAGGGGCTGTTCGAGGGTCCTCCCGAAGGGCTGTCCGAGTTTCGGGGGTCCTCCCGAAGGGCTGTCCGTGAGGCCTCCCGGAGGGCTGTCCGAGGATCCGTCCGGTGGGACTATCCGAAAGACTGTCCAGAGGCCTCCCGGAGGGCTGTCCGAGGATCCGTCCGGTGGGACTATCCGAACGACTGTCCAGAGGCCTCCCGGAGGGCTGTCCGAGGATCCGTCCGGTGGGACTATCCGAAAGACTGTCCAGAGGCCTCCCGGAGGGCTGTCCGAGGATCCGTCCGGTGGGACTATCCGAGGGACTGTCCCGAGGCCTCTCGAAGGGCTGCCCGGAGATCCGTCCGGTGAGCTGGCGAGGGAGTACATCCTCGCGGTTGGGAGGTTGTAAAATCCTAGCTGCGGGGATCTGCACCGCCGATCGTCATCGACTCTACTTCCGCTGTGCTACGAGTCGGTAACGAAAAAGATCAAACCTTGTATGCAGTCTCCATAGTGATCCTGGGCTGGTACGTAGGTCGGAAAATTTTTGTTTTCTGCTGCGTTACCCTACAGTGGTATCAGAGCCAGGTTATGCGTAGATGCAGGTTGCGATCTAGAATACATAGGGATGTATGGGTGTTGCACAATATAATTAGGTAGTAGATGAGATCTATTGCTGAAAATTATTTGTGCGGGTAGCAGATGAAATCTGTTACCCGATGTTCTTGTTGCTTCCCTGGAATTTGCGTAGTCCTGATCATGACGGCATGGTGGAATCTCACAAAGTTCTGGCAATCCGCAATCGTTTCATGCTGCTCCTGAGTATGCTGATTGACAGATCAACGAAGTGCTAACAGTTCTTTGGGTTCCACCATAGTTGAGAAAGATGGATGTTTTCGCAGACGAAAGGGCAATGCAGATATGATCTGCACGGGGGTCACGCGTATGACGAAGTTTAGTATGGGGCTCGAGATTTTATTATCTCGTGTTTCATACACCCCGCAATGTTAATCTAGCGACTTGGATTATCATGCTTGAAGATGGACGTTGGTAGCTTCGGTTTGTTTCGAAACCTTAGAAGCCACGTAAAACAAGTTTTTGCATGAACCGATTAGAGGCGTCTAACTTGGTTTTGCAGGATGGTTTGCATGTGCATATGATGTGGTATAGCAGTGCTCATATTAATTTGATTATGTATGAGATGACTATATGATGTAAAATTAACATGACCTGCGTGTCATGATTTGGCATGATGGCTGGAGCCATATGATTGCACTTTAATGACCTGCGTGTCAACCTTATGTAATGCACTTATTTTATTAGCTATAGAGATAGCAATATTATCTGGTGCATCGACAAGGTGGTGGCAATCTTCGCGAAGGTGAACACCAACGCGAATGCCGAAGACGAAGAAATGAAAGACTTCTCCATCAGAAAGGCTATACCATATCATGCTATTATGAATTGCCTGAGATGTTTATCCCTTATGATGCACCCTTTTGATTGCGCGGTAGTCGCTTTTATTAGGGTGATCTCTCACAAAAATATCAAGTAGTTAGTGTTCTCCCAAGTGTAGCACCGTCACGGCACCTAACTTTTCGGGGTATCACATGGATACATGGGTACGAACGATTAGGGATGTGTGAGGCGGGTGAGTTGAGACCTCGCAGCGAGATCACTTGGTTGTCTTGACGTTCTAGCTTGAAAGTCCTGAGCTCGGAACATGCCCATCGAAAGATGAACAAGAGTCACATAGAGATGTGATTGGCAAGTTGGCCTACCGATTGCAATTCTCGTCACTTGAGATGGATACATCCTTGGCGTTGAATTGTAATTTGGATCTTGAATCGCTCACAATCAATTATGAGAGATATTGATTTGAGTGGGAGCGCACTGTAGAATTACCTTGTTTAATTCTCGGTGCAATTAATTTTGAACACTGTCTAAGTATGGTTTGCATCATAGTTGTAGAATAATGGCTCGCGTTTCCACCTTCCCTATTAAAATTGAATAGCTGTTAAATATCTGGTTAAAACTTTACGGTTGGTAACGTAATGTGAGGATTGTCCTCTAGAGTGCCGAGAAGGTTTTTTTCCTATCGCATACTTTCGGTATTCTCCCGCTAATGCTATGGATCATGTGACTCTCGTCCTTCGATCCAAAAGCTAGAATTCCTTTTCAGTCAAAGTGCAATATGTTTGCTTCCATGAGACCCGAACTTCGAAAGTTTGGATAGTTATGTGATATTCATGGAATCTGAAAATCATTTTCAGAGACAGACAAAGGCCAAAAAGATATGAGATATCCAAAGCAATGTTTGTTTGCAAACTGTTAGTAAAGGAGTTTACTATGCATTAGACTGATAAGAGAGGGATCCAGGAGAACGTCTGTCATATGATGAAAGGTGAATAAAACAACAACTTAAAGAGAAAGGAAGTGTCCGAAGGGTGTTAGTAAGACTTTCACGCCTAGGAAGTCTGGGGCTAACGCCACTCTTAAGTTGGATGCTTCTTCTGAGAGTAGGAGAAATACTAAAAGTTAAACTGTTAGAAGTATAAAGGCAAAAGGAAAGAAGACTGGAATATCCAGCTCGTGTATGAATGTCATACAAGTTTTTGATGTATAGAAGGCTGGTCAAAGATATAGTTCTTGGGAATTATGGTTAAACATGTTAATCACTAATTCTTGGGTATTGTGAGTTAATCACAAAGATACCCGCTCGATTGCATTCTGTTGCAACTCGATGTAAGAACTACTATGGCCTGAAAGACTAGCCAGGGATGAGGTTTAGATGCACGCAGGGAACATAGTAAATGTTACTATGCCTTCCATCGGTGTATTCCCTATGTATTTATTTTCATAATTCATTTTAGAGTTTCACACTCTAGCCCTTTGCATAAAGTATCTTGCAAGAAGGTTGTTCATAAGAGAACTTTTGATGTTCGGTGTTATGAATAACATGAGGGCCATACTTTCATTATGAATGAGATGTATGTTATGAATATTGATAATAATACATAACCTCTGTGTTTACTTTCATAATTCATTTTAGAGTTTCATACACTCTAGCCCATTGCACAATGTTTGTTGCAAAAGAGTTGTTCATAAAAACAACAATTGTTGTTCAGTATTATGAATAACATGAAGGGACATGCTTCCATCCTAGATGGGATGTATGTTATGAATATTGATGGAAATATGATACATCCATAACACTGACGCTAAATGTCGCAAGACTAAAAGAATACCACACAAGTGTGGCACTGCATTTGGTCACATTGGAGAAACCCGCATGGAAAATTCCATTATGATGGATTTTGAAGTCGTTTGATTTTGAATCATCTGACACTTGCAACTTTCCTCTGAAAAGTGAAGTGACTGAAATAACGTTCACAGGCCATAAGGAACGAGCATAGAACATGTTGGTGGTCATACATTATGATGTGTGTAGTCCAATAAATGTTATTGCAAGTAGTGGATTTATCTATCTTCAGAAATGACTCAAGTAGATATATGGATATTTACTTGATGAGATGTAAGTCTGGATCTTTTGAAATCATTCGAAAGGTTTTCAAAATGAAGAAGAAAATATTGTAACAAGAAAATTATGTTTCTACAATTCGATTGCAGAAAGGAATATTTGAGTTACAAGTTTAGCGAATGTCTGATGAGTTGTGAAAGGGGTTTCATAACTTGCACCTCCCGGAACACCACTGCAAATGGAAAGTCCGTGAAGATGTAATCGAACCATTTATGACATGGTAAGATCAAAGATGACATAAATAGATTTTCCATTATCCCTTTTAAAGAGTAATGCTTTAGAGACTGCGGCTTTTACACTGAAAAGAGCTCCATCGGGTCTGTTGAAATGACGCCATGGTATGGTACGCCCAACCATGTTATATCTTTTCTTAACATTTGGAATATGGGGCTTGTGTAAAAGGTTACAAACCTATTCCAAATCAGACAAGTGCTACTTTGTAAGGTTATCCCAAGTCATTGGGTATTCCCCCACCACTATACCGAGGCAAAGGATTTTGCCGCAAAACGGTATGCTTTTAAAGAGAATAGTTCTTACAAAAGGTGAGTGGGAGGACTGTGCAACTCGACGAGATAAACAGTATCTTCGTCATCAGATCAAAGGAAAGGAACCTTGGAAGTGATTCCGGAGTTTCCTACTGCGAGTGATACGAAAGTCTCTACAATAAAATGTATGGACTTCGGTGGAACTTGCAGCTGAACCACGTAGGCAAAGCTCGTGCAAACCTATCAGGTGCGCAAACGAGATATTGTTGTTAGACAACAATATACCTACAATACACAAGGAAGCGTTGATGGGCCCAGACTCCAGAATTGGCTAAATGCCAATACAATCCGAGATAGTTTCCATATAAGTGATTCAAGATTAAAATCTTGATACACCTTTCGGAAGACTTAGAGTCTAACGAATATTTATGGAACTAAAAACTGATACGGATAAAATGTTTTATCCATAAAGCTCGACTTGTTGCAATAACAAGTTCAAGGAGTTGACTACGATGAGATTGTCTCACCGTAGCGATGCTTAAAGTCGGTTCGGGTTGAACTAGCAATTAATACATATTTCAATCATGAGATATGAAACATGGATGACAAAAGGATTTCCATCTGATGGAAATAAAACCTAGGACTTGTTTGTGATACAGTCCAAAGTAATTTGTCGATCCAGAGGATGCTAGTAAGTATGCAAACTTCAGAGTTCCAGCAATGGACAGAAGAGAGCAAAGTGGAGTTGGAATCTTCGGTTTTGATGGAATGGTCAAAAGGGTTTGACTTCATCAAATGGGTATCGAAGATGCTTGTGATTCAAGAAAGTAAGTGGGAGCATGATAATATTTCTAAAAACCTTGTGTACTTGACACATTGTTAATTGGAAATAAATTTCTTGACACGAATTAGGACTTCATTTGAAAATAGTTTTTCGATGAAGTGCTTAGGCTAAATAGCCTCAATATTAGGCATGATGATCTATGGAGATAGATTTACCTAATAGGGCTAAGCTATGAATACATATTGACAAGATGCTAAAACTTTTTAGCATTTAAAAACGCCAAGGAGTGATTCTTGCCGAAGTCACATGGAAAGAGTTTTGCAAGACTCGGTGTCTCAAAACATTGATGAGCAAAATACATGATGGAGATTCCACACACTCTTGTGTTTGGATTAATCATGTATTCCATGGTATGTAAATCAACCAGATATGTCCAATACTCCAAAGTTGTTGCGAGTATAGATACCATAGTGATCAAAGTACTGATCATAGGACAACAGTGAAAGATGTCATTGAGTACTAGAGCAGTAGTGATGACATGTTTTCTCGCAAGCAGAGATTATGAAGTGCTCGTTGTAAGTAATTACATCGATACAGTCTTCATCAATGCTCCATGCGATTTTCGATTTAAGTTAAGGGTTTTGTGTAATACACAATATGGTGGCACGGTAGTTGGAAATTGTTCCAAACAAGATACTGTGGCGAATTCTATAACAAAGGCTGAGTATGTTGACGCTTAAGAAGCGACAAAGAAGTTGTTGAATCATATAGTTCATTCATGAACTTAGTATGGTTCCAAGATGGCTTTGGTCTATGGGACACTATTGCAGATAGTTGCCCCATAGCTCAGTCTGAGGAATCAGGTTTCGACCAATGATTCACACATATGCAAAGCCAAGTCCACTCAAAATATGAATTTTGTGAAAGCGTGAAAACGCGAGGATATGCAAAGTTACACACGGAGCTGAAGTTGTCAGATCCGTTGGACATCAGGCTATACCACAAGCGAAGCATATTTTACACCAGTATGCCATAGGTGTAAAGTGCATTAGCATTGACTAGATTATTGACTCTAGTTCAAGTGGGAGTCTGTAGGAGATATGCCCTAGAGGCAATAATATATGTTATTGATTATCTCCCTGTTCATAATTAGGTTTATGTTCCATGCTATAACTGCTATGGTTCTCGAGTCTACAATAACCACGAGGCTCGGAGGAAGACTCATATGCACGTGTGGAATAATAAACGGTAAAATGTATACCTAGTATGGCCTCTAAGACTGGCTCAAGTATTGCATGATGATCCTGTTTTCCTGATCATGGGCATGGCTATGCCGGCAATTTTGAGGGCACAATGTTAGAAGAACATTTGTGTTGAATCGACCCGAATTGATGTTAAGCTATGAGATTCATTCGTCATAAGTTAATGGTTAATAACACAGAGATGGTTAACGTTTGCATAATTCCTTAGACCATGAGAGTATCGAGTTACTTCATGCTTGCTTCATGAACTTTGGGGTTTGTTAAACGTCATCCGTAAATGGGTGGCTATTACGGCGGCTTACGGGTTCATGGAAAAGTATGTCAAGTAACTTGATAGCTCAAGATTGGGATTTGCTCCTTCGACGATGGAGAGATATCTCTGGGCCCTCTCGGTGTTACGGTATCCATCATCGTCTGGCCAGACACTTTGTGATTTGATCACGGGGATGCCAGAACACGGGAACGAGAAAAGAGCACAATACCGGTAACGAGGTAACTGGCATAGTGGACAAGTTGTTGATCCGCGGGGATGCCAACATGTCTCACCTCGGGTATTTGTAACATATCGCGAAGCAACAGGAATAGCACACAGCAACTGGAGGTTCACTCGAATATTCATTCGTGTGGGTATAGGGGTCAATATGGGTGTCCACGGCTCCGATGTTGATCATTGATCGGAAGGGGTTCCGGGTCATGTCTATACTTCACCGAACCTATAGGGTCACACGCTTAAGGGTCATCTATCTGCTGAATACTAGACGGGGAGTCTGAGAGTAAATCACCGAAAAAGTTTCGGACGAAACGGAAACGTTTCGGAGAGGATATCGGAATAGTTCCGGTGAAACCGAAAAGTTGTTTCGGAGTACACCATAAAGTCAAAATGGTTTCGGCACATGCCTGATAATTCTTGGAGGGTGCCAGAATCGTTCTAGAAACTTTCTGGAATTTTCCGGGATGAAAACCGGAAATGTTCCGGAGCTGCCGGAACCGCTTCAGATGCTTTTCGCAGATGAAAATCACTAAACCGGAATTGTTTCGGATCGCGTTGAAAATTATTTTAGTGGGTACTGGAAATGTTCTAAGCCCACATGAATATTTTCAGTTCGAACGGACGCTGAAATATGTCGTCGTGAATAGTGAAAGTGCTTTTTGGATTACTTTTTGGAAAGCCACCTTTTTGGGCTTTTGCTCCAAAATATCTTGGAGATGACATGGATGGATGTGGCTGAAATTTCAGCCCCTCGACCCCTCCTTCTACTATAAATAGAGGTGGAGGGGGCAGCCCAAAGCTCACTCCTTCTCACATACAAGTGCCATGACATTTCTGGCTTCTCTCTCCCTCCCAGCGAAATAGTTTCGTAGAGCCGAAAGGCTGTCTGGGTTCCGGTGGGAACTAGTTCTGGACGGCGAAGCCCTGCCGGATAGATGACACCGTATGTGTGCAACCCCGTAGAGAGTTCGTAGGTTCGATCTTTTTGCCCGAGGGGCTATTCGAGGGTCCTCCCGAAGGGCTGTCCGAGTTTCTGTCCGAGTTTCGAGGGTCCTCCCGAAGGGCTGTCCGTGAGGCCTCCCGGAGGGCTGTCCGAGGATCCGTCCGGTGGGACTATCCGAAAGACTGTCCAGAGGCCTCCCGGAGGGCTGTCCGAGGATCCGTCCGGCGGGACTATCTGAAAGACTGTCCAGAGGCCTCCCGGAGGGCTGTCCGAGGATCCGTCCGGTGGGACTATCCGAAAGGCTGTCCAGAGGCCTCCCGGAGGGCTGTCCGAGGATCCGTCCGGTGGGACTATCCGAGGGACTGTCCGGAGGCCTCTCGAAGGGCTGCCCGGAGATCCGTCCGGTGAGCTGGCGAGGGAGTACATCCTCGCGGTTGGGAGGTTGTAAAATCCTAGCTGCGGGGATCTGCACCGCCGATCGTCATCGACTCTACTTCCGCTGCGCTACGAGTCGGTAACAAAAAAGATCAAACCTTGTATGCAGTCTCCATAGTGATCCTGGGCTGGTACGTAGGTCAGAAAATTTTTGTTTTCTGCTGCGTTACCCTACATAAAGAGACAAGTCTGCCTTAAGAAGGCTGAGCAAAACAACGACACTAGATCGAAAAGGCGCATGCCTCCTGCCTGGGAGCCTCCGAACTACTCTTGGTCATCGGTCTCCACGTAGTAGTAGGCTCCGCCGGAGGGGTAGTAGTAGTCGTCGACGGGGTCAGCTGGCTCCGGGGCTCCGTCATCTGATCGCAGCAATCGGATATGGGGAAAAAGAGGTAGCAAAGCAACCGTGAGTACTCATCCAAAGTACTCGCAAGACTTACATCAGATCTATTCTAAGTATGCATCGGTATCAAAGGGAAGGGCTGTATCTGTGGACTGAACTGCAGAAATGCTAGAATAGAGAGGAAAGTCCTAGCCTATCGAAGACTAGCATCTTGCAGCATTAGAAGAGTGCAGATTAGCATAATATAAAGCAATAATTATATAGTAGCAATGCCCAGAGATCCTTCCTCGACTCCCTGCAAGAAAGCAATCCCGGAGCTAACATATTACTTAAGTTCCACAAGTATCCAGTTCTAGTTGTAGTAGATCGGGATACTTTCCGAGCGTCCTGTTATCGTGGATATACTTCCCTGCAGGGGTGCACCAACTTACCCAACACGCTCGATTAACTCTGGCCGGACACACTTACTCGGGTCATGCCCGGCCTCGACTGATCGACACGCCGTAGCCCTACCTAGGCCCAACAGAGAGGCCAGCACGCCGGTCTACATCCTAAGCGCTCAGGGGTCTTGGGCCCATCGCCCCTTGCACTCTTGCACGTTGCGTGGGCGGCCGGGACCAGACCTAGCCCCTGTATACACATGCAGGCTTTCGCGGTCCACCCGGGCGCGCGCCGCTCAGTTGCTGACGTCTGAAGAGCTTCGGCTGAAACATACGACGCCGAGTCCCCATACTATTCTCGCGTGGTGGTTAGTGCGAAAAGGCCAGCGGCCTACTCAGATCACATATCCTAACCCATTAGTGTGTTGGGAGCTCGCAGTGACAATTAGTGATCCACGATCTGTGGTCCCGTCGCCCCGTCTCGCGGACTTACGGCAAGGGCCAGGAATGCCCGGCCATGCTGCGTAATTATCTCGCGGGTACCCTCCAGGTCAATCCCGACTTCCCAAGAGACTGTCGGGAACTCAGGTCCACCTCTACCGGGGTGGTACCGTCTGTCCCTTCAGTCTCGCAGTAACAGTACATGGGGGGCAACAGTTAAAGGTAACCGTGTGTCCGAAACATCAAGAGGGTAATCCGAGGAATCACCCTCGATGGATTCCCACTCAATGGTTCCGTCAAGGTGAACTCGGAGGAATCACCCTCGATGCGTTCACACTTGAGGGGTTGCACGACAGAGGCATCATCGGAGGTGGTGAAAGAGGAATCACCCTCGGTAACCCACAACCGACTAGCTACACTAGAGAGGTAACATCAGGTGTGAGATAAGAGGTATCACCCTCCGCACTCGATGGTAGCTCTGCAGAGTCGTACAACTAAAGGGGGTGCGGTGATGTGTTGGTCTCTGCACGTCGATCACATTGATCGAAACATCCGGAAGCAAGCATGGCAACACGGACAAGGGTGCGGGGCCACTGATGGATCAATAACCAACCTATACTAGGCATATGGGACAACAGGTAAAGTATCAACAGCAGGTTACAAAAGCAGGCTATGCATCAGAATAGGAGCAATCAATTACAGTAGCAAATTCTAATGCAAGCATGGGAGAGAAAGAATGGGCGATATAGGAATGATCAAGGGGGTTTTGCTTGCCTGGAAGCTCTGCGGTGAAAGAGGGGTCGTCGGGGATGTAGCAGTCCTCAGGGGCAGCGTCGGTCACGGGGTCTACCGGAGAGTAGATGGGGAAGAAACAATAAATACAAAGCAAACAAAAGCAACACAGATGCACGGCATGGCAATAAGCTGTGCTGGGGGTGATCTAACGCAGTGCTAAGTGTTACTGGCGGAGAGGGAAAATATCTGGGAATATTTTCCCGGCTTTAGGTGATTATCGGACAGAGTTTGTGGCATGTTTTGAGGCTACCGGGCAAGCCGTATGGCTTAAGAACTTCGTCCCTGGACTTAGAGTGGTAGACAACATAAATAAACCACTTACATTATTCTGCGATAATCAAGCTGCAGTTTTCCTTTCGAGTAACAACAAGTCAAGTGGTGCTGCCAAACACATTGACCTTAAGTACCTTGTTGTGAAAGATAGAATCCAAGATCAAACAATTAAAATTCAGCATATAAGTACTAAATTGATGATTGTTGATCCCCTGACTAAAGGCTTGCCACCAAATCTCTTTCGAGAACATATTGCTAGCATGGGTATAATGGAAAGCCTATAACTATTGGGGTAACTAAAATGATGAAATCTCAATATTTGAACTTGGAATAAGGAAGTTTGTTTCGCTTACTAAGTGCACATAATGATTAATAAAGAAACAAACTATTAGGACCATAATTAGGGAGTATGGATGCATGCACGTACAAACTCCCAACCATAAATAATTATCCATTCTAAGATGAAGTGTTACACTATAGATTTTGGGTTCCAGTAATGATTAGACTATTGCTGTGAATACATTATCTTGGTGTGATGTTTTTGTCGAAGTATGGATTGATGATGTTAATCATTCAATCAAGTGGGAGAATGTTAGAAATATTAAGTGATTAAATGGTTAATATGTTAATTACCATAAGTCAAAGTGGGCCCATTAGTTAATTACGGGATTAACACTAATTAACGGTAATTAGCAATTTGCGCCTGTGATTGGGGGGCTAATTGCTAATATGGTTAGGTCCCACGTCGCTATATATAAAGGAGGGCACACCAAGTTAAAACTGGGGTATGTAGTCCATAGTGGAATCTCTACAAAGTCTTATATTTAAAAACAGAGGGAGTATATGTACGGAAGAGACCCTCGATTTAGTACGTGCCGGGCAAGATCGGATCCGAAGTTGTAGTAGGCCACCGGGAGTTTCTTGGAGCGAGATCACGGGGTCGCCGTCGAGCCACCGGGACCGCATCAGCGGCCTCCCGGACAGCGTGCTGGGCGACATCCTCTCGCACCTCCCGACCGACGAGGCAGGCCGCGCGGCGGCGCTGAGCCGGCGGTGGCGCCACATCTTCGGCCACGTGCACACCGTCTCGTACGAGGAGGAGGAGGGGGAGAGGTCCGCCGACTGGGAGAGCCACTACTTCGAAGCCAAGGAGTACACAAGAGCTGCAGCCACGTGCTCCTCGACGGCATCAGTACCGCGCTGCTCTGCCGCCTCCGCTGCGCGGGCCGCCACGTGCCGCTGCGCACTTTCCGGTTCGCCTTCGACGATTTTCGCCCCGGATGGGACACGCTCCACGTCGATGAGTGGCTCTCCAATGTGCTGCAGCACGCCGGCCATGACCTCCACCTTGACCTGCGCTTCGTTATCGGCCCCATCTGCACCCGCGATAACCGGAGTAGTTTCACCGGAACCGACGACTCCGATGACCATGAAGAGGGGCCCTACGGCCAAAAGCTCCCCTACCTCCTTCCCAGAAGGATTTTCTCGTGTGCCACCCTCAAGACGCTCTGCCTCGCCCATTGCCGGCTCAAGCTGTCTCATGCGTCATCCGTCCACCTGTCGACCCTCGAGACGGTGCGCTTGACGAGCATCTGCCATGACTCAGGGAAGAGCATCCAGAGGCTGGTCTTGGGGTGTCCTCGCCTCCTCGATCTAACGCTAGAAGCCATCCACCGCCTCAGGACTTTCTTCCTGCTCCACACACGCCTCCGCCGCTTCGCTCTCACGTGCTGCCACAACATCAAGTCCATCCACATTGATGTCTCGGAGATGGCATCCCTAGAATATCGTGGCGACGTGCCTTCCGAGTCGCTCCTGAACTTTGATGGCTCGCCACCGCAGGGGATCCCGTCATGTATCATCGACCTATGCACACTGGTGTCCAAGAGTGCGGAGGACTACGACTTGTTTCGGCGGTTCCTATGGAGTTTCTCGGCGTCAAAGTGTCTCCACACCTGCACCATGGAGGCCTGCACACCGTGTGCCTCGCGCCGGCGGATAGGCTCCCGCCGTTCACTTGGATGACGCAGCTCGTGCTGCAGGGACGTGTCGAGAGTCGTGCATTCGTGGCCATCGTGCACGACATCCTACAACATGCACCAAACCTAGAGGTCCTGTCATTGTACATGGCTGCGAAGGAGCGACAACACATTCAAAGGGGCACCGATGCTGTCGTGGTGGTTCCTGACGAGGCGAGCTTCTCGACGACCTGCCTGCAACTGAGGATGAAGGAGATTAACAAGGTCCACTACGAGGGGAACGAGGCGCAAAGGTTGTTGGCTCGTCTCTTGTTCCGCAATGCGACTGTTCTAGAGAGGTTGTGTGTCGTGTTCAGCAGGGAGCGTTTTGGAGTGCAAACTGGTCTGAAAAAGGAGATTCAAAGTTGGGCTAGGGCCGGCTCACGAAGGCCTTTCTTGTAGTTAGCCATACACAATAGACATGCTTGTAACCTGATAAATTGCGCTAGCATATCCTGAAGTTTTGATAAATTTGTGTTTTCCATCTAAAACCCATAAATAATTATGTAATTAGATCATTTCACAACCCAATGATGTTTGTTGTGTCCAACGTTCGGAATCCATTTGCCATATAGTTGGACTGGACGACTTAGGTTATAATTGCTTTGGATCATCGTCGGCCAGTTGTTGTATAATTTCAGGTTGCGGCGGCGTTTTTTGAGGGTAGACAATGTTCTTATATGATGGCGATAAATTTTTTGGACGCTAATAGTTGGGGAACGTTCCCAGGAGAGGGAACCCCTGGTGAATGACCCCTTCCCCAGGAAGGAGGGGGGGGGGGGGGGGGGGGGGGGGGTTCGGTCTAGCGAACGATTTCGTACACTAGTGGAGGTTGCATCGAGAGCGAACCATTTCACCTCCCCCGCTCTAGCGGGATTTCCATGCGACCCCAAGTTGGCCCAACACAGCGCCGGAAAACACATGATAGGCCCAGTTAACTACTTCTTGAAAGAGAAAATGTCATAAAGAAAAAAAATCTCATACCGAAAAAGGCGCAGAACACATAAAATTTACAACTTGCCATGCTCTAGATGATAAAAATTTCCATGCTATATTAAATGCAACTACCATCAACTAATTTATGAAAACCAAAAAACTTAAAAGAAAGTTTACACTAGAAACATATCTAGACCATGATCATGAAGACTTAGAAAAAAAAGGGTAGAAAATATGTGTATGATGAAAAAACATGTAAAATGTTGATATGTGAACATTTCTCATGGTAAAAGAACACTTTAAAAAATGTTTGTCGTGCTGATTGAAATGAAATTGCCATGGTAACACTAAAAAAATGTTTTTTTAATTTTTTTTTAAAAGATGAAATTGCCATGATTGTGATTGAAATGAAGTTGACGTGAGGGACTTTTTAAATAAAATTTGACGAAGCACTAAAATTACCATGTCTTTGTAAAAAAAATCCATGCTGTGAAAAGAAATTTGCCATGGCTGTGAAATTAAATTTGCCATATTATATGATTGTAGAAAAAAATAATTTCCAAAAAAATCCAAGTGAGTAGTACAAAGTATTTAAACTTTCCATGGTTGTATATATTCAAGTTGCCATGACAACACAAATTTAATTGCCATGACAACAAGTTTTACGTTTTCGGTGAGAATGATTCAAGATTTAAAATGTTAAAAACAAAAAATAAAAATGCCATGATCGAGATAATAAGATTGCCATGACACTAAAAACAAAAATGTCATGCTCTTAAAAGTAAAATGGTCATGCTTTGGTTTTCTTTGTTATGACATAACAATCACACATAGTAAATTGCCATGAAGCAACTAATGAAATTGCCATGTCATTAAAAATAAAACTACCATGGTATAGATAAAAAAAGTGTCATGCTCTATATACAAGAAGGTAACATAATTAGTTTCCATGTGAAAAGTTCTTAATTGCCGTGTGATCATCTCAAAAAATTTGTCATGGCATATATGTATGTGAAAACTAAATTTGCTGTGGTTTATTTTTAAAAAATTGCCATGGTAATTTAAAAAAAATGTAGTGGAATGCTCAACACAATTGCCATGGTGTTTTAGATGAATTTATCATGGTATCCCAGATCCGCCACCGACAAAGCCACCATGCGCCAGAGCTCACCACTGCGTCCACCGCAGGTCTCCCGCGCCACCTTGGGGGCGGGGGTTTTCGCCACCTTGGTGAAGCAGGCGGCGGCGATGGAAAGAGGGCTCCGAGAGGAGAGGTGCCGGCAGCGGTGGGCTAGGTTCCCCCGAGTAGCCCAGGAGGAGCGACGCGGGGGTCGAGAGGCATTTTCATCCGTTCTGCTGACAATTGTACCACTACGGGAATCTATGTGGATGGGCTTGGTAAGTTGGCGTTGTCCCTGGTCAGGATATGTTTCTAATCCGAGCTAGGAGAACACAACTAAGTTCACTCTCATCGTTAGTATGTACATTGACAAGAGATTTTCTTGTAAAATTCCTCGACTATGTCAATAACCATCTAACTCGATCAAGCTCATCACATAGCACTAGTTGCCATGGTAAGTTCAATAAAAATGTAGTGGAATGGTCAACACAATTGCCATGGTGTTTTAGATGCATGAATTTACCATGGTAGCCCAGATCCGCAACCGACAAAGCCACCATGCGCGAGCAGAGCTCACCACTGCATCCACCGCAGGTCTCCCGAGCCACCTTTCGAGCGGGGGTTGTCGCCACCTTGGTGAAGCCGGCGGCAACGACGGGAGAAGGGCTCCGAGAGGAGAGGTGCCGACAGCGGTGGGCTAGGATCCCCCGAGTCGCCTAGGGGGAGCGACGCGGGGGTCGAGAGGCATTTCCGTCGGTTCTGGTGACAATTGTACCACTACGGGAATCTATGTGGATGGACTTGGTAAGTTGGCGTTGTCCCTGGCCAGGATCATGTTTGTAATCCTAGCTAGGAGAACACGTCTAAGTTCACTCTCATCATTAGTAAGTACATTTACAAAAGATTTTCTCATAAAATTCCTCGACTATGTCAATAACCATCTAAATCGATCTAGTTCATCACATAGCACTAGTTGCATGCCACCTCTAAATTCTTCTAAACTGCAATTGCACGAATATCCTGGAAGTGATTATGGTTGATGGAAAGATTATACAATCTGAAAAAACTTGGGTACTCCCACCGATTCATATTATTTGTCGATGAATTTGTACTAAATCAACGACAATTTAATATGGATTGGAGGGAGTACAAAGGTTTGTGTCATATACATGCATCTCTCTAAAATCTCCTCTTTTTTGTGATATCCAAAAATTCTTTGACAACAAGAATAAAAACATATGTGACTTTCACGGCACTAGAACAAAAATGAGAGTGGAAAGGTGATGGTTTGAAACAAAGTACTTTTTTTCATGTACTTAGAGCATCTCCAACAGTTCCCTTATTCCCAAAAAATGACGTATATGGGTAGTTGAGGAAAAACCTGCTCCTGCAATTTTCCTAAACCGAGAAAAATTTAGGATCTCTCCCTAAAAACACTACATCTCTCCTTATATGGAGGGAGTGATGCAATTTCTCCCTATATTTTTCCAACCCATGCCATGTCAGCGCGCCTCCGCTGCCTCCACCGGACCACTGTGCCGCACCACCGAACCACTCCCACCTCGCTTTCGCACGTAGCCGGCCGTCGGAGGTTCGTCAGTCGCCGGAGCTCCGCAGCCTCGACGCACCATCGTAGGTCGCCGGAGTTCCTCCGGAGTCTTCCGTGCACGAGAGAGAGAGAGAGAGAGAGAGAGAGAGAGAGAGAGAGAGGGAGGGAGGGAGAGAGAGAGATTTTAGCTACTAACAGGCGGGACACGTATGTCAGGATTAGTTTAAGGAAAGGTTTATGGGGGAACTACTACAACCGCACACCTATGAATCGCAATTAAATTATTAGGAGAGCCCTTAAACACACTTATATGGGAAGGGTTTTTAGCAAACTGTTGTAGATGCTCTGAGCTCTCATCATTTCTTGTTATAGCTCTTCCTCATTTTTAGTTACAATTAATTTCTCCTACTGCCTGATAGGTGGAACCCAAATGATGATAGGGAGAGAGTGTGTGAGCCCGCTGCCTCACTGGCGTGCCATATAAGCAGAGTTAATGGACCGTTGACGGATTGTAAAGAAATGTATTTAAATGTGTCCGAAACTCAAGTTGCATGATCAATTTGTGTCATTCTTTAAAGAGAAAAGTATGTTTTTCGTCCCTCAAGTTCCCAAAAAGTAGAGACTTGGTCCCTCAAGATTTTTTGGTATACATTTGGTCCTTCAAGTCTCAAAACCAGCTAAGTTTAGTCCAAAACCAGTTTTTGACCGCCCAGACTTTGACCGGGTTTGACTGGATGAACAGTAAATTCGAAAAAAAATTCAAAAATAGTTCAAAAAAATCTGATTTTTTTTGTCATGCAATATGCTTACATGCGCAAGGTGCGTGCCAAATTTCCTGGTCTTTCGACACTCGAGGCGCCCGTGGCAAAAAAAAACAAAAAATCTACTCCCAATGAACAGTAAATTCAAAAAAAATAGCCAAAAAAATCTGAATTTTTTTGGGGTTCAATATACTGGGGTGCGCAAGGCCCGTGCAAATTTTTGGCATCTTTCAACATTCGAGGAGCTCGTGGCAAAAAAAAACAATTTTTGGCCATTTTTTTGTGAGCGAAAATTTGTTTTTTTTTTTGCCACGAGCCCCTCGAATGTCCAAAGATGCCAAAAATTTGCACGCGCCTTGCGCACCCCAGTATATTGAACCCCAAAAAAATTTATATTTTGTTTGCTATTTTTTTTCGAATTTACTGTTCATCAGGAGTATATTTTTTGTTTTTTCTTCCCACGGGCGCCTCGAGCGTCGAAAGACCAGGAAATTTGGCATGCACCTTACGCATGTAAGCATATTGCATGACAAAAAAATTCAGATTTTTTGGAACTGTTTTTGAATTTTTTTTCGAATATATTGTTCATCCAGTCAAACCCGGTCAAAGTCTGGGCGGTCAAACCCGGTCAAACCTGGTCAAAATCTGGTTTTGGACTAAACTTAGCTGGTTTTGAGACTTGAAGGACCAAATGTATACCAAAAAATCTTGAGGGATCAATTCTGTACTTTTTGGGAACTTGAGGGACGAAAAACATACTTTTGTCATCTTTAAATTATTGTGTAAATCTGCAAAAACTATGTAAGTTCCTGTACCGCAGGTGCAATTAATTCACTATAAAAAAGTTGGAAAATGGAAACTGAGCATAGCTTAGATGGTTAGGTTTCTTGTGGTGAAACCAACTCACCAGGGTTTAAGTCCTAGACTTAACATTAGTGGTCACATTTTTCTTGATTTATTTCAGGCCTTCCGGCGATGTGTGTTTGGTGGGAGGAGACATTCCCATCGACTACAAAGGTGTCTGAGACGACTTCGTCAATCTCAAGATGATGTGTCGGCCCAATCTCTCGGATATGCTCATAGGGTTAGGGCATGAGTGCATACATTCATAGAGGTGAGTGTATGTGCGTATGTATAAATGTCTGCGTCTGTATTGTGTTAAAAAAGTTGGAAAATCGTAACCTGGCGAGCTCGATTCATGGAAACACTTCTCCTTATAAAAAAGATTTTGATAACCAGCGGATGTCATATTTTTAATCAATCCCAACGAACTCACTTAGACCATCAAATTCCGATCAAACGCATGGCAATTACTCGGCGCAGTTTGGTAATTTTTTTTGCCATCTCTTTGTATTACATGACAATTTTTTACTTTAGAGCATGGGAAAATCTTACATTTTTAAGAAGTTGATCCCACTACTATCAATTCTCTCAACATGCACACTATATACATCATCATCATGCCACCTCATCATTTAGTTTGCAGCCTCACCACATGAGTAGCATGCCACCTCAGCATTTTTTCCACGAATCATGTGATTAAACTCCGGTAATTAATTGAAGCGGGCATGTTCCGTCTTCCATTATCGATGCGGTGCGCTTCACTTTTAGTCTACCAACTGTTTGATTTCCTTCTGCCTCTTTGCCTTCTCCAAATCCACTACACCTCTGCCCGTCCCCACCAATTTTCTCGGGTTAATCGGTTACAGAACTTCCCCTTCCCTCTCGAGTTCGACTTTCCCTTTCTCAATCCCTCTCCTCTCCCTGGACGGAGCCGCGGTTCCATTGCTGCCCACCCAGATCGTCGAGAAGCGCAACCGCCTATGCGCACGCAATTGCTATGCTCTGGGTCCTCCTGGCATCGACGGCCTCGGACGCTTCGGACGCGGCTATTCCCGCCATGGCCCCCAATCTGGAGAAGGAGTTTGGGTTCCAGTTGTAGGAGCTTGGGAAGGAGGAGCACGCCGGGACGATGGTCTTCCATGAGTGCCGCGTGTTCCTCTGCTACAAGGGCCATGAGGAGTTGCCGTCGCACATCGAGCCCGTCGAGTCTGATCACCTTCCCCGCCTCCTCGCTGCCGCCATCAACGCCCACAAGCCCAACCTGAAAGAAGAGCGTGAGCATCTCTTCCCCTTCTCCCTCTCCCTTAACTTGCTTTTGGATTGGCTGTATTTGTTGTTGTGATGTTGTATGCTGCTGCTATCGTAGTGTTATTTGGTTATGCTATTCTTTCTTGGAAAGTTTCAAGTTATAGAATTGTGTAAAATTGTGTCTGAGATGTTAAAACTTGACATGATATGGTTGTTGTACATCTTATTGCATCTACATATGGAGGAACATTGCTTTGCATCGGAGCTTTGCATGTAAGATAAACAAAAATTCAGTAATATTCATATAGGGTAGATCAGTGTGGTAAATATAGTGGGGGGCTCCATATACATATAGTCGATTCTAATTTTCTCTACCAGTTTGCGTAAATCATTCAACTGAATCCCTCTGAGAAAGCGATGTTATGTCCAGGTAAAATCATCTTCCACCATTTTTGTTAGCGGGATTGCACTAATTTTGCACGGACTGCAGTATCGTTCATTGCTAAAGAAGACTTCTGAAGAAATTATCTTGCAAAAATGCTCAAATCTCCTTTGGTGGTATGTCATACATAATCTTCTTTGTCGCTCAACACATATTCTATTTATAATTACTGATGTGTGCTGAATGTATCTCTAAATAATCGAAATATCTTAATGTTTGCAGGTTACCTTTGCGCAGATTCTGCAATTGCCTTTCAGTCATTCTCATGTGTTTATGCCAGCAGTTACTTCAGCATATCGGCCAACAGCTGAAGGATGGTGAACATATTTTTCCCAGTCCATTCTCATTAGTCTTGCATGGATCTAAGAATAGTAATGTGAAACAAGATACATTTTGTTCAAAGTTGCCGAAATTACGACAGATAAGCATGAGGAGTGATCACTCCTTATTTTTGTTGACCCCTGTCTTCGGTGTATCGATGGAACCATCTAGCAGTTCTTCATGACTTTTTATTTATTATCTGCAATGGCATTTTTGTGGTTGTACTCTCAAATGCTAATTTCCCAATCTCTAGAAGTAAGAACCTGTCCTCCTTTAATTGTCGTTCAGATTGTTATTCTTTGATTGCTATAGAATGCTTCAGTTCTAGACCTTTAGTTTAGATTCACTTTACTTATCTCTCTTCATGCTATTGTTTTTGGAACAGGTTATCCCGACTTACCAAATCATGCATAGCTATTACAGTTGATTATTCTAGCTGCCATGTCCTGATCATTCTAGCTGTTGGTAAGTTTGGATCGTTCCATTTTGAACCATCGAGTTGATGAGTAGTACCGTGTTTGATAAATAATTTGTTCAACCTACATCAATCGATTCATTTCTTGGATCGCTCCAGTAGTTAACTTTAAGTCGGGATTGAAGTTTTAGTACATACCTAAAGACGACACATCTGGTTCAGTTATTGATTAAAAGTACTGTACATGTGAGAATAAACTGCGAGCGCCTTAGAACCTGCTGAAACCTCTGATTATATAGAGGATAATGGATGTGGTCGGGCCATGGTGTAGCCATGGTGGTGATATTTGTTTTACTGTGAAGATGTACTGGTATGTTAAGTGATACAAGGTTACCATGATACTTCTATCTTGGATTGTGTCGAGGACCCTGCACGTGAAAAGGTAACTAACCCATTTATCTTAATCCCTGATTATATTTATATCTCTCAAATTAACATATCTGTGTAATTTATTTGCTCCCTTCATGTATGTTTCTCTCATACAAGTTATAGTGCTCTGGATAAATTTGGATTTCCCTGGGCCTGCTGGTACCTTCCTCTGATCTCAAGGCATCCGGTTCATATCAGGTCGTTCCTGATATCTCAATGGACTATTTCTAATGATCTACTATCATATTCTACTCACCGTGAGGTTATCCTATATGATTCACTAATTATTTTTTTGCCATGCCTTCTGCAATTTTGTTCATAGATGAATAAATGTTTGCATTATTTGCCATCCCAACAATGCATGTTTATTGATTGTTCTTTCCGACTGTTGTTTAATTGCGCTATTTGATTTTGTACATCATAACAATGAAACATAGATGATTATGGTACATGGAGGGCTGGAGTTCCATAATTTATTTTGTCATGCACAACATCAAACTAGAAAAGTGATTACATTATAGATTGTCGACCAATTACTGAGCCCTGCAGATTGTTTCCCTCGCTACATGCTATACCTTACATAGTTCATGTTTAAAATTTTCATTCCAGTTGTGCAAGTAAATGTTATCTCACCGTCATGCCTCGCTTTACTAGGAGATCTTGCAGCTTCTACGCATCGTCAATCTTAATGGAGTGGTTATGACCAAAATATTCAGAGTAAATATGAAGATTCCATTCTCCAACTTTTCCCAATTATTTTTTCCTATTTTTTTTCATTTTAGTTTCTTTCAAGAATCAAGAATTACAAGGACAACCCAGCTCCTAATTGCTATTTCCATAGAAATAGAAAAGATAAAAGCATCTGAGTAGGAGATCTTCTTGCCAAGGTATAATATACAGTTATAAGCCTTTCAGAAATAGTTATCGTTCCATTATAAATATTTAATCTCTTTTAGTTTTGTTTTGGTACAGTACAACTTCCTTAGCAATTTTAAGAGCTATATGGTTGTATGTTATTCATGGTGCCTTTGGATGTTTGAATATATATCTCAATTGGCAGCTCATATCTTGCTTGACGACACGGCCTCTTTGGATGCTTTACCATTAGTATCTTATGGCCATAGTTAATTCCTATGTACATTTTGTTTATATAGTGGTTAATACTTGGCTACAAGAATTTAATCATTCATGTGATCAGATGTCTCACTTGATTACATGACAATTTTTACTTTAGAGCATGGCAAAATTGTTACAAACAGCAGCAATTTTATCTTGTTTTCGAGACAATTCTGGACGTTCGCTAGGAAAAGATTTTTAACATTTCCCATAAAGAAAATCACAAGGGTGCTATTTTCTCGGCTGCTGCAAATTTTCATCCGATCCATCCGTAATAAGAAAGAAGAAGAATAAAAGTCCTAGGTCGTAGCCGCCGAGATAATATAAGATCTGTTTCACTCTTTCCCCTCGTGGATCTAATTCCAACCGTCACACGACGTACGCGATGGCCGCCACAGATCGCCTCTCCGGCCTCCCCGACGACCTGCTCGCCAGCGTCATCTCCTTCCTCCCCACCAGGGAGGCTGCCCGCACCGCCGCCCTCTCTCGGCGATGGACCCCGCTCTGGCTGCGCACGGACGCCATCAACCTCGACACCAGCTACTACCGCCGCACGATCCGTGACTACCACGTCAAGGACCGGCTGCTCGGCGACGCCCGCGCAGCCCTCGGCGCCACCGGCCGGTGCCCCGTCAGGAAGCTCTCGGTGCTTGTGGCCGGACCCAGCGCAGATGACTTCAAGGGTGACAATTACTATTACATGCCGAAGCGGAGCAGCGACACGTATGACCTGACGGTCTCCCTCCTCGCCACCCGGCGCTGCGGCACATCGAGGAGCTCCGTGCCGGGCTCGAGCTAAACAAGGACGTCGTGCCCGTGACCGTCCCCCGGCGGAACAAAGAAGAAGAGCACGCGCGCCGCGTATACGAGCTGGACTCGGCCATGTTACCGGGACACACCCTCCGGCTCCTGGACCTTGCCCACTGCCATCTCGAGTCGCCACCTACCACCACCGCCTTCCCTCGACTCGCCACGCTGCGGCTCTGCAACTGCTCGTTCACGACGACCGACCTTGAGGACATCATCCGTGCCGCGCCGAGCCTTGACAGCCTGCACATTGAAAGCCACACGTACTTCCGCCGCAGCTCCGATGACACCCGCTGCGAGAATTTCGCGCCGCGCTGCCCGAGCCTCACCAAACTCACGCTCATGCTGCCGGACGACGGCGAGCCGACCATCAAACGGATCGAGCTCGACGCTCCACGCCTGCGCGCCTTTAGGTACGACGGACTCCTTGTGGACTTCTCCATGAAATCTGAGCTGGAACATGCCGATCTGACCCTCGGGCGGACGTACGGTGTCAGTGACTGGTCCGCCGCATACGGGAGCCTCCTCCGCTGCCTTCAACAAGCCAAGGTTCTCAGATTGAAGGTGCCGGACATCATGGGGATTGCCGTCGTCCAGGTCATGCTGCACCGTGTGGAACAGCTGGAGCTCAAAGTGCCCTGTAAATCCTGTAACGCATGCCACATAGACGACGCAGCTGATGCCATGGCCGACCTGCTCCAATGCTTCCCCATGATCCATGACCTGCGGATTCGGATTTTGCCATATCCTCCTGCTGCTAATGTACCTTTGCAGGATTTTGACGTGTCTATGTACTTGTTTGAGAAGCGCGACTCGGAGGAGATGGCTCCTCTCATGTTCGACGACGACTTTGGTTCCACATTAGTTCTCCCGGAGCTCCCGAGCTTGACTGGTCGCTTGGGGAGTCGTCTGAAAAATGTGAGGTTGGAGTTTGAGTTGACGCAACAGAGTATCTTTGAGATTTGCCTTGCCAAGTTCTTTGCGGAGAACTGCATGGCCCTGGAGGTCCTGGAAGTCGATGATGGAAAGCAGTGGTTTTTCGCCCACGTAGGTTGGATGGTAGAGAGATGGAGAGCTAAGGCATTGGAGCAAAGTCAACAGACGGAGTGGGATTCTGCTGTAGAGGCGATGCAGAAAGGGAAAAGGAAAACGGATGATGACGTGCAACATAATCTAAAGAACAAGTCTTAACTCTTAAGTATTGTAAGAATGTTAAAGACAAAATGTTATTTTGTCTCTTTGTAAATAAAGGTCTCTTTTATAGAAATTTGTATTCCCTTCTTTTGGGCTACAAACGTAGAGTTCATCCTCAGTTTCAATGGTGCACATGGCTTATCGTGTACACTTTATCAACACTAGCAGGCGGAGGCTCGGCGCACGCCGCGCCCGTCAAAGAGCTCGTGTGATGACCACATATATTTACTTTTATGCAGTCTACTCCTTACCTGTCAAGTGACAAAGCACAAATTCATGAACTAATTAGCATCTTTTTATGCCCGATGAGTGACCTGACTCCGTCTCCCCCACATCGTCTCCTAGAGGCGACTCGGGCCGAACCTTAGTTCGGCCGCCGTCGGCACCCCCACCTCCAGCACCTCTCCTCGCCGCTGCAGGCTGACGTCGTCGGGCGAAGCCTGACGAAGGCTGGCGGCGGCGGGCGTAGCCCCCGTGCGGCTCTTCCTCCACTTCCGACGCTCTAAACATCCATGGCGGTCTCTGGCTCGCGACTTCGTCCCTGCCGGCGGCTCGATCTGCGACCCGCGCGGCGCCCGGCCGGCCCCCTGTCTCCCCAACCCATGGGGGGGTGCCGGCTGGCTGCCTTCGGGTGGCCGTCGCCGGTTTCTGGGGGTTGCGCCCCCGCGCCCCGTCCCTTCCCCATCTCTGGACAGATCCGGCGGGTATGGGTGGCCCCATCCACCTTCATCTCTTTGCGGCCTCACGCTGGCCGCCGTGCCCCTCGACCTCACCCTGTCCTGTGCGCGGCGGCCCGTCGTGCTGCTGCTTCTACGGCACCCGTGGCTCGGCTCGTGGTGGGCTACGGTGGTGATGACTGACTTGCTCCGGGTGCGAGGTGGGGGACGCACGGCCAGGGGAAATCTTCATCAACGGTGACACCTGCGGGCGCCATTTTCCTTCTTGAAGGTGTCGATTTTGGCCTTGTCTCCCTCCCACATGCTCTCAAATCCCGAGAGAAATCTCGGATCCGGGGTTACCCGAGTCGGATGGTGTCGACGTCTCTACGCCGCGTCCACCTTGGGGGCATCGTCTTAGATTCTTTCTGCTTCGGGTGGACTCCTCTCTTGCTGCTCCATCTCCACATTGGCTTTGACCCCGGCTGGCCTTTGTCTTGGCGGCTCAGGTGGAGCTTGCCTGGACGTCCTAGGGTGGCCTCGGCGGCACGTTGCCCTTCGACCTCAGTGGTAGTACACCAAGTATTGCGCCGTTCAGTCTCGGTGGCGCGTTGCCTTTCGGCTTCGCTAGTGGCACACCGGTGCCGCCGCTCGAACTCAGCTATCCCATGCCCTTCGTTCACGCCATTGATGCTTCTTGGTATGCTTCTACTTTGGTGTCTCCTTTCTGACAGGGTTGTGTTTCTTGGTGGCCCGGACGACATGTGCGTGGACGTCCTGGGGTGGCCTCGGCGGCACGCTGCCCTTCGACCATAGTGGCGGTGCACCGGTGCCGCGCCTTTCGGTCTCGGTGGCACAATGTCTTTTGGCTTCTCCGGCGGCACACCGGTGTCGCCGCACGAACTCGGCTATCCGACGCCCTTCGTTCGTGCCAGTGATGTTCCCTTGCGAACTATTGTTTTGGTTCCTGTCTTTTTCTCCCTAGGCCTTGTTGTGGTTCTTTGTCGGTGGTGGAACGAGCTGCTCAGCGGAGCTCGCTCTAGAGATGTCGTCCTCCGAGGGTTTCGCTTTGGTTGCTGTAACCAGCCTTCCCCTTTGTTTGTTTGTTTCTTTCTTCTAGTGTTGGGCTATCCTCCTGGGTTCCTTCCTCTGTAATTTTCTTTTGCGCCTCGTATGCGCTTCATGTACTTGTACCGACTGCCAAGTCACCATCGAGTTGGAATATAAATAGTTGTATAGAGAGCTCTTTGGCCCCCGTCAATCTAAAAAAAAACTAAATTGTTGATTCAGATTGACAAAGAAAATGGTTCTAGGAAAATCTTGAGAAGAACAAATCTAAATCAGGTCTTTATACATATTTTGAATCCCATCATCAAGGATGTTGGAAATATGAGCAATTTACCGAATGATTTAAAAGAAATAAACAGAAGATAGAACATGACCATTGCAACAGAGACAAGACTACTCATGCAAACTAAAGAAGAGTAGGCAAACAGCATCTGAAGATGTGAAGTAGAACAGAACATATCTAGAATAGATACTAGACCAAGAAATCTAGCATGATAAGATACATGACACACCCATGCATAATTACTGTGTCTGAATTATGTAGAAAAAATGCAGCGGAGACATATACTGGGATGGGCCATGGTGTGTCCCCTCCTCGAGCGAGGAGGTCACTTAATAAATAAGCGTCGAACGCTCTTTTTCTATGTCGTGGTTTTGACACGGCACATGCCCTTATGAAAGGACTTGGAGATGAGGCCATCGCACAAGCGTGGAAGCTTAACGGGGTTGATCGGGAATGAGAAGACACGGAGTTACCCAGGTTCGGCCCCTCACAGTGGAGGTAAAAGTCTACGTCATGATTGATTATATTGTTGTAGATCTTGATTACAAGGATGCGGATTCGCTAACCTAGCTTTCGAGGGATTGCCACCTGGTCTTTTTCCTCTAGGTGCTCCCCTTTATATATACAGGCGGAACCCTAGATTTACATGAGAGTCCGGGTCGTCATCCTGACCCGTCTCTCTTCTTTCCTACTTGTTCTCCAAGACGACCTTTAAGCCGTTCATCTTCTTCTTGAGCCGGCCCATAGCTTGAGCCGGCCTTTCTTACCGGGCCGTCGCCAAGCCGGCCCATCGAGCATCTTCTTAGCCCTGCAGTGAGATAACCCGCTGAGCCCCTCAACCCATGGCCGGGTCATCGTCCTGCCGAGTCTACACGTTGGGAAATATCCCCGACATTAGCCCTCAGTTTGACTTGGATTTATCCATGTTAAACTCCAACCTGAAAAACAAATAAAATAAACTGAAAAATCTATGAAGGAGCTCTGAATCTGTTTCTCAAGCCGGTTCTTCAGCGTCCTTTGTCTGCACTCAAACTTCGCCGGCTCAACCATTCTGCCGGGTCATCACCCTACATAACTTGGTATACATTCAGCACTTTTCCTTATGACGTCAAAATCCACTTCCGCAAAATCTGGGATGACAACATATCGAATTTTTGAGTGGGTTCGTATTTGTCTTGTCAGGCGCGAAAATCGAGGAGCCCACGGCCGAAATTTACTGCGCCGCCTGGGGCTCCACACTCATCGTTCCCATTCTTACCATGCCTATAAATAGGCCAGCTCACCCCCATTGTTTTCTTTTACCTCTCGCTCTTCCTCTACTCTTCTGCTCCCAACGCCGCTGCACTGCCCGAGCTCGTCGTCGCCGGAGCTAGCACCAGTCACGCCTTCTCTTCATCGCTGGAGCCATTCATCATTGCGCGGCCGCATCTGCCGCACCCTTAAGATCCCAAACTTGACCTCCAGATCTACAAGTCCTCTTCCCCATTGCCATTAGTTTGTTGTTGTTCTTCCGAGTTCTTCGCCACACCAGCTGTAGATCCAAAACGCGTCTGACCCTTCACATTATTAGCTCACACGATCGCTCTGCGGTGTTTCATTATTGGTAGATCCACTTGTACTGCTTTAGATAGATCCCACTGTTTTTCATCTCACAGCGCGAAGAACATACCTAGCTTTTATTTTTTCATTTTTATCTATTTTTCAGATCCGTAGAATTTCCTCATTCAGTTAAAACTTGTTCGCTGACTCGTAGTCCAAACCACGTTCAACACTCGTAGAAAATTCGTGCTACGTAGTATCCGACTTATCTTCATCAAGAACCTTGACCCGGATTTTATTTGGATCTCCTTTTCGTAACCCGGCCGAGTATGTCAATTGCTGGCTCGTATGTACCGTTTATGTTAAATCAAAAAGCTCATGTTTTGCCGGCTTATGACATCTTCTCTTTCCCATAGTAGCTGAAACAATGCCTCCCAAGCCCAAGATTGTCAACTGGGCCAAATCCAGCATGTCCGAGCTTAGTTTGCAAGCCCTGGTAGATTCCGGGCTGCTACCGGCTAAAGAGACAATTTCATGGTGAGCTCCTGAAGAAGAAATTCACCCCCAACCTGGCTAGAACGAGATCGTCATATTTGCTGATCATGTTTCAAGGGGCTTCCGTCCTCCAGGCTCTAAATTTTTTCGAGACGTGCTGCACTTCTTCAATATCAGGCCTCAAGATCTGGCCCCTAACTCTATCTTCAACCTTTGCCAATTCCAAGTATTCTGTGAAGTGTACCTGCAGCTCGAGCCGTCCATTAGCTTGTTCCGGGAATTCTTCTATTTGAACCGTCAAACGGAGCACAAGGATGGTCCGAGTATTGAACTTGGTGGAATTTCTATCCAAAGAAGGAAAAACATAGTCTTCCTGAACGCCAAGCCGGCCAGCCACCCTAAAGGGTGGCATAGAACCTGGTTCTACTGTAAAGATACATCCCTTGAAGGACAAAATCCACTCCCGGGTTACAGGTCAAGCCGGCTTGCCGTCAATGCAGCCTTTCCGAGTCTTGCTTCCAAGGAAGAAAGAGAGAACCTAGAGCCTCTATATCCAAAGATGAATGCGTTGATTGCTCATGGCCTCACCGGTGTCGATCTGACCCGGACTTGGGTCGAGTGGCGAATTCAGCCACTCAGCTCTAGGACCTGGCTCATGCACACCTACACCGGCCACCACGAAGACCCACTTCGATTTAGCCGGGTTAATCTCAAGGAGAAGGACGTCCTAAAATTTGCCAAGAAGCTTCTTGGCGAAACAAAGGACGACATTAAGCTCGTGGGACTCGGCCCATTTTATGCCAACAACCCGGCTCCGCAGGTAAGCCGTCTCTGTCATCTTTCACTTTGCCACTATTGTTTTATCCTTACCGTAACTCCATCCATCCGCCATGATACAGGAGAACGATGACTGGTGGCGGGTTGAGGTTCAAGACCCGACTCCTCCTCGGGAGGACGATGAAGAGGACCCGGAGGATGATGATGACAATGAGGTAGAACTTGACTCTCTTGGCCGCCTTTTTAATCAAATTGCTGATGCTAACTCCTCACAGGAAGAAGCTGAAATTAGCCACACCGTCGAGCCAGAGGTAACTTTGATCTCTTCAGACTCTGACTCCCCAACACCTATTCGAAAGAAAACCTGGGCTGTAGTCCGCAAAATCCGAAGAAAACCCCGGGTTACCATCCGTAAAGTCCCCTTTTCCCATCAGGATGCTCACTTGGATCCCCAATTTCTTTTGAAGAAAACACACCATGCTGGAACCTCCAAAAGGAAGACCCGGAGTAGTGAAGGAGAGCTGAGTGGCGGGCTACCATATGAGCCGCCAACACGTAAAGCGCGGACAGAGGTGCTTCTTAGTCCAACTCCCTCTTTTCCTCTAGCTGGTCGTTTCAAGGAGCCCTTACATTTAAATGACTCGGCATATCAGACGTCCCACTCCTCGGACGAGTCAAGCGCTACTCAGGCGCCGGCTTTCAACATCAACCCGGGGTAAGCACGTTGATTATTCCTGTATCGCACAACGACTCTTTACCTTTTAACCTTTAACTGAATGACTCTTTGCTCCTCGTATAGTGCCAAGGCCATCAAGAAGAAGACCGCCGCCGCCGCCGGGTCATCTGACCCGGTCATTCTAACAGGTCCTCCTCAACAAGAAACAACAGCTACCTTGGACATCCAGGACGAGCTGGCTTGTCAGAACAGCCCGCCGCCCCCAAGACACTACAAGCCTGGCTCAAGCTTCCTCTCCTGTTGCTCAGGAGAGAGAAAATTTAATTGAAGAGCAGCCCGAAGAGCAGCCCGCGGCACCGGCTCAGGATGAAGTAGTGGTGACTAGTGAGCGGCAAACTGCTCCGCCGGAAACCTCTACTGCTCTAACCAAGGTTCCTGCCAGGGCTGAGCCGCCCCTGAAGAACAAGGGGAAGGCGGCTCTTGACTTCTCTGCCTTTGAAGATCAAGACGCCAATACCCTGCATCAAGTTGTACTGACCTGGCTGTCTGAAAGCCGGGACACAGAAATTGCCATGATTTTTTTTTGACAGAAATTGCCATGATATCTTCATTGAAGCGAAAATATGAGGTAATTTTTACCCTCTATCATGAGACATATATATATGTAGCCCCCAAGGGCTGGGTCATTATCAGATGATGACCCGGGACTTCAAACTTTATCTTGCATGCATAACCACAATCGGTGACCCCCAAAGGTCGGCTCGTCATACTATGATGGGCGGGTCTTCATATCTAGTAAGATAGATCAAATTATGCATTAGCCCGCAAGTGCCATGTGGAATGCCTGCATCTTCATGGGACTTGCTGTTTTGTTGTTGAAAAGCTGAAAACATGTAGCCCCCATGTGTCGGGTCGGCCTGTAAGGGCGGCTCGGGACATGCTTAACTGATGTATAACCGAAGCTGCCTTACAGGACATGCTGAATCAAGTAGAGGTGCAAGCTTCCTTCTTCCGAAAGGAAGCAAGGAAGGAGAAAAAACTGTGAAAAGAAGCCGAAGAGTCATCTGCAGCAGCCAACAAGTCTCTGCTCCTTGCGAGGAGCACCTTGCAAGAAACGGAAACAGAAAGAGCCGCCCTAGCTGAGCGTGCTAAGGAAGCCGAGGCCAAACTGGAGCCGGTAACTCAAGAGCTAGCCACTCTAAAGGGCCAGATCACAGCCATGTGCAAGGCCATCTTCGGTAAGTAAGAAGACTACCATGAGTCAATTATACCAACTTAACATGCTAAGCCGGCTTTACTGATCGCGTGTACTTATCCTTGAAGGCCGCAAGAACCAAACCCTTGTTCAGCAACCACTGGTGAAATTGAAGGCGGTTCATACCTTTGTAGAACAGCTGTACATTGGCGGCTCCCGTTGTGTAATGGCCGCAAAAAATACTAAGACGCCGCCACAGTTGATTGCTGACATGTTGAAGGAACTGTCAGTGGTGCCCAAGTGGTTTGAAGAATGAAAGAAGGCGGCTTGTCGCGCTGGTGCTCTGACAGTTCTCACTCGTGCCAAAGCTTATGTGCCAGAGCTGGATCCGGCTCAGATTGTGGGCGGGTATCCGGAGTTCAATGTAGATGACACCCCATTTACTGAGAAGGACTTCAGACGCTGCATAAAGGAAACCCGAGTTGCCGCCGCTGCCATTGCCGAAGAGGCGGACTTGTCCAGGTACCAGGCCGGATATACAGAAGAGAATGAGTGGATTGAGCCGCCAAATTTTCAACCGGTGGCCCTAACTCGCGCGTGTAAGCAATCTTTTGCTCCTGAAGTTGATCCTTCTTCCGTGATTTCCGCCGATGCAATGTTTGAAGCCTTGCGCTCCATTCAGTGGTCGACCGGCGAGTCTACAAGCCAGGAAGGGGCGTAGGATGACGACAATCGTGAAGAGCCAGGTCAAAGCGCTCCTTGATCATCCTGTGTCTTTAATCTGGCACATACTGGCTCTTCTTTGATTATAGTGGAATTTGGAGCCCGATGGGCGACTTGTAATAGCTTAGTCGTCAAAAACTTGTTGCTGATGCCAGTGCCATCGTGTACTGTGCTTCTGTTACCTGTACAAACATTTTGTGGATGCCTTGTCGTTGAGAATCCTCTTTTGGGCCTCGAGAGCTGGGTTTTGCAATAAGAGTGATTCTGCTGAAACAATAACAATTGCATATAACAATAGTTCTGATTGATGAAATCATATAGATAACTAGTAACCATGTTACTATTTGTAATGAATCAAGGATATCATATTTGACTAAGGTAGATGCTATGTATGAATGTATGTATGTATGCAGAGATGAAATGAATGCGGAGAAGAGAACATGACTGTAACAAGCCGGTTTTTATAAAACACAACTTGAAAGACCGGCTTATGAAGCTCAAGTCTGACTTGCTTTCATGGAGCTGGCACTTTGGCCTGTTGGTTTATCCTTGCTTTCTGAAAGCCGGCTCTCACGCGACCAATAATCGAGCGTTTTAACTCTGATGAATTTAGGGTCACCTTTGTGATTGATTCATCAAGCGTACGCCGGGTCGCCTTTTTTGGAGTAGCATCTTGCTAACAGGCAGGTTTAACCAACTTGTGGCATTTCGCCGGGTTAAAGGGTTTTGTAAGCTAAACTCAATTGAGTTGGAAGCCCCCAAATAACCAAGATCAACAAGTAAAGACTCAACACACATCTTTGGAGAGAAACGACAAAACTCTCTTATACAGATCCGCCGGTCTTTATTTTATTTGATCGAAAATAGGTATACACATGATAAAAGGTATGTACAAAGATGCAACCCAGTCAATGACTTAGGTGTAGTATGGCCGGAGATGGGCAATGTTCCAGGGCCGGCTTGTCTCCTCTTCAGTGGTTCATGATTTATCTACCTCACGTATATCAACCAGGTAATATGACCCGTTGTTGAGATTCTTGCTAACCACAAAGGGCCCTTCCCAAGGTGGTGAAAGCTTTTGCATGCCTGTCTGGTCTTGTATTAGACGGAGCACTAAGTCACCTTCCTGAAAAGTATGGCTTCTGATTTCCTGAGCAATTGATACAACGGGATTGCCTTCTCCCCGAGCCGGCTTATGAATCGGCTCAATGCCACAACCCGGCCAGCCAGCTTCTGCACAGCGTTCAGGTTTGCCGGCTTAGCCAGGGTCGTGATTGCCTTGATCTTTTCCGGGTTAGCTTCAATGCCACGCTCGGAAACAAGAAATCCCAAAAGCTTCCCTGCAGGGACACCAAAAACACACTTTTCCGGGTTAAGTTTCATCTGGTAGACACGGAGATTGTCAAATGTTTCCTTGAGATCCTCCAACAAGGTTTCTTTCTTCCGAGATTTAACCACAATGTCATCAACATATGCATGAACATTCCGCCCGATCTGTTTGTGGAAACAGCTTTGAACACAGCGCTGGTAAGTTGCCTGCGCGCACTTCAGACCAAACGGCATGGTTGTATAATAGAAAGCCCCAAAGGGTGTGATGAAAGCTGTCTTTTCCTGGTCCTCCTGCTTCATTTTGATCTGATGATAACCAGAGTAAGCGTCCGGGAAGCATAAACACTCACAACCCGCCGTAGCATCGATGATCTGGTCAATACAGGGCAAGGCAAAGGGGTCACTAGGACAAGCCTTATTGAGGTCTGTGTAATCAACACACATCCGCCAAGTCCCGTTTTTCTTCAGAACAAGTACCGGGTTGGCTAGCCATTCAGGATGGAAGACTTCAACGATGAACCCGGCAGCTAGGAGCCGGGCCACTTCTTCACCAATAGCTTTCCGCCTTTCCTCATTAAAGCGACGGAGATACTGGTGAACCGATTTAAACTTGGGATCCACATTGAGGGAGTGCTCAGTGAGTTCTCTCGGTACACCCGGCATGTCAGAAGGTTTCCATGCAAAGATGTCCCGGTTCTCACGGATGAACTCGATGAGCGTGCTTTCCTATTTGGGATCCATATTGGCCCCTATGGTGAACTGCTCAGAAGAATTACTCGGAGTGAAATCAACTTGCTTGGTGTCCCTGGCTGACTTAAATTTGAGTAGAGGGTCTGACTCCGTCGTGGGCTTCTTCAGAGAGGTCCTATCCGTCGGGTCAACATTGTCCTTATAGTACCGCAATTCTTCCGTAGCGCAAGCCGTCTCGGCATATGCTGCATCTCCTTCCTCGCATTCGAGTGCAATTTTCCAATTACCTTCAACTGTGATGGTTCCTCTTGGTCCTGGCATCTTCATTTTCACGTAAATGTAGCATGGCCGTGCCATGAACCGTGCATAAGCCGGCCGGCCGAATAAGGCATGGTATGGGCTTTTAAGCTTGACCACCTCAAAGGACAGAAATTCTGAACGGTAGTTATCCTCAGAGCCGAAGGCTACTTCCAGGGATATTCTGCCCACGGGATACGCCGACTTGCCAGGGACGATGCTGTGAAACACTGTGGAGGACGGAGTCAACAGCTTATCTGACAGATTCATCCGCTTGAAGGTATCATAATACAATATGTTGATGCTGCTGCCACCGTCCATGAGAACTTTTGTTAATTTGTACCCGCCGACTTGAGGTGCCACAACCAACGCCAGGTGACCAGGGTGATCAAGGAGTACTGGATGATCCGCCCAGCTCCACATGACCGGTTGTTCTGACCAATTGAGATAGTACGGGGCTGCCGGCTCAACCGAGTTGGCGGCTCGCCGCTGCACCTTCCTATCCCGTTTGCAGGTACTAGTGGTGAAGACATGATATTGCCCACTATTCAACTGCTTCAGATTACTCTGGAACCCTGACTGACCGGCCTGATGCTAATTTCCCTGGTTATTCCGTTGATTGCCTCCTCCAGTATTACCAGCCCCCTGAAACCCGACGTTGTGCCCGTTGTTCCCCTGGAACCCGGGACCTGCGAAGGGCCCTTGTGAGCCAGCTCCCTGGAAGCTGGGTCCCTATTTGCCGGGTTGTCCGCCGTTGCCATCCCCATTGTGATGATTCTAGGAGACCCGTCTGGAAAACTCTTGCATGATGTAGCAATTTTCCCATGAGTGGCTGGACAGCTTACCATTGTAACTATGTTTGGGACAAGGACCCTTGAGAGCATCCTCGAAGCTGAGAGGGCGATTACCGGAGGACTGCCTCCTGGAACCGTCGTTCTGACGCTGATTTTTGTTACCTGTATTTGTGTTTGCTACCAAATCTGAGCTGCCGTCATAACTTTTACGCTTACCGCCGTTGTTGTTTTGCCAATTACCGTTGCTCTGCTGGGGACCCTTGCCACCATTTTTCTTGCTCTTACCAGATTTGTCCTCATCAGATGGTGGATCCTTTGTATTATCCAATTCAGCATACCGTGTTAAGACATCCATGAGATCGCCCATGTCCTGGGCCTTTCTCTTAAGCCGTCCTAATTTTTGAACCAGCGGCTGAAATTTGCATATTCGCTCTAGAATGAGCACCGCCTATGCAGCCGAGATGCTATCTGAACTGTGTATAACTTCCACAAGCCGGCGAGCCCAATGATGTGCCGACTCATCCTCCCGCTGAACACAATGCTCAAGATCAACAATTGTAGTTGGCTTTTACAGGTTCCCTGGAAATTTTTGATGAAGCGCTCCTTCCGTTCCTGCCATGTGTTGATAGAATTCACCGGTAGGTTTTTCAACCAAGTGCGTGCAGGGCCTTCCAGCATGAGAGATAGATAACGTGCACACACTACCTCACTTGCACCCAGCAAGTCCATTGCCAACTGGTAACTCTCGATCCACTCGGTTGGTTCCAGATTCGCTGTATAATTAGGAACCTTGCGAGGACCTTTGAAATCTGGGGGCATACGTGCATTTCGCAGCGCCGGGACTAAGCAAGCTGTTCCAATCATGCGGCTTGACAAGCCCCCAAGCCGGCCAGCTGTCTGGGTTGCGGTGGGTGGGTCATGCGCTGGCGGCGGGTTGATATTCGGCAGTGGGTTATATACTGCACGTGCGTTTTCCTCCAATGCTCGTAGAGCCCGAGCGGTGTCCACAATGTCCTGCGCACTCGGGATTCTGGGCTGGTGCTGATCCGCCAGCGGTTGGGCGGCCCTTCTGCGATGTGCGCTGCTGGAAACCGCCGGCAACTCCGAATGCTGGCTCCTAGTACGGCTCTAGTGAGGAGTTGAGTGAAGCCGATGCTGGCTATGAGAGTAGTTGGCCTGCTGCACTACTGCTGTCTTGAGCATAACAATGGTGTTCCTGGCCTCCGCCTGAATCGGACCATCCGCCTCGATTGGAATAGCCGCCAAGTTGTGGGTTGCTGCCAGCACGTTATTGACCGGGTTAGAATAGTGTCCAATTGGGGTCTAGAACCGGTGAGACGGCGGCTGCTGTTGCTGATCTGGCGTGTGGTGCTAGGCCGGCTCCCTCTGCTGAGCCAGCTTCAGCAAAAGTGGCCCTCCCGGGGGGACAACTCCATCCCCCAGGTTCGTCAGAGCCGGCGGTGTGGTAAACAGCTGAGTCGGCTCGATATTAGCCGGAAGCCGGCTTTGATGACGCCTCCGGTGGACAAGTTCTGACTCGGCCTGTCGGCGTCTTAGGTAATGCATCTCCTCATCCAGGCGTTGCCTCTCCTCGGCAAGCCGGGCCTGCACCTGAGCCATGTGTGTGTTCTCCGCATTGATGTCCTCTTGGATCTTGGCCATCTGCTCACGACACTTCGTGATCTCCGCGTTGCGTGCTGCTGCGTTCTCCACAGTAACCAGCTCGGCCAGTAGGGCTGTCAGTGTATTCATTAGGTCCGCGAGCGCTTGCACCCCGGTTCTCTGAGAGCCGGCGGCCGACGCGCCGGCTCCTCCTGAGCCGGCAAGGGTGAGGTTCTGTCCAGCCACTGGATCAGACGGATCACGCACTGGATCTTGCCTACCCGCCATGTACACCACTGCAAAATGAGGCGGCTCAGGGATTTCTAGAAATACTTCATCAGTGTGCCCGAGCCTTCCATCATGCAGGGGATGGATTGACTTGGTTTCTCCCATCGAGGATTCGTCGTCAGATTGGACGAGCGTATCATCTCCAGACAGGGAGTTCTCCGACAAGGCCACCCCTTGGGTGAACCCCACGAAGACATGCTTCTGGCCGGCTTGCGGCGGGCCGGGTCTTGCTTGGCTCGGAGCGCAGTGTGCCGACTCGACGCCGGCGACGTCCTCCAACCCGGCGGCCGACTCACCGACCATGCCCATGAAGGTATGAATCTTGCCAAAGGGGACCGGGTACCCGTACTCAATTGAGTCGGCGTCGGGGCCCTAGTATGAATCGTCGATGTAGAACTTCCTGCAGCGGCTCTTCATCATCAAGCCAACCGCGTACTTCCCGAACCCTGGGACAGATCCCGCTAAGAACTCAACTCCACCGTGCGTAGGCCCCACGGTGGGCGCCAACTGTCGTGATTTTGACATGGCAGATGCCCTTATGAAAGGACTTGGAGATGAGGCCATCGCACAAGCGTGGAAGCTTAACGGGGTTGATCGGGAACGAGAAGACACGGAGTTACCCAGGTTCGGCCCCTCACAGTGGAGGTAAAAGCCTACGTCCTGCTTGATTATATTGCTGTAGATCTTGATTACAAGGATGTGGATTCGCTAACCTAGCTTTCGAGGGATTGCCACCTGGTCTTTTTCGCCTAGGTGCTCCCCTTTATATATACAGGCGGAACCCTAGTGTCGGTGTCAAAACCGGCAGACCTCGGGGTAGGGGGTCCCGAGCAGGGGATCTCGGATCGGTGGTAACAAGGACAAGGGAGACGATGTTTACCCAGGTTCGGGCCCTCTTGATAGAGGTAATACCCTACGTCCTGCTTTTGTTTATATTGATGGAGATGTATCAAATACAGAGTTGATCTACCTCGAGATCGTAATGTGTATCTAACTTCTAGGGTTAGGTGAGCGATATTGCGCCTATGGCTTATATACACGCCAGGGAGGGTATCTAGGGTTACAAGGTCGGTATCTAGGAGAGAGGCGGCAGGAGAGATCTTGGAGTATACGTCAAGTCTTCGGTAGAGACAGTCTCGATCACGCTTCCTGTGCACGGCCTCCGGAGTCCATCTTGATCACGTATGAGGGCCCCTCGGCCCATCCGAGGAGACGGGCCGGCTGGGCTAGCACCCCCTAATCCTGGACACCGTCAGTAGCCCCCGAACTGGTCTTCTATGCCGAGGACGACTTTCTCAACAGATACCACCTCGGATCCGGAGTCTTTGGCTTGACAGACGAGTTCCCCTTCATATTTCATCTTCTCTTAATGGAGTACTGACATCCGAGGTCCAGCCGAGCTTGCACCCTGCCCGAAGTGGGTAGATATCTTAGCCTCGAAGGCTCATTATTCAGGTATGAACGGTCCAATCCGGCCTGATAACTTTATCGAAGAGGCTTGCCCCATGACAGGTCGAGCAGTTACTGCCTCCCCTCTAAATCGTGGTTCGAGGCAGCCTTTTATTGGCACGTCCCCTTGAGGCAAAGATCCTGCCCATTTTCTTAGGGATATCATCAAGATTTTGTTTCCCCCCATATGCTCAACGGCATTTTTGATGGGAATAGCGAGTTTATCGGCGCGGTGAGGGGCACTCTTGGCCTTTCACAGGCTTATAAGAACAAAAAGGAGGACAGCATAATCGACCACGCTCCCATTCCCCCCTCTACTGCTTCGTCTAGCTCCAGCGCCCAGATCCATCCTGCCCGCTTTTCCCTTTCACGAGCTCAACCTCGACCACCAGCCATGGCCGACACCCTCAAGGGGCACTGGGGCGGCTCCGTCGTGACGGCCGCGACCATCTCGAAGCTGCGCAGCGCGGGGTACCTGACCCCCGCCACCGTCGCCCGCACTCCGGTGGCTGGCCAGCTGGTGCCTGCTCCCAACGCCGGGGAACAGGTAGTCTTCGTCCCTCACCTCATCCGAGGTCTGGGGTTCCCATTGCATCCCTTCATGCGCGGGATGATGTACTACTATGGGCTAGACTTCCACCACATGGCCCCCAACTCCATTCTCCACCTCGCCTCCTTCATCACGGTTTGCGAGGCCTTCCTCCGCTGCGAGCCGCACTTCGGCCTATGGCTGAAGCTCTTTGGGATCAAGCCGAAGTCCAGCGGCTCACATCTGGCAGAGTGCGGAGGGGCCATGATCAGCAAGAACTAGGGGGGCACCTGGTTGAAGGGCACCTTCATCGAAACGATGAAGGAGTGGCAGAAAAAGTGGTTTTACATCACTGAGCCGCTCGCCCCTGGCCAGACCGAGGTCCCAGCTTTCTCAGCCGGGCCTCCCAAGAAGCTCAAATCCTGGAAGGAGAAGGGCGTCGCCTGGGGGAACCCAGAAGAGGTGGAGACCCTGATCGATAGGATCCTGTGGTGGTCCACCATGGGGAAGATTGAGCTTGCCGACGTCATCAACGTCATGCTCAACCGCCGCATACTCCCCCTCCAACTTCGGGCTACCCCGATGTGGGCACAAAAGCCCGAGGACATGGACACCATCACCACCTTCTTCCGCTCCACCTTGGCCGCCATGTGGACGAGACTCATGAAGCTGGCCAAGGACAAGATCCCCCAGGAAGGGGAGGACCGCGGACTCGAACACGGCAATGAAGCCCCCCTCCCCCCCCCCCCCCCCGGTGAGTAGTTCTGCCCCTCCATCGTTATTCTTTGCCCATTGTACCGAGGAGTAAAGTTTTACTTGAATCGTCGTGTTTGATGTTTTGCAGAAGTGGTTGGCCTGGGTACAAGGAGTACGATGCCCGGCCCCACTGCCTAAGGAGCCTCTGACCCCCCTGCTCTCGGTGCTCCAGACCGAGGAGCCGCACGTGGTGGCCCCCAAAGGGATGAAGTCCCAGAGGGGTAGGTCAAGTGCTCGGACTCGGGGGACTTCGGTCACCCGGTCCGAAGAGACCCACACCTCCGCCGCCCAAGACGGCGGCGCAGAGGAGGGTGAGGAGGAGGAGCCCCCCCCCCCCCCGTCAAAGGGGAAGAGGTCGGCGTTAGAAGACACCGACGTGGGCATTCCACCGAAGGGCCCAAAGAGGCCGAGGCGAACCTCGTCCGGGGCTGCCAACAAGTTATCGGAGAGAGGCGAACTCTTCGGTGACTCAGAAGAAGACCTCCTCGCTGTGGGGAGGAAGAAGACGGCGCCCCGAGGGTAAGCTGTCATCTTTGCATCCCATCTTTTTAATTTGACAAGTCATTTCTAGGCAAAGAGAAACTTACAAAGGTGTTTTTTCTTATGTAGTCCACCGAGGGTAATCCCCAGTGGTTCCTCAAGCGGGTTGCCATCCGCCAGCGGGACTCCAGAGCCCGCTGATCCTCCCCCGGCGCATGACGGGCTAGGGGAGGCAACATCCACCTTGGTCCCTTACGTTAAAACGACAGGGGCCAACGAGGTGGCCATCATGGCCGAGGTCGACACCTCGGCCCAACAGGACCTGGGGGAGAAGCGCCCCGCGGTCATCGAAGAAGGGTTGGGCTAGTCATCGGCCCAGCCGACATTTACCTCTGCTCTGCCGCCCCAGGTGGAGGCTACCCGGGTAGATGTATCCGAGGTCATCCCTCCACCTCAGCCAACTGCCCAAGGACGGGCTGGCGCGGGGTGGACCGAGGAGATGGAGGACGCCCTGAAGGGCTCCTCCATCAAGGAAGAGCACCGTGCCTTGATAGGCGCGGCGCTACATGGCTACCAGTCTGCAGGGGGCGGCCTGCATGAGGTTTTCAAGAACCTCGTAGCAGGTTTCGAGGTATGCTTTCTATCTGCGCATCCAGTCTAATTTGTTTATTTGAGATTTTTTGAGTTATGAGTTTGTCCGAGGACATAAGAGTACAGCCTGCTAAATGGCTTAGTGAGTGAGTAGCCCCCGAGCCCAAAGTCGGTTTCAAGAAACCGGCATTGGGGTCGTTTGACCAAGTAGAAGCCCGTTATGTAGCCCCCAGGGCGCTCCTTGAGGTAGCCGTCCTGGAACCTTTTAGTAATTTAACTGTTCCCTTTGTAATAAGGATCTTTTTGTGCCAGGTTTCGACCTCGGTTCCAGACTCCGTCTCTGAGGAGATTACGGAGATGAACCGGAAACTCGAGAGGTCCTAGGAGGAGCTCAACCTGGCGAACCAGAAACTCGAGCAGTCTCAAGGTAAGCAAGTTTAAACTTGCCCTGTACTTTGGTCGAAAGAGGTATGATATGTTTTGTTAAAGAAAACGACTAAGGCCGAACTGTTTTGACAACAACATCGTTAGCGGACCTGGAGACGCTCAAGGCTAAGCTCGAAAGGGCTAGGCAGGAGGTGCAGCAGTAGGAGGCTGTTGCCGCCGAGGCCGAGAAGGCCCGGGCCGCCGAGAAGGCGGCCGGGGAGAAGCACCAAGCGCGGGTGCTGGAGGTTGAGGAGACCCTGAAGGGCATGTTTGAAGCACGCGACAAGCTTCAGGAGGAGGGGCGACGAACAAAGGAGGAGCTCGAGAAGCTTCAACTTGCCCACTCCGAGCTCAAGACCTCGGCCCGAGCTGACCACGAGGTGCTCCAGCAAGTGGAGCAAATCGCCTCGAGTAAGCTATTTTTGTTGCAGTGTTCGTTTGGCAGCAAAGGGTGTCTCGAGCTCACCCAGTTATGGCGTTCCGCAGAGGTCTTTGCGCATCTTCCGCAGAGCGCGGCGGATACGGTGGCGTACTTAGGCCTTCTGGGGGCAGTTCCCAGGGTCGCCGTCCGCACAGCTGCTGAATCATCGAGTGAAGCAGCTGGTGGAGTTGTTTCGCATGACGAGACCGGCGCTCCAGGACCTCTACATCGCGTTGTGGCCTGCTGAAGCCATGCCGAAGAGCCTCTTCGGCCTTACGACCCGTCTCCGAGATGCCGTGCCCTTCCTGAACCGCTGGAAGAGGTCTGCATGCTTTGAAAGGGCACGGAGGGCGTACGCCTGCGTGAAGACGCACTTCCGAAAGGTTGATGTGGTGACATGTGCCGCAGGCCCTCCTGCCGACAAGCCGCACATCGCCGAACAGTTCTTCACCGAGGTGGAGGCGGGAGCTCATACCACAGAAGCCATGTGTCCGAAGGACACTATGTATTTCTAGATAGTACTTCGGAATGCCGAAGTGTATGATGTATAAAACTTTATCTTTTGGTTGAATGAAGATGGCTTTAAATTCCATGTGTTTTCCTTTATAATTGATTTTTCCTCTGATATGACTATTTTAAAATGAGAGTGGCCAGTCGTCGGCTTCAGCCCCAGTGTAGGTCATACAAAGGGTGTTCCTTAAGGCACACTTGACCCTTAGCCGACGTCTCAGTACCCGGAGGTGGTCGGTGCTTTATAGGAACTAGGCAATCAGACTATAGTGGCTTGATACCTTTCACTTAGTCATAGGAGTTTGACTGTGGGGCTGATGACCAGCCCCCGGTGTGAGAAGTGTTCGGCCAGGCGGCCGAGATCTAGGCCATAACACACTTCGGCTAGGAATGAAAGCCCTTCGTTTAACACGGGTGAACTCTATCGTCACGTCGCTTAACGCGGTCTACGGATGGCGGACCAGTTTACGCATACCTAGATAGTCAGTTTTCGGCTTTCTCCACTGAGGCGCTATGCCAATTGACCTGGCAGCACAATCGCAGTGGTTCTCCCGTTACGCCCTTAGCCGAATTCATCGGGAACGTAAGGGGTACACATAGGAGCCAGGCAACCCAACTATTGACCAAAATCGAGGTTCGAAACTGATGCATATAAGGCCAAAATCCGAGACGCCAAATACTTCGGACTTGTTATACAATTGTATCTTTTTTTAGAGAACTTCTTCGTCCCACAGGGGCCATGCTGATAAAGAAATATGATAGAGACTTTGAAAGGGCACAGTTTTTTTTATTTCATAATTTCAAGCGTATACATGCCCAACTGCGGTGAGAGGAATTGAAAGAATACAATGTAAAAAGTAAAGAAGAAAGAGGAAGAAACAGGGCGGATAATTGCTATTGGATTTTGAAGAATCCGGGCCGCTACCTGCCGTACATCTACGTTTCTGAGCTGTTGACCAGATGTTCACCATTGATGGTGAGGAATTTGTGAAGGTTGGTGCCCTTCCGGTCCTTTATACACTTCAAGTGTTTAATTGACCGAGCTCCTTTAGAGGAGGCATTGCCAAAGTCCGTTCTGTGGTTGAAACCACATGGACGTAGTCATGTTTGGATGTTTCTTTTACAGAGACTTGCCTGTGCAGGGGCTCGAAGCCACGTCTTTGCTTGGTTGAACCGCGCCGACGTTTGAGTAAATGTTTGGCTCCTCGACGGCCCAGGGAATCTTCAGTGCGAAATTATGCACTCTGGGGACGAAGTGCCCACTCCAGAGAGGGCACGCGAGGAGCTCGCATCCCTATTTCGGGTGCGGAGGTACCTGGCCGAGGTCGATTTGTGCAGCCCGGGCGCGCTTCAAAGAGCGGGCGGCGCGTTTATCGCTGCGGGCTGCCTCCTCGGACGCCTGTACCTCGGCTGCGAAAGCCGCGGTCTGTTCCTCTGTCCGGAGTGAACGTTCGTTGTTACCAGTGACTGTGATAACGTCGTTAGGTCCCGGCATTTTGAGGTTAAGGTAGGCATAATGCGGGAGTGCGTTGAAACACACGAAGGCTGTGCGCCCTAAGAGCGCGTGGTATCCACTTCGGAAAGGTACGATATCAAAGATTAACTCCTCACTTCTGAAGTTCTCGGGCGAGCCGAAGACTACCTCTAGGGTGACCGTTCCGGTACAGCGGGCTTCGACGCCCGGAATGACACCTTTAAAGGTGGTGGAGCTCAACTTGATCCGAGATGAGTCGATGCCCATCTTCCGAACTGTGTCCTCGTAGATGAGGTTGAGGCTGCTTCCCCCGTCCATCAGGACGCGTGTTAGATGGTAACCATCAACAATAGGGTCCAAGACGAGTGCCGCCGATCCGCCATGCCTGATGTTGGACGGATGATCGTGCTTGTCAAACGTGATCGGGTAAGCCGACCATGGGTTATACTTCAGGGCGACGGGCTCCAGCGTGTATACATCCCGAAGCACATGCTTCCTCTCCCTTTTAGGGATGTGGGTGACATAGATCATATTGATCTCTGTTACCTCATCGGGAAACTTCTTTTGGCTTCCATTATTGGGCCGCCGAGGTTCATCCTCGTCTTCGCTGCGGTGTTGGGTTTTACTCTGACCCTCTGCCGCTATCTTGCCGGCTTGTTTAAAGACCCAGCAATTTCTGTTAGTGTGGGATGCTGGTTTTTCCTGAGTGCCGTGAATTCCACATGGGCGGTCCAGGAGCCTATCAAGCTAGCTAGGTCCATCTTTGTTCCCTTTAAAGGGTTTTCTTTTCTGCTCGGATTTAGGTCCGGTGAACCCTGCGTTGACCGCAGCGTCTTCAGTGTCGCTTCACTACAAGAAATATGTCAACTTGTGACCTTCTGTCAGTGACCCTGGAAGAAATGGTCGTAAATCTACGACCATTTGAGACCAATTGGTCATAAGCTATTCGGGGGGCTCCAAACCCTAAACCATAACGACCATTTTGGTCAGAAAGGTCATAATTTCCTTACATGAAATGGTCGTAAAGCAGACAGCACTGGTCCGCTGCCTTATTTCTAGCTGATCACGACCAATATAGATGGTCATAGCCTTGTAAATTGTGGTGCATTGCTATGACTAGGCGCCACCTCATCAGTTTTGCCTATGTGTCATGTCCATTTGTCAATTTTTGCCCTAGGTTGTGAAGCAGCCTACATTTCTGTCATTCCCAAAATTCTCATAAATTCTTTGGATCATATCTTCCTCAAATATGTCAAAAACCTTCCTTGCCTAGTTCAAAAATAATTCAGGAATATTCATTTTCCTATTCTGTTCAGAACAGCACTTTGTGAAGGAAGTGCTATTTATATTTTCTTGATTGCCCTCAAAATTTTTGGGCACTATTTCCTATCCAAATCATTGGCTCATGACAAAATTCAGCTCCATTTGCCTAGTAAATCTTCCTCAGCAAATTTCCAAAGTTTCTATTCAGCTAGAAGCTTTGTGAAGGAAGTACTAGCTAGGCATATCCTAATGAGTTTAATTTTTTCCACATCTTCTACATGCCCAAATCATAGCTCTCCACAAAATTTGAGCCCCATCTAACAAACCATGTGAGCTCACCATCCAAACTTTGTTTCTAGTAATATTTTCAGTTTGGGAAGCAACTATATTTTATATTACTTTATAATTGCTGCAAATTTACCAGGACATGACCCTGCCCATAGAACCTCCCTCCACCAAATTTTAGCTCAATTAATTTAGCCAATTTCCCTCAATATTTTTCCAAATTTTATGTTCAGTGGAGAGCATTGTGAAGGAAGTACCATTTTTATTTATCCAAATGGTATGAAATTTTTACAGTGCGTTCATATGCCCAAATTATCATCCTCATCCAAATTGCAACTCAATCGAATCATCTATGTGAGCCCAGCTTCAATTTCTATTTTCTGGCCAGATTGGCACATTGCAAAGCAAGTGCTATCTAGACCACTCCTATTGCCCTCAAACTTTTTGGGCACTCTTCCATATCCAAATCATTGCCATATGACAATATTCAGCTCCATTTGCATAGTAAATCTTCCTCAGAAAATGTCCAAAGTTTCTATCCAGAGAGAAGCTTTGTGAAGGAAGTACTAGCTAGGATTATCCAAATGATTTTAGATTTTTCCAAATCTTCCATATGGTCAAATCATCACTCTCCAAAAAATTTGAGCTCTATCCAGCAATCCATGTGAGCTCATCATCCAATCTTTTATTCTGGTCATATTTTCAGTTTGTGAATCAACTATATTTTATATTGCTTAATTATTGCTGAAACTTTACCAGGGCATGTTCCTACCTATATAACTTCCCTCCACAAAATGTCAGCTCAATCCATTCGTTCATTTGAGCCCAGCTTCAACATCCATATTTCTTTCCAGTGTGGTACTTTGCAAAGCAAGTGCCACCTAGGCTCCTCCATTTGAGCTGCAAATTTGCCAAGACAGTCTCCTTAGTAGATGATCATCCTCAGCCAAAATTCAGGCCCATTGGCCATGTGCATTTCCCCCACCGCTAATCAAACACTTGGCTGCTAATTCATGTTTGAGCTTAGTTCAGTCTCCTCATGAGATTCTTCTGTTGTATTCTTCTTCCTAACACCTACCGGGGGAGTGCCCAACCCACCAGACATGCCTAGGCCGCCCAGAACGCGTGGCAACGCCACGGTCACGCGGTGACCGCGCGGCTGGCATGCCAGTTTATGCGCTCTGGAGTTGGGGGCCTCGGCCACCATCCAAACCTCGACGTCTCGCCACCACACCATGTATCTCTGATTAAATAGATACTTATGTACCTAGAAATGATTTTTGGAAAAAATAAAGAGCAAACTATAAGGCAGCTGCAGTTCAAATTTGACCCGCTTCCTACTGAATCGGCGGAAATTTATCTTTTTCACGAGAGGTGGAAAAGATACTTTTGACACGCAACCATTTGGTCAATTGTACATTAAATATGGCCAAATATTTTATAAAATTGATTTGGTCCAATTTTGCAACAAATATATGGTAGTTCCTTCGCAAAAAAAGCTTACTTTGGGCACTCGAAAAATGGAAAATGAATTTTTCGTCCAAAGAAAATGAAAACTTCCTTAGGCAACATTGTTTGCCATTCCAAGATGCACCCTTGTGCACAATATGAGATCATTTGAACAAACTATGCCATGAATGTGGCCATAAGATTGATCATCTGGCTTGAAAGCCATGAATCTTCACACATGATAGCTCATTTCTGAGAACACTTTTTAAAAATAGTTGCCGTATTACAAGTTTAATATTTTTCCTGGTAACTTGGTCACATATAATGACACAATGCGAAGGTTTTCCAATTTTTTGATTTTTTTTGAATTTTTCATGCCCATTTCAAAATGCGGTCAAAACGGCGGGCATGACCGTTCCTAGCTAGTGGTTGAATCTTGGAAAACTTTTGGTGTTTCTCTGATTAAATAGATACTTATGTACCTAGAAATGATTTTTGAAAAAAATAAATAGCAAACTATAAGGCAGCTGCAGTTCAAATTTGACCCGCTTCCTGCTGAATCGACGGAAATTTGTCTTTTTCGCGAGAGGTGGATCAAAAGCTTTTGATACCCAACCATTTGGTCAATTGCACTGTTTCAAAAATCTTCCGATTCAGCGATTAATCTTCCGATTTATCACTACTCGGCAGGTGACCGATAAGATAATGCCTTATCTTCACCGTTTATCTTTTGGGCCGATTTATCGCTCTGACAAGCGATTTATCGAGAATGTACCGATAAATCGGACCTATTCATAGCACTATGTTTGCAAAAACTATGCTTATTTGTGTTTTGTGTAAATTGTTACGCAATATGTATTGTTGTCCTATTTTGTTTGTCGTTATACGAGGATTCAAAGGCTAGGAATCAAGGTAACACATCTGTCCAATATAGTTTTGGTGTTGAATATAGCATAATTTAGTGTTGGGAACCTAGGATTTGCAAAAATTATCCGATTAATAGTCGACCGATAAAATCGATTAATCGACCGATTTCCGATTAATCTCTAATCCCCAGCTGACCGAGACGATAACGATAAGCGATATCCTCAACAGTGGTCAATTGTACATTAAATATAGCCTAATATTTTAGAAAATTGATTTGGTCCAATTTTGAAACAAATATTTGCTAGGTTCTTCACAAAAAAGCCATTTTGGGCACTCAAAAAATGGAAAATGAATTTTTCGTGCAAAGAAAGTGAAAACTTCCTTAGGCAACATTGTTTGTCATTCCAAGATGCAAACTTGTGCACAATAAGAGATCATTTGAACAAACTATGCCATGAATGTTGCCATAACATTGGTCATTTGCCTTGAAAGCCATGGATCTTCATACATGATAGCTCGATTCTGTGAACACTTTTTTAAGACATTTGCCGTAGTCCAAGTTTGTTATTTTTCCTGGAAACTAGGTCACATATAATGACACAATGTGAAGGTTTTTAATTTTTTTGATTTTTTTTGAATTTCTTATGCCCGTTTCAAAATGCGGTCAAAACAGCGGGTATGACCGTTCGTAGCTAGGGGTTGAATCTTGCAAATTTTTTGGAGTATCTCTGATTAAATAGATACTTATGTACCTAGAAATGATTTTTGAAAAAAATAAAAAGCAAATTATGAGACACCTGCAGTTCAAATTTGACCCGCTTCCTACTGAATCAGCGGTAATTTGTCTTTTTCACAAGAGGTGGATCCAAAGCTTTTGAAACCAAACCATTTGTCAATTTTACATTAAATATGGTATAATATTTTTTAAAATTGATGGAGTCCAATTTTGTAACAAATACTTGGTAGGTTCTTCACAAAAAAATCCATTTTTGCCACTCGAAAAATGATTAAAATAGCTAGAAAGATCAGAAATGCATACAAATTGGTGCTCATCCATAAAATGTGGTCTAACTTGAGTGAAAATTTGTGTGGTGCCCTTTTGCAAAATATTTTTGATAGCTGCTTCACAAAATCCCCCTATTTTTAGTACTTGAAAATTATTTTAAATCACAGATTTTCCGAACCAATCAGGACTCTTCCCACGGATCACCCCACTGTAGCCGATCTGAACCGTCCACACCCGGCGGATCCAACGTCTCTCACTCACCTCTCAGCAGCCCAAACCAAACCCTAGCAGCCCGCGGCCGCCTCTCTCTTCCCCTCTCCCCGAGAACACACACGCCGCCGCCTCTCTCCCCCTCTCTCCCCCTCTCCCCGATCCAGATCACGATCTCCTGCCCCCACCCCGCCGCCCCTACCCACCCACCGGCGAACCTCGCTCCCGGGCTCCGCCGGCGCTCTCATCCACCCATCGACGGCCTCGCTCCCGGGCTCCGCCGCCCCGCCACCATCTCCCCTCCCCTCCCCTCACCCGCCCCCACCTTCTCTCCCTACCTAACCAGATTGAGCTGGCCAGGCGGCGGCCATGGCCCTCCCCGACACGCAGCTGTGCTTCCGGATCTGGGATGGACATCGGCCTCTTAACCGCAATCACGCGCCGGGAGAGGAGGAGTGAGGGGGCCGGCCAGCAGCTCCGTCCGTCCATGTTCTTCTTCTCAGGATTCCTACCCCCGGCCATGGGCCATGGCGACCGAGTAGCTCCAACCGCCGCCGCCTCCCCCTGTCTCCTCCTCCCCCTCCTCTTCCAAGAAGCTCGTCGAGGTAAAGCACACTCCCTCCCATCCCATCGTGCCAATGCATTCCTTGACTGGATCTGAGCCTGAGGTAGTTTTGATTGGTTGGTTCGGGTTCGCGTCGCAGATGTCACCGGACTCCGCAAGAGGAAGCGGGAGGAGCTCTGGGCCGCCGAGAAGAAGACCAAGTCCGCGAGGAGAAGAAGTCGAGCGAGAACCACAAGGTCATCTACCCCCTCCCCCACGCGCCAAGCTGCCCAGGTCAGATCGCTGCTCCCGTCGATCCGTTCCGTTGTAGATGAGCTACGTGGGATCTGTCACTGATTCATTTGGTTGCGGTGGACTTCAATTTCTACTCGCTGTGTTTTCTGCTTAATTCTAGATGAGTTTCATAGGAGATAGACACTTACATAGATGTAACATTCGCTTTCCATGATGCCGGATGTAACCTAAAAATGCTGCTACTTTTGTAGTGGTAGGAAAACTTATGCCACTACGGCATTTTAGTGATGCTGCATGTCCTGATTACGGCATCTTCCATTCCATTGTGTGTAGACTGTAGAGATAATGACCCAGGCCAGATTTGCATGGTTTTGCAGCAAAATGCAATCAACCCTGCACCATTCAAGTAGACTCTGGTGTTCTATTTTACTCTGTTGAATGTAATTTAACAGTACAAATTGTTCAAAGCTTTGTTCAAATTTGACGCTCCTTGATATCTTTAGCTTCAGATATCATTGAAATGTTTCCTTTTGCTTGATAGAACCATTGATGTATGTGCTTCTAATAACGTTTTCTGCCAATGGCTCAGGTAATGCTGGTTTTGCTTGCAGGGCAAGGAGCTAGTTCAGCTTAAGTGCGAGGCCTGGATGAAGAGTGGGTTCTATGTCAGCCCTAAGGCTAAGCTGTTGTTTGTTGTCTGAATCAGAGATCTGGACCGCGTCCCTGGCCGTGGTTTGATTCACTGATTGACTGGGCATTGGTTCCATTGCAGATCGGCCGGTCGAAATGGGCCACGAGGGCACCAAGTACGGCGAGGACGGCCGCCCCAACTGCGACTGCCTCCTCTTCGGTACGTCCCTGTGACCCTGTCTGCCCTCTGCTCTGCTGCAACCGCTAAATCTCTCTCTCTCAGGCTAATTTCAGTTTCAGTGAATTTCACACCATCTTGCCCATGTCTGAAACTACATGCAATGGTTTGCCTTCTTTTGTTTCAGACCTTGATGACAGGCTCTACCCGGTGGGTTCCGGCATTGGGCTCGACGTCATGAACAACATCCAAGGTACTACCATGGCCGGTTCTGGTTTTACTGTCGATTTGTACTGCTAGTATCAGATTGCAGGGAGAGATGCATATATACGTAGATGGTCTGCGTATGTATGTCTATATGTATGCTATTGATGAGTTGATGCTGCTGTCTTTGACAATTTGATTGTCCGGTGTTCTAGAATATATGGTCTATCGTGACCTGTACACAGCTTGACCTGAATATCTTTGAAGTGCGGTTTTTGCTAAGTGGAGGTGAATTACTGTTTCTACACCGTAGTTGGTAAAGTAGTGAGCAGTGACTACAACCTTTATGTGTAGGTATTAACATTGAAAGGCATGGTGTTGAACAAGAATACAAGATATGAACCCTTGCAATTTTGTGTCAACTATTGTTCGTTATTCTTCCATAATACAACACCATTCAGTTTCTTGTCTTGATATGTGGTAAACACGTGAAATTTGGCACCTGATATCGCTTTGTTTGTTTTCTACATAGATTGCTTCTTGATCTGGGCCTCTGATGTGCTATGCTTATGTGTTATTTTTGCAGCTGCCGATCTCTTCCTATGGAGGAACAAGAAGATCTATGGCGGGGTGCTCGCGGGCACCACGACCATGTAGTTGTTGTTTGAGGTCCTAGAGTACCATCTCCTCACCCTCCTCTGCCACTGCTTCATCACCACCATGGGAATCCTCTTCCTCTGGTCCAACGCCTCTGCCTTTGCCAACAAGTGAGCTTCTTTAAATTTCCATTGTTATTTGCACTATATTCCATGCACACCTCATGTGAACCTGTGATCATATCCATAGACCAGTGAATTTATCACACTATTTGCTTGTTGTGAAGTATCCAGTAAAATTAATATGCATGTTCCACTCCACTGTCTACACATTTACTTACTAACATCTACTCCTGCACTTCTGTTATGCTTCTCTCTCTTTTTTGTATGAGGTGGCCAGGCTGCCTATTTTGTAGCAGTCTGCTTCCATAGTGTTTGTATGGAGTCGAGATAATTGTGTTTTCCTCCTCATGAATGCTCAACCGCCTTTTGTTACATTATGTTTTAAGTAGTAAAATTGAGAATGGCAAGCTAAATTCTTCAACTGAACTGCTCTTTCATTGTACCACCAAATACTGAAGTTTTGCTATGTATAACATTGCTACATGTGTTTTTGTCTATATAGAATTGCATTCATTTCCTCTTCTTTCAGTAGTTACATGGCTTGAGGTCTGTGTATTCTTTTGAATAGGATGTACAGTTCTATGCAGAAGATCTGATCTGCACAAACATAGTGCACCACGGCGCAAGGCCAAGGGAGCAAGCAGCGCTGCTAGTTCCTTGAGGCCGGATCGAGTAAGATGGTGCACCACGGCGTGACAAAGGTGCCCATTTTCCATTTCTTACATTTTTTCTCTGTTTTGTGTTTTGCTTGTATGTCCAGTTTCACATTGTTTAATACCTACATGGCAGCCTGAGAATTGGGATGATGGGGAACATGGCAATGTGCATTAGACAAGTAACCACCAAAGTTCTTGGACATACAAGCCATGACTCTTCTTTTGCAGGATGTGAAGGCTGTGAATGCTGCTTGTCCTCAGGTGATGAAAGCATGATCCGCTGACAAGAAGCTTGCGGCGTCGACTGATGAGAAGGTGGAGGACATTAGCAAAGATGCTTTCAAGAACAGTACTGTTTATTTGAAGTGAGATGTACTCGTCTACTGCCTGGTAAAAAAATGAAGGATGAAGTGTCATGTATTGTCTATGATGTAGTGAGCTGTAGTAGGAGTGAAATGAAATTTTATCTGCTATTGTATGTGCTATTTTCCTGTAATGTGTTGTGTACATTTTACTTTAATAGTAAAATTCTCCAGAAAATGTTCTTAATGGACCTGACAGAGGCCATGGCCCAAATATACTTACTATTAAGATGCCATGGCCCAAAATGACCTGGGCTGAAAAGCTATTCAGAATCTATACTATAAGTAGGCCTCGACTCAAATAGAAAATAGAAACAAAAAGGAAACGGACTCGATTCAAATAGAAAATAGAAACAAAAAGGAAATGGACTATGTGGAAAGGCGAAGGCCCAAAAATCAGGCAAAAAATCATAAAAAGGCTGAATTATTGGGCTCGGCCCATAGAGACGGCTAGACCGGACCGGGCCGATTCTGATCAACGACCATTTTGTTTGGTCGTAATTTTGCCACGTCAGCTTGCCACGTTGGATCTGACGTGGTCTGGGCAGACTGCCAGTGACCAAAACAATTGGTCGTAGAATCAACGACCTTTTATTTTGGTCGTAACCTTCTACGACCATTTCACAAAGAAGGTCGTTAAGTTTCATTAAAGACGGCCAGCTTTTGACCAACTGTTTTTGGTCACAAAAAGGTCAAAAATGGAAAACAGTGACCATTCAGTGACCAATATTGATGGTCGCAAATTAGCATATTTCTTGTAGTGCTTCCGCCATTTTTATACCTGCGCTTATTTTTGTTGCGCTTGGGTTTTCCATTGGCGTCGTGAGTTTCCGAGGTGCCTGCCTCGCCGTTATGAGTACTACGGGCGAGCCAGCTGTCTTCTCCCGCACAAAAGCGAGTCATCAGTGAGGTCAGGGCCGCCATAGTCCTCGGCTTATCCTGGCCGAGTTGACAAGCCAACCATTCATCTCGGATATTGTTTTTAAATGCGGCGATGGCCTCGGCTTCGGAGAAGTCTATGATCTGATTCTTCTTGGTGAGGAACCTGTTCCAGAATTTCTGGGCTGATTCACCTGGCTGCTGGGTAACACGGCTGAGGTCATCAGCGTCCGGAGGTCGGACATATGTGCCCTGGAAGTTTGCTCGAAAAGCGTCTTCTAGGGCCTCCCAGCTCCGATAGAGTGAGGAGGGAGGCTGTTAAGCCAATGCCTCGCCGGCCCCTTTAGCTTGAGCGGCAGATATTTAATGGCGTGGAGATCATCTCCGTTGGCCATGTGTATGTGCAGGAGGAAATCCTCGATCCAAACTGCTGGGTCCGTGGTGCCATCGTATGATTCTATATTGATGGGCTTAAACCCTTCTGGGAATTGATGTTTCATCACCCTGTCTGTGAAGCAGATTGGGTGAGCCCGACCTCGGAACCGAGGAGCATCTCGTCAAAGGTCGGGAGAGAGCCGCGAGTAGGCTTGATCTCGGGTATGGCCGTTCCTGTCCACCCAGGCATCGTAGCCGTCGAGCCCGGCGGGCGCGCGTCCCCTTGATCCATAGATGGAACGGGGGGAGCCCTGTTTTCCTCAATGCGACGTCTAGCGTCGTGAGGATCTAGGTAATCCACGGGGTCTTTGCCATAACGGCGTGGAGGTGGCCGTTCACTGAGGTCTTCTCGTCTTGGCCTGTCCCGGCATCTAGGGGGATCGGTCGAGGTCATCAACGAGCTCCTCGTCGAACTCCGGCAAGAGACGCCTATGTGGGTATGATTTCAGCGCACTATGGCGCCGGTTCTCCATGTCTTGCTCGGCGGAGAGCACCTCGATCCACTTTTCATTTAGTGCATCGGTATTGGCCTGCAGCTGCTGCTGCTTGCGTTTCATGCTCCGGGCGGTCGCAACAAGGCGCCGCCGGAAGCGCTCTTGTTCAAAAGGGTCTTCGGGGACAATGTAGTCCTCGGTACCGAGGCTCTCATCCTCCTCGGATTCCGACATGTAGTTGTCGTCGGCCCCTTCGAAGAGATCGTCGGGATCTGAGTCCCTGAGAAGTCGATCCGGTGTGCCGTTCCTTACTGGGGAGGCTTGAACGTCCTCTTCACGGTTACCGGCATCGCCGTCCTCCACGTCGCCGTTATTGGCTGTCGCGTCATTACCGCTGGGTTCCCCGTTAGGACCCCTTCGGCGTCTTCGCCGACGTCTTGGAGGGGATTTGGGGGTGTCCACCATGTAGACATCGTAGGTGGACGTGGCGGTCCACCTGCCCGCGTTTACCGGGGGCTAGGTGTTCTCGATGGGGCCATCAGCGTCCTCCTCCATGTCTAAGGCCTCACCGTAGTCCAACACGTCGGTTAAATCGTCGATCGTGGCGACTAGGTGGGTGGTGGGTGGGATGTAAATTTCCCTATCGTCGGCTTTAAGTCCGATCTGATTATAAACCGAAGTCTTGCTGTCCGAGAGGGACATGCTCCGAATGCGGTCAAGCATATCATCGAGGTGAGATAACTCTTCGGGGTTCATTGATGCGCCATAGGCAGGGCTGACTCGAAGTATGCCCGGCGTATAACCGGATGCGTTTTCGGTGTGAAGGGAATCCGAGCATAATTCTGAGTTCTGCACCGAAGTCCGTTCTAGCACTGATGTGATTTCGGGAGTGGGAGCCGGATCTATCTCCGGACTGGCGATCGGAAGGAAACTGGCCAAAGTGGTGGTGTCAGGGGTCTCAAGAGGCGCCGCGACAGAGTTCGGTTCCGGAGTCGAGCCTCCAGAACCGGCCGAGTTCTCAATCCGGCCGGGAGTCCATCCCGATAGGATGAGTTCACCATGGGAATCCGTAGTGTATTCGAGGCCACCGAAGGTCACGATCCGACCTGGGGCGTAGTTCTCGACATAGGTCAGATGACCCGTCGAGTCGGCGCAAAATACCATGCCGCCGAAGACAAAGAGCTGGCCGGGGGCGTAAACGTCCCCGTTGCCGTTGGCGCAGTTGATCTGCAGGTGGGCCATCGATCCTTCTGGTGACCCCGCAGCGGAACTCTCAATGAAAGCACTAGTGTCGGTGTCAAAACCGGCAGACCTCGGGGTAGGGGGTCCCGAGCTGTGGATCTCGGATCGGTGGTAACAAGGACAAGGGAGACGATGTTTACCCAGGTTCGGGCCCTCTTGATAGAGGTAATACCCTACGTCCTGCTTCTATTTATATTGATGGAGATGTATCGAATACAGAGTTGATCTACCTCGAGATCGTAATGTGTATCTACCTTCTAGGGCTAGGTGAGCGATATTGCGTTGATCTCCCCCACACGGGCTAAACCCTATGGCTTATATACACTCCAGGGAGGGTATCTAGGGTTACAAGGTCGGTATCTAGGAGAGAGGCGGCAGGAGAGATCTTGGAGTATACGTCAAGTCTTCGATAGAGACAGTCTCGATCACGCTTCCTGTGCACGGCCTCCGGAGTCCATCTTGATCACGTACGAGGGCCCCTCGGCCCATCCGAGGAGACGGGCCGGCTGGGCTAGCACCCCCTAATCCAGGACACCGTCGGTAGCCCCCGAACTGGAATGAGAAGACACGGAGTTACCCAGGTTCGGCCCCTCACAGTGGAGGTAAAAGTCTACGTCATGATTGATTATATTGTTGTAGATCTTGATTACAAGGATGCGGATTCGCTAACCTAGCTTTCGAGGGATTGCCACCTGGTCTTTTTCCTCTAGGTGCTCCCCTTTATATATACAGGCGGAACCCTAGATTTACATGAGAGTCCGAGTCGTCATCCTGACCCGTCTCTATTCTTTCCTACCTGTTCTCCAAGACGACCTTTAAGCCGTTCATCTTCTTCTTCAGCCGGCCCATAGCTTGAGCCGGCCTTTCTTACCGGGCCTTCGCCAAGCCGGCCCATCGAGCATCTTCTTAGCCCTGCAGTGAGATAACCCGCTGAGCCCCTCAACCCATGGCCGGGTCATCGTCCTGCCGGGTCTACACGCTGGGAAATATCCCCGACATTCTATTACAAGACTATTTGGTTATTTCTTTTGGTTTTCTACCTTATTTTTCTTTCTTATTTGTTTAGGATTTGAGATGTATTCTAACTATTCTGACTCTAGATCAAAGTGAGATAAAGTGGATGCCTTTGAGACATAATATACTCTAATTGCTCTTACTCTAGATCTGATAAAGTTCTTAGACTTTTAGTTGTGCAGATGTTAGGTCATGAGCTCAATTATTTTGTTACTCGTACATATTTCGCGACCACCTGAATAGTTTGAAACGTGGAGTGTTTGCTTTCCACTCATATACAAATTAAACATTAAGAATCGTGGTAGAAAAATGTTTGGTTATGATGATGTTAAATGCTAGCTTAGTTGCTGCTACCCATTATTGATTTATTTACTTAGCTGTTCCTTAATCTCTTTTTTGCAGGACTTGGTTCTTCCTTCCTGTCATTGAAAAGGCTAGACATTTGTTAATACTTTTCATGTCTATGATGGCTGGTCCCCTCACATCGAACGAGACATTGTCAGACTGGTGGATACGCTCATCGAATTGCCAACGCAAGAAGGCATCAAAATCTTAGAGATCCACAATTGCGTTAATTCTGGTGGACGATTTGGAATGAATGAAATGAGAGTTTTCAGACAGACTATAAGCATGACAGCCACAGTGTTCCGTAAAGTTCAGATTGATTCAAAACATTGAGCAGATGCTGGTAGAAGGCAGGTGCTAGCTAGAACTTGCTGAACAACCTCATGAAACTGGTTGAATTCCCTACCTTCTGTTTTAGTTTAGGTTCTTTCTTTATGTTATTCTTTCACCTTTGGCCTCTTGACTAGTTCCTGTTCTCCTTCTAATCATAATGAAAGCAGTGCCATTATGTTTCGTAAAAAAATTAATGGCTGGTTGGATTACTGTGGAGAACTATTAGTGCATTGGATACTCTACTCTCAGGCATTTTTCATAATAGTATGTAACTTGCCACTTATCTACATGCTAACTACGCTATATTGGTCTGCACTTTGATATAGGACATCATGTTCCACAATTGAGAATGTTGAAGTGTAGACACTGATATTTGGTTCTTCCTTTTCGTTTATGCTGCCCTTTTTCTGATCTGGATTCTTAATTGTTTCCATCCTTCGCTAATTTTAGGTTTGAATTTTTGCCAGATTAGTTGTTTGCATGAATCTTCCATAGGCGTTTTGAAAAGAAGGAAACTACGACTGGTCCTATCGATTGATTTGCACTGCACGTAATAAAACACAGCTAAATAGATAACTAGAATATGACAATCTCTGTGCCCCTGCTCCCTTCTACCTATATATGTCTGAGATATACAGTTTTATATAATCTTGGATATTATCTGAATATGATTTACTTCTACAGATTTCCATTTATTTGCAAATTGGCTTACCAAGTATAATTTTTTTCTGAAGAGCATGTGATTTCAGAAATTCTATGCTGCATTTTTATTCATTTAATGAGGTGCCTACATCTTTCCAGTTCCCCTAAATTCCTAAGGTAAACACTTCTGACTGATTTTTCAGCAATTCATACCTCTGTTTCCTATTAAAGTAGTGATATGCGATCTAAATTCTAGTCTAATTCCATGTAGTGTGGCATGGCCATATGAGATTTAAATTCAAAGACCAAGAGTCATCTTCAAATTCAGAATAATGGTATTATCTATCCTCAATGTGTCTCTGATCTTTGGTTTCCTCAAACCAACAATTGGAATGTATCTCTGATTCAGCGCTCATTTGGTGCTTACAATGCGGCGTTAGTTTCTCAAATTCCTCTTTATGCGCGACTCATCTTGAAGCACACCATGTGGTGTTAGTTTCTCAAATTCCTCTTTATGCAGCAAAGGCTATCTATGTTAAAAGATCAAGAATTGGAGCTCAGGTCGCAAGGAGATGGGAAGAAAGTAAACCAAAATATGTGGCCAGAAATGTTTTCTCTATGCAGACTGACATGAACAGATTGCCCAAATATATTTACTGGTGCATCTTGGAAAAAGACTTCTTTGTAAGTAACTCGACTTTGTAAGGTTGCAACACAATGCAGGAATTGGTTTCTTCATCGACATATCTGCAAGAGGGCAACACCAACCTATTTTCGTTGCAATGGTGTCAACTGCTTCTTTCTTGACGCCAAAAAAAAAGGCTTGCTCTGTCACACAGGTTGATGCTAAAAGCTTTGGAGCTGGGATCTGAAAGAGCCTACATGTTGAACCTCTACAAACCGAATTCTTAACAGATAACAAAGTTTTGGCAGAGGCAGCAGCGATGCGATGTCCTGACATCGCTCATTGGATGATCAGACCTACTCTTAATACTTTCATCAAGCACACTTAGGAATATGATACCGGAGTCTCCAGATCAGTAGGATAAATAACAAGGTCGCATATAGGCAAGCTCAGGATGGTTACACCTTCACAATGTAGGAGCTTTGTATCCACTTGTGAAGTCCTGACGTCCTGTCATAGCGTCTATCCCTAGTCTCAGTGTGCATTCCTCCACATTGCTCTCTGTGACTTGTTTATAAGTTGAAATAAGTTCCTGAATTAAAACTTCATTCAAAGCCAAAGTGTTTGGGTTAGTTTCTTTAACATGCTTCACTCTGTTAATTAAGTACAACATGCTTACTACAACATGTAGAAGAGAGTTGTGCTTAATTAGCGGAAAAGCAGGTGAAAACAACTACAACATGCTTACTCTGTTAATTAAGTAGACGAGAGTTGTGCTTAATTAGCGGAAAAGCAGGTAAAAACAACTACAACCTGCTTGTAACACTGACATCATGGAACATGGTCGCAGAGGGCACCAACGGCTAACTAGCTGCCACAAGCCCACGACGCAGCCCTCACACTCTGCCGAGGAGAAGACCGCATGCAAGTGTCATCGTCATTATTCCTCCTCGAGCTAGCAACTCTGGCTTCACCTGGGATGACTACCGATGAAGCCCACACTGCAACAGCCACACGAAGTCCATATTGGCTCATGCCAAATATTCGACCACACTCGCAACTAGACAACTTCGATTTTAATGGCGAACTTTGCTAGAGAGATAGGGCATGCGTCGAATAGGTTTCCCTTAGTCCGGAGACGAGAACTTTGAATTGACAACAACATGATGATCAACGCAGTGAGACTGTGAGAGCGTCTCAAACACGGAGGATACCAGATCTGCCGCGACCAAACATCGCTTGCACCATCATTCCTTATTAGTTTCTAAATGATATGGGAGCTAACACCTTGCTTGACACACCCTACCCCAACAAGGCAATTGCTGTGCCAGTCGAACCCTGCTTTGACTGCTCCCATTTTGTGTTCTATAGCTTTGTGGACATCATAAATCTCATGGTGCATCCAGTCGAGCAAAATTTGAACATTTTGTATAGAAAGAGTGGAGAAGTTTGCAAACATAGGAGACTTATTCGTTATGAAAGATGAAGCCAACTGAATTTAAAAAATCAATAATATGCTACAAAGTGATTGGCATAGGGAAATCTTGCCACACTCACAAGCACATGCCGTCCCACAGTCACATGTCAGCCCACAAGCACATGGTGATGCCTTCAATAAAGATGCAACACTCATATGACAATGTTGCCGAATTCAACAAGGCTAGAGCAAATGTTCACCATGCATGGAGTTCATAACTCAAGACAATGACTCTAGGACGGGCATGCCTCGCTAATGATGTTGTTACCAGATCTAGCCAGGCCAGCTTAGACCAAACCAAGGTTTTTGCCTCCGCATGTTAAAACCCAGCATCGCTTCCCCAGTTTCTTCGGTGTCCACTTTAGACGTGGCGAGCGAAATGATCGCCAATTCTCGCCCGGATTGGCAAGTAATCTCACAAAAGTGTTCATTGCCGTGCTCCCGGAATTGGCCAAATGTTCGCAATGCAAGGTGCAGCTGTGCCGCAGTGACCACCATGCTACCCACAAAATCGTCGGGACCATCATCGATCCGTGGTTGAGGACAAGCTCGTGGTGCCCTAGGAGTGACACGAGCGGCAGCTGTATTTTCCAGCAAAAAAAGATCGATCAAAGGTACTATATTATTGTAGTTAAATGGGAGCTAACCAAAATTGCTCCCAACAAAAAGCTGAAATTTTCACGTTGTTCGTCTTGCTTACGTACCCCACCCCTCTTGCCCCGGCTATATATGCTCTCAGTCTCAGCTGTAGCAGTTTGGTACAGATACGAGAGGTGATCGGAGATCGGACAGGACACCAGCCCGACCCCAAACAGTCCATATATATATAGCGTACGCTCGGTCCATATTGCGAGTAGTAGGAGTACGTGACTTCCGAATTTTGCCCTAGCCCCCTCACCAAAATCGCGAGGAAGCGAACGGCGAGCATAGGAGGGTCAAGAGAAGCGATGAATCTGACACGGCAGCTGCCCGAGGACGTGCTCGCCGGCATCCTCCGCCGTGTCGCGCCGCGCGGCCTCGCCGCGTGCCGCTGCGTTTGCAAGGCCCTGCGTGCCCTCATCGACGCCCGCTGCCTGCTGCACGTGGACCTCCTCCCGCTCTCGGTCGGCGGCATATTCATCAACTTCTACAGCGAGCTTTTGTCAGAGTTCTTCGCCCGCCCCTCGACGGGCCCGGCGATCTCCGGCAGGTTCGACTACTTGCCCCATCCTAACAATTACCCTAAGAGTCGGGATTCCTACATCATTGAGGATCACTGCAACGGCCTCCTCTTGCTCGATGATCACGACAACTACTACGTGCTTAACCCGGCCACGCGGCAGTGGGATCTTTTACCAAAGCGTCCGTCTACGTTCAAGGAGGAAGATCCAGACTTCACATACCAACAGTACCTTGTGTTTGATCCCACGTTGTCGCCCCACTACGATGTGTTTCTGATCCCAAATCCTTGCTACAAAAAAAGGCCCGGAGAATATAATTACAACATATCAGAGGATGAACTAGACCCTGTTATGGAGGAATCTGAATGGCCACCATCCGTGTGCGCTTTGCATGTTTTCTCCTCAAGGTCAGGCTGTTGGGAGGAGAGGTCTTTTATTCGACAAGGAAAGACTGCTCGCACCATAGCTGATATGCGATGTTATGATTATGACTTGTACGAGAAACGTTATGGAGTGTACTATGACGGCACACTTTACGTGCACTGCAAAACTGACTTCGTAATGAGGTACCTAAAACTCTTTAAACATCCATATTTTTTCTACCAATTTCTTCATAATTAACATATTTTCCACTTATATGGTTTATTTGCATGTTTATTCATGATATATTTTGCAGGATATATTTGTCAAATGATAAATATGAAGTAATTAAACCACCGATGGATGGTGAACTGAGCGATGATTGCCAACAGCTTCGTCTTGGACGATCAGAAAAAGGGTTGTACTTTGCATGTACTCGTCTTTTCGGGCAGTATCCATCTACTTCTAATCTGTATCATCTTCTGGTTTGGATCCTTGAGGAATCGTGTGGCCAGAAGAATTGGGTCTTGAAACATAACAAATGCCTTCCACCTGTACTAGATTATGATCGTCCTGTTCTTGGCCCTTGGGTCTTACAGGATATTAACTTCAATGAGTATCTCAAAGAGTACAAGGGGCATAATGAACATCGCAGCTACATGGAAAACCTAATAGAAAACAAATTTGAGTTAAACTCCGGCAAGGAGGAGCCAATCGATGAAAAGTTTGAATGGGACTCTGAAAATGATAACATTCTTCACAAGGATGAGAGGTGTGTCGGTCGTGGCGATGGACACATAGGTATCCTTGGATTCCATCCATATAAAGAGATTTTCTTTTTGGATGTATCAATGCACAGAGGGTTGGCCTATCATTTGAAAGATTCAAAGGTTCAGGACCTTGGCTACTTGTACCCAACAAGTTATGATCTAGCTTTGCCCAACGATAGGTTCATAACCGGGTCATTCCCTTACACACCCTGCTGGCTACGACACCAAAAAGCAACAAGAATGTAGAAAGCCATCTTGGAGACTCATGTGTTAGTTCGAAACAATTGAACATCAGAATAAATGGCCTACTCATGTTTAAGGCATTGTTCATTTTTTTTTAGCATTGACTTTATACTTCATGATATGAATCAAGTTTCCATGTTTTCCGTTATTGTTGTAAGGATATGAGCTCTGACAAACCTGTTTTCCTATCCTTTCCGGCTTATGGAAGTTCAGCTTACTTCTGTGTTGACCTCTGCAAAGTTTATAATGCCCCTGAGCTTCAAACTTACAGCCTTGCATTAGCACACACCGCCCGGGGGTGGGGGGTGGTTGTATTAACTCTAAATGTCAAGAATGTAGAAAGCCATTTTGGAGACTCGTGTGTTAATTGGAACCTAATTCAACATCAGAATAAATGGCCTACTCATGTTCAAGTCATTGTTTATCTTTTTAGCACTGATTTTATCCTAAACGAAATGAATCATGTTTCTATGTTTTCCACTGTTCTTGTGTTCTTGTAAGGATACCAACTCTGACAAACTGTTTTTCCTATTCTTTCCATCTTAGGGAAATTTGACCTATTTATGTGTTGAGTTGTGCAAAGTTTATATTGCCCCTGAACTCTTTGTCGAAAAAATAATGCTCCTGAACTTCAGGACTACATCTTTGCATCAACACGTGCGCGCGCAGGGGGGGGGGGGGGGAGGGGGGGGAGGGGGTGCTGGCCGCTGTTCGCGAGGGCTAAGTCCTCTCTCCATGTGTAACACCCCCAGATCTCAACCCTGTCATTAAGTTAATTAAATTGCCATGTCATCATGATCATCCTAATTAAATTGCATTTAAGAAATAATACAAATTCAAATGCAAGTCAAATTATTACTTCATCAATTAAATGAATAAAAATGTTCATAATATTGCACATAATCCCAAAGCAATTATAAAAATAAAATCAACATTTTTATAATTCCCAAATTGACTCTAACATCATGAAAACAGAGCCAAAACAGCACCCTTTAACCATTGCTATTTAATTAAAATTCAAATTAATTCATTTAAATCCCAAACCCACTGTGGCAGTGCAGAATATTGCAGTGTATTTAATTTGGCAAGTTTCACATTTTTCTAAACTCATTTGCTATTAAAAGAAAATGCCAAACAGTAAAGAAAATAGAAAACAAAAAAGAATAAAAGAAAAAGCCCTAAAGTTACTGTGCAACTGGGCCCTAGTGGCCACAGTGCACCGCGGCCCAGCCCAGCCGCGTCGTCTCCCTCCTCGCGCTGCTGTCGCCCGCACAGCGCGCGTGTGCACTGGCCCCCCCTCTCGCGCGCTCGACAGCGCGCGGCTGCAGCCGCGGGCGCCTGCAAGAACCCGCTCGTCCCCCTGCAACCCTAGCCGCCCCCATACTCCCCCTCGTTCGCCCTCTCCCTCTCTGCATCGCTCCTCCCCGAGCGCAGCCGTCGCCGCCGCTGCTCGTCCACGCGGCCACCGTACCCTCCTCGCCGCCCCAGCATGTCCAGGAGCTTCCCCGGCCTCGGCTTCATCTCCGGCGCCACTACATCATCACCGAGGAGCTCCACCGCCGTCGCTCGCGTCGCCTTCTTCACCCACGGCCACCGAGATCGCCGTCGCCGTTCTGGCCACTCCGCGCCTCCCCGAGCCCGCTGCCACCCCTTACGACCCCCGCAGTGAGCAGCCGCACCGGATCCCCTCCTTCCTTCCCTTCTTTTCGCGCCATAACCGCCGCATTTAGCTAGGCCGTACCCACCGCCGCCGTTGCGCTCGTCGCCGTGGCCATCGACGCCGCAGCTCACGTCCGAGCACATAGTCGTGCTCGGCGCGCTCGCACGAACCCAACGCCGCCAACCACAGCTCCTGCCGTGCTCCCTACCCCCGTATCCAAACTCGCCCGAACTCCGGCGCCGCTTATGAGCTCGCCGCCGTCGATGTAGTGCCTCCCCGGCCACGACACCACCGCAGAACGACGTGGCGCAGGCCCAGCTTTCGAACGCGCCATCGCACGGGCCCGAAGACCCTCTGTAGGCGTTTTCCGACGCAGCCCCGCCGCTCGCCGCCGCGGATTTGGTCACCGGAGTAACTCCGGCGACGCCGCTGACCTGTCCGCCGACGTGGCCTCCCCCTGTGTCGATGACAAGTGGGCCCGGTGGGTCAACCCAGTCAACTGTGCTGACTGGGCAGCCCAGTCACTGACATGCGGGCCCCCCTCGCTAATTAAAATGATTTTATAAATAATTAATCTAATTACTAATTAGTCACCGACAGATGGGGCCCATCTCCTAATTAATCTTTAATTAGTTTAATTAATCCCTAATTAGTTCACTGTGTATGACATGTGGGTCCCACTGGTCAGGTTTGACCCTGGCCAGCTGGGTTTGACCGATGACGTCACCCAGACGTCATGCTGACGTCAAAAGTTACTGTTTTGGATAATTCAAATTTAATAATTAAATTAATTCCAGAAAATTCAGAAAATGTTTAAAACTTTGAAAAATCATAGAAAATAAAACGTAGCTCAGATGAAAATAATTTATATATGAAAAATGATCAGAAAAATATGACGAATCCGAATATGTGGTCAAAATGCTTGACCATCACTCCTAACTAGATGAACATGGAACTTTCCCCTCCGATTCAATATACCGATAACTGCCCAGAGCTGGGAAAATATCCCCAGATATTTTCCCGCTCTGTCTACAACGGGTAGCACTGCGTTAGGGCACCCCTAGCACAGCCTATTGCCATGCCAAGCATCTGTGTGCATTGTTTGCTTTATATTTACTGTTTCTTCCCCCTCTTCTCTCCGGTAGACTTCGAGACCGACGCTGCCCCTGTGATTGACTACGTCACCGACGACCCTTCTTCCTTTTCAACAGAGCTTCCAGGCAAGCAAAACCCCCTTGATCATTCCAATATCGCCTATTCTTTCTCTCCCATGCTTGCATTAGAATTTGCTACTGTAATTGCTTGCTCCTATTCTGATGCATAGCCTATTTTTGTAACCTGCTGTTGTTACTTTACCTGTCGTCCTAAACTGCTTACAATAGGTTGGTTAGTGATCCATCAGTGACCCCTCGCCCTTGTCCCTGTTGCCCCGCTTTGTTACCAGTGCCTCGATCTTTGTGATCGATGTGCAGAGGCCGTCACATCACCGCACACCCCCTTAGTTGTACGACTCTGCAGGGCTACTATCGAGTGCCGAGGGTGATACCTCGTACTGCACTCCTGATGATATCTCTGTAGTATAGCACATCGGTGGTGATTGCAGAGGGTGATTCCTCGCTCTTCCCTTTCCGATGATGACTCGGTCGTGCAACCCCTCAAGTGGGGACCATCGAGGGTGATTCCTCCTGGTTCTCCTTAACGGATTACATCGCATAGGAACCATCGAGGGTGATTCCTCGGGTTCCCCTTGATGTTTTGGACACACGGATACCATGAATTTTACCTCAGACCTTTGATGCAGGCGGGTCGACCCCGAGGGGTACCCGCGGGAAATGTGGAGTCGGGTTGACCTGGAGGGTACCCGCGAGATAATTACGAGGCGCGGCCGGGCAGGCAGAGACCGCCCTAGAGAGGGATGGGCCTGACCCTTATTGCACTTCCTCGAGACGGGGCGACAGGAGTATTGATCGTCACCGCGAGCTCCCAACACACTAACGGATTTGGGTATTTGATCTGAGTTGGCCACTGGCCTATACGCACTACCACCACGTGGGATAATGGTTTAATGGGGCCCTCGGCGCCGTATGTATCAGCCAAAAGCTCTGTCAGACGTCCAGTTCAGCATTGTGGCCGGGTCGGGCCGGCGCCATCCAGGACAGAGGTGGTGCCTGGGTCCACCCTGCACACAACGACCCGAAGTGCAAAGGGCGATGGTGTAGGGGAACGCGACAGAAAACAAAAAAATTCGGTACAGCGAGCACGCCCAGGATCACTATGGAGACTGCATACAGGGTTTGATCTGATCCGTACCGACTCGTAGCGCAGCGGAAGAAGAGTCGGTGTAGATCGTCGGTGCAGATCCCTGCAGCTAGGATTTACAACCTCCCAACCGCGAGGATGTACTCCCTCGTCGGACAGCCCTTCGGGAGGCGGTCGGACAGTCCCTCGGACGATGTCACGGACAGCCCTTCGGGACGACCCTCGAAACCCGAACGGAAACTCGGACAGCCCTTCGGGAGGACACTCGAACAGCCCCTCGGGCAAAAGATCGAAACTACAATCTCTCTACGGGGTTGCACACATACGGTGTCAGCTATCCGGCAGGGCTTCGCCGTCTAGAACTAGTTCCTGCCGGAACCCAGACAGCCTTTCGGCTCTACGAAACTATTTCGCTGGGAGGGAGAGAGAGAGAGCCAGACGAGCATGGCATGTGTATGAGAGCTTGGATGATCTTTGGAGAACACCCCTCCACCTCTATTTATAGGATAGCCAAGGGGTAAAGTTGGTATTCAAAAATGCCAAAAGTACCCCCACTTTATGTCATACATAAAAGAATAAAAGGGAAAAGGGGTGCCATGTGGAGCTCCATGGAGGAGCACCACCTTGGCCGGCCACTCTAGCCCCCCCCCCCCACATGGGGGTGTCCTGCTCCCCAATCCCTTCTAGAAGCCTTTTGGGAAATATCCCAAAAGGTGACTTTCCAAAAAAAATCCATAAAGTGATTTTTACTATTCACGAAACCAATTTTCCGCGACCGTTAAATCCGAAAATATTTATGTGGGTCTTAGAATAATTCCAGTACCCACACAAATGATTTTGGACACGTTCTGAAACAATTTCGGATTAGTAAATTTCATCTGCGAAAAGCAACCAAATCGGTTCCGGCAGCTCCGGAACATTTCCGGTTTTTATCCCGGAAAATTCCCAGAAGTTTCCAGAACACTTCTGGCATCCTTCAAGAATTTCCAGGCGTGTGCCGAAACCAATTTGACTTAATGGTATCCACTGAAACAACTTTTCAGTTTTACCGGAACTATTCCGGTGTTCTCTCCGGAACGTTTCCGTTTCGTCGGAAACTTTTTCGGTGATTTTCTCTCAGACTCCCCGTCTAGTATTCAGCAGATAGATGACCCTTAAGCGTGTGACCCTATAGGTTCGGTGAAGTATAGACATGACCCGGAACACTTTCCGATCAATGATCAACATCGGAGCCGTGGAGACCCATATTGACCCCTATACCCACATGAATTAATATTCGAGTGAACCTCCAGTTGCCGTGTGCTATTCCTGTTGCTTCGCGATATATTACAAACACCCAAGGTGAGATTTATTGCATCCCCGTGGATCAACAACTTGTCCACCATGCAAGTTACCTCGTTACCGGTTTTGTTCTCTTTTCTCGTTTCCGTGTTCCGGCATCCCAGTGATCAAATCACAATGTGTCTGGCCAGACGATGATGGATACCGTAACACCGAGAGGGCCCGAGAATATCTCTCCATCGTCGGAGGAGCAAATCCCAATCTTGAGCTATCTCATTTCTTGTCATACTTTTTCGTGAACCCGTAAGCCGCCGTAATAGCCACCCATTTACGGATGACGTTTAACAAACCCCAAAGTTCACGAAGCAAGTACGAAGGAACTCGATACTCTCATGGTCTAAGGAATTATGCAAACATTAACTATCTCTGTGTTATTTACCATTAACTTGTGACGAATGTATCTCATAGCATAACATCAATTCGGGTCGATTCAACACAAGTGTTCTACTAACATTGTGCCCTCAAAATTGCCGGCATAGACATGCCCATGATCAGGAAAACAGGATCATCATGCAATACTTGAGCCAGTCTTAGAGGCAAGACTAGGAATACATTTTACCGTTTATTATACCACACGTGCACATGAGTTTCCCTCCGAGCCTCGTGGTTATTATAGACTCGAGAATCATTGCAGTTATAGCATGGAACATAAACATTCATTACAAACTCGGAGATATAAAATAACTGTTATTACTGCCTCTAGGGCATATCTCCTACAGATGGGCCCAAGACCCCTGAGCACTTAGGATGTAGACCGGCGGGGACCTCTCTGCTGAGCCTAGGTAGGACTACGTCGTGTCGATCAGCCGAGACCGGGCATGACCGAGATAAGTGTGTCCGGCCAGAGTTAATCGAGCGTGTTGGGTAACAGTAGTGCACCCCTGCAGGGAAGTTATCTATTCGAATAGCCGTGTCCACGGTAACAGGACGCTCAGTGTTGTATCCCGATCTATTACAACTTGAACTGGATACATGTTAAATAATATGTAAGCTCTGGGATCGCTTTCCCGCAGGGAGACGAGGAAGGATCTCTAGGCTTTGCTACTACATGCTTGTTACTTTATGTTATGCTGCTAATCTGCACTCTTCTAATGCTGCAAGACGCTGAACATGCTAGTCTTCGATAGGCTAGGCCCTCCCTCTATTCTGGCATTTCTGCAGTCTGGTCCACAGATACAGCCTCTTCTTTGAAACCGATGCATAAATAGAATAGATCTGATGTAAGTCTTGCGAGTACTTTGGATGAGTACTCACGGTTGCTTTGCTCCTCTTTTTCCCCATACCCGTTTGCTGCGACCAGATGACGGAGCCCCGGAGCCAGCTGTTTCCGACGACGACTATTACTACCCCACCGGTGGAGCTTACTACTACGTGTAGACTGACGACCAGGAGTAGATAGGAGGCTCCCAGGCAGGAGGCCTGCGCCTTTTCGATCAGATGTCGTTGTTTTGCTCAGCCTTCTTAAGGCAGATTTGATTAACCTTGTGTCTGTACTCAGACATTGTTGCTTCCGCTGACTCTTGTGTAACTCAAGCTTATGTATTCGAGCCCTCGAGGCCACTGGCTTGTAATATAAAGCTTGTATTATTTTATTTTATGTCTAGATTTGTGTTGTGATATCTTCCCGTGAGTCCCTGGACTTGATCGTGTGCATTTGCGTGTATGATTAGTGCACAGTCGGGCCGGGGGCGTCACACCATGACTTAGTCTTCTCTGGCCTTTGGAGGTCTCATGGTGGCATCCATCCATAATTACTCATCATGTCATCCAAGTCGGAGGGCATTTCTATTTTCCACTCCCTCATATGGGCACGAAATTTTTGGGGGTAGCTTCTGAATATGCACAAAGGAACTCTTTGGCTAACGAATGATATATACCTGAAGTTTAACAATCTGCCTCAAAACTGGTTCAAAAGCTGAAGAGAACAGATTACACCCCGGCTCGACCAAATGTGATTTAGCGGTATCCAATATTGATTAGTGGTTACACCCTACAGAGCAAGACGGCCCAACTAAACATGAAAAAATGGGAATATGTTCATCTTTGTGAAAGATTCTTAATTGCAAAGATGGCAAAGGGAAAAGCATTTGCCGACGTTGTCCCCGGTGTAATCGACCAATCGCCAGTTCGCCACCTCCTAAGAAGCTTGAAGGGGGTACCAGCATCATCAATGGCTTCCATGCGAAGGACGAGGAAGATGTATAGGGTCTGCATGCATACACATGCTAGGGCGGGATGCTACAATAGTTTCCATGCAAACTTTGCTGGTCTTTCTTTTAGTGAGAACTTGCTAAAGATTTTTCGATAAAGGGTGGATTTTATTGACTCAAAATAAAGCATCAAGAGGGTACAAAAATAATGAGCATACCCGGCCTCTGCATAGGTAGAATGCATGCAGCCAACACCAACACACACACAAAAAAAATTCACCGGCGAATAGCAAAGTCATGTGAGACCAAAGCGGTCGGATTCGTGATCGACAAACTACAACAACAATGATCGTATCCGCACTGACCATCTCATGACACCACGCGGACGACGAGATTCTTAAACAACAACAACAACGCCTTCAAAAAGGGAGTGGCGCTCAATCGCCGCCTTCACTAGATCCAACCATCAAAGGCCAGAATCTAGGTTTTCACCCTGAAGAACCAGTCCGAGCATATCTGAGTAATGCCTTCAACAAGGTAACAACGTAAAAACCTCACCATTGCTAGGTATAACTGACAGAGGTCAGACCTAGGCTTTCACCCCGGAGCTCGAGACCGAGTGCTCGAATAACACCGCCATCGACGTCACTTATGTGCTGTCGCCACCACTTTTCCATGATCCCAGCAGCTACATGTGATGTGCGACCAGCGCCGCTGCACAACCATTCCTCTGCGTCAAGTCAACGCCCGTAGTTTGCAACTCTCCGCCGAAGACAACCACTGGATCTAGAAAGACGACCCTCATGATGACCTTTCAATGGCCATTGCAATCAGCAGAGAGTCCGCCGCCGCAGACCAGAGTGGTGTAGATGATGGAGCCGCAAGATCTGCATTGCAGATGACCACCATTGCCATGGCGGCAGCGCCATCACGCCGGAGCCCTACTGGAGCAGCACCCAGAGAGCCCAGCCGCCTCCTATCACCGCGGACACGGCGACGACGGCCTCGTCAGGTGCCAGCTCCGATGGGACGGCCAGATCGAGCAGACCGTAAAACGGATTGAGATCCAACTACCCCATGCGCAACTCCGGCATCACCTCCACCACGCCGCCCATTCCCCTTGCCCTCCGGCAGGGCCTGGCCCATGGCCGCATGTGCCGCCACTAGCCAAAAGCAATAACAACAGCTCCGCATGCCTTTGATACCGTCCTTGCGCCCGACTCGATCAGAGTGTGGGGAGTAGGCCTGACGGCGACCATCGTGGATCGATGCAGCGTGGGGGAGGTTGGGGGCCGTGTGGACGGCCGGGATCAATGCAGATCGAGCCGGCCACTGGCAGGAAACGACACTCAACACGAGTGAACGGCGAGCATCAGCGGAGGAGGGGCGAAGCTCACGTGCCTTGGAGTTGGAGGGGGGCGCGTCACCTACTTTGAGGAGCTGTCTTCGCCGCCGCCGCCAACGGCTGACGGTGGCGGCGGCAGCAGCGGCGTGGTTCTGGTGGTTGCGATCTGTGGCGGCTAGGGTTGGGGCGCCCCTACGAGCGAATAGGTCCACCATTGTCAGTCCACTCCATCACAAGTCATCCTTACCAACTAGTCAACCTGACATGACAACATTGAATTGACAACAACATAACGGAGAACCTCTCAGAACACATTGGATACCAGATCTACCGCAACCCAACATCACTTGCCACCATCATTGTCGCCAAACAGGATATGATACCATAATTGTTTTCTTCGATATGCTGCAAGGTGATATTTACATCATGAGTCCTAAAGAGAAGTATCAACAATTCAAGATGACAACCCACTTGATGGTCCAGTACTTGTCAGTGCAACCTAAAAGGGAATTTTGAGTTGACGATGATGATGAGTTGTATTCATTGCATATCATCTATTTCTCTAAGACTGAAGAATAGAATTAGAATGTGATTGTAGACTTGGAGCACATCGAAACTGAATATGCAAGTATTGAACCTTGTGGGATGAAGTGTTAGTGAATCTTGGATATTTGTGCCGCATGCATGTGTATAAATGGTTCATGGTGAAATTATTTCTAACTCTGGTTATATATAAGGGTAAAATTGTAATCCTGGAACACTAAATTTCCAGAACAAATCATTAAGCATTCCTTAGTTTCTGAATGTTATGAGAGCTACCACCTTGCTCGACACACCATACCTCAACACAACAGTTGTCGCTCCAGTCACACCTGGCTTTGAGAACTCCCGTTTTGTGTTCTTTAGCTTTATGGACAACATAAATCTCATGGTGATAGTGGAGCAAAATTTGAACATTTTGCACAGTAAGAGTGGAGAAGTCTGCAAACATCCCACAAGCAGACTTATTCATTATAAACAAATGAAGTCAAACCATTTAAAAAAAAACTATAATATGTTACGCCGTTACTAGTATGGGAAAATCCTGTCACTGTGTCACGGCCTGACTGCAACACTTACAAGCACATGCCGGGCCACAAGCACATACAGACCCGTTCAAGAAAGATGCAACACTCATACGACAATGTTGCATTCAACAAAGAACACATGTTCATCATGGAATTCAAAACTCCAAGACAATGCATCTATGAGGGGAATGCCGCCCCAGTGATGTTGTTACCAGATCTAGCCAGCTTAGACCAAATGAAGCTATCGCTTCGGCGTGTAAAAACCCAGCGACGTTTCCTCGGTTGCTCAGCGTCCACTTTAGACGTGACAAGCGAAACGACCGCCAGGTATATGGTCCGAATCGGAAAGCAACCTTGCAGAATTGTGCATTGCCGTTCTCCCGGAATCGTCAATACACTCCCAAGGGGCAGCTGCCCTGCAGTGACGACCATGCTACCGACCAAATCGATCTGACCGTCATTGATCCATGGTTGAGGACCAGCTCGTGTTGCCCTTGGTAGTGACGACGAGCGACGAGCGGCAGCTATAAATCAAAGGTCCTACAAGTAGGAGACTAGGAGCTAAGCTAAATCAGCCTTCGTGGATGATCTTCTTGTCTTGATGAGAACTATTTTGTCTAAAAAGATGAAAATTGTTCGTCTTGCTCCGGCCCCGCTCTCAATTAGCAGTAGTTTCATACTGATACGACACCACGTGATCCGAGATCGGACAGGACACCAGCCCGTCCCAAATAGCCTACCCTCGGTCCATAACGTGACTCCCGTAATTTGCCCCTCGCCAAAACCTTGCACCACGTACGGGGAGGAAGCGAACAGAGGACGGTCGAGAGAAGCGATGGATCTGCCACAGCTGCTGCCCGAGGACGTGCTCGCCGACATCCTCCGCCGTGTCGCGCCGCGCGGCCTCGCCGTGTGCCGCTGTGCTTGCAAGGCCCTGCGTGCCGCCATCGACGCCAGTGGCCTGCTGCACGCGGACCTCCTCCCGCTGGCCGTCGGCGGCATATTCATCAACTTCCGCGGCACACTTCTGTCAGAGTTCTTCGCCCGCCCCTCGGCCGGCCCTGCGATCTCCGGCAGGTTTGACTACTTGCCCCGTCCCGATGAGTACCCTGAGAGCCTGGATTGCTGCAGTATTGTGGACCACTGCAACGGCCTCCTCTTGCTCGATGTTCACGAGGACCATTACTACGTGGTTAACCCGGCCACGCGGCAGTGGGATGCTTTACCGACCCGCCCATCTATGTTCAAGGAGGCAGATCCAGACTTCGCATACCAACAGTACCTTGTGTTTGATCCCACGTTGTCGCCCCACTACGAGGTGTTTCTGATCCCACATCCTCGCTACAAAAGAAAGACCATAGAATATAACTACATTATATCAGACTCAGAGGATGAAGTAGACCCTGCTATGGAGGAGTCTGAACGGCCACCGTCTATGTGTGCTTTGCATGTTTTCTCCTCAAGGTCGGGCTGTTGGGAGGAAAGGTTTTTTATTCGACAAGGAAAGGCTGCTGGCACCATCGCTGATATGCGATCTTCTGACTTGTACGAGAGACGTTATGCCGTCTATCACGGGGGCACACTTTACGTGCACTGCAAAACTGATTCCACTAGTAGAATGTCCGTGCGTTGCTACGGGCTTTTTATTTTTTGTTCTAATTGCATATATAGATACCCAGATTGTTGCATAAAACTTGATGAATTTTGGCCCCTTCCAACAACATCGCCTTGGGACCCTTGTCAACGGATTTTTTGTAACGTCAACCTAATCCATCTCCGTCTCTCTCTCTCTGCAAAAATAAATATATATATATATTTAATGTCGGGTGTATATATTTATATGACAAATGTTTTCTACTATATTCCTGCCACGGCATAACCGCCGCCATCTCTCCCCTACACGGCTTCTCAGTGCCGCCTCCGCTCGACGCCACGACATTCAGCTTGCAACTTTCGCTCACCGCTGTCTGCCCTACCCTCCACGGCGTCCCAGGCCAATTCCCGATGCTAAGGAGTGCACACCTTGTAGCCGAGGACGACCACCACAACATGTTTTTGCTGCCATGATATACAAAATGGTATATATATAATGCGATTTCACCTCTTTTCTTCTAAAATAGTAGTTAATTGTTCGTGCGTTGCAAGGGGGGCATATATATTCTAACGATTCAACAACAATATATGACATAGACATTTATAAACCTCACAGCAAGTGTGGTGAGCAATCTTCAAATCATTATAAAAAGACATACATCTTTATGAGCCTTATGCACATCACGTTGTATGTCATATACTCTTTCTCCCCGCCGTGGCTGCTCCAGTGCCACCTTCGCTCGATGCCACGACATTCATCCCGCGCCTTCTGTTCACCGACGTCCACCCTTCCCTCCACGGCGTCCCAAGCCAATTCCCAATGCCAAGGAGTGCACACTGTTGTAGCTGAGGGCGACCAGCAGTGTTATTTTGCTGTCATGATATACGAAATGATATATATCATGCGATCATGCAAGAAAAAACCAGTCGAACAGACGTGTTGGGTTCAATGGAAACATGTGTTGCAATAGGGACCTACATATTATAGCGGTTCAATATCTATCGTGTTTAACCTCTTTAATATCCCCAGAAAATTGTTGAGCAGTTGAAATAGCTATGTTTGATGCTTCCTTTGGAGGTAACTACATAATCAAATCATGTTAATCTTCAAATATTAGACAGCACGAAAAATATACATCATTAGTAGATACATGAATGAAAACGGGCACTTAGCACATACCCCAAAACACCACTTAATGACATTCTCTTCAGCAAAGCTTTAAGCAATTTCTGCAATTAACAAATGCAGTTCAGGTTGTTTTTGCCTGATTCAGCAGCTACGTCACAACGTAAGGGTCTCCTTTTCTCACTTGGCTAGAAGTCCTCCCCGGGGGCTTGAGCTCGCAAACAGATTTACCTGTGTTCATTAAAAAGCACCACAGAGAATATCAGTCTAAAGGCGAATGATTTATTCATCAACATAGGCTTCATTCCTGATATAAATCATGGAATCTGAGCACATGTAAAGACAAAAGAAGTCCAGTACAATACGCTTCATGGGGTATCTAAAATTTTAAATTAAATAAATACTTTCATCGAGGTAACAATATGCATTTTCGTACATTAAGAAGGACGGTCACTCACTTCTCTTTGGCTCCATTCCTCTGTTCTTCCTTGGTGCAAAAAGTTACAGTTAACCACGTGAATCTTATTTCCACCTAACAATGGCCCTTTCAAATGTTTTGACATTGTTCTTTCACTTCTGGTCGCCTCCAGATGTGCGGGCGTCCTGAATTTCCCTTACGTATGCATCCTGCATTTTAATGGAAGAGCAACGTCATTCAGTTTCAGAAATGTTCAGATGGAAAAAGATACATTATCTAGAAAGAAATTTAAATCCATTATATAAGTTCAGTTTTCTTCTTTTAATAGACTGGAGCTAGCTTCTGATATATTACGAGTGGAATCTATCAAAGAAAAAACTGTGGGATTGTTCAAAAAAAAAAAAGACAGTGATTCATACGCTTGAATGTTACGTCAGAGTCCAACTCCAAACAACAAAAATGCTCTAGCTCCAAAACATATGCCGGGAGCATATTGTGCTTAAGCCACAAAAGACATAAAGACTTTCGATTAAGTAGATGGTCCCGTCCAACATTGTTATTCAACATTTACATAGTATTTCAGTTTCGACCATATTGCAATACTATCAGATAAGCCCTCAAATATGGTGCATGTTGACAAGCAAATACGAATGGTATACTAAGTGTTCACCTAACCGAGAATTGCTTGATTAATGGTTAAATTCCCTCCTATTTAGAGCAGACAAAAGAAAAACAGTCGTACTTTGTTGTAGGAGAAGCCTATTATTATCCTAGGTAACACACAAGCAGAAGACAAATCCGTGAGTACGCATGCTGTACATTCAATCAAGCACTACTACTGTACTATACACTTATTAAATCGCTGATTCTTGCCCGTCAGGAATACATGATTACCTTACTAATGCTAAATTAAACAGGTGGATTTATATTATTTTTCCTAGTTACGTAATGCAGCCCCATACTAAAAGTACTACTGACAGAGTGTAACACCCATACCTGCAGAATCTCAATGTCTTTCTACAACTGAATGAGGACCTCAAGAAATTTATTATTACTTGAGAGTGGAATGTGAGGGAATTTTACCCATAATAAGTTCTAGAGAATTAGCAAATGCAACAATACTTGAATAATGCTACTCGAAAAATAAGAAAAGTTGGCCCAGTACCTAATCGGAGACCAACTGTGCCTATATTTGGTGTACATTCATCTGAAAATCTAGCTTTACAATATCCAATAATACTCGTTTGGGTGTTCACCCTAACCACCTCGCTTGGGGTTTTTGTTGCTGTTCTCTCCCTAATCAATGAAATTGGCAGGCGTAACTGCCACCATTAAAAAAAACTTCTTGTGCAAGTCTCCATCCATGCTAACAAATGTTTCTCTATGAGTATTTCTACTCTGAACCATTTCCCATCCAGATGTACATTTAAACAGGTTGTGGTCGATAAACAATGATGCCATACTTAAATACAAATTTTCAGGATTTCACAAACTAACATATTTTTCTTGCAAAAAGAAACATATTTAGCCTCCCCTAGTTGTACACAAAACCTGGAGTGGTCAATAATAAAATAAGTTTTCAAATCCAAACATTAATAAATGGTCTACTACATATTTATTTTTCCAAAAATAAACCCAAAAAACTCAAGGCAAATTGCTAAACTATATAGTTGAACAAAAATGCAGAAGCACACTTGCAAGTCATTCCAGCCCATTTTTCCAATTTTCATTTCACGGAATCCCAAGGTCAGGCATGGAATTGTATATAGAGACTTGTTTCTCCCCAGGGGAAAGAAAGTTACGCAAGTCTCATGTTTAGATAGCTCCTTTGTTACCAAAAAAGAGGAAGCCACAGTGTGGCAAGCAAGTTGATGAAACCTGCTATCTTTCAAATGAGCCATGAAGTAACTACTCATAAAGTTTCTGATCGCAACGGACTACTAAGTTGAAAATGCTTTGTTGTGGATAAAGTAATCGTTGAATATGATGATACATATATGGTTAGTTCATTATGTATGCTTTCTAAAAGAAATAGGGTACAATGGATCTAATCATTTACCTTGAAGACAAATCCAAATAAGCCCAACCAAATAAGCAAAAATCAAATAAGCGAAAATCAAAGTACAAAAATAAGATGACAACCTTGAAGACAAATAGTGATTTGACTTCTCAAGCTTAAGGAATAAAAACAAATATGGAGGAAGCAAGAAACAGTGCTTACCTCAACCAATGATGACAGGTCTGCTGCGTGGAACATGCCAAACGTGAGTGTTTGAATTCTTCCCTGTAGTGACATGGCATCACATGTAATATGGTTTAAATTAACATATTCCTCCGCTGCAAAATAAATTATGTACACCTTAATTTATGCACCTAAGGATGACATGATGAATCACTGGGCAAACTCTAACCAGCCTATAGTCAACTTTTCTTATACCATTCAGTACAAATAAATACTCTATTCACCCTTAGGTATGTTGCATGTGCTGCTTGCCATCAAAGAGAGGGAGGCTCATGAGCCGAGTACCCCGAGCGCACATCCGAGTAGCCGAGGGGCACTTGTGCCATTGGAGATCGTGGAAGAGGGGATACAAATCCGCTGGAGGTTGGGGCTGCCGTCATTGAAGGTCACGACCGTTGTTGGAGCTGCAGATCTAGCCTGTCGCCATCGATCACATCCCATGGCAGCGTCGTTGATCCACCGAAGCTAGGATGCGTTTCTGCTGACATGTTTTTCAGAAACTAAAGTAACCATGACGGAGGAAAACAGATTATACAGCTTAAATTTAGAATGGTGCTGATATCTGGCCAATGCAATCATATATCGGAAAAATGAACTACCATCAGTTGCCGCTAACTCGTTTTGGCAGGTAAAAACAATCTCCTAATTGAATCATCAGTTATTGCCTTACCCATAAAGATGATTTTCTTAGCCTCCCCTTCTATTCTTTGATCGTACAAAAGTCTGAATTAGTTCGTTCAAATCATGCAAGTGAAAAAAAAAAATCATAACGTCATGGAAACATAAAGGCACTTACCATGAAACTGGTGTATAGCTAAAGCTTGACATTCGACAAAGAGTTGGAGAGCCCACTCGTGAGAGAAAGGAGTACCAGAAAATATTGGTCACTTAATCTAGTATGTATGCATTTAACTGTGATGTACACATACAATTTATGGAACATCAGAATCTCTCCTACTTCGGCTGCATTATAACTATATAGGGTGACTTAGGTAAGACCATGTGGGATGCAAGTTGGTGCCAGAACAATAGTATTGTATTATGTACCTATTAGTTATAACGGGAGGAGCAACACACTCTGAGAAAGTTCAGCCAAAGCCAAGCAGCCTCTCTATGCCTAGAACCAACTAAGAAAAGCTGCAATTTCAAAACCTAGAAGATGAAGTTGTGAAACTCTTCAAACAAACAAGGATGCTTTGAAGTTTATATATCTATTATGTACCTATGATGATGATCTCGATGAACATCTACATGGGAAACAATTGGGGAACGTTGGGGAACGTTGCATGGGAAACAAAAAATTTCCTACGCTCACCTACAGAACAACAGTAGGAAAATTATGTACCTATGATGTTCTTTAGTAATGCCAGAACAATTGGCCTTGCTCGGGACATAATTGTTGTTCCATCAAAAGAAACTGTACAATTCTGTTGTTATTATTGTTCAAGGTGTGACTAATATTTTCTTCTCCAATCTCGGAAATGTTCGGGTAGCCATGCCTGACAAAAAAACCAAACAATGCCACATTCATATTAAGAGTATCAATACTATACTTTTGGATGGTAGTTTTCCTAAAAGTGCTATAATAATCGCCCTATAGGTTGTAACTTATTATAGCCATAATATTTATGGCTGTCGAATGGTTATGTTTCTTTTTGTAGTGATGAAAGTTTGTCACATGATGAACTGGAATCCGAGAGTTTCGGGAAATAAGACTGTGATTCAGTAGATTTCCCTTCTGCCATTTTAAATAATGATGTATGGATAGCTGCAACTTTTCTTCATACTATCCCAACGCACGGACACATGTAGGACAACAAAAGGACAGCAATCATGGAAAAACATACCATTACCAAAATCAACCCCAAATCAGCACCCACCTCTCAATCTATCTATAAGACTACTTGCACGTGAACTGAATGTAATTTGTACTTGGAACCAAGAATATAGAAAAGCAAGATTAAGTGTTATCCTTTAGTCCTCAATTGCCCATATGCTCTCCTTCCAACTTCGTCTCCCTACTCTCATGCATAGTCTAAATTTACTTACTCAAGGAAGAAACTTATGGTCAAAAGGAAAAAATTGGAGTCTTAGATGGCAGAACTCTGACAGGATAATAACCAAGAATGGTTCCACCGAGCATTAGAGCTGCTCTTGTACAACCTGCAAAAAAATACAGAATTTCAGCCTGCAAGAATGGCTCCACCAAGCATCAGAACTTCCAAGATCAACTGATGAGGGGTACTTTCGTGTGATCTTTAGTATTTAGTACAAGCTTTAACTAACTACCGAAGCACCCTAAAGAAATACCTCCAATCCAAGCACACCCTTACAGGGATCTTTTTATACGAAACAAAAAAATTGACCAGACAATCGACATGCAGTTGACTGTTGATTAATTACATGGCTTGTCACAACTCTAAGCGGAAAGATGGACTCTTAGAATCAACAGAGAAGTAAACTTTGCTGATGAACAATTCATAAGAAGAATAAAAAACTTACCGGCATTCATTAGAAGACCGCTTTCTATCTTCTGATCCAAATTCCAGTTTCGACTTTCCTGAATCAAGTCGATCAATTGTTAAATATACAACAAAGAGCATAGATATGGTATCATAAAGACAGTCGCAATACCGATTGCATGTGGTTAATCCAAGTAAACAACATTACATATTTGATGTTCTTCCCATGCTTCCTGTTCAGCAAAAGGATTCATTTTATCTTTGGCCTTAGGATCTCTGCTTGTCTAGCAAATTCAAATAATAATATATTTAAACAAGTTCACGGGAAATTACATAGAGTCTCATACAGTCATGTAAAAGGACATACATACCTGTATCGCTGCATTGCTACTCAGAATCTCTATTCTTGATTAATACCTTCACCCATGTCATAAGCTTCAGGCATTTTGCACCAAAAATTATGTGATTGACGAACTGAAGAAATTGGCATCAAGAGATCATAGTGTCATCAAGATTCTCAAGAGGGGCGGGGCGAGGGGGGGGGGGCATACCTCAGCAACATCAACATGCTCCTTAACATGATCATTAATCTGCCTCTTGTATCTGCACACATAAACCGTTAAATGCCCCAGATGTACGCCACCATAACCATAACCGCATCCACCTACATGAAACGGAACACATTGACTACTCCTCAACATCCACTCATTAAGAATTCAAGGGATACTGAAACTTCAAAATGGGTTTCAACTTGATGAAAGACCACAAGAGTGCATCTGAACATTGACTGTTATTTTATCATAAAAACTGGGACTGAAAGCTAAACCAGATTTTAACGGTCAGCTAGCATAACAACAAATCATGTTACCGAATAGCAGATCTGAACAAGAAACAGAAATCACGGATTAGGTTGATCCTTCTGGAAAAGTTGTGAATTAAAATGAAAATGAACATCTAAGCGGAAGATATTGCCCTGGTTTGTGCTCCAGAAAGGCTCTTGTCGTTGTGGGATGGATGGTGAGAATGGTATTGCTACGTGTCTAATGCTGAAAGAAGAAAAGGAGCAATGATGTACAATCATCTCTGTCTTTCACTTGTCGCCGGGATCTCTCTTGCACAGCTGCTGAAGACGGAGGATGAGTTGTGTGGGGCGACCATGGAGGAGTGGAGGACGCGGTCGGCCTTGATGAGCCTCGTCTTCTTGTCCAACTCGTACATGACCTTGCTGCCCTTGGGAATCTTGCGCCGGTGCCATCAGATGTGGTTCATGGCTGAATACAGAAAATTATTAACGACGTTTTTGTTTGCCATCGGCGTCAAATGGCACAGATTACAATGGACTACTAACGATCGTTCAACAATTTCTTCCAACCACAGTCAAATCTTCATGCATATCAAATTCCTTGTGACATGAAAAAGTACATCAATCACACGGAGGCCTAATTGTGTCGGTATTAAAGAAAAATAAAGAGAAACAGGAGCGTCACGTACGTGGGTGAAACATCAATCAAGCTGCTTGCCTGTATGCTTACGATCTAGCTTTGCACGTACGTGCGTTGGGCTCTGTTGAATCGATCTAGCATACTAAAAACTACAAATAGATCGTCTACTTACACATCACGCAGGAAAACTTAATGGCGGACCTGATCCCTGCTGTATGAGTGTGCGGCTGCTTCGCCCCTGCAGTCAGGCTGCTGAGGCGGGAGCCGTCCGTGCGTTGTGACCACGCCGACACCCTGCGGAGCCGTCCGTGGGGTTCCGCGGCGCGGTCCGCGGCGACGGCGGCGGCGGATCCACGACGACAGCAATGGATCCACGAAGGCGGAGGCGTCCGAGGGGTTCCGCGGCGACGGCGGCGGCGGATCCACGACGACAGCGATGGATTCAAGAAGGCGGAGGCGTCCGAGTGGTTGTGGCGACGGCGGCGTCGGATCCGCGAAGGCGACGGTGTCGGGAAGATCGCACGACGGTGGTGGCGTTTACTCGATGGGATCGAGAGGAGCGGGTTTTGTGCGGGGTCGGTTTTTTTGGTGCGTGCGTGGGGGTGGGGTGGGGGGATTGGAGACGAAAAAAAACCTGACAAAAAAAACCAGACGAAAATAAACCGGTGAGGCAATCCCACCAAATGGCACAGATTACATTAAAAAGCACCACAGAGAATATCAGTCTAAAGGCGAATGATTTACCTGTGTTCATTAAAAAGCACCACAGAGAATATCAGTCTAAAGGCGAATGATTTATTCATCAACATAGGCTTCATTCCTGATATAAATCATGGAATCTGAGCACATGTAAAGACAAAAGATGTCCAATACAATACGCTTCATGGGGTATCTAAATTTTTAAATTAAATAAATACTTTCATCGAGGTAACAATATGCATTTTCGTACATTAAGAAGGACGGTCACTCACTTCTCTTTGGCTCCATTCCTCTGTTCTTCCTTGGTGCAAAAAGTTACAGTTAACCACGTGAATCTTATTTCCACCTAACCATGGCCCTTTCAAATGTTTTGACATTGTTCTTTCACTTCTGGTCGCCTCCAGATGTGCGGGCGTCCTGAATTTCCCTTAAGTATGCATCCTGCATTTTAATGGAAGAGCAATGTCATTCAGTTTCAGAAATGTTCAGATGGAAAAAGATACATTATCTAGAAAGAAATTTAAATCCATTATATAAGTTCAGTTTTCTTCTTTTCATAGACTGGAGCTAGCTTCTGATATATTACGAGTGGAATCTATCAAAGAAAAAACTGTGGGATTCTTCAAAGAAAAAAAGACAGTGATTCATACGCTTGAATGTTACGTCAGAGTCCAACTCCAAACAACAAAAATGCTCTAGCTCCAAAACATATGCCGGGAGCATATTGTGCTTAAGCCACAAAAGACATAAAGACTTTCGATTAAGTAGATGGTCCCGTCCAACATTGTTATTCAACATTTACATAGTATTTCAGTTTCGACCATATTGCAATACTATCAGATAAGCCCTCAAATATGGTGCATGTTGACAAGCAAATACGAATGGTATACTAAGTGTTCACCTAACCGAGAATTGCTTGATTAATGGTTAAATTCCCTCCTATTTAGAGCAGACAAAAGAAAAACAGTCGTACTTTGTTGTAGGAGAAGCCTATTATTATCTTAGGTAACACACAAGCAGAAGACAAATCCGTGAGTACGCATGCTGTACATTCAATCAAGCACTACTACTGTACTATACACTTATTAAATCGCTGATTCTTGCCCGTCAGGAATACATGATTACCTTACTAATGCTAAATTAAACAGGTGGATTTATATTATTTTTCCTAGTTACGTAATGCAGCCCCATACTAAAAGTACTACTGACAGAGTGTAACACCCATTCCTGCAGAATCTCAATGTCTTTCTACAACTGAATCAGGACCTCAAGAAATTTATTATTACTTGAGAGTGGAATGTGAGGGAATTTTACCCATAATAAGTTCTAGAGAATTAGCAAATGCAACAATACTTGAATAATGCTACTCGAAAAATAAGAAAAGTTGGCCCAGTACCTAATCGGAGACCAACTGTGCCTATATTTGGTGTACATTCATCTGAAAATCTAGCTTTACAATATCCAATAATACTCGTTTGGGTTTTCACCCTAACCACCTCGCTTGGGGTTTTTGTTGCTGTTCTCTCCCTAATCAATGAAATTGGCAGGCGTAACTGCCACCATTAAAAAAAACTTCTTGTGCAAGTCTCCATCCATGCTAACAAATGTTTCTCTATGAGTATTTCTACTCTGAACCATTTCCCATCCAGATGTACATTTAAACAGGTTGTGGTCGATAAACAATGATGCCATACTTAAATACAAATTTTCAGGATTTCACAAACTAACATATTTTTCTTGCAAAAAGAAACATATTTAGCCTCCCCTAGTTGTACACAAAACCTGGAGTGGTCAATAATAAAATAAGTTTTCAAATCCAAACATTAATAAATGGTCTACTACATATTTATTTTTCCAAAAATAAACCCAAAAAACTCAAGGCAAATTGCTAAACTATATAGTTGAACAAAAATGCAGAAGCACACTTGCAAGTCATTCCAGCCCATTTTTCCAATTTTCATTTCACGGAATCCCAAGGTCAGGCATGGAATTGTATATAGAGACTTGTTTCTCCCCAGGGGAAAGAAAGTTACGCAAGTCTCATGTTTAGATAGCTCCTTTGTTACCAAAAAAGAGGAAGCCACAGTGTGGCAAGCAAGTTGATGAAACCTGCTATCTTTCAAATGAGCCATGAAGTAACTACTCATAAAGTTTCTGATCGCAACGGACTACTAAGTTGAAAATGCTTTGTTGTGGATAAAGTAATCGTCGAATATGATGATACATATATGGTTAGTTCATTATGTATGCTTTCTAAAAGAAATAGGGTACAATGGATCTAATCATTTACCTTGAAGACAAATCCAAATAAGCCCAACCAAATAAGCAAAAATCAAATAAGCGAAAATCAAAGTACAAAAATAAGATGACAACCTTGAAGACAAATAGTGATTTGACTTCTCAAGCTTAAGGAATAAAAACAAATATGGAGGAAGCAAGAAACAGTGCTTACCTCAACCAATGATGACAGGTCTGCTGCGTGGAACATGCCAAACGTGAGTGTTTGAATTCTTCCCTGTAGTGACATGGCATCACATGTAATATGGTTTAAATTAACATATTCCTCCGCTGCAAAATAAATTATGTACACCTTAATTTATGCACCTAAGGATGACATGATGAATCACTGGGCAAACTCTAACCAGCCTATAGTCAACTTTTCTTATACCATTCAGTACAAATAAATACTCTATTCACCCTTAGGTATGTTGCATGTGCTGCTTGCCATCAAAGAGAGGGAGGCTCATGAGCCGAGTACCCCGAGCGCACATCCGAGTAGCCGAGGGGCACTTGTGCCATTGGAGGTCGTGGAAGAGGGGATACAAATCCGCTGGAGGTTGGGGCTGCCGTCATTGAAGGTCACGACCGTCGTTGGAGCTGCAGATCTAGCCTGTCGCCATCGATCACATCCCATGGCAGCGTCGTTGATCCACCGAAGCTAGGATGCGTTTCTGCTGACATGTTTTTCAGAAACTAAAGTAACCATGACGGAGGAAAACAGATTATACCGCTTAAATTTAGAATGGTGCTGATATCTGGCCAATGCAATCATATATCGGAAAAATGAACTACCATCAGTTGCCGCTAACTCGTTTTGGCAGGTAAAAACAATCTCCTAATTGAATCATCAGTTATTGCCTTACCCATAAAGATGATTTTCTTAGCCTCCCCTTCTATTCTTTGATCGTACAAAAGTCTGAATTAGTTCTTTCAAATCATGCAAGTGAAAAAAAAATCATAACGTCATGGAAACATAAAGGCACTTACCATGAAACTGGTGTATAGCTAAAGCTTGACATTCGACAAAGAGTTGGAGAGCCCACTCGTGAGAGAAAAGGAGTACCAGAAAATATTGGTCACTTAATCTAGTATGTATGCATTTAACTGTGATGTACACATACAATTTATGGAACATCAGAATCTCTCCTACTTCGGCTGCGTTATAACTATATAGGGTGACTTAGGTATCTCAGATACTTTATAAGAGTATAGGTAAGACCATGTGGGATGCAAGTTGGTGCCAGAACAATAGTATTGTATTATGTACCTATTAGTTATAACGGGAGGAGCAACACACTCTGAGAAAGTTCAGCCAAAGCCAAGCAGCCTCTCTATGCCTAGAACCAACTAAGAAAAGCAGCAATTTCAAAACCTAGAAGATGAAGTTGTGAAACTCTTCAAACAAACAAGGATGCTTTGAAGTTTATATATCTATTATGTACCTGTTATGTACCTATGATGATGATCTCGATGAACATCTACATGGGAAACAATTGGGGAACGTTGGGGAACGTTGCATGGGAAACAAAAAATTTCCTACGCTCACCAACAGAACAACAGTAGGAAAATTATGTACCTATGATGTTCTTTAGTAATGCCAGAACAATTGGCCTTGCTTGGGACATAATTGTTGTTCCATCAAAAGAAACTGTACAATTCTGTTGTTATTATTGTTCAAGGTGTGACTAATATTTTCTTCTCCAATCTCGGAAATGTTCGGGTAGCCATGCCTGACAAAAAAAACAAACAATGCCACATTCATATTAAGAGTATCAATACTATACTTTTGGATGGTAGTTTTCCTAAAAGTGCTATAATAATCGCCCTATAGGTTGTAACTTATTATAGCCATAATATTTATGGCTGTCGAATGGTTATGTTTCTTTTTGTAGTGATGAAAGTTTGTCACATGATGAACTGGAATCCGAGAGTTTCGGGAAATAAGACTGTGATTCAGTAGATTTCCCTTCTGCCATTTTAAATAATGATGTATGGATAGCTGCAACTTTTCTTCATACTATCCCAACGCACGGACACATGTAGGACAACAAAAGGACAGCAATCATGGAAAAACATACCATTACCAAAATCAACCCCAAATCAGCACCCACCTCTCAATCTATCTATAAGACTACTTGCACGTGAACTGAATGTAATTTGTACTTGGAACCAAGAATATAGAAAAGCAAGATTAAGTGTTATCCTTTAGTCCTCAATTGCCCATGTGCTCTCCTTCCAACTTCGTCTCCCTACTCTCATGCATAGTCTAAATTTACTTACTCAAGGAAGAAACTTATGGTCAAAAGGAAAAAATTGGAGTCTTAGATGGCAGAACTCTGACAGGATAATAACCAAGAATGGTTCCACCGAGCATTAGAGCTGCTCTTGTACAACCTGCAAAAAAATACAGAATTTCAGCCTGCAAGAATGGCTCCACCAAGCATCAGAACTTCCAAGATCAACTGATGAGGGGTACTTTCGTGTGATCTTTAGTATTTAGTACAAGCTTTAACTAACTACCGAAGCACCCTAAAGAAATACCTCCAATCCAAGCACACCCTTACAGGGATCTTTTTATACGAAACAAAAAAATTGACCAGACAATCGACATGCAGTTGACTGTTGATTAATTACATGGCTTGTCACAACTCTAAGCGGAAAGATGGACTCTTAGAATCAACAGAGAAGTAAACTTTGCTGATGAACAATTCATAAGAAGAATAAAAAACTTACCGGCATTCATTAGAAGACCGCTTTCTATCTTCTGATCCAAATTCCAGTTTCGACTTTCCTGAATCAAGTCGATCAATTGTTAAATATACAACAAAGAGCATAGATATGGTATCATAAAGACAGTCGCAATACCGATTGCATGTGGTTAATCCAAGTAAACAACATTACATATTTGATGTTCTTCCCATGCTTCCTGTTCAGCAAAAGGATTCATTTTATCTTTGGCCTTAGGATCTCTGCTTGTCTAGCAAATTCAAATAATAATATATTTAAACAAGTTCACGGGAAATTACATAGAGTCTCATACAGTCATGTAAAAGGACATACATACCTGTATCGCTGCATTGCTACTCAGAATCTCTATTCTTGATTAATACCTTCACCCATGTCATAAGCTTCAGGCATTTTGCACCAAAAATTATGTGATTGACGAACTGAAGAAATTGGCATCAAGAGATCATAGTGTCATCAAGATTCTCAAGAGGGGCGGGGCGAGGGGGGGGCATACCTCAGCAACATCAACATGCTCCTTAACATGATCATTAATCTGCCTCTTGTATATGCACACATAAACCGTTAAATGCCCCAGATGTACGCCACCATAACCATAACCGCATCCACCTACATGAAACGGAACACATTGACTACTCCTCAACATCCACTCATTAAGAATTCAAGGGATACTGAAACTTCAAAATGGGTTTCAACTTGATGAAAGACCACAAGAGTGCATCTGAACATTGACTGTTATTTTATCATAAAAACTGGGACTGAAAGCTAAACCAGATTTTAACGGTCAGCTAGCATAACAACAAATCATGTTACCGAATAGCAGATCTGAACAAGAAACGGAAATCACGGATTAGGTTGATCCTTCTGGAAAAGTTGTGAATTAAAATGAAAATGAACATCTAAGCGGAAGATATTGCCCTGGTTTGTGCTCCAGAAAGGCTCTTGTCGTTGTGGGATGGATGGCGAGAATGGTATTGCTACGTGTCTAATGCTGAAAGAAGAAAAGGAGCAATGATGTACAATCATCTCTGTCTTTCACTTGTCGCCGGGATCTCTCTTGCACAGCTGCTGAAGACGGAGGATGAGTTGTGTGGGGCGACCATGGAGGAGTGGAGGACGCGGTCGGCCTTGATGAGCCTCGTCTTCTTGTCCAACTCGTACATGACCTTGCTGCCCTTGGGAATCTTGCGCCGGTGCCATCACATGTGGTTCATGGCTGAATACAGAAAATTATTAACGACGTTTTTGTTTGCCATCGGCGTCAAATGGCACAGATTACAATGGACTACTAACGATCGTTCAACAATTTCTTCCAACCACAGTCAAATCTTCATGCATATCAAATTCCTTGTGACATGAAAAAGTACATCAATCACACGGAGGCCTAATTGTGTCGGTATTAAAGAAAAATAAAGAGAAACAGGAGCGTCACGTACGTGGGTGAAACATCAATCAAGCTGCTTGCCTGTATGCTTACGATCTAGCTTTGCACGTACGTGCGTTGGGCTCTGTTGAATCGATCTAGCATACTAAAAACTACAAATAGATCCTCTACTTACACATCACGCAGGAAAACTTAATGGCGGACCTGATCCCTGCTGTATGAGTGTGCGGCTGCTTCGCCCCTGCGGTCAGGCTGCTGAGGCGGGAGCCGTCCGTGCGTTGTGACCACGCCGACACCCTGCGGAGCCGTCCGTGGGGTTCCGCGGCACGGTCTGCGGCGACGGCGGCGGCGGATCCGCGACGACAGCAATGGATCCACGAAGGCGGAGGCGTCCGAGGGGTTCCGCGGCGACGGCGGCGGCGGATCCACGACGACAACGATGGATTCAAGAAGGCGGAGGCGTCCGAGTGGTTGCGGCGACGGCGGCGGCGGATCCGCGAAGGCGACGGTGTCGGGAAGATCGCACGACGGCGGTGGCGTTTACTCGATGGGATCGAGAGGAGCGGGTTTTGTGCGGGGTGGATTTTTTTGGTGCGTGCGTGGGGTGGGATGGGGGGACTGGAGACGAAAAAAAACCTGACGAAAAAAACCAGACGAAAAAAACCAGACGAAAATAAACCGGTGAGGCAATCCCACCAAGTGAGACATTAGGAGTAGAGATAATGAGGTACCTAAAACTCTTTAAACTCATCTTTTTTTTCTACCAATTTCTTCATGAGTAACGTAGTATTATCTACTCATGGTTTATTCGCATGTTTATTAACGGTATATTTTGCAGGATATATTTGACAAATGATACATACGAAGTAATTAAACCACCGATGGATGGTGAACTAGTCGAATGCCGAAAGTTTCGTCTTGGACGATCACAGAAAGGGGTGTACCTTGCATCTCTTTGTCCTTTCGGGTGGTTTGCATATACTTCTAACACATATCGTCTTCAGGTTTGGGTCCTTGAGGAAGCATGCGGCCAGAGGAATTGGTTCTTGAAGCATAGCAATTGCCTTAGACCTATAGTGCCTTATAATCATCCTGTTCTTGGCTCATGGGTCTTACAGGATTTTAACATCAATGAGTATATCAAAAAGAGTACAACAAGCGCAATATACCACCTGACGAATACATGGAATATCTATTAGGAAAAAACTTTGACTTGATAAACTCCAACAAGGAAAAGCTAATCGAAGCAAAGGTTGAATAGGACTCTGAAAATGACGACATTCTTGACAGTGAATATATGGTTCGTGGTTATCATGACAAAGACATGTACATTCTCGGATTTCATCCATTTAAAGAAGTTGTCTTTTTGAATGTATCATTGGACAGAGGATTGGCCTATCATTTGAATGATTCAAAGGTTCAGAATCTAGGCTACATATACCCAACAATTTATTACTGTAGAACTTCACAAAACAAGGAGTTCATAACCGAGTCATTTACATACACACCTTGCTGGACAGGGCACCCGAAAGCAACAAGAATGTAGAAAGTCATCCCGAAGACTCGTATGTTGGTTGGAACCCAACTGAACATCAGGATAGATGGCCAATTCAAGTCAAAGGCCTTGTTCTTTATTATTAGCAAGCACTGAATTTATACTTACCCATTTGAATAAAATTTCTATGTTTTCCATTATTGCGGTTTTAAGAACATGAGATTTTACGTTATGTCCGTTGCTTTGTTTAACAACTCCAACAGGGTTTCTTGTTTTTCTTTATCATTGGTGGGTCCTGAAGGACGCCCGATCAAACATAGCAGAAGAATTCTTAACTTCTACAAAGAGGAACCCATGTAGAAAATGCAAAAAAAAAAAAAAAAAAGTGATCGGGTCCAACACAGATTTTGATCGGACCAAACAACTTGGCCACCGTGATCCAGCACTTCGCCTCTGGCAGCCAAGCTCACGGAAAAGGAAGCCATGGACTCCACCAGAACCGGACATGCCTCCCCTTTGGCACCCAGGCCGGGAGGAATACACATGGCGCCCTTCGACGAGAGAAGTCAATGGCGTGGTGGTGAAGGCCGGCTGCCAACTGTCGTCGCATGCTTTGGTTCCCCACGTGAGCACCATTGAGGATAGCTCCAACCCTATTTGTAGTTTGCAGCTTCTCACTCCTCCTTTCCTTGTATCCATCCCCACGGTGTCGTTCGAGCAGAAGCAATAAAAAAAATAGCGCGCTACACAAAATAGCGCCGCCTCTTGAAATACGCCATTAGCGTGCTATAGCGTGCTATTAGCGAGACATTGTACACTGATTTATTTAGCGAGACAATTCTCTACACGCTATAGCGTGCTATTAGCGGCGCTATAGCGCGCTATTTTTTGCAGTGAGCAGAAGTCTCCTCTCTATCATCGATACATAGTTGCTTATCCTTTCTAGGCCAAGCCCTCAATGGCAGAGATAGACCCTATTCACCCACTCTTTGACAGCCTCTGGTGCTGGAGCAAGGCCGAGGGGAGGAAATGTCTTGTGGTCACTGAATGTGGTTGTATGCTCATCGTGTGCATCATGCGAACTCGAAAGACAGGAGTTGAGCTATAAGGGGATCACATTGTTGTGAAATCATGGTCAGTGTGGACCTCACATCGTACCGTGATGGATCGCACTGTGAATCAATTACACTCCTGCGATATCAGACGTGGTTTAGCGGTATCCAATGTCACCGAATAAGTTTATCTTTGTCAATGATCCTTAATTGCAAAGATGGCAATGGAAATGCATTTGTTGATGATGTCGCCACCTCCTTTGAAGCTTGGAGAGAGGACTAACGTCATCAGTGGCTTCCACACAAAGGACGACTAGGAAGTGTACGGTTTTCACACATACGCATGCTAGAGTGGATATGCTACAGTAATTTACGGCCAGGCATTCGTTTCCATGGAGATTTGCTGGCTGCAGGCTGCTCCAGTATTAGCCTACCACACTGGTTGCCGGTCGACACCACTTCATCCACATCCAGGTCCCTCATCGTTACCTTCCACCATGCAATCAGCAGCTTCACAATGGTCCTTGGTTTTTGCTCCCTCGTTCTTCATTGTTCTTCGTGTTCGGCGATAAGGATTCTCGAGGCTCAGGGACGATCAGGTCGACCTAGGGCACCACATAGCCGCCGCACTCCCAGACGAGGTCCCTTCCAGACGTGTGAAGTTTCGGGTTCCTAAAAGTTCTCGCCGGCGTGTCTTGCGTACACGCTCCCGGCGAGGCTCCTTCGGCAATGTGTCCTACTTATCGCACTCGACGTAGGGGGTACATGGTGATGTGTTCGTGGGCAAACACATGAAGATTGTACTTACGAGGACATCGAACCACATTGACCCGGAGAATGTGCATTGCATCAGGATGTGAGCAATAGACTGAGAGGCTCCTAGCAGCGTAAGGGGCATAAAGGTTGATGTTGCCTTCCTCTACACACGAGTCAATCCGCGGTCCAGCATCTGTTTCGAGACGCCAGCCAAACAAAAGAAAAAATTGGCCTGGAGATAAGCGTGCGAGGACCAAATCTGATTGGCCACTTTGCTTCTCAGCTATTGATGAGTTTTTGAACGGTTACGCTGCTTGCAAAGTCCCCTCTTGGGTGAGGAGCGATACATTACATGCAAGTGTTTTGCCTTGCCTACCTGGACGTAATCCTGAATACCCTATATAGCATGTAAACAAAGAACTACTACTAGTAATACTAGTTTACAGCATGCCAAACATCCCAATGAAACAAATGGGGAGGGGATGAAGCACACGTAGCATAATTCGTTCACTGAGACAAAAGAACGCTGCTGCAAATAAGGAAGGAATTTTTTTTTTTTTGAGAACATAGTACAGATGCAGGCGCTCATATATACGCACATACACTCAACCATATGAACACACACACGGACACCCTACCCCTATGAGCATCTTCGAGAGACTGAGCCGGCATATCATCTTGAGATTGACGAAGTCGCCACAAGCGTCTCGCATGCGTTGTCACATGTCATATATTCCAGATGTTAAAACCGCTGCAAAATGCAATGTGAATATTTGCCTCCATTTAATACAAGTCCCTACTCAAGTGCACATGCATGCGAGTAATATTTGCTGCCATTTAATACAAGTATGTACCTTGTGAACCTGGATATTTTGTTTCCAAAGCATCATGATATCATTTCCATAAACTATAGAGTTGCTTCGTGCAACATAGAAATTTTATTTGCATCAAATAAAAAGTTATTTTTTACTTTCACAATTATATATGCTTTAAACAAAATATGGAAATAGAAATTCGCTTTTGTTGAATCAAGCAAATGCTTCCATGGCGAATGTGAAACATGGCGGGACATATTCCCTTGCATCAACAACCTCGGGACTGGTGTGCTATCGCCAAGTCGAGCCTGATGCCAGTGTAGTCAAAGGCGGTTAAGTAGGGTAGATGATGTCTGCTCTGTCAATGAAGCATAATTTGATCTTACAAATATGTTATACTTTTTGACATGGAGCATCCCACAGACATTATCATGGCCTCATCACCAAGTCCAAGTAGACCCATGACAAGGGCTATTCATGACCCATACAAACCGAGGTGACTTCACTCGTCATCACCAAGTCCAAGTAGACCCATGAGAAGGGCTATTCATGACCCATACAAACCGAGGTGACTTCACTCCTCATCACCAAGTCCAAGTAGACCCATGACAAGGCCATTCATGACCCCATACAAACCGAGGTGACAAATGGAATAGAAAAACATGAATTTTGCATCTTACACTCCTGTAGACGTTGTAGCTCTGGCTCAGCAGGAACCCTTTGGGCATGACTTCTGATCTGTTTTATCAATTTCATGATGAAAAATACGCAAAATATCATGACGATGGAAGAATAGAAAGAAAAACAAAAGCAATTCGGTCCTTGTAGAGTGGACCTCACGGGAGATGAGCTAATTGCAACGGGCGGCATCCCCCAGCCAGCCTACCATTGATAGAAAAGGAGAACAAGGGCCTCCATAGATCGAAGAAAAGACAACCGCACGAAAAAGATGAGTTTACCTCAACTTCCAACTGCCACCCCAACATCATGGTCCTTAATTTTTCACCCCTAAACTTTTTTCAGCTAGAATCTTGGCAAGGCAACATGACGGCCGGGGCATTCTTTTTTTTGTTGAACCGGGCTATTCCCCTTTCCATTATATTCATAACGGAAATACAAAGTCGTTGCTGATAAGGTTCAGGAAGCAAGAAAAGGGAAAAGCAAGTACGTGCACCGCCTGGAAACTAGCTATGGATGCTCGGTATTGAAACATCCACTATGGGGAAAAACCCAACGACACAAAGATACTATCCTATCAGAAGACAAACATGCCCGCTCACACAAGAGCTACAACGTCCAGGTCTAACTGGGAATAAAACGACAGAGCCGCTACTCAGCTATATTGCTAGTAGAAGATCACAGCAGCACCATGGCCTAAACTCTTTGACGGTCCTCCTAGCAACCAGCCAAGGAAGCACCATCTTGTACCGCCGCACAAATTCTCATCAGGTTGGAAACGTTGTTCTTCAGCATCACCGCCGCTTTCTTCAGTGCAGTCTGATCCTCAGTCTTCTGTAGCCCTGCTCAAGACAACAAGGAAGCACAGGCCACGAAAACAACTTCAGAAGGGGTCTTAGGAAGCTTGAATTCAAAGGTCCCTCTGTTACGGCAAGTCCAAATTGCCCAACAAATGGCAGCCAGGCAAACAGTATAGAACTTCTCACCATAGAACTTCTCACCATCAGGAAAAAAAGACATAACACCAAGAGTAAAATTGACACAAGTTATTAGGACATAGATCAGTACCAAATACCGATCCAACCGAGCGCCAAGCAACTCTAGCGACCGGACATAAGAAAATAAAATGTTGAGATGTTTCTCCATCATTGCAAAAAGAGCATTTAGGGTTTCCTGGCCAGTTTCTCCTAGACATCACATCCCTCGTTAAAACAGCATCATGTGACAGTTGCCACAAAATATTTGAATTTCTAAAGGAATTTTAGATCTCTAAATCCATCTGTAGTCACAACCAAATAGATGATTTTCCAGAAATTCATACACAGATTTAGTAGTAAAGATAATCTTACCGCCCCCCCCCCCCCCCCCCCCCCCCCCCGCAGCCCCCCCAAGGACCACACCTGATACTATCATGAACAGAAGAAAGGTTCAAACCACCAACTATATCTAAAACATTATTCCACTGATTTAGCAGCTCAGGAGACAATCTTCTTCTGATGAAAGTATTGATATTTATATCAGAACATCGCTTGACTGTACACTCTTGGTAATTACAGACACTAAACAGCTGAGGAAATGTTTCACATTCACATAAGGGGGCATTGTCATTTAAAGGATCCTTCCACAACCTGGCGATGTCGCCAGAATTGATTACTATTTTTCTGCCAGCCATATAATGTTCTTTTACTCTCAATAATAGCTTTCCAACAAGCAGTCATTGAATTTCTCCTGATGACTGCATGCTTGCTTGATGACTGCATGTAGCTAGCTAAGACTACCCATATAGTAGTAGTTATGTACGAGCATACAAAAAGTAAATATCTCTAAATCTTCAAGACAGGACAAGACATGTCCAATCCAAGACAGAACAGAAACGAAAAACACAAATGGGCTGCTAATTTGGGGCGGCATCCTTAAATTTGCACCTAAGTTGCTTGACAATATGCTCTACTTTACAATGCTTATCGGCATCACTCGATACCAACTAGCTCAATACTGCAAGAAAAGATCTGCAATGAGAACATGAGCTTAAAGCTCAGGCTCCATGCTGAACAAATACAGTTAGAAGTGTTCCAATATGCTTGAAAAAGTATTAGAAATAACTCACTCTGTTCCATATGCATAAATCCTGTCATGTAGCCTCTCTCTGAGCTCAGCAGCAACGGATGGGAACTTCACAAGCAACAACCCATAACTCTCAGTGAATATGGCCTCTTTCAAATTTTCCCCCAGCAAAATGAAGTCGATGCACTTGCTCTTTAGCTCTGCACAGTTGTAGGTTTCGGCGCAAGCTAAGATAGTTGCGACTGTCTCTATAGACACCTCCTCCCATAACTTGTGCGCGCAAATAATCTTTAGCCTGTCAAGTGCATACCGGTCGGCCGCAGCAAGTAGATACTGAAACATGTCTATGGGACAGTCCCCAGGCATGTTGTCTGCAGGCAAGGCATCCGTGTACATGTACCTAAGCATAACTTCAAATGTCGCAGGTGTGATGTCCTGCAGCGTGATGGATGGCATTGTAGCCTCGGACATGGAGCCGAAGAGCTCCGCTCTGAAGACCGGCGAACAAGCGGCTAGCACCGCTCGGTGAGCGCGGAACATCTGGCCCTCGACAATGAATGACACATCTATCCCCTCGGCGTGATCTAGCAGCTGGCCGAGATGGGCCCCTATGTCTGAAGGCGGCACGGGAGTGGAGCTTTCATCGATGACCATGACGGAGCACAGAAATGTAATGTGCCCATCGGCTGCCGTGTAACTTCTCTCCGCCAGAGTTCCTGCGATGAACTGGGTCCATCCCCAGGTGCGGCCATTCCCATCCTCCGCCATGGTCTCGCAGTCACGAAGAGTGGTCTTTCTTTGGCGCGTTGACGGCCTGCCGCTCCTGTCCATCAAGCAAACCTCGAAGACAGGCATGACGCTTGTGGATTCGCCCATGTGCCTGAGGAAGACTGAAATGTACTTGCCCCCGTCTGCGACCTTCTCCCCGCGGGGGAAGCACTCGACCCTCCAGAGGCTGTCTTCACCGACGGAGACGGTGTCGGAGTAGACGGCCTTGCAGATGGGGAGCTCGTGGCTTTGCTCGTAGTCCACGCTCAGCTTGAGGACGGCGGAAGCCACCATGGTGGTTCGCGCCTCCGGCCCGGATGTCCTGGCTCGCTTGTTCACTACACACGCCGACTCAGTCAGTCAGAAATCTACGCTTGAGAAACCGGAAAAGAAGAGCAAAACTAAGAGGGCACTCACTGGCCGGATTTGCTAAGCCGCCGGAGGTGGCGATCTGCGCTCAGGCGCCGCCGGCCGCGCCTACGAACTCTCGTCGCCGGTCCTCCTCTGGTCCGCCGTGCGCCCTGCCTCCGACTCCGCTGCGGCTCCGCTGCTCGTTGCCTGCTCTGGTGGGCGTCGCCGCCGCCGCCGCCGCCGCATGCCTCTCGACAATGGCTGAAGACCGAAGCTTAGGTTTTTTTTTTCTGAGTCTATGAAGGCCGAAGCTAGGTGCGAACCCGTACCCAGAACACTTCCGCCGGTTCTTCTTTGCGGGGCCTCGGCCCAATCAGGGGTGTAATGGGCCGCGCTCGAGCCTTCTGTGTGTGGACACGACGTAGCTTTTGTTTTGTTAGCCAAAAAAATCACAATTTGTTTTTTTTTTTGCGAATTAAAATTCACAATTTGTTTTTTTCTGCAAATTAAAATTAACAATTTGTTGCAAAGAGAAGGACATAATGTAGCATCATCTCCCCCAACCGATGATGAGGAAAAAACAGTCACTCACCTACAACATCATGTTGGTTTGCAATGAACACACACAAGCCATATCCATGAACTATAAAATGCACAACATTATTCTACAAGCATCATAAAAATGATAACTTCAGAGACCAAAAGATGATCCATTAATTTTCAATTGCAGTACAAGCATAGTCAGAGAGCAACAATATGATGCACTTGCATTACATAGTGCAACAGCAGCACATACAAAGCAAAAGATTGTAACTTGACTATGACAACAGTAGCACATACTACAAGTTCATCTCCTAAACAACTGGGCATTGACACTGACATAGCTAACAACACAAAGCACACCAACTCCACCATCTCCATCAGTTCTTCACCAGTGAAATAGCTACGAGCACTAAAAGTAGAATGACTGTTGCCATCAGTGCCTTCATCATCAACAGCATTTCATTGCCTAACCCTAGGAGTGCCTCTGCTTGCTGCTTGCTCATGCTACCTGCAACTCTTCCATGAATTCCATCTTCAATGCCCGGAAGCATAGGGCTTTCATCCATTGCGCTTGCAAACCTTCTGTTCCTTTCTCGAATCAGCTCTTCACTCCTATCCTCTGCAGCTCCTAGTGCATCTACTGCTTCGTTGCCAATGAGGAACTGCTTATCCAGAAGGTAGGCAACGTATTCCAACTCCCAATGCCAGAAATTGTCCTAAGAACAAAACAGACGAACAAACGCCAAAAATCACCATGACACAAGTTCCACAAAAATTGACCAAAACGAAGAACTAGGGATGCACTCCACTTACACCGACAGGACACCTGTAGAAGACCCACCCTTCATGCTTCTCCGTGCTGGAAAGATAGAACTTCACGCGAGTGCGACACTTAGGGCATCTGATGAGCGGCACCACCACCGAACGGCCGCCGAGCGATGACCTGACCGAGCTTGTCGACATGGCAGAGGCAAGCAACCTCCAAGACGCGGGGAGAGGGCGGCGGCAAGCAAGCTCCAACCGGCGGCGACAAGAAATGGGGAATTAGGGATTTGAGTGGCCGACGAGATTCTGCAGCTTCGGGATTTCAGGGGGTCGATGGAAATTACATGCGCCAGCAAATTTACAGAAATAACCCCGAGCGGGAGGATGTGGATGCCTCTAACTGGTCAAACCGAGCGGCGACGAGTGGCATACGCGGAACAGTGACCGTACAAAACACGTCCTGTCGTATTTGGTGACCGTATTGGCCGTATTCCTAAGTACAGTGACCAAAGCGAGCTTTCTTCGCAAGTTCAATGACTGCCAGTACATTTTACTCAATCTAGAAAAACACAAAGCCCCCCCCCCCCCCCCTCGTTTCTGCTTAAATCTGGGTTGTTTATCGGGTGTGCCTGGTTTGGTGTCAAAAGTCTAGGCATGCCACCCCCGTCTTATTTTTTTTCCTTTTTTAAAGAATGGGTGATCTGGAGAGGTGGAGTGTCTGTAAAGTATGCGTTCGAGATTGGTCGACCGATTCTGCTCGTTTCCAAACAAAAAATCATCGAATGCATGAAAATCCAACGACACTTGTAAGATTCATCTTGCATCCACAAGATAAAAGAGACTGAAGAAGGTCCACATCCTATTGTCACACACTGGACCAATTAGATACTTTGCTTTAAGACATAAATCTGGCACGTATTTGGACTTGTGGAAATTATTTATACATTACCTATGCCTCCTCACATCTTGTTGCACTATGGAGATCCGTGCCGTCCTATTGGCCACATGGCATCTTACCGTTTTGCCGGTTTGTACTCTGATTTTCTCTTTTGGTCAGAAAAGATTTCATGGGGAAAATCATGTAAATGTCCATGCGCATTTGTACATTAATTAATACAAAAGCTGAAATAGGCAATTTTCTATGTTGCATATGTTCAAGCAAACGTTCTTTTTTCAAAAGTAAAGAATGTTTCCCGCAAAAAAAAGTAAAGAATGTTTCAATCTTTCTACGACTTGCAACGGTACCCTTTGGGATGCACGATACATTGATACGGGTGTAAATATGCACCTGTCAGGTCCCTGGAGAGGAGCGATACACAAATTCCACAAGAGACGAGGGGAGAAGCGAGAAAATCCAAGGCTAACTCCAGCGAGGAAAGAAATGGGCCCGAAGAGAAAACTCGATGACCTGGCCCAGCCATCGAGCGCGGGAAGCAGCGGAGACGACGGCGGCAGCGGCGGCGGCGGAGGCGATGATAGACCGACGAAGGCGCCACGGCTCTCGCCTTCGCCGCCACCGCTCGCGCAGTCGCCCTCTCGCGACCAGACGGCGCTTCCCACCTCACCGCCCCCGCTTCAGCCGCCAGGGTCCCCGCCGCCTCCCGCCGGCAAGGATGCGGTGAGTTCTCAGCGTCCTCTAGCATCTTGGTTCGGTTGGTGAAATTTGGTGCGTCTGGTTGTTCTTTATGTCGTTCTTGGCCTCTTTCTTGCGCCCAGTTTGTGGGAGATATGAGTTCTTGGCTGTCGGGTCGGGCGCGGTTCCCAATTCATTGGGGGATGAGTTCTTGGCTGTAGCATATGGCGCGGTCGTAGGTTCTTCGAATGGATTGGTTTGATACTCGCCGACCCTTCTGCAAGTTCTTGCAGTTCGTGGGGAGATGGATGGGGTTTTCTAATTTGACCCAAAATTGTGTTCTGTTAGCATCTTGGTATAATGATGTTCTGGTTTTCCCTGCAAAGTATTATTTCTTGATTCCCTGTTCACTCCATTTTTCAGGTGGAGCTGGAAGCAAGGGAGCTAGAAGATTATGCAGATTCATGGGAGGAAGAAGAGGATGACCAGGATTCGGATGAGGAGCTCGGAGGATCACTTCCTGGTAACTTCTTCTCTATGCTCTTCATGAGTGATCGAGGAAACATCCCAGATGATATCATTTCATAGTAACTTCTTCTCTACTGCTCAGAACTAGCACTCGGCACACAAGATTATCTTTCACTGCGAGAAACCTCGAGCCAGTTGCTGGATGGCAAGAGAACGTACCTCAAACCACCAAAGGACTACCGTGTTCTCACTGGTGGTTTCCGGTGTCCAGATGCTCGTCCGACAGCATTAGGAAGTGAGGTGAGAATGCTATACCTCAGAGTTTTTTTAAGCTCTTCAGCCATGAAGTGGATGCACTCTACAATGCAGTAAATTCGCTTTCTTGTGCGCGGTTCAATTTCAGACCACCTGAATGTACCTAACCACCCAAATGTCTTATTACCATGGACCATCACAAGATATTCATTCTTTTGCCAATTGACATGATATTTGGGAGTTACATTCTCAAACATTTCCAGTAAGCTTGTTTACTGCCCCAGTCGTTATGTGTTTGTTTATTCTTTCAGTATATAGTTCCTTAGATGTTGTATTGAGCAATTGCACAGTGGAAAGTACTCTGATGTTGGCAGATGTTAAATGAATATCACTGTGAATTTTAATCAATATTTTGCACCTTATGATTTCTGCTTTTTGGAAACAAAAGTTCTCTTACCATGAAGTCCTCAGTTTTTTTCCATCTGTGAAAACCATAAAAACAATTTTGCTTCATCAGCATTACTATTCAAATTCATGCTCAAGTTAGATGAATGCTGCATATCATCCATCATACCTTAATGCTACCTTTTGTGATTCTTATTCTTGGTATTGTAGGAACAACTCTCAGAATTGGTTCGTGAATCTCCAGATAACTCCATCATCCAGGAAAAGATGAAGGTTTGTCTGCCTTCAACTAATTTTATGCTAGAAACATTGTCATGAATTAGTTTGTTGTACATATCTGAAAATCATTTACTTATATAGATTCTCAGTAAGCATTATGTGCTCTTCCGAAGAACTCGCCAGGATGGCAGCTGTTTTTACAGAGCTTTTTTGTTCTCCTACATGGTAACTGTTTCAGTTTACTTACTCATGATGATGGTATTCCTTTCTTGATCTGCATGGAAATGTAATACAATTAGGCTTGTCTACAGGAGATCCTTCGACAAATGCAAGATAAACAAGCTGAGGTTACTCGTCTTATGGAATGTTTGGAAATGTATAGATAGATTCTCTCGTCTTAAGTGGGACAAAGCATACTTCTTAAATCCTGAAAAATACTTCTCGAGTGTTGTTTCTGTAAGTACTATACTAGCTTGCAAAAGCATAAACCTTTTTTTCCTTATCTCCTTATCCATTTACGTACAAAATAATTATGTGGGACATATATACTTCCTAACAATGGTATGTATCTCTTGTGTTGCCTGAATTGTTCTGAAAAATAACTGAACTCATGCTGCCTCGTCAGATTTTTAACCTTCAACCATCTCCTAAAAATTAACAGACTGAACAATGCCTTAAAGAAAATAACAAGTAGATAAGATGGTGCAGAGTGCAGGACAACTACATGGGTAGGGCACTAGAATGTTTCATTCTTTCACAGTTGTATAAAATTTTCAGTTTGCCATGTTTTATGTTTTTCTTGATGATTGTAGTTTTACTTTCAAATTTTTGCTACATTATGGGCACTATCTAACAGCTATAAGTGCTTGCTGCTAACACTAAATTCACTATGGACATAATTGAGCATTATGTATAAATCAAAATGATCTTTGGTCGAATTTATATGATGTTGTTTCGCCACTACTGCTGGAAGAGGGATGGACTCCTGTAGGACTTTGACATTCTCTTCATGATATAGCTTAAATTACATACATTACCTAGTGTCTTCATATTTGTTTCAGGAGCTCAATCAAGTTCTCAACCTCGTAGCAAATGGGTATGTGTATGTTTTAACTTGAGATTCATAGAAAGGTCTTGATGATATGTTTAAAGATACCTTATTTCCTATTGGTTATATTTTGGTTTACAAACAAGTTCTTTTATCTTTTGTAGCTGGAGTTCTGAATGGCTGTACCAGAGAAGCCTGCAGGAGACCTTTTCAGGCAGGAGTAAGGATATCAGTCCTTGTTTAGGATGTGTTGTTTGTCTATTTGTTCTTTATATAACATGTTGTTTTTGCCAGTTATATCTTTCCTTAGGTTGCTTACTGAGACCGAAATCCGTACAGAAGAGTTCTACAAGCAATCTATCCCTAAAAAATTGAATGTCCTCCAGGTGGAGTTTCTGCTCCCATGTACTATCCTCGGATATCATTCTCGATATACTACAGACGGATTATCTTGTCCTCTGTCTTTGAGACTTAGCATACTTATAAAAGTTTTATCAGCAATTCTCGTGGTGTATGAGTTTACCTTTCTCTCTGGATAAACATTTAAACTCAGAAATAAAGTTTGCCACTGGTCAATTTTTGTGATTTACGGTAATAAAGGATTAACCAATACTACGTTTACCACTCACAGATTACACTCACCATTATTTCACATATATGGTTGTGATAACAGTTCTGTTGGAAAACGGTGCGATCGCTGGATGCTGAAGCTACCACTACACAAATGAGGGCTTTGACATACACGCTCGGCATACCGTTGCGTGTCGAAGTCGTAGATAAGAGCTTGACGGGTCAAGGTGTGTTAGTGAAGCGCCTCGATTTCTTTCATCAGTCAGACTTGAACAAGGGCCCTCTCCATTTGACTCGGAGCTACCTTTCCTCAAGCACAGCTCCTAAACCGCTGGAGGAGGGAAGCGACGATGCCGACTTGTTATCATCTGATGGCGCACCCTTGCTGACCTTGCTGTGTAGGCGTGGTCACTGTGACATTCTTTACCGCAAGTGAACAAACTTTGCGAGTTCGCTTCGTTGACAAAAACTTCCTCCAGGATGATTACAGGGAAGCCTACTGACAATCTTGTATAGTGTGTGTGGCCGTTTGTGGGTCTGCTCCCAAACAACCTGTGACTACTTCTGCTACGAGGTTTACCCTGAATGACACGCCATGCTCTGCTCCTTGGTTTTCTCGTTCTTGCTGATGCTGTTGTTAGTTACTCCTGTATTTGGAAGGAAGCTACAGGATAGAAGATGTGATAGGAACATATGAAGAATTATTGGGATACTGTTGTTTGCAAGTTTTGCGACATCAAATCTGGCTTATATCAGATTCTGTGGCTTGTGTAATTTTTTTTCGAATAAGCAATTTCAATATGAGCTTGACTGCTAATGCGAAGTCAAGCTTTGAAATCAAACTTAGCTTATATCAGATGAATAGAACATCGAATATGAATCTTGTGTAATCTTTAATTTTATTTTTCTTCACTGGGTTCTTACCTCTTCACAAATAAGCGAGAGTGCATACCAAAATCTTTGTTTCAGTTTGTGGCAGTGGGTTTCTAGGGTATGACTGATGCAGTATGGAGCCAATCCCAGTTGGTACATGCTCTTAGACTGGCAACATAGAGCAAGAATATGGGATAGGAGGCGCAGAGGAATAAGATGGTTGTATTGATCTAGACAATGTTGGGTATCTCCCCAGAAGATCCGTACACTAGTGGAAAAATGGCTAGCCACAACTTTTGTTGGTGGCGCCTCATTTTCAATCAACGCCATCACTATGTTTTCCAAATAGTGGTGGCGTTGGCATTTTTGTTACGACATTACTAAGACCATAGTGCTAGCGTTGGAAAATAGTTGAACGCCACTTGTATGTGTGACCCACAGTTGGTACCAGTCGTAATATAGTGGTGACGTCGCATAAAATGGAATGTCAACACTATTATGTTTAGTTGTGGTGTGTCATGTTTGCCACGTCAGCACTATGATGTAGGGTCTATTTTTTGGCATTACTTTTATCTGTTTTTATTTATTCTTAATTGATTAAAATGTGTTTTAAGTATTTATTAAATATTTTAGCGAGAAATCTAGGACTTACATTTATTTAATTAATAATATTATTTTGTAAATGTGCACATTTTTGCATTTTTATTTTTTGTAAGTGGTGACCATTTTTTAATAAATTTAGGATATTTTAATTGGAAATGGTGACCATTTTTGTATTATCTTGTAGTTACTTTTATGAAAGTAAGAATATTTGAATTGGAAATGCTGACATTTTTTTAAAATATATTTACTCTTTTAATTGTTTTTGTTAAAGTAAACATATTGTTTTTAATTTTATTAAAGTACTAATATTATTTTGAGTCTTTTAATAAATTCAAAAAATAATAATTACTGTTACACTATATTTATTAAATGCTAACATTTTTCGTGCTATATTTTGATTCTTTAATTATTTTTTTTGCGTATTGGGCCAAGCCCAAAAATGCGTTGGAGGAAGGGTCAAAACCAAGGTGGCAACGACCCCCTCTCCCCACCTCGCTCGCTCTCTCTCTCTGCTCGCGCACTCTCTCTGTCTCTCTCGATCCCCTTTCTGTCGCCGCTCTTCGCCGGCCGATTCCGGTGGGCTCCAGTGCCGAGGCAACATCTACAGCTCCCTCTCTCGCTGCCCTATCTCTTGACCCATTTGATTTGATTTGCATTGCTAGGCTTTCGGCGACGGCGACGGAAACAACGGGCTGCTAGTGTTTCGGTTTGGCACGACTTCCACTACAAATCATTGGTGAGTTCATCCCCTCCCACCTTCTTTCTCCTTTGTACAAAATCATCGGTGCGTTCACCCCCTCCCAATTTGATTTGCATCGCTAGGGTTTCCGTTTGGCAGTGAAGTGAGTAGGCAAAATTAGTTTGACTGAGTAGGCAAAATCAGGAGTTGTTATGAGTTGGAGGTTATGACATGGGTGTTTGATTCTAGCCGCACCCAAGGCAAGAATTTCATATTGTTAGTTACTAAAGGGCTGTGTGTCTAACAATGTGAGCAACTCAAGTAAGGCAAGTGTGGCAAAAATAATGTGGCAATATATGGCAAAGATAGTCACAATCCAAACAGCCCCTAAGTGTTGTCATATTCTTACTAAGTTTTGCCATATGTCATATATATATATATATATATATATATATAGACTTACTATTCATCACCTAGGGTACAGAATAAGTTATTCTTCACCCGAGGTAATCTTACGATCCTTTCATAAATAAATTACATTTGGAATACAAATAGTTACATTAATCTTGATTCACTACGTAAAATTTCGCATAAGAAAACAAAAATATAGGTCATAAGACCAGAAAAATTGCATTTTATGTATATTTTACACTATGTTTTTACGTTTGTAATTTTACGTAACATAAAATATATTTTACAGTCATTATATAATTTCTTACGTTATCTCTTTACGTCTGAAATAAGACAAAATTTACGAAACGTAAAATTATTGTGCATTGATGTTAAAATAGAGGGGGGGGGGGGGGGGGGGTGAAGAATAATTATTCCTCACCCAGGGTGACGAATAGTCAATCCCTATATATATTGTCATATTGTTGGAGGTTATATATGAGTTGTCATATTTTTGCATATGTTAAACCCATGGCCGTGGCGATTTGGTGTTTAGGGTTAAACTCCAACTCACGGAACTTTGAAAACTATCTTAGTAAGTACTTGTAGATCTTGCATCTAGTCTTGTGCTTCTATTCTTAATAGGAGGATGTGTGAACCAAATTTATAACTTACTATTCAGATATTGTTATCTTATTGTTCAATTGTCATATATCATATATTGTAGCTATAAAAATAATAGAATTTGACATGCCTCGTAAACTACATTTTCCATGCTCTATGCATGAACTTGAGTTGCCATGTTCCATTAGAAATTGTTTTTTTGCCATTGTTGCAAAAGAGAGATAATTTGCCATGATACATAAATTGCAAAAGAGAGATAATTTTTAGTTGATACACATGTTGATACTCTAGTTCATATATTCTCTTAGTTGCATTCATCATATACTCTAGTTCAATTAATTGTTATTTGTTGTCATAGTTCAATTGGTCCTCAAAGTACTGTAGTATTCTTGACATACTTTAAAAATACTTTGCTATATGACACAACATTATTTATTTGTCTAACAAATTAAAGTGCATCAGGTCATGGCCAATTCTGGAGGCAACAAGGAGGAGGTATACGATGTGGAGATGCTCAACCAAGATATGTTAGAGGCTCGTCAGTATACCATCAAGAGCCTGCAACAGGTGAATGCCTCGCTGAAGGCGGAGAGGGGTCAGCTGGAGAACGAGAGTGTTGATCTCTTCAAGAAAACTAATAAGTTGAGGGACGAGAGGGATAAGCTGATTGAGGAGAGGAATAAGCTGAAGCAGGAAAGAAAACTCCTCAGGGTAGAGAGGAACGAGCTCAAGATGGACATAGCTCATTTCAAAAAAGATGGAGAGAGCAATAGAAAGAAGATTCGCCAGCTGCAGCTAATCCTTGATCAAGAGTAGACTTATGTAGTTGACTTATGTAGTTCTTTAACTTAAGTTGATGAGTATCTATTTAGTTTGTGAAGTTGACTTAAGTAGAATTATTTAGTTTGTGAGGTAGAATATTCTTTTTATTAGCAAAAAATCAATTTGTTGGCGTCGGCCAAAAAGGCACGACAGTGGTAAGATACTCTTACTGCTGGCGTTGTCCACGTGGCACGCCATCAACACGTAGAATACTGCTGACGTGGAGTCCAACACCACCACTATTTTTTAACAATGGCGCCATATTGGTGGCGTTGGGTGTCCACACCAGCAAGGCCGTTCTTGCCACGCCATAGCTAGACTTTTCTGCACTAGTGGTAGCTTGCCTTATATATCCGGTCGAGCGAGGGTTACATGGTTCAGGCCAGTTTACTATTGGGTTCGTGCACCTTGGTTCCGACGGACCGCATGGTTGTTGGGCGTCTTCCCTTCGCCATGTCTTGCAAATGGATGCCTCACGGGGCCGATACCATGGCCTACGAGGAAGGTTGTGTGGCATGTTTTCGCGAGTGGTGAGTATTTCGCTTGATTCCTGGACTGATGTGTCACATTCTCGTCACTTATCTTCGACCTCTCTAATTGTCTAGTATTTCCCCACTACCCTTCTACTCTACCATGGAGACTATACAGCGAAGACCCTCACGTCCAACGAGTATCCCACCCCAATCTCCGTAGCCAACGTCAACTACAAGAGATGGCTGGTCAGATTATCATGGAAAACTATTAGTGCAGTTGGTACTCTACTCTCAGGCATTTGTACCAAAATAGTATGCAAGTTGTCACATAGCTACATGTTAACTTGGTCTTCACTTTTATACAGGAGAGCATGTTACACAATCGAGAATGTTGCAGTGTAGAATATTATTTGGCTATTTCTTCGGTTTGCTGTCCATTTTTTTCCTTGTTCGGATTCCTAATTTGTCCACTCTTTCCTAATTATAGGTTTGAGTTTTTTCCAGATTTGTTTTTTGATTGAATCTTTCATAGCCGTTTGAAAAGAATTGCGACTAGTCATATCAATAGATTAAACCGTGTGTGAGTAAACACAACCAAATAGAAAACTAGAGAAATATGATAATCTAAAAATACCGAGGGTAATGGCTGGATGACGAAAGATTTTTATTGTGATTAACTAGTCGTGCTCGATAAAATAATGGTAAAAAGATGATGTTGAGTGTGTACACTAATGAAGTTTTTATAGTTTTGTGCTATGTTTAAGGCTAATCTAAGAAAATTTTGGCCCAAAATAAATATAATTATTTATACAAAATTTCAATGCTTGTGCATGACTAATTTCTGTCATGTTACAATAATAATAATAAATTATGGTAATTTTAATTGTATTTTTATGAAATATACATCTTTTCAATAGATCATGCCTTAAAAACATATTTAAAACAATCTACTTAATTGTGAGAAAAATAAGAAACAACAAATCACATGTCTTCTCAGATACTTTATTGCACTTGGATGAATACAGTGTATATGTCTTTGTTTATCCTCAAATATCTGAAAGATCTATAAAGCATGTGGCATAACAAATGTCTTGATATGTGAGAAGCAAACTTGAACTATGTCTGAACACCTAAAGCAAACGTTACTGTATCCGAAAAGCTCTAGTCCAAGTTGTCTAAAAGCTGGACGGATAGATAGATTACTTAATCTTCATGCGTATGGGGATAAGCTTCAATATCAAGAAGGAATCAGCCTGAATGTGTAACCCTTCGGCCTCCTCTCACGACTTTCTAGATTATTAGGGTTTCTTCGCCTCCCGTCGGTCCGCCTTGTCTCCGGTGACCTTACGGCCATGGAGGCACGGTTGACCTCGGCCCTTGCCGGCGGGAGGGCGCCTCCTCCATTTTTATGTTATTTTTAGGGTTGATTAGGGTTTGTGTCCTGCTCAGGAAGGCGAGGCGGCGTCGCCAATTTTTAGGGTTTGTGTCACGATGGTGAGTCTAGCATCGTTGGAGGACGTGTGCAGGTGTGTCTCTAGCGGATCTCATGGTATTCGGTCGGTGTTTGTCTTCCATGGATCTCTGTGGATCCGGTCTTTGTTCGTCTACATTTGTGTGTACACGGGTTGTATTCTTTTGATCTATGCTTTTTTTCATTGGCGACGGTTGTTTTTCTGCTGCGCTGATCTTGTGGGCCTTAGCAATATGACTGTCTCCTACAACAAGTTTTTCCTGGCTCCGGTAGACCAAGGGCGATGAGTTGGCGCACCTTCGGCTTGCTCCAGTGCTTGTAGTCGTCGCTAGGTGATCCACGGACCTGGATGTAATCTTTGTTATTTCTGGTATTTTTGTAGTGGCATGGCAGTTGATGAATAGTATGAAGTCAATTTGTTCGACTAGAGATATAGAACCCTAAAAGGGGTATGGAAGATAAAAAAAATGCCCGGTTTTCTCTCTCTGGAAAGACAATATTTCTTTCATCCTTTTGCATTGAAATAACAAATTGAAATCAAAATAATATGATTGAACCTCAGTAGTGGAGCTCGAAGATTGATGCAAAAAAGAAGGAATCAACCTGGATCACCAGCAAAAGCACGTAAATTACCGCTCGATGGTAAAGGAGGTAGCCTAGTGGGGGTCAGAGAGAGTACCAGTCTAACTATACCATTCATCATCGATCAAATTGATTTGTTTCTGTGTGGTGCACAATATTTGTTTATATCGTCAACTTGCTACGATAAACTGGATCTATTGTTTTTCATGTATTTATTTTTTCTATGTATTGAGTAAGTTCTTCATGATAACAAATAATTCTAATATTGTGATGATTATTATACAAAGCTGTTATGTCAGTAGGTGCCTATGTCTTTCAGCGCCCGGGCTAGTTATGTTAACCATTTGTCGAATGTAGTGGCTGATATCGCAATTGTGTGTTTCTTTTGATGATTCTTAGCGCAATATAACTCCGCATTGCATCTGGAAAACTCTCTGTGATGATGTTTCATGATCAATAAAGAGCGGCATTACGCGTACCCCTTCGCTCTTTGACGACTGCCAGGCGATAGGGTTTTGCCTCCCTCCGGCGCCGCCACTGGTCTGTCTTGTCTCCTTTGGCCTTAGGGCCATGTCTCCTTTGGCCTTAGGGCCATGTAGGCGTGGTGGATCCTGGCCCTTGCCGATGGGAGGGCTTCGTTTTTAGATGTTTGTTTGGATTTTGTTAGTGTTCGTGTTCAGGAAGGTCAGACATCGGCGGATCTCTGAAGATGGAATAAGGTTCTCCCCGCCTAGCCTCCGTCCCGACGTGCTTCTAGCATCATCGGAGGACGTGTGGAGTTTTGTATCCGGCGGATCTCGTGGGATTTATATTCAGTGGGTCCGCTTTGACCCGGTCTTCATTTGTCTACGTCCGTGTGTCTACAGGTTGGATCCTTCCGATCTACTTTTCTCTTCATCAACGATGGTTGCTGTTCTGCTGCGCTGGTCATGTCGGGCCTTAGCTTGACGACTTCCTGACTGTCTACTATAATAAGGTTTGTCCGGCTCCGATGAGGGAGGAGCGATGATGGTGGCACGCCTTCGACTCACTCCAATGCTTGTAGTCGTCACTAAGTGGTTTACGGACCTGGATGTAGTATTTACTTCTACTATTTTTTATACTGTTTTGATAGTTGATGAATAGATTCGAAATTTTCTCACAAAAAATAAAATAAAATAAAGAGCAGCACTGTCTAATAAAAAAAGGCCCACTCCATCAAACGAAAACTATTACTCTGACAACGGGCTGGGTGTTGGGAGAACTAGTGAAGTGACGAGAGCGTATGAAAAAGTATCTTGTTGTTTCCTGCCTGCCACCTCAACTAAGGTTCGATTCATGTGTGGCAAACCAAACTGTGGTTATGGGAGTAGCTAGAACTCATTTAGATGAGATATAGGTTGGTCTCATTCACCTTCTGAGTTGTGATGTGTTGTGCTGGCCGATTCTTTTTTCTTTTTTGAGTGGAACTGGACTTTTTTGGTTGTTTTTGTTTTTCTGGATGGGCTAGGCTTGCTTTTCTAGTAAGATTGTTTCATAAATATTAAGGCCATGTCTCCTGATGTGATGGAACTTGTACGTACAAATATGATACACGTACAAGCCACGTTTGTCTCAAAAAAAAACCACGTTTGTCTCAAAAAAAACGTACAAGACACGTAGGTGACGCAACCATTTCTGTGTAGGTGACGCAACTTGTACGTGGCTGCTTGAGTCCTTTTTTCTGCTTGCTAGTTGAATCTTTTTTTCTGCATGCTAGTTGAGTCCTTTCTTCCCTGAGAAACAATATGACGAACTAATTCGTATATGTACGTACACTATAGATCCTGCCTTTTTACCAACCTATACAGGTATAGGGAAAAGAATGTGGACTGTTTGTTTGTTTAAAAAAGTGAAAAAAAAATCCTCTTGATGGACAAGGACAACCCCTTCAAGGGTGTTTTAGTATTTTTGTTTCTCAATTGATAGGAAAAAAAGGAATAAAGAAAATTGAAAAAATGGAATGCAAAAAGTCCACGTCCTCTGGCACGGTTGGAGAAGAAAGAAACTAAAAAGGCCTCATTTGAAAACTTGTAGCTGCAATCCCAGTTGAAAACTTGCAGCTAAGTCGCGACTTGAATACTTACAGTTGCGACCCCAATTGAAAACTTGCAGTTGCGACCTCATTTGAAAACTTGCAGTTGCGACCCCAATTGAAAACTTGCAGTTGCGACCCCATTTCAAAATTGCAGTTGCGTCCCAACTTAAAAACTTGCGGTTGCGACCCCAATTGAAAACTTGCAGTTGCGTCCCGACTTGAAAACTTGCAGTTGCAACCCCAATTGAAAACTCGCAGTTGCGACCCCATTTGAAAACTTGCAGCTGCATCCCGACTTGAAAACTTGCAGTTGCGACCCCAATTGAAAACTTGCAGTTGCGACCTCATTTGAAAACTTGTGGTTGCGTCCCAACTTGAAAACTTGCAGTTGCGACCCCATTTGAAAACTTGCAGTTGCGTCCCATTTGAAAACTTGTGGTTGCGTCCCAACTTGAAAACTTGCAGTTGCGACCCCATTTGAAAACTTGCAGTTGCGACCCCATTTGAAAACTTGCAGTTGCGTCCCAACTTAAAAACTTGCAGTTGCGACCCCATTCAAAAACTTGCAGTTGTGACCCCACTTGAAAACTTGAAGTTGCGCCCCGACGTGAAAACTTGCAGTTGCGTCCTGACTTGAAAACTTGCAGTTGCGACCCCATTTGAAAACTTGCAGTTGTGCCCCGTCTTGAAAACTTGCAGTTGCAACCTCATTTGAAAACTTGCAGTTGCGATCCGACTTGAAATCGTGCAGTTGCGACCCCATTTGAAAACTTGCAGTTGCGCCCCAACTTGAAAATTGCAGTTGCAATCCCATTTGAAAATCTTACAGTTGCGCCCGACTGGAAAACATCCAGTTGCGACCCCATTTTAAAACTTGCAATTGCGACCCTGACTTGGAAATTTGCAGTCGAGACACGACTTGAAAAGTTCCAGTTGCAACCTCATTTGAAAACTTGCGGTTGCGACCGACTTAATAACTTTCAGTTGTAACCCCATTTTGAAAACATGCAGTTGCGGCTTGTCTTGTAAAAAAACTCCCGACCCAGTTGAGTCATGCTATGGACCTAGACCGTGTGATTGTAATCGGATTGCAACACTTACAATTGCATATGAGGTGTGTTACGTGCATGTAGTAGCAAATTTTAAAAAAATGAAAACTAAATTCTCAGTGCACCAAAGAGAAAAAGTGGAAGACAAAAAAGTACGTAGAAAAAGAGACACTAAATACCAAAAACTCTAAAGGTTCAAAAATAAAAGGCTCCAAAAAATGCTACATTGACAAAGGGCCACGACACAAAAGAAAGCCCACAATCCACTCCATGCATGCACCTCCAGCTAATGAAAAAGAGAAAAAGAGAACGACCCATGGGCCATGCCCTCTCGCTGCATACAACTCAGCCATGGTAGCGCGCATCAACGAACAAAAATCAAATGGTTCCCACGCTTTTGATCCAATGACTATGTGCGTGAATGAGACATCACTAGCAAATCCGTATTTAAAAACTTGCGATTGTGATCCCATTTGTAAACTTGCAGTTACTACCTCATTTAAAACCTGCAGTTGCGATCCATTTTTGAAAACGTTGCATTTATGACCCCATTTGAAAATTTAATAGTTGCAACACGACTTAAAAACTTGTAGTCGCGACTCCATCTTGAAAATTTAAAGTTGCAAAAAATTAAGAAATGCAGGCACATGAAAATTTTGGCTAAAAAAACTTCCAAGAAAAACATTACCGACGAAGAAGAGACTTGGCTTTTGATGTCATTAAAATAAAAAGGAAGAACGAAAAACATGAAAAAATAAGAATAATAAAAAGAACAGGGAGTAAAACATAAAATAAACCTTACAATTTATAGGTTGGCAATTGCTTAAAAAATATAAAAAAATAAAAACAAGATGAGGAAGAAAATAGAAAAATTATGAAAAAGAAAAAGAAAAGACAAAAAATGAAGTACTGCCCACCCATCTGTTGATCCAGTTCTGTGGACCCAAAAAAAGTTCGTTGAATAACCCGCGAGTAGGTGGCATGCCAAACAACTAGAAGAAAAAAACGACGACAACAGGATACATGCATGTTCGGTGGACAATCTGCACAAATCGCGGCGCGCTTTGATCGAATGGCTAGAAATGTGAATGATATGTATATCTCATCTAGTTGAGTTTTAGCAATTCCAAATAAATAAAACACAATTCTTACACTTTATAGGCTGACAAAAAATTAGAAACAACGTAGTTTCTTAATTTATGAAGAAAAAAAAAGAAAAGAAAAAAGAATGTGAGAAATAACAAAATGATAAGAACAAAATAAAATAACAAAAAGAAAAGAAAAGCCTTAGTAGCCATCACTCTTCTCTCCTCGTGAATGAGTCCAACTACCCTTTTACTCTCTCAACTAACTGAAAAAAAAAAGCACAAATAAGAACAAATGGTCTGCTGGTAGAAGACAAAGAAAAAAGAGAAACGGCCTGCGGAACGTAACAATGGGCCACGTTCCGTGAGAAACAAGAACAAAAAACAAGCCAAGGCCTGGCCAGGCACTGAAACGTGCGTTGCGCCCAGATATTCGCCAGTCAGCCTCTTTTTTGCACGAATCACTTCACCACGAGATCAAACGGTCAGCTACGTGAATGAGACCAAACTAAATCTCAGCTAGCTGAGTTTTAGACGGAGAGACGATCGGCGCCGGCCATCGCGTCGATCGTGCGAGGGTTGGATGAGGCGGATCTTACACGATCTCGGCGGCTACAACCTACAAGTTACAGTGAGATCAGGCGGAACGATTTTCTGAGCACAACGTTGAAATTGTTAGGGTTGGAGATCAAGTCGATCGTACGAGGGTTATTTTTTTCTTTTCTTTTTGAGCCGATCGTACGAGGTTTTTTTTTGTTGCCAAATTGGATGGGATTATGTTTCCGGCAGCAGTACCGAGCATTATTGTCTGTAGACAGCCCACTTTGGCCTTTACCGTCAAGAGCGTGGGCCAAATTTTATGATGCTTGCACTCAAGCTGGGGTAGCAATTAACCAAGGGTACTTACCCTTTGCCGGGCTCCCGCAAGGGTCATTTTTTTGGCATGCGAGCGCGTAAGTGGCGTCCAGCCGCGGCCACGTGTAGTGTGCTGGGCGCTTTCCTCTGTATTTCGGTTCTTTTATTTTTTTGTACGGGTTTTAGATCATTTTTTTTTGTTTGGAAAAAGTTTTACGAAGCACAACTATGTTTCTAGGAAAGGACAAAAAATTATGCTTCCATGAGAAGTACAGTTTTGCTTCTTATGTAAGCACAGATTTGCTTCCGCGAGAAGCACAGCTGTGCTTCCTGAAAAGAAAAATATATATATGCTTCCCTGTGAAGCACATATTTGCATCTTGTGGTAGATTGCGCTACTGTTACTATTGTCAGTAATTTTTTTTCTGCTGCGTTTTTTCTCTGTTTTTTAATAGGTTTTATACAATAGCCTGTCATATCATACACACAATAGTCTCATCATATCATACACATGCAAATAGTCTCATCAAATCATGTCATCATCATCCAACACAAATGATGTCTCTCATCATCATCGATCTCGAAATAGCGATACAAGTTATGATATGTCTCGAATACATGCAACTACATCGTCATCCCATACACATGTTTCATCATCCATCTAAAACGATGATATAGAAGAGAAGAGCTATCACTATGAGTAAGAGCGGAATTATGCAGTACATGAGGCGCCGGTTGTGATTCCTCTCTCACGCTAGCGTGAACCTCAAGTAACTAGTTTCTGCTTCTTGTCTGCTATCGAACCCTTTATAGCTGCCGCCCGAGAACCGTGACACTTGGGCCTGACACTCGGGCCACTCATCGTACACTCCCGGAACCCTCCCTATGTACACGGCATAGCACTTCTTCGCCATCAAGGACCTATGTACCTGTTAGAGATGCATCTTCATCAAGCGAATTCAACAATAATATGCAACATAATATATTTGAGCAACACGAAAAGAAAGAGTTAGCTAATAGATGGAACATATAGTAAACATAATTAATCAACGCAGGTTCATCGTACCCAAACTAATTAACTAGATGTACGCATGTCATCGTACCCAAACTAACAAACTAGCGTTACGCAAGTTCAGCAGGACCGTTGACATCACAAAGTTTCATCGCTACAGAAACTACAAGTTCAACCGACACATCATCATCGGCATCGTCAATCACTGGAAGTTCCACCCATCCATATCCGGGAGGATGCACCCTAGCTTCATGAACGGCGTCAGGTCCTGACGTTGCATGCCTATGCGAGTTCTGACGTCAGCTCGCGATATAGGGCCGTGGTGGAACATCCCCTTCTCTTCGACAACTTCTTTCATGATGATCGTTGCAATGTCCTTCTGGATGCGAAAGAAGTCATCTCTGAGTTTATAATCCGGTTCGTCTCCTAAGGATTCTGCCCATTTGCGGATATGTTCATCGTTTCTTGTTGTCATTCGAAGCTATTGGTGATCCCTTCTGAACTCCATCATGAGATGGAGGAGGTAGAATCCATCGTTCTTGCTTGTTGTCGGTTGTGGATGGAGCAGAAGGTAGTTTTATGCGAGAAACCCGGCTTGTTCTTCCTTTGTTTCCTGATCTCCATGTGGCCACCCCTCATGCTGAAGCCGTGGAGAGCATCATCCAGAATATCCATTATGTGGGTGTAGTCTTTCTTCTCGAAGTTTCTGGACGAGTCGAAATACACGGCGTGGGAGACTCGCGGGAAAAGAACGATAAGGACGGCGCGCCCGTTGCTGCGGAAAATAAAGACACCTCAAATTAGTCTCCATATGAGTGAAGGAATGATTGAAACGTACGAAAGGGTTGTCCGGCAATGACTTACATTGGATGATAAGGCAGGAGAATAGTTTCCTTGTCCTTATTCGTTACCATGAAGTATTCGATGTAGTCCCTAGCAGCTTTACGTTCAAACTCGCCGAGACTCAAGAAGGACTCATGCATGTAGTATGGATCCGCCACCGAGATTTGCGAGATTTGTTCTCTCCTGATGACGAAGTTCATATGTAGCGCAAAAAGGCGGACGATCGTAAAATCGAGCCACCTCGTGAGAAACATCTCAAAGATGTGATCAAACCACAAGAAGAACACCTCCGCGGGCAGTGTGTCGACGTAGCACTTGGCCTGAGGCACACGAACCGCGTAAAGCGGATATCCTGGATCCTCCGAGGCGAGAAGGCTTTTCTCAGTCGACAGCACATGGTCGTGCAGTCTCCTGAGATCCCCTGATATGCCCTCTAGCGGTTTCGGCGGTAGGATTGGCTCGCCCGCGACATGGTACATCGCCGCACCTTTGACCGGTACACGGTCTGCAAAATTGGTCGGCTGGCTGCTAGAAGCTTTGGCAGCTTTGGCGGCAGCAGTGCCTCTCTTCGGCAGTCTCTTCCTCTCCTTTTTCTTGGGTTCACCGTCCAGACCCTTCCTTACCCCCGCCACCAGTGTCGTTGGGCTAAGCACTTTACGACCCTTGGCTAGATGACCCTGCGTTGAGGCGGCATCTGGAGGCGTGTCCTGTGAGGATTGCATGAAGAGAGACTTCTTGCAATCAACCCTAGGACGTTCTTGCCCGGGCACATCATCCATCTCCTCATCCGCATGCTCATAGCCCGAGTCATATGGCTGACTCATCATTTGTCCATCGTCATAGGCGGCACCGGTATTGAGGAAACGGAGAGGGTCCTCCTCCTCCATCTCATCATCCATTCATTGTTCCACGGGGCCGACTACATCATCCACTATTGGACCCCCTTCCTCGCGTCGTCCGCCGCTCTCACCCGACACGAGAGGCGCTGGTAATTGCGTAGGCGGGGTGGTGGTGTTCATACCTTGCTGATGTGTGGTCATTGGTGTGCTCTCGGCCGCCTCCAAACGAAGAAGATTCTTCGGCCACAGCAGCATCCAACCCTTGCATTCTCCAAGCCGCATCGGGGTCTCGTCCTCCTCTCCCCCGAGCCGTACTGGAGGAGTCAAATCCTCGTAGCCCGCTTTCACACTCGACAAGGTAACCCTGAAGGTGCCAACGGGGATGGGCTGGCCGTGGAACGTGAGTTCCAAGGGCTTCGTTATCACTGCCTTTCCCACGTCCACCTTCTGGCCGTTGATCATGTAGAGTACGGTGCACGGGGTTTCGTCGGCCTGCGAAGACATGTCTGCGGCGTAAGACATCCGAAAGGCAACAAAAATGGAAGATTATATATATGTTGGTGCGACGTGTAATTACCGTGAGGGCGTCGAGGTCAGCCAAAGACGAAGGCCCGCCTAGCACGCCAGAGACAGAGGACGGGCTGCTATGAGCGGGTGCGGGAGCAGGACCTTGTGCGGTAGCGGCAACAGGTGGTGGTGGTGCGATGTTCACCGAGTTGCTCCCGACGAAGCTGGGCATGGGAAAATCCTGTGGCGTCTTGTCTGGATTTTGCTTCGTCCAGTCGATAATAGCCGGAATCAAGTTAGTAGCGAAATCATTTCTGCAGGCAACTACAGCTGCATTGACTGCCTGCTGGACCAACTCATTTTTGTTCGCTTCTGCGGCCTCAGCTGCATTTTTCTCGACCGCAAGCTTCACCTTCTCGTCGATGTTGAACTGACTGAACTTCTTTTTCTGCTTTTCGGCCTCCGGGCCCTCGTTGTAGTAGTACTTCCACGTGGCGCCGTCTCCGACGCCGTGCACACGTCCATATTGCGGCCGCTGGTCCAAAGGGAATCCCTTCAGTTGGTTCAAAGCCCGGTTGAGAGGGGTGTCCCACTTGGGCCTCATCGACGACTGAGACGACGAGTCGCTTTCGGCCGCAAGCCTGTGTTGCTCCTTCTGCAAAAGGAACGTGAACCATTTACGAATGTTACTACAACATGTAGTCCACTTGATCAGAAGCTAAATCTAAGGTGGTAAAAGAATAATTACCAGTAATCTAATCAGTTTCCTCGTGATCGGGTCCGTGTACCAAACCTTCTTTTCCTTGTCCCACTTGTACCGGGCCCTGATGAAGTCACGCTCCTGCGGGTCGGTGAACTCCGCGTAGGGGTCTTGGATCCCCGCGGCTTCACGTTCCGTGGCCTCCTTATCCCATATGGGCCTCTTGCCAATGTAGCCACGGCTTCCGAGGCGTTGGATCCCCGTGTTCCTTTGCTGAAGGCCCTTGTATTTCTCAGACTTAATCTTGGCTGCCTCGGTAGCGGAAGTGTCCTTGAACTTTTCGAACTCCTCTGCCGTAAGTGTCGGATTGTCCGCCAGAATCTTGGACAGGGGTTCGTTAGCATCAATCGCTCGTTTCACCCTCCCTTTCCAGGCGGCCAAATCGTTACTGAACATGCCCATGGCGTGGTTATTGATATCTTTAATGGCAGCATCATCCCACGGGTTTTCTATGCGGTCATCCCGGCCGAGGAACTGGAATCTCTTGTGCAGCTTCGTTAGGAGCAAGTGCTCCAGATGTGGTTTCTTCCTTAAGTCATTGTCGTTGATGCTCGCGGTTTCCCATAGGATGCATCCGACTTGGTTGCCATAGCACTTGCGAGCTTCATCTGGCGCTATTGGCTCGAATTTGCCAGGGTGCATCTCTGTGACCAGGATTCTTCCAATGCTGAGTTTGTTAGGGCGTCGTGTCCTCTGCCTCTTTTGCTTCTTCTTTTCGTTATCGGCTTCGGCGCCGGTACCTTCGGCGCCGGTCTCGGCGCCGCCATCGGTGCCGGTGCCATCGGTGCCATCGGTGTCGATGTCGGCGGCAGTACCATCGTTCGCTATGACCAGGTCGCCCTGCAAACCTTCTGTTTGCTGTCTAGACAAAAAGTCAAGGTAATCATGTTCACGGTCATATTGTATGTCATCGGCAGCGTGGTCAGAAGCCACGGTTTCGTCGTTGTTCGACATGTTTCCTACGATTAATTTTGCTCGTTTAATTCTTAAACTATAATAAAATGAGTAATGACATAAAAAAAGGCCTATGGTTTGCCGGAATGCCGTTTCATTCCCGTCCCAGCAAATTCCAGGCACTCGATATGCCTACTTTCTAGCACAAGTCATGCCGAAATTCACGGGAAATTTTGGCAAGACCTTTGCTAAAAAGTGGACATATCGAGCGCCTGAAATTCGCCGGAACGGAAATGAATCAACATTCCGGCAAAACATACACTAGTAGAAAATAGGGCATCAGTCCCGGTTCTAGAGGGCCTTTAGTCCCGATTCTGCAACCGGGACTGAACAATCGGGACTAAAGGCCCCCACTTTTAGTCCCAGTTGGGTTACGAACCGGGACTAAAGGAGCTCCACGTGGCCGCTGTGGGGCGCCCAGGCAGGAGGACCTTTAGTCCCGGTTGGTAACACGAACTGGGAATAAAGGAGCTCCACGTGGCCGCCGTGGGCGCCCAGGCAGGAGGACTTCTAGTCCTGGTTGGTAACACCAACCGGGACTAGAAGGCAGCCACGCGTCAGCACTGCCAGGCGCTGGGTTTTTTTTAAAGGAGGGGTTTAGGGGTTTTGGAGGGTTTAGGGGTTTCATTTTGTGTTTCCCCTTTTCTTTTTGTGTTTACCATTCAATTCCTTTACATTTAGGGTTTTCATTTTTATTTTATGCTTTTCATTCAACTCGACGCTAGCTACTACATATAGCAATGAAGGAACCATTACACAACATCGTCATGATCAATATATAGAGAGAAGTGACCTCTCTTTCTCCGTGCTTGGTCGAACAACAAGTTTTCGTATATCTATTCGACGCTACTACATATAGTACACGTTCATGCATATATACAATATAACATCTCTTACGATCCCTAATATCTAATTACCAAAATCGCATTGCCAATCCTGATGGTATTCTCCGTCTGTAGGTATGACATGGTCAACAAATAATCCCGCCAATTCCTCTTGAATTGCTCGTATGCGATCAGTTGGTAGGAGTTCGTCCCGCTTCCGCCGGATCTAATTTAAAGAAGGGGGTCAATATATATATATATGAATGAAACTCAACACAATTGATGGTAATAAAATAAAAATGTGAATATTGTTTACGTACTTCAAATTGTTGTAAAGATCTGCCCCGCTCAGAGATGTTGTGGCGAATGTACTCGCAAACGTAGTATCCACATAAATTATTCCCGGGTTCCTGCCACAAGAACTTTACGAGAATATAGTTCAATCAAAATGATAATCAAGCATGATAATGGTATTGAAACTAGAATCAATGAGAGATGCGCGGAACTAGCTAGTAGTACTTACTTTGGGGTGTGAAAATCGCAGCTCATTTTTCCATTCACCCCTAACCTGGTTGGTGAACTTTTTCCAGACCCTGCCCGGCAAAGAAAATGATTACTTGATATCAAGAAATGAACGAAAGTTGCCGATATGGTGCGATAATGATTGAACTTACTTCTGGAGCATTTGACTCATGTCCGCCCACTCCTTAGCCTCTTTACGTCTCGAGTCCAAGACAATTACTAGTCCCGCGTCAAGGTGAATGGTTAGCAGAATAAAGTGGAACCTGAGCACGCATAACTCATCAATTACACTTAACCCCGAGTAAGAGAAACAGAATGTGCACAAGACAGTAACACTCACTTGAAGTTGTAAGGAAATAGTATTTCCCTTTTGTTTTGTTGTTCAAGTAACGCATTTAGCAAGTAAATCTCAGTATCATCGGGGTTTTTTTGTACCATATATTCATTTACGGTATTTGGGTTAATGAACCCAATGTCAAAGATTTTTCCTCTGCATTCGCGGATCTTCAATCTGCATAATATAGTGTGAGGATAATTATACATGCAATGAACGAGCTGAGCTAGAGACTTAATTACAGAAAAAAAATACTTACAGACAATAGCAACTGATGATAGTTTTGTCGAGGGCGACTTGATTGTATAACTGAAATAATTCTTCAAATTGAATGTACAACGCCTCGACTCCATTGAAGTAGTGCTCATCTTTAATTCCCACGCAGATACTGTCGGTCCCTTCCTTGCAGGCTTTCAAGTACTAGTTATGCAATGTTCGCATCATCGTTGATAGACGCGGGAGTTGCTCAGGTCTGACGAGAGGCTTCCCGTGCTCGTATCTAAAGGCTACCTCAGCCATTTGGAACTGTACCTCATCGCCTAAGTAATCAGCAAGAGTGTAACCAGGATGAGCGGCCGCTACCCCCGGATCATTAGCGATATCGGGAAACACCTTGAGCGGGGGGCACGATTGTTTTTCCTGTTCGCCGAGTTGGGGAATTGTTTTCCCACTTCTTGCAGCACTGCTAGTACTTCCCGACCTTTTCGCTTCATGAAATGTCTTTACAATACAGCGGTCATAGTGTGAGAGCGGCGGATGAGATGGTGGTCGCTGAAGGGCATCCAGACAGCGCTTCGCTTTTACCGGATCTATTTTCTCCTTTGGATCTGGACGTTTCGGTGCAAGCTGGCGTTTCACATTGGCAGCCACGATCTCATTGTTTTCCTCCTCCGTCATGTCGTATGGTAACTTGGGAGGAGCCTTCTTGACGCTTGGACCTGCTCTGGATTTCTTCGTTGTTGTACTGCTAGCCGCCGGAGCGGCGGTGGGTCTCTTCCGCTGTTGCTGAGGCGGCGGAGGAGGCGGAGTCCGCTGAGGCGGCGGAGACAGCTGAGGCGGCGGAGGATTCTGCTGAGGGGCCTCCTCCGGCGGAGTCCGGTGACGCGGCGGAGACAGCTGAGGCAGCGGAGGATTCTGCTGAGGGGCCTCCTCCGGCGGAGTCCGCTGACGCGGCGGAGACAGCTGAGGCGGCGGAGGATTCTGCTGAGGGGCCTCCTCCGGCGGAGTCCGCTGACGCGGCGGAGACAGCTGAGGCGGCGGAGGATTCTGCTGAGGGGCCTCCTCCGGTGGAGTCCGCTGACGCGGCGGAGACAGCTGAGGCGGCGGAGTGTGCTAACGCGGCGGAGACGACTGAGGCAGCGGAGGTAGAGCTGGACTGTGAGGAGTCTGCTGAGGGGCCTCCTCCGGCTGAGTCTGCTGACGCGACGTCCATTGTGGAAGCACGATGTATTCCTTTCTCCATAGAATGGTAGTCCTTACGGCATCTACCAGATGAGTCTCCCCTTCACCTGTAGGGTACTCAAGCTCCAGCCCCTCGAATCCGTTGGTAACATCATCCACCCCGACAATAGCAAAGCCATCTGGAATCAGATTGCAATGGAAAGTTGCATCAGGTCTAGGAGGTAAGACATAGCCGACCGCCACCTTCAAGGTTAGGTTGATGCATTTCGCCATTAGCTCACAATGTTCCCTCTCCGTGATATAATCCACGGGGTAGCGAGGAGCCGTGATATCAGGCCGAACGAGCTCCGTGGAAGCCACGCTGCTTTTCCGCTGAGATGGTGGGGTAGCTTCGTGGGCAGTATCGAATGAAGGATCTTCGTACTGCTGAGATGGTGGGTCGGTAGCTCGCTAACTGGTAAGTGCCTCTAGTTTCTTCTCCTGCAATGCTAATCTTTGTTCTACATTCTGCATCCGGTCTGCTTCCTCTTTCTTCTTTCTTCCTCGGCTTCTATAACCAGTGCTATCGGGAAACCCATGCACCCACGGAACGGAGCCTTTTGTGCCTCGTGTTCGTCCAGGGTGTTCAGGATTCCCGAGGGCGCGTGACAGCACGTCCTTCTCTCTGTCGGGATGGAACTTCCCTTCCTGCACGTCCTTGATTGCTTCCTGAATCTTTGTGACGGGTGTTTCAAGTTGTTCTTTCGTGTAAACACACTTCCCTGTTTCTGGGTCCAAAGTTCCCCCATGCCCGAAGAATCAAGTCCTTGCCCGTTCGGGCCAGTTCAATGTCGCTGATTGGATCCCTTTAGCAAGCAGGTCGTTCTCAGCTTTGTCCCACGTAGGCCGGGCAACCTTGTAGCCACCTGACCCCGTAACATGGTGATACTGCTTCTTTGAAGCATTTAGCTTATTTGTCTGTGACCTGTTCTTAGCTTTCTCCGATTTCTTGTACGCCACAAATGCGGGCCAGTGATCTTTTATCTTCGCATATTGACCGGTGAATTCTGGAGTCTCGTCTTTCTTGACAAACTGTTCATTCAATCTTTTCTTCCAGTTCTTGAATTGTTCTGCCATCTTCTTAAGAGCCCATTTTTTGACTTTTTGCTATATAACTGGGTTATTTGGATCCTCCTCTAGCGGCGTCGTGCTGTGGTTCGGCGTCGGGGGAGAGAATGGGAGAAAAAATCGCAAGTGCTGCTTATATACCCAACCCTTTAGTCCCGGTTGGTGGCTCCAACCGGGACTAAAGGCCCCCCTTTAATCCCGGTCCGAGCCACCAACCGGGACTAAAGGTGAATTTCACCAGCCCAAAGGGCGGGAAACCCAACCCTTTAGTCCCGGTTAGTGGCTCGGACCGGGACTAAAGGGGGCCTTTAGTCCCGGTTGGAGCCACCAACCGGGACTAAAGGGGGGCACAGCCGTGTGGTGAAAATTTAGTCCCACCTCGCCAAGCGAGAGGAGATCGCACCAGTTTATATACGCGGCTGCGATCTCTCTCACAAGCTCCTCTCTAAAGCAGGCAGGTAATTGCCTAACCTCTGCCATGTTGGGCCTACTAGCCCCGCGGGCCTGCATCCTGGCCCATATATAGTTGGGTTTCTAGTCGTATGCAGGCCGTGGGCCTAGTAGGTGGGCATTTTTTTTTGCATATGTTATGTCAATTTTTTTACCTTCTTCAAATCACATCCTAATTTTTATACATACTCACTTATGTGTAATACACATGATTATCAAATAATTTCAAAAAAATATATGAAATTCTAAAAAATGCAAAACTTTCATATTCTTTCTGTGTTAATGAAAGAGATCATGCCTATTTTTGGTTTTAATTCTAAAGTTTTCTTTTAAACAGATGCATACATGCCTAGTTTTCATTTAATTCTTTTTGCTATTAAAGTTTTAAACAAAAAATACTTTATGAAAATTTTAGTTGCATAAATTTTATATAATTTTAAGTTAATATTATTTTGATCATAACTAGAGTTTTATAAAAGCTTTTTGTTGATTCTTTTTGCTATTGAAGAATATTGATAATCTTCATCATTTAACAGGATGCTTGGGTCAGTCTTCACTGTGAAGGGAGGAATTTCATGAAACTTTTCATAATCTTCTGACATGTCTGTCTTGTCCTCCACTCCCATGCCGAAAGTCCCCTCGACTTGACTGACATAACAACACCTCCAGCGATTAATTTCTCTCCCACGACTAATTAATTTACTGGGAGCAACCAACCGAGCAGGTGAACTCGTCTTCCTCAGCTACTCTGCTGCTCTATAAAGATCTCCACCTGGTGCTCCAACCCACCCATTTTCTCACTGCAGTCTACACTACTTGCTCAAGGCCTGAAGCTAAGCGACGTGCAGTTGAGCATTGCGCCTCTCCCCAGTATAGCCATCAGATAGTGACAAATAGTTCTATCAAGTTATTTTTCATAGGTACCATTGCCGCAACATTTCGCATTGAAGGGCCAGCATCAGGTTTGTCAATATGTTTTATGTTATTTTTTATGTTATGGAAATTTTAATTTTTTGCATATGTTATGTCTTTTTATTTTTTATGTTATTTTTTTTGTTATGGCAATTTTAATTTTTTCATATGTTATGTTTTTTTATTTTTTATGTTATTTTTTGCATATGTTATGTCAATTTTATTTTATTTTTATGTTATTTTTTGCATATGTTATGTCAATTTTATAGAGAGGAGCGGGCTTGAGGTAAAGTCGGAGGTATGTACCTCATTTTTATATAATTTTAAGTTAATATTATTTTGATCATAACTAGAGTTTTATAAAAGCTTTTTAGTTGATTCTTTTTGCTATTGAAGAATATTATAGTTTTGTTTTAGTTGATCATAACTAGAATTTTATATAACTTTATTCTTTGACACATCAGGTGGTGGTTTGTCAATATGTTTTTGAAAAAATTGAGCAACCAACCGGTGCTCAGAAGACATTCATATTTTGTTTGGACATAATTGCATTGATTAACTCCTCTGTATAATTAAAATACTAAAAGGATAGGAATAATTGAAATTTCATAACTTAATAAATAATTATTATAAAATCATGTTTCAAATGCCAAAATGCCCTAGCTAGCTCTTACAAAGATTCCCTCCGGTTTGTCCGAAGTGGCACTTTCCAGCTATAAGTCCGGAAACTCACACTAGAGAGAAAGTGATGGCGATGAAGCCGGTCACATCCCAGAGTGGGATCTTGGGGTATAAAACTATTTCTTCGCGTGTGTCCCTTGCTTATTACGCCGTAACCATGGATAATCTTCATCATTTAACATGATGCTTGGGTCAGTCTTCACTCTGAAGGGAGAAATTTCATGAAACTTTTCATAATCTTCTAACATGTCTGTCTTGTCCTCCACTCCCATGATGTTTCTTTTCCCTGAAAGAACTATGTGGCGCTTTGGCTCATCGTATGATGTATTCACTTCCTTATGTTTTCTTTTTCTCGGTTTGGTAGACATGTCCTTCACATAGAAAACCTGCGCCACATCATTGGCTAGGACGAATGGTTCGTCTGTGTACCCAAGATTGTTGAGATCCACTGTTGTCATTTTGTACTGCGGGTCTACCTGTACCCCACCTCCTGACAGATTGACCCATTTGCACCGAAACAAAGGGACCTTAAAATCACGTCCATAGTCAAGTTCCCATATGTCCTCTATGTAACCATAATATGTGTCCTTTGCCCTATTGGTGTTTGCTGCATCAAAGCGGACACCACTGTTTTGGTTGGTGCTCTTTTTATCTTGGGCGATCGTGTAAAAAGTATTCCCATTTATCTCGTACCCTTGGAAAGTCAATACAGTTAAAGATGGTGTCCTGTCCAACAAGTACAACTCATCTCCAACAGTGGTGTTACCCATGAGATGTGTTTGCAACCAACCGCCGAAAGTCCCCATGTGTTCACGTGTAATCCAGTCGTCAGACTGCTCCGGGTGTTTGGAGCGTAGAATATTCTTGTGTTCATTGATATACGGGGCCACCATCGTAGAATTCTGTAGAACTGTGTAGTGTGCTTGCGCCCAAGAATGCCCGTCCCTACATATTATTGAGTTCGGTCCTAGCGTTCCTTTTCCACCCAGTCTCCCCTCATGCCGCGATTCAAGAACACCAACCGGCTTAAGGTCAGGAATAAAGTCAACACAAAACTCAATGACCTCCTCTGTTTGATGGCCCGTGGAGATGCTTCCTTCTGGCCTAGCACAGTTACGAACATATTTCTTTAAGACTCCCATGAACCTCTCAAAGGGGAACATATTGTGTAGAAATACAGGACCCAGAATTGCAATCTCGTCGACTAGGTGAACTAGGACGTGCGTCATAATATTGAAGAAGGATGGTGGGAACCCCAACTCGAAACTGACAAGACATTGGACCAAATCATTCTGTAACCTTGGTAGGATTTCTGGATCGATTACCTTCTGAGAAATTGCATTGACGAATGCACATAGCTTCACAATGGCTAATCGAACATTTTCTGGTAGAAGCCCCCTCAATGCAACCGGAAGCAGTTGCGTCATAATCACGTGGCAGTCATGAGACTTTAGGTTCTGGAATTTTTTCTCTGCCATATTTATTATTCCCTTTATATTCGACGAGAAGCCAGACGGGACCTTGATACTGAGCAGGCATTCAAAAAAGATTTCCTTCTCTGCTTTGGTAAGAGCGTAGCTGGCAGGACCTTCATACTGCTTTGGATGCATGCCGTCTTTTTCGTTCATACGTTGCTGGTCCTCCCGTGCCTTCGGTGTATCTTTGGTCTTCCCATACACGCCTAAGAAGCCTAGCAGGTTCACGCAAAAATTCTTCGTCACGTGCATCACGTCGATTGCAGAGCGGACCTCTAGGTCTTTCCAATAGGGTAGGTCCCAAAATATAGATTTCTTCTTCCACATGGGTGCGTGTCCGTCAGCGTCATTCGGAACAGATTGTCCGCCAGGACCCTTTCCAAAGATTACTTGTAAATCCTTGACCATATCAAGTATATCATCACCAGTACGGAGGACAGGCTTCGTCCGGTGATCTGCCTCACCTTTGAAATGCTTGCCTTTCTTTCTTAAGGCATGCTTGGTCGGAAGAAATTGACGATGTCCTAGGTACACATTCTTCTTACATTTATCCAAATATATACTTTCGGTCTCATCTAAACAGTGCGTGCATGCGTGGTATCCCTTGTTTGTCTGTCCTGAAAGGTTACTAAGAGCAGGCCAATCATTGATGGTTACAAAAAGCAATGCTCGTAGGTCAAATTCCTGCTGTTTGTGCTCATCCCACACACGTACACCTTTTATGTCCCACAGTTGTAAAAGTTCTTCAACTAATGGCCTTAGGTACACATCAATGTCGTTGCCGGGTTGCTTAGGGCCTTGGATGAGCACTTGCATCATAATGAGCTTCCGCTTCATGCACAACCAAGGAGGAAGGTTATAGATACATAGAGTCACAGGCCAGGTGCTATGATTGCTGCTCTGCTCCCCAAAAGGATTAATGCCATCTGCACTTAAACCAAACCATAAGTTCCTTGCGTCACCTGCAAAGTCCGGCCACTTTCTCTCGATTTTTCTCCACTGCGACCCATCAGCGGGTACTCTCAACTTCCCGTCTTTCTTACGGTCTTCTTTGTGCCATCGCAACAACTTGGCATGCTCTTTGTTTCTGAACAGACGTTTCAACCGTGGTATTATAGGAGCATACCACATCACCTTGGCAGGAACCCTCTTCCTGGGGCGCTCGCCCTCAACATCACCAGGGTCATCTCGTCTGATCTTATACCGCAATGCACCGCATACCGGGCATGCATTCAAATTCTCGTACTCCTCACCGCGGTAGAGGATGCAGTCATTAGGGCATGCATGTATCTTCTGCACCTCTAATCCTAGAGGGCAGAGAACCTTCTTTGCCTCGTACGTACTGTCAGGCAATTCGTTATCCTTTGGAAGCTTCTTCTTCATTATTTTCAGTAGCTTCCCAAATCCCTTGTCAGATACACCATTCTCTGCCTTCCATTGCAGCAATTCCAGTGTGGTACCGAGCTTTGTGTTGCCATCTTCGCAATTTGGGTACAACCCTTTTTTGTGATCCTCTAACATGCGATCGAACTTCAACTTCTCCCTTTCACTTTTGCATCCTCTCTGTGCATCAACAATGACCCGGCGAAGATCATCATCGGGCATATCTGGTGCCTGTTGATCTTCAGCTTCCCCCGTTGCAGTATCACCGTATTCAGGGAACATAGGATAGTTGTCATTATCCTCTTCTTCTTCGTTGTCTTCCATCATAACCCCTCTTTCTCCGTGCTTGGTCCAAACATTATAGTGTGGCATGAAACCGTTCTTAAGCAGGTGGAAGTGAAGGGTTTTCGAGTCAGAGTAATCCTTCGTATTCTCACAGACAGTACATGGACAATACATAAAACCATTCTGCTTGTTTGCCTCAGCCACATAGAGAAAATTATGCAGGCCCGTAATGTAGTCGGAGGTGCGTCGGTCACCGTACATCCATTGCTGGTTCATCTGCGTGCATTATATAAATCATACACATGTGCAAACTAAGAAGTTAATTTGAGCTCAAATTGTGCATCTAAATCAAATAAACTCACACATACACTCCTCCACTAAAACCCACAAACCACACTACTTCTAGAGCATTTGAAATGAGCTAAACTAGCAGTGAGAGATGAAAGGATGAAGTTGCTAACCTTTTTAGAACACTTGGATAGTTGGTGCACCGCCAAACCTAGACAATTCTTGGGGAAAATGGAGCTTGGAGGTCGAGCTTAGAGAGGAGAAAGCTTAAGTGTGGCTCGGGCATTTCATCAAACACCTCATGTGCATAGGAGGTGAGAACAGAGTAGCACACACCTCCCACACGCCGGCCGGCCAAAAAACAGAGGAGTGAGCGCACAGGAGCGAGCATATATATAGGCATCTTTTTAGTCAAGGTTGGTGTCTAGAACCGGGACTGAAGACTGACCTTTAGTCCCGGTTCTAGACACCAACCGGGACTAAAGGGGTTGCGCCAGGAGCGAGGCCCTTTAGTCCCAGTTGGTGGCTGGAACCGGGACTAAAGGTCCCAGCCGAACCGGGACTGGTGCCTGCCGAGGGCCGGCCGGCGTCCTGGCCGCTCGAACTGGGACTGATGCACGCATTAGTCCCGGTTCGTAAGTCGACCGGGACTGTTGCTCTGATCTGGCAAAAACCAATGCCCTGTTTTCTACTAGTGATAGGCCACTCGGATCATTTCCCTGCAAACAAGAAAAGCCAACATAGGCAACAATAGCACATCATCTCCATCATTTGGCACATCATATGGCAACAACAGCAGCCAACATCATTTGGCACTTCAATTATTCAAAATATGTTCACCATCAACAACCAACATCATGTATATCAAAGAAATTCATGCACTTTAATTATTCAAAGAAATTCACCATCAAAATATGTTTTAAATTCCTAGGTACTGTCCTAATATAAAACAGCTACTGTCCTAATAAAAAACCCTAGTTAAATTCCTATCTACTCGGGTTAACTAAACAAAACAATAGCTACTTCTCAAAAAACCCTAGCTAACAATTGATTGATGCAAACAAGGAACTTCTGTTTTTTCTTTAAATAGCAACAATTGATTGAACTAAGTTTTTTTAAATAGCAACAATTCTGTTTTTTCTTTAAATAGCAACAAATGCTTTAACTAAGTTTTTTAAATAGCAACAATTCTGTTTTTTCTTTAAATAGCAAAAATTGCTTTAACTTAAAAAAAAATAGCAACAATTCTGTTTTAACTAGGGTTCATAACCTAGCACTAACCTAGCAATAATTCTGTTTTAACTAGCTAGGGTTCATAATCTAGCACAGTTGCTTTAACTAATTTTTTTTAAATAGCAACAATTCTGTTTGAACTAAAAAAATGTAAATAGCAACAATTTTTTTTTACTAGGGTTCATAACACTAACCTAGGGTTCAAATGGCACCTAGGTTTCATAATCTAGCACTAACCCTAGGGTCTTCATGGCACTAATCTAGCACTAATTAACCTAGGGTTCATATGGAACTAATCTCGCACTAAATAACCTAGGGTTCATACATATGGCAGAGAGAGAGAGAGAGCAGAGAGAGGCAAGAGGGGAGGGGAGAGGAGGGGCTTACAGGGCGGCGAGGTCGATGGAGGAGGAGGAGGTTGGACTTGCGGCGACGTCGAGGAGGAGGAGGCAGGCGCACGGCGACGTCGAGGAGGAGGCAGGCGCGGCGAGGTCGAGGAGGAGGAGGCAGGTGCGCGGCGACGTCGAGGAGGAGGCATGGGCGGCGAGGATGGGCTCCGGCGACGGCGCGAGGAGGCAAGGGCGACGAGGGCTCCGGCGATGGCGTGGAGGAGGGCAAGGGGATGGAATGGGGGGAATGGGGGGAATTGGGGAAGAAAGGCCCGCGCGGTGCGGTTAACTCAAACATAGCAGTAGCGCGTTTATGGACCCGTGCTATAGCTAACTTAGCTGTAGCGCGGGCTACCCAAACCGCTGTAGCTAACTTATCAGTAGCGCCGGTTTGGGTAGCCCGCACTATAGCTAAGTTAGCTATAACGCGGGTCCATAAATGCGCTACTGCTATTCCTTTGATTTTTCTTTTCGTTTTCTCCTTTTGCTTTTTCTTTTCATTTTATTTTTCTTATTTCCTTTCTCCTTTTTCTTTTTCTTTTCATTTCCTTTTCTAATCCTTTCATTTTCCTTTTCATTTTCTTCTTTCCTTTCTCATTTTTCTATTTCTTTTCTTTTCCGAAAGACGACCGAGCCGGGAAGAAGGGGATCGGATACAATGTATATAACTCAGGCGACGATATATATTACATATCATTTGACCGATAACGATTAAGTGCGTACACAAAATAAATACATATATATAAATGATGGTTTCTCAGCGTCGACGTTTTCGTTTCTGAGTGAGCTTCTTTCCCTTCTTGTTCGCTGTCGAATAATTGAGCCCCTCGTTGTGACTTTTCCTTTTCCATGGAGTACGATCTTTCTTAGGTAATGTAGTATTGATTCTTCTTTTGATGTATGCTTCATCGTCATCTTCCCTCATCGGGTTGCCGTACTGGTCGTAGTCTTCCTCGTTGGCGACTCCATCCATTCCGTTGATGTTCCTTTTTCCTCTCCTCACGACAACACGGCTGGGATTGCTCGGGTCGGTTATGAAGAAGCATTGTGTCACGTGCTTAGCGTGTACCCATGGCTCGTTTTTTGCGATGGCGTTCACGGTACCGCTCTTGGCGTCGGGTATAGACATGGTAGTGAAATACCGGTTTTCTCTTTCGACGTTCTTAGCCCATCTGACACGGAACATCGTCGCATCGTGCAGTCCAGAGTAGTCAAGCTCCCAGATCTCTTCGACCCTTCCGTAGAATCTTTCAGTTGCGGCGTTGTCGCCGGTCATGCATTCCATCGTCACCCCTGAGTTCTGAAAATCACTGTTTATATCTTTGGCCTCCGTGTAGAACGTGTATCCATTGATATCGTATGCCTGATAGGTCGCGAGGTTGGCCGCGGGGCCATGTGCTAAGGCGTATATGAGCAATCCGTCCGTAGAGCCCTCTTCTGGGGGATTAGCAAGAACATGCTCTTTGAACCAAGGCAGGAAAGTGGAGTTGTGCTTTCTAATAGCTTCGGTGTTCGTCTTGCATAGCCCCCGGTCACGGTACTTCTTTGCGATGGTTTCTTTGTGCAGTGTCGCGAAAGGATCTACCACGTCTAGGTGCTGTAGCACTACTAAGTTTGCTCTGTCAAAGTCATTGCGTCGACCCGAGTGGTCCACATGCAGTTCCCTCCGGCCATTGGTGTGACCATCTCCTCCAAGCCTCCCAAGGTGCTTGTTAACGGGCAAACCAACAACAGGGTCTCCGCCATATAGATAATTCTCGCAGAAAGAGGTGCACTCTTGGGTCAGATAGCCCTGGATGATGCTTCCATCCGGACGGGACATGTTACGAACGAATCCTTTGATGACCCCATTCATCCTCTCGAACGGCATCATGTTTTAGCAGGAATGTCGGCCCGAGGTCTATGATGTCGTCCACAATGTGGACACATAGATGCACCATGACGTCAAAGAACGAGGGCGGGAAGTACATCTCAAGCTCATTTAGTATCACAACGATCTATTCCTGTAGCCTTCGGAGCTGCTTCACATTGATCGACTTTCGAGAGATAACGTCAAAAAAGTTGCAGAGACTAATAAGCGTGTCACGGACGAGCTTGTCCATTATCCCTCCAAGGGCAACAGGATGTATCTGCGTCATCATCACATGACAGTCATGAGACTTCATCCCGCTGAACCTTTTCTTCTTGGTGTCTAGAAATCTGCTTATCTTCCCACAGTAACCGGAACTAACTTTGATTCCGGTAAGGCAGTTGAAGAATTGATCGATCTCCTTCGGACTTAAGGTAAAGCAAGAAGGGGGCAATAATTCTCTTCCTTCTTGTTGACCTTTTTGCCCTGGTCCCGCGTCTCCGTCTCCGTCTCCTCCGACTTTTTACGGGGCGGCATGTGGAGATCTGCCCCGATGTTCAAATATTCCAAGCCTCTTCTTGCCTTCGGCCCATCCTTGGTCTTATCCGGCATGTTCATCAGTGTTGCAAGCAAGCTCTCAAGGACATTCTTTGTGATATGCATTTGATCAAGGCAATGCGGCGTGTCGAGTTTGGGCCAGTACTCCAAGTCCCAGAAAACAGACCTCGTTTTCCATACCTTCAGCAGCGGCTCCAACGCCTTTTTCATCTTTCCCGGCGCGGGGCACTGTTCCTATTTTTCAACAGCTCATCGATTTCGGCGCCGCTCCTCTTACGTGGAGGTCCTCGATGCTCAGCCTCACCATTGAATAGATCTCCACGGTTTCTCCACGGGTCGTCCTTCGCGAGCCATCCTCGATGCCCCATGTACACGATTTTCCCAGACCCGCCATCTTTCATTAGCTGCTGAGACGTTGTATCATCCATGCACCGCGTGCATCCGCAATATCCGTGGCAAACCTGGCCTGCGACATATCCATAACCGAGATAGTCGTGCACCGTCGTCATCAGCGCGGCTCTCATATAGAAATACTCGCCTTTGCTGGCGTCCCATGTCTTGGCCGGTGTTTTCCATAACGTGTCTAACTCCTCTTGAAGTAGCCCCAGATACAGATTAATATTATTTCCCGGTTGTTTCGGCCCTTGAATCAGCATGCTCATGTGTATGTACTTTGTCTTCATGCACTTCCAGGGGGAAGGTTGTACATCCATACAAACACGGGCCATGTGCTATGGTTGGTGTTCTGGTTGCCAAACGGATTCATGCCATCGGTACTCGCACCAAGCACGATGTTCCTTGGATCACCTGCGAAAAATCGATATTCGGCGTTGAACGCTCTCCACTGGCTTGCATCCGCGAGGTGTCTCAGCTTCGGATCATCTCCATCGTCGGGCTTCACCCTCTCCGCGTGCCAGCGCATGAGTTTTGCTTCCTTAGGATCTACGAAATAACACTGCAGACGGGGAGTGATCGGTAGGTACCATACAACTTTCTGGGGAGATTTCTTTCCAGCCTTCTTGTATCGAGAAGCATTGCACACCGGTGATACGTCTCCATCGTATCTACTTTTCCAAACACTTTTGCTCTTGTTTTGGCCCCTAATTTGCATGATTTGAATGGAACTAACCCGGACTGACGCTGTTTTCAGCAGAATTTCCATGGTGTTGTCTTTGTGCAGAAAATCAAAGTTCTTGGAATTGGATGAAACTTTTTGGAGATTTTTTATGGAATATATAAAAAATATTGGCATCAAGAACTACTGGAGGGGGGCCACCTAGTGCCCACGAGGCACCAGGGCGCGCCAACCCCCCCAGGCGCGCCCTGGTACCTCGTGGGGCCCACGTGGCTCCGTCTGACCTAATTCCAACGCTATAAATTCATTTTTCCAGAGAAAAAAATAGGAGAGGAAGTTTTATTGCGTTTCACGATACGGAGCCGCCGCCACCTCCTGTTCTTCATCGGGAGGCCAGATCTGGAGTCCGTTCAGGGCTCCGGAGAGGGGGATCTTCCGGCATCGTCATCATCAACCATCCTTCATCGCCAATTTCATGATGCTCACCGCCGGGAGTGAGTAATTCCTTCGTAGGCTTGCTGGACGGTGATGAGTTGGATGAGATTTATCATGTAATCGAGTTAGTTTTGTTAGGGCTTGATCCCTAGTATCCACTATGTTTTGAGATTGATGTTGCTATGACTTTGCTATGCTTAATGCTTGTCACTAGGGCCCGAGTGCCATGATTCCAGATCTGAACCGTTTATGTTTTCATGAATATATTTGTGTTCTTGATCCGATCTTGCAAGTTATACGCACCTGCTATGTGTTATGATCCGCATACCCCAAGGTGACAATAATTGGTATTCTTTCCGGTGATTGCCATAGTTTGAGGAGTTCATGTATTCACTAAGTGTTAATGCTTTGTTCCGGTTCTCTATTAAAAGGATGCCTTAATATCCCTTAGTTTCCTTAAGGACCCCGCTGCCACGGGAGGGTAGGACAAAAGATGTCATGCAAGTTCTTATCGCAAGCACGTATGACTATATACGGAATACATGCCTACATTACATTGATGAATTGGAGCTAGTTCTGTGTCGCCCTAGGTTATGACTGTTACATGATGAATGTTATCCAACGAATATCACCGATCCAATGCCTACGAGATTTTCACATATTGCTCTTGCTAAGTTACTACTGTTGCTACTGCTGTTACAATTGCTACTACTACTGCTACTACCGTTACTGTTACTGTTACTATCATTGCTACTGCTATCAAACTATTATATTACTGTGCTACTGATCACTCTCCTGCAGATATTTAGTTTCCAGGTGTGGTTGAATTGACAACTCAACTGCTAATACTTGCAAATATTCTTTGGCTCCCCTTGTGTCGAATCAATAAATTCGGGTTGAATACTCTACCCTCAAAAACTGTTGCGATCCCCTATACTTGTGGGTTATCAAGACATTTTTCTGGTGCCGTTGCCAGGGAGCATAGCTATATAATATAAGTCACTTGGGATTTATATCTGTTGATCACTATGAAGAATCTGAATGACACTAGAACCAAGATCGTTCCCTCTACGACGAGGGGAGGTAAGGAACTGCCATCTAGCTCTGCACTTGATTCACCTTCTGTTTTGAGTAAACTTGCAACACCACAACATGCTATTAATTCTGATATGTCGCAAGTTATTGATGATACTACCTCTACTATGAATGATACTCATGATGATGCTAGTACTATGCCTGATAATGCTGTGCCACTTGGTGAATTTCTTACTGAACAAATTGCGAAAGTTAAAGAATTATGATTCACCTATTATGCTTAGCTCTCCTACTAGAGTTGAAACACCTGAGGAACAATGTTTTGATAGGGAGACCGCTAGAGCCATCCTTGCTTGTAATGATAGAGATGAAGTTATAAAATTGCTTGCTGATATGAAATAAAAATCTATGAGGGAGAAAATGAAATATGATCCTAAGTTTGCTACCTCTCCCATATTTGTTACTGATAAGGATTACGAATTCTCTGTTGATCCTGAGCTGATTAAGTTGGTAGAATTTGACCCTTTCCATGGCTATGAAACTGAAACCGTTGTGGCACATCTTACTAAATTAAATGATATAGCCACCCTATTTGCTCATGAGGAAAAAATTCGCTATTACTATATTCTTAAGTTATTTCCTTTCTCATTAAAGGGTGATGCTAAAGAATGGTATAATACTCTTGCTCACGGATGTGTGCGTAGCCCCTAGGATATGATTTATTACTTCTATGAAAAATATTTTCCTGCTCATAAGAAACAAGCTGCCTTATAGGAAATATTTAACTTTGTGCAAATTGAAGAAGAGAGTCTCCCACAAGCTTGGGGGAGGCTTATCCAACTACTTAATGCTTTGCCCGATCATCCTCTCAAGAAAAATGAAATACTTGATATCTTCTATAATGGACTAACCGATGCTTCTAGGGATTATCTAGATAGTTGTGCGAGTTGCGTTTTCAGGGAACGGACTATTGAGCAAGCTAAGGAATTATTGAATAATATATTGAAGAATGATAATGATTGGACACTTCCTGAACCACCGCCTAAACCCACTCCGAAAAAGAGGGGTATTTTATATCTCAGTCCTGAAGATATGCAAGAAGCGAAGAAATGCCAGAAAGAAAAAAGTATTAAAGCTGAAGATGTTAAGAATTTACTGCCTATTGAAGAAATACATGGTCTTCACAAACTGTCATAGGTAGTAGAGGTAAATTCTCTTATAAAGTTTAATGAAAGTGATATTCCCTACAACAAACCTCCAAGTCAATGCTTGTATGAATTTAACAATTATATGATGAAGCAAGATCATTTCAATGCAAATGTTATGAAACAATTGAAACGAAATACCTATATGATAGATCGCTTGAGTGACTTGTTATTTAGAATTGCTAATGATGTTAAAGGTGTTAGTAAACATGCATCTATGGTTCAAACTCAATTAGAACAAGTTGCCAAATCTCAGAGTGAATTGCTTCATGAAATGAATAACAATATGAATGATCATGCTGTTAGAGTAATGACTAGAGGGGGTAGAATGACTCAGGAGCCACTTTATCCTGAGGGTCACCCTAAAAGAATTGAACAAGATTCTCAAAGAATTAATGATGATGCACTTAGTCCATCTAAAAGGAAAAAGAAAAAGAAAAATGATAGGACTTTGCATACTTCTAGTGAACCTGAGGTAGAAAGACCTTTAGAGGATAGTAATGATGTTTCTATTTTCGATGCTGAAACACAATCTGGTAATGAACATTCACCTGATGATAATAATAATGATGATGCTCATGTGGATACCCAACAAGATAACGATAAGGAACCAGATAATGATGTTGAAATTGAACCTGCTGTTGATCTTGATAACCCACCTCCTGAAAATAAACGTTATGATCAAAAAGACTTCGTTGATAGAAAACATGGTAAAGAAAGAGAACCATGGGTTCAAAAACCCATGCCCTTTCCTCCTAAACCATCTAAGAAAAAGGATGAGGAAGAATTTGAACGCTTTGCTGAAATGCTTAGGCCAGTCTTTTTGCGCACTCGTTTGACTGATATTATAAAGATGCCTCCCTATGCTAAATACATGAAGGGCATTGTAACAAATAAAAGAAAGATACCTGAAGCTGAAATTTCTACCATGGTTGCAAATTATTCTTTTAAGGATGGAGTGCCTAAGAAACTAGGAGACCCAGGAATACCAACTATACCATGCTCTATTAAAAGAAATTATGTCAAAAATGCTTTGTGTGATTTAGGAGCCGGTGTTAGTGTTATGCCTTTCTCTTTATATAAAAGACTTGATTTGAATAAACTCACTCCCACTGAAATATCATTGCAAATGGCTGATAAATCAACTGCCATACCTATCGGTGTTTGTGAGGATGTGCCCGTTGTAGTTGCAAATGTTACTATCCTGACAGACTTTGTTATACTTGATATGCCTGAGGATGACAATATGTCGATTATCCTTGGTAGACCCTTTTTGAATACTGCAGGGGCTGTTATTGATTGCAACAAAAGCAAGGTCACTTTTCATATCAATGGTAATGAACATACGGTGCACTTTCTGAAGAAACAATTTCAAGTGAACGGTATTCATATTATTGATAGGACTCCGACAATTACCATCGGAATTTTCCAAATCCCTCTTCCTGCTGTTAAAAAGAAATATGAAACTTTTATTGTTGGGGAGATGCATATCCCCATTGAGGTAACTTAGTGCTATACGAAAATTCTTCGGTTTCATGTCACTCGGAAGTGGTTTGTTAATAAGACTTGATCAACCTTATTAATGGATTCTTTTTGAGGGGCATGGGATTGATGAATTCAGTAGGCACAACCTTCTGTACCCACCTTTTATTTTCTGCTATTGTTAGTTAAATAAAATAAAATGCCTTATTTCTCCTGTTTTCTGATTTATCCGTGTAATAAAAAAAGGGGGGGTGCCCAGAAATAAAAGTGCTCATAATGTAATAAAATTTTTACATGATTTTTTATTTAATATTTAAGAATTTTTGGCACAAAAATTATAACAGGAGGGTGCCCCTGGTGCCCACGAGGCACCAGGCCGCGCCACCCCCCTAGCGCGCCCAGGTACCTCGTGGGCCCCACAGGGACCCCCTCACTTATCCCTTTAGCTCACTTCGTCTCTTACCTCTAGCAAAAATTCCTGGTAGCTCTCTCTCTCTCTCATGTTCTTGCTCACGAAATTGTTTTGGGGGATTGCTCCTTGGTATGTGACTCTCCCATTGCTCCAATTAGTTTTTGGTTTAGTGGATTATATTTTGCATAATTAGCTACTGTTGGTGCTACAGAAAATGAGCTTGCATGTTGAATTCTTTGAGTTCGAAGTAGTTTGAATGCTTGATATAGCCTCTAGGCATTCATATGAGTAGTTGCTATCAATCTTGTGAAGTTTTATTGATATCATTTTGTGACCCAAAAATTTTTAGAAATTATTCTAAGGAAAATGAATATCTTCCGGAGAAGTTCTTCGAGGAGGAGGTCCTCGGAAGCTTCATCAAGTGAAAGCTCGGCACGCCAATCATATGAGGAACCAAGGGCAAGTTCAGTGCGAGGTGCCGAAGCAAAATCATGTCGGTGGCCGTGCAACAAGTTCATGCTAGGTGCTGGCATCAAGGAGGAGTTTGACCAATATATTCACAATGCCGAGCTCTCCGCTTTCATCGCAGATAAGCCACCACAGCACTACAACCTCACTCATTCCTTCACTCAGTACTTTGACTTTCATCAACACACTTCTAGAGTTTTATTTCACCTCTATGACAAATCTTATAATATGCCTCTAGAAGAATTCTGTGATGCATGCAAAATTCCGTATTGGGGTTCATTAGATGAACCACCAAGATCTGATTATGAGTTGTTTCTTAATAGCCTTTGTAACGGTCAGGATAGGGGAATCACGCAGGCTAGAATTAATAGCATTCATTTTCCCGCTATTCGGTACTTTGCGCTTTTTAATGGTAAATGTGTTGCTGGTAAGCAAGACTGTAGTGCACTTTGCGCCCCTGATCTGAGTCTTATTCATGCAGCCTTGACCGGTGGCAAGCTTTATAATCTTGGGGCCATTGTAGCATGTAGGTTGCAGCGTGGTGATTTATATGGAGGATTTTATGCCTCCCGCTTAGCTGCAAAGTTAGGGGTCTCGCCCAAATTCAATGATCCCCTCTTGCCTTATAAATATTTAAATTTCGAAGCAATGCAAGAACATAGGTTTTTAAAATGCAACGCGCAGGGTTATGCATATAACCTAGTCTTTAATAAATATCACTCTGTGTATGTTGCTTTGCCTGCGCCTGCTCTCTTTGATTTTCATAACAAACATAGATACTTTCTTCATGAGAGTGAGGTGCACGAGTACAAGGCGGCTGTCGAAGCTGCTCGTCAGGCTGAGGAGGCAGCCCAGAACGCCTCTACGAGCTATCATTTCGATTATTATCCAGGGAAGCCGTGGCCGTAGACCGAGCTAGGCAAAAGCCTAAGCTTGGGGGAGTACATATTTCTCACCGACATTACATTCATGTCCACACATTTCATTCCAATTGTCGGTGTTCATACTTTTTCATTGTATAATCCATGCTAGTTTTATTTTCCTGTTTTCTGTTTGTCTGTTTGAAAAACTTTGAGAAAATCCAAAATCATTTCTCGTTTCTTTTCGGTTTTTCTTTCTAGCTTAATTAGTTGTAGAATTAAAAGAAAACCCAAAAAGATTTCCCGTTTCTTCTTTTACTTGTGGGGAGTTCTCCCGTGTAAATAGTTTTCTTCTCTCGTTTTTCGTTTTCTTCTTTAATTTGCTTTCTTCAGAAAACTAAAAACTCCAAAAATATTTTGGTGTGTTTTTCTGAAATTCTTTTCTTTTGTTGAGTCATTGAAAGGAGAAGACCACGATGAAAATGTTGAGTGGCTTTCATATGCATTATTGTTGATTTAACAAAGAGCTCATTTTACCTTGTCTTCTCCTTTGAATAAAATGCTTGCAGATTCCAGCTTAGTTCTCGGCACACTTGCACTATTATCATTCGGTCGTGCAAGTGAAAGGCAATAATGACGATGATTTGATGAAGTGACTGTGGCAAGGAAAAGCGGGTATGAACTCAACTTGTTCTTTGTTTTTGTAAATATGTTTAACTCAGTATCCATGATTCAGCATATTATGATTAAACATATTTGTGATGACAATTAGAGATTATAGTTGCTCATGCCATGCTTAAATAGCTAGGAGTGGATAATGATTTATCTTGAGTGTCAACATGCATTAAAATGATTGTGATGCAGTATGATGATATGATATCCTCCTCTGAATGTTTCAAGTGGCTTGACTTGGCACATGTTCACGCATGTAGTTGATTCAAAACCAACATAGCCTTCACGTTATTTATGTTCATGGTGTTTATATCCTACTCATGCTAGTATTCAATGTTGATTATTCATAATGCATGATTATGACCGTTTTCGCTCTCTAGCTGGTCGCTTCTCAACCTATTTGCTAGCCTTCGCCTGTACTAAGCGGGAATGCTGCTTGTGCATCAAAACCCTTAAACCAAAGTTATTCCAGATGAGTCCACTATATCTACCTATATGCGGTATTATTTTGCCGTCCTAAGTAAATTTGCATGTGCCACCTCTAACTATTCAAATGAACATCTGTTTTGTGTGCCCGTACCGCTCATGGAGCGACAGGGGGCGGTCAGTATCTTCCATGCAAAGCAGGTTATTCTCATGATGAGTGTTTACTCACTTGTCCTTGCACGAAAGGGGCTGGTAATCGGGATGCCCAGTCCCATCATTAAAAATGCAAAATAATAAAACAAACTCCCCCGGAAAGTTGTTGGTATGGAGGGCACCCGAGGATTCGGCTAGTCATGGCTTGTGATTGTTGGTGGAGGGGGAGTAAACTTTACTTTACCGCTTGGGAACCGCCGCTAATGTGTTTAGCATGGAAGATATTGAAAACTCTCGGTCGTGACGTTGACAGGAAAGGCATACCTCCCAAAATTTATTTATCTCTGATTTGAGCTTCGAGCTCTGGCACCTCTGCAAATCCATGCTTCCCTCTGCGAAGGGCCTATCTATTTACTTTTATGTTATTTTACTTTTATTGTTGAGTCATCACCTTCTCAAATAAGCACCAGACCTGAGAGCACTATTGTCATTCTCATGCATTGTGAATAGTTAATGTCGTGTGCATCATGACTGGATCTCTTCTACCATGAATTACAATGTTTAGTCATTTCTTGAACTTTGGAGGTGCTCTGCATTTATGTTTTGCGGTCTCAGAAAGGGCTAGCGAGATACCATGTTATCATATTATATCATGATTGTTTTGACAAAGTGCTGGCATTGGGGATATCTTATTATTGCTCGCTAGTTGATTATGCCATTGATATGAGTGAATATAATTTCTAAGAGTTATCATTTGCATGGTTAGTTACGATCTTTGCTGAAAACTTGGACACTACTTAAGCATATATATAGATACAAGAACAAAAGAGTTTGTAAAAGTTTTTCTTTATCACTTTCAGTTTGTCAACTGAATTGCTTGAGGACAAGCAATGAGTTAAGCTTGGGGGAGTTGATACGTCTCCGTCGTATCTACTTTTCCAAACACTTTTGCTCTTGTTTTAGCCCCTAATTTGCATGATTTGAATGGAACTAACCCGGACTGACGCTGTTTTCAGCAGAATTTCCATGGTGTTGTCTTTGTGTAGAAAATCAAAGTTCTTGGAATTGGATGAAACTTTTTGGAGATTTTTTTATGGAATATATAAAAAATATTGGCATCAAGAACTACTGGAGGGGGGCCACCTAGTGCCCACGAGGCACCAGGGTGCGCCACCCCCCCAGGCGCGCCCTGTTACCTCGTGGGCCCCACGTGGCTCCGTCTGACCTAATTCCAACGCTATAAATTCATTTTTCCAGAGAAAAAAATAGGAGAGGAAGTTTTATTACGTTTCACGATACGGAGCCGTCGCCACCTCCTGTTCTTCATCGGGAGGCCAGATCTGGAGTCCGTTCAGGGCTCCGGAGAGGGGGATCTTCCGGCATCGTCAACATCAACCATCCTTCATCGCCAATTTCATGATGCTCACCGCCGGGAGTGAGTAATTCCTTCATAGGCTTGCTGGACGGTGATGAGTTGGATGAGATTTATCATGTAATCGAGTTAGTTTTGTTAGGGCTTGATCCCTAGTATCCACTATGTTCTGAGATTGATGTTGCTATGACTTTGCTATGCTTAATGCTTGTCACTAGGGCCCGAGTGCCATGATTCCAGATCTGAACCGTTTATGTTTTCATGAATATATTTGTGTTCTTGATCCGATCTTGCAAGTTATACGCACCTGCTATGTGTTATGATCCGCATACCCCAAGGTGACAATAATTGGGATTCTTTCCGGTGATTGCCATAGGTTGAGGAGTTCATGTATTCACTAAGTGTTAATGCTTTGTTCCGGTTCTCTATTAAATGGAGGCCTTAATATCCCTTAGTTTCCTTAAGGACCCCGCTGCCACGGGAGGGTAGGACAAAAGATGTCATGCAAGTTCTTATCGCAAGCACGTATGACTATATACGGAATACATGCCTACATTACATTCATGAATTGGAGCTAGTTCTGTATTGCCCTAGGTTATGACTGTTACATGATGAATGTTATCCAACGAATATCACTGATCCAATGCCTACGAGCTTTTCACATATTGCTCTTGCTAAGTTACTATTGTTGCTACTGCAGTTACAATTGCTACTACTATTGCTGCTACCGTTACTGTTACTGTTACTATCATTGCTACTGCTATCAAACTATCATATTGTTGTGCTACTGATCACTCTGCTGCAGATATTTAGTTTCCAGGTGTGGTTGAATTGACAACTCAACTGCTAATACTTGTAAATATTCTTTGGCTCCCCTTGTGTCGAATCAATAAATTTGGGTTGAATACTCTACCTTCGAAAACTGTTGCTATCCCCTATACTTGTGGGTTATCATCCGGACAGTTGTTTTTTTCCGCGTGCTCCTTCTGATAAATGACGCAATCATTGATGCATGCATGGTATCTAATGTGCGGCAGATCAAGAGGGCACACGATCTTCTTGGCCTCATCGACACTAGTAGGACACAGGTTCCCCGCGGGAAGAACCTTCTTTAGATACTTGAGAAGCTCATCGAGGCTTCTGTCGGTCCATTTGTTTTTAGCCTTTGTCTTTAGAAGTTTGAGCGTGAAACTCAAGCGGGTCACCTCGGGATCGCAACCATCATACAATGGAGTATGAGAGTCTACCTCCAGTTGCTCCAGCTTGGCCTCCTCTCTACAAGCAGCTCTGTCATTAGTCGTCTTCTTGCGAAGCAGGTCTCGAACATGAGGGTCCCGCACGACTGAACTTAGTAGCGACGAATGCTCCGGCGTGTCCGCGTCTTCTCTGTCATGTCCGACCACTTCTCCGCCCCCATGTCCGGCCTCTTCTCCGCCCCCATGTCCGGCCTCTTCTCCGCCCCCATGTCCGGCCTCTTCTCCGCCGCCATGTCCGGCCTCTTCTCCGCCACCATTATCGGTCATCTCTTCGTCTGGTCCAATGTCGTCATTGGCTGCCCCATCGACGTCATCATCTTCACTTATCCACCGAGTATAGCCATCCATGAAACCAGTCATGAGCAGGTGCGCTTTCAAACGGCCTTCCTTAAAGGGGTCGAGCAAGACTCCTCCTTTGCATCTTCGACACGGACAGAAAATCTCCTTCCGGTTATTTTCATACATGTCATGCACCGCGGATCGCAACCATCTTTCCACCATCGTTCCACTGACCTTCATGATCGCCTACGTGGTATAATTAATAAGCAAAAGGATTATAAATGCATCCATGCATGCATGCATGCATCAAAGTCATACAAAAATTCGGCATGACCTTCCCTAAAAAAAGGACATATAGAGTTTGCCCGAAATTCGCCGAAACGGAAATAAATCGACATTTTGGCAAAACATAAGCAACTCTCATGTCACACACAATTCGGCAAATAAACATATAGGCGGCAACTCATGCCACACGCACAATTTCCATCATATCGCCCGATTCGGTCATATCGCACACATATTTTCCATTAATTCTTCCAAAGCACAATTTTTTACTCACCTAGCTATCTCGAGAGAGAAGCACGGTGACTAGATGGCTTTACTTTATTAAAGAATAGATCTATTTGGGGAGTTGATAGGTTCCACTTACTAAATGGATAGATCTATAGCTAGTAGGGGAAGGAGATGGCTAGCTCTAACTAGTGGAGGGAGGAGAGAAGAGTGAGGAAGCTAAGAGAGAAAAGGGGTGCATTAATGGAGATGGTGGAGGGGGCATTAAAGTAGAGAGAAGAGAGGTAGGAGAAGGAAGAGAGAAGAAAGCTAGCTAATGGGGAAAGCAAGTGAGGGAGAAGAAGTGAGGGAGAGAGGAGGGGGAGGGGGGAAAGGGGGTTGCAAAAGGTGCCAGTTGCGGCTTAGCAGTAGCGCGGGTTGGCGAACGGCGCTACTGCTAAGAGCAATAGCAGCAGCGCTGGTCCGCAAACCGCGCTACTGCTAAGCGGGGACCACCACGTGGGCCTGTGCAGCTGTAGTTGCAGCGGTGGGTACCTGACCCGCGCTACTGCTAATAGCAATAGCAGTAGCGCCTTTTCCCCATCCCGCGCTGCTACTATTCGTGGCCTGGTGGGTACGGTGGGACCCATTTACCAGCAGCGATGTCACGTACACCCGCGCTACTGCTAAGTTGATACCAGTAGCGCCTGTCCTTATAACGCGCTACTGCTAATTACCAGTAGCGCCGGTGTTTGCCCCTCGCTACTGTTAAGCCTCCACCTATAAGGTATTTCCTAGTAGTAAGGTTGGGAAAAGTGGAGGCACATGCAGTGCGTCACTTGTCAGCGCCTAAGAAGGTAGGGTGGCCTTTGCAAGGAGTACCCGTTAGCTACTAATGTCACTGAAGCTGGGAATAGTGGTGTTTCGCATAGGACACTGAGATTTTGGCCGGCCCATTTAGCAGCTCCTGCTACTCCGGTTTTAGGAACATTCTATAACATTTTGTGTTGGTTTCTCCTTTTTAGTTGCTTTTCTGTGGTTTTCTCGGGTTCTTTTTTTCTGTTATTTGATGTTTTTTAAAAAGCTTCAAAAACTGTACGCAGTTTTAGAAAGTGTTTAAAAATTTCAAAAAACGTTGAAACCAAACACAGAATCAAACTAAAAAAATCTCGCTCATGCTTTCTATGATCTTCCGCTTGTCCGCATCTTCCAATTGTGTCAGGGATGAGGCTCAAAAGGTTAGCCTATTCCAAAAAAACATCAATACCGAGCTGAAATGCACCCACGTGAACAATAAAAAATATATGAATTCTTTGGCAACAAACATTGTTAAATTTTGTAAATGCGCGATTTTTTGTGAACGAAAACCATTCCTAATGTTTCTGCCGAAAGAAAAATAAAATCAATGCTTCAAAAGGGCTATTTTCGAAAACATTGTGGGGCACTGATTTTTTTTTATCCGAACCATTAGGAATGTTTTACCTTCATGAAAAATTTCCATGTATGTAGAACATACAACAATGTTTGCTGTAAAAAAAAAGGGTTGATTTATTGTAGTTTAGTTTTTCCCGATTTTACTCTTACATGGTGGGTGCATTTGAGCTCAGGAGCAGAAAAGTACTTTCGGGGCACTAAGCTCAATTAAGATACAGTGAACTGTTAGTAATATCAACCGCATTTGCATTCCTGGCATCACAATTCACATGCCCTCCATGAATGCCCAGCTCCGGTGAAGGAGGGGCGATGACGGTGGCACGCAACTTGCTTCAGTGCTTGTAGTCGTCGCTAGGTGGTCTCGGGCCTGGATTTTTTGTTGTTGTTATTTTTGGTGTTTAATGTACCATAAGACAGATGATGTGTAGATCGAGCAATTTTTCCGGGAAAAAAAAATGAGGATTGCTGATCCTATAAATGATGACTATGGAAACCACAGCAATGGATCCTATCTTAGCTTAGAAAAATCGATGCCACATGGAGATGGAGTAGTTGACCTGATAAATATATACCACAACCCAATCAACCAAATTGTTGGATGTGAGCATAGAGGGGCAGCGAAAGCGACCAACTGATGTAGATGTATAAAACGTTTAACACATGAAAGGGACCAACAATGAAATAAAGTTTGTGCCAATGTTGGGACCACTTTTAAGTTAAAAAAGGTTCATTAATGCTGCAATTCAATACGCTATTTTATAATTTCACATACGACCGACAGAAGCAAGATAAGTTATTGTTTTTCAAAACAATATAGGCTAAATAAATTATGCACGGCATGTCCAAACAAAAATAATAACCATAAAAGAAGTGCTCAGCTTGTTCTGGTGATTCCACGACCATGGCATGCAGCATCAACCAATCACACATAGCAAACTGTAATGAAGTCAGCTATAACCCTTAAAAAAAGTCAGCCATATGACTATACACGCGACCTCAGTCTGATGATGTCTGCAGTCAAAAACAGTGCCAGAAACGGGATACAACAGAGCAAACACAGACGCTGAATGAATCTCTAAAGATATTAAGCTCCCTAGAAAGGGAGCTCATTGGTGCATCGTACTCCCTCCGGTCTTTTTTAGTATGCATATAAGTTTCGTTCGAAGTCAAAGTATCTCTACTTTAATCAAACTTATAGAAAAAAGTATCTACATTCATAATGCCAAATCAATATTGTTAGATTCATTATGAAACGTAGTGGTATTACAGATGTTGATATTTGCTAATATAAATTTGGTCAAACTGTGCCAAGTTTGACACAAATCAAATACGCAGAGTAAAAAGGACCGGAGGGAGTACAAGATTAGATGTGTGGGTCCCGATTGTAAGAGGGCGTTCATTATTTCAGTAGCTTGGATCCAGCTGTTGGATGTGTGGCGTGCATGTAGATTTCTCTCGGTCATGTGTCACATATACAACCACACCAGTGGCTCACACAGTCACACTCGCACATCGGTTGACAATGATTACCATACATGTAGAAATACAACAACCACAATCTATCACCACTCATGCACTCAAATGTAATTTCCATGTCCAATCAAATGACGAGGATATAAAACATTGATAATAATATGTCATACAACAAAGATCAATGATAATGAAATGACTGTGATGAGCGTAACTCAGATGGTTAGGTTCCTTGCTGTGGAACCAACCCCCTATGCCATTGGTGGTCGCATTTTTCTGGATTTATTTCAGGCCTTCGAGCGATGTGCGTTCAGTGGGAGGAGATATTCTCGTCGATTACGAAGGCGTCTGTGATGATTTCGTCAATCTTAAGATGATGTGTCGGCTCAGTCTCTCGGAGGTGCTCATAGGGGTAGAGTGTGCGTGCGTGTGTTCATAGGGATGAGTGTATGTGCATATGTACGAGTGTCTGCGTCTGTGTTGTGTTAAACAAATGATAATGGAATGGCTAAAAAAACTACACAATAGACGCGGCAGCAAAAATCGGCACGGGGAAGCGGACATCAGCTTCTACTATATGTTATGTACTCTTGAATCCTAAGATTAGAAAACTAAATGAATTATAAGAAATAAGTGTTTGACATACAATAACTGAAATAGAGAAATTTTACAGAGAGATTTGAGTGGATGTGAATGCAAAACTATCCTTAGAAATTCCAATGTTACACAGGAGAATTTCTAAGGATTTATGTAATTCCTATAAAAATCTAAAAAACAACATAGTTTGCGTCACAGAATCTCTTATTGGGAAAGCTAATTGTTGATAAAAAGGAAGCAAATGATTTCTTTGGGGAATGTGCATGCTTCATTGTTTGCCACTAATGCTTCTGTTGTACAGACATATTGTTCTGCTCGGTTTAGCCATGCTTCTTCATTTCCAACACAATGGCAACAATGTTGAGTGTGATGCAGACAGTAGGCACTATTGTATGTTGATGGTTGCCTTGTTGACGACGAAGAACATAGAACATGCGGCGCGTGGAGCTCACCTATGATCGGCTAGTTCAACGCACATTGATGCTGACGATGAAGAAGTGAAATTATTGTTGTTTTGCAAAACAAAAGTAGGTGTATATGTAACTTTTCGAACAAAAGTAGCTGTATATTGTTCTTAACGAATAAATCTGTGCCCGTGTATATCCTGTTTTGCTTCTGCACAATTTATCTTGTGAAAAGTAAATGTTTCCATCAAACGCGAATATTGTTTCTGCTACACCAAAAGAATTTTCTAAAGCAGCGAAATGCTACCATAGCACAGAAATAATGCTTCCGCCGATACAAAAAATATTTCTACCAATACGACCAAAAAATACGTTCCCATCGCACCATAAAAGTATGCTTCTATCAAAGAGGAATAATGCTTCCATGTGACCTAAGCTTGTTGCACTACACAAATATGCATCTCAAATCTCTACTCCTAAAGGGGCAGTCTGCGATCGTGATGGTAGGTTCGTACGGTACGTGGGTTTTTTTTCGTCCGGTTTTATTTTGTCCCACCTCCCACTGGTTTTCTTATCCATCGATTTATTTTTCTCTTTGCTCTTTTTTTTCAAATCAACACTTTCCTAACGTACAAAAGATCACAGATCTAACTTTCCAAACTTATCCAAATCAACTGATCTCTCTAATTAATGCAATTTATTTTGGTAAACAAATTATAGTTTTTCAGGAAACAAATAACGGAATTTAAGAAAATTAACCTTTCCAAACAAATTATAGATTATCTCATATCCCACCACCACCCCTTCATGTTGGTTTTTTCACCCTCTCAAAAAAACTTTCCTAACCTTTCTAAACTTTCCTAACCAGCCATGTTACAAACAGAAACGTTACCAAACAATGAAATCCAGTTTCGTAGCAATTGATTTCAAATCCTAACTTTCCTATTAATTCTTCACTCAGGTGTTGTCTTAGGTCGTGATGGTAGGTTCGTCCGGTACGTGGGTTTTTTTTCGTCCGGTTTTATTTTCTCCGGTTTTATTTCGTCCGACCTCCCACCATCCCCTCCCACTGGTTTTCTTATCCATCGATTTATTTTTCTCTCCGCTGTTTTCTTTCAAATCAACACTTTCCTAATGTACAAAAGATCACAAATCTAAGTTTCCTATCTTATCCAAATCAACTGAGCTCTCTAATTAATGCAATTTATTTTAGTAATCAAATTATAGTTTTTTAGGAAACAAATAATGGAATTTAAGAAAATTAACCTTTCTAAACAAATTGTAGATTGTCTCATATCCCACCACCACCCCTTCATGTTGGTTTTTTCACCCTCTCAAGAAAACTTTCCTAACCTTTCTAAACTTTCCTAACCAGTCATGTTACAAACGGGAACGTTACCAAACAATGAAATCCAGTTTTGTGTCAATTGATTTCAAATCCTAACTTTCCTATTAATTCTTCACTCAGGTGTTGTCTCATCAGAGATTGAATACCATATAGTAAAAAATAAATCACAATCCATCAAGCATTGATGAGATACTTCCTTTCTTATTACCATTCACTGCCATATACAATCATCAATCATACAACTGACAACAACAGACATCATATTTTTTTGTTTCATGGTAATGCACGACATTCTTGTAAAACGCTTTCTTGTACGTCATTTTTTTTCCTTTTTATAGATATTTTGCATATGAAGGATACATTTTGGTTTTGTTCGCTGTTCGCCTCCCCTTTATCTATCTATCGACCGAGCCTCTCTCCCGCTAAAGATGTCATATAATACATGGAAACAAACCCTCCTAGCAATAATTACCCGGATTACACACCAGATGTGAGGCACAAAATATTGAAAAGAATCGTACATTGGAGATATTTGGTGTACAAACAAAAATTGATAACTTCCTCAAATATCTCCATCGTATGGAGATAATTGCCCTCAGGCGCAAGATATGGTCAAATTATCATAGGGATATTTCGTTGCCGAACAAAATTGATAAATCTCTCAAATATTGCCATCTTATGAGATTGTTATTTAAGTACGTTTTGTTACAAGGTTCGCCATTCATGGACGCCACTAGCACACATGTTCGCCACCAAGCACACATGACAGATCGATCGGAAATCGTCAAGCAAGTCGGTCACGGTCTATCGTCACCTCAAGGTCACATGAGTTTACCATCAACCAACTGCACAGTCTTGCTGGCATCGCCCGGAGGTGAGTTCATCTTTCACACCAGCTATGCCATCCCCCTTTTCTCAAAGCAATATGAGTACCCGATGTTGGATTTAACAATACGCACTGGCCATGCAGAAAACCCTACAACACCTCATGGAACAACAAAGTGGTCGTGAACATATTGCTTGCAATGCAAGTGTTACAAAATACAAAAATCAACAAAGGCAGAACCGTGATAAAGAACAGTGAGATAGGTTAACACTCGGGCAGAGAGAGAGAGAAAATTAATGCGCGTCGAAGAGCAACTAGACACAATAAAACTAATGAAGAGAGAAATGCGAGGCAAAGGGCAGCAAGACAAAATATGACAACTTAGGAGGGGCGAAAGATGAACACCCGTAGAAGAGAAGCCAATAAAAATAAACCAATTGAGCTAAGGCAAGAGATGAATGCCCACGAAGAGCACATAGGCAAAGCATACCACCTAACGAGAGGCATGCATTGCGGACTCAGCGCAATGCAGACCTCACAGCTAAGTGGAAGATCCCATGTGCTGAATCCATCGCAATACCTCGCCCATATGCACATCTCTTATGAATCATCATGTTATGTCACTGAGGTTTACATATGTCCAATTTATATTTTCAGTCACTTGTTAAATGTTAACTCACTTGAATGATTTAAAGTCGATAAATTGTAATTGATGTCTTAGCACTTAGTATATTATGTGGCTTAGGATACTCTCAACTTGTTTTAATTTTACATTTGTAGTGATTTAAACAGTGTATGTTCAACAATCACAATTCATTTGATCATGCTCATAACCACCGATTGGCCTATTCATATGGGAAGCAATAACCCTTCTTTATGCTTTGGATATTTCTCTTCTTTATACGTGTAAGAATTATATTATGCTTCTACTTCCCAAACGTATTGCTTTTCTATCTTGGTAGATTATTTTCCCAATAACTAGCATCCATTAACAATAAAAAAATATCCTTGTGAAAAGTCATACATGGAAACAAACTCAAAGAATCCTAATATTAATATGGAAACAAACCCAAAAAATCAGCACCATCGTAACCTTCCTCCCACCCTCACAGCGTCAAAGTCATACATGGAAACAAACCGAAAGAATACTAATATTAATATGGAAACAAACCCTAAAAACCAGTACCATCATAACCTTCCACTCACCCTTGCAGCCTGAGTACGTACTAAAATTAATTAGCCTTCCTCCCACCCTCATAAGTGCAGAAGTACTATACATGGGAAACAAACCATAGAATCTTAACAATAATTAGCCTAATTATTACATACTAAACATCAGGCACAAGATAAGGAAAACCCGACAAGATTAATACCGCCTTCAACATCTCCACCATATTTGGTACGAGTACGTATTTAAGTAGGATGTTTCTGTTACAGGGTTGGTCATTAACAAACACCCCTGCCTCAATTACTCACCGTCAAGCATAGACGATACATCGTTGGGAGAACACGCTGGAGATCACATAAGGTCACCATGGAGGTCACATGAGTTTATCATCAACCTGTCAGCCTCGCTTTCATCACCCGAAGATGAGTTCACCTTTTGACAAAGCCATCTATTTCTCCGACGTGGTGTCGTCTTTCTTGTGGATCTTCATAGTCCTGATATATACAGTATTAATTTATTTAGTCCATAAAAGACGATGCATGGCAAACTACTACTAAAAATGATTGTCATGGTTTTTGGGTTTCATAGGCCAGATAGGTTGTTATTACACAAGTCACATGCATACCACTGGTGGTCTCCATAAACGTTCAACTTGGGAAATACAAAATGCAACTTCACGAAGCAAACTTGTAGAAATTCATTAAAATTTAGATGTATGGAGAAGACAATAATGTGCGCATGTAGGTAATTATCATTTATTTTTCTTTGTTTATGAACCATGTTGTTGAAGGTTCAAAGGGCCTTAATCACCAAACCCTGCACCATTTACTATTGCAGTATTTTATTTTGCCCTTTTTGTCTGAATTCTCCCACATAACATCTTTACTACCTATAGCACCAACTATTTTACTTTGTTTATGAACCACAATGCTGAAAGTTCAAAGGTCATTAATCATTATCCATGCAACATTTGCTTATAAGATGTCGGAGGATAAGGGAAAAAGCGATGTGTATTCTCTAACAATTTGTGTAGACATAATGTCTTAATTGATGATTAGAAGGTGACCATCTTGTAATCTTAACTGTTGTTGTTGGAACACTCATATGGAATGTTCATATGTGAACCATCCACCCAATTAGCTACAGTGCTTCCCACATCCAGTACCATGATAGCATTGGAGCGAGGGGAGCATGTGGGAACATCAAATGATATTTACCCTTTCACACGACATTTTTACCATTGAAGTATGGTCATCTATAGATTTAGATTTATTAAGTCTAACCATGTGCTGGGTATATTGCTTCAAATGTGGGTCTTGGATTTACCAAATTACACACTGGCCATGCAGAAACCCCTACAACACCTCAAGTAACACCGAGTGGTGCTGAAGATATAGCTTCCAATGCAAGCATTAAAGAAGACAAACATCAACAGAGACGAAGCCGTGATAAAGCAAGGCGAGATAGCCTAAGACCCAAGCAAAGAGAAGAAATGAATGCACGTCGAAGAGCATCTAGACAAAAATAAGTCTATTGAAGATAGGAATGCGAGCCAAAGGGCTGCCGGACAAAATTTGACAACAAAGGAGAGGCAAGAGAAAAACGCCCGTAGAAGGGCAGCGAGTAAAAATAAACCAACTGAGCAGAGGCAAGAGATGAGCGCCCGTCGAAGAGCACGCAGGCAGAGTGTACCACCCGATAAGAGGAAGTCATTGCGGGCTCAGCAAAATGCAGACCTTGCAGCTAAGCAGAAGATCTCGTGCGCTGAATGCATCGCAATGCCTTGCCCAGATGCATATCTCTAATGAATCACCATGTTTCGTTAATGGAGTTTTCATGTGTCCAGTCTATATTTGTCAGTTACTTGTTAATCATGCTTTGCAAGATTCATATTTGTCAGTTACTTGTTAATCATGCTTTGCAGAATTCAGTTCTAGATTGCTATTCTATGGAGGTGATTATTAAATGAAACTTATACATATGTAAACCATGAATAACTTGTTCCCTACATCCTGGATTCTCTCTCCACCCACCCACCCCCATCACTAAAATGTTTTTGTGTTAGACACAATATGCACCTTATTTTCGAAACCACAATCTGAGAGGCACACTGAAAAAACTTACACCTAACACTGAAACTACAATAATAACTGAATAAAATGACACCTAACACCGAAACGGCTGAGAGAGAGAGAGAAAGAGATGCCTGGTAGTTCAGAATCACAGAAACGCGTGGAACAAAATCCAACACTGGGAACTACTAGCAAAAATCTGAACAACTACTTACAAAGAAATAACAAAACTGAATGGCACATCTGCCCAACACACACACGCGCGCACATAAATGCCCATAATCTGAACATACACCCATACGCTAGCCCCAACACACTTCGTGTGTGGATCCTCAGTACATACAAGTATACTCGTATCAATTAAGATCACTAAAACGCCCATGATATGAAGAAAAAAGGGGAAACATGCTGATGGCAACCCCCCTCCCCCCCCCCTATTTTCGTATCCACGAAATCGAGCGGCACAAAAGTATCTGCTGAACTAATAACCCGGACGTTACTATGATTGCCCATCAAATTAGTCTGAAGCGCGATAAAAAATAACCACCACACATCAAGAGATCTGAGCGCGCGGCACGTGGGGATGAACCCAAAGCTGCATGACTAAAATAATTAGAAATCAGAGCTACAAAGAAGGGAAAGGGATAACTAGCCATACCTCCCTCCCGAACGGCGTCGACGAATGGTTCTGACATCACAGGCGAAACCCTGCTGGTGGCGGGACTGGCAAAAAATCTCCGCCGCCCTCTTCTTAGTACCTCACTCTCTCCCTCCCCTGCTCCTCCACGACAGCTAGCCCCCCTTCCCAGGGTTGTGCTGCGGCAGCCTCCCGCGCTCCATGACCTACAGCTAATGCCTTGCCGCTACTCACCTCCGCCTCTCCTCCCCTTCCCTTCTCTCTCTCTCTCTGATACATAATGATCTTTGATATGGGCTGCCGACCACCACCCCAAAAAACAATTCAGAAAATCGTGTGGGGGAAAACGGATCGTTCTTAAAAAAAAAAGAGAAACGGATCCGGGTGCGGAGCAATATAGCCCGACCCGACACGCGTCATAGAGGGCATGCGGGAGGAGCGAATAAACAAAAGAGAAAAGTCTGAAAAAACCTTGACTTCATAGAGCCGGTCTGAATCAAATTCCCAATCCCTGAAATTAGCACCATGTACTTGTCAATCCTGGTAAATCCCATCTTTAGACCAGTTTGTCACACTGGGAAAGAGGTCACTCGCGAACCGGGTGCTCACGTGTCATCTACATCTTCTTCCTCATTCTCTCTATCGCACGCCCGTGCAAACCCAAGAATATGCGAACAACATTGCTAACTTGTCGCAGATAATAACTATGTTACTTAGTAGTGGTTGCCTCTTCATGGGCATGGTGAAGGAAGAGATTCGCATGCTTTAAGTTGTGGATATTCATGCTGTACATGTCTGTGCTCTTCATGTGTGGAGAAGATGTGTGACAAGTGGACCTGCTTAGTCAGTGAGAGAAGTTATGATCCCACTACGGATTATCTGTTTGTTAGCGCCCCAAACTGGTCTAGATCGTAGAAGGTCAGGATAGACCTGCATCGATAAGTATGAAGTGCTAATTTCAGGGATTGCTCAGGGTTTAATTCAAACTGGCTCTATGAATTTAAGTTTTTTTTTAATTTCTCTAAACCAAACAATTCTACAATATATGCAGATCCGACGGTCACAAAAAAGGCCTGAAGCAAATTTAAAAACAAGAAGACTGAAAATTACAAAAACTGTTTTTTTTATACAAGCAAAATTTGACATGCATTATAGTACTAATTATTGTCTTATATTTGTTTGTTGGAAACAAATCACAACTTACCAGATTTTGTTTTTGAAATAAATGCTATTTGGCGTGATTTATGGGGAGCAATTTTTAACAACGGCCTAGTACTATCATTCCAATGGGCACGTTCAATCTAGGAAGAAGACAGTTAGGAAGCAAGGCGGACGCAGTAACCGGAAGCAATTACAGTAGCAATTAATTAACGCCACAAATCAACAAACTATGCGTGGGCCATATTAGCAGATGAACGGCTACCGTGCTTCTAATCCAACGGTGTCCGACTAGTCTGATGGGAAGCAATGGATCAGTAGTATCCCTAGCGCTGCCCGTAAGACTATACAGGCGACCTCAGTCTGATGATGTCTGCAGTCAAAAACACTGTCAGAAACGGGATACATCAGAACAAACATAGACGCTAAATGAATCTCTAAAGATATTAAGCTCCCTAGAAAGGGAGCTCTTTGGTGCATCGTACTCCCTCCTGTCTTTTTTAGTCTGCATATAAGTTTCGTTCGAACTCAAAGTATCTCTACTTCAATCAAACTTATAGGAAAAAGTATCAACATTCATAATGCCAAATCAATATTGTTAGATTCATTATGAAACCTAGTGGTATTACAGATATTGATATTTTTTAATATAAATTTGATCAAACTTTGCCAAGTTTGACACAAATCTAATACGCGGAGTAAAAAGGACCGGAGGGAGTACAAGATTAGACGTGTGGGTCCTGATTGTAAGAGGGCGTTCATTATTTCAGTAGCTTGGATCCAGCTATTGGATGTGTGGCATGCATGTAGATTTCTCTCAGTCATGTGTCACATATACACTACAGGAATCAGCTAATTTGCCGTCTGCTATGGCAGACGGCAAAGAACAAGGCCACCAACGGCAAACCTCTTTGTCGTCTGCCACCGACGGCAAACACTTCCGGCACTGAAAGTCACGGTAATGACTTTTTTTGCCGTCTGCCTAACGACAGCGGACAGCAAAGAACTTTGCCGTCTGCTTTCCTGGCTAAGCTGACGGCAAAGATTAGCTGTTAGCCCCGTTAGGTGGCTAACGGCAGACTTTGCCGTCTGCCGGCGGACGGCAAACTTTGTCGTCAGCCCTATGACGTCAGCAGACCCGTGGCTAACCGTCACTTCTGCTTAGTGTTTGCCGTCTGCCAGGCTTGTCTTTGCCGTCTGCCAGCAGATGGCAGAATGACCAAATGGTCAGACCTGATGCTCCCAGGTTGCTGCCACGTGGCACCTTTGCCGTCCGCTTACCGACGGCAAAGGTCTTTGCCGTCGGCTGGCAGACGGCAAAGTGCCTGTATTGCCACTGTTTTGTTTGTTTTCTGTTATTTCCCTGCATTTTCAAAACACAAATATGATATATATAGCAGTCCATCAATGCATAGGCCATGCATCCAACATCTAGCAGTCCATCGATGCAAGAGAACACATAGGGTATTAAAAGATCCAATACATACATAGTTTCACGGAGTTCATCCATATATACATACATAGTTTCACATTGTTCATCAATACAAATCAAAACAAAGACTAAACACTAGCAGTCCATCAATGCCAGCTTCCATGAAGTAAATCAAACCTGCAAAAATGGGAGTTACCGTTTGTTTGAACCAAGAAATGAAACCGGGATAGCCGCCTCCATGCTTTGCCAGAAGCTCATACTCTTCGATGGAATCCTTTTGGATCACCGCTCCATCCGAGAATTTGGCGACGTATCGACTGTATCAAATATCCGGGAATAAGAGCAGTTCAAAGGAATTAGAAGTTGCGAAACAATGTACCGAGAAATTACTTGATGTACGGCCACACTTCTGTTAGGTTGTTGAAGATATACAACGAAATGGTCCGCCATTCTTCGACATCCAACCCTACTGGTTTCGAAGCACCGGCTGGTGCGAGCTTCCCTTTGAATAGGCTGAGGTTGGATCCACCTTTTTTAGGGTCGCCAGCATTGTACCGAGGCTTCGGATTATGCAAATGATGATTTTTGGCTTCGTAGTGTGCTGTCACGAAGTTTGCTGCCTCCTCAGTAATGAATGCCTCGGTCATCGATGCTTCAATTCTACGTTTATTTTTACATTTTGCTCGAAGCGTCTTCTGCATCCTCTCAGTTGCATAGCACCAACGATTTTGCACCCCCCCCCCCCCCAATCTTGCCTCGGTCGGGAGATGTAAAATCAAATGCTGCATTGGATTAAAGAAGCCCGGTAGAAAGATCTTCTCTAACTTGCAGAGCAACTCCGGCGCCAACTTTTCCATGTCATCTATCATGGCAGGCGATAGTTCTTTCGCACAAAGAACACGGAAGAAATAGCTCAGCTCTGCCAGTACTAGCCATTCATCCTCAGGGATAAAGCCACGCAACATCACCAGCATTACCCGCTCAAGCCATATGTGCCTATCATGACTCTTGAGACCAAATATTTTCAATTTTTAAAGACTCGCTCCCCTCTTTAGATTCGCTGCATACCCATCGGGGAACATCAACTGCATTTTCACCCACAAGATAATTTCCCTCATAGTTGGCCTTCCAAGATTGAACCAGGCCTTTGGCTTCGTCCAGTTTTGCTTTCCTTTTGGTTGTCGCATGTTTTGTAACGGTCTATCACATAGAGTCTGCAGATCAACTCTAGCCTTAGTATTATCCTTTGACTTCCCATCTATGCCGAACAATGTACCAAAAAGGGCCTCGCCGATATTCTTTTCAGTGTGCATCACGTCGATGTTGTGTGGAAGAAGGAGGTCTTTGAAGTAAGGCAGATCCCACAAGCATGTCTTGTGAGTCCAGGCGTGTTCCGAATTATACCCCTTGAAATACCCTGGACGCTCTGGATCAGGCTCGAGAGCGTTTAATTGATCCAGGATCTGTTGGCCAGTCAACGCAGGTGGTGCAGAGTTTTTGACAACTCTACCTTTGGTGAAGTTCTTCTTGTCTTTTCTGAACTTATGGCGAGGATCCAGGAACTGTCTATGCAAGTCGAAGCAAGAATACTTGTGACCCGCCTGCAGCCAATGAAACTGAAGAGCTGCCTTGCATGTGGGGCACGGGAACCTTCCATGCATACACTAGCCAACGAATAGCGCATACGCCGGCAAGTCATGCATCGAGTACATGTACCAGACACGCATTATGAAGTTTCGTTTGCTAGCGGCGTCGTATGTCTTGAACCCATTATCCCAAGCTTCTTGCAATTCATCCTTAAGCGGCTGCATGTACACATTCATATTCTTCCCCGGATAGTTGGGCCCTGGAATTATCAACGTCAGGAAAATGTTCTTTCTTTGCATAATCTGTCTGGGGGGGGGGGAGATTGAGTGGAATGACAAATACAGGCCAACAACTGTATTGGGTTGCCGTCATACCAAACGGATTGAACCCATCCGTGCCGATGCAGACTCGAGGATGCCTTGGATCTGCCGCTTTTTGCTCATGTAATGCATCAAAGTGCTTCCACGCAGAACCATCCGATGTGTGTACCATCATCTGATTCCCATCTGCATCTAGTTCGGTTCTTTTGCCCATTTTGTGCCATGTCATCTGTCTGGCCATCTCTTCGACCATGAAAAGACGTTGAAGTCTTGGTACGATTGGCAGATACCAAAGAACATTAACGGGGATTTTGGTCTGACTCTTCTCACCCATACCGTTGTCTACCACAACATACCTGGAAGAGTTGCAAATGGGACAATAGTTCAAGTCCGCATACTCAAGCCTAAATAAGGCACATCCTTTCTCACAGGCATCTATCTTCTCATAGGGCATCTTAAGTGCACGGAGGATTTTGTCCGACTGGTACAGGTTTGCAGGCATTACATGGCCTTTGGGTAGAAAGCGTCCAAATAGTGTCATCATCGCGTCGTAGCATTCTCTGCCCAAGTTGAATTGAGCCTTCAGAGCCATTACTTGTGCGATGGCATCCAGCTGACAAAGCTCAGTGTGCTCGTGGAGAGGACGTTTTGAAGACTCCAACATTTCATTGAAGGCCTTTGCAGATTCCTCCATCTCATCGTCCGAATCCCGAGCATCATCAAAGTCTTGCACCATGTCTTCGATCCCGGTACCATGCTCGTCGGTGCGACGACGAACCACCTCAGCTCTGGTACGTTGGGCAGACTCTCCATGAAATGTCCACACCGTATAATCGGGTGTAAACCCCCACTTCTGCAGGTGTTTACCCATTTCATCCTCTTTCCTCTGAGAAAAGTTGTCGCACCTAACACAGGGGCACCAGGTTTTTCTCTGGCCATTTGCAAATGCGGCTTTCACAAACCCCTTGGTTTTTATTAACCATTCAATGGTCATGTCTTCCTGACTAGTGGTGTACATCCACACACGATCACTCATCTTGCCTACCTACTAAATACCCAAGAAATATACATATAATTCATCATATATATTCATCAGTTAATCAAGTTTGTCAATTTTATTACGTCCATGCAACCTACATGCTAATAGGTAAAGATATGTCCTAATCCCACCCGAGTATGTGTAGATTGGGTTCGTTTTCCCATGCTCTGCTCCGGATCCGACGCAAAATTTCGGCAGCACCTCCCCGCTGTTCTCCTGATACACGTCTCGGCAATAAACAGAGAGGATGTGTACCCGGAGAACAACAGGGAGGCACTGACGAAATCCTGCATCGGATCCGAAGCAGAGCATGGGAAAACGAACCCAATCTACACATACTCGGGCTGTCCATGGATAACTTTGGACAATTCGAAAGAATCACGGTTATAAATATGCAAATGCATGCATATTTATAACTATAACCCTTTCGAACGGGAGACGCATACTGGTTACGCGACTGTAGTTACCTAGCTAGTGTCATCGGCACGAAGGCCGGAACAGAGCAAAGGAAGGGGGGAGGAGGAGGATATAGCTAGCTACCTGCTGCTGTCGGCGATGAGGGGATGGAGCCGAGGAGGGTAGCCGAGGGAGGAAGCAAGGGGCACCGGCGAGGATCTGCGAGGAGGGGGGGGGGATCCGGGGAGGGATAGGTTAGTGACCGGTGAGGGGAGAGATCTGGGGATCTCTACATTAACATTTTATTTTTCCTTTACATTTTCTACATCTTCTACTTCTTTCACCTAACTAACCTAACTAAATTTAACTAATAGTAGACCTAAAATTTAACTAATGCTAGACCTAACTAAATAAGCTAAGTAACCCTAATTCCTAAAATCTTACTAACTACAACTAAACTACATTTTTTACATCTTCTACAACTAACTATAGCTAATTAACTAACTACAACTAAACTAGATTTAACTAATACTAAAACAGAACACTAAAATTACTAAAACAGAGAAAAAAATTGAAAAAACAGAGAGGGGGAGGGGGCTCACCGGAGTGGGGGAGGTGGAGGCCGGCGTTGGTGGAGGTGGAGGAGGCCGACGCCGGCGGTGTAGGTGGAGGAGGCCGGCGGCGACGGCGGTAGGCTGGAGGAGGCAGGGGGCGGCGGCGGTGGAGGAGGGGGCCGTGCCGCCGGCGGTGGAGGAGGGCGTGCCGCCGGCGATGGAGGAGGGTGACGCGCGGGGACGGGGTGGCGCCGGCGGACGGGGACGGCGGCACGGGGCGGGGTGGCGGCGCGAGACGGGGACGGCGGCGCGCGCGGGGCAGGAGAGTGTGGGAGAGAGAGTGGAGAGAGAGGGGATGGGGGCGGTGGGGCGTCGGGAAGAAACAAACTGAGAGAGAGAGAGGGGGGAGGTGGGGGCGGGGGCGGCCGTTAGATACGTTAGGTTATTTTCTTTGCCGTCTGCTTTCGTGCTCTTTGCCGTCTGCTGGCAGACGACAAAGAGTGAACAGACGACAAAGAGTGTACTACCCAGCGCAGCGCTCCAGTGGGCCCCACGCCTGCTCTTTGCCGTCTGCTTTCGGGCTCTTTACCGTCTGCTTTCGAGCTCTTTGCCGTCCGCTGGCAGACGGCAAAGAGTGAACGGACGGTAAAGAGTGTACTACCGAGCGCAGCGCTCCAGTGGGCCCCACGCCTGCTCTTTGCTGTCTGCTTTTGGGCTCTGACGGCAACCATGAACTTTGCCATCAGTCCGTTCTTTGTCGTCTGCTTTCTGGAAGCAGACGGGAAAGGTAGCCTTTGCCGTCCGCTAGCAGACGGTAAAGATAGACTGATGGCAAATTCTCTGATTCCTGTAGTGATACAACCACATCAGTGGCTCACACAGTCACACTCGCACATCGGTTGACAATGAATACCATACATGTAGAATTACAACAACCACAATCTACCACCACTCATGCACTCAAATGTAATTTCCATGCCCAATCAAATGACGAGGATATAAAACATTGATAATAATATGTCATACAACAAAGATCAATGATAATGAAATGACTGTGATGAGCGTAGCTCAGATGGTTAGGTTCCTTGTGGTGGAACCAACCCCCTATGGCATTGGTGGTCACATTTTTTTGGATTTATTTCAGGCCTTCTGGCGATGTACGTTCAGTGAGAGGAGATATTCTCGTCGATTACGAAGGCGTCTGTGATGATTTCGTCAATCTTAAGATGATGTGTCGGCTCAGTCTCTCGGAGGTGCTCATAGGGGTAGGGTGTGCGTGCGTGTGTTCATAGGGATGAGTGTATGTGCATATGTACGAGTGTCCGCGTCCGTGTTGTATTAAACAAATGATAATGAAATGGCTAAAAAAAACTACACAATAGACGCGGCAGCAAAAATCGGCACAGGGAAGCGGACATCAGCTTCTACTATATGTTATGTACTCTTGAATCCCTCACAGAGGTGTCTATGATCACATGTGCCGGTGTTGATCGTTCAGTCTATGCATCTCTAGTGAATGAGATTAGATAGCTTTTAAGTCTCCGTCATACTTGTATTACTCATATTTCGCGTTCGCAAAATAAGGCTAGTGATTGTTTAGCCTCTTTTGGTAGAGTTCATGGTCGTCCTATGACTTGGATTGGCTCGGGTCCTACCGAGGTTCTGAAGATTTCAGCAGATGATTGTAAAGACTTTGTGATTGAGTAATACAAGTATTTCTCCCGCAAAAAAATGTACTCTTGAATCCTAAGATTAGAAAACTAAATAAATTATAAGAAATAAGTGTTTGACATACAATAACTGAAATAGAGAAATTTTACAGAGAGATTTGAATGTATGTGAATGCAAAACTATCCTTAGAAATTCCAATGTTACACAGGAGAATTTCTAAGGATTTATGTAATTCCTATAAAAATGTAAAAAAACATAGTTTGCGTCACAGAATCTCTTATTGGGAAAGCTAATTGTTGATAAAAAAGGAAGCAAATGATTTTTTTAGGGTCAGCAAATGATTTCTTTGGGGAGTGTGCAGACATATCATTTAGAGTTGAGATTTCCTAAGCTGAGACAACCTAGACAATTGACAATATAACAGTTGAAAAATAAACATTAAAAAATTAATTATCGCAAAAAAAAACAGTACAAAAAGAAGTACAGAAGGAAAAAAAACAGGGACGAGTTGTTTCCTTTTTGTCTCAGATTTTGACCTTTTCGATTCGAGAACTGAAAAATCTAAAAAGACATAGCTTGCATAAAAGAATCTCCTAATTGGGAAGCTAATCAAATTAATTAGAAAATTGGCATGGTTTCCATTGATAAAAAGGAAGCAAATACTTGTTGGGGAATGTGCAGACATATTATTTCGATTTGAGATTTCCTAAGCTGGAACAAAACCTACACAATTGACAATATAACAGTAAAAAAATATTTTTTACCTTACGATTCGTGAACCGAAACTTGTCACCCTTCCTAGCACTAGTAAGCGTGCACGTGCAACACACGTTTGACAATGTAATTCATTTTTCGAATTTCATCTTTGTTTAATTAGTTCCCTTTATGTAGTTGTTTGTTCGTGTAAACCTTGTTTTATTTCAAATACGTAAAGACAAAAAATGGAACTGTCATGTGCTATTCTCGAAAACAATAATGAAAATGAGATTTGTAATTAATAACCATCACCTGGGATGGTAAGTGTAATATTTTGTAAAATGATTTGTTTGAAACAAATACTCTCATAAATATTTCCAGTCAATGTTTAGATCATATGTAGTGTTGTGGAAATCCCACCAGTACAAGGCTCAAATAATCAAATATCATAAAATCCAACACATGTATAAAATCGGGTAGTACATTTGTACCAGCAAGGTGGACGACATGTTCCTCTGCATGCTTATGCTTCTTTAGATCCAGAGTCCATAAAAAAGAGAGGTCTTCCACTCTACATTTGATACGGTAAAATGCATGTAAGTCAAATATATTCTTTAGGGGAAATGAAACGATCTTTGTCACTCTTATGCATATCACAAAGTCTCGGAAGGATTGTAAACTGGCAATATCTCAGTTAGCTTCAGAAGGGCCTCTAATGCAAGAGTAAGGGGGAAGCATATGAACAACGAGCTACAATTAATAATCTATATTATGTATGTTGTTATAAAGCAAGTTAGAAGTCAACTTTTAAAGGGCTCACTGTTCCACACCAGAATATCACGGGAGAAACATTAACCATGCACTCTACACAACAGCCAAGCCAAATGTCCTAAGAGATGGAAACTGCATTTTTGTTCTAAAGTTAATGCAAACGGACTGACTAACCATTCACTACAACAGATGAAATCATCAAAGTAACCTATATATAGAATATATAAAACAAGGTATTTTCCACATCACAGTCGCAACACACCACAGTTGAGCTACTGCAAACTGAACCTTGTTTGCAAATACAAGGCTATCTGCAAATATAACTACAAGGAAGTCATACCTTTGAATTAAATATGGACTAACATGGTATGAAAAAATAAATAATAGGGTACAACCTACTATTCATCATGCCTTTGTATCGATCTACACTAATCCCTATTGCAACAAATAATAATAGTTGGTACAGTTGTACACCACTAAAAATACTTGTAAAACATCACTTCAATCTAGTGTTGGGATAAAAATGAAACCTTGAACATAATCTCCCAACAGCAAAATACACATGTAAATTGTAGTTCCAAAATTGAGTTGTCTAGTGTAATTGGAACTAACTACAGTCGATCTTTCATCGTGGTCTCTTCAAATCAAGCTCAAAGATTAGAAATACTGATCAGAAATCAAGTCAACAAAGGTCAAGAAGGAAGTCTCCCTCCGAAGAGGGAAATAAAGAAAATATAGAAAAAGGGATTAAGGGGAGTTTTAGAGGTCGGCAGGGTGACCCTAACAGAGCCGGACCGTGATTGACCACACGGAACCCTAGATCGCGGGTCGGGTGAGAAATGACACATGGAAGCATGTTTTTTTAATAACTACTATCGTGCACCTGTGGAGTGCGTTTGTTGCTTAAACTCCATCTAAAGTCCGATCAATAAAAACTCTGAACTCCAACTCCACCACGTCAATAAAAATTCTGAATTCCTAGCAACATATTTGATCGAACAGTCAATATGGACTTCAAAATGCAGTTGACAGTACATCGAACAGAAAAATTAGTTGCTTTAGAATTCCATGCTGAAGCTTTATATATGTTATATGTCATTTAACTGTTCTTCTGTTCCCTATTCCAAAACGAAGAAACATGTCGAAACTCTGCAGCATACGATCTCGTGTATGTGTGTGTCCTGCCTGCTCAATTGCCCATTAATTTACTTTTTACATGGCCTTCTGTTCACCCCAATAACTAAATTGTGCCTAAAGAACTCGGTCCTCTTAATTCACAACTTGGTACACATGAAGCATGAATCCTTCATCCTATGAGATAAAAAAAGCAAGTGAGTGAGCACAAAAAAGCAAACAAGCAGCTACCTTAATCAATTAGAAGAACCACGATCCGTCCCTGAGAAAACATACTGCTATGAACAAGCAAGCGAGCACACTTGTTGGCACAAGAAGAAAGCAAAGCGGCCATCTTAATTAACAGTTGGACCTTGATCGGTTAGAATAATTTGATTGACATGAGACTAATTGCCTGCAGGCTGCAGCTTCGTGGGTGCAGATCGGTTGTGCATTGGCGACCAGCACGCAATAATCATGGCGGACTTGCGGCCAGTTTCGGATTAAGACAGGCTATCTGGTTTAATTAGAACCTTGGCATGATGGCATCGTCATGACCGTGGCCTGAAGCTCCATAGACACCTGTGTCGTCGCCGATGCATGGGCATGAACATGAACGACGAAGAGAGGAAACTTACTGGCTTCACTTGCTCACGGATCAGATCGGAGGCCACGTGCGTGACGATAGAGGAGGGCAACAGCGTACGTGGGGCAGCAGAGGAGGAGCGGGCGGCCGACGGCGGTCTGCGCTTGCGTCCATCAGAGGAGGAGCGGCCGGCGGCGGTCCGAGCTCGCGTCATGTGCGGCGGTGGCGACCCGCGCTCGCGTCCTTCAACAGGGAGTCGTGGTCGACGACTCATGTTGACGGTGAGGACGGCTGCCTCTAGCAGGAGGTTGGAGATGGAGGAGAGTGGGGGTGGCGCCGGGAAGAGTGTGGGTGGGTGAGGAGTAGGAGGATCTGCGGCGGCTCGTCTGTGCGGCGGCTGCTCGCGTCCGTCAAGAGATAGCGGGGTGCATCGCGTGCTCCGTCGATTAGTTTCCAATTTTTTTGGGGGGGATTAGTTTCCAGATTTCGCGTCGCGTGATTGTAGAGTGCCGCGGGTCGTGGAATTCCATGTTTTCCTTGGTGGAGTACGCGGTCAGTCAACGTAAATTATTAAGTGCACACAGAAAACTGGTCAAGTTAAAGGTCAGCTGTTAGATTAAGTTTAGTGGATCTAATCAAGCGGTGGTAATTGATCCGTGTACGACTTGTGGGGTGCGTTTAAAGAAAATCATGTTTGTTTGTTCATTAGTAGTAGTGTAGAATCACCGAGCATATATAAATAGAGCCGATTCGCGTTAGCGTGCATCAAGGAGAAGAAGCGATCGCTGTTTCTCGACGCGATATTCTCTCCGTCTCGAAAGCAAGCGATGGAAGCGACAAGGGACACGACGCAGTCCTGCTCCGGCGGCCTGGCGGCGCTCGCCGCCAGCCTCGCGAGTCGCGTCGCCGACGACAACGCGGACAGCAACCTGGTGTTGTCGCCGCTGTCCATCTACGCGGCGCTCGCGCTCCTGGCCGCCGGCGCCCGGGGCGCCACCCTGGACGAGATCCTCGGCGTCCTCGGCGCGCCGTCTCGCGCCGCGCTCGACGAGTTCCTCGCCCGCGTGGCGGCGGACGCGCTCAAGGACCACTACGAGTCCGGCGGGCCGCGCGTCGCGTTCGCCTGCGGCGTGTGGACCGACCTCGCGTGCCCACTGAAGGTCTGAAGCCAGCCTACCGCCACGCCGCCGTGAGCACGTACAAGGCCGATGCCAGCACCGTCGACTTCCGCAACAATCCGGAGGCGGCACGGGGTCAGATCAACGCGTGGGTCGCGCAGGTCACGAGTAACCTGATCGTCTCCGTCCTTTGCCCGGGATCCATAACGGCGCTCACCCGCGTCGTGCTCGGCAACGCCATATACTTCAAGGGCAAGTGGGAGAAGCCCTTCGACAAGGAGGACACCGCCAACAAACTCTTCCACCGGCTCGACGGCCACACCGTCGACGTGCCCTTCATGAAGAGCTGGAGCTCCCAGTTCATCGCCGTGCACGAAGGGTTCAAGGTGCTCAAACTCCGGTACCAAATGGCTCAAGCACAAGGTAATCCGTCCGTCCAGAAACAGTCTCGATCCTTTCACTTGCGGGTCACACTAATGCATTACATCTAACCCGTTGACAGGGTGGCGCACCAATCGTAACAAGCGTACACAGTTTTCTATGTGTATCTTCCTTCCTGATGCCTTCGACGGCTTGCCGAGCCTGGTCGACGCGATAGCATCTCAACCTGGCTTCCTGCACAAGCACCTGCCCAAGGAGAAGATCGACGTTAGGAAGTTCCGGGTGCCCAAGTTCAAGCTGTCCTTCCACAGCAGCGTCGTCACCATTCTCAAGAAGCTGGGTCTTCAGTTGCCGTTCAGCGACCAAGCCGATCTGTTTGACATGGTCGAACGTGATGAACCCGGCTTGCCATTGGTCCTGACTGACATCATCCACAAGGCGGTCATCGAGGTAAACGAGGAAGGCACTGAAGCTGCAGCCTCAACATTGATGCGTGTTGGAGCCGGATGTAGTGCAAAACCGCCACCGCCGCCTCCTCGGGTAAATTTCGCAGCTGACCATCCGTTTGCGTACTTTATAGTGGAGGAGGCGACCGGTGATGGGGATATGTATCTAGGGTAGGGTCATAGGCTTGACCTACATACCCCACCTAAGGACACTGCCCCAGAGAGCTTAAGGACAACAAGGAAGTCTCCGACTGAAATCACCAAGACATACAAGTCACTCGACAATATCCACTCGGAGATTACCTTTCACTCGACGGTTATCTTTCACTCGGAAGAACCGGGAGACAGTCGACCGCAGAAGACCAGAAGTCACCCCAAGGAGGCTAATGGACAGGCGTTCGTCTGTATCATAAGTAGCATTTATTGCATACGTTACCAGTAACGTTCACCATTATAGCCACGATCGGACCCTAAGATGCCGGACATTATGAGGGGCAGCGGACTCTATATAAGCCGCCCCTCCCCTCTGGCACAAGGGTTCGCACCCTCTGTAAGGATACTCATATTCCACTCGACAGATAAACAAAGCCTCTCCGGAGCACGAGACGTAGGGCTGTTATCTCCACCGTGAGAGGCCCGAACTCGCTAAAACCACCGTGTCACCCATATGCATCTCGGTAGATCATGCTCCTTTACCCTACCCCCTTCGTACTGTCAGAATCGTCCCCACGACAGTTGGCGCCCACCGTGGGGCATGGTGTCTATCGAGCCATGATGCATATGGTTTTTTCTTCAATCGCCGGCAACGGACTAATTTCTGCAGGCAACCCAAGTTTTCTTGGGATGATCTCCCGAGATCAAACAATCACCGCTACCAATTTTGACTATTGGAGTCCCGGCCATCACACAAAATACTCCTCATCATACAAAAGGATCAGGGAGTTGCTCATCTCAACTTGCCCTCTTTACAATCAAACATTGCAATGATCTAACTATGGTTTGTTCTTTTTCTGTATGCACACGAGCTCATACAAAAGGACGCCTCCTTTTTTTCCGATTGGTGGCTCGGCTCCCAGACGATGAAGCGTCATCGTCCGCCCGTCATCATCTCGCATTCTCATCGGCGACGCCGTTGCCAAGCGCCCACACACGCACAGCCGCTAACGCTCGGCCTGGTTCCCCGGCCGGTTGAACAGTCGACCTGGCTCCTCAGGCGACAAGGCCCGGCCGACGGCACTCGACCCAGCTCCGCACGCGTCGAAGCACGACTCCGACCTGTGCACAGCTCCGGCTCCTCGAGCAGTGAAACGCAACCACCAGCGCTCGCGCCGGCCTCGCCCTTGGCTGCGCCGGCCCACGACTGGACCGCGGTCAGCTGCTCGTCCTCCTCATCGCCACCTCTCGGCTACCTTCTGGTTCTGGCCAGATCGGCCATTTCCGCAGCGGCGGAGCCCTCCTCCGGCGTCTGCACCAGGTCTCCTGTGTATTTTTCACTCGGACGAGTTGAGGCACACCACTCGGACATGCATGACGTACAGGTCCTGCTCTACGCACTCGGACGAGCGTTGGATAACTCAGCCGCCCTGCGCATCGCCACGTGGTCAGGCGCGTCATCATCAACTTTCCCGACTCGACCATCCCATGCATCGTTACATGGACGCGTCTACTCCACTCCGACGCCCCGCGCGTCGCCACTCCGCAGGACGCCTCTACGTCACTCGGCAGCTCCGCGCATCGCCACTCGGCGAGACACATCGTCATCACCCGGCAGCTCCGCACATCGCCACTCCGCTGGATGCGTCTTCATCACTCGACCGCCCCGCGCGTCGTCATTCAGCCAGACGCATCTACTTCACTCGATGCCCCGCGTATCATCACTCCGTGCGGCCCATCTTCATCACCCCCTCCGACGATGGACACGCCGCGTCGGTTTCGTGCTAAATCCGCGGCAGCCGCCATGGCCGACCAAGGAGCTCTGCGCCCCACCTTCCACTTTCCTTCCAATCTTAATCCTTTTCATTTATGTCCTTCATGCAGGAGATAAATGGCCGTGGGAAAACGTCTATTACATGCATGAATGGCTTTAACTCTCGCTTAATTAGCGTTAACACCACTTGCATGCAGATTAATTCGGCGCTAGACGAGGGGAACTCCTCGCATGCACTTTGGATCATGTCTGCCTGCAAGTGATAAGGCTGCCTGCTTCCATCGGACGGGGCAGTGCTCGTGCGCTCGTGGGCACGTCCATGCCGAACCTCACCCGACGCTCCGAGCCCAGCACTCCGCGTCGACCTGCCTAGCCGGCCCACACCGACTGGATCGCAGCCCAGTTGTGGTGCCCTCGGACCAGCAGGTGCACTCGGATGAAGAGTCCATTCGGACGGCGCACACTCGGCTGTGAAGCCCTTGTTTTCACTTGGCCGGTTCGCCTTTTTCTACTCGGCCGGCTAACATTCAGAACATCATCGACAACAACCACGATCGCGAACCTACGGAGTCAACCGCATCTTCATTGTTCGACAGCACCGCGCGCCGTCACTCGACTGGACGCTCCTTCGTCACTCGGCAGCTCCGCGCATCGTCATTCAGTCGGACGCTCCATCGCCACTCGGCGAGACACGCCGTCGACACTCGGCAGCTCCGGGCATCGCCATTCAGTCGGACGCTCCGTCGCCACTCGGCGAGACACGCCGTCGACACTCGACTGATCCGCGCATCGTCATTCAGTCGGACGCTCCATCGCCACTAGGCGAGACACGCCTTCGACACTCGACTGCTCCGCGCATCGTCATTCAGTCGGACGCTCCATCGCCACTCGGCGAGACACGCCGTCGACACTCGGCAGCTCCGTGCATCGCCATTCAGTCGGACGCTCCATCGCCACTCGGCGAGACACGTCTTCGACACTCGGCAGCTCCGTGCATCGCCATTCAGTCGGACGCTCCATCGCCACTCGGAGAGACACGTCTTCGACACTCGACAGCTCCGCGCGCCGTCACTCTGCTGCACGCTCCGTCGTCACTCGGCAGCTCCGTGCATTGCCACTCAGTCGGACGTGTCTACTTTGCTCGACCGCCCTGCGCGTCGTCAGACAGCTAAGTCATTCTTCACAGACTGCATTCAATTAATTAATTATTTATACATTACCGAGTGTCAAGTAAGTCGCACATGACGTTCACTCGGAGGCCACGCCACCGAGTGTACCCCGGCGCTCGGTTCTTTATCTTCACGTCGGATCCTTCACTTTCACAAGTTCACTCGGATCCTTCACTCTTTAGACTCTTGCTGGTTCCGGACCAGCAAGCACCTGGCGCACCCAGCGGGTGTCTATGGGTGAAATTTACACGAATCATTTCAACAAACATCAAATTACTTCGAGAATTTTTTATGTTAGCTTGTGTTATTTTTCATACGTAGGTTACCTAGACGCCTCTATGCGCCATTTTCAACGACACGCTGGACTCGGTCGCCCCACGCGCTGTCACCTGGTCGGACGCCTCCGCGACAACATTCTCAACTAGGCCGCCCCGCGCGCCGTCACTTGGCCGCCCCGCGCGTCGCCACTCAGCCAGACGTACCTACTTCACTCGGATGCCCCACGCATCACCACTCCGTGTGGCCCGCCTACATCACTCGACAGCTCCGCGCATCGTCATTCAGTCGGACGCTCCATCGCCACTCGGAGAGACACGTCTTCGACACTCGACAGCTCCGCGCGCCGTCACTCTACTGGACGCGTCGTCATCACTCGACAGCTCCGCGCATCGCCACTCAGTCGGACGCTCCATCGTCACTCGGCAGCTTCGCGCGCCGTCACTCGGCGAGACACGTCTTCGTCACTTGGCTGCCTCACGCGTCGCCACTCAGCCGGAGACATCTACTTCACTCGGATGCCCCGCGCATCACCACTCCGTGTGGCCCGCCTACATCACTCGACAGCTCCGCGCATCGTCATTCAGTCGGACGCTCCATCGCCACTCGGCGAGACACGTCTTCGACACTCGACAGCTCCGCGCGCCGTCACTCTACTGGACGCGTCGTCATCACTCGGCAGCTCCGCGCATCGCCACTCAGTCGGACGCTCCATCGTCACTCGGCAGCTTCGCGCGCCATCACTCGGCGAGACACGTCTACGTCACTTGGCTGCCTCACGCGTCGCCACTCAGCCGGAGACATCTACTTCACTCGGATGCCCCCGCATCGCCACTCCGTGTGGCACGTCATCATCACTCGGTCGCTCCGCGCGCCGTCACTCGACTGGACGCTCCTTCGTCACTCGGTCGCTCCGCGCGCCGTCACTCGACTGGACGCTCCTTCGTCACTCAGTCGCTCCGCGCGCCGTCACTCAACTGGACGCTCCTTCGTCACTCGGTCGCTCCGCGCACCGTCCCTCAGCTAGACGCTCCTTCGTCAATCGGCCGCTCCTGCGCCGTCAAACAGCTAAGTCATTCTTCATACGCTGCATTCAATTAAATAGTTATTTCCGCATTACCGAGTGTCGAGGAAGTCGCACATGGCGTGCATTCGGAGGCCACGCCACCGAGTGTACCTCTGCGCTCGGTTGCTTATTTTTACGTCGGAACACTTCACTTCTGCTTCTTTTGGGTCCAGTACTCAAACGAGTTCAGTCGGATCCTTCACTTGCACAAGTACAGTCGGATCCTTCACTCTTTAGACTCTTGCTGGTTCCGAACCAATAAGCACCTGGCACACCCAGTGGGTGTCTATGGGTGTTATTTACACAAATTATTTCAGCAAAGATCAAGTTGCTTTGATAAATTTTTATGTTGGCTCGTGCTATTTTTCATACACAGGTTATGCGATCACTCGGCACATCTGTGCGCCACCTTCGTCGCTACTCAGGCTCAGTCGCCGCAACGATCATTCGTGTGTTTCCACTTGTTCGCATGCCTCCTCGATGACGTACTGGACACGGCAGCTCCGCGCATCGCCATTCAGTCGGACGCTCCTTCGACACTCGGCAGCTCAGCGCATCGCCATTCAGTCGGACGCTCCTTCGACACTCGGTAGCTCCGCACATCGCCATTCAGTCGGACGCTCCTTCGACACTCGGCAGCTTCGCGCATCGTCATTCAGTCGGACGCTCCTTCGACACTCGGCAGCTCCGCGCATCGCCATTCAGTCGGACGCTCCTTCGACACTCGGCAGCTCAGCGCATCGCCACTCAGCCGGACGCTCTATCGTCACTCGGCAGCCCCGCGCGCCATCACTCGGCGGGACGTGTCGTCATCACTCGGCAGCTCCGCGCATCGCCACTCGGCGAGACACGTCTTCGTCACTTGGCACCTCCGCGCCTCGCCACTCAGCCGGACGTTCCATCGTCACTCGGCACACCCGCGCGCCGTCAATCGGCGGGACGCGTCGTCATCACTCGGCAGCTCCGCGCATCGCCACTCGGCGAGACATGTCTTCGTCACTTGGCAGCTCCGCGCATCATCACTTGGCGAGCCACGTCTTCGTCACTTGGCAGCCCCACGCGCCGTCACTCGGCGGGACGCGTCGTCATCACTCGGCAGCTCCGCGCATCGCCACTCGGCGAGACACGTCTTCGTCACTCGGCAGCTCCGCGCATCGCCACTCGGGGAGACACGTCTTCGTCACTCGGCAGCTCCGCGCATCGCCACTCCGTGTGGCACGTCTTCATCATCGGCCGCCCCGCGCGCCATCGCTCAGCTTAGCTGCGATTCCGTATCGCCTAAGTCAAAAACTGCTCTGAATGAGGACATCATCCACACTCGGGGGGCTTAGCTGTGATTCCGTATCACCTAAGTTAAAAACCACTCCGAGTGAGGACATCATCCACACTCGGGGGCTTAGCTGTGATTTCGTATCACCTAAGTTAAAAACCACTCCGAGTGAGGACATCATCCACACTCGGGGGCTTAGCTGTGATTCCGTATCACCTAAGATAAAAACCACTCCGAGTAAGGACATCATCCACACTCGGGGGCTTAGCTGTGATTCCGTATCACCTAAGTTAAAAACCACTCCGAGTGAGGACATCATCCACACTTGGGGGCTTAGCTGTGATTCCGTATCACCTAAGCTAAAAACCACTCCGAGTAAGGACATCATCCACACTCGGGGGCTTAGCTGCGATTCCGTATCGCCTAAGTTAAAATCCACTACGAGTGAGGACATCATCCACACACGGGGGCTTAGCTGCGATTCCGTATCGCCTAAGTTAAAAACCACTCCGAGTGAGGACATCATCCACACTCGGGGGCTTAGCTGTGGTTCCGTATCACCTAAGCTAAAAACCACTCCGAGTAAGGACATCATCCACACTCGGCGGCTTAGCTGCGATTCCGTATCGCCTAAGTTAAAATCCACTCCGAGTGAGGACATCATCCACACACGGGGGCTTAGCTGCGATTCCGTATCGCCTAAGTTAAAAACCACTCCGAGTTAGGACATCATCCACACTCGGGGGCTTAGCTGTGATTCCGTATCACCTAAGTTAAAAACCATTCCGAGTGAGGACATCATCCACACTCGAGGGCTTAGCTGCGATTCCGTATCGCCTAAGTTGAAAACTCTTCCGAGTGACGAACGCTTCTCTCACTCGGGGGCTTAGCCACGAACAAGTTTTCGCCTAAGTTAAAAACCCTGCCGAGTGAATAGCATCCCATTCACTCGGAAACTTAGCTACGAACCAGTCTTCGTCTCAGTTAAAAACCCTCCCAAGTGACGAGCATTCCTCTCACTCGGGGACTTAGCCGCGAGTCAGACCTCGCTTAAGCTAAAGGTTGTTCTGAGTGACAGGCAACACCTTCACTCGGAAACTTAGTTGCGAACAAGCTTTCGCTTAAGTTCAATATTCTTCCGAGTAATGAGCATCCATCTTACTCGGAAACCAAACAAACTTAGCCAAGCAAAGGATTGGAAAGCAAACATGCAAACATTGTCTCTATCAGACCCCCGCCGATGCAAGCACTCGACGGCGGTCTCGGGGACTACACCCAGTGGATGCACTCAGCGTGCCCCCACTGGACCTACTATCACTCGACCAGGTCCGGCCTGTCGAATGACAAGCGACTCTCAAAGCAAATCTAAGACCCCTGCCGATGTCACCGCCATTCGACAGCGGTCTCGGGGACTACACCCAGTGGGTGCACTCGGAGTGCCTCCACTGGACCAAAAACCACTCGACTAAGACCCGATCTACTCGAGGAAAAAACAAGCAAGTACGCATCTGAAGAAAACACCCAGTGGGTGTAAAGTCAAGATGGACAGGAATAAAATCGGAAATGAACTTACAAACAATTGGAAATGAACTTACAATAGCACTTACTCGGACCGGATTTTGCGTTGAAGTTCACTCGGATATATTTCAAGACAGAATTGATCAGGATGATTCACAAAGGTTCCAATCGACACAGATTTCAGTGAAGCCCTAAAATGCACTCGGAATTGTTGTGTCTTATCAGAACCCGCGTCGATTCCTTTTTACACTCGAACCCCGATCCATTCGGGGGCTAATGATGGGGATACACTAGTAGAAAAAGGGCCTTTAGTCCCGGTTCCAGAGGGCCTTTAGTCCCGGTTCTGGAACCGGGACTAAAGGGTCGGGACTAAAGCCCAAAACCTTTAGTCCCGGTTCGCTTACGAACCGGGACCAAAGGGGCTCCACGTGGCCGCTGCGGGAAGCCCAGGAAGGAGGACCTTTAGTCCCGGTTGGTAACACCAACCGGGACCAAAAGGCATCCACGTGGCCGCTGCGGGGAGCCCAGGCAGGAGAACCTTTAGTCCCGGTTGGTCACACCAACCGGGACCAAAGGTCATCCACGCGTGAGCATCTGGCAGCAGCTGGGGTTTTTGTTTTTTTTTTGAAGGGGGGGGGGGGTTGGGGGGTTTTGGAGGGTTAATTTAGGGGTTTCATATTGTGTTAGCTAGCTAATAGGGAGAAGTGTCCTCTCTTTCTCCGTGCTCGGTCGACGGTAGCTACTATACATATAGAGATAACTCGATGCTAGCTAATAAGAAAATGAAGGAAACCATTAATTACACAAGATCGTCATGCTGAACATATATAGAGAGAAGTGACATCTCTTTCTCCGTGCTTGGTCGAACAACAAGTTTTCGTATATCTATCCGACGGTACTACATATATACAATATAACATCTTTTACAATCCCTAACATCATCTACCTAAGATCCAATCACAAATCCGCATGGTATTCCCCGTCTTTAGGTATGACGTGGTCAAGAAAGAATCCCGCCAATTCCTCTTGAATTGCTCGTATACGATCATGTGGTAGGAGTTCATCCTGCATCTGCCAGATCTAATTTAAAGAAGGGGGTCAATACATGCATATATATGAATAAAACTCAACACAATTGATGGTAATATATAAAATAAAATTGTGAATATTATTTACGTACTTCAAATTGTTTGTCAGAGAAGCCCCGCTCAGAGGTCGAGTGGCGAATGAACTCGCATACGTAGTATGCACATAAAATAGTCCCTTCTTTCTGGTACAAGCACTTTAAGAGAATAGAGTTCAATCAAACTGATAAGCAAGCATGGTAATGATATATTGATGAAAATTTGAATCAATTAGAGATGCGCGGAACTAGCTAGTACTACTTACTTTGGGGTGCGTAAATCGCAACTCTTTGTTTAGACCGGGAACCTTTCGGGTGAACTTCTTCCAAACCCTGCCAGGCAAAGAATATGATTACTTGATATCAGGAAATTAACGAAAGTTGCATGCCGATATGGTCCCGGTATTGACTGAACTTACTTCTTGAGCATTGCAGTCATGTCCGCATAATTCTCGGGATCTTTACGTCTCGAGTCTAAGACAGTTACTAATGCCCCGTCAAGCTTAATGGATAGCAGAATAAAGTGGAAACTGCGCACGCATATATAACTCATCAATTACATTACTTAACCTCGAGTAAGCGAAACTGAGTATACAGAGAAGACAGCAATACTCACTTGAAGTTGTAAGGAAAGAGTATTTCCCTTTTGTTTTGATGTATAAGGAACGACTGTAGCAAGTTCTCCTCGGTCTCTTTGATTGAGTTTTGTACCGTCCATTCATTTACGGCATCTGGGCTAATGAACCCAACGTCGAAGATTCCTACTTTTTTGCATTCGAAGATCTTCAATTTGCATAATATAGTGAGGATAATTATATATACATGCAATGAACGAGCTGAGCTAGAGACTTAACTATAGAAGTAATACTTACACACAGTAGGAAGTCATGAGTTGTTTGTCGAGGGCCAGTTGATTGTATAACTGAAATAACTCCACAAATTCAATAGGCATCACAGGAAGTCCAATGAATTCGTGCTCTGGTTTCACTGCCATATACATAGTGTCTCTCCCAGACTCCCTGCAGGTTTTCATGTACCACTCATGCAATTTGTACATCATCGTTGTTAGAGGAGGATGATCAGGTTTGACGAGAGGCTTCCCATGCACGTATTTATATTCTTCTTTTGTTACCTCAGCCGTTTGAAAAATTACATCATCCCCCAAGTAATCACCAGGATTGGTACCAGGCACCATCCCCGGATGATTAGCGACGATATCGCTAGACACCTTGAGCGGGGGGCACGATTTCTTCTCCTGTTCGCCGAGCTGGGGAATTCTTTTCCCACTTCTTCGTTCTGCTAACCTTGCATCACTGGAAGTACTTCCCGACCGCCGCGCTTCTTCATATGTCTTTTTAAGAATGCGGACATAGTTGGAATCCGGCGGAGGCGGTGGTGGTCGCTTCAGGGCATCGATAGTGCGCTTCACTTTCATCGGATCTAGCTTCTCCTTCGGAGGTGGAGTTTTCTTTGCAAAATGGTCCCTCACTTGGGCACGACATATGTCCTCGTTTTCCTGCTCGGTCCTCTCATATGGTAACTTTTCCACAGGCTTGAGAGATGGACCGTATCTGAATTGCCTCCCGCCTCTGCTTGTACTGCTAGCCGCCGGAGTGGCGGCGTCTCTCTTCCGTCGTTGCTGACGAGGCGGAGAAGGAGGCGGAGTGCTCCGACGCGCCGGAGTAGGCGAAGGAGGAGGCGGAGTGCCCTCACGCATCGGAGGAGCCGGAGAAGGAGGCAGAGTGCCCTGATCACTCGCCGGAGGAGGAGGAGGAGGAGGCGGAGTGCCCTGACTCGCCGGAGGAGGAGGAGGAGGCGGAGGCGTCCAGTTTGGAAGCTTGATGTACTCCTTCTGCCATAGACATGTACTCCTCAGAGCACGAACCAGCTGATTCTCCCCTTCACCTGTAGAGTGGTAAAGCTCGAGCTCCTCAAATCCCTCCATTACTTCATCCACCATCACAACAGCATAGCCATGTGGAATCGGAAGGCAGTGAAAAGTTCCGTTGGGTTGAGGAGGTGCAACAGAGCCGAGAGCCGCCTTGAAAGTGAGGTTATGGCATTTCGTCATAAGCTCGCAATTTTGAGCCTCCGTGATAGTATCCACGGGGTATATAGGCTCCGTGAAGTCAGTCTGAACGGGCTCCATGGAAGCCACGCTGCTTCTCCGCTGAGATGGCGGGGTAGCTTCTGGGGTAGCTTCGTGCCGCTGAGATAGTTGGCCGGCAGCTCGCTGGCTCTCAGCTTCCTCTAGCTTTTGTAGTCTTGCACTCATCTTCTGCATGTCGCTCAGCTCCGCTTTCCTCTTTCTCTCCCGGCTTCTGTAACTGCCTGCGTCGGGAAACCCAAACTTCCATGGAACGGAGCCTGGTGTGCCTCGTGTTCGTCCAGGGTGCTCAGCATTCCCTAGGGCCTCAGTCAGCTCGTCCATCTCTTTGTCGGGAATGAACGTCCCTTCCTGCGCTGCGGTGATATACTTCTGAAGCTTCGTGACGGGTATTGCAAGTTGCTCGTCCGTCCAACGGCATTTCCCTGTTTCAGGGTCCAAAGTTCCCCCAACCCCGAAGAACCAAGTCCTTGAACGGTCTGGCCAGTTCAATGTCTCTGGTTCGACCCCTTTAGCAATCAGGTCATTCTCAGCTTTGTCCCACAACGGCCGGGCTTTGAGGTAGCCACCTGACCCCGTGTGATGGTGATACTGCTTCTTTGCAGCGTTGTTCTTGTTTGTCTCTGACATTTTCTTACTCTTGTCTGATGTCTTGTAGGCCACAAATGCGGGCCAGTGATATCTTATCTTCTCAAATCGGCCAATGGATTCTGGAGTCTCACCTTTGTCGACAAACTTTGATTTCAACTCCTTCTTCCACCTCCTGAATAGATCTGCCATCTTCTTAAGAGCACACGCCTTGACCAGTGGCTCTATAACGGGCTTATTCGGATCCTCCTCTGGCGGTAGGGTGAAATTTGCCTTCAGCAAGGTCCAAATATCATCTTTCTGTCTATCGGTGACATAATCACCTTCAGGGGCGTCGTCCTTAGGCTTATTCCATTGCTTGATGCTGATCGGGATGTTGTACCTAACAATAGCTCCGCACTGAGCAGAAAATGCGTCCTTGGTCCGCTTGGGTTCAATCGGTAGGCCATCGTCCGCGAGTGTTGTGATCGTGAACCTTTCATCCTTGCGCAACCTCTTCTTCGGGCCTCGTCTCGTTACCGAAGTTTGGCTCGATCCGGAGGGCTATAAAAGAAGAAAGAAGAGTTAATATATGTACATACCAAAACAATTAATGCATCAATTAGCTAGTCAGCACCTCCGGAGCCATCATGATCATGTCACCGGAGCCATCATGATCATGTCCTTCCTCCTCCATTGTTCCATCGGTGTCGTTGAGAAACGACAAGACAGCATCACCTCCGGCGAGGATTATCTCCCCCAACAACTGTTCTTGTTCCAAGTCTCTTTGATCCATAGTTTCTGCAAATATAGAAGAATATATATATAGATGAGATCAGAAAAAAATTGGATCAACTTGTGCACATCCATAATGGGGGTATTCTTGATAAATCTATGTTACCGGAGTTATCTATGTTACCGGAGGGGGTAGACGACAATGACGATCACCCCTCATGTCATGTCCGACGTCCCTCCTCATGTCGAAGTTATCGGGGAGGGGGTAGACGACAACGACGCTCACCCCTCATGTCCGACGTCCCCCCTCATGTCGAAGTTATCGGGGAGGGGGTACAGGTGGCCTCGAGAGTTGGTCGGGCGAGCGGACCGGGAGTAAGTAACTTTTAACTCATTTTAACTCATTTTGAATATATGAACATTTTAACTTTTACGGGTAGGGGCGGGAGGGGGTTGATCGACGTCTCCCCCCCCTCATGTCGAAGTTACCGGAGTTTTCTATATGAAAAAAAAAATCCACATGACATGTCCGACGAGCGGACCGCCTCTCTCTAATGCATGTCCGACGTCCCCCCTCATGACAAAAACTTTCTATAAAAAAAAAGCATACATCTATGAACAAAAAAAATTCTATGAACAAAAATAAAATTGTATCAATGCATATATAAAAACTTTCTATGGATCATCATTGCTCATATATCAATGCATATATAAAAACTTTCTATGGATCATCATTGCTCATATATCAATGCATATATAAAAACTTTCTATGGATCATCATTGCTCATATATAAAAACTTTCTATAAACAAAAAAAACATACATCTATGAACAAAAAAAAATCTATGAACAAAACTAAAATTGTATCAATGCATATATAAAAACTTTCTATGGATCATCCATCCATACATACATACTGCATATACATACATACATACAGCATCCATACATACATACATACATACTGCATATACATACAAAAAAAGGCAGATCCGGCCGGGGCGGCGGTGGCGGCGGCGGCGCGGCAAGCAGAGCAGTGGCGGCGGCGCGGGGGAAGGGGGGGGCTCACTGGGGGCGGCGTCGGGGCAGGGGAAGGGGGGCACGGCGGGCGGCGTCGGGGCAGCAGGGGCGCGGGGAGCGGCGCCGGCGTCGGGGCAGAGGGCGTCGAGGGCGTCGGGGCAGCGGGGGCTCGGCGGCGTTGGCGACGAGGAGCAGCCTGACGGCGTCGACGGGGCAGAGGGCGGCGAGGGCGTCGACGGCGAGCTCGGGCAGCCTGGCGGCGTCGATGTGCTCGGCGTCGTCGGGGGAAACTGGCAAATTTTCCCAACTCCCGCTTATATAGGGAGACCTTTGGTCCCGGTTGGTGCCACCAACAGGGACCAATGCCCACCTTTAGTCCCGGTTGGTGCCACCAACCGGGACCAAAGGTCTCTTTTCGTCAGCCCAAAGGGCGGGAAGCATAGACCTTTGGTCCCGGTTGCTGGCACCAACCAGGACTAAAGGGTGGCATTGGTCCCGGTTGGTGGCACCAACCGGGACCAAAGGTTGGTATTGGTCCCGGTTGGTGCCACCAACCGGGATTAAAGGGTGATGCTGCCTGGGGCCAAAAGTTTAGTCCCACCTCGCTAGCTGAGAGGGCTCGAGAGTGGTTTATAAGCGCTGCTGCGCCAGCCCTCTCGAGCTCCTCTCAACTGCAGGCTTATGGGCCTAATCGCACACACCTCTGCCTGTGGGCCTTCTGGGCCTTCTGCGGGCCTGAATCCTGGCCCAACTAGCTGGTTGGGTTTCTAGTCGTATTCAGGCCGTGGTGGCCCAGTAGGCGGCATTTTTTTTTAATTTTTTTCTACTTTTTTTGTTTTCTTTTTTGCTTTATTTATTTTCTTTTGTTTCTACTTACAGTTTTTCAGTGATTCTTTTTTGCCTTTAGGTCACAAAAATTATAAACTTTCTGTTAGTGCCATTAGTTTCCAAATTTGAATAGTTTAAATTTGAATTCTTTTAAATTGGTGTGAATCACTAGTTTGTGAATAACTTTACTATAAAAATAGATTTTTGAGTGATTCTTTTTCCAGCTATTTAATATTACTGTGGTTTATCATTATTTTCAATTTGGTAATTTTTAGGTTATTTTAAATGTCTGTTTTAACCAAAGGTGGGCATTGGTCCCGGTTGGTGCTATTTATTTTTATTTTATTTTATTTTTGCTTTATTTATTTTCTTTTGTTTTTTTTGCTTTATTTATTTTCTTTTGTTTCTACTTACAACTAAATACTTAGAGTTTTTGAGTGATTCTTTTTGCTATTAATGTTTTGAACAAAAAATACTTTGATAACTTTAGTTGCATAAATTTTATATAATTTTAGTTTCATAAATACTAGAGGTTTATAAAATGTTTTTAGTTGATTCCTTTTGCTATTAGAGTTTTATAAAAGCTTTTTAGTTGATTCTTTTTGGTATTGAAGAATATTATAGTTTTATTTTAGTTGATCATAACAGAATTTTTTAATTGATTATTTTTAGTTCATTATTTTTGCTATTAGAGTTTCATAAAGGTTTTCTAGTTCATTCTTTTTGCTATTAGTTCATTCTTTGAGTTAAATGACCCTGAAATTGAAAAGCACTTCAAATGAAGTCTGAAAAGGTTGAAAGTTGGCATGGTATCATCATTTGACCCACATAGCATGTGCTAAAAAGTTGAGAGGGTTACGGCAAAAACTGGATGCACTTCGTGTACAAAATGGACAATCTCTTTCGAAGTATCAGGGTTTCGGACGAAAACTCATCTGTTACAAAGGGATTTCATTTAATTTCTTCACATGTAACTGCAATGATATAGTTGTGGAGAGAAAGTCTTCACTTTTTCTTCGCTTGTGTCCTTTGCTTATTGCGCCGTAACCATGGATAATCTTCATCGTTTAACAGGGTGCTACGGTCAGCCTTGACTTTGAAGGGAGGAATTTCATGAAACTTTTCATAATCTTCAGAGATGTCTGTCTTGCCCTCCAATCCCACGATGTCTCTTTTTCCTGAAAGAACTATGTGGCGCTTTGGCTCATCGTATAATGTATTCGCTTCCTTATCTTTTCTTTTTCTCGGTTTGGTAGACATGTCTTTCACATAGAAAACCTGCGCCACATCATTGGCTAGGATGAATGGTTCGTCTGTGTACCCAAGATTGTTGAGATCACTGTTGTCATTCCGTACTGTGGGTCTACCTGTACCCCGCCTCCTGACAGATCGACCCATTTGCACTGAAACAAAGGGACCTTGAAATCATGTCCATAGTCAAGTTCCCATATGTCCACTATGTAACCATAATATGTGTCCTTTCCCCTCTTGGTTGCTGCATCAAAGCGGACACCGCTGTTTTGGTTGGTGCTCTTTTGATCTTGGGCGATCGTGTAAAATGTATTCCCATTTATCTCGTACCCTTTGTAAGTCAATACAGTCGAAGATGGTCCCCTGGCCAACGAGTACAGCTCATCAGAAACAGTGTTGTCACCCATGAGACGTGTTTGCAACCAACTGCCGAAAGTCCTGATGTGTTCATATGTAATCCAGTCGTCACACTGCTCCGGGTGTTTGGAGCGCAGAATATTCTTGTGTTCATCGACATACGGGGTCACCAAGGTAGAATTATGTAGAACTGTGTAGTGTGCTTGAGACCAAGAATGCCCGTCCCTACATATTATTGAGTCCGCTCCTAGTGTGCCTTTTCCAGTCAGTCTCCCCTCATACCGCGATTGAGGGAGACCAATCTTCTTAAGGTCAGGAATGAAGTCAACACAAAACCCAATGACATCCTCTGTTTGATGACCCATGGAGATGCTTGCTTCTGGCCTAGCGCGGTTACGAACATATTTCTTTAAGACTCCCATGAACCTCTCAAAGGGGAACATATTGTGTAGAAATACAGGGCCCAGAACGACAATCTCGTCGACTAGATGAACTAGGACGTGCGTCATGATATTGAAGAAAGATGGTGGGAACACCAGCTCGAAACTATCAAGACATTGCACCAAATCACTCCTTAACCTTGACAGGATTTCTGGATCGATCACCTTCTGAGAGATTGCATTGAGGAATGCACATAGCTTCACAATGGCTAATCGAACGTTTTTCGGTAGAAGCCCCCTCAATGCAACCGGAAGCAGTTGCGTCATAATCACGTGGCAGTCATGAGACTTTAGGTTCTGGAACTTTTTCTCTGCCATATTTATTATTCCCTTTATATTCGACGAGAAGCCAGACGGGACCTTCATACTGAGCAGGCATTCAAAGAAGATTTCCTTCTCTTCTTTGGTAAGAGCGTAGCTGGCAGGACCTTCATACTGCTTTGGATGCATGCCGTCTTTTTCATGCACACGTTGCTGTTCCTCCCGTGCCTCCGGTGTATCTTTTGTCTTCCCATACACTCTCAAGAAGCCTAGCAGGTTCACGCAAAGATTCTTCGTCACGTGCATCACGTCGATTGCAGAGCGGACCTCTAGGTCTTTCCAATAGGGTAGGTCCCAAAATATAGATTTCTTCTTCCACATGGGTGCGCGTCCCGCATCGTCAGTCGGAACAGATAGTCCGCCAGGACCCTTTCCAAAGATTACTTGTAAATCATTGACCATATCAAGTATGTGATCACCAGTACGGAGGGCGGGCTTCTTCCGGTGATCTACCTCACCTTTGAAATGCTTTCCTTTCTTTCGACATTGATGGTTGGTCGGAAGAAATCGACGATGCCCCAGGTACACATTCTTCCTGCATTTGTCCAAATATATACTGTCGGTGTCATCTAAACAGTGTGTGCATGCGTGGTATCCCTTGTTTGTCTGTCCTGAAAGGTTACTGAGAGCAGGCCAATCGTTGATGGTTACAAACAGCAACGCATGCAGGTCAAATTCCTCCTGTTTGTGCTCATCCCACACACGTACAACTTCTCCATTCCACAGCTGTAAAAGTTCTTCAACTAATGGCCTTAGGTACACATCAATGTCATTGCCGGGTTGCTTAGGGCCTTGGATGAGCACTGGCATCATAATGAACTTCCGCTTCATGCACAACCAAGGAGGAAGGTTATAGATACATAGAGTCACGGGCCAGGTGCTATGATTGCTGCTCTGCTCCCCAAAAGGATTAATGCCATCTGCACTTAAACCAAACCATACGCTCCTTGCGTCACCTGCAAAGTCCCCCCACCTTCTCTCGATTTTTCTCCACTGCGACCCGTCAGCGGGTGCTCTCAACTTCCCGTCTTTCTTACGGTCTTCTTTGTGCCATCGCATCAACTTGGCATGCTCTTTGTTTCTGAACAGACGTTTCAGCCGTGGTATTATAGGAGCATACCACATCACCTTGGCAGGAACCCTCTTCCTGGGGCGCTCGCCCTCAACATCACCAGGGTCATCTCGTCTGATCTTATACCGCAATGCACCGCATACCGGGCATGCGCTCAAATCCTCGTACTCACCGCGGTAGAGGATGCAGTCATTAGGGCATGCATGTATCTTCTGCACCTCCAATCCTAGAGGGCATAGAACCTTCTTTGCTTCGTACGTACTGCCGGGCAATTCGTTATCCTTTGGAAGCTTCTTCTTCATTATTTTCAGCAGCGAACTAAATCCCTTGTCAGATACACCATTGTCTGCCTTCCATTGCAGCAATTCCAGTGTGGTACCGAGCTTTCTGTTGTCATCTTCGCAATTTGGGTACAACCCTTTTTTGTGATCCTCTAACATGCGATCGAACTTCAACTTCTCCCTTTCACTTTCGCATTCTCTCTGTGCATCAACAATGACCCGGCGAAGATCATCATCGGGCACATCGTCTGGTTCCTCTTGATCTTCAGCTTCCCCCATTGCAGCATCACCGTATTCAGGGGGCGGGTAGTTGTCATCATCCTCTTCTTCTTCGTTGTCTTCCATCATAACCCCTCTTTCTCCGTGCTTGGTCCAAACATTATAGTGTGGCATAAAACCCTTCTCAAGCAGGTGGAAGTGAAGGGTTTTAGAGTTGGAGAAAGCCTTCATATTCTCACAGACAGTACATGGACAATGCATAAAACCATTCTGCTTGTTTGCCTCAGCCGCTTTGAGAAAATTATGCAGGCCCTTAATATACTCGGAGGTGCGTCGGTCACCGTACATCCATTGCCGGTTCATCTGTGTGCGTTATATAGTTCTTATTATTGAACAACATATAACTCTCTAGAGCATCTAATTAAAACACACAAGTAAGAACTTTTTTCCTTTAGAAAGAAGATAAGAAGAAGAGGCTAACCACGGTGTTGCCGGCGCCGAGATGGGCGCGGGGGATCGACGGCGGTGAGGACGGGGACGGGACAGGACGGACCGCCAAACCTAGACAAATCTTGAGGAAAATGGAGCTTGGACAAGGAGCTTCGAGAGGAGAAAGCTTAAGTGTGGCTCGGGCATTTCATCGAACACCTCATGTGCATAGGAGGTGAGCTAGAGCACCACAAAAGCTCTCCCACGGCCGGGCAAAAAAACAGAGCAATGCATTGCTCTGCTCGCGGGCGGGGGCTATATATAGGCCAACCATTGGTCCCGGTTCCATCCACAAACCGGGACCAATGGTTGTGGGCCAGGAGCGAGGCGCATTGGTCCCGGTTCGTGGCTGGAACCGGGACAAAAGGGGTCACCTTTAGTCCCGGTTCCAGCCACAAACCGGGACCAATGGTTGTGGGCCAGGAGCGAGGCGCATTGGTCCCGGTTCGTGTCTAGAACTGGGACAAAAGGGGTCAGACGAACCGGGACCAATGGCCCACGAGGTCCGGCCGGCGCCCTGGCCTCACGAACCGGGACCGATGCCCCCATGGGTCCCGGTTCGTGAGTGAACCGGGACTAATGGGCTTCTCAGGGGTGGACCGATGCCCTGTTTTGTACTAGTGATATGTACCTAGGGTAGGGTCATAGGCCTGACCTACATACCCCACCTAAGGACACTGCCCCAGAGAGCTTAAGGACAACAAGGAAGTCTCCGACTGAAATCACCAAGACATACATGTCACTCGACAATATCCACTCGGAGATTACCTTTCACTCGACGGTTATCTTTCACTCGGAAGAACCGGGAGACAGTCGACCGTAGAAGAACAGAGGTAACCCCAGGGAGGCTAATGGACATGCGTTCGTCTGTATCATAAGTAGCATTTATTTGCATACGTTACCAGTAACGTTCACCATTATAGCCACGATCGGACCCTTAGATGCCGGACATTATGAGGGGCAGCGGACTCTATATAAGCCGCCCCTCCCCTCTGGCACAAGGGTTCGCACCCTCTGTAAGGATACTCATATTCCACTCGACAGATAAACAAAGCCTCTCCGGAGCACGAGACGTAGGGCTGTTATCTCCACCGTGAGAGGCCCGAACTCGCTAAAACCACCGTGTCACCCATATGCATCTCGGTAGATCATGCTCCTTTACCCTACCCCCTTCGTACTGTCAGAATCGTCCCCACGACAACCGGCGCAGTTGTCTTTGTGGGGCACGTCCTCGACCCTTCTAATGAGGACTAGGTCGTCTTAGCCTCATGATTTTGGTTTGATTTTTCTTTTTTAATTTGTGAATGATGATTTTGTTTCGATTTGGATTTGTATCCCAGCTGGCGTAATAATAATGATGTGGTTCCATGTTATTTTTTCTCTGTCATGATGTGAATGTACTTTGTGCCTTTTGTTTCATCTAATTTCAAGAGAAGAATTGTGTGCATGACAGCCATTCAAGGAATTTTGATGCGTTTAATTCCACTATGTTACATAGTCGTTTTCTGTATAATATGTGGACATACCAAATAGAAGAAAAACTTTTTTTTCATGGAAAAATAGAAGAAAAACTTGATGGTGAGGTTGCGCATCTCCAGTAGAGATAGATGTATCAACAAAGCGAGGCCTTACCGGAGAGGTGGAGCAGCGCACACTTGTGGTGGGCAATCCGGAGCTTCTTGTGCTTCTGCACGAAGGTGGGCAGGTCCATGTCCTTCTCCAGGAACTTCTGGTGCAGCTCCTCCAACTCCTCGTCAAGATAGCCAAGCACTCCAACTCCTCTAACCTGAGCATAGCAGTCAGCGATGGGCTCACGTCTAGCGTGTCATTGCTCAACTTCAAGCACTAGTTTACGATCAAAGTAGGCAAGCACAACACTGGGCCTAGTTTAGTTATGTAGTAGTATGTCATACTAAACTGTAAGCCACGGAGTGAGATGGAAGTACGCCGTGAACAATATCGCACGAATTGGAGTTCGTTCAGAGCACTTACTTTGCAGCTTATCGAGCAGTGCAGCAGGAGAATAGGACTTCATGATCTTGTCCTTCTGCGTTTCCAAGTCGACCAATTACCTGCCCTCAGCAGCAGCTACTTCGGTAGTCCTGATTATAGTGCACTGCATGCACAAGATCACAAGTTCACAACACAATTTGTTTAGGATATAATTTTATCACGAGTGCAGACAACATAACAAGGAACTTGCACAAATCACCAGAGCAATAATTTTGTTTAGTTTCTATAATGGTTTTCATTGAATTAGTTATTTTATATAGTGACTGGATTAAGTAATGAAAACAACATAACTTGCAAACTTGAGAGGTGAGCAGTACTGAACCTGATTCCTGAGCTCCGAGATCCGTTGCTCCTTCTCTAAATTTTCCCCTGTATAAATTCACCATAAACCATACATTGCATTTAGAGATGATCAAAAGCCCTTTATATCTTATTTGTACTTTAGCCAACATGAATGAGTAACTCACTTGCAAGCTGCAACTGAACACAAATAGCCACAAGTGAGAATACCGACAAAAGCACTCTTAAACTAGCATTACATAACTCATTTAAAAAAAATTAACCACCAATAAATATTATATTTTTCAAAATCTAAAATGACATCTAAACTATTTAACAAGATGCAGTTAGCAATGACCCTATGTTGCATTCAATAAGGCCCATTCCATTTAATCAATTTAAAACGTAAAGTGGTAGAGTTCGCATGAATTTCTACACTGAAACCTGGAAGAAGAAAAATCTGGCACAAAAGAACAAGTGAAAAGTGACTTACAATTAAATGTCTATCTACACTAAAATAGAAACACCAACTCATAAAAATCAGGGGAGCCATTCTTAGTAGCAACCTGTTTTTACAATAGAACTAACAGCAGTAAATTACATCATAAATAATACTAGCTATCATGTCGAACAACATTTCACCCATACCATGGTGAATTCAGCAACGCAATTGACAATGGTACAGGAAGCAAAAAGTTTACATTGTTCTGTGTTTTAACCTGATCGAGTGAATTGAAAAAAATATCGTATGCCTCTTTGTCTTTTAGAAGCCTCTGCAATTCATCAACACTGCACCAACATAAAAGGTAAGAACAGTACTGTAACATGGTTCTGTATTCGAAACAAGTATGCATCACGATCACCATACAATTGTGTGTAGCAACTACAAATACAGTAAGCATTTGGAACTAAGAAACATGACACATGCATGCATAATTACTCTGTCTGAATTCTCTAGAAATACTATGCAACTATATATACACCTAGGCGGAAGCGGTCTAGAGCACACAACCGCAAAACTTGCTCGCCACCGCCGTCATGCCAACCAATCCGTGAAACATCGACACCCAGATTCATCATCGGCCATGCAAATTGCCTCGCAAAGGGATGATCTGGAGCCACTTTTTTTTGACAATTATATCCTCCTTTATTCATTCATAAGGATCGTAGCATCGCTTACAATAAGAGGAATAACCGGATTTGGGGCGGTGTCCATCTAGATATTTGGAGGAGAAAATCTTGCTATCCTAGCCAGTTCATGAGCTACTTGATTTCTTTCTCTATTACAATGATCATGACATGAGTAAAGTCAAGCGACATAAAATAACAATCATCAAAGATAGCAGAAGCTACCGAAGAAGAGTAAATTGATTAGGGCAGCAAGAACCTCCACACTATGATAGTTGACCTCGATCTTACTGCATCCAATTGTACGTGCCAGGTTCATTCCAAACCTCACTGCAACTGCCTCCGCTGTGAATGAGTCAAAGCAAAGATCAATCTTTTCATTGGGACTTTCCATGATGGTCTCGGATAACTGTTGCAACTGCCCTAGAGTGTGTCCACATCAACGTTCACCTTAAAATAGCCATGTCTTAGTTTCAACCGAGCGTCTGATCTCACTTTGGTCTTAGGACTGTATGAGATAATATAGTTAGCTGCTAAACATCTCACTGCCATATTAATTTGAGTAGCGTTTTGTGTTTCTTCTCCGTGTGTCAACTCACGACGCTCATACCACAAGTACCAGCTTGCCGTTGCCACTGTTTCTTTCAACTTTGGTAGACCAAGCACTTGGACATCTTGCTCTGGAAGGCACAACAAGTGCTCCAAAATCACTTCACCTACCCTATCGACTAGCAACGCCTTTCTGATGATTTCATCGATCCCAAGGAACTTCCAAACATCCATGGCCACCTTGCATTCAAATAGCAAGTGTCTTATGGTATCCAGGCACAAGTTACACGCAAGGCAGCTCGGGTTTATCTTCAAATGTTTGTTCGCCACTTTATTTGACGTCGCTGCCACAGACGTTGGCCGGCACAAACCCTAGACTGTTAGGCACTACACTACTGCCATACACGATCCACACGTGAGATTTGACCATCCCCTTCTATGTCGACGACCACGAAGGTTGTCAGGGGAGGCGAGCCACTAGGTTCTGGCGCTGGAAGAGCATCCGCATGAGCTAAAGACGAGTTCCACCCCCCCCCCCCCCCCCCCCCCCCCCGCGCGCAATGGGTGTACTTGTGGTGGATGCGTGTATATTGGCGAGGATGCTCTATAGAACTACAATTGAGTCAAATGGGCTGTTCAAAATGGAACGAAACATTTATTGAGGTGTAGGTATTAGACACGATAATATTGGTACATCGGTTTATCAGTGAACATGTCATATTAACCTGAGTTTATCTCGTAAAAACTTGATTAGGTGTCGCTAGGGAGAATCATTATTATCATTGAATTTGTCGACACACCCATTAGAAGATCCGTCACTTGGTGGTGCTCTCCTGAATGAAAAATTAATGAAGTCATCACAAGTGAAAAAAGGTAAAAAAAAAGAAGAAGAAGAAGTCATTCTGCAACTAAAAGCACTTTGAAGCTTTAACATTTTATTTTGTATGACCTACAGCAAAAACAACAACAACAACAACAACAACAACAAAGTAAAAGCAGAAGATACGTTCATATCTACTTTATGTTCTCTTCATAAGCTCAGGCCATCAATACATAGCCTGCAAAGAGTAACAATAGAATGTCATTACATAGGGGAACTAAATATATTGCAATGTTATTCCAATAATTAACATATCCATCACACCAGACATATCCATCCAATGAGGCCGATCCAAAGCAAATAGTTCGATGATGATGTAGGCCCCCTCGTTCTTAATCGTATTATAAGAGAGTGTATCATAGTTGTAAGATATAAGTTCTTTTAAACAAATTGACAAACATAACAGAAATCAACCACCACTCTTCTATAAACCATGTTGAAGACAGCTAAGTGATAGTGCATAATGTCAGTAAAAAAAGTAACAAAGCTAGTGACATACGAAGAATGTCGAGGAGCATGATATAGGATTATCTAACATAAAAACACGGGGCATCACACTCACATATCTTTTTTGAAACATCGGCATTTTGATTCTTATCACAGTTTCTGAACCTCGCACTTGATATACATATGTATTTCTTGCTGCCATCTATTCACAAGTTACTGTGGCACTAGGATTATATAACCAAGATCTGAATTCCATTGCAGTCTCTTCCCTCCGTGCCGAAACTTGAGCTGATAATGTCACCGAGAATTCCTCCAACGCCGCAGCCTTGTTCAGCAGGAACCGTGCAAGTATCCTGTCCAAGGCATTCCCGCTGTACATTTCAATGCTGATCCTCCTCAGGCTATGACCCAAGCAGGGGATGTTCATCGGCCGCAGGTTCTTGTTCATCCACTCATAATCCGCGGCCTCCTCGACGACGACTGCACAGTTCTCGGGCTCCTCCTCGTCATCTGTACCGGCGTAGTATCTCGAGCAGTAAGTCTTCTTATCCGTGGGCTTGGGAACAACAGGAAACAGCGACAACACTTCCAGGTTCGGGCGTTGACGAGGAGGACGGCGACGGACAGGATGGCGTGATCGGCCGCCATGAACCCCTTCAGGACCAGCTGCCTGAGTTCTGGCAGGCCGCCGAGGGCAGCCATGAACTCCCTGCAGTAGTAGGCCATCGATGGGCGCAGCGCGAGGTGGAGATATGTCAGGTTCTTGCACCGGCTGATGAGCTTCATGAGGTGAGCGACTTCCTTTGGTGATTTGCTGGTGAGGTCCTCGCACATGTCGATAGTCACCGCCGCGATGTCCTCGTAGCCTTGGAGGTAGAGGAGCCAGTTGTCCCGAGGAAGGCCGCCCCTGTACCGCAGGGAACGCAGCCGTCCGGTGCTCAGCACGACTCGCGTGGCCTTGTGGCAGCAGAGCATGGCGAAGCTCCGGAGGCTGTCGCTGGGCACGGTGATCTTCCTGGCGCCTGGGCACTCCTCCAGCGTCAGGTCGGCGAGGCGGGGGCAGCCGGAGAGCAACTCCTGGATCACCCCGTTCGTGGCCATGATCCGCTTGAGGCAGAGCGTGTCCAGCGACGCGGCGACGCCGAAGCACGAGGGCAGGTCGAGCGTCCAGTTGGTGAGGCGCAGGCGGCGCAGCGTGCCGCACCGGAAGAGCTGCAGCGGCGTCTTGGTGTACTGGCCACGTTCGACCGCGTCGAAGTCGGCCGAGGCCTTCTTGGACCCGAAGGGGCAGAGTTTGCGGCGGGAGAGGTACGGGTAGCGCAGATCGACGTCGACCTCCTCGGCGCCGGAGGGCGCGGCGAGCCGGCGATGCCGATCCACTGGTCGAGGAGGCCGACCGGGGTGTCGAGCATGATGAGCCGGAGGGCGCCGATCGGCGTCGCTGGACCCTTGAAGAAGATCACGCTCGTCACCAGCATGTCGAAGCACACGGCGATGTCCCCTCCCCGGCGTCCTGTCTCTGTCCTGGGGTCGACGAGGTCGACGACGGGCACTGCAGCGAAGACGCGGCGCCACCGGCGGGACAGTGCGCAGGCGCGCGCCACCTCTTTGGACGAGAGATGGGACAGGACACGCACCAGCGCCGTGTCCGGGAGAGCGCTCAGCCGGTCGCCGCCGGGGCAGCGCATCGCCATCTCTGTACGTATGCGTTCGTGCTTGTATAGACTTGCAGCAGAGATCTCCAAGTTTGTTAGGAAATCCCACGTACGTCCTCAAGTTTGTTAGCAGGTGTCTCCAGGTTTGGCAGGAAATCCCACGCTCCCGGATCACCGCGTCGGTTCGTTGGTCGTTACAAACTTGGCAGCCAAGATCGGATCCAAATTAGGTTACAAAACCCAGCGGACGAACCATCCATCCATCGTCATGGTTGCATCGAGCAAGATGGTCGCGGGGCCGCCGTCGAGGAGCCGAGACCGCATCAGCGACCTCCCCGACGACTTGCTGGGCCACATCCTCTCCTACCTCCCGAACGACGAGGCGGGCCGCGCGGCCGCGCTTGGCCGGCGGTGGCGCGACATCTTCGGCCACGTCCACACCGTCTCCTTCGACGAGAAGGAGGGGGAGCGGGACGCCGACTGGGACACCTACTACTATGAGGCCACGGAGCGCAAGAGCTGCAGCGGCACGCTCCTCTGCCGCCGCCGGTGTGCCGGCGGTCACGTACCGCTGCGCGCCTTCCGTTTCGCCTTCGACAGATTCCCGCCAGGCTGGGATGACTTCCACGTCGACCAGTGGCTCCGCTACGTGCTGGAGTACGCCGGCCAGGATCTCCACCTTGACCTGCGCTTCGCTATTGGCCCCATCTGCACACACAGTCAAAGCTTTGCCATTAACGGCCGGACCGACGCCGCGGGTAGCGACTCCGTTGGCAAGGAGGGGGCCTACCTCCTTCCGAGAAGGCTTTTCTCCTGTGCCACCCTCAAGACGCTCTGCCTCGCCCACTGCCGGCTGAAGCTGCTTGATGCCGACACCATCCACCTGCCGACCCTCGAGACGCTGCGCCTCACCAGCATTCACCATGACCCCGGGAAGGGCGTCCAGAGGCTTATCTTGAACTGCCCCCGCCTTGCCGATCTCACGCTAGAAGACATCCGCCGCCTCAAGACACTTTCCATACTCCCCATACACCTCCGCCGCTTCGCGCTCCGGTGCTGCCACAACACCCAGTCCATCCACATCAATGCCTCAGAGATGGTAGCCGTCGAATATCAAGGCGGCTCGCCTTCCAAGTCGCTCCTGACCCTTCACGGCTCGCCACCGCAGGGGATCCCATTGTGCACCGTCGACCTTTGCACAGCGATGTCCAAGAATGCCAAGCACCACACAACATTCCAGCGGTTCCTGTCCAGCTTCTCAGCCTCGAAGCACCTCCACCTGCACCATGGACGCCTGCACACCACTTGCCTCGCGGCGGCGGACGGGTTCCCGTCGTTTCCTCGGATGACGACTCTCGTGCTGCAGGGCCGCGTCGAGAGCCGTGGGTTTGCACGCGCCTTGCACAACATCCTGGAGCGTATCCCAAACCTGGAGGTCCTTTCATTGTACATGGCAGAGAAGGAGCAACGACAAGTGACGACGGCAAGTGATGATGATGGACGTAGAGATGGCGACGACGTTGTCGTGGTGGATCCCGACGAGGCGAGCTTCTCGACGACGTGTCTGCAACTGACGATGAGGAAGATTAACATGGTGCACTACGATGGAAACGAGACACAGAGGACACTGGCTCGTCTCCTATTCCGCAATGCGATTGTTCTTGAGAGGTTTCTGTTGTCATCTTCGCAATTTGGGTACAACCCTTTTTTGTGATCCTCTAACATGCGATCGAACTTCAACTTCTCCCTTTCACTTTCGCATTCTCTCTGTGCATCAACAATGACCCGGCGAAGATCATCATCGGGCACATCGTCTGGTTCCTCTTGATCTTCAGCTTCCCCCATTGCAGCATCACCGTATTCAGGGGGCGGGTAGTTGTCATCATCCTCTTCTTCTTCGTTGTCTTCCATCATAACCCCTCTTTCTCCGTGCTTGGTCCAAACATTATAGTGTGGCATAAAACTCTTCTCAAGCAGGTGGAAGTGAAGGGTTTTAGAGTTGGAGAAAGCCTTCATATTCTCACAGACAGTACATGGACAATGCATAAAACCATTCTGCTTGTTTGCCTCAGCCGCTTTGAGAAAATTATGCAGGCCCTTAATATACTCGGAGGTGCGTCGGTCACCGTACATCCATTGCCGGTTCATCTGTGTGCGTTATATAGTTCTTATTATTGAACAACATATAACTCTCTAGAGCATCTAATTAAAACACACAAGTAAGAACTTTTTTCCTTTAGAAAGAAGATAAGAAGAAGAGGCTAACCACGGTGTTGCCGGCGCCGAGATGGGCGCGGGGGATCGACGGCGGTGAGGACGGGGACGGGACAGGACGGACCGCCAAACCTAGACAAATCTTGAGGAAAATGGAGCTTGGACAAGGAGCTTCGAGAGGAGAAAGCTTAAGTGTGGCTCGGGCATTTCATCGAACACCTCATGTGCATAGGAGGTGAGCTAGAGCACCACAAAAGCTCTCCCACGGCCGGGCAAAAAAACAGAGCAATGCATTGCTCTGCTCGCGGGCGGGGGCTATATATAGGCCAACCATTGGTCCCGGTTCCATCCACAAACCGGGACCAATGGTTGTGGGCCAGGAGCGAGGCGCATTGGTCCCGGTTCGTGGCTGGAACCGGGACAAAAGGGGTCACCTTTAGTCCCGGTTCCAGCCACAAACCGGGACCAATGGTTGTGGGCCAGGAGCGAGGCGCATTGGTCCCGGTTCGTGTCTAGAACTGGGACAAAAGGGGTCAGACGAACCGGGACCAATGGCCCACGAGGTCCGGCCGGCGCCCTGGCCTCACGAACCGGGACCGATGCCCCCATGGGTCCCGGTTCGTGAGTGAACCGGGACTAATGGGCTTCTCAGGGGTGGACCGATGCCCTGTTTTGTACTAGTGATATGTACCTAGGGTAGGGTCATAGGCCTGACCTACATACCCCACCTAAGGACACTGCCCCAGAGAGCTTAAGGACAACAAGGAAGTCTCCGACTGAAATCACCAAGACATACATGTCACTCGACAATATCCACTCGGAGATTACCTTTCACTCGACGGTTATCTTTCACTCGGAAGAACCGGGAGACAGTCGACCGCAGAAGAACAGAGGTAACCCCAGGGAGGCTAATGGACATGCGTTCGTCTGTATCATAAGTAGCATTTATTGCATACGTTACCAGTAACGTTCACCATTATAGCCACGATCGGACCCTTAGATGCCGGACATTATGAGGGGCAGCGGACTCTATATAAGCCGCCCCTCCCCTCTGGCACAAGGGTTCGCACCCTCTGTAAGGATACTCATATTCCACTCGACAGATAAACAAAGCCTCTCCGGAGCACGAGACGTAGGGCTGTTATCTCCACCGTGAGAGGCCCGAACTCGCTAAAACCACCGTGTCACCCATATGCATCTCGGTAGATCATGCTCCTTTACCCTACCCCCTTCGTACTGTCAGAATCGTCCCCACGACAACCGGCGCAGTTGTCTTTGTGGGGCACGTCCTCGACCCTTCTAATGAGGACTAGGTCGTCTTAGCCTCATGATTTTGGTTTGATTTTTCTTTTTTAATTTGTGAATGATGATTTTGTTTCGATTTGGATTTGTATCCCAGCTGGCGTAATAATAATGATGTGGTTCCATGTTATTTTTTCTCTGTCATGATGTGAATGTACTTTGTGCCTTTTGTTTCATCTAATTTCAAGAGAAGAATTGTGTGCATGACAGCCATTCAAGGAATTTTGATGCGTTTAATTCCACTATGTTACATAGTCGTTTTCTGTATAATATGTGGACATACCAAATAGAAGAAAAACTTTTTTTTCATGGAAAAATAGAAGAAAAACTTGATGGTGAGGTTGCGCATCTCCAGTAGAGATAGATGTATCAACAAAGCGAGGCCTTACCGGAGAGGTGGAGCAGCGCACACTTGTGGTGGGCAATCCGGAGCTTCTTGTGCTTCTGCACGAAGGTGGGCAGGTCCATGTCCTTCTCCAGGAACTTCTGGTGCAGCTCCTCCAACTCCTCGTCAAGATAGCCAAGCACTCCAACTCCTCTAACCTGAGCATAGCAGTCAGCGATGGGCTCACGTCTAGCGTGTCATTGCTCAACTTCAAGCACTAGTTTACGATCAAAGTAGGCAAGCACAACACTGGGCCTAGTTTAGTTATGTAGTAGTATGTCATACTAAACTGTAAGCCACGGAGTGAGATGGAAGTACGCCGTGAACAATATCGCACGAATTGGAGTTCGTTCAGAGCACTTACTTTGCAGCTTATCGAGCAGTGCAGCAGGAGAATAGGACTTCATGATCTTGTCCTTCTGCGTTTCCAAGTCGACCAATTACCTGCCCTCAGCAGCAGCTACTTCGGTAGTCCTGATTATAGTGCACTGCATGCACAAGATCACAAGTTCACAACACAATTTGTTTAGGATATAATTTTATCACGAGTGCAGACAACATAACAAGGAACTTGCACAAATCACCAGAGCAATAATTTTGTTTAGTTTCTATAATGGTTTTCATTGAATTAGTTATTTTATATAGTGACTGGATTAAGTAATGAAAACAACATAACTTGCAAACTTGAGAGGTGAGCAGTACTGAACCTGATTCCTGAGCTCCGAGATCCGTTGCTCCTTCTCTAAATTTTCCCCTGTATAAATTCACCATAAACCATACATTGCATTTAGAGATGATCAAAAGCCCTTTATATCTTATTTGTACTTTAGCCAACATGAATGAGTAACTCACTTGCAAGCTGCAACTGAACACAAATAGCCACAAGTGAGAATACCGACAAAAGCACTCTTAAACTAGCATTACATAACTCATTTAAAAAAAATTAACCACCAATAAATATTATATTTTTCAAAATCTAAAATGACATCTAAACTATTTAACAAGATGCAGTTAGCAATGACCCTATGTTGCATTCAATAAGGCCCATTCCATTTAATCAATTTAAAACGTAAAGTGGTAGAGTTCGCATGAATTTCTACACTGAAACCTGGAAGAAGAAAAATCTGGCACAAAAGAACAAGTGAAAAGTGACTTACAATTAAATGTCTATCTACACTAAAATAGAAACACCAACTCATAAAAATCAGGGGAGCCATTCTTAGTAGCAACCTGTTTTTACAATAGAACTAACAGCAGTAAATTACATCATAAATAATACTAGCTATCATGTCGAACAACATTTCACCCATACCATGGTGAATTCAGCAACGCAATTGACAATGGTACAGGAAGCAAAAAGTTTACATTGTTCTGTGTTTTAACCTGATCGAGTGAATTGAAAAAAATATCGTATGCCTCTTTGTCTTTTAGAAGCCTCTGCAATTCATCAACACTGCACCAACATAAAAGGTAAGAACAGTACTGTAACATGGTTCTGTATTCGAAACAAGTATGCATCACGATCACCATACAATTGTGTGTAGCAACTACAAATACAGTAAGCATTTGGAACTAAGAAACATGACACATGCATGCATAATTACTCTGTCTGAATTCTCTAGAAATACTATGCAACTATATATACACCTAGGCGGAAGCGGTCTAGAGCACACAACCGCAAAACTTGCTCGCCACCGCCGTCATGCCAACCAATCCGTGAAACATCGACACCCAGATTCATCATCGGCCTTGCAAATTGCCTCGCAAAGGGATGATTTGGAGCCACTTTTTTTTGACAATTATATCCTCCTTTATTCATTCATAAGGATCGTAGCATCGCTTACAATAAGAGGAATAACCGGATTTGGGGCGGTGTCCATCTAGATATTTGGAGGAGAAAATCTTGCTATCCTAGCCAGTTCATGAGCTACTTGATTTCTTTCTCTATTACAATGATCATGACATGAGTAAAGTCAAGCGACATAAAATAACAATCATCAAAGATAGCAGAAGCTACCGAAGAAGAGTAAATTGATTAGGGCAGCAAGAACCTCCACACTATGATAGTTGACCTCGATCTTACTGCATCCAATTGTACGTGCCAGGTTCATTCCAAACCTCACTGCAACTGCCTCCGCTGTGAATGAGTCAAAGCAAAGATCAATCTTTTCATTGGGACTTTCCATGATGGTCTCGGATAACTGTTGCAACTGCCCTAGAGTGTGTCCACATCAACGTTCACCTTAAAATAGCCATGTCTTAGTTTCAACCGAGCGTCTGATCTCACTTTGGTCTTAGGACTGTATGAGATAATATAGTTAGCTGCTAAACATCTCACTGCCATATTAATTTGAGTAGCGTTTTGTGTTTCTTCTCCGTGTGTCAACTCACGACGCTCATACCACAAGTACCAGCTTGCCGTTGCCACTGTTTCTTTCAACTTTGGTAGACCAAGCACTTGGACATCTTGCTCTGGAAGGCACAACAAGTGCTCCAAAATCACTTCACCTACCCTATCGACTAGCAACGCCTTTCTGATGATTTCATCGATCCCAAGGAACTTCCAAACATCCATGGCCACCTTGCATTCAAATAGCAAGTGTCTTATGGTATCCAGGCACAAGTTACACGCAAGGCAGCTCGGGTTTATCTTCAAATGTTTGTTCGCCACTTTATTTGACGTCGCTGCCACAGACGTTGGCCGGCACAAACCCTAGACTGTTAGGCACTACACTACTGCCATACACGATCCACACGTGAGATTTGACCATCCCCTTCTATGTCGACGACCACGAAGGTTGTCAGGGGAGGCGAGCCACTAGGTTCTGGCGCTGGAAGAGCATCCGCATGAGCTAAAGACGAGTTCCACCCCCCCCCCCCCCCCCCCCCCCCCCGCGCGCAATGGGTGTACTTGTGGTGGATGCGTGTATATTGGCGAGGATGCTCTATAGAACTACAATTGAGTCAAATGGGCTGTTCAAAATGGAACGAAACATTTATTGAGGTGTAGGTATTAGACACGATAATATTGGTACATCGGTTTATCAGTGAACATGTCATATTAACCTGAGTTTATCTCGTAAAAACTTGATTAGGTGTCGCTAGGGAGAATCATTATTATCATTGAATTTGTCGACACACCCATTAGAAGATCCGTCACTTGGTGGTGCTCTCCTGAATGAAAAATTAATGAAGTCATCACAAGTGAAAAAAGGTAAAAAAAAGAAGAAGAAGAAGTCATTCTGCAACTAAAAGCACTTTGAAGCTTTAACATTTTATTTTGTATGACCTACAGCAAAAACAACAACAACAACAACAACAACAACAAAGTAAAAGCAGAAGATACGTTCATATCTACTTTATGTTCTCTTCATAAGCTCAGGCCATCAATACATAGCCTGCAAAGAGTAACAATAGAATGTCATTACATAGGGGAACTAAATATATTGCAATGTTATTCCAATAATTAACATATCCATCACACCAGACATATCCATCCAATGAGGCCGATCCAAAGCAAATAGTTCGATGATGATGTAGGCCCCCTCGTTCTTAATCGTATTATAAGAGAGTGTATCATAGTTGTAAGATATAAGTTCTTTTAAACAAATTGACAAACATAACAGAAATCAACCACCACTCTTCTATAAACCATGTTGAAGACAGCTAAGTGATAGTGCATAATGTCAGTAAAAAAAGTAACAAAGCTAGTGACATACGAAGAATGTCGAGGAGCATGATATAGGATTATCTAACATAAAAACACGGGGCATCACACTCACATATCTTTTTTGAAACATCGGCATTTTGATTCTTATCACAGTTTCTGAACCTCGCACTTGATATACATATGTATTTCTTGCTGCCATCTATTCACAAGTTACTGTGGCACTAGGATTATATAACCAAGATCTGAATTCCATTGCAGTCTCTTCCCTCCGTGCCGAAACTTGAGCTGATAATGTCACCGAGAATTCCTCCAACGCCGCAGCCTTGTTCAGCAGGAACCGTGCAAGTATCCTGTCCAAGGCATTCCCGCTGTACATTTCAATGCTGATCCTCCTCAGGCTATGACCCAAGCAGGGGATGTTCATCGGCCGCAGGTTCTTGTTCATCCACTCATAATCCGCGGCCTCCTCGACGACGACTGCACAGTTCTCGGGCTCCTCCTCGTCATCTGTACCGGCGTAGTATCTCGAGCAGTAAGTCTTCTTATCCGTGGGCTTGGGAACAACAGGAAACAGCGACAACACTTCCAGGTTCGGGCGTTGACGAGGAGGACGGCGACGGACAGGATGGCGTGATCGGCCGCCATGAACCCCTTCAGGACCAGCTGCCTGAGTTCTGGCAGGCCGCCGAGGGCAGCCATGAACTCCCTGCAGTAGTAGGCCATCGATGGGCGCAGCGCGAGGTGGAGATATGTCAGGTTCTTGCACCGGCTGATGAGCTTCATGAGGTGAGCGACTTCCTTTGGTGATTTGCTGGTGAGGTCCTCGCACATGTCGATAGTCACCGCCGCGATGTCCTCGTAGCCTTGGAGGTAGAGGAGCCAGTTGTCCCGAGGAAGGCCGCCCCTGTACCGCAGGGAACGCAGCCGTCCGGTGCTCAGCACGACTCGCGTGGCCTTGTGGCAGCAGAGCATGGCGAAGCTCCGGAGGCTGTCGCTGGGCACGGTGATCTTCCTGGCGCCTGGGCACTCCTCCAGCGTCAGGTCGGCGAGGCGGGGGCAGCCGGAGAGCAACTCCTGGATCACCCCGTTCGTGGCCATGATCCGCTTGAGGCAGAGCGTGTCCAGCGACGCGGCGACGCCGAAGCACGAGGGCAGGTCGAGCGTCCAGTTGGTGAGGCGCAGGCGGCGCAGCGTGCCGCACCGGAAGAGCTGCAGCGGCGTCTTGGTGTACTGGCCACGTTCGACCGCGTCGAAGTCGGCCGAGGCCTTCTTGGACCCGAAGGGGCAGAGTTTGCGGCGGGAGAGGTACGGGTAGCGCAGATCGACGTCGACCTCCTCGGCGCCGGAGGGCGCGGCGAGCCGGCGATGCCGATCCACTGGTCGAGGAGGCCGACCGGGGTGTCGAGCACGATGAGCCGGAGGGCGCCGATCGGCGTCGCTGGACCCTTGAAGAAGATCACGCTCGTCACCAGCATGTCGAAGCACACGGCGATGTCCCCTCCCCGGCGTCCTGTCTCTGTCCTGGGGTCGACGAGGTCGACGACGGGCACTGCAGCGAAGACGCGGCGCCACCGGCGGGACAGTGCGCAGGCGCGCGCCACCTCTTTGGACGAGAGATGGGACAGGACACGCACCAGCGCCGTGTCCGGGAGAGCGCTCAGCCGGTCGCCGCCGGGGCAGCGCATCGCCATCTCTGTACGTATGCGTTCGTGCTTGTATAGACTTGCAGCAGAGATCTCCAAGTTTGTTAGGAAATCCCACGTACGTCCTCAAGTTTGTTAGCAGGTGTCTCCAGGTTTGGCAGGAAATCCCACGCTCCCGGATCACCGCGTCGGTTCGTTGGTCGTTACAAACTTGGCAGCCAAGATCGGATCCAAATTAGGTTACAAAACCCAGCGGACGAACCATCCATCCATCGTCATGGTTGCATCGAGCAAGATGGTCGCGGGGCCGCCGTCGAGGAGCCGAGACCGCATCAGCGACCTCCCCGACGACGTGCTGGGCCACATCCTCTCCTACCTCCCGAACGACGAGGCGGGCCGCGCGGCCGCGCTTGGCCGGCGGTGGCGCGACATCTTCGGCCACGTCCACACCGTCTCCTTCGACGAGACGGAGGGGGAGCGGGACGCCGACTGGGACACCTACTACTATGAGGCCACGGAGCGCAAGAGCTGCAGCGGCACGCTCCTCTGCCGCCGCCGGTGTGCCGGCGGTCACGTACCGCTGCGCGCCTTCCGTTTCGCCTTCGACAGATTCCTGCCAGGCTGGGATGACTTCCACGTCGACCAGTGGCTCCGCTACGTGCTGGAGTACGCCGGCCAGGATCTCCACCTTGACCTGCGCTTCGCTATTGGCCCCATCTGCACACACAGTCAAAGCTTTGCCATTAACGGCCGGACCGACGCCGCGGGTAGCGACTCCGTTGGCAAGGAGGGGGCCTACCTCCTTCCGAGAAGGCTTTTCTCCTGTGCCACCCTCAAGACGCTCTGCCTCGCCCACTGCCGGCTGAAGCTGCTTGATGCCGACACCATCCACCTGCCGACCCTCGAGACGCTGCGCCTCACCAGCATTCACCATGACCCCGGGAAGGGCGTCCAGAGGCTTATCTTGAACTGCCCCCGCCTTGCCGATCTCACGCTAGAAGACATCCGCCGCCTCAAGACACTTTCCATACTCCCCATACACCTCCGCCGCTTCGCGCTCCGGTGCTGCCACAACACCCAGTCCATCCACATCAATGCCTCAGAGATGGTAGCCGTCGAATATCAAGGCGGCTCGCCTTCCAAGTCGCTCCTGACCCTTCACGGCTCGCCACCGCAGGGGATCCCATTGTGCACCGTCGACCTTTGCACAGCGATGTCCAAGAATGCCAAGCACCACACAACATTCCAGCGGTTCCTGTCCAGCTTCTCAGCCTCGAAGCACCTCCACCTGCACCATGGACGCCTGCACACCACTTGCCTCGCGGCGGCGGACGGGTTCCCGTCGTTTCCTCGGATGACGACTCTCGTGCTGCAGGGCCGCGTCGAGAGCCGTGGGTTTGCACGCGCCTTGCACAACATCCTGGAGCGTATCCCAAACCTGGAGGTCCTTTCATTGTACATGGCAGAGAAGGAGCAACGACAAGTGACGACGGCAAGTGATGATGATGGACGTAGAGATGGCGACGACGTTGTCGTGGTGGATCCCGACGAGGCGAGCTTCTCGACGACGTGTCTGCAACTGACGATGAGGAAGATTAACATGGTGCACTACGATGGAAACGAGACACAGAGGACACTGGCTCGTCTCCTATTCCGCAATGCGATTGTTCTTGAGAGGTTGTGTGTCGTGTTCACGACGGAACGTGTTCCGGTGCAAACCCGTCTTAAAAATGAGATCAAGAGCTAGGCAAGGGCCGGCTCAAAAAAGACTTTCTTATAGTTGGTTGTGACACGTAACAGGATAGAATGTTTTAGCCTATCATCAATTTTTTGATAAACTAGATGATACCCCGTGCGTTGCGCCAGAGACATGCTGGAATTGGTTGCAGTATATTATTTTGGTGAGATTTGGTTGTCTTGAATTTAAATATGGGACTAAAGATTAAAAAGACTTATGATTTGTTTTAGGAAAACGTTTGGAACCGGCGGACCGGCCCAAGCGCTGGACCGCATATTGGGCGTGACAAGTTGGTATCAGAGCCTCAACCGACCATAGGAGCCCCTTGATTGATCGAACCATTGGCGAGTATAGAAGAAAAACTATTTTGAGCCTAGCTATATATCGGAGAGTAGGACTTCTTTTTACTCCTCATCCCCATCGTCGCTCTGGTGAGGAATTGTGACGAAGGTGTTTTGATTCTACTACACTTCTCACTCAAAATTTTTTAGGATCACGCGGGTATTTTCGGAATCGTTGCGATATCAGTGTGACAGAATTCTGTTCTTGGTGCCTCCTGACCGTATGGATTGGACCCGGGGAGTTGAGCTTCAAGGGGTTCTTGTCACATTCGCTATCGTTTCAGTTCCTGAATACCAGAAGACGCCGACATCGAAACGCTTCTATACTTTTTGTGGTGGCAAATAGTGCCATGACTTTTCCCCAGTACTGGTGGAGATAGCGCGAATGATCCACTATGACTAGTATCGCTGTGCTTTCGAAGGTCTGAGGTAGACGGATTTGCTAAGTTTCTTCGTCGTGTGTGAAGGTTACAGATTGGTTGCAGCTGATTAGGATATTATTGTTGTTGTGTGCTGAGTAGGTTCCCATATCCGCAACCTGATCTTATAACCAAGAAGTTTCGGGAGTTTTTAGGTGGGAATTCAAGTATTACCGAGAATATATTTTCCAATAGACACATGATACGATATGGCGTCTATCATATGTTTGTTCCGGCTTATTCTGCAAGCCACATCCTTTGTTTTGTTTTGAGTTGTGGTATTCGAGTTGCTTCGAAGTCAAGTGTTGATTCCATACCTTTCCTAAGCGATGTTCTCATATTTCTATGGATTGCTAATTCTTCATGTAAATACTTTTTCAACCGACGTGCTTCTCCTCGAATTAATTCGATCCTTTCAATATTTGCAAGATCAATTCCCAGTTTTCTCAACGGAGTTCATTTCATCCATCCTAAGTTGTCTTTATTTTTCCCACCCTCCCACCCTTTTTTCTTCACGGAGCCAGAGACCCAGTCAAGTATCCATTTTATTCGTGAGAACTCTGTCCATTCTTTTCCTTCAATGTTCTTAACCGGTGATTCTCGTGAAGGTGCTCAGGAGTTCTAGTTCATCATTTGTCAGTCTCATTTTCTTTCCGGTGGATTCAATTCAAGCTTTCCGTGTTGATCATTTTTCTTTCATTGATTCAAATATTTCCCATGTTGGAAATTCTTACCCAAGCCTATCTTGTTCATTCACCTCTCTCTATTCTTTTCCGGTGCGAATAAATTATCTCAGAAGATTCATCTTTCCATTCAAGATCCGTTTGACATAATTCGAGGTTGTTGTCTCATTCAATCCATTTAATTCTACCCGTGCAATCTCTCTTTCAAGCAATTGTTCCAACGGTGTTTCTTTTCATTGGACCCTAACCCACAGGTCTTTTCCCAGGATCTTACCTGACTCTTCTAATTTTCCCGGAGTTATTCGCAAATTCTTTTCAAGTTTGACGTAAGAATGAATTTTCATCAGTTAATTGTCTTCTTCGATATTTCCTTCAAATCATTTCATTTTGATCCCAATCTTACTATTTTCGTTGTTCCGGAGTGTCTCAATAATTCTGGTGGTGGTTCTCGTCGTCATTCTCAACCTTGAAGACCGAAGAAGAGTTTCTCTTAAATCTTGGTCCGTTCTCTTCAAGATTCATGATTCAAGCTTGATGCTATCCTGTTAAATCATTTCCAATCGTGATAAATTCTTTTCATACCCATCCGAAGTATTTCAGGAGTTGTTTTCGTTTTGATTCTCCCAAGGCCATTATTTCAGAAGAATTCTTCATTCTCAACGCTCATCTCTCGTTCTCAAATTCTTTCGGTGCATCGTTCAAGTATTCTCCAATAAGCTCGTGATTGCTTCGTTCTCTTGTAATTAATTTACCTCAAGTATCCTTGTTCGTTTTCTAATTCTTCCCGGCGATTCATTCTCTTTTTATCCGTTCTTTTCATTTCTTACGGTGGTTCGTTCAAGATTCCTCTTCCTTTGTTATCGTATCAATTCATTTGTTCTTTCCAAAATCCTACTGGTGTTTCCTCGAAGACTTCGTCAAGTTGGCGCTATATCTCTCTTTAATCTTTTCAAGAAGAATAAGTAGTGTGCAAATTCATTGCTTTTCATCAATTTATTTTGATGAAGGAGAGACATATCATAATTCTTATTCTTGTTTCATGGAGGTGATTTAATTCCTTTCTTCCGGAGTTCGTCCATGATATCAGTTTGTCGGTTCTAAGTTGTTCATCTTTTCTTTTCCGGAGTTCCAAGTTTTCTCGGTTATCTCATCGCGAAGCTCCATCTAAATCATTGCAAGGCTTCATCTTGTTCTTTTCAACCTTCGTTTCTATCATCCTTTTGTTTACCGGAGTTCTTCATGATGGTTCGTCAAGGATTTAATTCATTCTCGAAGTGCTCTTCGATGAGCTCAAGCATTCTTCGTATTGCATTCCGAAGTGCTAATTCATTTCTACCTTATCTTTTGAGGTGGTATTATGTCCTTCTTCACAATTTGTCTTCGTGTTTCATGATTCACAGTTGTCAAGAATGAGATATTTTAAACCCACCAATCTCTTCGTTGGAGTTGTCGTGGTGCTTATCAATGATCCAAGCTTCTCCTTCTCTTCTCGGTGAAAGAGGTTTTCATCTCTTCGAGATCTCAAGTAATCAGTTGTTTCCGTTAGTGGCCGGTTGTCACCTCATAATTTTGAGATGTTTCCCATAAGCCCACAACAAGCATATTCTTTTCATTGTTGATTTTCCAAAAACTCCGTTCAATCCTTCTTTGTAAGGATGCTTTTCAAATTCAATTGTGGTAGAAGTTGTTATTTGCTTATCCCTTCTTTTCTTTCCAACGATCTAGCTTCTATTCTTTCGTTCCGGAGGCATGGTGATGTTGCTCTCTTCGACCATTATCTCGTTTCGCCAAGATCACGTTATTTCCTTGCTTATCCATTTTACTGGAGTGTTATGTTCTCTTTTCAAGTTCTTTTCATCTTATCAAGTTTTCCTTCTCTTTTCTACCGGAGTGCTGCCCAAATTTTTTTTGTTCTCATTCCTTATCTATCTCGTTTCAACCAGAGTGGTTTCGAATTCTTGCTTGTTCCTCAAGCCATTCTTCAACTCTTTGCAACCTTTGAGGTTTGTTGGTTTCACTCGTTTGTCCAAGAAGCAACTTTGTTTTACCTCTTCCTTTTTCCTCTTCCTCTTCAATCTTCCAGTTCCTTCCTAAGATCTCGGGTCGAGATCTTCTGTTAGTGGGGGAGAGTTGTGACGCCCCGAGACCGATGCTCCATATTCCTTCCAGTTATTTTCCGTTGTTGCCGTGTGATTCGTTTGCTTGTTGCACTTCGTCATGTCATCATGTGCATTTCATCCGCATGTTTTCATAAAACTTGCATCCGTCCGTAGTTGTCATTTTCCCCGTTCCTTCCGTTGTCCGTTTCGAGACCCGACACACTCGCACGCGCCCGCGGCACCTCCGAAATATTATTTTATAAGTGGGATAAAAATGTTCTCGGAATGGGTTGAAAGTTGGCGTGCGGTCTTATTATGTTGTAGGTAGACCGCCTGCCAAATTTCGTTCCATTCGGAGGTCGTTTGATGCCCCAACGGATAACTATAGCGGCACTATAGCCGGAAAACGTCGGACGTTTTCGGTGCTCCAAAAACCGTGCCGGGCTGCCAACCTCTCTCTTCTTTCAGCCCACACCTCTCCTACACAGCCCACCTAGCCCAGCTACCCCCTCCTCCGTTCTGCGCCGTCCGATCGCGATCGTGCGGTCCAAAAACAGGCTAAATTCCCTCCATCTAGCCCCTCTGCCTATATAAGGAAGGCCTACCCCTTCCTCATCTGGAAACCCTAAGCCCCCTCCTCGTTTTCCGCAGCCACCCTCTCCAGCGCCTCCACTTGGAGCCTCCACATCGCCCCGCCGCCACCTGAGCCTGCCTCCTTCGCACCCCTGTTCCACCAGTCGCCGCGGGCCCGCAGAGCCCATCTAGAGCCCGCCCGGGCCCAGATTCCGTCGCTGCCCGTGCGCCGGAGTTCGTCAAGCCACCGACCAGGCCAGCCCTCGCCGCCCGGCCGCGTCCTTCATCCCCTCCTCTGCCGATCTCCCTCACCATCTCTCTCGCTCACTCTGTTCATCAAGAGCCGCCGCGCCCGCGCCGCCGTCGCCGGAGATCGTCGTCCGCCACCGGATTCTCGACCACAACTGCCGGATCCGATTGCCCTACGCCCGATCTACCCATTCCCGGCCTCCCCGCGCCGGAGCCCGCCATCGCCGGCGCCGCCATGGCCGGCGCCGCCATGGCCGCCTGACCTCCTCTGCGCGACCCCGTCCCGATCCGCCACGTCCCGCCAACCAAACGCACCCCTGGATCACGCCGCCCCGGATCTGCTCGTCCCGAACCCCTCCGTCCCGTTTCTCGCGAGGTAGTTTTCTGCCTAGTCCTAGATTTTTTTAACATCATGTTGCATTTTGTGGAGCTTGTATATATCTTTGTGCATGTTTGTCCAATGATGATGATCTTTATATGTAAATTCCTCTACTCTTCGTGCTCTACATGATGGTTGCTGTTGCACTCATGTTAGGATTCACCTTCATGTGCTAATCTCTGTTGCAAAAGTGCATCATGCTGTTAACTGCAGAAAACTGTTAATATGTGTCACTTTGTCATTTTTGTGTGATTTAATGGAAAGGTCATATGAGCATCTTGTCAACATGACTTTGGAGCATTTTCATGTCTTCTTACTGTTAGTATTTATCTCATGCCATGATATGCCTTGATGTGAGTGCCATGAGCTTGTAAACACGCCTAGTTAATGTTGCTGTTTCAAGTTAAAACTGTCTGTGATAAAACTTGCCAACTTTGCTTGATGGTTGCCACTAATCTAGAGCTCATATGTATTTGGTTCCTTCATAAGATTTGGTCTATACAATTTGTACTTTGATGCCATTCCTCTGGTTGCCATTTAAAGTTCCTATAGCATGTCTCTTTCTTGCTCTCAAGTTGCCATCATATTAACTCTGCTCATGTATATGCCCTGTTTAGCAGAATATTGTATTTTGCATGGATCATATTGACTTAACCTTGATGCCTATGAACCTGAACTTTAAAGATGATTTGAAGTATGTCATGTCTACTTTAAGTGCATATCAAGTTTGTGCCCATCATGTTACTGTAGCTTGCTGTTTTGATGTTGACAAAGTGCTATGTTGCTGTTTTGGGGCAGATTGCTATTATAACTTGTGTTGATTGTAATTGTTGAACCGTTGCTCCGTTTTAATCGTGTTCTATATGAAACTTGCTTAGATTTGTGTGTAGTTTCATTTTGTCATGTTGCATCCTTGGTTTGAGTGTTTGTGGTTGATGTTTGCATGCATTTTGCATTATTGCCATGTTAATCTTGTTTAGTGCATATCTTCTGGACCGTAGCTCCGAATTAAATGATCTACATATGTAACTTGATTAGAAAAACGTGTAGATCATCATGGTGCATGTTAACTTGCTGTTTAACCACTTTAACATTGTGTTTAATTCAGATCAGTACCAATTTCGAAATTTGCATATGGGGTTTTTCCGGAATTGCTATTTGTGTTTTCGGCCTCATTTAAACTTGCCTAGTTGTATGGATTGCTTATGCTTCATCTCTTGACATGCTTAACAACATTTAATCTTGTCATGCATCATATGTGGTTGTGCATCATGCCATGTTTATGCTTGTGTGTTTACCATGTTGTTTGCTTCTTTCCGGTTGTGCTTCTTCTCGATAGTTCCGGTAATGTTGCGATTGTGAGGATTCGTTCGACTACGTTGGTTCGTCTTTTTCATGGACTCGATCTTCTTCCGAGCGGGATTTCAGGCAAGATGATCATGACCTTGGATATCTTTACTATCTCTGCTTGCTAGTTGTCTCGTTGCTATCGCTATGTCGCGCTTCCTACCACATATATATCAGCCTTCCATATGCCATGATACAGCCTCTAACCACCCTTACCCAGCAAACCGTTGTTTGGCTAAGTTACCGCTTTGCTCAGCCCCTTTCTTATAGCGTTGCTAGTTGCAGGTGCAGTTGCAGGTTGTTCCATGTTGGGACATGGATATGTTGGGATATCACAATATCTTTTATTTAATTAATGCATCTATATACTTGGTTGTGGGTGGAAGACTCGGCCTTTTGCCTAGTGTTTTATTCCACTCATGCCGCCTTAGTTTCCGTAATGCCGGTGTTATGTTCCTTGATGAGCGCTTCTAACACATGTGGGGCATATGGGAACCCCCCTGTCCATTCGTTTTAGGCTAAGACTTCTCCAGCAAGGCCCAACATTGGTTTTAACATTTGCCAACATGAACCTAATAATTAATTGCATAGAGGGTCGCCACCTCGGGGACTCTTTTAATTCCAACATAACTCGGGCCAGCGGCAAAACACAACCGTTGGTCCACCTACCTAGCAGTCGGCGGAGCCGCCTCGGGGCAACTCAGGTTCTTTTGGCTACCGTCCACTATGCATAGACGGATGATGCCCGTAGATAGAGAGCGCGCGGCTCTAGATACGGATCTGGCTCACCGGGAGGTCTTGCTGGTTTAGTTTTGCCTGTTACGAGTGGCTTGTCCACCGGAATTCCTTATCGTAAGCATCGTGTTATCATGGTATGAGGATGTTTCATCGGATGCGTGTGGTAATTTATAATGGACTACTTGGAGCACCCCTGCAGGGTTAAATCTTTCGCGAAGCCGTGCCCGCGGTTATGTGGCGACTTGGAAATTTATAACCTCCGGTTGTAGAGAACTTGACACTAATTCTAATTAAAATACACCAATCGCGTGCGTAACCGTGATCGTCTCTTTTCGAGGGAGTTCGGGAAGAGAACACGGTGGGGTTATGTTTGACTCGTAAGTAGGTGTTCAGGATCACTTCTTTCATTATTAGTTTGCGACCGTTATGCATAGTTACTCTTCTTATTCGGGTACTCGTAAGTTAGCCATCATACAATGCTTAGTGCTTGTTGCAACCTCACCACCTTACCCTTCCATACCCATTAAGTTTTGATAGTCTTGTTACCCATGGTAATGGGATTGCTGAGTCCTCGTGGCTCACAGATTACTAAAACAACAGATGCAGGTATAGGTAAGGCGATGATTTGACGTGAGAGCGATGCATGTTTGCTTTTGGAGTTCTTCTTCTGCTTCTTCTTCTTCATCGATCATAGGATGGGTTCCTGGTTGGCAGCCTGGGATTAGCGGGGTGGATGTCGTTCTTCTTTTTCGTTTGATTTTATCCGTACTCGGATCCTGCTCTTCTGTATGATAAATGCTATGTATTGATGTATTCATGCTGTAGCTTGTGGCGAGTGTAAGCCTTTATCTGGTATTCTCATCTGTTCAGTACATGGTATGTTGTAAAGATATCCACCTTGCGAAGCGTCTCCGATATGCTCTTCTATCCTTAGTGGGATTTTGAGTCCCTTGAGGATAGGACCGCATATTGGGCGTGACAAAGACATCCGCCGCCTCAAGACACTTTCCATACTCCCCATACACCTCCGCCGCTTCGCGCTCCGGTGCTGCCACAACGCCCAGTCCATCCACATCAATGCCTCAGAGATGGTAGCCGTCGAATATCAAGGCGGCTCGCCTTCCAAGTCGCTCCTGACCCTTCATGGCTCGCCACCGCAGGGGATCCCGTTGTGCACCGTCGACCTTTGCACACCGATGTCCAAGAATGCCAAACACCACGCAACATTCCGGCGGTTCCTGTCCAGCTTCTCAGCCTCGAAGCGTCTCCACCTGCACCATGGACGCTTGCACACCGCTTGCCTCGCGGCGGCAGACGGGTTCCCGTCGTTTCCTCGGATGACGACTCTCGTGCTGCAGGGCCGCGTCGAGAACCGTGGGTTTGCACGCGCCTTGCACAACATCCTGGAGCGGATCCCAAACCTGGAGGTCCTTTCATTGTACATGGCAGAGAAGGAGCAACGACAAGTGACGACGGCAAGTGATGATGATGGACGTAGAGATGGCGACGACGTTGTCGTGGTGGATCCCGACGAGGCGAGCTTCTCGACGACGTGTCTGCAACTGACGATGAGGAAGATTAACATGGTGCACTACGATGGAAACGAGACACAGAGGACACTGGCTCGTCTCCTATTCCGCAATGCGATTGTTCTTGAGAGGTTGTGTGTCGTGTTCACGACGGAACGTGTTCCGGTGCAAACCCGTCTTAAAAATGAGATCGAGAGCTGGGCAAGGGCCGGCTCAAAAAAGACTTTCTTATAGTTGGTTGTGAGTTTGTGACACAAATAAGTTATCACAGGTAGACATGGCCGTAACAGGATAGATTGTTTTAGCCTATCATCAATTTTTTGATAAACTAGATGATACCCCGTGCGTTGCGCCAGACACACGCTGGAATTGGTTGCAGTATATTATTTTGGTGAGATTTGGTTGTCTTGAATTTAAATATGGGACTAAAGATTAAAAACACTTATGATTTGTTTTATCCGGCGAAAATGCACAATGGAGGCCCACCCTTAGTCTCGTGATCCGTTTATGTGCGGTGTTAATGCTTTGTATTCCATACGACATCTGTTTACGCACTGTGGTATTTCTATTTTCATACAGTGAACGGGCACATGTTCGCGTCTCCGGCTGGCCAACAGCCATGCTTTATCACATCGTTGCTGCAGCTACGTTAGGGCTAGCACCTAGGGATTTTTTTTTTAGAAAAGGAGGATTACCCCCGGCCTCTGCATCTGGACGATGCATGCAGCCATTTTATTAATTATTCACAAAGACTTTACAAAGTAGTACATTAGGTAGTCTGAAGCCACCATCTTAACAACAACTGTCGCTACTTCTATCCACCTGATGAAGGGGTGCCGATAGTCCGAGCCTAATACCAAACAGACATCGCACAAAAGCCTAACATCTAAAGACAGAGGCCCCAACCAAGCCACATACTGGGTATGGGGCACCAGCTGGTCCGACGTACTATCTGTGTCGTCGCCGCCATCTTCGACCAATCCATCTTCAGATCAGTAACTAATGCACCGACCTTGCCAGGCCTCTCTGCCATCGACGCCACCATGACGCCAGACAGCATCCTCCTGCTGCGCGAGTCCATCTCCGCGCATCGGACTCCGAGTCTCCACAGCGCCACGCCGCCGAGATCCGCCGCCATCAATGTGTAAGATGAAGCACCGCTCCACCAAAGAAGCCGTCCTTTGGTCCCTCGAGCCCGTGTGTACCTCCATGAATGACGCCCCCAAGGGGGAAACGACACCAGAGCGCCGCCGTCATCCGATCTACTGATCTAGGGTTTCCCTGGAGGTAGTAGAGAGTGGCCTTGAACTTCTCCACGGCGATGCCTTCAAGAAGGGAACGACGCAGACAGCGCCGCCACCGCCGGCCTTGGCAGTAGCCGAAAGCAAGTTTTCACCCAGATCTGTTCGAAGAAACTCCATCTCTCGTCACGGGCCGCCGCCACCAGGCAGGCTGTAAGCTATTGTGCTGCCACGCAACAACAACCACCTACAACCACCACCTCCCTGCCGCAAGTCGCTGCAGATCCCGCTCCGAAGGCCCGCCGACCCGAAGAGAACGAGGCCGCCGCGACCTTGGAACCGCCACCGCTGGTCCCTCCAACCGGAGCATACTCCAGAAACGATGCCCTCAAGAGGGGACGCCGACGCAGAAGCGTCGCCATCGCTCGATCTCAATGAGATCAGGTGTTTCCCCCGGAGTTGCCGTGACCACTAGATGGGGCCTTGCCTATCTAGATCGCCGCGGGACAAGATCAACGCAAAGGACGCACAGCCACCGGAGGTAGCCGCCGCCACCATCATGGCTGATCCTGCTGCCGGATTGGCCGCCATCCGCGTGCGTGCGCCCGCGCCGCGGACACCACACCTCCTCCATGGATCTGGGCAGGATCCCATCCCTGAAGAAGAGGGCTGCGATGACATGGGCGCACAGCCGCGACCACCGCCGTCCTCCCACCACCACCGGGCCTAGCGACGCGGGCGGAGGAGCGCCGCGCCGTCCACCCGTCGCTCGAGCTTCCCGCCCGAGGACGAGCCACACCAGGGTGCCAGGGCCCCCGCCGCCGCCGGATCAGCACGGGCTTAGCCCGGCCGAGTCCATAGGGCGGCGGCGAGGGGAAGACAAGGTGCGAGAGGGACCTGGCTGGATTGGATCTCGCCGCCGCCCGAGTCGCCCTAGGGATAACACTCGAGTATTTGCACATCTCACCTCACGCTCGATCGGCACATGAACCAACCGAGGGGAAAGCATGCCGAAAGATAATTTGTGCAACTGGTTACCGATGCAACCTGTATTTTCCCTTTTTTTTTGTTTCAAAAAATGTAAACTAATTTATCGATGTTAGTAATGCTATATATCATACATGCTTGTAAAAACTCATCCAGTAATATAATTTGTGACATAAACAAAACAATATACAAGATTCAACGAATAATCTTTTGACATGTAAAAAAGGATTATTTTACGTTATGTGCATGATATTATGTCAAGGAACTACGTACCTTCTATTTGGCTCATGCATGTTGAACACTTGCATGCAGCACACACGACACACATACAAGCTAGAAGGTCACTGTCGATCGTGTGGCCTTGTGTCACGGGGCCGATCGACGGCAGTACCTGGCGGCAGAACGACAGCGGCGGTGCCGGCGCCGGCTGCACCATTGCGCCCATTTTCATTAATGGCAAGCTTCTTCGGCAGCGCCGGCAACTGGATAGTTCCACCTCGCCATCATCCAAGAACAGATCCCCAGTGGCCGTGTCGTCCTCCGAAGCGCAAGCAGGAGGTACGGAACACACTCCGGCGCGTGTGCGACATCGTCTGGACACGACGAAGCGGGGCCCGCCTTATCTCTCTCTCTCTCTGCCCTGGACATTTCCTTTCTCGCGACCGGAAACAGAGGCAGGAGCAGGGGCATTCGTCCGCCGGCGTAGCCGTCGCCTCGCCGCTTCAGGAGGCCGGCCGGCGAGCGCGGGAGCTCGGCCACTCCTCCCCGGACCCGTGGGTGGCCGCACGGTCACCGGGGACGGCCTACAGCGCCGATGCCGTGGCTTGAGGCACGACGGCCAAACGACAGCAGAGGGGCCGCGCCGGCAGGGCCTCTCTGGCGGGAATGGAGATGGCGGCGGCTCCACTGGCTCCTGGGCAGTCGCGGTTGCGGAAAAGGGAGGGAGGGGATGACCAGGGCGCTGGGGTGGACGAGGGGAATCGGGCGGCGGCTCTCGGCCATGGCGGTGAAGAGGGAGCTCCGAGGCTCGAGTGGGAAGGGAATGGGGCTCCCTGGTTATCGGGAGAGGCTCGGGCCGTGCTTAAATAGCCACGAGGAGGGCCTCTCGACGTTGGCCGGATCTTCGGGATGCCGATGCCGTGGCCGCGCTCGGGTGGAGCACCTCCTGTCGGCACGCCCGGCCAGGGAGCTAGGGGACGAGGCGAAGCAGAGGCACAGGCGACGTGGGCGAGCAAGGGAAGCTGGGCGGCGAGCTGGGGACAGCCAGAGGGGACCGGACGGCGACTGTTGCCCCAGTTCGCGCCGGCTGCCGACTAAAGTCGTGGTCAGCACCGGCACCACGCGTCCAAGGCATTGTAGCGACCTCAAATAATGTCAACTAGATAGATCAGAGGTCAATGAGTTGACCCATCGTGGTTTGGATGCAAGTGACAGCAAGGGTTGACAGATGTGAGCTGACTTAGGTTCTGCACAGAAACTTGGCTGGTCCTTTCTGAAGAAATGGCTGGAGGGATGGAGCTAAATCTTTGTCATACTAAATTGTGGTAGAAAGGAGTAGGTTCTGGCAAAATTTGAAGTCATTTGGACCAGTTTTGCATGCACTTCCTTTGCAATGCTAAATTTGGTCCAGAAACTAAACTATGATGTTGTGCTCAAATGGCTTTATGGAATGAGCTGAATTTTGGTGTAGGGAGGTTATTTCGATGCATGGAGGTACTGGAAAAATTGCAGCTCATTTGGAAATGCCCAAGTGGTACTTCCTTCACAAAGCTTTCTCCTGGACAGAAGCTACATGGAATTTTTGGGAAATAATGGCTAGGTAAAATGATGTGAATTTTTGCATGCTCACATCATATAGGGAATGTGAGGTCCTGGATTAATTTCAAGAATTTCTAAGCAATATAAAATATAGTTGCTTCACAACCTCAAAATAAATCCAGAAACAAGAATTGGATGATGTGCTCAAAAATTGAACTATGGAACTTGGGTTCTTGATGGAAATGGAGAAGTTATGGATAGGAAAAGCTCCACCAATTATTTGGGATTTTTCCTGGCTACAAAAATGGTAGTTCCTTTGGAAAGTGCCCAAAGTGCAATATTGGCTTTAAATAGGAAAATGCAATTTCCCTTATGTAATTATGACCAATATTTTTATGAGAGCTCAATATAATCACAAAGAATATCTCGACAAGTTTTCATGAACTTTGGAGATAGATAGGTATTTTTCTGGATTTAATTTCTTTAACTGGCAGAAAAAGGAATTAATTTTAAATGAAAAATATTGCAAATGACTTGGCAATATTTTTGCATATCCAGGGTTTATAGATATGGGATGAGCACTGGGAAAAGTTTGGGAGGCAACAGATCAAAGGAAATTAGGGTTCCTTTGTAACCACAAGAATTAGGGTTTCCCTTGCGGTGACTCGGAAGGTAGGGTCTCGGCGACAAAATCTTGAGAATACCTCTTGGGTGGCAAGGTTGAATCGGAGAGAATCTCTGGTTGGATAGGAGAGGCAAGGCTAAATGACCATCTTCATATACCCAAGAGCGAGAGAAAATCCGATAACATCAAAAAAAGACGGGAGTCAAATCCCGCGAAGGAAAAATCGAGGAGCAAAAACCAGGGTGTTACACTTGAGGACCATACAATTATTCAGTAACAAATTGGCATGGCAAACCTCGAGGCTGTCCAGCCCCAACAACTGAAATTGTATCTTGACATTCTTCACACAATTCTGCATGGAACCGAGCCTGCAACCAGTCACACCTGGGAGCTCTGTGAGTTTAGAGACACCGACATGGTGGTCGAGCATGAGCGGAACCATATCTTTTGAGTTGCCTGACTTGAACAAATCCGATAACAGTACCTTCCTACCGATTGTGTTAGCGAAACAATGTCTTGGATAAAATCGATGTATATTAATCTTAATCCGCAGATCATGGATTACCGGGCAGCACTAAGGCAAGTAGGCGATGATGGCAGCCACATCTTTTGTGCGCTGCTTGCCATAGGACCCTTGGAGCTCTAGCCATTCAAGAGCGGGCAACATGACCAAGTGCTCAGGTTTCATGTCCTTCTTGCCATTCACTGTGATGCACCCGATGTTTAGCACTTTCAATCTAATAGCCTTGGCTTGCTGAAAGTTGCCAAGAAATTGCCACAAAGGAGCGAAGTGTGCTGCCACATAAGTGAGATTTCCCTCACCGTATTCCTGATACATCCATTCGAGAGTCAAATCTACAGATGCCAACTTGGTCGCTTGTGATCTCATCAAGAACTCCATGATGGATCTTTTGTACTTCAAGACACGCAAGCATGGCGTGTCGAGCTCAATGCCATGGAAGGCCCCTAAGCGGTCCACCAGTGTGACGGTGGTGAGGCTTGCGGAGTGCACCACCAGACGATAGGGAACACACAGATGGTAACAGAGGCTTTCGATGTGGAGGCTTTTGAGGTTTGGCATGGCACGGATCAAGTCCTCGAGACCCTTCTTTGATAAGGAGCATTTGTAAAGCCGTAGTGAGGAGAGCTGAGGGAAGGAGGCAGCGGCGCCGCCCAGTGAAGATTCGAGATTGCAGCACGCGAGGTCCAGGACTCGGAGCGTGTCTCCCGGTAAAAGGGCAGGGTCCAGCTTGTACACGGAACTCAAGTACCATTCTGTGTTTAACTGGAACCCTACGCGTAGCTCCTCGATGTGCTGCAGCGCCGGGGCGGCGAGCAGGGCAACAATCAGTTCGTACCTGTAGTCCTTGCTCAGCGACATCCCTTCTCTCGGAGTGCCCATGACATCCTTGCACCAACAGGCGTCGGGTCCCTTGACGAACAGTGAGAGCTTCCTGACGGGGCACCGGCCGGTGGCGCTGAGGGCGTCGCCAGACTCGGAGAATAGCCGGTCTCTGAGACCTGAGTAATCCGGGTTCCCCATGTCGCCGTAGGACCTGGAGTCCAGGTTAAGGGTGTCCGTTGTCAGCCAGAGCCGGCGCCATTTCCGTGAGAGGGCGGCTGTGCGGGGCGGTGTCCCTGGTGGGAAGGAAGGAGAGGATGGAGACGAGGAGGTCATCGATGAGGCTGGAGAGACGATCAGTGGCGGCCATCGCGTCCTGCGAGCTAGGGTTTTGGATCCAGGAGGAGTGAAAAGCACGACGGCTAAAACTTCTTCGTTTAGTAAGTTTTTTTTGGGACATTTACATTTGTGCCCCTAACTGGAACCCACTACTCAGATTTGCCCCTAATTTCGAAGCATGCTCAAATTTACCCCTCTGCCGTTAGTTGCCCTTATAGAAATGCCCTTCTGCGCCATTACCGTCCGGTCAAAGGATTTTGACCGTCTCGAAAAAAATAGCAAAAAATTCAAAAAAATCTGAAATTTTGTGGGATCAAAGATACTCAGGTGCGCAAGGTGTGTGCAAATTTTCGTGCTGTTTAGACATACCAGGAGCTCGTGGCACAGGAAAAACAGTAAATCTGTACGCCTATGAACAGTAAATTCCAAACAAAAATAGAAGAAAATTCAAAAAAATATGAAATTTTTTGGCATCCAAGATGCTTGGGTGCGCAAGGTGTGTGCAAAATTTTGTTCTATTTGGACATTGTAGGAGCTCGTGGAGAAAAAAATAAAATTTGGCTTAGAAAAAACTTTGAAAAAATACACTATTTTGTTTTTTTCGCTAAAGCTCCTCGCCTGTCATTTGATAACAAAATTTTGCACACACCTTGCGCACCCGAGCATCTTGGATGCCAAAAAATTTCATATTTTTTTGAATTTTCTTTCTATTTTTTTTTGAATTTACTATTCATAGGCGTACATATTTATTGTTTTCCTTTGCCATGAGCTCCTGGTATGTCTAAATAGCACAAAAATTTGCACGCACCTGAGTATCTTTGATCCCACAAAATTTCAGTTTTTTTTTTAATTTTTTAGCTATTTTTTTCGAGACGGTCAAAGCCCTTTGACTGGACGGTAACGGCGCAGAAGGGCATTTCTATAAGGACAACTAACGGCAGAGGGGCAAATTTGAGCATGCTTCGAAATTAGGGGCAAATCTGAGTAGTTGGTTCCAGTTAGGGATACAAATGTAAATGTCCCTTTTTTTTTTAGAAGTCTTCTTTTAATAAGTTGGAAACCTAGGTCCAAATTGGACCGGATTAGTGCAGGGCTTGCAGCGTCAGATGAATAGCGCCGGCCCATTATTTCATTTTACTTTTTACAAGAAGTTCATACGAGCTTTTTCATCTGTATTCGAGCCACACATGATGTCCAAACGTGGGGCAAACGTCTAAAATAAATACTGTACGTAGCTAGCTTATTAGCTTCCGTACGTATTCGAGCTCCTACATTCATGGCAAAACAAAGTCTGTCGTCTGTCCCCGTCCCTAGCTCCCGGCTCATTTTTTATGGCGAATGGGTCCAAGGCCTTATATTAAGTCTCACATATCCTTACTAACAAACTCATACATAAAGATAAACTTATATTCAATTTTTTTATAGAAGCAGCGGTCGGGAAGTCGTCGATGCAGACCAAGAGACGACGGCGACCACGATTTGCAAAGTAAATTGCCGCCTTGGAAAAGAAAACGGTGATAAGGGCATGTAAACTTTGAATACCACGAACGACAGCTGTATCCAGACGGGTCCACCGGAAACCTAAACCGGTCAGATCCTGGGAGTCCGGTCGGGGACACGACTCCACATGCCCTCCGCCAGTGATAAACACACCAATGGAATGGGGAAAGAGCAAGGAGAACATTATTCCTTGATGGTGACAGTGCTGCCGCCTAGCCGCCCCAAACCAAACTCGAAGACTCCCCATAGAAAACCCGGAAGAAAAACACCCATGTTGTTGCATGACAGGTCCGGTACAAATATTGACCTCGCCGCCGTCCAAGACCATTCACCAACTCCCTCTTCCTCGGTGACCTAGCCAAGCCATGCTGCCGTTCAAGATTGTCGCGCTGGCTCACCAGCGCTACCGTCGACCATCGCTTGCTGACAGCCGCAGCGCAAACACACATCACTGTCGTCATTCCACAGCAGCCTACCAGCTCCTCCATACCGGGTTCCGGATGAGCAGCAGCCTCCCCGTCAGCCCCGGCGCCGCGCGGGCTTTGCCTGGTGGCTAACCCTGCCGGTGGCGAGAGGGATCGGATCACGGGGTAGCGGCTAGGGTTAGGTCACCCATGTTCCTCCTAGCTCCCGCCTACATGTCACTGAGGATGTGGCTATAGAGGCCATGTATCCGCTTGTAGATTCTAGATGACCTCAAGATAGTCGGATGCGATCACTGTTGGGTCCAGTGGCGAATCTACCGGGGGGGGGGGGGGGCTTCAACAGACTCAAGCCCACCCTCCAGCTTTGCAAAATTAATTTTTACTACTAGTGTATAGGCCCAACCCAGCCACTTGTAAGCCCAGCCCAACATATATTCACATGACACAGGCAGCCCAGCCCACCCTCCAATTTCTTTGTAGATTCGCCACTGGTTGGGTCCATAGCAAGAGCTTCATGATGGGCACCGGTCGGTGACACCGAGGGTGGCGTGGCCAAAGTCTTTCCTAGGGGTAGGGTCAGTCTCTCGGAGGTGCTCATAGGGGTAGGGTGTGCGTGTCTGCGTTCATAGGGGTGAGTGCATGCGCGTGTATATCACTACCCGAAACTGACTTTTTGGTGACGGCCAGGCACGATCGTGACGGCCGCGATGCCTCCTTCAGGAACGTGGACTCGTTCGTGACGTGGATGGTCCGCCGAGAGGAATGATCACTACGTTCCTGATGTTCTTCATGATAGCCTTCAGGAAAGAGAATAACATTCAGGAACGATGTGGCACGGATCAAGTCCTCGAGACCCTTCTTTGATAAGGAGCATTTGTAAAGCCGTAGCGAGGAGAGCTGAGGGAAGGAGGGAGCGGCGCCGCCCAGTGAAGATTCGAGATTGCAGCACGCGAGGTCCAGGACTCGGAGCGTGTCTCCCGGTAAAAGGGCAGGGTCCAGCTTGTACACGGAACTCAAGTACCATTCTGTGTTTAACTGGAACCCTACGCGTAGCTACTCGATGTGCTGCAGCGCCGGGGCGGCGAGCAGGGCAACAATAAGTTCGTACCTGTAGTCCTTGCTCAGCGACATCCCTTCTCTCGGAGTGCCCATGACATCCTTGCACCAACAGGCGTCGGGTCCCTTGACGAACAGTGAGAGCTTCCTGACGGGGCACCGGCCGGTGGCGCTGAGGGCGTCGCCAGACTCGGAGAATAGCCGGTCTCTGAGACCTGAGTAATCCGGGTTCCCCATGTCGCCGTAGGACCTGGAGTCCAGGTTAAGGGTGTCCGTTGTCAGCCAGAGCCGGCGCCATTTCCGTGAGAGGGCAGCTGTGCGGGGCGGTGTCCCTGGTGGGGAGGAAGGAGAGGATGGAGACGAGGATGTCATCGGTGAGGCTGGAGAGACGATCAGTGGCGGCCATCGCGTCCTGCGAGCTAGGGTTTTGGATCCAGGAGGAGTGAAAAGCACGACGGCTAAAACTTCTTCTTTTAGTAAGTTTTTTTTGGGACATTTACATTTGTGCCCCTAACTGGAACCCACTACTCAGATTTGCCCCTAATTTCGAAGCATGCTCAAATTTACCCCTCTGCCGTTAGTTGCCCTTATAGAAATGCCCTTCTGCGCCGTTACCGTCCGGTCAAAGGATTTTGACCGTCTCGAAAAAAATAGCAAAAAATTCAAAAAATTCTGAAATTTTGTGGGATCAAAGATACTCAGGTGCGCAAGGTGTGTGCAAATTTTCGTGCTGTTTAGACATACCAGGAGCTCGTGGCAAAGGAAAAACAGTAAATCTGTACGCCTATGAACAGTAAATTCCAAACAAAAATAGAAGAAAATTCAAAAAAATATGAAATTTTTTGGCATCCAAGATGCTTGGGTGCGCAAGGTGTGTGCAAAATTTTGTTCTATTTGGACATTGTAGGAGCTCGTGGAGAAAAAAATAAAATTTGGCTCAGAAAAAACTTTGAAAAAATACACTATTTTGTTTTTTTTGCTAGAGCTCCTCGCCTGTCATTTGATAACAAAATTTTGCACACACCTTGCGCACCCGAGCATCTTGGATGCTAAAAAATTTCATATTTTTTTGAATTTTCTTTCTATTTTTTTTTGAATTTACTATTCATAGGCGTACATATTTATTGTTTTCCTTTGCCATGAGCTCCTGGTATGTCTAAATAGCACAAAAATTTGCACGCACCTGAGTATCTTTGATCCCACAAAATTTCAGTTTTTTTTTAATTTTTTAGCTATTTTTTTCGAGACGGTCAAAGCCCTTTGACTGGACGGTAACGGCGCAGAAGGGCATTTCTATAAGGACAACTAACGGCAGAGGGGCAAATTTGAGCATGCTTCGAAATTAGGGACAAATCTGAGTAGTTGGTTCCAGTTAGGGATACAAATGTAAATGTCCCTTTTTTTTTTAGAAGTCTTCTTTTAATAAGTTGGAAACCTAGGTCCAAATTGGACCGGATTAGTGCAGGGCTTGCAGCGTCAGATGAATAGCGCCGGCCCATTATTTCATTTTACTTTTTACAAGAAGTTCATACGAGCTTTTTCATCTGTATTCGAGCCACACATGATGTCCAAACGTGGGGCAAACGTCTAAAATAAATACTGTACGTAGCTAGCTTATTAGCTTCCGTACGTATTCGAGCTCCTACATTCATGGCAAAACAAAGTCTGTCGTCTGTCCCCGTCCCTAGCTCCCGGCTCATTTTTTATGGCGAATGGGTCCAAGGCCTTATATTAAGTCTCACATATCCTTACTAACAAACTCATACATAAAGATAAACTTATATTCAATTTTTTTATAGAAGCAGCGGTCGGGAAGTCGTCGATGCAGACCAAGAGACGACGGCGACCACGATTTGCAAAGTAAATTGCCGCCTTGGAAAAGAAAACGATGATAAGGGCATGTAAACTTTGAATACCACGAACGACAGCTGTATCCAGACGGGTCCACCGGAAACCTAAACCGGTCAGATCCTGGGAGTCCGGTCGGGGACACGACTCCACATGCCCTCCGCCAGTGATAAACACACCAATGGAATGGGGAAAGAGCAAGGAGAACATTATTCCTTGATGGTGACAGTGCTGCCGCCTAGCCGCCCCAAACCAAACTCGAAGACTCCCCATAGAAAACCCGGAAGAAAAACACCCATGTTGTTGCATGACAGGTCCGGTACAAATATTGACCTCGCCGCCGTCCAAGACCATTCACCAACTCCCTCTTCCTCGGTGACCTAGCCAAGCCATGCTGCCGTTCAAGATTGTCGCGCTGGCTCACCAGCGCTACCGTCGACCATCGCTTGCTGACAGCCGCAGCGCGAACACACATCACTGTCGTCATTCCACAGCAGCCTACCAGCTCCTCCATACCGGGTTCCGGATGAGCAGCAGCCTCCCCGTCAGCCCCGGCGCCGCGCGGGCTTTGCCTGGTGGCTAACCCTGCCAGTGGCGAGAGGGATCGGATCACGGGGTAGCGGCTAGGGTTAGGTCACCCATGTTCCTCCTAGCTCCCGCCTACATGTCACTGAGGATGTGGCTATAGAGGCCATGTATCCGCTTGTAGATTCTAGATGACCTCAAGATAGTCGGATGCGATCACTGTTGGGTCCAGTGGCGAATCTACCGGGGGGGGGGGGGGGCTTCAACAGGCTCAAGCCCACCCTCCAGCTTTGCAAAATTAATTTTTACTACTAGTGTATAGGCCCAACCCAGCCACTTGTAAGCCCAGCCCAACATATATTCACATGACACAGGCAGCCCAGCCCACCCTCCAATTTCTTTGTAGATTCGCCACTGGTTGGGTCCATAGCAAGAGCTTCATGATGGGCACCGGTCGGTGACACCGAGGGTGGCGTGGCCAAAGTCTTTCCTAGGGGTAGGGTCAGTCTCTCGGAGGTGCTCATAGGGGTAGGGTGTGCGTGTCTGCGTTCATAGGGGTGAGTGCATGCGCGTGTATATCACTACCCGAAACTGACTTTTTGGTGACGGCCAGGCACGATCGTGACGGCCGCGATGCCTCCTTCAGGAACGTGGACTCGTTCGTGACGTGGATGGTCCGCCGAGAGGAATGATCACTACGTTCCTGATGTTCTTCATGATAGCCTTCAGGAAAGAGAATAACATTCAGGAACTATGTGGCACGGATCAAGTCCTCGAGACCCTTCTTTGATAAGGAGCATTTGTAAAGCCGTAGCGAGGAGAGCTGAGGGAAGGAGGCAGCGGCGCCGCCCAGTGAAGATTCGAGATTGCAGCACGCGAGGTCCAGGACTCGGAGCGTGTCTCCCGGTAAAAGGGCAGGGTCCAGCTTGTACACGGAACTCAAGTACCATTCTGTGTTTAACTGGAACCCTACGCGTAGCTACTCGATGTGCTGCAGCGCCGGGGCGGCGAGCAGGGCAACAATCAGTTCGTACCTGTAGTCCTTGCTCAGCGACATCCCTTCTCTCGGAGTGCCCATGACATCCTTGCACCAACAGGCGTCGGGTCCCTTGACGAACAGTGAGAGCTTCCTGACGGGGCACCGGCCGGTGGCGCTGAGGGCGTCGCCAGACTCGGAGAATAGCCGGTCTCTGAGACCTGAGTAATCCGGGTTCCCCATGTCGCCGTAGGACCTGGAGTCCAGGTTAAGGGTGTCCGTTGTCAGCCAGAGCCGGCGCCATTTCCGTGAGAGGGCGGCTGTGCGGGGCGGTGTCCCTGGTGGGGAGGAAGGAGAGGATGGAGACGAGGATGTCATCGGTGAGGCTGGAGAGACGATCAGTGGCGGCCATCGCGTCCTGCGAGCTAGGGTTTTGGATCCAGGAGGAGTGAAAAGCACGACGGCTAAAACTTCTTCTTTTAGTAAGTTTTTTTTGGGACATTTACATTTGTGCCCCTAACTGGAACCCACTACTCAGATTTGCCCCTAATTTCGAAGCATGCTCAAATTTACCCCTCTGCCGTTAGTTGCCCTTATAGAAATGCCCTTCTGCGCCGTTACCGTCCGGTCAAAGGATTTTGACCGTCTCGAAAAAAATAGCAAAAAATTCAAAAAAATCTGAAATTTTGTGGGATCAAAGATACTCAGGTGCGCAAGGTGTGTGCAATTTTTCGTGCTGTTTAGACATACCAGGAGCTCGTGGCAAAGGAAAAACAGTAAATCTGTACGCCTATGAACAGTAAATTCCAAACAAAAATAGAAGAAAATTCAAAAAAATATGAAATTTTTTGGCATCCAAGATGCTTGGGTGCGCAAGGTGTGTGCAAAATTTTGTTCTATTTGGACATTGTAGGAGCTCGTGGAGAAAAAAATAAAATTTGGCTCAGAAAAAACTTTGAAAAAATACACTATTTTGTTTTTTTTGCTAGAGCTCCTCGCCTGTCATTTGATAACAAAATTTTGCACACACCTTGCGCACCCGAGCATCTTGGATGCTAAAAAATTTCATATTTTTTTGAATTTTCTTTCTATTTTTTTTTGAATTTACTATTCATAGGCGTACATATTTATTGTTTTCCTTTGCCATGAGCTCCTGGTATGTCTAAATAGCACAAAAATTTGCACGCACCTGAGTATCTTTGATCCCACAAAATTTCAGTTTTTTTTTAATTTTTTAGCTATTTTTTTCGAGACGGTCAAAGCCCTTTGACTGGACGGTAACGGCGCAGAAGGGCATTTCTATAAGGACAACTAACGGCAGAGGGGCAAATTTGAGCATGCTTCGAAATTAGGGACAAATCTGAGTAGTTGGTTCCAGTTAGGGATACAAATGTAAATGTCCCTTTTTTTTTTAGAAGTCTTCTTTTAATAAGTTGGAAACCTAGGTCCAAATTGGACCGGATTAGTGCAGGGCTTGCAGCGTCAGATGAATAGCGCCGGCCCATTATTTCATTTTACTTTTTACAAGAAGTTCATACGAGCTTTTTCATCTGTATTCGAGCCACACATGATGTCCAAACGTGGGGCAAACGTCTAAAATAAATACTGTACGTAGCTAGCTTATTAGCTTCCGTACGTATTCGAGCTCCTACATTCATGGCAAAACAAAGTCTGTCGTCTGTCCCCGTCCCTAGCTCCCGGCTCATTTTTTATGGCGAATGGGTCCAAGGCCTTATATTAAGTCTCACATATCCTTACTAACAAACTCATACATAAAGATAAACTTATATTCAATTTTTTTATAGAAGCAGCGGTCGGGAAGTCGTCGATGCAGACCAAGAGACGACGGCGACCACGATTTGCAAAGTAAATTGCCGCCTTGGAAAAGAAAACGGTGATAAGGGCATGTAAACTTTGAATACCACGAACGACAGCTGTATCCAGACGGGTCCACCGGAAACCTAAACCGGTCAGATCCTGGGAGTCCGGTCGGGGACACGACTCCACATGCCCTCCGCCAGTGATAAACACACCAATGGAATGGGGAAAGAGCAAGGAGAACATTATTCCTTGATGGTGACAGTGCTGCCGCCTAGCCGCCCCAAACCAAACTCGAAGACTCCCCATAGAAAACCCGGAAGAAAAACACCCATGTTGTTGCATGACAGGTCCGGTACAAATATTGACCTCGCCGCCGTCCAAGACCATTCACCAACTCCCTCTTCCTCGGTGACCTAGCCAAGCCATGCTGCCGTTCAAGATTGTCGCGCTGGCTCACCAGCGCTACCGTCGACCATCGCTTGCTGACAGCCGCAGCGCGAACACACATCACTGTCGTCATTCCACAGCAGCCTACCAGCTCCTCCATACCGGGTTCCGGATGAGCAGCAGCCTCCCCGTCAGCCCCGGCGCCGCGCGGGCTTTGCCTGGTGGCTAACCCTGCCAGTGGCGAGAGGGATCGGATCACGGGGTAGCGGCTAGGGTTAGGTCACCCATGTTCCTCCTAGCTCCCGCCTACATGTCACTGAGGATGTGGCTATAGAGGCCATGTATCCGCTTGTAGATTCTAGATGACCTCAAGATAGTCGGATGCGATCACTGTTGGGTCCAGTGGCGAATCTACCGGGGGGGGGGGGGGGGGGGGGCTTCAACAGGCTCAAGCCCACCCTCCAGCTTTGCAAAATTAATTTTTACTACTAGTGTAAAGGCCCAACCCAGCCACTTGTAAGCCCAGCCCAACATATATTCACATGACACAGGCAGCCCAGCCCACCCTCCAATTTCTTTGTAGATTCACCACTGGTTGGGTCCATAGCAAGAGCTTCATGATGGGCACCGGTCGGTGACACCGAGGGTGGCGTGGCCAAAGTCTTTCCTAGGGGTAGGGTCAGTCTCTCGGAGGTGCTCATAGGGGTAGGGTGTGCGTGTCTGCGTTCATAGGGGTGAGTGCATGCGCGTGTATATCACTACCCGAAACTGACTTTTTGGTGACGGCCAGGCACGATCGTGACGGCCGCGATGCCTCCTTCAGGAACGTGGACTCGTTCGTGACGTGGATGGTCCACCGAGAGGAATGATCACTACGTTCCTGATGTTCTTCATGATAGCCTTCAGGAAAGAGAATAACATTCAGGAACGATGTGGCACGTTCGCGTCGGGGCCATATCCACGTCGCGAATCAGTTACGCACCTTCAGGAACGCGTACGTGGCTGTCAGGAAGACACGTTCACGGGGCGCGCAGATATTTTCGCTCAGGAGGCGCATGATTTTTTTTGTTTGGGAGAGAAAAGCGCGCGGATATTTCGCTCCCGAGATGCTTTTTGCGCGCCTTGTGCTACTGTGAGGCGGGCTGGGTCAAAATCCCTAAAACACGCTCAGAGTTCAGATCCAGCGTGTCCACTCTCACGATGGCCGCCACCACCTCCCATCCAGTGCGTCCATTTCAGATCCGCCGCCTCCCTCCCCATCGAGCACCATCCACCTCGCTCCCTCCCCATGGATCGCCGTCCACCCCGCAATTGATGGCCGCCTCGATTGCACTGGCAGCACATGTTTCTTGACACGAGTAATGTTGTAAGATAATACTAGACCATATGAACATCATGTTTTCTGCACAAAACCAGACCATAAACAACATAAACTTTCTTTCTATAAAACAAAACAATGAAGACTAGTTTACGAGCATAAAAAATTATGTTGTCTTACTATATATTTCACAAGTCCTAATATTTGGTTTTTTACTTTGCATTGCAGATCGTGATCCTGATTCCTTTTCCCCATCTGATTCGACTCTTCAGTTGAATCCTGTTCCATTAGTTTCCTTCGCTCCAATGCATTTACTCTCCATCTCTTTACAATCGAGTTGACATGGCTTAGAAGTTTCAAATTTTGATCATCAATTTGCAGGACTCTAAGGACCATACAATTTTCCGGTAACAAATTGGCACGACAAACCTTGGGGCTATCCAGCCCCAACAACTCAAATTGTATCTTGACGTTTTTCACACAATTATGCAAGCAATCGAACCGGCAACCAGTCACACCGGGGAGCTGTGCGAGTTTAGAGACACCGTCATCGTGGTCGAGCATGAGCGGAACCATCTCTTCCGAGTTGCCCGTCCTGAACAAATCTGTGGACACATCATAATCCGATAAGGATGCCTTCTAATCCGCAAGTTGTGGATCGCGGGGCAGCATCCGGCAAGTATGCAATGATGGCAGCCACGTCCTTTCTGCGCCGTTTGCCATAGGAGCCCTGGAGCTCTAGCCGCTCAAGACGTGGCAACGTGACAAAGTGCTCAGCAGGTTTCATGTCCTTGTTGCCATCCACTGTGACGATGCACATGCACCCGATGTTTAGCACCTTCAGTTTAATGGCCTTGGCATGCTGAAAGTGTTGCCAAGAAACTGCCACAAAGGAGCGAAGCGTACTGCCTCGTAAGCGAATATTCCCTCACGGTCTTGCGCGTACATCCGTTCGAGGGTCAGATCGACATGTCCCAACTTGGTCGCGTGTGATCTCATCGAGAACTCCGAAAGGGGTCTGTCGTACTTGAAGACACGCAGGCATGGCGTGTCAAGCTCGATGCCATGGCGGCCCCCTAAGCGGTCCACGAGCGTGAGGTTGGTGAGGCTTGGGGAGTGCACCGCCACACACTCATCGTCACAGAGACCGTGAAAGAGGTGGCTTTTGATGTGGAGGTTCACGAGGTTCGGCGTGGCACGGATCAAGTCCTCGAGATACGTCTTTGATGACGAGCGCTTGTAAAGCCGCAGCGCGGAGAGCCGTGGGAAGGAAGCAGCGGCGCCGCCCGGTGACGGTTCGAGACTGCAGCACGCCAGGTCCAGGACGCGGAGGGTGTGTCTCGGTAACAAGGCAGGGTCCAGCTTGTACACGGAACGCAGGTACCCAACTGTGTTTAGCTCAAACCCCACGCGTAGCTCCATGTGCCGCAACGCCGGATTGCCGAGCAGAGCGACCAGCAGCTCGTAGTCATTGCTGGTGCAGGGCGATCATCTCGGGTTGCCCATGACATCCTCGCACCAATCGGCGTCGGGTCCCTTGACGAATAGCGATAGCTTTCTGACGGGGAACCGACTGCTCGCATTGAGGGCTTCGTAGAACAGCCGGGACTTGAGCCATGAGTAATCCAGGATTCCCATGTTGCAGTAGGATCTGGAGTCCAGGTTGAGGCTGTCCTTGGTCAGCCAGAGCGGACGCCATTGCCGGGACGGGGCGGCTGTGCGGGCGGCGTCCCTTGGCGGGAGGAAGGAGAGAATGGAGACGAGGAGGTCCTCGGTGAGGCCGGAGAGACGATCGGCGGCGGCCATCTCGTCATGCAAGCTAGGGTTGGATTGGATCTTGGAGGAAGAAGGGAACGGATCTTATATTCTTATATACGTATGATCAGGATCGGCGGCTACGATTTCACTTTTTTTTAGAACAGGCTACGATTTCTTACGTCCAAGACATTAAGTTGGAAAACCTAGGTCCAAACTCCAAACTGGACAGGATTTGCAGGCTCTTGCAGCATCAGATTATTTTCTTCTTTAAATTGTATAGATTGGCAAATATATAATTTATCTTTTTTTTTGCATGGTAAATATATAATTTATCAGCACTACAGGAAAATCACATCGCCTAGTATCAAGACGTACACCGAGTGCCAAAACACAGGTTCACGGCTTATTTCTACATACGCCGAGTATGTACAAAAGTACACACAACGAAAACAAACTACTCGGCTTACTTCTACATACATAAGCCGTGTATCCGCTGAGAAGACATCGGGCTTATAAACTATATTGGGCTTTCTGCTTAATAAGCCGTGAGGACCGCAAAAAATTACTCGGCTTAGAAAACATACACGGCAAACGTAACTGCCACATGGCCTGCGCGCCGTCCACTAACGGCTCGGCGACGGCGGTGGCTATAAGCCGAGTACCCGATAATGTACACTCGGCTTACTGTGCACAAATAATATGTAGTGCAAAAAATGATTAGAGTGGTGAGTTGGACTTATAATTACTTGTTGCATTTCTTTTCTTTTCTCCTATTTCTCACCCATTCTGTTTAGGCTAGTTTTCATCGCACTTTTGATCTCATTTCATGGCTGTTAGAATAATCCGAGACGCTTAGTCAATCTACCGAGGACTAAAAGCAATCACACGAGGGCGACACCGAGATTTGTTAACGAGGTTCACCGATCTGGATGCATCCCCGGGGCCTGACAATGGGCGCTCCTCCCCGTGACACCGTCACAATACCGCACACCGGCTACCCGGGCACACACACCACCGGCTGCCCCTGCATGCCTCTGCTATTATGTTGGCATAGGTTACATCGTGTGTCTATCTCCACATATATAAGAGGCCTATGATACAAGTGACGTAGACCGCTCGGGCTACGGATGGCCGCAGCGTCGAAAAGCGTCCCAGAGAGGTCCCGGAGACCGCATCGGCATGCGTGGGTCCCGAATATATCAACGAAAGAGCGGTCTGATGTTTAAATACCCAATGCACAACCTTGATCTGGCACCTCCCTCATAAACCGGACAGTCACGCCGGAAGGTTCATAACGTAGGGTGCTAGTCCCCCCACATCGAGCAGGCGGGAGAGAGTCATGTGATCGCATGCGCTCCAACCTAATCTGGCATGTCAGCATGATGTGTCGTGACACAGAACAAGAGGAATATCTCCCGGTCAAACTCCTCTAATATCCGGTCAAACGCCATAGGCCGCTCAGGCCCACGGATGGCCGTCTACTAAAGCAGACACACGGCGTACAGAATGGTCCCAGTTTACCTGTAAACCATGCGGCTCACTGCGTACACGGCTTATAGCCACGCCACATGGCAACGCCGTTAGGTGCTGCCGGCCGGGATCTCAGTATCTTCACCGGGTGTCACCATTTTATACTCGGCTTACATGTAAGCCGAGGACGCAATAATTGACACTCCGCTTACAGCTACTACGCCAAAACGTACTAAGCCGTGTACACTACGCTGAGTGTAACACGCGGCTTACACTTCATCGTGCCTTTGCCGTGTATTTTTCATACACGGCTTCATTTATTTTACGTGTAGTGCAGGTTGAATAACAAAAGATCAAAATATTTTAGAGTAAGGATGTAATATATATATATATATATATATATATATATATATATATATATATATATATATATATATATATATATATATATATCTCCAATTGTATAGAATTTTACTGAAAAGGTTGTCTCTTACGATGATGACAGGATATGTTCTACTATTATCGTGATGTCGCACAAGCTTTACTCACTAGTAGAAAACAGGCCTTTCATCCGGAGCATTAGTCCCGGTCGGGTTTTGGACCGGGACTAATGTGACCACTAGTCCCGGTTCCAACGGCTATGCTTTAGTCCCGGTTCATTTGTGACATCTAGTCCCGGTTGGTGTTACCAACCGGGACTAAAGGGATGGTGGCAGGCTGGCGTCAGGCTGGGGCCCCTACGAGCCCCTTTAGTCTCGGTTGGTATCACCAACCGGGACTAGAGATGGACCTTTAGTCCCGGTTGGTATCACCAACCGGGACTAAAGATATCACTATATATAGTGCTTCGTCCAGCCCGAGCCCAAGCTCTCCTTTCTCTGTTTTCTCCTTTCTCTCCTCTGTTCTCTTCCCCTTGCTCGAGCTCATCCTCCATTTTTGCCAAGATTTGTCAAGATTTGAGGCACCCCATATATCCAAGTGTTCACAAAGGTTAGCAACTTTGTCCTTTCATCTCTCATTGCTAGATTAGCTCGTGCAATGCTCTATAAGTATAGTGATTTGTGGGTTTTAGTTTGGGAGTAATTATGTGGGTGTTTATTTGATTTATATGCAATTTGAGCTTAAATTAACTTCTTAGTTTGCATATGTGTAGGTGTGGTTTACTTAGTGCCTTCCCGTCCCCGTCCTAACCACCGTCGATCGCCCGCACCGTCCCGTCGCCGGCACCACCTTGGTGAGCCTCTTGTTCTTATCCTTTTTATAAAAAAAAATCTTATTTGTATGATTTAGATATTTACTTGTATAATTTTCTTACTTGTATGATTGTTTGTTATACATAGTGCCATGGTTTTGATATCCGTCACAGTCGGCCCTCGTCCGGTTTATGATTGGGATGTGGTATATTCTCTTTTATAACTATTTGTTGCATTTCGTGTTTATGACAATTATGCCCATCAAGTTGACATAGATATTTTTATGTAGGAGGTATGTAAACCGAAAATTGCAACCGACCCTCTTGTCGAGAAGTTAAATTTAGTTGAAAAAGAAAACGAGTATTTGAAAGAAAAATTGAAAAGAATTGAAGAAGAGAAGATGAAATTGGATTTGTATGTTGCCGATGTCGTCGATGATCACAAGATCAAGATGGATGCAATGCGCTTGAAGATTAGAAAGATTAGAAAATATGCCGTTAATAAAGAGGCTTGGTATCATTATGCTGTTGGATCAATTATTACCTTAGTTGCGATTTTGATCGCATTTGTTGTTGCATTTAAATGTTTTAACTAGATAGTTTTATGTTGTTTTATGAGAATAAGTGTATATGAACTTTATGTATGAACTTGTATTAATTTGGTCTTTTCGGTGTTGTGTAATGAAGATGAGTCGGCAATGGATGTATGATGACCGACGCTCTCCCCAGTTCATTAATGGCGTGCATAGTTTTCTGCATGCGGCTGAGGCAAACAAGCAGAATGCTTTTATGTGTTGTCCATGTGGTGTCTGTAAGAATGATAGGAATTACTCTAGCTCAAAAGTCATTCACGTCCACCTGTTTACGTCCGGTTTCATGTCCGGCTATAACTGTTGGACCAAGCACGGAGAAAGAGAGGTTCTAATGGAAGAGAATGAAGAAGAAGAGGATGATGACAACTATCCTGGGTTCCCTGAATACGATGGTACTACAATGGGGGAACAGAATGAAGAAGAAGAAGCTGAAGAAGTTAAAGTTGCAGCGCATGTTAGAGTATCACAAAAAAATGTTGTACCCAAATTGCGAAGATGACAAGAAAAAGTTGGGTACCACACTGGAATTGCTGAAATGGAAGGCAGAGAATGGTGTATCTGACAAGGGATTTGAAAAGTTACTGAAAATGTTAAAGAAGATGCTTCCAAAGGACAACGAATTGCCCGACAGTAAGTACGAAGCAAAGAAGGATGTCTGCCCTATAGGATTAGAGGTGTAGAAGATACATGCATGCCCTAATGACTGCATCCTCTACCGCGGTGAGGAGTATAAGAATTTGAATGCATGCCCGGTATGCGGTGCATTGCGCTATAAGATCAGCCACGATGACCCTGGTGATGATGTTGAGGGCGAGCGCCCCAGGAAGAGGATTCCTGCCAAGGTGATGTGGTATGCTCCTATAATACCACGGTTGAAACGTTTGTTCCAAAACAAAGAGCATGCCAAGTTGTTGCGATGGCACAAAGAAGACCGTAAGAAAGACGGGAAGTTGAGAGTACCCGCTAATGGGTCGCAGTGGAGAAAAATCGAGAGAAAGTGGCCGGAGTTTGCAGGTGACGCAAGGAACTTATGTTTGGTATAAGTGCAGATGGCATTAATCCTTTTGGGGAGCAGAGCAGCAATCATAGCACCTGGCCTATGACTCTATGTATCTATAACCTTCCTCCTTGGTTATGCATGAAGCGGAAGTTCATTATGATGCCAGTGCTCATCCAAGGCTCTAAACAACCCAGCAACGACATTGATGTGTACCTAAGGCCATTAGTTGAAGAACTTTTACAGCTGTGGGACATAAAAAGTGTACGTGTGTGGGATGAGCACAAACAGCAGAAATTTGACCTACGAGCGTTGTTGTTTGTAACCATCAATGATTGGCCTGCTCTTAGTAACCTTTCAGGACAGACAAACAAGGGATACCACGCATGCACGCACTGTTTAGATGAGACCGAAAGTATATATTTGGATAAATGTAAGAAGAATGTGTACCTAGGACATCGTCGATTTCTTCCGATCAAGCATCTCTTAAGAAAGAAAGGCAAGCATTTCAAAGGTGAGACAGATCATCGGAAGAAGCCTGACCACCGTACTTGTGATCATATACTTGATATGGTCAAGGTTTTAAAAGTAATCTTTGAAAAGGGTCCTGTCGGACAATCTGTTCCGAATGACGCTGACGGACACGCACCCATGTAGAAGAAGAAATCTATATTTTGGGACCTACCCTATTGGAAAGTCCTAGAGGTCCGCTCTGCAATCGACGTGATGCACGTGATGAAGAATCTTTGCGTGAACCTGCTAGGCTTCTTGGGCGTGTATGGGAAGACAAAAGATACACCGGAGGCACGGGAGGACCAGCAACGTATACACGAAAAAGACGGCATGCATCCAAAGCAGTATCAAGGTCCTGCCAGCTACGCTCTTACCAAAGAAGAGAAGGAAATCATCTTTGAATGCCTGCTCAGTATGAAGGTCCCGTCTGGCTTCTCGTCGAATATAAAGAGAATAATAAATATGGCAGAGAAAAAATTCCAAAACCTAAAGTCTCATGACTGCCACGTGATTATGACGCAATTACTTCCGGTTGCATTGAGGGGGCTTCTACCGAAAAATGTTCGATTAGCCATTGTGAAGCTATGTGCATTCCTCAATGCAAATCCTGCCAAGGTTACAAAATGATTTGGTGCAATGTCTTGTCAATTTCGAGTTGGTGTTCCCACCATCCTTCTTCAATATCATGACGCACGTCCTAGTTCACCTAGTCGAAGAGATTGTCATTCTGGGTCCTGTATTTCTACACAATATGTTCCCCTTTGAGAGGTTCATGGGAGTCTTAAAGAAATATGTTCATAACCGTGCTAGGCCAGAAGGAAGCATCTCCAAGGGCCATGAAACGAGGTTATTGAGTTTTGTGTTGACTTTATTCCTGACCTTAAACCGATTGGTGTTTCTGAATCGCGGCATGAGGGGAGACTGAGTGGAAAAGGCACGCTAGGAAAGGATTCAGTAATATGTAGGGACGGGCATTCTTGGGCCCAAGCACACTACACAGTTCTACAAAATTCCACATTGGTGGCTCCGTATATCGAGGAACACATGGATATTGTACGCTCCAAGAACCCGGAGAAGTCTGACCCCTGGATTAAACGTACACACATGGCGACTTTCGGCGGTTGGTTGCAAACACATCTCATGAATGACGACAGTGTTGGAGATTAGTTGTACTTGTTAGCCAAGTCACCACCTTCGACTATATTGACATTCAAAGGGTACGAGATTAATGGGAATACATTTTACATGATCGCCCAAGATAAAAAGAGCACCAACCAAAACAGTGGTGTCCGCTTTGATGCAACAAACACCAATAGGGAAAAGGACACATATTATGGTTACATAGAGGAGATATGGGAACTTGACTATGGACGTGATTTTAAGGTCCCTTTGTTTCGGTGCAAATGGGTCAATCTGACAGGAGGCGGGGTAAAGGTAGACCCGCAGTACGGAATGACAACAGTGGATCTCAACAATTTTGGGTACACAGACGAACCATTCGTCCTAGCCAATGATGTGGCGCAGGTTTTCTATGTGAAGGACATGTCTACCAAACCGAGAAAAATGAAAGATAAGGAAGCGAATACATCATACGGTGAGCCAAAGCGCCACATAGTTCTTTCAGGGAAAAGAAACATCGTGGGAGTGGAGGACAAGGCAGACATGTCAGAAGATTATGAAAAGTTTCATGAAATTCCTCCCTTCACAGTGAAGACTGACCCAAGCATCCTGTTAAATGATGAAGATTGTCCATGGTTACGGCGCAAAGGGACACACGCGAAGAAAAAGTTTTATACCCCAAGATCCCACTCTGGGATGTGATCGGCTTCACCGTCATCACTTTCTTCTCTAGTGAGTAGCCGAGATAGTCCAGTTTGGACATGAAGTGCATCCAGTTTTTGCCGTAACCCTCTCAACTTTTTAGCACATGCTATGTGGGTGAAATGATGATACCATGCCAAGTTTCAACCTTTTCAGAGTTCATTTGTAGTGCTTTTCAATTTCAGGGTCATTTAGCTAAAAAAAATAATTAAATGCATGAAAAATAGCAAATGAAGTTAGAAAGGATTGAAATTTGAGGATGTGGCTTTGAATGGTGCATATTGAATGCACAAAAAGTCTGGAGTTGAAATCAGTTTAAAAAAATGAAATGCCTTTGTAACAGATGAGTTTTCGTCCGAAACCTTGATACTTCGAAGGGGATGGTCCAATTTGTACACGAAGTGCATCCAGTTTTTATCGTAACCCTCTCAACTTTTTAGCACATGCTATGTGGGTGAAATGATGATACCATGCCAAGTTTCAACCTTTTCAGAGTTCATTTGTAGTGCTTTTCAATTTCAGGGTCATTTAGCTCAAAAAAATCATTAAATGCATGAAAAATAGCAAATGGAGTTAGAAAGGGTTGAAATTTGAGGATGTGGATTTGAATGGTGCATATTGAATGCACAAAAATCTGGAGTTGAAATAAGTTTAAACTAAAGTTATTCACAAACTAGTGATTCACACAAATTTCAAAGAATTCAAATTTAAACTATTCAAATTTGAAAACTACTGGCACTAGCGAAAAGTTTATAATTTTTGTGACCTAAAGCAAAAAGATTCACTCAAAAACTCTAAATATTGCCTGTTAATTAGTAGAAACAAAAATAAAAAAATAAAGCAAAAAACAAGAACAGAAAACATGAAAAACACCTATAGTCCCGGTTGCCACCACCAACCGGGACTAAAGGTCCTTCTCCCGCCCGTAATTTGGACCGCCGAAAACAGACCTTTAGTCCCGGTTGGTGGTGGCAACCGGGACTAAAGGGTAGGCCTTTAGTCCCGGTGCGTGGCACCAACCGGGACTAAAGGTTAGTCCCGGTGCGTGGCACCAACCGGGACTAAAGACCCTTTAGTCCCGGTTGGTGCCACGCACCGGGACTAAAGGCCTCTGGGTATTTAAACTGCCCCCTTCTCCCCCAAATCTTCCTCTCCCTCGCCCGATCGACCAGCTGCTCCTCGACGCGTCCGCTCCCGCCGCCGGCCTCCACGCGACGCCGTCAGGCTGCCCGACCGCGCCCTCGACGTCAGCTCCCGCCGCCGGCCTCCACGCGCCGCACGAGCCCGCCGGCGCCGCTCTCCTCCTTGCGCCGCGCGCTGTCCTCCACGCCCCCCGGCCGGCCTCACCTCGCCGACGCGCGCCTTCGCCCCCTCTGCCGCCTCTGCCCGATGCCGGAGCGCACCTCTCACGGAAGGCCGCCCCCTCAGCCCGACGCCGGCTGCGCCGCCGTCCTCTGCCTGACGTCGCCGCTCCTCCACACGCCGCCGCGGCCCGAGCCCGCGCCGGCGCCGCTCCTCCACGCGCCTCCCTCCGTCTCCGGCGTCCTCCCCGCCACCCTCCGTCTACCGGCGCGCCTCCCTCCGTCTCCGGCGTCCTCCCCGCCTCCCTCCGCCCCGACGATCCCGCTTGGTGAGCCTCTCCTCCTCCTTTTGTTCATCTTTTTTTTCATTTTTTTAATTTGTTCATATTTTTGTGTGTGTAGATGAATGTTAATTAGATGGATTTATTATGTATTTTTGTGTGTAGATGAATGTTAGATGGATAGATGTTATATTGATGTACGTTAGAATGATGGATGAATAAAAATGTTAGATAGATGGATGTTAAATGGATGAATAGAAATGTTGTTCAAGTGTGGGTTCTCTATAAAAAGAATGGTTGGATCAATGCTATAAAATGTTGTTCAAATTTGCCCATCTACTATAGTTGTAAAAGTTTATTAAATATGAGTAGCATAATAAAATGATAATTATTGCATAGGAATTTGTTTTCATAAGAATTTGTTCTCGACGTCGACGATGCCCGGCCCGCATCCTCGTCGTCGACTCGGCGGCGACAACCTGCTTGAGAGGCGCCATGTCCGGGACTGGGCTCCGCCGGGCTGGCACTGGGAGGTGCTACCTTCCGGGGCGCGCAGCTTGGTGTGGAATCGGGCTCCCGTCGTCGACCCGGAGCTTCTTTGGTGGCGGTCGCGTGGGCCACTATCGGTGCGGAGGCAGCCGGCCCCAGAGGAGGTGGTACGTCGCCGTGTCAGGGAGGAGGACGAGCACGTCCGTCGCTACATGGTTGCGTTCGACGTCAGGTTCTCCAATACCTGGCAGGTTCTTCAGGGATCTCACCCGAGCTATGATCCTGTGATGGTTCCTTCTCTTTGGGTGTCCACCGCCCGCGCCTCAGGAACCGCAAGTCAACTGGATTATTCGATAATATTCGAGCTGTATTAGTGATGTTATATGATAATATTCGAGATGTATTAGTGATAATATTCGATGATGCATTAACTGGATTATTCGAAATGTATTAGTTTTTGCTTATTGAATGCATTCTAATTTGAATACTAAATTGTTTTATCTTTCTTCTGGATTAGTTAAGCTATGGACTATAGCGGCAGAGACGACCATGATCAAGAGGATATCAGGTTCGACATGATACGCTCCCAAAACCCAGAGATTGAAGCAGATGACAGCTCACAATATCTGAACGAGTCCGGTGAGGGAATTGAGGAAGAACCAATAGACGAAGGGCACACGAACAATGATGGCGAAGGAAATGTTCTTCAATTAACAAAGTCCGGCGAGGTATATTTATATATAAGGCCTCTGGTGATCATTACATGTACAAATTGATTTGTATATATATATATATTAATGAATCTTTCTTCTTTTAGCCCTCCGGATCGAGCAAATGTTCTACAAGGGTAGTACGAGGCCCGGCAAAAAAGTTGCCCGATGGCATAAAGTACAACATCGATGAAATCAAAGAAGATGGCGAACCGATTGCTCCTAAAAAGAATGCGGACAAATTTATACGTCAATGCGGAGTTATTGTTAGGGACCAAATCCCGATCACCGTTCAAGAATGGAATAAGCCAAAGGAAGATCGAGGAGTTAGTTTTGTCGACGAAAGAGCAAAAAATCTGCTTTGGGATACGCTCATGTCACAATTCACCCTATCAGAGGGTTTCACAGATCTCCAACGGGAGAAAGTCAATAAGTGTCCTCTTAAGAAGATGGCCACACAATTCTAGACTTGGAAGAAAAGATTATGGGCCAACTACGTCAACGCAGAAAAGAAGACTCCGGAATTCACTGGACCACTAGAGAAGGTAAAAGATCATTGGGACTTATTTGTGGAGTTCAAGGAATCGGAAGCAGCTAAGGAACGGTCGAGGAAAAACAAGATAAATGCTGAGAAAAAAAAGTTTCACCATGTTCTGGGGCCAGGTGGCTACAAGACTGGGTTGCCTAAGTGGGACGAATCTGAGGAAAAGATGATTGCTGCAGGGGTCACTCCACAAATAGTGGGTTGGCCCGACAGGTGCAGGACTTGGTTTTATGCGCATGGGGGAAAGTTGGACCCAAAGACAGGGAAGATTATTGAACATGCAAGTCTTAAAGAAGCCTCAGACGCTTTACTTGAAGCAATAAAAGAGGCTCGAACGGGGGCGTACCAGCCCGAGAGAGAGAACGATGAGCTTACACGCGCCCTCAAGAATCCTGAACACCCGGGACGAACATGAGGCAAAGGCGTTGTTCCGTGGGTTGAGGGGTTTGCGGAGTGGAACGACACTTACAAAAGTCGTGCGAGAAAGAAGAAGCAGGATGCAGACCAGAAGAAGCAGGATGCAGACCGGCTTCAAAAGTTAGAATCAAAGAACGCGGAGTTGGAATGCGCTTTCATGCGGCAACAGGAGCAGATCGACACAATTAGCCAGCAAAGGGCGTCTCAGCGGCAGGAGCAACCAGATCCAGCATTGGATAGTACCATCCCATCTATGCCGAAAAGCAGCGTGGGTTCCATGGGGGTCCTGGCCGATGATGCAGTGCTGGCTCGCTACCCCGTGGATGATATCCAAGAGACGACAACTTGTGAGCTACACATGAAAATGAAGAACATATCCATGAAGGTGGCGGACGGCTTTGCTTTACCGAATGCACCTGAAGCAACCATCCACGGCAATCCGATTCCACCTGGCTATGCTCGTGTCGGGGTGGATGAAGTTCTGTCGGGATATGACTCACTAGAGCTTGACTTTCCTGTAGGTCAAGGGGAGCAGACACTGGGAGAAGCCATACGTGGTCTCATTGTATGGAGAAAGGAATGCATCGTGTTTCCAAACTCGGTGCCAAGGCCACCGACTCCTCCTCCAAGTCCGCCGCGTCAGCCGTCTCCAACCCACCTCTAGACGTAGCGCAGCGCGAGTCTGCCATATCGATCTCCGCTGCGTCAGCCGAATCCACCCCACCTCGAGACGGAGCCCAGCGCGAGTACTAGATATCGATCTCCGCTGCGTGAGCCGACTCCAAAGCGGAAGAGAGCACCAAAGAAGAAACTCGAGCCTCCTGCCAAAAAGAAGTTAGCTTACGAGATGACTGAGGAGGAAAACAAAGGGGTCGTGGATGCCCAAGTGAAGGCCCATTTTGCACCGAAACCGCCCCCGCCGCCGAAGGAGAAAATACCTGAGAAAGTCATACAACACTTTGTGGATCTTGCTAAACCGGCTGTGGAGAAAAGGCGATCAGACTATGAACGCTCTATTAGCAAGTCATATTATCAACAAAAAAATCAGCAGTCGAGCCTTACAGGCAGTAACAAAAGCGGGAAAACTGTTCCCCAGCTCGGAGAACATGCAGTGCAATCGATCCCCCCCCCCCCCGCTCAAGGTGAGTACCGATAAGGCGGTAACCGACGCTGATAGAGAGATGTCTAGAGAGATGGGTATCACTGTTGAATAACTCCTAGGCATCGAGGAAGTCCCCACGATGGATCCGAAGGAACTAGCATGGAAATATGTCCCCGGGAACCCTCTGGTCAGGCTTGACGAGGAGGAGCTTCTACCAACGCAAATGCGCAGATTGCATGACTGGTACCTGAGAGAAATAAAGGCTGGGCGAGAGAGCCTCATGGTGAAAGTCAAGCCAGAGCATTACTTCCATGGAAAAGATGTGGATTGAATTTCCAGAAATTTTTCAGTTATTCAATCAAGACGCACTCGACAAATCTCTCGTCGGTTGCTATTGTCTGTAAGTGATTTCTTTCTGTAATTTAAGTCTCTAGCTCAGCTCGTTCATTGCCTGTAATTATCCTCACTATATTCTTTTGTGTGGTATTATGCAGAATGGAGATTTTTGAATTGAAAGGAGATGGAGTCTATGGCATTGGGTTCATTGACCCAAATACCGTTAATGAAAATGTGTTAAATAACCACAAACAAGACACAAAGAATAGCTTGCTAATGTTTTTGAAGGAACTAAATATCAGACCAGAAATACTTTTTCCTTACAACTTCAGGTGAGTGTTACTGTCTTGTACTACAAATTCTATTTTTGCTTACTCGATGTTAAGTGTAGTTGATGAGTTATGCATGCCCGCTTATACAAACGTGTGCGCAGATTCCACTGGATCCTGCTAATCATTAGAGTTGACGAGGGAACTGTTGAAGTACTGGACTCACTAGGTAAAGACTCTGAAGAATACATCAGCCTGTTTTTGATGCTCGACAGGTAATTTCAATCATTATCGCATTATGTCGGCCTCTTTAGTTCATTTCCTGATATCAAGTAATTACTAACTCCTTTATTCATTTTCTTTGCCGGGTAGGGTTTGGAAAAAGTTCATCAAAGAGGTTGTCGGTGAATGGAAACCACAGCTGAAATGGCGACGATCCAAGGTAATTAAGTAGTACTAACTACGTCCGCGCATCTCTTTAATTCTAGTTTCAATACCATTATCATGCTTGATTATTATCTGATTGAATTCTATTCTCGTAAAGTGTATGAGGCAGAAAAAGGGACTAATTTATGTGCATACTACGTTTGCGAGAACATTCGCTTTCTGACCGAAAGGAGCAGAGATGCAAGACATCTTTGGATATGTAAACACTATTCACATTTTTTTTATCATGATCTAATATATATACACACAACTAATATATTCATATTGATCTCCTTCTTTAAAGATGGTGGAGATACCACTACTAGAAAAAGGGCTATCCCTAATATCACTATTAGTGGCGCACCATCGATGTGGTGCGCCACTACTATATAGCAGTGGCGCACCATAAACAGGTGCTCCACTAATAGTGACATTACTAGTGGCGCACCAGGGGTGGGGTGCGCAACTACTATTTTTTTTGGCAGTAACCAGCCCTGCCCAGGCTTACCAGTGGCGCACCAGGTCCAGGTGCGCCACTACTATTCACTGGTAAGCCTGGGCAGGGTGGTCCGAAAAAAAATAGCAGTGGCGCACCTCTTCACTGGTGCGCCACTAGTATGCCTGGCTACTAGTGGCGCACGAGTGAAGGGGTGCGCCACTGGTAACCTGGGAGCAGTAGCTATAATTGGGCAGCCACACCTACCACACACTCACTTTCCCCCCTCCACCAAAACAGATCTGGTCGTCTTGCTCCTCCTCCTCACCTCATTTGCACCATAGATTCACCCAAATTAAGTGGTTAAATTTCCTTTTTTTGATAGGTAAGTAAGGGGAAAGCTTTCTTTATGTTCTAGATCTACTTTTTTCTCCCTCTCCAACAACGTACACACTTTTTATGGCCTAGAGATCTACGTATGTTTGTGGTGTTGCATATGTTTGTGTTTGCAGGTACCGGTATTTGAAATGCGATAGTTGCCAATATTTTGCCGGAATGTTGATTCATTTCCGTTTCGGCGAGAATTTGGCATTATGCATTCTTTTTGGTCCTATTTTTAGGCAAAGTCATGCCAAATTTTTTTTTGGTTCTAAAATATCGTTTTGCTCTACCCCGTAGGCGACCATGGTCCGCACGATGACCGAAGGCATCGTGAATAGGTTTTTGAGCTCCGCGAAGGCCGAGATGCTTCAAAAGAACGAGACGGAGATAAGATGTCCGTGTCGAAGATGCAAGCTGAAGAGCCTTATGGACCCGGATTCCAGACAGGTGCGGGACCACCTGCTCGTGCGTGGTTTCATGGATGGCTATCGGTGGCAAGGTGATGAAGATGATTATGAAGTCGTCCATGGGGGCCGGGCAAGAAATAAGGAAGGGCAGCAAGACAATAGCGGCGAGGGCGGGCGAGAAGACGAAGAATCTCCAGGACATGATCACGAAGTAGATGCAGGACACAGTCATCATGTAGAAGATGCCGGACATGATGATGAGGAAGATCAAGACGAAGGGCATGATCATGAAGATGAAGATGCCGGAGCAGACGACGATGGACCATCGATGGGCTGGGTGCAGGACCCTCATATTCTAGAGCTGCTTCGCAAGCAGACGGGTAACGCAAGAGCTGCCGCCCGAGAGAAAGCCAAGATGGATCAACTGGAGACAGACGCAGTTACTCCATTGTATGAAGGATGCAGGCCCGAGGATACCCGCCTGAAAGTAACGCTCATGGCTCTGGAGATGAAGGTAAAACACAAAATGACCGACGCATGCTTCGACGAGAACATGTCATTCTGGCACGAACGTCTTCCCAAGGGGAACAAGTGCCTGACCAGTTTCGAGGAGGCGAAGAAAATCGTGTGTCCTCTGGATTTACCGCACGTGAAATACCATGTGTGCATGAACGATTGCATCATTTATCGGGACGAGCACGCGGAGTCTACCATATGTCCGGTGTGCGGCGTCACTCAATACAAGAAGAGGAAGAAAGCTCCTCGAAAAGTGGTGTGGTACTTTCCGATCACTCCTCGTCTGCAGCGGTATTTCGCGGACCCTAAGCTAGCAAAGCTCCTGCGTTGGCACGCGGATAGGGAGGAGAAGAAGCGAGAAGATGACGGAAATGATCCGGAGATAAATAAAAAAGACAAGATGACGGAAATCGAATCACGACGTGTCGGCCGCGTGTGTGTGTGTCAGTGGCAAGCTCAATTATCACATGCAACTAAATTATTACATGTATCACTTGATTTCAACCATGTCATCTAATTCTAAATCTTTGCACAATGGTTTTATCACTCCATTTGCATTTTCCTTTTCTTTTATCTCAAATCTTAAATTATCACAATGGTTTAAGTATGTAAAGGAGATGCATTGTAAAAAAATTATACGCCCTATATTTAGGAATGGAGGGAGTATTAAAATTGCCATGTGTTTATTTTAAAGTGTTTGGATGTTTATCATAAGGTTAAAATAAAATTTTAAAAAAAGATGCAAAAAATGGGGTTGCCAGGATTCGAACCTGGGTGGCTTGCGTAATGTATCAAGGGACCAACCACTAGGCCATGTGTGTGGTTCTGTCCATAACCACTGCCGCAATTCTTATGACTTTGATATCGAGCTGTTTATGGCGCATGTATCCCTGGTGCGCCATTGCTATCGATCTGTTATGGCGCATGTATCCCTGGTGCGCCATTGTTAGCCGGCCCTCCCCTGCTTCTCCTCCCCGGGCCTCCCTCTCATCACTCCCGCACTTTGGAGCACACCCAGATCCCCCCTCTCCCCCGCGCCGCGCCATCGCCGGTCGCCGTCGAGTCCGCCGCCACCAGCACGTCGAGGGTGAGCTCCCCCTCTCCCCCTCCTCCTCCCCCTCCCTCCCCCCTCCCCTCCTTTCTCTCCCCTCCGCCTTCTCCCCTGTCTCTGACATCTCTCCCGTCCGGCAGCGCCCGCCCGCGACCACCAGGAGGAGGAGGCCCGCCGGAGACCACCAGGAGAAGGAGGCCCGCCCGCTCGACCACCAACAGGAGGAGGAGGCCCGCCGAGCTCGTCCCCAGGAGCACCACGAGCACGCGCCGTCCACCACCAACAGGTTCATCACCTCGTTCCCCGCATCCCCGACCCCTCCCGGCGGCCCCCTCTTCCCGCCTCCGCATCCACTCCCACCGCACGCCCCCGACGCCCTTCCGCCGCTCCTCTGCCCCCGACTCCGACCCGCCACCGCTCCCCGCCCCCCGCGCCCAAATTCCCCACCTGCAGCGCCGCCTCCCGCCGGCCCCATCCTCCGGCCTCTCTTTCCCGCCGCTCCCCCGCCGGAATATTCCACCGCCCGCCCCCGACGGCCTGCCTCGACGCAGAGGCCGCGCGCCGCGGAGCCCGGGCCGAAACCCTAGCCTCTGCGCGCGTGCACGCCTCCGGCTCTCTACGACGCCAGCGGAGGCATCCCCCTCCGGGGCCAAGGATTCCGAGGGTGCTTCCAGGGGGGCTGCCCTCCGCGCCGGCGAAGATGCGCTCAGGTTGGTTGGTTCTTTTTCTGTGGTGAGCACAGAGTTTAGTCGATTGGTATGTTGATGAATTCCATCTAATTGTATCCCAGGTCATCTGTTTTGTTAATGCTTCTGTTTGCTATCATAGGAAATGAATCAAGGTCTTGCAGTGATACTTCAACTTCGCCTCTTTCTTCCTATGGACAAGGTTCTATCAGCTTGCCCTCTTTTATCATATCTTTGTTCATCTAATTATTGTTTAATTCTTTATCTGTGGTGATAACATAACAGTTAGGAACTCGGCACAATCTTGTTGCTATATATTTTGTTGCTAATGCAATGCATGTTGTGATGTGAATCTCAGGAGACGGAAGTTATTTACATGCTGAACCTTTGTCACCAACCAAGGCCCTTCGTGCAGCAATGCTTAAGAGACGTTTTGCTGGAACGATTGTGAAGGCACAGCAGAAGGCACTTCTGGACCATGTAATTTTCTGTAATATACATGCTAAAATTTGTACATTAGCATTGCAAAACTATGCTATTTAGTCGGCAAGTTTTCTGCTGCACTTGCAGTTCTGGCTGATGGGCTGTTTTGATCTCTTTCTCAGGGGCAGCAAATAGACCCTGCAAAATTACAGTTGGAAAAGGAGAGGCTGGAAAAAAGGCAGCAAGAAGGTAATAATTAGCCATGAGCTTCTGGTCGACAATTTTATATAGGCTGGATACGTTTTGCTGTCTACCAGTTCTGTGAGTTTGATCAAGTATCTTATATGTGCACTGAGTTCTCTCGTAGTCATGTGTGTTAAGCTTCATGCACTAGTCAACGCAACCAAAAGTCCGAACTGATGGAAATTAACTGCTAGGCAATCCACATATACACTTCAACAATGTGGACTTGTAGTTCCCGTTCTTTAAATGGGATAATTTTTCAGTTAAACCCAAAATAAGCTAAACTTGTTTGAATTCTCATGCCCAAAATAAGATACTTTGAATTCTCATTCGAAAAATAAGATTTACTTGTGTGAATTGTACTACCTCTGTTTCTAAATGTAAGACGTTTTGGCAGTTTAAATTGAACTGCCTGAACTGCCAAATCATCTTATATTTAGGAACAGAGGGTTTATAAGATATGAGATTTTTTGGTGTTCAAAATGGGCCTGTTCGATCCTGGGATTGCTGGCAGTGGCAAGCGTTCACTATACTCACATGCTGACATGACACTAATAATAAGAGAGGCGAAAGTGAGGCTTGATATTTTATCTTGATAGTTTATTACTGGATGGATTTTTTTTTGAACAAGTTTATTGGTCATCAGACCTTAATTCTTGTGCACAACAATAAAAAGAATGCCAAAAGTGTCCCTTCCCCAGATTTATTTGTACAGTCCGTAATTTGTGTATTTCATGCCTTGGCTTATAGTGATGTTTCACCTAGTTCAGCTACTTATGGCATCGTTAGTTACCATTGTGTACTGGCTAGGAACTGATAGTTATTGCGTGCTACGGAAATGGGTTATATGCCTTAACCCTGATCCACTCTTAAAATGGTTGTTGATGAAGTCAAGTAATTCCGAACGGAGGGAGTATTCTTTTTCTTTCTTTTGTTCTCTCTTCACCTGCAACATTAATTAAGTTTATAATCTTTGTATTATTGAAATGCTAAGGTGACATGCTACTTGGAAGAACCTTCTCAATTCTCTTAACACTGATTTTTATAATCGAACAACTTTGTTTTTTCCTCCACCAACCAATTTTCTGGTCTGGTTAGTTTTAACACATGTACAGTATCTCAACCCAACCAATCTGTTGTGTTTTCTTGTCATTTTAAGATATGGTTCCTGTCTTGGAAATTGGAATTGAATGAGGCCCAATGCTGAATGATATTGCCAACTTCCGTTGGTGGGAATGCAGTGTTCTATGTGTTTTTCAGCACTCCATGTTAAGAATTAACAAACCACTCCTGGTTATAGAATAAGAGACACGCTGCAGACATATGTAATCAATATAGCATAACATTTTTGGGTCATCGCTGGATTTTGTTTTGTTCTATTCTATTGTGCGGCAAATGGAACTGAGTTACTCTGTTTGTTCTGTTTGTTGGCGGACTGCAGGTTCTACGCCATCTTGGCGCATTACCCGGATTTCAGCAACAAGGAGAGGACCCTGCTGCTGCAGTTTTCGGTCAACCATGAGCAGGACCAGAAAAAGTTTGGCGGTGAGACCCCTTACAGGTTCGCTCCATCTTCAGCTTTATCCATTTTCAATCTGTCGATTGGTTGGTTGATCATTCATGCTCTGGGTCAATTCGAATTGCAACATCATGTTATGATTGTGTGTATATATAGGTGTTGTTGTAGACTATATTGTTGTTGTCCTAGAGGTACTTCCTTTCCAACCAGTCTGAAGTTAAGAAGAGATGATATAGGCGCTGCTGTAGGCTATAGGGGGCGAAATCATTCATTGTTGTTATGGATCATCCATCTGTTGTATGCTGGGTGCTATTGTAGGCTACATCCTTATTTCTTCTATTTATAGTTGGTCAAATCCCATGACTTTGCTGAGACGAGACGCAAGTAGCGCTGCAACTATTGAGTTTGAATAGTATGTTGTGTTTTCTCTGGTCTGAAGTTTTAGTTCGCATCTTTTGGTAGATTCGTGACGGCTTTGCTTTTATTAACCAAAATGATGCTTTTCAGTTTATCGCACCTCATTGTCGTGCTCTAGTCTAGTTCTTCACTGTCCAGTCACATAGTAACTTGATGTTCTCGCGCGCGATTACTTTCTCAACATAGTAGTATCTATCGGCTCTTAGCCCTTGTCCGGATTGGTGTGCACTAAAGCGTGTCGACTTTCTTTGGCAGATGGGAGACCCTTCGGTTGAGGTGGCCCGGCAGAGCCTTGACGCCTCCCAGGATGTGAAGGGTATAACAATGTGACGCCTCCCAGGATTCAAGAAAATCTTGCTGGCTGGCTCTTCTTGGCTTGTGTTGTTACTGAGGGTATAACATTGTAATTTTTCTTGTAATTTTTCTTTTATTGGATACTTGTAAAGACATTGTAATATTCTTACTATAATAAAAATTATGATTCTATTTCATTTTTTGTTTTTAAATTATTTTTCCTTATAGGTTGTTTTCTGTAAATTTGGATTTTTTTTTTGTTTTCCAAATACATTACTAGTGGCGCATTTCAGCCCTTATTAGTGGCGCACCTTCCTTTATTACTAGTGGCGCACCTATAAGGCTATTAGTGGCGCACCTAGAGGGAATACTAGTGGAGCACCTAAGGGTTAGTAGTGGCGCACCAGAGGTGCGCCATTACTATCTGGATTACTAATGGCGCACCAGAGGTGCGCCATTACTATCTGTTACTAGTGGCGTGTTAATAGTGGCGCACCTATAGTGCGCCACTACTAACGAAAACAGGTGCGCCACGGGATAGACTTCTACCAAAGGACCGCATACGAGCACTTCAAGAGGAAATGGCGGGATTTTTGCTTCAGCAGGTCATATCTCCCGACGGAGAATACCATTTCACCTAATGCCTGCATGTAATGATCTACAAATTGTAGGAGAAATTGTATATACCAAATTGTATATATATATGTGTGTATGCATGGTTGTAAGAGAAATTCTGTGATATATGATTGGTTCTACGAGAAATTCTATTATATATGCATAACGTGTACAGTATGTAGTAGCGTAAAATATATTTGAAATGAAAAAAATTAAATGGAAAACACAAAATGAAAAGGAAAAATAAACAATAAACCCTAAACCCCTAAACCTTTAGTCCCGGTTGGTATCACCAACCGGGACTAAAGGTCCCCCCCCCCCGGTGCGCGCTGCCGGCCACGTGGCAGGGATTTAGTCCCGGTTGGTGTCACCAACCGGGACTAAAGGTCCCCAGCCCCCGACGCGCGCTGCCGGCCACGTGGCAGGGATTTAGTCCCGGGTTGTGGCCAAACGGGACTAAAGGGTGGGGGCCTTTAGTCCCGATTTATTAGTCCCGGTTGGTGAATCGGGACTAAAGGTCGTTTCTCCACTAGTGACTACTCCCTCTGTAAACAAATGTAAGACGTTATAAACGAGAGGGGCCTTTTGGCTCCCAGGCTCAGATGAGCCCGGGAGTGAACAAAAAAATCGTTAAAAATACTAAATAAATTCAAAAAAATCCAATTTTTTTGTGAAGAAAGATGACTGAGTGCGTGATGTCCGTGCAAAATTTCAGAGCATTTGAATGTCTGAGTAGCTCTAAGAAAAAAAGAAAAATTTGGTGTCTGTGAAATTTTTTTACTGTTTGGATCTGATTTATTTTCTGAGAGCTACTCAGATGTCTAAATGCTTTGAAATTCGGCACGCACCTCACTCACTAAAATATCTCCCACGCAAAAAAAAAATTGGAATTTTTTGAATGCTTCTAGTATTTGTTTTGAATTTACTGTTCACCGGGTGCAGATGAGCTCGGGCTCATAATTGGATATTCGGTTATAAACTTCTTATATTTCTTTACAGTTGGACCGATGGAGTAATAAACTACATCTGAAATGGGTTTTAAGAAAAACTATCATTAAGTGTGTAAGTATGTTTGTACAAATGGTGTGGCTAGATCTGAGTTGACTGAGACTTGGTTAGAACATATAACAATATGAAGAAAAAAATTAAAAGAAATTTTGCATGAATCATATGATCTCACGAATATAGCATCGATTGAGATTAATTTAGCAATCACGTTGTACAAAGAATAACATCAAATGCCTGCACAATCATGTATCCAAATGAATCATCATGTTTGCAATCGTTCACAAATTTAATTTATGAGGAGAATATCTAGGTCATTGTCATTTCTGGTCCTTTACTGCTTGGATGGACTGTCGTTCTTGATAGTGTCATAGTGTCGTAGGAGTTTGATATCTATACATTGTGTTTCGGCTCGACATGATCCCCACTGGAGATTGGCATGTCCCTGTCACCCTCAATGATAATGTTGTGCAAGATGATGCAACAAGTCATGATTTGCCATAGGACACGTGGCTTCCAATACTCGACAAGGCCACCAACAATCGCGAAGTGCTTTTGAAGTACTCTCATGCTTTCTTGCTGACTCTTGACGTGTTGCACAGTGGGATCTCTTGTTGCAAGGCAGTGGCCATCGTGTATTGATGGCCATTGACAGATGTGAGCCATGGAGGATATATGTCATTTGCAAGGTAGTTGCCATCGTGTATTGATGGCCATTGACATCATAGTTGCCAGGTGGAGCATCTCCGGCAACAATCCTTCCAAATAATGATGATCTGAAAATCACATTCAAGTCAGGCAATCCAAATAATGAATGTCAGATTCATAGATCCTCTGATGCAACTGCCTCAAAAATGATGGTTGGATCTTTGGAAGACCCTTTGTACTGACGTCAAATCCTTCACAATCATGTATCCAAATGAATCATCATGTTTGCAATCATTCACAAATTTAATTTATCAGGAAAATATCTAGGTCATTATCGATTCTGGTCCTTCACTGCTTCAACAGACTGTCATTCTTGATAGTGCCGTCATGTCGTAGGAGTTCTGTTATCACCTTTTGTAGGTATATATAATGGTTGGTTCTGCCGATGCTGACCACATCTTATGCTCCATTCAAATAAATTGTGGTTATATCAATTTATTTTTACATGCATAGCTTAAAGATAATGATATTATTCCTGAAAGAACAAACTTTTACAAGTCCTAATTAAGAGATGGTGTTCCCTTTCTCGTGTGGCCTTAGTGGTAGTATACAATTTTCTTTAGCATGCTATAGATGGATTGAAAGCAAGAATTTAAGGCTTGGAATGCGTTGTGTCACAAGTATAGCTAGCGAACATTCGCCGTTTGATTTCTACTTTGTGTTCTACACCATAATCGCCTTTCCTTTTTCTAGATTGTTTCGATGAGTCAGCTGACTCCCGTCCTATTTTTTTCCTTTGATCCAAAGCCTTACTTCTCCATCTCCGCACCGTCCAATTGATATGGCTTAAAAAGTTCTGCTTTCCATCCTCAATTTGCAAGACATCGAGCACCATACAATTTTCCGCAAAGAACTTGGCGAGCCGAACCTCAAAGCTATTCAACTCCTTCAACTCAAACTGCAATGTCACTTTTTTTAGATGATTCTCCAAGCAACAGAACCGGCAACCGGTCAATCCGGGAAGCTCTGCAACTATCGAGGAGTCATCATCGTCCCGGTCGAGCATGAGAGGGACCATCTCCTTCGAGAAGCGCCTCCGAAACAAGTCCATGGACACATCAAAGTCCGATGAGGATACCACGCTACTCTCGCCGGCGTAAGAAGTTTCGTAGGGGTCCGTAAGAATCCGACTCCGCAAGTTACGGATCACCGGGCAGCAATTCAGCAAGTTGGCAATGGTGGTAGCCGCATCGTCCCTGCGGCCCGGGTCGGCGAACCCTTCTAGCTCTAACCGTTCTAGACCGGGCAGCAGGACGAGGTGTTCATGTTGTAGACCGTCTTCCATGGCGATGCACCGGATGTTTTGCACCTTCAACCAGATGGCCTTGGCGTGCCGAAAGTGGCCAAGGAATTTCCAAACTTGGGCAAATTGTGGCAGGACTAGGTGGCTGTGTTCACCGTCCATCCATTGGAGGGTTAAGTCGGCTCGTGCCAACTTGGTCGGCTGCGATTTCATCCAGAGCTCCGTAAGGATGAGGCTGTTGTACTTGAAGGTGCGCAAGCATGGCGTGTCGAGCTCCGTGCCTAGAGGGTTGCATGAGCTGTCCAGGAGCGTGAGGTCGGTGAGGCTTGTGGAGTGGAGCGCGAAAGGGTCGCTGCGGGTGTCGCCTGAGCAGTAGAAGTTGTAGTCTTCGATGTGCATGGTGCGGAGGCTCGGCGCGGCACGGACCAAGCCCTCGAGATACTGTGTCGACGACGAGCACCAGTAGAGCCACAGCTCGGAGAGGCGAGGGAAGAAGACAGTGCTGGCGTGTTGCGGCGGCTTCTCGAGCCTACAGAAGACGAGGTCCAGCACGCGGAGGGTGTGTCCCGGCAGCACGGCAGGGTCCAGCTTGTATATCCAGCTGGAAAGCATGTCGTCCGGCCGCATGTTCTTGATGAACTCGAACCTGACGCGTAGCTCCTCGACGTGCCCCAGCGGCGGGGCGTCGAGAAGGGAGGCCATCAGGTCGCAGCTGTTGCTGCTCGGCCCCCACATGGAGTTTCCCATGACATCCTCGAAGTACTGCTTGTCCTCGTGTCCCTCCACGGTGAGAGAGAGCTTCTTAATGCGGCCGCACCGGCCGGCTGCGCCGAGAAAGTTACAGGCGTCGGAGAAAAGCCGGTTGTTCATCTGAATGCCGTCCCGGCCGTGGCCGGCGTAGTCTTCGCCCGGCTTGCCGTACGACCTGGAGTCCAGGTTGAGAGAGTCCGTGCGTAACTAGAGCGGGTGCCATTGCCGGGAGAGAGCGGACGTGCGGACAGCCTCCCTGGTGGGGAGGAACGAGATGATGGATGCGAGCAGGTCTTCGGATAGGTCGGAGAGACGATCGGCGCCGGACATCGTCTCGCGTCATTGAAAGGCAAAGAGGGTTCTCGATTGGCCGCTAGTACAAGTTAGGGCGTCATAATTATACGTAGCAAGCAGCCTATATATATATGTCGAGGTCGGTTCTGAGTCGAACCGACTACGTATGAGGTGATGGATATATCCGAGTTCCAATCCAGTCTTGCACAGAACAATATGCCCTCACATGACCCAAAAGGGCACTAGGCGCCGGCGCGCTGGCCGAAATTTCGGCCGGTCGGCCCCCAGCCGCTCGATTCAGCTGCGCCCCGCCGTTCGATTTGGATCCCCCTCGCATTGTCTTCTTCCTTCCTTCTCGTCTTCTTCCTCCCCGCGCCGGCGGCCGTCGGCCACGTACGACGCCGTGCTCGCCAGCCACCCCCACGCCGCGTTGCTCGTCCTCGGCCCTGTCCTCGCCGGCCACCCGGCGTTGTCGCCGTCGGCCGCCATCACCGCCGCATCTCCCTCCTCACCGCCGCATCTCCTCCTCACCCCCTGCTCTTCCTCCATGGTAGCTCCTGATGCGCCGCCGCCGCCCCCTCGCTGCACAGGGTTGCGTGAGCGACGGCCAAGAATTAATGCCGTTTCATGGATGTAGCAGAAAAAACACCGGTCGTAGCAAAAAAGAACGACGGTTGCAGCAATCCGTCATCACCACCATCGCGGGTCGTGACTCTGGCATGATGGATGTAGCAAAATCCCTCGCCGGTAGTAGCAAAATCCAAATATGATTGCAGCAAAATCATCTCGCCGCCGTCGCCAGTCTCAGCTCCGACATGATGGATGTAGCAAAATCCCTCGCAGGTAGTAGCAAAATCTGAGGACGGTTGCAACAAAAAAAGCCATCGCCGTAGTAGGTCGCAGCTCCGCCATGATGGATGTAGCAAATTCGTCGCCGGTAGTAGCAAAATTCGACGACGGTTGTAGCTTCTGGCTCAGTTGGTTGCAGCTTCCAGGGGTGGAGGTTTCTCTTCATCGGAGTGGAGCTAGACGGATGGACGGAGTGGATTCCATGGTGGTGCTGCGGCAGCAGCTAGTTGCAGCTTTTTTCCCAGCCGGTACTGACCGGTTGTAGCACCGGGCATCGTCTTCCATCAGTCTACTCGCCCATGGCCTCCGCCGCCCCCAATAGCAGCACCGCCCCACCACACTGCCCCCGTCGTGTCCGTGGGGGAGGGAGGGTGCCACACGAGCGCCGCAGCTATTGGGAGGCGGGAGCCGTATGAGCACCGTGTCGGGGAGCTGCTCGCCGGAGCAAGTTGCCGTGCATGGGCTGACCATGGCCGGGTTTCAGATGTGGAGGATTGGGAGGAGAAAAGACGGGCGACACGAGTGGCTGTGCGACGTCGGGGGAGGATAAGACGAACGAGAGAAGAAAAAAGCGGTGCGTGTGGGACCAAGAGTTATGTGGCCCCCGTGCGCAAGGTACCACTAGTAGAAAACAGGGCTTTGGTCCTGGCCAAATCAGAGCATTAGTCCCGGTCGTGTTACGAACCGGGACTAATGGGGGCATCAGTCCCGGTTCGAGAGGCTAGGACGCCGGCCGGGCCTCGGCAGGCATCAGTCCCGGTTCGGCTGGGACCTTTAGTCCCGGTTTCATCCACCAACCGAGACTAAAGGGGTTGCTGCCCTTTAGTCCCGGTTGGTGTTTGGAACCGGGACTAAAGGGTAGGCCATTAGTCCCGGTTTTAGACACAAACTGAGACTAAAGTTTTGCCTATATATATCCACGCCCCCCCCCCATCTCCTCTGATTTTTGGCCGTGGAAGGGTGGAGGTGTGGGCTACTCTGTTTTTTGCCTATATATGCACATGAGGTGTTCGATGAAATGTCGGAGCCACACTTAAGCTTTCTCCTCTGTTTTTCCTCCAAGCTCCATTTTCACCAAGATTTGTCTAGGTTTGGCGGTGCACCAACTACTAAAAAGGTTAGCAACTTCATCATTTCATCTCTCACTGCTAGTTTAGCTCATTTCAAATGCTCTAGAAGTAGTGTGGTTTGTGGGTGATTTAGATGCACAATTTGAGCTTAAATTAACTTCTTAGTTTGCACATGTGTAGGGTGCCGTCCCGTCCCCGTCCCCGTCCTCACCGCCGTCGATCGCCCGCGCCGATCTCGTCGCCGGCACCACCGTGGTGAACCTCTTGTTCTTATCATTTTTTTTTAAAGAAAAAATTCTTACTTGTATGTTCTGTAATGGTTTTTGATATACTTAATTATATAATGCACACAGATGAACCGACAATGGATGTACGGTGACCGACGCACCTCCGACTACATTACGGGCCTGCATAATTTTCTAGATGTGGCTGAGGCAAACAAGCAGAATGGTTTTATGTATTGTCCATGTACTGTCTGTGAGAATAGGAATGATTACTCTGACTCGAAAACCCTTCACTTCCACCTGCTTTTGAAGGGTTTCATGCCAGACTATAATGTTTGGACCAAGCACGGAGAAAGATGGGTTATGATGGAAGACAACGAAGAAGAAGAGGATGATGACAACTATCCTATGTTCCCTGAATACGGTGATACTGCAACGGGGGAAGCTGAAGATCAAGAGGCACCAGATGTGCCCGATGATGATCTTCGCCGGGTCATTGTTGATGCACAGAGAGGATGCGAAAGTGAAAGAGAGAAGTTGAAGTTCGATCGCATGTTAGAGGATCACAAAAAAGGGTTGTACCCAAATTGCGAAGATAGCAACACAAAGCTCGGTACCGCACTGGAATTGCTGTAATGGAAGGCAGAGAATGGTGTATCTGACAAGGGATTTGGGAAGCTACTGAAAATAATGAAGAAAAAGCTTCCAAAGGATAACGGATTTCCTAACAGTACGTACGAAGCAAAGAAGGTTCTCTGCCCTCTAGGATTAGAGGTGCAGAAGATACATGCATGCCCTAATGATTGCATCCTCTACCACGGTGAGGAGTACGAGAATTTGAATGCATGCCCGGTATGCGGTGCATTGCGGTATAAGATCAGACGAGATGACCCTGGTGATGTTGAGGGCGAGCGCCCCAGGAAGAGGGTTCCGGCCAAGGTGATGTGGTATGCTCCTATAATACCACGGTTGAAACGTCTGTTCAGAAACAAAGAGCATGCCAAGTTGTTGTGATGGCACAAAGAAGACCGTAAGAAAGATGGGAAGTTGAGAGTACCCGCTGATGGGTCGCAGTGGAGAAAAATCGAGAGAAAGTGGCCGGACTTTGCAGATGACGCAAGGAACTTATGATTTGGTATAAGTGCAGATAGCATTAATCATTTTGGGGAGCAGAGCAGCAATCATAGCACCTGGCCTGTGATTCTATGTATCTATAACCTTTCTCTTTGGTTGTGCATGAAGCGGAAGTTCATTATGATGCCAGTGCTCATCCAAGGCCCTAAGCAAACTGGCAACGACATTGATGTGTACCTAAGGCCATTAGTTGAAGAACTTTTACAGTTGTGGGACATAAAAGGTGTATGTGTGTGGGATGAGCACAAACAGCAGGAATTTGACCTACGAGCGTTGCTGTTTGTAACCATCAATGATTGGCCTGCTTTTAGTAACCTTTCAGGAGAGAAAAATAAGGGATACCACGCATGCAGGCACTGTTTAGATGAGACCGAAAGTATATATTTGGATAAATGTAAGAAGAATGTGTACCTGGGACATCGTCGATTTCTTCCGACCAAGCATGCCTTAAGAAAGAAAGGCAAGCATTTCAAAGGTGAGGCAGATCACCGGAAGAAGCCTGTCCTCCGTACTGGTGATGATATACTTGATATGGTCAAGGATTTACAAGTAATCTTTGGAAAGGGTCCTGACGGACAATCTGTTCCGAATGACGCTGACGCACACGCACCCATGTGGAAGAAGAAATCTATATTTTGGGACCTACCCTATTGGAAAGACCTAGAGGTCCGCTCTGCAATCGATGTGATGCACGTGACGAAGAATCTTTGCGTGAACCTGCTAGGCTTCTTGGGCGTGTATGGGAAGACCAAAGATACACCGGAGGCACGGGAGGACTAGCAACGTATGAACGAAAAAGACGGCATGCATCCAAAGCAGTATCAAGGTCCTGCCAGCTACGCTCTTACCAAAGCAGAGAAGGAAATCTTTTTTGAATGCCTGCTCAGTATCAAGGTCCCGTCTGGCTTCTCGTCGAATATAAAGGGAATAATAAATATGGCAGAGAAAAAATTCCAGAACCTAAAGTCTCATGAATGCCAAGTGATTATGACGCAACTGCTTCCGGTTGCATTGAGGCGGCTACTACCAGAAAAATGTTCGATTAGCCATTGTGAAGCTATGTGCATTCCTCAATGCAATTTCTCAAAAGGTAATCGATCCAGAAATCCTACCAAGGTTACAGAATAATTTGGTCCAATGTCTTGTCAGTTTCGAGTTGGTCTTGCCACCATCCTTCTTCAATATTATGACGCACGTTCTAGTTCACCTAGTCGACGAGATTGCAATTCTGGGTCCTGTATTTCTACACAATATGTTCCCCTTTGAGAGGTTCATGCGAGTCTTAAAGAAATATGTTCGTAACCGTGCTAGGCCAGAAGGAAGCATCTCCACGGGCCATCAAACAGAGGAGGTCATTGAGTTTTGTGTTGACTTTATTCCTGACTTTAAGCCGATTGGTGTTCCTGAATCGCGGCATGAGGGGAGACTGGGTGGAAAAGGCATGATAGGACCGAACTCAATAATATGTAGGGACGGGCATTCTTGGGCGCAAGAACACTACACAGTTCTACAGAATTCTACCTTGGTGGCCCCGTATATCAATGAACACAAGAATATTCTACGGTCCAAACACCCGGAGCAGTCTGACGACTGGATTACATGTCAACACATGGGGACTTTCGGTGGTTGGTTGCAAACCCATCTCATGGGTAACACCACTGTTGGAGATGAGCTATACTTGTTGGCCAGGACACCATCTTTGACTGTATTGACTTTCCAAGGGTACGAGATAAATGGGAATACATTTTACACGATCACCCAAGATAAAAAGAGCACCAACCAAAACAGTGGTGTCTGCTTTGATGCAGCAAACACCAATAGGGCAGAGGACACATATTATGGTTACATAGAGGACATATGGGAACTTGACTATGGACGTGATTTTAAGGTCCCTTTGTTTCGGTGCAAATGGGTCAATCTGTCAGGAGGCGGGGTACAGGTAGACCCGCAGTATGGAATGACAACAGTGGATCTCAACAATCTTGGGTACACAGACGAACCATTCGTCCTAGCCAATGATGTGGCGCAGGTTTTCTATGTGAAGGACATGTCTACCAAACCGAGAAAAAGAAAAGATAAGTTTGCGAATACATCATACGATGAGCCAAAGCGCCACATAGTTCTTTCAGGGAAAAGAAACATCGTGGGAGTGGAGGACAAGACAGACATGTCAGAAGATTATGAAAAGTTTCATGAAATTTCTCCCTTCAGAGTGAAGACTGACCCAAGCATCCTGTTAAATGATGAAGATTATCCATGGTTACGGCGCAATAAGCAACGGACAGACGAGGAGAAATAGTTTTATACCCCAAGATCCCACTCTGGGATGTGACCGGCTTCACCGCCATCACTTTCTCTCTAGTGTGAGTTTCCGGACTTATAACTGGAAAGTGCCACTTCGGACAAACCGGAGGGAATCTTTGTAAGAGCTAGCTAGGGCATTTTGGCATTTGAAATATGATTTTATAATAATTATTTATTAAGTTATGAAATTTCAATTATTTCTATCCCTTTAGTATTTTAATTATACAGAGGAGTTAATCAATGCAATTATATCCAAACAAAATATGAATGTCTTCTGAGCACCGGTTGGTTGCTCAATATTTTCAAAAACATATTGACAAACTACCACCTGATGTGTCAAAGAATAAAGTTATATAAAATTCTAGTTATGATCAACTAAAACAAAACTATAATATTCTTCAATAGCAAAAAGAATCAACTAAAAAGCTTTTATAAAACTCTAGTTATGATCAAAATAATATTAACTTAAAATTATATAAAAATGAGGTACATACCTCCGACTTTACCTCAAGCCCGCTCCTCTCTATAAAATTGACATAACATATGCAAAAAATAACATAAAAAATAAAAAGACATAACATATGCAAAAAATTAAAATTGCCATAACATAAAAAATAACATAAAAAATAAAAAGACATAACATATGCAAAAAATTAAAATTGCCATAACATAAAAAATAAAAAGAGATAACATGTGCCATATATTTTATAGTGGTTATGAAAGAATATTAAAATTGACATAACATATGCAAAAAATAACATAAAAAATAAAAAAACATAACATATGCAAAAAATTAAAATTGCCATAACATAAAAAGTAACATAAAAAATAAAAAGACATAACATGTGCCATATATTTTATAGTGGTTATGAAAGAATATTAAAATTGTCATAACATATGCAAAAAATAACATAAAAAATAAAAAACATAAAATATGCAAAAAATAACATAAAAAATAAAAAAATACCCGCCTACTAGCAGACACCACGGCCTGCATACGACTAGAAACCCAACTACATATGGGCCAGGATGCAGGCCCGCGGGGCTAGTAGGCCCAACAGGGCAGATGTTAGGCTATTAACTGCCTGCTTTAGAGAGGAACTTGGGAGAGAGATCGCAGCCGCGTATATAAACCGGTGCGATCTCTTCTCGCTTGGTGAGGTGGGACTAAACTTTCACCACCCCATGGCTGTGCCACCCTTTAGTCCCGGTTGGTGGCACCAACCGGGACTAAAGGCCCCCCTTTAGTCCTGGTCGGAGCCACCAACCGGGACTAAAGGGTTTGGTTTCGCGCCCTTTCGGCTGGTGAAAATTCACCTTTAGTCCTGGTTGGTGGCTCGGACCAGGACTAAAGGGGGGCCTTTAGTCCCGGTTGGTGCCACCAACTGGGACTAAAACTCCGTGTATATAAGCAGCACTTAGGAAATTTTCCTAAAGCCATCTTAGTTTTTGATCTCCCTCTCCCCCGACAGCGCCGAAGACCACCTCGACGCCGCCAGGCTACCGGACCTCGCCGTCGCCTCCCCGAGCCCGCTTCTCGTCGCCGCCCCCGACGCCGTCCCCGAGCCCGCTCGCTCCTCGTCGCCGGCCGGACCTCCCCGAGCATCGCCGCCCCTGAGCCACTCCTCGTCGCCGGCCGGACCTCCCCGAGCATCGCCGCCCCTGAGCCACTCCTCGTCGCCGGACTTCCTCGCCATCGCTGCCACCGAGCCCGCTCCCCTCATCGCCGGCCCTCCAACTCCATCGCACGCCGCCCCCAGTGAGCTCCCCCCTTCCTCTGCTGCCACATAATTTTTTCTGAATTTTTTGACAGTGCACATCAAGTGTATAATGAAATGCCAAAGGGCTCTAGGAATTTTAGGAATTTTTGAGAATTTTTGTGGTGAGGTGTTGATGCACAAAAGAGAGTCTGGCAAAGTTTCAGAATTTTTGGAGCAATTTAAATTGGGCTTTGACCATGGAGTTTGAATCTGGTCCAAATTTGAACTGAATGAAATTTGAAAATTTTGAACTATGGAACCAAATATTTTTGGTGGAATGGGTTGTGGGTACTGTCAAATAAATGGAGTAATTTTTGTGGGTGCAAAAGAATTGGGGAGAATATAGCTCCTTTTCAAATCAAAGAACAAATTTTGTGCATTAGAGTTCATTTTGTCTTTTTTGTATGTTTTAATGCAAGCATCTTTTGGGCAATCTTTGAACATGAAGTAGGAGCATTTTGATGTCATCTTGCTAGTAGATTTTAGTTCATGCCATGTTAGGACCTATAGTGAGTGCTACAAGCTTGTAAACTTGCTATCTATTCATTTCTGCCATATATGCCATGCTATTTTTCTCCAAGTCTGAAACTGGCAGTATTAATACTTTGCATTTTGCCTTGAGGTTTGCAATAAATCTGTGCATCTTTGGATCATGATCAGTAAGGGTGTTTTGTTGTGGGTAATTAGTACATGCTTGCCATGCTCTTTGTTGCCATGAAAAACTGTTGTAGCATATATTTTACTTGCCTCAAAGGTTGCATCATGAATCTGTTTTCTGCCACTATGCAAATATCATTTGAATTAGTTCAGTAAGCATGTTTTGCCATGTGTTACATCTCCGTGGAATTACAGGTTGTGGTGTTGCATCTCCGTGGAGTTGGTCCCTGATCGTCCCTCCGTTGTTCGACAAAAGGTGTCCATTTGTCGTATGTTGAGTTTTGTTCATAGGATGATGGTTGGTTCATTTGTTGAGTTGTGTATTCATCTTGTGTATAAATCTTGTATTCATTTTGTATTCATCTTGTGTATAAATCTTGTATTCATCTTGTACAAATATCGTCGTAACTTCGACATGAGAGGGGGGGGGGGTCGTTAAAACATAACCCCGATAACTTTGATTTTGAGGCATATGAAAACCTGATTTGCACGTCGGACAGGCATGAGAGAGGCGGTCCGCAAAGTATCCTCTCCCGAAAGATAGGACGACTCATCAGATATGATTCTAGATAATGTCCAATGCCTCATATCGCGAACATAGTTATATTGGATAATTGATCTTCATATAAATAAAGCATAAAACTTTAGCAATCACTTACAAATTTTCATGTTGTTCATTGACTTCGACATGAGGGGGGGGGGGTTGTGTTAAAACATAACCCCGATAATTTCGGTATAACTTCGACATGAGGGGGGAGGGGGTCGTTAAAACATAACCCCGATAATCCACTAATCCATTGCTCATATGCATATGATTCCTTGTTGTGATTAGGTCTATGTTTGCCACTAATCCATCTCTCATGCATGGTTGTATATTGCCATGTTGTAATATTTGCAGAAACTATGGAACACGACAGAGACTTAGAACAAGAAGAGGCGTTGGAGGAAATAATCCGCGACGGAGATGATGATATCATCACCTCACAGTTTCTCAATGACTCCGATGGTGAGGGAAGAGAAGATGACGGCTCCGCCAGTGTTGGAGCCTTAACTGTTGCAAAGTTCGGCGAGGTATATATATTAATTAAGCCTCTGCTGACTAGATGCATCAATTATTTTGTATGTACATATATTAACGCTTCTTTCTTCTTTTAGTCCTCCGGATCGAGCCAAACTTCTATAAGGAGACGAGGCCCGAAGAAAAGGTTGGGCGAGAATGAAAGGTTCACGATCGAAGAAGTCGATCCAGATGGCAAACCGACTGTTCCCAAGCAGACCCAAGACCGATTTATACATCAGTGCGGAGTTGTTGTTAGGGACAGCGTCCCGATCAGCATCCAAGAATGGAATAAGAAGAAGGACGATGGAGTTTCTTATGTCGACGATAGATGCAAAGATCAGCTTTGGAACTCGCTTATGATAAATTTCAGCCTACCGCCAGAGGAGGATCCAAATAACCCAGTTATACAGCGAAAAGTCAAAAAATGGGCTCTTAAGAAGATGGCAGAACAATTCAAGAATTGGAAGAAAAGATTGAACGAACAGTTTGTCGAGAAAGACGAGACTCCAAAATTCACCGGTCAATATGCGAAGATAAAAGATCACTGGCCCGCATTTGTGGCGTACAAGAAATCGAAGAAAGCTAAGAACAGGTCACAGACAAATAAGCTAAATGCTGCAAAGAAGTTGTATCACCATGTTACGGGGTCAGGTGGCTACAAGGTTGCCCGGCCTACGTGGGACAAAGCTGAGAACGACCTGCTTACTAAAGAGATCCAACCAGCGACATTGAACTGGCCCGAACGGGCAAGGACTTGGTTCTTCGGGCATGGGGGAACTTTGGACCCAGAAACAGGGAAGTGTGTTTACACGAAAGAACAACTTCAAACACCCGTCATAAAGATTCAGGAAGCAATCAAGGACGTGCAGGAAGGGAGATTCCATCCCGACAGAGAGAAGGACGTGCTGTCACGCGCCCTCGGGAATCCTGAACACCCTGGACGAACACGAGGCACATCAGGCTCCGTTCCGTGGGTGCATGGGTTTCCCGACAGCACTGGTTATAGAAGCCGAGGGAGAAAGAAGAAAGAGGAAGCATACCGGATGCAGAATGTAGAACAAAGATTAGCGTTGCAGGAGAAGAAACTAGAGGAACTTACCAGTCAGCGAGCTACCGGCGCACCATCTCAGCAGCACGAAAATCCTTCATTCGATATTGCCCACGAAGCTGCTACCCCACCATCTCAGCGGAAAAGCAGCGTGGCTTCCACGAAGCTCGTTCGTCCTGATATCACGGCTCCTCGCTACCCCGTGGATGATATCACGGAGAGGTAACATTGTGAACTAATGGCGAAATGCATCAACCTAACCTTGAAGGTGGCGGTCGGCTATGTCTTACCTCCTAGACCTGATGCAACTTTCTATTGCAATCCGATTCCAGATGGCTTTGCTATTGTTGGGGTGGATGAAGTTACCACCGGATTCGAGGGGCTGGAGCTTGAGTACCCTACAGGTGAAGGGGAGACTCATCTGGTAGATGCCGTAAGGACTACCATTCTATGGAGAAAGGAATACATCGTGCTTCCACAATGGACGCTGCGTCAGCAGACTCAGCCGGAGGAGGCCCCTCAGCAGACTACTCACAGTCCAGATCTATCTCCGCTGCCTCAGTCGTCTCCGCCGCGTCACAACACTCCGCCGCCTCAGCTGTCTCCGCCGCCTCAGCGGACTCCGCCGGAGGAGGCCCCTCAGCAGAATCCTCCGCCGCCTCAGCGGACTCCGCCTCCTCCGCCGCGTCAGCTGACTCCGCCTCCTCAGCAACGGCGGAAGAGACCCGCCGCCGCTCCGGCGGCTAGCAGTACAACAACGAAGAAATCCAGTGCAGGTCCAAGCATCAAGAAGACTCCTGCCAAGTTATCATACGACATGACTGAGGAGGAAACCAACGAGTTCGTGGCTGCCGATGTGAAACGCCAGCTTGCACCGAAACGTCCAGATCCAAAGGAGAAAATAGATTCGGTAAAAGCAAAGCGCTGTCTGGATGCCCTTAAGCGACCACCACCACCTCTGCCGCTATCACACTATGACCGCTGTATTGTAAAGACATTTGATGAAGTGAAAAGGTCGGGAAGTAGCAGAAGTAGCAGTGCTGCAAGAAGTGGGAAAACAATTCCCCAGCTCGGCGAACAGGAAAAACAATTGTGCCCCCCGCTCAACGTGTTTCCCGATATCGCTAATGATCCGGGGGTAGCGGCCGCTCATCCTGGTTACACTCTTGGTGATTACTTAGGCGATGAGGTACGGTTCGAAATGGCTGAGGTAGCCTTTAGATACGAGCACGGGAAGCCTCTCGTCAGACCTGAGCAGCTCCCGCGTCTATCAACGATGATGCGAAGATTGCATGACTGGTACTTGAAAGCCTGCAAGGAAGGGACTGACAGTATCTACGTGGGAATTAAAGATGAGCACTACTTCAATGGAGTCGAGGCGTTGTACATTGAATTTGAAGAATTATTTCAGTTATACAATCAAGACGCCCTCGACAAAACTATCGTTAGTTGCTATTGTCTGTAAGTATTTTTTCTGTAATTAAGTCTCTAGCTCAGCTCGTTCATTGCATGTATAATTATCCTCACACTATATTATGCAGATTGAAGATCCACGAATGCAGAGGAAAAATCTATGACATTGGGTTCATTAACCCAAATACCATAAATGAATATACGGTACAAAAAAACCCCGATGATACCGAGAAAAACTTGCTAAATGCGTTACTTGGACAACAAAACAAAAGGGAAATACTATTTCCTTACAACTTCCAGTGAGTGTTACTGTCTTGTGCACATTCTATTTCGCTTACTCGAGGTTAAGTGTAATTGTTGAGTTATGCGTGCGTAGGTTCCACTATATTCTGCTAGCCATTCAGCTTGACGCGGGACTAGTAATTGTCTTGGACTCGAGACGTAAAGACCCTAAGGAGTGGGCGGACCTGAGTCAAATGCTGCAGAAGTAAGTTCAATCATTATCGCATCATATCGACAACTTTCGTTCATTTCCTGATATCAAGTAATCATTTTCTTTGCCGGGCAGGGTTTGGAAAAAGTTCACCAACCAGGTTAGGGGTGAATGGAAAAAGGAGCTGCGATTTTCACACCCCAAAGTAAGTACTACTAACTAGCTAGTTCCGCGCATCTCTCATTGATTCTAATTTCAATACCATTATCATGCTTGATTATCATTTTGATTGAACTCTAGTCTCGTAAAGTTCTTGTGGCAGGAACCCGGGAATAATTTATGTGGATACTACGTTTGCGAGTACATTCGCCACCACATCTCTGAGCGGCGCAAATCTGAAGAACAATTTGAAGTACCTAAACAATACTCATATTTTTATTTTATTACCATCAATTGTGTTGAGTTTCATTCATATATATATATATATATATATATATTGACCCCCTTCTTTAAATTAGATCTCGCGGAAGCGGGACGAACTCTTACCAACTGATCGCATACGAGCAATTCAAGAGGAATTGGTGGGATTCTTTGTTGAGCATGTCATACCTACAGACGGAGAATACCATCGGGATTTGCAATGCGATATTGGTAATTAGATATTAGGGATCGTAAGAGATGTTATATTGTATATATACATGAACGTGTACTATATGTAGTAGCGTCGAATAGATATACGAAAACTTGTTGTTCGACCAAGCACGGAGAAAGAGAGGTCACTTCTCTCTATATATTGATTATGATGATGTTGTGTAATGGTTCTTTCATTGCTATATGTAGTAACTAGCGTCGAGTTGAATGAAAAGCATAAAATAAAAATGAAAACCCTAAATGTAAAGGAATTGAATGGTAAACACAAAAAGAAAAGGGGAAACACAATATGAAACCCCTAAACCCTCCAAAACCCCAAAACCTCTCCTTTTAAAAAAAAAAAAAAAAAAACCCCAGCGCCTGGCAGTTGCTGACGCGTGGCTGCCTTCTAGTCCCGGTTGGTGTTACCAATCGGGACTAGAGGTCCTCCTGCCTGGGCACCCACAGCGGCCACGTGGAGCTCCTTTAGTCCCGGTTCGTAACCCAACCGGGATTAAAAGTGGGGGCCTTTAGTCCCGATTGTTTTGTCCCGGTTGCAGAACCGGGACTAAAGGCCCTCTGGAACCGGGACTGATGCCCTGTTTTCTACTAGTGTACAGAGCGTTAGCGAGCGAGTGCGACCGGCCGAAAGTTCGGCCGGCCTGTAGGCGCGAAGGGTTTTTCTAACCCAAATGATAAGTGGCACACGAGTGGCACGAAGTAACACCGTCCTGACATTTTTACAACTAAAATTGCCATCCGAAAAAAAAAAGAAACACAAAAAAAACTGAAACTTGCCATCCAAACAGAAAGTTGCCATGCTTCATAACTAAATTTGTCATCTCCGGGTAACTAAAGTTGCCATCAAAAAACGTCAGTGCGGAATTGCTTCGTGCCACACGTGTGACACTTGTCAGTGTCCCTCACATAAACCGCACCTTAATTGAGGTCGTTGTAGACATGCAATAGTCAAATACTTCTTCATATGTTCTCATCACATCTCTAGCTCTGGTGACCAATATGATAGGCTTTGTTTGATGAAGTGGCCTATTCGGGTTCTGGGCTCCAAAAATGCTAGACCTACTTAAACCTACGTTCTTTCCGAGAGTGGCGATAGCGCGGACGAGCTCGCCTGATCCTGTTATATGGACCAATAATAGTACAACGTCGTGATGAGGTCGGAATTTATTGCGGACGGGAGTGGGCCATCGTAACGAGGCAACGGAGCGGTGCATTGCCGTGACGGCAAGGCGTGGAGATGGACCCCGGGTACGGGACGTATATATATAGGTCTGGAAAAAAAAAAGGACTGGCACGGACAAAACACGGCAACATCACGCGTGCCAAGTGCTGCCGTACGGGATTCAGATCATCGTTTTCTGGGGCTCACAGAAATACCTCCTTCCAACTAAAAAAAACAGAAATACCTGCTAATAAACATATAATGAAACGGTGGACCAAGGATGCTAGAGACGTGCTCCCGAGATATCTGATGTACTTGCAAAACGATCATATTTCCCATGGTTCAGTTACATTTTTTTTCTTGCGAAAACATGGTTCTGTTACATACTATGGAGGTTGTCCAACTTGGCGACGCAAACCCATATGAGGAGGAGAAGGTAATGGAAATATTTAAGGATGCCAATTAGGATCGTTCGCGGGTATTCCTCCGTTCCTTTTTAGTCTGCATATAAATTTTGTCTGAAGTCAAAGTATCTGTAGTTTGACCAAACTTATAGAAAAAAGTATTAACATTTACAATACCAAATCAATGTCATTAGATTCATTATGAAAATGTAGTTTCATATTACAAAGTTTGACTTGACACAAATCTTATACACGGAGTAAAAAGAATCGGAGGGAGTACCTTAATAGCGCGACGCTTCCCTCAACAAGGATCGTTCGCTCAATTATAAAAAAAATTAAAAAAAAGCAAGGATCGTCCGCTCAAGACGTACCTCACCATGACGCTCAGTAGCTTGATTCCAACGACCGCGTCTCAGCGCGCTTGGCGTCAGATCGATACTGGCCAGTCCAAAGTAAACTTCATGATTCGGGCAAAAAAATTGCCATGTCATATATTGTGAATTTGCCATACTGTAGAGCATAGAAAATTTGCGTGTAACAAAAAAAAATGCACACAAAGTCGCCATGCTGTAGAGTATAACATTTTGCCATGACATAAAGTATAAATTGTGTATAGCATAATGCATAAAAAACAAAGCAAAACGAACATACAAAGTAGTTTATGAAGTTGTAGGTTTTTGCCATGACACAAATGTATAACATTTTACATTAAGATGTTGTTTATGAAAAGTTGTAGAATTTACCATGTACAAGTTGTAAAAAAGAGGCATAAAATTTATGAAGTTGGTACGTACAAGATGGTAGTGCATCATGAAGCTGCAAATATAGCTTTTTAAAAAAAAAAATATGTGCAAGCAGAGAGAAAATAGCCATGATGCCAGGGGAAAATCCACCTATATGTAATATATATACATTTGCCATGCTATGTTCAATAAAATTGTCATGGTATCTACTATTCTTAAATAGTTGATCCCCAGTAAGTCTAATTGTCTCAACATGCGGCCTTCCACCCCACCAAGTGTGCCATGTCAGCATCTACTAACACTATTTTTGCAACCCCATGCAAACCATATCCATACTCTTTGTTTACACATAGTGCAAGTAAAGTATGAAATATTTCTACACTAAAAAATAGTAGCTCTTGATTTAGATCATTTTTTCATACATAATACATCTGAAATTAATCTTCATATTCCCGCCGCAACGCGCAGGGAAATCACCTAGTATACAATAAATTTGCCATGGTTCAAATACCAAAAAATGCATACGGAGGAAAAAATGGTAGTATCATCGTCACATGACAAATAGAGGAAAAGTTTGTATTGGTCACATGGCAAAAACTAACAAAATTATGTTTCAAAAAAAGAAATAGCCAATTAAAAAATTGCCATGGTCCAAAAACGCTAAATGGTCAAATTGCTATGATCCAAATACATAAAAATGCCAATGCTCTAATTAATAAAATGCCCATGCTCTAAAATAATAACTAGCATGTGATTTAAGTTGTCATGACGATATATATTTAAGTTGCCATGGTACAGTGCCAAAAAACACATGCATTATATAAAATTAGAAATTGGCATGGTCCAATGGCAACTGTAAGAAAAAAATGTTCTCTAGATAATGCCAAGTTTAGAAAATTTTGTAGTGTGCAAATGGCAAATTTAGAAGAAAAAAAATTGTAGTCCAGCTCCATCTCGTTGGTGCACGGAGATGCGACAATGGGATCGGTGGCTGGCACCGTCGAGTACGCAACGTGAGCAAAAAATGAGCTAGGGGATTGGGGAATGGTGGAGGTGGGGATTGAGCAGGGAGATTCGAGAAGCTACAGCGAGAGTGGATCCAGTCCACGCCACCGCTGCAGTCCAGGTGCAACTAGCGAAACACACGCGTGAATAGATGGGCGGCCAGGATTGTGTCATGCGCGTCATCGTCTGACCGAAACGTCAGCGCAATAGCATTGTCCTTTTATTCAAGGATCAGCAATAGAAGTTGCTGCAACTATCCCTAACTCAAAATTGCTTCGTACACTTCATTATATCAAATGAAGATACTCTCTGTAACAACATTTGAACACCATTGCAGTGCTTTGGTTTTCTTTGCAATATGTAGAACATGCAAAAAAAAGTAAGATAATCTAGAGTATACAAGAACGAAAACAATCGGTATGGAATAGTGATGCTTACATTTGTTCTGGTGTAAATTAGCTTTGAGGAAAATTGACATATTGTTGCAGTCGGCATTTGTGAAGTCTGAACCACGGCCCAAGATATCTGTTTTACCAATTTGTAATCAAGTTAGAAATATTTAGAGACATTACAACCGAGCACTCATCCAGCCCTCTAAGGCCATCAGTGTTTTCGGTCGTCGGATCTATAGCCGTATCAGTGTTTTTGGCCGTTAGATCAAACTCTGAGCGCAACAGTTTCCGCGAATGGGAATGGGCCGCCGCTCCCGTAACAAAATTGGCATTCTCTGGTTAACCGGGCCAACCTCGGCCTTTTAAGGAAGGCGAAGCAAGCAACGCTGCACGATTCCTTCTTCTCTCGCGAGTCGCGACCTCTCCAGCAGCGTCTGCCCTAGGTCCGGTCGCCGCCGCGATGATATCCCCGTACCCGAGGCGTCACGACATCTCCCTTCCGCCAGCTTTCTCTTGATCTGGCACCTTGTTTTCATACATAAAATGAAACATGCTACATTCTTTCACGGCCTTTTACCATCACATCTACATTTCAATTGACATGAACTTCTGCAGTTGCATATGCTTATATGTATATCGTGCAGAGTCAGAACAAAGTTCATCTAACAAGTCAAAACTAAACACATAAATGTTGGAACCAAATATATAAAACTACATGTAGATTTATCAGTGAAGCGCGGCGGCACGCCGCGCACGACCCACTAGTAACATCAAATGCCTGCACAATCATCATGTATATCCAAATGAATCATCATGTTTGCAGTCATTCACAAATTTAATTTATGAGGAGAATATCTAGGTCATTGTCTTTTCTGGTCCTTTACTGCTTGGACGGACTGTCGTTCTTGATAGTGCCGTACAGTCGTAGGAGTTTTGTTATCACCTTTTGTAGGTATATGGTTGCTTCTGCCGATATCGAAAAAGGCTCGCGCACTGCTTTATATATAAAGCAACGACCAATCATCATACAACATACCACACACACCACTTGGCACCACAACACAAACACACACAAATATTATTTATTTTTGCATGCAGAACCGTAAAGGTAACAATATTATTTCTGAAAGAAAATTTTTGCAAGACGTAAGAGATTGTGTTCCCTTTTTCGTGTGGCCTTAGTAGTATACAATTTTCTTTGGCATGCTATAGATGGATTGAAAGCGCGAATTTTAAGGCTTGGAACGCGTTGTGTCACAAGTATAGCTAGCGAACATTCGCTTCCTATAATTTCGTTTGATTTCTACCTTGTGTTCTATACCGTAATCGCCTTTCCTTTTTCTAGATTGTTTCGACGAGTCAGCTGACTCCTGTCCTATTATTTGTTTCCTTTGATCCAAAGCGTCAGTTCTCCACCTCTGCACCAGCCAATTGATATGACTTAAAAAGTTCTGCTTTCCATCCTCAATTTGCAAGACATCGAGCACCATACAATTTTCCGCAAAGAACTTGGCGAGCCAAACCTCAAAGCAATTCAACTCCTTCAAATCAAACCGCAATGTCAATTTTTCCAGATGATTCTCCAGGCAACCGAACCGGCAACCGGTCAAGCCAGGGAGCTCCGCAACTCGCGAGGAGCCATTGTCGTCTCGGTCGAGCATGAGAGGGACCATCTCCTTCGAGAAGCGCCTCCGGAATAGGTCCATGGACACATCAAAGTCCGATGAGGATACCACGCTACTCTCGCCGGCATAAGAACTTTGGTAGGGGTTTGTAAGAATCCGAATCCGTAAGTCACGGATCACCGGGCAGCATTGCAGCAAGTTGGCAATGGCGGTAGCCGCGTCGCCCCTGCGGTCCGGGTCGTCCCTGTGGCCGGGGTTGGCGAACCCTTCTAGCTCTAACCGTTCTAGAGCAGGCAGCGTAACGAGGTGCTCATGTTGTACACCGTCTTCCACGGCGATGCACCGAATGTTTTGCACCTTCAATCGGATGGCTTTGGCGTGCCGAAAGTGGCCAAGGAATTTCCACACATGGGCAAAGTGTGGCAGGACTAGCTCAGTACCGTTTTCAGCGTACGTCCATCGGAGGGTCAAGTCGGCTCGAGCCAACTTGGTCGGCTGCGATTTCATCAAGAGCTCCGCAAGGATGAGGCTGCTGTACTTGCTGGAGTTGTCCACTAGCGTGAGGTCGGTGAGGCTTGCGGAGTGGAGTGCGAAACGGTCGGTGCGCGCGTCGCCTGAGCAGTAGAAGTTGTGGTCTTCGATGTGCATGCTGCGGAGGCTTGGCACGGCACGGACCAAGCCCTCGAGATCCTGCGTCGACGAGGAGCACATGTAAAGCCGCAGCGCGGAGAGGCAAGGGAAGGAGAGGCTGCCGCCGCGGCCCTCCGTCGGCTCCGATTCGAGCCTGCAGAAGACGAGGTCCAGCACGCGGAGGGTGTGTCCCGGCAGCACGACAGGGTCCAGCTTGTATATGCAGCCGGAAAGCTTGTCGTCCGGCCGCATGTTCTTTATGAACTCGAACCTGACGCGTAGCTCCTCGACGTGCTCCAGCGGCACGACGTCGAGAAGGGAGGCCATCAGGTCGTAGCTGTCACGGCTCGGCCCCCACCTGGAGTTTCCCATGACATCCTCGAAGTACTGCTTGTCCTCGCGTCCCTCCACGATCAGAGAGAGCTTCTTAATACGGCCGCACCGGCCGGCTGCGCTGAGAAAGTTACAGGCGTCGGACAAAAGCCGGTTGTTAATCTTAACTAGATCATTGATGGCGCGCGTTGCCGCGCCCGTCCATGTTATCAATAGAGTGGTAGGGATTTCAATAATATATATGACATAACAAAACATGATACTCCCTCCAATCCAAATTAATTGACACTGATTTAAACCAGCATCGATAAACACTATCCAAATCATGAACCCCTCAAACTAAAAGAAGGTACCCAACTGATTATTGTACAGGTTCATTCATTATTTATGATATTGGGTAAGCATGATTTTGATCTCCTCACAAGTTAATTAGTGGATACTTCTAAACATAACTTTACTATGTTAGAAAAGGTAATATATATTTCATCAAACAATCATTGATAATATAAGACAGAAATTTAATTCATCAAACAATCATTGATAATAATATAAATTGCAATATAAGACAGACATTTAATTAGGAAATGTATACCAAATTCTTTGTCATCTTGTTTTTAAGGTCTTGCAAGGTGAGCACAAGAGACACACAAAATATTTCAATTAAGTGTGGTGTTAGTATTGTTTACTAAATTATAAAGTTGCCCAAAACCATCCAGGTATTGAATTACACAACGATGTTTGTTGATCCCAAAGAACGAAAATAGAAAGGCCTTCCGGTCAAAATGATGCCTGCATTCAGGTTCGTGCACTTTGAATCAAAGTCAAGCTGCATAGGATGTTAAACAATATGTAAAGATGACAAGATCAAAAGCTATAACTTAAATGGAAGATAACAGTAAAGCAGGCGCTACAATTTATTTCCAAATTTATAACCTTCTACAAAAATGTGCCAGTGGCTGTACATTTCTTCTAGGTCCATCTAATCACTCTAAGCAGAAATTCATACTACAAATTATCATATGGGAGATGCAAGGTATAAGTGCCACTGTATGGTGCAGACTTTTCTATTATGTGTCATTTTCATAGTAGAATTTTCTCTGTAATCTACTGCCATATTTAAAGGTAAACTATCCATGCAAATACCATGATTCTTTTCTGAATGTACAGTCAATTTTCTTGCCAGGAGATGCAAGGGAAATTTCTTCAAATCCAAGAATTCCATTCTGTTTTGTGTAAAGAAGATTAAAGACCAGTAAGAACAGGGAAAATGTTGAGGGAAATGCACTATCGTATTAATAGAGATCATATTGTGTACCAAGTATCAACATCATTCCCACATCAATGATTCGCCTATGCACACATATTTATATATCTAATAAAAGGATAATACTGGTCTAAGTAATCAGCCGTAGGCTCAGGTGGAGGTTGTATATAAGAGGTAACTGGATGCCAATGGTTTGGATGTGAGTTGACGTAGGTGGGGATCAGTTTTTGTGAAGATTGTTTTTCATAAGAAACTGGTAGCATGTGGAGTCCTATGACCTTAGTATATACGATCAAGACTTTTAACAAGACAGATAATGTCCCTTCCAGTCCCGGCTATCAAAGCCGGCACGACTCTATGGGCAATTAAATGTCCCAAGAAAGTGGCGGGTACATTTGCTCAAGTAGATCTGGCTTGTTAAATCATCTCTGTTTGTTAGTATTACATATTACAATATATGTACGAGTGTGTGCCCAAAAAGCGTGCATGATTCTACAATTAGGAAGATGTCTTTGCCATATATTGCTTATGGTTCCTACAGAATAGTAAATAGTGTGTTTTATATCTCCAGGGTCCCAGTAATATGCAAAAAACAAGAGTGGGAGTGACTCCATGGTAATTACATTAGAATGAAAAAAAAAACAAAAAGACATTTTCATTGTACAATACAAACAGAAAATTCCTGTACACACGTGCATTGTGGACTTAATGGATCAGCGAACAAACACTCCGTCTTATTGATCTTGAAAAGCACCAGCTAAAACTCCTGAACCATGCTAATGCACAAGCATGACAACTCAGATTTTTCATCTCTCATCATATACACAAATATGTACCAACAGAACATTATTTTACTTTTAACAAGATGGGTGTTTATCCACTGACCCTGTTAATCAGCCTGTCATGTATGACAACACTGTTGATTTCTTGAACACATCGGACGAATCTGGATGGGTTCCCTTGCTTTCATCCAGGCAGCGGTGAATCCAGTTGGTGGACTATGGAGCGGGAACGACGACAGCGGTGCCCTGACGCTGGAGGCTCCACCGCCACTGTCCTGGTTCTCCTGTGCTGACTGCTAGCGGAATTCTGGCCAACCCTCCATCCAACAACTCGTACATATTTGTATTGTTTATATGTTTCAGCAAGAATTAATCCCAAACTTCTACATCGTCTTATGGCATCTTGGATTGAAGGATTCACCATAAATCCATAATACATAGATCAACATGGGGAAAAAACTGGAAAAAAAGATGCAGGAATCTGAATAGCTGACTGAGCATTTGACAACTGAAGAATGAGATGGCAAGGATGCAAGGCTCTGGGCATGTCTACATTGTCGATACTACTGTGATAAATATATATGCAACACAAGCACAAAACGCCGTGACACAAACCCATGAACCTGAGAAACTTGATTAACTAACAGAAGGACTGCCCTTACCATGCAAAACAAAGACTGCCCCTAAACAAAACAAAAAAAGGGGAAATTAGCAGGTGACAGTCAGTTGGCAGTTCTCACCGAAGACAGTGCCGACGGGGTTCGTGGCGGCCTGGTTCATGGTCGCGTCGCCGATGAGCCACGGCGTCGGTGAAGGTGACGCAGGACGGACTGGTCGTTGGTCGCGATCTCCGTGGTGGCCAAGATCCTGATCCTTGGCGAGGTGGTTGCGGCCGTGGCGGATCTGGCCGCCGCCATGGTCGGCGCCTGACCTGGTCGATCTCCATCTTCTCTTCTCTTCTCTTCTGATGAGGTAGGAGGAGAGGGTGGGAGACGAGGTCGGTGGCTTTGGGAGAGAGGATAGGAGGGGCAGAGGCCGGCGGCGAGGTGGCGTGAGGGCGCGTGACGGGAGGGGTAGCGTGGACGGTAGCGGCGGCGGCGTACCTAAGGTTTCTCGAGAGTAGTCGCTCGCCCTTTTCTGTCGTGTAAATTTCTTCGTGGGCTTTGTGGGGCGGCTAGGCCCAATGAACCAGACTGCTCAGAAATTGCCACCGGAGTAGCTGCCTAGCCCACTTAGCGAGAAAACGTGGAATAAAACAGCGAATCCGACGGCCAAAAACGACTAAAAGTGGCGATCTAACGATTAGAAATGCTGATGGCCTGAGAGGGCTGGAAGGGTGCTCAGTTTTAATATATCTAAATGCCGTCCCGGCCACGACCGGCGTAGTGCAAGGAGGAGGAGTCTTCGCCCGGGTCGCGGTAGGACCTGGAGTCCAGGTTGAGGGAGTCCGTGCCTAACCAGATCGGGCGCCATCGCCGCGACAGGGCCGAGGTGCGAGTGGCCTCCCTGGCAGGGAGCAACGAGATGATGGAGGCGATCAGGTCGTCGGAGAGGTCGGAGAGACGATCGGCGCCGTGCATCGTCGCTTCGTTCATAGTCGATTGGCCCCTATACACAAGTTAGGGCATCAAGTCATAATTATAGCAACAACAGGTCTATATATATGTCGAGGCCGGTTCTGAATCGAAACGAGAGCCCCGGTGCCAGGTGATGGATGTTTCCGAGTTCCAATCCAATCTTGATCCTCCGCCCACACCTTCAATCCTTCATGACGCAAACCTTTCAAAGAACAATATGCTCAAACATTAACCGCACCTTTAATTGATCGGTGGTAGGCGTGAAACAATCATATAGTACCTCTTCATATGGTCTCATCACATCTCTAGCGCTGGTCACACCGATAGGCTTCGTTTGATGAAGTGGTCTCTTAGAGCATTTCTAACCGAAGAACTAAATTTTCACCCTCTTCTCAAAAAAAAAAAAAAAAAAAAAAAAAAAAAAAAAACTAAAATTTCACCCCTCAGACGCCTCTTCAAACCTTAACTCCTCAAACTTGAGAAGTTGAAAAAAGTGGTTTCTAACCGAACTCCTAAAACTTAACTCTCTCAAAAAAAAAAATTGCCAATTTCTTTTATCTTTTGGTTTATAGACTCTATTGTAACTAGATATTTTCATACATATTAAATACAAAATTGATAATTAAAGTTCACACAATTCACAAATATTACAAGTTCTTTTGAAAAAAGTTTTTTTACTAGCGCCGCCGCCGGATCCTTCCTCCACCGCCATCTCACCTGATCCTACCCCCGCTCCCATGTGGCGCCGCCGCGCCGCACCAGGGCGTCCCCGCCTCCCTCCTCCGGCCCCCCCGCCACCACTCTCCACTCCGCCACCGCCGGCGATGACGTCAGGGCAAAGCCCGAGCGGCTCGGCGACGGCGGCCTTCTTCTCGCGCGTCAGCTGCTCAAGATCGCTGCGGCGGTTCCGATCTTGATCTCCTCGGCGGTGATGGCGGACACCGACGGGTGGAGTGTGGCGGCGGGTCTGTAGCCGTAGCGGCATGTGGCGGCAGCGGCCATGTTGCAGCTGCTCAACCTTCGGTTCGGCTTCGGATCGCGGTGGCGCTCCTGGTCTTGATCTGCATCACGCGGGCGCCCGGGGCGGCAACCCTGGGCTTGGCGGTGGTGGTCATCTCCTCCGTCGGAGGTGGTCGTCCTGAGGCTGGGTGGTCGGATCTCGAGATCCGTCATCTAGTCCCGGTTGCGAGTCGGGGAGACATAGTTGTCAGTGAAAACCGAGCCTGACGGCGGGCGATGGCGGCGTTCTGCGCCGTTACCTTGATGAAGGCATCATCGTGTAACTACTGTCAACCCACTCGTGCTGCTCCGGGGGAAACCCTAGGATCTGGTCTTCCAGATCGGACGATGACGGCACTGCGGTGTCGTTTCTCTCTTGGGAGCATCGTTTGTGTAGCAGCGCTGGAAGACAGAGGCAGGAGGTGGAGCGGCTTCGTCTTGCACGGAGCTTTGGTGGAGATGTCAAGTCATGCCTAGCCAACAGGTGCTACGATGTGTCATGCTTGTTCGGCAGGAGCTACGCACGACAGATCTTCCAGAGATTTCAAGCTGTGTCGGCTGGTGGTACTTGGCGGCATGGTGTTACGGTGTACCGGCGGTGACTGTGACGTGCTCAGGAGTTTGCGCGCAGGGAGGTGGTGCCGTTGGGCGCCATGGTGGCGTCGACGGATGGACGGACTGGCAAGGATGATGCAGATCTCTTTCCTGAAGATGGGTCAGCGGTTCGATGATGATGACGGCTTCTAAAACGTGTGCATGTGGTGTATACGTTTTAGGTTTGCTGCACCGGCTGTAGGTTCCGATACGTTATGCGGATGGATCGGCGACGACACCGGTTTTAGATATGGGGAGTGAGAGCACTCCACATTATCGAGTTTGTAGGTGTGAGTGGTGGCTTCGGATGGCTTGATGTATGTTCTTGTCAGACCTTTGTTGAATAATTAATAAAGATGGTTGTATGCATCAATTGATGCAGAGGCTGGGGGGTTTAACCTCCTTTTCCAAAAAAAAAACAAATATTACAAGTTCAAAGATTAAAATTTAATTAATCAAATTCAAACACGCGAAAGAATCCAAATGAAGTATTAATTAATCCAAATAAAATACAAACACATGAAAGGGTCCAAATGAAGTAATAATCCAATAAAAGCATAACAATCAAGTGCTATGAAGTGCCAACAAGTGCTCAACTAGATTATCTTGTAACTGAGTATGAACTTCTCAGTTCTCGATACTCCGCATAAACTGTACCGGTTACACCGAATTAACTGAATTTGAACGATCATTTCAAACAACTCAAATTTCATTTGACCGACTCAAATTTTAGAATTTTTACAACAATTTGAAAGAAATTCAAATCTAAACAACTATGCCCTAATCTGCTCCTTGTCGAACCATTCGAAGTTGTCGTCCTCCATCGACGCTTCAAGGGTGCTCTTGAACCTCGGCGTGTCCTCCGAATCGCCGGGGTGGCACGGTGGAACCCACCCGACGTCGCCGTTGATTCCCGTATCTCTTGCAGGAACCCCACACGGTCCGGACGTGTTTTGCCATCCAACGTGGTCTTGTATCTCAGCGGCCCGGACGTGTTTTTTCCCGTAAACCAGAGACAAACTGTGGGGGGGGGGGGGGGGGGGGGGGTGCGGGCGTCCGGACCGCTGCCACGTCCGCGTCTGACTAACCTGGCCCACCAAACAACCCCACTCGCCTCTCGCGCGCTTTCCTTCCGATGCACGTGTCGCTTCCCGAAGCCCGACGACGACGACTCGGACAACTGCTCCGGCGATGATGACGGAGGAGCCGCCGGCCAGCCCGGCATGGCCTACGAGGTGACCGTCAAGTATAAGGTAGTGTAGGATTAGGTTTTTTTATGTTTTTTGTTCACCTGACGAAATATTATCCGGTTTTATGTAAAAATTACCCTAGTTTAAATAAAAATCATCCTGTTTGTTTAAGTTTGAATCAAATTTGTTCATTTTTATTAAAATTTATTTGAAATGTAATAGGACATATGCGGCTAGCTTTGGATGGCCGGCTCCCGGAGGAAATATGGGGTTTAGCGTTGTAGATGCCCTTATTAGCTTCCGTATGTGTTCAAGCTCCTACATTCATGGCAAAACAAAGTCTGTACCCGTCCATAGCCCCCGCCTTCATTTTTTTATGGCGAAAGGGTCCAAGGCCATATATTAAGTCTGATATATCCTTACTAAAAAACTCATGCATAAAGATAAACTTACAATCAAATCTTTTATAGAAGCAGCGGCCGGGAAAGTTGTTGATGTAGACCAGGAGACGACGGCAGTCACGATCTGCAAAGTAAATCGCCGCCTTGAAATAGAAAAAAGTGATAAGGGCCTGTAAACTTTGAATACCATGAACGCCAGCTGAATCCAGAGAGGTCTACTGGAAACCTAAACCGGTCGGATCCTGGAAGACTCGTCGGAGATACGACTCCACATGCCCTCCGCAAGTGATAAACATACCAACGGAATGGGAAAAGAGCGAGGAGAACATTATTCCCAGACGGGGATAGTGCTGCCACCCCAAGCCAAACTCGAAAACTCCCCATATAGAAAACCTGGATAAAAACACCCATGTCGTTGCGCGACAGGTCTGGTACAGATATCGACCTCGCCGCCGTCCAAGACCATGCACCGAATCCCTCTTCCCCAGTGACCTAGCCAAGCCATGCCGCCGTTCAAGATTGTCGCACTAGCTCACCAACGCTACCGTCGAGCAACGCCTGCTGACAGCCGCATCCCGAACACGCATCACTATCGTCATTCCACAGCAGCCCACCAACTCCTCCATACCAGGCTCCCGATGCTGACCACACATCCTATACTGACCACACATCCTATACTCCATTCAAACAAATTGTCATTGTATCAATTTATTTTTGCATGCAGAAGCTTAAAGATAACGATATTGTTGCTGAAAGAACAAATTTTATACAAGACCTAAGAGATTACGTCCCCTTCTTCGTCTGGCCTTAGTAGTAATGTAGTATACAATTTTCTTTGGCATCCTATGAGCGAGAATTTAAGGCTTAGAACGCGTCGTATCAGGAGTATAGGGAGCTAACATTCGCTTCCTATAATTTCGTTCGGTTCTACTTTGTGTTCCACATCGTAATCGCCTTTCCTTTTTCTGGATAGTTTTGACGAGTCAGCTGACTCCTGTCCTATTATTTGTTTCCTTTGTTCCAACGCATTACCTCTCCATCTCTGTACTATCCAATTGATATGGCTTAAAAAGTTATGCTTTCCATCGTCAATTTGCAAGACCTCAAGCACCGTACAATTTTCCGCAAAGAACTTGACGAGGCGAACCTCAAAGCTATTCAACTCCTTCAACTCAAACTGCGATGTCACTTTTTTCAGATGATTCTCCAAGCAACTGAACCGGCAACCAGTCAAGCCAGGGAGCTCCGCAACTCGCGAGGAACCATCATCATCCCGGTCGAGCATGAGAGGGACCATCTCCTTGGAGAAGCGCCTCCGGAACAAGTCCATGGACACATCAAAGTCCGACGATGAGAATACCACGTTACTCTCGCCGGCGTATGAAGTTTGGTAGGGGTCTCTAAGAATCCGAATCCGCAAGTCGCGGATCACCGGGCAGCAATGCAGCAAGTTCGCGATGGCGGTTGCATGACGAGGGTCTGGGTCTGCGAACCCTTCTAGCTCTACCCGTTCTAGACCGGGCAGCATGACGAGGTGCTCATGTTGCACGTCCTTGTCCACGGCGATGCACCGGATGTTTTGCACCTTCAACCGGATGGCCTTGGCGTGCCGAAAGTGTCCAAGGAATTGCCAGACTTGGGCAGAGTGTGGCAGGACTAGCTCACTACCGTTATCACCGTACGCCCCTGCTCGCCCCCCCTTGTCTCCGCCACTGGTCAAGTCAACTCGTGCCAGCTTGGTCAGCTGCGACTTCATCCAGAGCCCCATAAGGATGAAGCTGTTGTACTTGAAGGTGCGCAGGCATGGCGTGTCGAGCTCTGTGCCTGCTAGACTGGTGCTGCCCGAGGTGTCCACAAGCGTGAGGTCGGTGAGGCTTGGAGAGTGGAGCACGAAGCGGTCGCTGCGGGTGGCGCCCGAGTCGGACAGGCAGTAGAAGTTGTGGTCTTGGATGTGCATGCTCCGGAGGCTCGGCGCGGCACGGACCAAGCCCTCGAGATCCTGTGTCGACGACGAGCACCTGTAAAGCCGCAGCGCGGAGAGGCAAGGGAAGGAGAATACGGCGCCGGTGCCGCCACCGCCCTGTGGTGGCGATGGCGACTCGAGCCTGCTGAAGACGAGGTCCAGAACACGGAGGGTGTGCCCCGTCAGCACGGCAGGGTCCAGCTTGTATATACAGCGCGTAAGCTTCTCCTGCTCCCGCCTCCTCATCTGGACAATGACCTCAAACCTGACGCGTAGCTCCTCTATGTGCCGCAGCGGCGGAGCTCCGAGGAGGGAAGCCATCAGGTCGCAGCTGTCGCTGCTCGTTCCCCACATGGAATTGCCCATGACATCCTCGAAGTACTCGTCCTCGCATCCCTCCACGGTCAGAGAGAGCTTCTTAATGCGGCCGCACCGGCCGGCTGCACCGAGAAAGTCACAGGCGTCGGAGAAAAGCCGGTCGTTCATCTTAATGCCGTCCAGGCCGCGGCCGGCGTGGTGCGAGGAGTCGTCTTTGCCCGGGTCACCGTAAGACCTGGAGTCCAGGTTGAGGGAGTCCATGCCTAACCAGATCGGGCGCCATCGCCGTGAGAGGGCCGACGTGCGGGCGGCCTCCCTGGCTGGGAGCAACGAGACGATGGAGGCGATTAGTTCGTCGGAGAGGTCGGATAGACGATCAGCGGCGGCCATCCCGTCGTGTCGTTGAAAGCCATAGGGGCATCAAGTGATAAGTATAGCACTGGGGTCTGACTATATCACATCTAGATGTGCGATAATATCTCGCATCTAATATGACGTCATCCTACATCAGCAGATAAACAAAAGGCCCACAACGTAGTTATGTCACATCTAAGTTTTGTGGCCCTCTTGATTTCTTTTTCTCTGTCATTGTTTTTTCTTGTGTTTGGCTTGTCCAGCTCGCTACATGCAAAAACGCCAATACAGAAATGATGATCGATCGCCCCTGGCTAGAGTCTGGTCGTGGCATGGAACTATTAATCACGCAATTAATTATGTCTAGCAAGTAGATGGCAAAGCACTGTGTTTACATGCATGGGCGTTTTAGAGTACAGTACAGATCAAAGGAAGTAAGGTTGGTTAGTCAAAGTCAGACCCAGTTGCGAGACTAGAGTGGACTTGCAACTAGAACGAAAAAAGGTCGAGGCTCAGTTGCGAGTCAAAGGTGAACTTGCAACTGGGACAAAAAAAATTGGGTTCCAGTTGCGAGTCGAGGGTGGACTTGCAACTAGGACAAAAAAAGTCGGGTCCTAGTTGCATGTCGAGCGTGAACTTGCAACTGGAACAAAAAAGGTCAGACCCAGTTGCGAGTATAGGGTGGACTTGCAACCGGGAGGAAAAAATGTCCAGCCCTAGTTACGAGTCGATGGTGGACTTGCAACTGGGATAAAAAAAAGTCGGGTCCTAGTTGCATGTCGAGCGTGAACTTGCAACTGGAACAAGAAAGTCGGACCCAATTGCGAGTCTAGGGTGGACTTGCAACCGGGACGAAAAAAGGTCCGGCCCAGTTGCGAGTCGAAGGTGGACTTGTAGCTGGGACAAAAAAAGTCGGGTCCTAGTTGCAAGTCGATGGTGGACTTGCAACTGGGACAAAAAAAGTCGGGTCCTAGTTGCGAGTCGAGCGTGAACTTGCAAATAGAACAAAAAAGGTCAGACCCAGTTGCGAGTCTAGGGTGGACTTGCAACCGGGACAAAAAAAAGGTTCGGCCCTAGTTGCAAGTCGATGGTGGACTTGTAACTGGGACAAAAAGAGTCAGATCCTAGTTGCATGTCAAGCGTGAACTTGCCACTGGAACAAGAAAAGGTCGGACCCAGTTACAAGTCTAGGATGGACTTGCAAGGACAAAAAAAGATCCGGCCTCTTGTGTGCAGTAGAATAAAAATTCAAAAAACAAAAAAAATGGATGAGATTAAGGTGATTAGAAAATGATATATTTAGTGTATCATTGGTCTGCTCAAATATCGAACCTCTGACCCTCAAAAAAAAAATATCGAACCTCTTGGCATCTGCTTCCAGATCGCTTTACACAAAAAATAAAAGAAAAACTGAGCACCGTAGCCCAACATGCATAGAAAACTGTAGCCCAAAAATGAACATAACCGAAACGACAACACCAGACAAACAACGCAGGAACCGGGCGAGCTGGAAACAGCGTAACAACTGCTCCACATCAGCCTGTGCGCACAAAAACGCGAATCATAAAGTCTTGGATCCAACGGTCCTGGACTTAGATGTGAGATAGCTATTTCACATCTAGATATGAAATAGCAAATCTGATAGCAATAACCTATGTCAGAGGTCAGTTCTGAGTCGCACCGACTACGTACCGGGTGATGGATATATCCGAGTTCAAATCCAATCCTGATCCTCCGACCATCTTGAATCCTTCACGATGCACATCTTGCAAAGAACGGTATGCTCACACATGAACCGAAACTTTTTTTAACATAATACAGACGCAAACGCTCATATATACGCGCATACACTCATTTCTATGAATGTACACACGCACACCCTATCCCTATGAGCACCTTCAAAAGACTGAGCCGGAATATCATATTCAGATTTACGAAGTCATCATAGGCGTCTCGTAGTCGACGGGAACGTCTCCTTCCACTGACCGCGCATCGCCGGAAATCCTGAAATAAATCCAGGAAAATATGAGCACCAGAACTTAAACCCTGTTAGGCTGGGGATAACACTGTTCTCCTATCCATCCAACCACAGGTTGGTTTGCCACACATAAACCAAACCTTAGTTGAGGTGGCAGGCATGAAACAATTAGATACTTTTTTTTAACATCAAAGAACTCTTTATTGTAAAGTGATCACCATATTATTTTTTACAAGAGTATCAACAATCTCTACCGTTGGATCTTCCATCCACCCTACACACACCTTACTTGTGGCTAGTTTGGCTAAATCATGGGTAACACAATTAGTATCTCTAGGAGCATGCTCAAAAATAATATGCGGGAAATCACATGCAAGGTGATATATATCATCAAAAACTGCCGCCGATAGACCGAAAGAGCGACCTCCATTCTTCATTGTCTCTATCACCTCGATGTTGTCGGAGTTCACTTCTATGCGGTTACACCCGACTGTACTTGCCAAATTGAGACCAAACCGTAAGGCCAGTGCCTCGGCCATAAGCGCATCTCTGCACCAATCGATTTCCCCGTTTCCTGCCACGATGAATCCGCCATTCGAGTCTGTGATGACAGCGCCATACGAGCCCTTGAGTAAGTCTGAGTCAAAAGCCCCATCCACGTTTAGTTTCACATAGTTGCTCCTTGGTCTTTCCCAGCCATGTCGATTGATCGTCGCCTTTGCATCACTCGCCATAGTATAGTTAGAAACCAATGCTCTGATTGCCATTGCTATGAACTTAGGTTCCTAGACCTTTTAATTATGCACTAACTTTCCCCTCTCCCACCATGAATATCAGGAACCAATGGCAATTGCTTCCGTTGAATTTCCCTGACCGAGGACAACACATTCTTCAGCTGGTTGTAGCAATAAATATTCTAGCACAGCTTCTCCCGCATGATCCACAACGCATGCTTTATCAATAGCGAAGTCCAAAACCCAGTAACTGCCATACCTCTTTAGCTTTTGCACAAGTGAATAACAGGTGATTAGTATCCTCCGCTCCTATACCACATGTAGGACATTGCCCACTGACTTTTATATGTCTGTTAGCCAAAGTCACCCGACATGGTAGCGATCCTTTTTCATACGTTCTCATCACATCTCTAGCTCTCGCAACACCCAGCCCGTCGTCAGAGTAATAGGTTTCGTTGATGGAGTGGGCCCTTTTTTTATTAGACAATGCTGCTCTTTATTTTATTTTATTTTTTGCAAGAAAATTTCAGATCTATTCATCAACTATCAAGATAGTACAAAAACTAGTGCAAGTAAATATTACATCCAGGTCCGTAGATCACTTAGTGACGACTACAGGAACTGGAGCGAGTCGAAGGCGTGCCACCGTCATCGCCCCTCCCTCATCGGAGCCGGACAAACCTTGTTGTAGTAGACAGTCAGCAAGTCATCGTGCTAAGGACCCACATGACCATCGCACCAGAACAGCAACCGTCGTTGATGAAGAGAATAGTAGATCGGCAGGATCCAACCTGTAGACACACGGACATAGACAAACGAAGACCGGGTCCAAGCGGATCCACTGAATATAAACGCCGTTCGAATCCCGTGAGATCCTCCAGATACAAACCTCCACACGCCCTCTGATGATGTTAGAAGCACCGTCGGGACGGGGGCTAGGCGGGGAGAACCTTATTCCATCTTCAGAGGTCCGCCGATGTCTCACCTTCCTGAACACGAACACTAATGAAACACAAACAAACATCTAAAAACAAAGCCCTCCCACCGGCAAGGGTCAGGATCCACCACGCCTCCATGGCCCTAAGGCCAGAGGAGACAATACAGACCAACGGCGGCGCTGGTGGGAGGCAAAAACCCTATCGCCTGGCCCTTGTCGAAGAGCGAAGGGGTACACGTAATGCCGCTCTTTATTGATGATGAAACATCATCACAAAGAGTTTTCCAGATGCAATGTGGAGTTACATTGCGCTAAGAATCATCAAAAGAAACAACAATTGCGATATCAGCCACTACATTTGACAAACGGTTAACATGACTACCCCGGGCCCTAAAAGACAGAGGCACGTACTGACATAATAGTTTTGTATAATAATCATCACAATATTAGAATTATTTATTATCCTGAAGAACTTAGTCAATACATAGAAAAAAAATACATAAAAAACAATTGATCCAGTTTATCGTAGCAAGTTGACGATGTAAACAAATATTGTGCACCACACAGAAACAAACCAATTTGATCGATGATGACTGGTATAGTTAGACTGGTAGTCTCTCTGACCCCCACTAGGCTACCTCCTTTATCATCGAGCGGTAATTTACGTGTTGTTGCTGGTGATCCAGGCTGATTCCTTCTTCTTTTTGCATCAATTTTCGAGCTCGACTATTATCTGCTACATTTAAAAGGGTCTGAGGTTGAATCATATAATTTTGATTTCAATGCAAAAGGATGAAAGAAATATTGTCTTTCCAGAAAGAAAAACCGGGCAATTTTTTTATCTTACATACCCCTTTTAGTGTTCTATATCTCTAATCAAATAAATTGACTTCGTATTATTCATCAACTGCCATGACACTACAAAACACACCAGAAATAACAAAGATTACATCCAGGTCCGTCGATCACCTAGCGATGACTACAAGCATTGGAGCGAGCCGAAGGCGTCCCACCTCATTGCCCCTCCTTTACCGGAGCCAGGAAAAAGTTGTTGTAGTAGACAATCGGGAAGTGTTATTGCTAAGGCCCACAAGAACAACGCACCAGAACAACAACTGTCACGGATGAAGAAAAGCATAGATCGAAAGAATACAGCCCGTGTACACAGGAATGTAGACGAACGAAGATCGAGTCCACGGAGATCCATGGAAGACAAACACCGACCGAATCCCATGAGATCTGCCGGAGACACACCTACACACGCCCTCCAACGATGCTAGACTCACCGCCGTGACGGGGACTAGATATGGAGGACCTAATTCTATATTTAGGGAGCCGACGCCGCCTCGCCTTCCTGAGCAGGACACAAACCCTAATCAACCCCAAAAATAAAAATAAAAACGGAGGAGGAGCCCTCCCACCGGCAAGGGCCGAGGTCAACCGTGCCTCCATGCCCGTAAGGCCACCGGAGACAAGGCGGACCGACGGTAGCGCCGACGGGAGGTGAAGAAGCCCTAATAATCTAGAAAGTCGTGAGAGGAGGCCGAAGGGTTACGCATTCAGGCTGATTCCTTCTTTATATTGAAGCTTATACCCACACGCATGAAGATTAAGTAATCTATCTATCCCTCCAGCTTTTACACAACTTGGACTAGAGCTTTTCGGATATAGTAACCTTTGCTTTAGGTGTTCAGAAATAGTTCAAGTTTGCTTCTCACATATCAAGATATTTGTTATGCCACATGCTTTATAGATATTTGAGGAAAAACAAAAACATATACACTGTATTCATCCAAGTGCCATAAATTATCTGAGAAGACATGTGATTTTTCGTTTCTTATTTTCTCACATTTAAGTAGATTGGTTTAAATATGTTCTTATGGCACAATCTACTGAAAAGAGGTATATTTCATAAAAATACAATTTAAATTACCATAGTTTATTATTATTATTATTATTATTATTATTATTATTATTATTATTATTATTATTATTATTATTGTGAATTGACAGAAATTAGTTATACACAAGCATTGCAATTTTGTACAATAATTATATTTATTTTGGGCCAAAATTTTCTTAGATTGGCCTTAAATATAGCACAAAACTATAAAAACTTCATTAGTATACACACCCAATATCATCTTTTTACCAATATTTTATCAAGCACAACTAGCTAATCACAAGAAAAAACTCTTTCCTCATCCCGCCCTTAGCCTCGATATTTTTATGTGACAACAAAATCTACATCTTGTTTCTCTCGTGGTGCACATGTTGATTTCCCTCACTCACAACCATAGACATGATGCAGAACACCGTATTCATATAATATTCAAGAGTATATATAATTCTATATCTCACGTAGAATGGAGCAGGGATACGGAGATTATCATATTTCTTTAGTTTTCTATTGGGAAATGCTTGCATACAACAGACCGCGCAAGATTGGGCCGGCCGCACGTGAGCCGCGTGTTCCATCTGGATCGTGCGTCTCCCACGCGAGGAGCGCTTCGTACGCAGCCCCTTTTCCAAATGAATCGTTTTTCCCTTCTTCTTCTACCCCACGACGCCGCTGCAACTGCTCCCGCCTCCATCTCCGCCCACGCGCACATACCGGCAAGAAGAGCCCTAGCTGCCAGGGCGAGCCGCGACAGGGCGGAGAAGACGGCGACAACCAGGACGCTCTTCCCTCCCCTTTCCCCTGCGAACCATTGCCTCCCGTGCACAAGCTGCGACCGGCAGCCGGCAGAGCTGCAGCCAGCTTAAAATAATGCTACGACCGCTTCTTTTTTGCTGGAACCAACAGCCCGGCGACGATGGAGCTGCGGCCGGCAATCGAAGGAGTTGCAACCAGCGGTTTAAAATGTTGTGACTGGCTTTTCGTTTTGCGGGAACCACAAAGAGAGAGAAAGGAGGTTGTGAATGGCGCGGAGGGCAGTGGCGGAGACAAGGGGGGGCGAGCAGGGGCCTGGCCCCCCCTAACGATCGAGTAAACTCTGCCATGTACGTCTTTAATCAGGGATAATCTTAGGTGATTACGTGTACTGGCCCCCCTATCTCTGTAACGTAAATCTGAAAAAGGGGAAAAGGCCCATGAGGAAGCCCATTCATAGCCAGTCCTAGGTGATCTCGTCTGCCGCTTTAGTTTCCTAGCCCTAGCGTCAAGTGCGGCAGTTCTCTGTGATTAACGTATGATTTGCGAGATCGTTCTGCTGCAGCCGCCATTCGCCCCTGCTGCCCTCATACATGCAATCAGAGTTAGTAACGCTGGTGCCGCGACGACCAATCTACTGAAGTACCCATCTCTTTGGCTGCAATTCTTCTCCAGCAAACGCACTACGCATCTAGCCAAGGTTAGAACTACATATTACTGTCTAGTACTCCCCCTGGCCCTAATTAAATGTCGCCGTTGTGTGCCTGGACATCTTCTAATAGTGAATGGGTTGCGTCAGTTACATGGGGCTGGAGGGAATAGTACTAATCTCTCTCAATTTTGATCCTGTACTTGAAATAAATATAAATCAGATTTTTAGTTCTTTTGTTTGTGTGATATGTGATGTTAATTCCAAGAATTATAGTTCAGCAATTATGAAGAGAAAACTACTGTCAAACACAAGATCAATTCATTTTTAAGCATGTTGCTTTGAATTCTCAAAGTAAAAGGGAGATTAACTTGCTTCCACACCCCTGCAAAAAAAAAACTTGCTTCCGCACTGCATTATAATATACATTGAAAGAGAATTAGCAGCTAAGATTTCTTCTGACCAAGTTATTAAATATTTGATCTTATTGGCAATCCTATAGGCAAATTTAAGCTAATAGTATAATTTTAGTGTTGTTTTTATATGATGAAGCGCATATTATGGTAGTTATTTTTTTGCACTAAATTTCTATTAGTAGCTTGGCTTGGCCCCCCCTATACTCAAATCCTGGCTCCGCCCCTGGCGGAGGGGAGCTGCAAATAGTACCCAAAAAATGCTACAACCAGCGTCCTATGAAGCTTCAATCGAAGGCGACGGAATTTGGAGACTGGCCACCACGCAAGCGTGAAAGCTGGAACCGTCGACGAAAAAAGCTTCAACCGTTTTTGTGAAAAAGCTTCAACCGGTGAAGGTGGAAGCTTCAACCATGGAAAAGCTTCAATAGGCGTGGGAAAAAAGCTTCAAACCATGGAAAAAGTTTCAACCGGCGCGGGAAAAGCTTCTACCGGCATGGAAAAAAGCTTCAATCGGCGCGGCATGGTGATGATGGTGGCGAGCGGCGACACCAAGAGCTGCAGCCGAACCGCATGGCGGTGCTACGACGGCGACGACTAATTGCTGCAACGATGAAGGGGTCGGGCGTCTCTACGACGACGGCGTTGCTACGGACGACGGCTGGGTGCTACGGTGAGGTCCTGCTGGAACCAGCGAGGACGGCGACCGGCGGCGAGGACGGCGACCGGCGGGGGCGGCTCCGGCAAGCGCGCCGATGAGCGGCTCCGGCGAGCTGCTAGCAGGAGGCGGTGAGAAGTCATGGAGGTGTACGCGAGCGAGGATGGGATATTTTCCTTTTTTTTCTCTCGATCTGACGGTTACACATGCATGTATCCAACGCTAGGGCGCTGACCGGCCGAAAAATTTTGCCGGCGCGCCGGCGCCTTGCGGTCGCCTTTTCTGTTTGGCTGTGTTTCCTTACATGCGGTTTAATCTATTGATATGACTAGTCGCAATGTTCTTCTTTTCAAACGGCTATGAAAGATTCAATCAAAAAACTAATCTGGAAAAAACTCAAATCTATAATTAGGAAAGAGTGGACAAATTAGGAATCCGAACAAAGAAAAAATGGACAGCAAACCAAAAGAAATAACCAAATAATATTCTACACTGCAACATTCTCGATTGTGTAACATGCTCTCCTATATAAAAGTGAAGACCTAGTTAACATCGCTAGTAGAAAACCTACCTTTGATCCGGAGCATTAGTCCAGGCCAGGTTTGGGCCCGGGACTAATGTGAGCATTAGTCCCGGTTCCAACGGCTAGGTGCGGACGGGGGCACGGCCCCCTTTAGTCCCGGTTTAAATGGGACCTCTAGTCCCGGTTGGTGATACCAACCGGGACTAAAGGGGTTGCGGCAGGCTGGGGCCCCTGCGAGCCTCTTTAGTCCCGGTTGGTATCACCCACCGGGACTAAAGATAGACCTTTAGTCCCGGTTGGTATCACCCACCGGGACTAAAGATACCCCTATATAATGCTGCTTCGTCCAGCCCGAGTCCAAGCTTCTCCTTTCTCTCCTCTCTGTTTCCTTCCCCTAGCTCGAGCTCATCCTCCATTTTTACCAAGATTTGTCAAGATTGGAGGCACCCCATCTATCGAAGGGTTCTAAAAGGTTAGCAACTTCATCCTTTAATGTCTCATTGCTAGTTTAGCTCGTTTCATGCTCTATAAGTATAGTGATTTGTGGGTTTTAGTTTGGGAGTAATTATGTGGGAGTTTATTTGATTTATATGCAATTTGAACTCAAATTAACTTCTTAGTTTGCATATGTGTAGGTGTGGTTTACTTAGTGCCTTCCCGTCCCCGTCCTCACCGCCGTCGATCGCCCGCGCCGTCCCGTCGCCGGCACCACCTTGGTGAGCCTCTTGTTCTTATCCTTTTTGTAAAAAAAAATATTATTTGTATGATTTAGATAGTTACTTTATAATTTTCTTACTTGTATGATTGTTTGTTATATATAGTGCCATGGTTTTGATATCCGTCCCCGTCGGCCCTCATCCGGTTTATGATTCGGATGTGGTATATTATCTTTTATAACTATTTGTTTCATTTCGTGTTTATGACAATTATGCCCATCAAGTTGACATAGATATTTTTATCTAGGAGGTATGTGAACCGGAAATTGCAACCGACCCTCTTGTCGAGAAGTTAAATTTAGTTGAAAAAGAAAACGATTATTTGAAAGAAAAATTGAAAAGAATTGAAGAAGAGAAGATGAAATTGGAGTTGTATGTTGCCGATGTCGTCGATGATCACAAGATCAAGAAGGATGCAATGCGCTTGAAGATTAGAAATATTAGAAAATATGCCATTAATAAAGAGGCTTGGTATCATTATGCTGATGGATCAATTATTAGCTTAGTTACGATTTTGATCGCATTTGTTGTTGCATTTAAATGTTTTAGCAAGATAGTTGTATGTTGTTTTATGAGAAGTATGTATAAACTTTATGTATGAACTTGTATTAATTTGGTCACTTCGATGTTGTGTAATGACGATGAGCCGGCAATGGATGTACGATGACCGACGCTCTCCCGAGTTCATTAATGGCGTGCATAGTTTTCTGCGTGTGGCTGAGGCAAACAAGCGGAATGGTTTTATGTGTTGTCCATGTGGTGTCTGTAAGAATGATAGGGATTACACTACCTCAAAAATCGTTCACAGCCACCTGCTTCAGTCCGGTTTCATGTCCGGCTATAACTGTTGGACCAAGCACGGAGAAAGATGGGTTATAATGGAAGACAATGAAGAAGAAGAGGATGATGCCAACTATCCTAGGTTCCCTGAATACGATGGTACTACAATGGGAGAAGCTGAAGAAGAGGCATCAGATGAGCCCGCTGATGATCTTGGTCGGGCTATTGCTGATGCAAAGAGAAACTGCGAAAGTGAAAAGGAGAGGTTGAAGTTGGAGCGCATGTTAGAGGATCACAAAAAATTGTTGTACCCAAATTGCGAAGATGACAAGAAAAAGCTGGGTACCACACTGGAATTGCTGCAATGGAAGGCAGAGAATGGTGTATCTGACAAGGGATTTGAAAAGTTGATGAAACTGATAAAGAAGACGCTTCCAAAGGATAACGAATTGCCCGACAGTACGTACGAAGCAAAGAAGGCTGTCTGCCTTCTAGGATTAGAGGTGCAGAAGATACATGCATGCCCTAATGACTGCATCCTCTACCGCGGTGAGGAGTACGAGAATTTGACCTACGAGCATTGCTGTTTGTAACCATCAATGATTGGCCTTCTCTTAGTAACCTTTCAGGACAGACAAACAAGGGATACAATGCATGCACGCACTGTTTAGATGAGACTGAAAGTATATATTTGGATAAATGTAAGAAGAATGTGTAACTGGGACATCGTCGATTTCTTCCGATCAGGCATCTCTTAAGAAAGAAAGGCAAGCATTTCAAAGGTGAGACAGATCACCAGAAGAAGCCTGGCCACCGTACTGGTGATGATATATTTGATATGGTCAAGGATTTAAAAGTAATCTTTGAAAAGGGTCCTGGCGGACAATCTGTTCCGAATGACGCTAACGGACACGCACCCATGTGGAAGAAGAAATCTATATTTTGGGAGCTACCCTATTGGAAAGTCCTAGAGGTCCGCTCTGCAATCGACGTGATGCACGTGACGAAGAATGTTTGCGTGAACCTGCTAGGCTTCTTGGGCGTGTATGGGAAGACAAAAGATACACGTACCGGAGGCATGGGAGGACCAGCAACGTATGAACGAAAAAGACGGCATGCAACCAAAGCAGTATCAAGGTCCTGCCAGCTACACTCTTACCAAAGAAGAGAAGAAAATCGTTTTTGAATGCCTGAGCAGTATGAAGGTCCCGTCTGGCTTCTCGTCGAATATAAAGGGAATAATAAATATGGCAGAGAAAAAATTCCAAAACCTAAAGTCTCATGACTGCCACGTGATTATGACGCAATTACTTCCGGTTGCATTGAGGGGGCTTCTACCGGAAAATGTTTGATTAGCCATTGTGAAGCTATGTGCAGTCCTCAATGCAATTTCTCAGAAGGTAATCGATCCAGAAATCCTACCAAGGTTACAGAATGATTTGGTCCAATGTCTTGTCAGTTTCGAGTTGGTTTTCCCACCATCCTTCTTCAATATTATGACGCACGTCCTAGTTCACCTAGTCGAAGAGATTACCATTCTGGGTCCTGTATTTCTACACAATATGTTCCCATTTGTGAGGTTCATGGGAGTCTTAAAGAAATATGTTCATAACAGTGCTTGGCCAGAAGGAAGCATCTCCAAGGGCCATGAAACAGAGGAGGTTATTGAGTTTTGTGTTGACTTTATTCCTGACCTTAAGCCGATTGGTGTTCCTCAATCGCGGCTTGAGGGGAGACTGAGTGGAAAAGGCACGCTAAGAAAGAATTCAGTAATAAGTATGGACGGGCATTCTTTCACTCAAGCACACTACACAGTTCTACAAAATTCCACCTTGGTGGCTCCGTATATCGAGGAACACATGGATATTGTACGCTCCAAGAACCCGGAGCAGTCTGACCCCTGGATTAAACGTACACACATGGCGACTTTCGGCGGTTGGTTGAAAACACATCTCATGAATAACACCACTGTTGGAGATGAGCTGTACTTGTTGGCCAAGTCATCATCTTCGACTATATTGACTTTCAAAGGGTACGAGATAAATGGGAATACATTTTACACGATCGCCCAAGATAAAAAGAGCACCAACCAAAATAGTGGTGTCCGCTTTGATGCAACAAACAACAATAGGAAAAAGGACACATATTATGGTTACATAGAGGAGATATGGGAACTTGACTATGGACCTTCTTTTAAGGTCCCTTTGTTTCGGTGCAAATGGGTCAATCTGACAGGAGGCGGGGTAAAGGTAGACCCGCAGTACGGAATGACAACAGTGGATCTCAACAATCTTGGGTACACAGTCGAACCATTCGTCCTAGCCAATGATGTGGCGCAGGTTTTCTATATGAAGGACATGTCTACCAAACCGAGAAAAAGAAAAGATAAGAAAGCGAATACATCATACGATGAGCCAAAGCGCCACATAGTTCTTTCAGGGAAAAGAAACATCGTGGGAGTGGAGGACAAGACAGACATGTCAGAAGATTATGAAAAGTTTGATGAAATTCCTCCCTTCACAGTGAAGACTGACCCAAGCATCCTGTTAAATGATGAAGATTCTCCATGGTTATGGCGCAATCATAAGCAAGGGACACACACGAAGAAAAAAAATTATACCCCAAGATCCCACTCTGGGATGTGACCGGCTTCACCGTCATCACTTTCTCTCTAGTGAGTTTCTGGACTTATAGCTGGAAAGTCCCACTTCGGACAAACCGGAGGGAATCTTTGTAAGAGTTAGGGTATATATGTGTTTTGGGTGTTCCTAGGTGGACTCCGGAGCGTCGGAATCCAACCAAAAAGCTAGGGCATTTTGGCATTTGAAACATGATTTTTGAATAACTATTTATTAAGTTATGAATTTTCAATTATTCCTGTTCTTTTAGTATTTTAATTATAGTGGCTGTCCAGAGAGGTAAAGTGAGGGTTTTCACCCCTCAATTATTGAGCTATGGAAGAGAGAGAGTTACTGGAGGTAGAATATGACTAGGGTGAGCTCTGGTAAAAATTTGAGCTAAAGGAGAATCCATTTGGTACCCCAATCATTGACCACAAGATTTTGGCAGAAGGTGTTTGATGATGAATAGAGGTACTTAGAGGAATCCAATGGCTTTGGAATTTAACAGGAATGAGCTTGGTATCAATTTGAGCTAGGGTGCAAATTTGTAGCTCATTTGAAGAAACTTGGCAATGTAAATATTTCAAACCCTAGAAATGGGCAGAAATGGTTTTGACAAGCTTTGATCAAGTTAACTTGTTCTCCAACTTGTGCCACTTGATGGGGGTGATGCTCATGACCATCTGGCAATGTGGTAAAAATTTGAGATCAATGCGAGAAAGTTGGCAATGTAACTTTGTCAAACACTAGAAATGGGCATAATTGGTTTTGGCATACTTTGACCAAGCTAATTTGTTCTCCTTGATGCACCACTTGGCCGAGATGAATATTTCGACCATTTTAGCAGGTGTACCAAGTTTGAGCTAATTTGGACATGTTTAGCAATGTAAAGTTGCTCAAACTAGAAAATGGACACAGATGGTTTTGAGGGAATTTGATGATGTTATCTTGTTCTTCAAGACATGAGACTTGGCAAGATCATCAAATATGGCATTTGTGACATGCTAGAATTTTGTTGGAATTTATGGTGAATATTTCCTTTGTTAATATTTCAAAAGCTTGAAATATCCAGAAAGGGTAATTGAGGGTTTTGACCAATATTTTGAACATGACCATGTGTTGAAACTCTTATATATGGACAAATTGAATCTGTCAAATAATTTCTTCAAAATGAAAATTAAAACTCCTCATGTTGACTAACAGAAACATAATATAATTTGGCAAAAGAATAACAAGAAAACATAAACTAAAATAATTAAAACAAAGGAAAAAGGGTATAAAACTAAAAGAGCTACACATAATCTATTTTTGATTAAAACACCTATTTAAAATATCCTGAAAATTCCCAAATTGAACATACTGATAAAACACACTAATATTAAACAACAGGAAAAAGAATCACTCAAAAATCTATTTTTAAACTAAGGTTATTCACAAACTAGTGATTCACACAAATTTCAAAGAATTCAAATTTGAACTATTCAAATTTGAAAACTACTGGCACTTACAGAAAGTTCATAATTTTTGTGACCTAAAGCAAAAAGATTCACTCAAAAACTCTAAATATTCTAAGAGTTTTACCTAAAGTTTTCTACACAAAAAGAATCACTTTAAAAAGACACCTTTAGTCCCGGTTGCAACCACCAGCCGGGACTAAAGGTTCCTTCTCCCGCGCGGAATTTGGGCCGCCGAAAAGAGACCTTTAGTCCCGGTTCGTGGCCGGCGCCGGGACTAAAAGACCTTTAGTCCCGGTTCGTGGCTGGAGCCGGGACTAAAGGTCTTGTGTATATAACCGCCCGATGTCCCGGTGCCAGCCACCGCCCAGGAGAAGGAAACAGAACCACGCCACCAGGCCGCTCGTCTTCAACCTCCGACCGCCGAGATCGCCTCCGCCGCCCCGTTCGCTCCGGTCCTCCTCCGAGCTCGCCATCCGCACCGTTGGAATCGCCGTGAGCCTCTCCCTCGAACCCCCATCTCTGTTTCCTCTGTCGCACGCCGTAGCCGTCGCACCACCTGTGCCCGAACCCACTGCCGCCTGCGCTCGCCGCCGATGACGCTCCGGTGACCATTTGGTCCCGGGCGTGCGTCCACCGTGTTCACCGCGCCGTGTAGACGCCGTAGGTGCCAGCCCCACATCACCTAGGCCATCGCAGCCGCGTTCCCGCGCATGCCCGAACGCCGGCCGCCGCTGCCGAGCTCGTGGCTGTCGTCTCCGGCCACCACTGGCCCGGCCACCACCCCCATCCGATGCGCGCCGGCGAGAGCTCTCCAACGAGCCCAGCCGCGCCTCGAATGGTGGCCCGTAGGCCAAACCCGCAGCTCGCCGCCGCATCTACCCCCGCCGGCGGCTTAACTCCGGTGGGTTTGACCCCATTTGACTGGGGGTTTGACCTCCCCAAGTCAATGACATGTGGGCCAGCCCCCTGTTAATTATTTAGTTTAGGTTTAATTAAATTGTCACTGTGAGACTGACACGCGGGTCCTACTGGTCAGTTTGACCTGGGCCGCTCCGTTGACCTGCTGACGCAGTAAATCATTTACTGGATTTTGTTTATTTCTAAATAACCAGAAAAACCCAGAAAATGGTTTAAACTTCAAAAATTCATAGTAATTCAACCATAGCTCAGATGGAAAAGATTTATATATGAAAATGATTAGAGAAATCCAATCTATCCATTGGTGCTGGTTTCATGCATGACAAAGTAACTTAACCTTGTTGTTTAGCTCAAAACAACTAAATGCACTTTGAAAATTCACATGTTAGGTTTGAACTTTAAAAATTCATTGAAAATTAACCGTAGCTCAGAATGAAATAATTTATATATGAAAAATTATCAGAAAAATTCAAGGAACCCATCTGTAAAATTTTCATGCATGAAAAACCAACTTATACTTGCTGTATAAGTGAAAACATCTAAATGGCATTTAAAATGCTTAAATTGGAGTTTGCATTTGAACCCTTGGTTCAAATGAACTTCATTGCACTTGTTGCTAGTTGCATTAGCACAATCCACATCATCATATTGTTGCATTGTTGTGTATTGATTGCATCTCCGGTAGTGTTCTTCTCGATACTATGATTCAGTTTTTGCTTATTGAATGCATTCTAATTGTTTTATCTTTCTTCTGGATTAGTTAAGCTATGGATGATAGCGGCAGAGACCATGAAGAGGATATCATCTTCGACATGATACGCTCCTCCCAAAAACAAGAGAATGAACCAGATGACGGCTCATAATTTCTGAACGACTCCGGTGAGGGACTTGAGGAAGAACCAAGAGACGAAGGGCAAACAAACAATGACGGCGAAGAAAATGTTAGACAATTAACAAAGTCCGGCGAGGTATATATATATTAGGCCTCTGGTGATCATTAGATGTATTAATTGATTTGTATATATATATTAACAAATCTTTCTTCTTTTAGCCCTCCGGATCGAGCAAATCTTCTAGAAGGGTACGAGGCCGGGCGAAAAAGTTGGGCGATGGCATAAAGTACAACATCGATGAAGTCGCAGAAGATGGCGAACCGATTGCTCCTGTACAGAATGCCCGTAAATTTATAAATCAATGCAGAGTTATTGTTAGGGACAACATCCCGATCACCATTGAAGAATGGAATAAGCCAAAGGAAGATCGAGGAGTTAGTCGACGAACGATCGAAAAATTTGCTTTGGGATACGCTCATGTCACATTTCAACCTACCAGAGGGTTTCACAGATGGCCAACGGTTGAAAGTCAAGCAGTTTGCTCTTAAGAAGATGACCACACAATTCCAGACCTGGAAGAAAAGATTATACAACGACTACCTAAAGGCAGAAAGGAAGACTCCAGAATTCACTTGAGCACTAGAGAAGATAAAAGATCACTGGGACGTATTTGTGAAGTACAAGGAATCGGATGAAGCTAAGGAAAGGTCGAGAAAAAAATATGATAAACACTGCGAAAAAGAGTATCACCATGTTCTGGGGACAGGTGGCTACAAGAGAGGCGTGCCTAAGTGGGAAGCAGCTGAGGCCAAGATGCTTGCTGAAGGGGTCATTCCAAAAACAACGGATTGGCCCGAGAGGTCCAGGAATTGGTTTTATGCGCATGGGGGAAAGTTGGACACAGCGACAGGGAAGATTATTGAAAAGGCAGATCTTAAAACAGCCTCGGACGCTTTACTTCAAGCAATAGAAGATGCTCGAAAGGGGTTGTTCCAGCCCGAGAGAGAGAACGACGAGCTTACACGCGCCCTCGGGAATCCTGAACACGGAGGACGAACACGAGGCAAAGGCGTTGTTCTATGGGTTCAGGGGTTTTCGGAGTGGAACGACGCTTATAGAAGCCGTCAGAGAAAAAAGAAGCAGGATGCAGACCGGCTTCAGAAGGTAGAAACAAAGAACGCGGAGTTGGAACGCATGTTAATGCGGCAGTAGGAGCAGATCGACACAATTAGCCAGCAAAGGGCGTCTCCACGGCAGGAGCAAGCAGATCCAGCATTGGATAGTACCGTCCCATCTATGCGGAAAAACAGCGTGGGTTCCACGAGGGTCCAGGCCGATGATGCACTGTTGGCTCGCTACCCCGTGGATGATATCAAAGAGAGGACAAGTTGTGAGCTACACATGAAAATGAAGAACATATCCATGAAGGTGGCGGTCAGCTTTGCTTTACCGAATGCACCTGAAGCAACCATCCATGGCAATGCGATTCCAGCTGGCTATGCTCGTGTCGGGGTGGATGAAGTTCTGTCGGGATATGACTCACTAGCGCTTGACATTCCTTGAGGTGAAGGGGAGCAGACACTGGGAGAAGTCATATGTGGTGTCATTGTATGGAGAAAGGAATGCATCGTGTTTCCAAACTCGGCGCCAAGGCCACCGACTCCTCCGGGTAGCAATACACCTCTAAGTCCGCCACGTCAGCCGACTCCACCCCACCTCGATACGGAGCCCAGTGCGAGTCCGCCATATCGATCTCCGCCACGTCAGCCGACTCCACTCCTATGTCCCAGCAGTAGGGCCAAAAGCGGAAGAGAGCACCAAAGAAGAAAGCCAACGACGAGCCTGCTGCCAAAAAGAAGTTAGCTTACGAGATGACTGATGAGGAAACTAGAGCGGTCGTGGCTTCCGAAGTGAAGTCCCATTTTGCACCGAAACCGCCCCGCCGCCAAAGGAGATAATACCTGCGAAAACCGTAGAGCACTTTGTGGAACTTCTAGAGCGAGCCCCGGCACATGTGCAGAATAGGCCATCAGACTATGAACGCTCTATTAGGAAGTCATATCAGGAACAAATGCAGCAGTCGAGACGTACAAGTAGTAATAAAAGCGGGAAAACAGTTCCCCAGCTTGGAGAACAGGCAATGCAATCGATCCCCCTGCTCAAGGTGATTACCGATAAGGTAACCAACGCTGCTAAAGACTTTGGTATCAGTGTTGATCAACTCCTAGGCACCGAGGAAGTCCCCATGGCTGAATTAGCATGGAAATATGTCCCCGGGAACCCTCTGGTCAGACCTGAGCAGGTCCCGCATCTATCAACACAAATGCGAAGATTGCATGAGTGGTAGATGAAAGAAGTAAAGAACGGGCTAGAGATGCTCATTGTGAAAGTCAAGGAAGAGCATTACTTCTATGAAAACGAGATAATGATTGAGTTTCCAAAAAAAATTCAGTTATACAATCAAGACACACTCGACAAATCTATCGTCAATTGCTATTGTCTGTAAATGATTTCTTTCTGTAATTTAAGTCTCTAGCTCAGCTCGTTCATTGCCTGTAATTATCCTCACTATATTCTTTTGTATGCTATTATGCAGAATGAAGACTTTCGAATGCAAAAGAGATGTAATCTATGACATTGGGTTCATTGACCCATATATCATTAATGAAATTATAATACAAAACCACGCCAAAGACTCAGAGGAGAACTTGCTAAGGTTTATGAAGGAACTAAATACCAGAACAGAAATACTTTTTCCTTACAACTTCAAGTGAGTGTTACTGTCTTGTACTACAAATTCTATTTTGCTTACTCGATGTTAAGTGTAGTTGATGAGTTATGCATGCCTGCTTATATAAACGTGTGCGCAGGTTCCACTGGATCCTGCTAATCATTAGAGTTGACGCTGGAACTGTTGAAACACTGGACTCACTAGGTAAACACCCTCGAGAATACACCAGCTTGGTTTTGATGCTAGACAGGTAATTTCAATCATTATCGCACTATATCGGCCTCTTTCGTCCCGGTTGGTGTCACCAACCGGGACTACAGGTCCTTCAGCCCCCGGCGCTAGCTCGCGGCCACGTGGAGGGGCCTTAGTCCCGGTTGGTGTCACCAACTGGGACTAAAGGTCCTCCAGCCCCCGGCGCGCGCTCGCGGCCACGTGGAGGGACTTTAGCCCCGGGTCGTGGCCAACCGGGACTAAAAGGTGGGGGCCTTTAGTCCCGATTTAGTTGTCCCGGTTGGTGACCCGAGACTAAAGGCGTTTTCCAACCGGGACTAAATCCCGTTTTTTTTTCATAGGATTGGAATACTAGAGCAGGCACGCGAGATGAGAGCCAGCTCCGGCGACGCGGGCGCCGCCGCCGCCGCGTAGCTCCACCCCGCGGAGTTTCTCCTCGTCTCCTAGCTTCCTCAGCCCCACCTCTCTCCACTCCCTAGCGACCTCCCCGCCACCATGACCCCTCCACCTCCCATCCCCTGCTCCCCTCTAGACCCCGATCCAGATCCAGATCCCTCGCGCATCCCAGACGTGGGCGGGGATGGGGCTCCCGTCTCTCGCCCCATGGGGGGCGGGGTCGGGACTCCTCCTGCCGCCTCCCCCAGCTCGGCTCCCGGAGAACTTCACTCCAACATTGGTCTATGAGGCCACCGAGTTGTCTCCTGAGCAGCCGTGGGTGGAGGTTGGGGGGCGCCGCCGCCAACGGATGGAGAACAATCCAATTCCTCCTCCTAGGAAGGGAACCGGTCTCTCCCTCGCCTTCAAGAGGAGAACTTTCGGCCTGTGTTTTCGGTGCCTCGCGCCGGAGCACTTCATCGCTGACTGCCGCGGTCGTGTCCGGTGCCTAGGTTGTCGCCGCTCTGGCCATCGCGAGCGGGACTGCCCGGACCGCCTGCCAGTCGGTCAAGATCCTCGCCGGCGCTCTCGCTCGCCTCCAGCCTCCACTCGCCGCCCAGGGGCTGTGCCCGCCGGTCAAGCGCCTCGCCCCTGTAGCCACTCGCCTCCAACTCCTCCTCGCCGGCTGCAGGGCTCGTGGGCCTCTGTGGTTGCCCCTCCGGATGCGCTTGATCAGGAGGCCCCTTGTGGAAACTCTTGTGCTGCTGATTTGGGGTTGATGCAACCTCTGTTCGCTGCTCAGGCGGAGGCGCTGCGCGGCGAGTTGAAGGCCTTGGCTGCCTCTAGTTTGGAGGAGGTTGTTCAGCCCCTCCGCGACATGGTGGTTGCTTTGCAAGGTTGGACGGTCCAGATCTCAAGCCTATTGGAGCGAATGGAGGCTGTGAGTGGTAGGTTTGGTTCTTTCCCGGCCATCAATTTGCCGCCTGAGCTGCTGGATGGAGAGGCCAAGGGGAACATGTCTCTCGTTCCTGCTGATGGTAATGACCTCAATGAGGTTGGTTTGGCCGGTTGCTCGTCGGAGCTACTGGCCACAGTGGCACGACCTGCAGATGTGTCTCCTGTTATTGATCATGTTCTATCTGAGATGGAGAATCAAGGTGAGGAAGAACAAACTAAGATTGATAAATTGTGGCATCGAGCAATGGCATGGCTCAGTCTATGGTGGCTTTGCCCAGTAGCTTGGTTGTCGAGGTGCCTCCCTTGGTCTCCTCTCCGCTGATTCATGCTTCAGGTGACATTAGCAACATGATGTCTTCCGTGCCCAAGGAGTCTCTTGGTGACATTGTCTTGCCTCAAGGCTCAACATCAACTCCCTTGCTGGATGAGTTCTTGAGCAGTTTCAGTTGCACAGAGCCACGTTCGTTGTTCCAAGCGCCAATCCATGTGCTGATTGAAGGAGGCACTACTTGTTCAAAGAGGCATAGTGGACGTTTGGATCAGAAGAACAAAAACTGCAACATCCCTACTGCGAAGCGCGCTGAACATAGGTTAGCAGAGGCTTATGGGGATTTGCCGAAGGTCACAACTTCTAAGAAAGCCACCGAGGAGGATCTAGAAGAGAAGATACAGTCTTATCTGCGTATGTACAAGAAGCCACTCACGCCGATGGCGATGCAGGCTATTCGAGCATTGGTTGAGGTTAATGGTTGATCGGATTATGGAGATGACTAGGTGCGAGTGCTCGTCTGGTTGTGGGTGTTTTCTTCAGGTTGTAGAGGTTGACTTGGTTGGATATGAGGTGCTTTTGATGGTCTTGGGCCTAGGCACTCTTGTATCTGGCTCGGACGACGTTCCTTGATAGCTAGTAGCGTGTTATGTGTGGTTTTTGCCGGTTTTCCTTAATTAACCGTGCTTGTTTGGTTTTTGGGTCCGGTTTTCCTTATTAACTGGATCAACTCTCTTCTTCTATAATGCAATGCGGGAGCTCCCCGCCCTCTGACGAGGTTCCGTCAAAAAAAAAATCCCGTTTTTCCACTAGTGCATGTAGCTATGTGAGAAATTACATACTATTTTGATACAAATGCATGAGAGTAGAGTACCAACTGCACTAATAGTTTTCCATGATAATCTGACCAGCCATCTCTTGTAGTTGACATTGGCTACGGAGATTGGGGTGGGATACTCGTTGGACGTGAGAGTCTTCACCGTATAGGCTCCGTGGTAGAGTAGAAAGGTAGTGGGGAAATACTAGACAATTAGAGAGGTAGAAGAGAAGTGACAAGGATGTGACACATCAGTCCAGGAAACAAGCAAAATACTCACCACTCGCAAAAACATGTCACACAACCTTTCTCCCGATCCCTGGCGAGCACCCGCGCAATACAACCACCAAATGCAGAAGTAGGATCGTACCTCCTCCTTGAGGGCCCAATCATGGGTAAACTCTCTGTCTCGTGCCTTATCCTCTTGATCCACCATTCACATGACCCTCCCAATAAATCTATCATTGCTCGACAGGTCTAACGGTTATAAAACACTGGCAGTTGGCGAGCTAGATAGGGGTTGTGCGCGTCGATCCTTTGAGTGGATCGGGGTGGTTCTGTCAACCAAGATTGACACCGTCACCCCAGGCCAGGGTCTCTTCCTCGGTTCCCTCTGCCTCGTCCCACCATGGCAGACGGACATATCCACCTCGTCTTCTTTCCCAGGGGCCAAATCTTCTGCATCAACATCTGGACTTTGAGGCCAACGACTCCTGGTGCCTACATCTTTGCGAGGGTCACCTCTGTGGCATCTTGAGTTCCACACATCACGCACCCTTGAGAATGGTCGTCTGGGCCATGTTGGCTCATCGTGGACATGCACGACACTCCCTATGATATTTGTGTCCGCGTCACTGGGGCTGAACCCCTCCCCTGGACCTTTCCCTTCTCTGGTTGGCTGGGAGCCTGGGAGATAGATGGATCGGTACTGCAGGCCTGCTCGCTATGCGGCGTCCCCATGGTAATCTTGTCATGGCATTGCTGCTTTGCTTGTATGTGTTTTTTGTTCCGTCGGCTAGTGGTTGATGTTGTACTTGCAGTGCTCGCGGCCTATCTTGGTTAGTCGTGTTCTGACTAGTGTTGCCGGGCCTGCTATGTATAGTCATGGCCCCATGTTGTTTATGTTTACCTTTGGTGTTCGGTTCCTAGGCTTGCTACGGCTTTTCTCAGGTAGTTGGTCCTACACACTTGTCTGACGTGATTTAGGTTGTTTTTGGCTGTTAGATATTATTCGGGTTGCGCCATACTTGGCAATGTATGGATCATGGTCTCGTTTGGGTATAGTCATTTTTGGCGTTGTAAGGGCATGCCGTCTTCGGCGTTGTATCTCTTTCTTCCTAACGAATGACATGCAACTCTCCTACATATGGTTCCAAAACAATCAAAGGGGAATTCTTATTTCAAAAACTTCACTATACTTGGAGAATCCTTTATGGTGCAAATCTTGCAAAGAACAAGTATGTTAATGACGTTGTATATTTTGTTCCGATACTTAGATATAACTTCTAATACACCTCCAAGGCTCCAACCGACCATACAGCAGGCGTGGTGAGTAATCTTGGAATCATTCAAATTCAAAAATATACACCTCCAACCGTTGATTGATACGATACAACACGTCATTCACAAAAGAGACGTACAACTTATTAAGATCTGTCATGATGTGATAATGGGAGCCACGGTTTACAAAAACTAGGCAGGGAGCAGGAAAAAACGGCAATGTGGTTGCGGAATTTCCCTCCGAAAACAGTAGAAGCTATGGGTGCTGATTGTAACTCTATCTCTAGTCGTCACAAGCAAAATACGTTGATACTGCGTGACACGGCATCCACGCAACACCCCGTGGATTAAGCACGTATGTCGCCACAACATCCCCTTGACCAGAGGATCCTGACGCCGCTCATGTATACCAGCGTAAGAATCAGATACTTTCCAGTGTGTCGTGCTGGATGATGAACGTTTGCGCACAATTATTTCCGAAAGAAAAAGATATAGTATGTCATAATTAGAGAGCAGGTTGTAACAAGTCTTGCTAGCCAACAAGGTACCACATATGCCTGTATACTGATACTCCATGACATATTAGAGTCCTTGCACATATCATTCCATCTCGTGTTTTTAGCTGGGACCCACCCTGCCTGTGACATCAGTTTTGTCTCAGTTCAGATTTTGTATTGTGAGTTTGTGACTACAAGTATTATTGGCACTTCATTTCAGTTCATTTCCTCAACACATTTAATTCCAACTTCGAAATGATTTTCATATTGTGATTACCATTCTATTGGAGTTCAAATACCGTTACATTTCAATTTCATTTTGTTCTAATTTTTTTAACTAAATTACATATGACTGATTTGATTGTGTTTCACGGTTTGAATTCGGTTTCCAAAATGTATTTTTACAAGTTTTCGTTTTTGTCTAGACATCCTGGAGGGAGAAAGAATTGTTTCACTTTCCATGAAATAAAATACATGCATTGCAGATAAGATTGTCTAGACATCCTGGAGGGAGAAAGAATTGTGGGAGAGAGAGAGGGAGGGAGGGAGGGAGGGAGGGAGGGAGGGAGGGAGGGAGGGAGAGAGAGAGAGAGAGAGAGAGAGAGAGAGAGAGAGAGAGAGAGAGAGAGAGAGATGTGAATGCAAAAATGCAACCACATTTACTAATGATGTGGACTGATGGACCACCTTTCCTTACAGCCAGAGTTGAACATGCTCGATCTTGGGACCAAGAAACTACAAAAGCTTAAAAAGTGTAACGGTTGTTCATTGTTTTTGAGATATCTTACCCAAGCTTTTAAATCTAGGCCGATACACTACTAGGGAAAAGCCTATAGGTCAAACAGTAGTAGTCGCGAGTGGTACGTAGTCGGCGCTACTGTTAATTAGCAGTAGCGCAGCCCAGTAGAACGCGCTGCAGGTAGGGTTTAGCAGTAGCGCCGTCTCAATAAACCCACGCTACTGCTAAGTGGTCCCCACCGTACACCCCAAGGCTAGCATTAGTAGCAGCGTTGTGTAAAAGCCCTCGCAACAACTAACGTAGTAGCAGTAGCGCGGGCTAACAAACATGCGCTGCTACTGTATATACAAGGGGTCAGCAGGTGGGCCCCATTTATCAGCAGCGCGGGCCAGTTGAGCAGCGCTGCTGGTATCTTGCGTAGTAGTAGCGCGGGCGTCGTGACCCTCGCTACTCCTAAGCTCATCTTATCGTCCCTCCCGGCCGTCCATTTCCTCACTGTCTCACTTCACTCTTCCGCCCGAACTCCCCGTTGCTGTCGCCCGCCGTCGCCGTCTTCCTCCCGAGCCCCGACGCCTCGTCGCTGCTTCGTCGCCTCCCGAGCCCCGGTGCCCTTGCTCTTCCTCCCGAGCTCCACCTCGAAGGTATTTTTCTCCCGCCCTAGTCCCTCCTCATATGCTCTTCCTCCCGATCCCGCCCGAGCCCCGACATCTCTGCTCTTCCTCCCAAGCCCCGGTGAAGAACCCTAGGCCGATTGGGACGAACCCTAGGTCTATTGGGACGAACCCTAGGTCGATTGTGAACTGAAAGAAATCCCCAATTTCAATGCACCAAATGGCCGAATTAGAGGAAGTTTGTATGAGATGTTTTGTAGGGCACATCCCCATGGTCATTTCGAGTGGTCATTCACCCATTTTGGCCTAGCCGTTTGGTCACAGCAATAAAAACAAGGATTTGTCCTGATATTTCAAAAACATAGAACTTTTGTTTTCAGCTACTTATGTTGATGCTTTTGGGTGATGATAAAATAATTATTAAAAATAATACAAATACTTGGGAGATCCTAGTTCCCATATAAGCTTAGTTTGATCAATTTCCATTAGCAGTTCACTTCCAAAGAAATTAGTAAGTGGGCTAATTAGTATGATGCAGATGTTGGTACTTTGTACAATTTAAGTGCTGATACTTTGTACTAATGCACATTATCTTGAGGTTATAGATCATTTCAATGTTGATACTTTGTACTATTTGTGTATGTGTATGGACATATTGATCTTGAGCTGCTGTGTATGTGGTGCCAAAGATGGCCACATATGTCTCTTTCTATTGCAGGGAAACTCCGAGTGGCCTATGTTTCACCGGAATGTTGATTCATTTCCATTCCGGCAAATTTTAGGCGCTCGATATGTCCTGTTTTTAGCAAAGGTCATGCCGAAATTTTTCCTGAATTTTGGCACAACTTGTGCTAGAAAGTAGGACCTATCGAGTGACCGTGATTTGCCGGAACGGGAATTAAAACGACATTTCGGCAAAACATAGGCCATTTTTTATGTCATTACTCGATATATGTAACAGGTTGACTTTCAGTCTATTGGGGCTCCTTGTGTGTGTGACTTTCAGAGAGGAAGAATCCCGACTGTTGTCGTGGGGGCGCTTACTCCTCTTCTCCTCGTGATAAACCTTGGTAATGCACGAGGGAAGGGGGTTGCGACCATCACCGATGGTCGATATATCATAGAGGAAGAATCCCGACTGTTGTTGTGGGGGTCACTTTCTCCTCTTCTCCTCGTGATAGATGATGTCTACTACAAAACTTATTCTTGTAGACTCGTGTTGGGCCTCCAAGCGCAGAGTTTTATAGGACAGTAGCAATTTTCCCTCAAGTGGATGACCTAAGCTTTATCAATCCGTGGGAGGCGTAGGATGAAGATGGTCTCTCTCAAACAACCCTGCAATCAAATACAAGAAATCTCTTGTGTTCCCAACACACCCAATACAATGATAAATTGTATAGGTGCACTAGTTCGGCGAAGAGATGGTGATACAAGTGTAGTATGGATAGTAGATATAAGTTTTTATAATCTGAAAATAAAAAAACAGCAAGGTAGCAAGTAACAAAAGTGAGCACAAATGGTATTGCAATGCTTGAAAACAAGGCCTAGGGTTCATACTTTCACCAGTGCAATCTCTCAACAATGCTAACATAATTGGATCATATAACGATCTCTCAACGTGCGACAAAGAATCACTCCAAAGTTCCTATTAGCGGAGAACATAAGATAGAAATTGTTGTAGGGTACGAAACCACCTCAAAGTTATCTTTTTTGACCAATCTATTGAGCCATCCCTATAAGTGTCACGAACAGCCCTAGAGTTCGTACTAAAATAACACCATATGATAAGCATCAACCAACTCTAATGTCACCTAGATACTCCAATGTCACCACAAGTATCTGTGAGTTGATTATTCGATATGCATCAAACAACTTCAGATCATAATATTCAATCCACACAAAGAACTTCAAAGAGTGCCCCAAGATTTCTACCGGAGAAAGTAGGACGAAAACGTGCATCAACCCCTATGCATAGATTACCCCAATGTCACCTCGGGAATCCGCGAGTTGAGTGCCAAAACATATATCAAGTGAATCAGTATAATACCCCATTGTCACCACGGGTATTCATATGCAAGACATACATCAAGTGTTCTCCAATCCATAAAAGTATTCAATCCGATAATAGTGAAACCTCAAAGGTAAAAACTCAATTCATCACAACAAGATAGAGAGGGAGAAACACCATATGATCCAACTATATTAACAAAGCTCGCGGTACATCAAGATCGTGCCAAATCAAGAACACGAGAGAGAGAGAGAGAGAGAGAGAGAGAGAGAGATCAAACACATAGCTACTGGTACATAGCCCTAGCCTCGAGGGTGAACTACTCCCTCCTCGTCATGGAGACCGTCAGGATGATGAAGATGGCCTCTGGTGATGATTTCCCCCTCCGGTAGGGTGCCGGAACAGGGCTCCAGATGGTATTTCGAAGGTACAGAGGCTTGCGGTGGCGGAGTCCAAAATCTAGGGTTATTTCTGGGGGTTTCTCTATTTATAGGATTTTTCAGCATTGAAATCACGTCAATATGGGCTAAGGTGGGCCCACGAGGCACCACGGCACGCCACCCCCCCTTGCGCACCGTGGTGGCTTGTGAGCACCTCGTGAGGCTTCTGGTCCTTCCACGAAGCTTCGGGGGTCTCTTTTGGTCCAAAAAAAATCGTCAAAAAGTTTTGCTGCATTTGGAGAACTTTTATTTCTGCACAAAAAACAACACCATGGTAGCTCTGCTGAAAACAGCGTCAGCCCGGGTTAGTTCTAATCAAATCATATCAAAACCATATAGAATTGTTATAAATATGGCATGAATACTTCATAAATTATAAATACGTTGGAGACGTATCAGCATCCCCAAGCTTAATTCCTGCTCTTCCTCGAGTAGGTAAATGATAAAAGTAATAATTTATGAAGTGTGAATGCTAGCATAGTGCATAAGTTTGATCAATGATAATTTCAATCACTTTTCCTAGCATCATAACAGCAACTCTTTCTCATAAAACTCATCATGATAAAGTAGCAATCAATTCACATGTTATGGTTCAAACAATGCATTCTCTTGAAACTTAACAACCCATGTTCTTAGTCACCAAACAATTGCAATTCAACTTAATTTCAACAAAGTTTAAGTCAGAGCTCCACATACTCAATTATCATATAGTCTTCTATGATTGCTAGTACTCAAAGCATATTTTTAGAACAAATAGCATCCATCGAACACAGAGAAAGATAGGGGCTTAATGTTTCGCCTCCCAACTTATTTATCATAAAGATAATTGTCAACAATAATAATTCATGATCAAAAATATTTGACTGGCCATATGTGCCTGGATCTTTCACCACCACATGATGCTTGCCAACAAAAGAATAATTGAGGTTGAAATGAGAATGAATACTTATTGACTATTGCATAAAAGTAAATACATAAAATTAAAAGATAGGCCGTTCGCAGAGGGAAGCAGAGGTTGTCATGCACTTTTGATTTTTAGATGTGCAAGCCCTTAATGCAAAGGAACGTCACGTTATATTGCCCCTTGTGATAGCAACCTTTATTATGCTGTCCATCGATTTTATTTCTTTACCATCACAAGTTCGTACAATGCTTTTTTCCCTTGCAATAAAAGATCATACATATTTTAGCAACAATTTTTATTGCTTTTTGCACCGATGACAACTTACTTGAAGGATCTTATTCAATCCATAGGTAGGTATGGTGGACACTCATGGCAAGAAACTGGGTTTAATGGTTTTTGGATGCACAAGTAGTATCTCTACTTAGTACGAATTTTTGGCTGGCAAAAGACCCTAAGCAAGCACCACATGTTGGAGAATACATAATAATATAACTTCTATGCAAATATACCCAAACATAACTCATTACGTTGTCTTCCTTGTCCAACTTCAACTAATTTGCTCAAGTTTGAAAATAATTAATGAGTATTCACAATCATAAAAGATGTCCAAGATAATATATTTATATGTGAAAGTTCTCTTCCTTATACTTATCATTCATGAATTGCTTGTATGACCAATATTGTGATTGTCAAGCTTCAATAGATTTCACTTTCTAACCCAAATGTGAAACTAGTACTAGACATGATACAAGAATATGAAGCACATATAATTTCAACTTTATGATTTTCAATTCATTCAACAATTTACTCATAGGGTATAAGTGAAGAACAAGAGTAAATGACAAACTACTCCAAAAAGATATAAGTGAAGACCAAATGAGTAGTTAAGTAAATAGGTAGCTATGTGAGGACTCTCTCTCATTTAAAAATTTCAGATCTTAAGTATTTTATTCAAACAGCAAAGAAAACAAAATAAAATGACATTTCAAGAATAGCACATCTCATGTGAAGAAGCAAAAACTTAGGCTCAACCAAGACTAACCGATAATTGTTGATGAAGAAAGGTGGGATGCCTACCGGGGCATCCCCAAGCTTAGATGCTTGAGACTTCTTGAAATATTAACTTGGGATGACTTGGGCATCCCCAAGCTTGAGCTCTTGTGTCTCCTTAAATCCTCTCATATCACGGTTTCAATAAATCTTAAAAACTTCATCCACACAAAAATCAACAAGAACTCGTGAGATAAGTTAGTATAAATCCACTCAAAACCTTAACATTATCTACTGTAGCAAATCACTAAAATTGTAATTTAACATTGCATACTAAATGCCTCTGCATATTTAATACTTCTATCCTCAAATAGAATCATTAAACAAGCAACATATGCAAACAATGCAACTATAACCGAAATCTGCCAAAATAGAACAGTCTGTAAAGGGGGATTTAAAATTCATAATTCCCTAACTCCAAAAATTCTGAAAAATTACCAAGTGACAGAGAACTCATGCATTCTTACTGTGTAAAAATTTCAGATTTTTATCATGTTCTGACTATTCAGGAATATTCTGGACATAACAGAAAACTTTCTGTTTTCAAACAGCTACACATGAACTTGCAAACTGAGCATGGTAAAGGCTATGATTGGCATTTTATTAAACTAAAAGATACAAAACATGATTATTGATAACAGCAAGCAAATCTCAACAAAATAAAATGACGCTCCAAGCAAAACACATATCATGTGACGAATAAAAATATAGCTCCAAGTGAGGTTACCGATAGTGTTGAAGACGAAAGAGGGGATGCCTTCCGGGGCATCCCCAAGCTTATACGCTTGAGTCTTCCTTGAGTATTACCTTGGGTTGCCTTGGGAATGCCCAAGCTTAGTGTCTTGCCACTCCTTATTCCCCTCATATCGATATCTCACCCAAAACTTGAAAACTTCAATCACATAAAACTTAACGAAACTCGTGAGATAGGTTAGTATGATAAAAATAAATCGTCCACTTAGTTATTGTCAAGAAAAGTTTCATAATTGTTCTCACATAATTACTACTGTATTCTATCATTTCCACAATTTATATTACTCAATATAAGCTATGGAAACACTAAAACAAGCAAACTATGCACCGAAAACAGAATCTGTCAAAAACAAAACAGCATGTAGTGAGCGATTTAAAAACCATACTTTTGTACCTCCAAAAATTCTGAAAATTAGGACAACGTAAAAAATTTGTAACCCAATACTGTGTAAAAATTTCAGAATTTTCTCACGCTCCAGTACAGAATAGAAATTCCAGCACTGGACGCAAAAGTTTCTGTTTTTGCACAGAATCGAATCAACAAGTATCCACACTATCCCAAAGGCTTTACTTGGCACATTATTGAAAGAAAACATATAAAACATGATTACCACAGTAGTTTAATCATGTGAACACACAAAAACAGAAGGTATAAGTATTGGGTTGTCTCCCAACAAGCGCTTTTCTTTAATGCCTTTTTAGCTAGGCATGATGATTTCAATGATGCTCACATAAAAGTAAAGAATTGAAACACAAAGAGAGCATCATGAATCATATGACAAGCACATTTAAGCCTAACCCACTTCCTATGCATAGGGATTTTGTGAGCAAATAATTTATGGGAGCAAGAATCAACTAGCATAGGAAGGCAAAACAAGCATTACTTCAAAACTTTCAACACATAGAGAGGAAACTTGATATTATTGCAACTCCTACAAGCATATGATCCTCTCTCATAATAATTTTCAGTAGCATCATGAAGAAATTCAACAATATATCCATCACACAAAGCATTCTTGTCATGATACATAAGCATAGAAATTTTATTACTCTCCACATAAGCAAATTTATTCTCCTTCATAATAGTGGGAGCAAACTCAACAAAATAACTATCATGTGATACTTGATTGACATAATCCAATTGAAAATTAAAATGATGACAAGTTTCATGCTTATCATTATTCTTTATAGCATACATGTCATCACCATAATCATCATAGATAGCAACTTTTTTATCATAGTCAATTGAAACCTCTTCCAAAATAGTGGATTCATCACTAAATAAAGTTATGACCTCTCCAAATCCACTTTCATCAATATAATCATCATAAATAGGAGGCATGCAATCATCATAATAAATTTTCTCATCAAAACTTAGGGGCCTAAAAATATCATCTTTATCAAACATAACATCCCCAAGCTTGTAGTTTTGCATATCATTAGCATCATGGATATTCATAGAATTCATACTAACAACATTGCAATCATGCTCATCATTCATGGATTTTATGCCAAACATTTTGTCGAATTCTTCTTCTATCAATTGAGCACAATTTTCTGATCCATCATTTTCAAGAAAGACATTATAAAGACGAATAATATGAGGCAACCTCAATTCCATTTTTTTTGTAGTTTTTTTTTATAAAACCAAACTAGTGAAAAAACAAGAAACTAAAAGATTTGATTGCAAGATCTAAAGATGTACCTTCAAGCACTCACCTCCCCGGCAACGACGCCAGAAAAGAGCTTGATGTCTACTACACAACTTATTCTTGCAGACTCGTGTTGGGCCTCCAAGCGCAGAGTTTTGTAGTACAGTAGCAATTTTCCCTCAAGTAGATGACCTAAGGTTTATCAATCCGTGGGAGGCGTAGAGTGAAGATGGTCTCTCTCAAACAACCTTGCAATCAAATACAAGAAATCTCTTGTGTCCCCAACACACCCAATACAATGATAAATTGTATAGGTGCACTAGTTCGGCGAAGAGATGGTGATACAAGTGTAGTATGGATAGTATATATAAGTTTTTATAATCTGAAAATAAAAAACCAGCAAGGTAGGAAGTAACAAAAGTGAGCACAAACGGTATTGCAATGCTTGAAAACAAGGCCTAGGGTTCATACTTTCACTAGTGCAATCTCTCAACAATGCTAACATAATTGGATCATATAACAATCTCTCAACGTGCGACAAAGAATCACTCCAATGTTCCTATTAGCGAAGAACATAAGATAGAAATTGTTGTAGGGTACGAAACCACCTCAAAGTTATCTTTTTTGACCAATCTATTGAGCCATCCCTATAAGTGTCACGAACAGCCCTAGAGTTCGTACTAAAATAACACCATATGATACGCATCAACCAACTCTAATGTCACCTAGATACTCCAATGTCACCACAAGTATCCGTGAGTTGATTATTCGATATGCATCAAACAACTTCAGATCATAATATTCAATCCACACAAAGAACTTCAAAGAGTGCCCCAAGATTTCTACCGGAGAAAGTAGGATGAAAACGTGCATCAACCCCTATGCATAGATTACCCCAATGTCACCTCGGGAATCCGCGAGTTGAGTGCCAAAACATATATCAAGTGAATCAATATAATACCCCATTGTCACCACGGGTATTCATATGCAAGACATACATCAAGTGTTCTCAAATCCATAAAAGTATTCAATCTGATAATAGTGAAACCTCAAAGGTAAAAACTCAATTCATCACAACAAGATAGAGAGGGAGAAACACCATATGATCCAAATATATTAACAAAGCTCGCGGTACATCAAGATCGTGCCAAATCAAGAACACGAGAGAGAGAGATCAAACACATAGCTACTGGTACATACCCCTAGCCTCGAGGGTGAACTACTCCCTCCTCGTCATGGAGACCGCCGGGATGATGAAGATGGCATCCGGTGATGATTTCCCCCTCCGGCAGGGTGCCGGAACAGGGTTCCAGATGGTATTTCGAAGGTACAGAGGCTTGCGGCGGCGGAGTCCAAAATCTAGGGTTATTTCTGGGGGTTTCTCTATTTATATGATTTTTCAGCGTTGAAATCACGTCAAGATGGGCTAAGATGGGCCCATGAGACACCACGGCACGCCACCCCCCCTGGCGCGCCGTGGTGGCTTGTGAGCACCTCATTAGGCTTCTGGTCCTTCCACGAAGCTTCGGGGGTCTCTTTTGGTCCAAAAAAATAGTCAAAAAGTTTCGCTGCATTTGGAGAACTTTTATTTCTCCACAAAAAACAACACCACAGTAGTTCTGCTGAAAACAGCGTCAACCCGGGTTAGTTCTAATCAAATCATACCAAAACCATATAGAATTGTTATAAATATGGCATGAATACTTCATTGGTAACCCACAAATATAGGGGATCGCAATAGTTTTCGAGGGTAGAGTATTCAACCCAAATATATTGATTCGACACAAGGGGAGCCAAAGAATATTTGCAAGTATTAGCTGTTGAGTTGTCAATTCAACCACACCTGGAGACTAAATATCTGCAGCAGAGTGATCAGTAGCACAGTAATATGATAGTTTGACAGCAGTAGCAATAAGAGTAACAGTAACAGCAACAGTAATAGCAATTGTGACAGTAGTAGCAACAGTAGTAACTTAGCAAGAACAATATGTAAAAAGCTCGTAGGCATTGGATCGGTGATTTTGTTGGATAACATTCATTGGGCGGCCGGGGGGAGCCCAGATCTGCTGCCCCTCGCCCCTCCTCCCTCCTCCGCCCCTCCTCGCCGCTGCCGGCGCAGGTCGCCGGGCAAAGCCCGCTTAGCCTGGGCGGCGGCAGGGCCTTCTTCTCCTCCTGCCCGAGGATGGAGGCGCGGGACGCTTTCTTCTAGTGGCGGCGCAGTGCGGGCGTGGGGCGTGGCGGTGCGACGGCACGGACCGGCGGCGGTGGCTGCTGGGCGTACGTGGTGTCGTCCTCTCCTCGGTTGGCGGTGGGATCTGGTGTAGGGCTCTCCGGTGCCGCGGCTGAGGCCTGTGTCAGGGGGCCCTGCTGCTCGCGCGGTGTGGCTGCTGGCTGGTCAGGCGGCGGCGGCCTGGATTGTACTTCTAGTCGCCGGTGGAGATGGCGGCGATCCGTACACAAGACTTGATGGAGGTTCTTCGAACAGATCTGGGTGAAAACCTTGCGCTCGTCTAGATGCCAAGGCCGGCGATGGCGGCGCTCTTCTGTGTCGTTCTCTTCTTGAAGACATCGCCGTGGAGAAGTTTCAGACATCTATCTGTTACCTCCGGGGGAAACCCTAGATCGGTAGATCGGATGACGGCGGCGCTCTTGCGTCATTTCCCCTTGGGGGCGTCAGTCTTGGAGGTGTGCACGGGCTCTAGGGACCAGCGGACAACATCTTTGGTGGAGCGGTGTTTCATTTTACGCATCGACGACTGTTGATCTCAGTGGCGTGGCACAGTGGAGTCTCGGCGTTCGATGTGTGTAGACAGACTCGCGCAGGAGGATGGCGTTGTCTGGTGCCATGGTGGCGTCGATGGCAGACCTGGCAAGGTCGTGGCGTCAGTACCCGCTCTGAAGATGGATCAGTGAAAGATGGCGGCGGCCTCCTCTCAGAGTGCGCCAGACTTGTGTGTGCCCCATACCAGGTATGTGGCTTGGCTGGGGCCTCTGGTTTTAGATGTTAGGCTTTGCTGTGAGGTCTATTTGGTATTAGGCTCAGACTATCAGCACCCCTTCATCAAATGAATAGAAGTAGCGACACATGTTGCCAAGATGGTGGCTTCAGACTTACTGATGAACTACTTTGTAAGGTCTTTGTGAATAATTAATAAAGTGGCTGCATGCATCACCCAGATGCAGAGGCCGGGGGTCTTCCTCCTTTTCAAAAAAAAAATCATGTAACAGTCATAACCTAGGGCGACACAGAACTAGCTCCAATTCATCAATATAATGTAGGCATGTATTCCGTATATACTCATACGTGCTTGCGATAAGAACTTGCATGACATCTTTTGTCCTACCCTCCCGTGGCAGCGGGGTCCATAAGGAAACTAAGGGATATCAAGGCCTCCTTTTAATAGAGAACCGGAACAAAGCATTAACACATAGTGAATACATGAACTCCTCAAACTACGGCAATCACCGGAAAGAATCCCAATTATTGTCACCTTGGGGTATGCGGATCATAACACGTAGCAGGTGCGTATAACTTGCAAGATCGGATCAAGAACACAAATATATTCATGAAAACATAAAGGGTTCAGATATGAAATCATGGCACTCAGGCCCTAGTGACAAGCATTAAGCATAGCAAAGTCATAGCAACATCAATCTCAGAACATAGTGGATACTAGGGATCAAGCCCTAACAAAACTAACTCGATTACATGATAAATCTCATCCAACTCATCACCGTTCAGAAAGCCTACGAAGGAAATACTCACTCCCGGCGGTGAGCATCATGAAATTGGCTATGAAGGATGGTTGATGATGACGATGCCGGAAGATCCCCCTCTCCGGAGCCCTGAACGGACTCCAGATCTGGCCTCCCGATGAGGAACAGGAGGTAACGGCGGCTCCGTATCGTGAAACGCAATAAAACTTCCTCTCCTATTCCATAAAAAATCTCCAAAAAGTTTCGTCCAATTCCAAGAACTTTTATTTCTGCACAAAAAACAGCACCATGGTAGTTCTGCTGAAAACAGCGTCAGTCCGGGTTAGTTTCATTCAAATCATGCAAATTAGAGTGCAAAACAAGAGAAAAAGTGTTTGGAAAAGTAGATACGACGGAGACGTATCACCTCCCCCAAGCTTAACTCATTTCTTGTCCTCAAGCAATTCAGTTGACAAACTGAAAGTGATAAAGAAAAACTTTTATGAACTCTTTTGTTCTTGTATCTATATATATGCTTAAATAGTGCCCGAGTTTTCAGCAAAGATTATAACTAACCATGCAAATGATAAGTCTTTAGAAATTATATTCACTCATATCAATAGCATAATCAACTAGCGAGCAATAATAAGATATCTCAAATGTCAACACTTTGTCAAAACAATCATGATATAATATGATAACATGGTATCTCGCTAGCCCTTTCTGAAACCGCAAAACATAAATGCAGAGCACCTCCAAAGTTCGAGCAGCGACTAAACATTGTAATTCATTGTAGAAGAGATCCAGTCATGATGCACACAAGATTAACTATTCACAATGCATGAGAATGACAATAGTGCTCACAGGACTGGTGCTTGTTTGAGAAGGTGATGACTCAACAATAAAAGTAAAATAACATAAAAGTAAATAGATATGCCCTTCGCAGAGGGAAGAATGGATTTGCAAAGGTGCCAGAGCTCAAAGCTTAAATCAGAGATAAATATAATTTTGGAAGGTATGCCTTTCCTGTCAACGTCACGACCGATAGTTTTCAATATCTTCCATGCTAAACACATTAGCGGCGGTTCCCAAGTGGTAAAGTAAAATTTACTCCCCCTCCACCAACAAACACAAGCCATGGCTAGCCGAATCCTCGGGTGCCCTCCATACCAACAACTTTCCGGGGGAGTTTGTTTTATCATTTTGCAGTTTTAATAATGGGACTGGGCATCCCGATTACCAGCCCCTCTCGTGCAAGGACAAGTGAATAAACACTCATCATGAGAATAACCCGCTTAGCATGGAAGATACTGATCACCCCCTGTCGCTCCATGAGTGGTACGGGCACACAAAACAGATGTTCATTTGAATATTTAGAGGTGGCACATGCAAATTTACTTAGAACGGCAGGGTAATACCGCATATAGGTAGATATAGTGGACTCATCTGGAATAACTTTGGTTTAAGGATTTTGATGCACAAGCAGTATTCCCGCTTAGTATAGGCGAAGGCTAGCAAATAGGTTGAGAAGCGACCAGCTAGAGAGCGAAAACGGTCATAATCATGCATTATGAATAATCAACATTGAATACTAGCATGAGTAGGATATAAGCACCATGAACATAAATATCGTGGAGGCTATGTTGGTTTTGAATCTACTACATGCGTGAACATGTGCCAAGTCAAGCCACTCGAAACATTCAGAGGAGGATACCATATCATCATACTACATCATGAACATTTTAATGCATGTTGACACCCAAGATAAATCACTATCCACTCCTAGCTACTTAAGCATGGCATGAGCAACTATAATCTCTAATTGTCATCATAAACATGTTTAATCATAATATGTTGAATCATGGATACTGAGTTAAACATATTTACAAAAACAAAGAACAAGTTGAGTTCATACCCGCTTTTCCTTGCCACAGTAACTTCATCAAATCATCGTCATTATTGCCTTTCACTTGCACGACCGAATGATATGAAAATAAAAATTGTGCAAGTGTGCCATGGACTAAGCTGGAATCTGCAAGCATTTTATTCAAAGGAGAAGACAAGGTAATTTGGGCTCTTTGTTAGATCAACAATAATTCATACGAGAGCCACTCAACATTTTCATCGTGGTCTTCTCCCTATGATGACTCAACAAAAGAAAAGAATTTCAGAGAAACACACTGAAATATTTTTGGAGTTTTTAGTTTTTCTGAAGAAGACAAATAAAGAAAAACGAAAACGAGAAAAACTATTTACACGGGAGGACCCCAACAAGCAAAAGAAGAAATGGGAAATCTTTTTGGGTTTTCTTTTAATACTACAACTAATTAAGCTAGAAAAAAACCAAAAAGAAATGAGAAATATTTTTGGATTTTCTCAAAGTTTTTCAAACACACAAGAAGAAAGCGAGAAAACAAAACTAACATGGATTATACAATGAAAAAGTATGAACACCGGCAACTGAAATGAAATGTGTGGGTATGAATGTAATGTCGGTGAGAGATACGTACTCCCCCAAGCTTAGGCATTTGCCTAGCTTGGTCTTCGGCCATCCGTAGTAGCCATCCAGTCCAATGTGATAGTGCTGAGGCGGTGGCACCCAAGCGTCCCAATCCTGGGCCTCCTCCTCTGCCGCTGCCAAGGCGTTCCGGTAAGCAACAATGTCCGGTGGTATCACGATATATCCGTTCCTGGCATGAGAATCAAACAAAGCTGGTGCAGGCAACGGAATAATATCACGAGTATCCTCACTAAAAACCAAGTTATAACGAATGTGGCGAGGAGCCTCAGGAGCATCAAGAAAGTGGTGGTCCCTCATAGACTGGTGATCTAAGTAAACTCTGGGCAACAAGTAATCATGTGGGCGTATGTTGACATTGAAACGTCTCGCTAGGCGAGTAGCATAAATACCACCATGAATTTTACCCTTAGTCCTATTGGTGTGCAGACGGCGTGCAATGATAGCTCCCAGTTTATAAGTGTTATCATTATAAAGTGCGCAGCATAAAATGGCAAAGTCAGGTGCACATAGCACACCACCTTGCTCTCTAGCAGTCAAGCATTTCCCTATCAATAGAGCAAAGTAATGGACGGAGGGAAACTGCAAGCTAGTGGCTCGGGCTCTCGACACGCCCCGTGTCTCTCCCACAGTTAAAGTGTGGAGGAAGCCCTCAAACTCCTCCGGGCGAGGCTCTCTAATTTCCCCATCAAAGGGGATCAAACATATCTCACAAAACTCAGCCAGAGGTATCTGATGATGTTCAGCATATAAATCAAAGCGCACCTCAGGGGGTTCGAGCCTATTCAGAAAATGAAAGTTTTGCACAAAGGAATTCGTAAGGATGTGGTGCTGGTCACACTCATCTGCGAGGAAGTCGGCCAATCCAGCATTAGCAACAAATTGCGCGAACTCTTGGTAGAATCCGGCTTCATTCATGAAGGCATTGTGCGGCCATTCGCACGGCCGGAACTCCGTCCTACGCGGAATGTTGAGGTCGTTGTCCGAGGAGTCCCCAAGGACTCCCTTGGCGGTCCACTTCGAAGAACTCCTCCGGAAGATATTCATTTTCCTAAGGACAAATTTCTGAGAAAAAACTGGGTCACAAAATGGTATCAATAAAACTTCACAAAATTGATAGCAACTACTCAAATGGATGTCTAGAAGCTATATCAAGCATTCAAACTACTTGGAACTCAAAGAATTCAACATGCAAGCTCATTTTCAGTAGCAGCAAGAGCAGCTAATTATGTAAAATATAATCCAGTAGAGCAAAAACTAATTGGAGCAATGGAGGAGTCACATACCAAGGAGCAATCTCCCAAAACAGTTTCGGAAACGGAGCTCCGAGCAAAGAGATCGAAAATTTCAGGTTTGGGAGCAAGAACACGAGAGAGAAAGCTACCAGGAATTTTTGCTAGAGGTAAGAGACGAAGTGGGCTGAAGGGATAAGTGAGCGGGTCCCTGTGGGGTCCACAAGCCACCAGGCCGCGCCGGGGGGGTGGCGCGCCCTGGTGCCTCGTGGGCACCTGGGGCATCCCCCTGGTATGATTTTAGTGCCAAAAATTCTTAAATATTAAATAAAAATTCATATCAAAATTTTATTGCATTCTGAGCACCTTCATTTCTGGGCATTTTTTATTGCACGGATAATTCAGAAAACAGGGTAATCATGGCATTTTATTGCATTTAATTGAAAATAACAGAAAACAAAAGGTGGGTACAGAAGGTTGTGCTTACTAAATTCATCGACTGCATGTCTCTCCAAAAGAATCCATTAATAAGCTTGATCAAGTCTTATTAACAAACTATTTCCGAGTAACATGAAACCGAAGAACTTTCGTATAACACTAAGTTACCTCAACGGGGATATGCATTTCCCCAATAATAAGAGTTTCATATTTATTTTTGACAGTAGGAAGAGGGAGTTGAAAACTTCCAATAGTAATTGTCGGAGTCTTTTCAATAACACGAATACCATTTACTTGGAATTGTTTCTTCGGAAAGTGCACCGTATGTTCATTACCATTGATATGAAAAGTGACCTTGCTTTTGTTGCAATCAATAACAGCCCCTGCAGTATTCAAAAAGGGTCTACCAAGGATAATCGACATGTTGTCATCCTCGGGCATATCAAGTATAACAAAGTCTGATAGAATAGTAACATTTGCAACTACAACGGGCACATCCTCACAAACACCAATAGGTATGGCAGTTGATTTGTCAGCCATTTGCAATGATATTTCAGTGGGAGTGAGTTTATTCAAATCAAGTCTTTTATATAAAGAGAAAGGCATAACACTAACACCGGCTCCTAAATCACACAAAGCAGTTTTGACATAGTTTCTTTTAATGGAGCATGGTATAGTTGGTATTCCTAGATCTCTTAGTTTCTTAGGTATTCCATCCTTAAAAGAATAATTTACAAGCATGGTAGAAACTTCAGCTTCAGGTATCTTTCTTTTATTTGTAACAATGTCTTTCATATATTTAGCATAAGGGGCCATGTTTAAAATATCAGTCAAACGAGTACGCAAAAAGACTGGTCTAAGCATTTCAGCAAAGCGCTCAAATTCTTCCTCATCCTTTTTCTTAGATGGTTTAGGAGGAAAGGGCATGGGTTTTTGGACCCATGGTTCTCTTTCTTTACCATGTTTTCTAGCAACGAAGTCTCTTTTATCATAACGTTTATTCTTAGGAGGTGGGTTATCAAGATCAACAGAAGGTTATATTTCAACATCACTATCTGGTTCTTTATCATTATCCAGTTGGGTATCCTCATGAGCATCAACATTATTATCATCATCAGGTGAATGTTCATTACCAGATTGTGTTTCAGCATCAGAAATAGAAACATCATTACTATCCTCCAAGGGTTTTAATACCTCGGGTTCACTAGAAGTATGCAAAGTCCTATCATTTTTCTTTTTCTTTTTCTTTTTAGATGGACTAGGTGCATCAACATTAATTCTTTGAGAGTCTTGTTCAATTCTTTTAGGGTGACCTTCAGGATAAAGTGGCTCCTGAGTCATTCTACCTCCTCTAGTCATTACTCTAACATCATGATCATTCGTATTGTTATTCATTTCATTGAGCAATTCACTTTGAGATTTAGCAACTTGTTCTAATTGGGTTTGAACCATAGATGCATGTTTACTTACACCTTTAACATCATTAGGAATTCTAAATAACAAGTCACTCAAGCGATCAATCATGTAGGCATTTCGTTTCAATTGTTTCATAACATTTGCATTGAAATGATCTTGCTTAATAATATAATTGTCAAATTCATACAAGCATTGACTAGGGGGTTTGTTATAAGGAATATCACTTTCATCAAACTTTATAAGAGAATTTACCTCTACTACCTATGGCGGTGTGTCAAGACCATGTATTTCTTCAATAGGTGGTAGATTCTTAACATCTTCAGCTTTAATACCTTTTTCCTTCATACATTTCTTTGCTTCTTGCATATCTTCAGGACTGAGAAATAAAATACCCCTCTTCTTCGGAGTGGGTTTGGGCGGTGGTTCAGGAAGTGTCCAACCATTATCATTCTTCAATATATTATTCAATAATTCCTCGGCTTGTTCAATAGTCTGTTCCCTGAAAACACAACTCGCACAACTATCTGGGTAGTCCCTAGAAGCATCGGTTAGTCCATTATAAAAGATATCAAGTATTTCATTTTTCTTAAGAGGATGATCAGGCAAAGTATTAAGTAATTGGAGAAGCCTCCCCCAAGCTTGAGGGAGATTCTCTTATTTAATTTGCACAAAGTTAAATATTTCCTGTAAAGCAGCTTGTTTCTTATGAGTAGGAAAATATTTTTCAGATAAGTAATAAATCATATCCTGGGGACTACGCACACATCCAGGAGCAAGAGTATTATACCATTCCTTAGCATCACCCTTTAATGAGAAGGAAACAACTTAAGAATATAGTAATAGCGAATTTTTACCTCATGAGCGAATAGGGTGGCTATATCATTTAATTTAGTAAGATGTACCACAACGGTTTCAGTTTCATAACCATGGAAAGGATCAGATTCAACCAAAGTAATCAACTCAGGATCGACAGAGAATTCATAATCCTTATCAGTAACAAATATGGGAGAGGTAGCAAACTTAGGATCGTATTTCATTCTCTCCCTCAGAGATTTTTCCTTCATTTCAGCAAGCAATTTTATAACTTCATTTCTATCATTACAAGCAAGAATGGCGCTAGCCGTCTCCCTATCAAATCAATGTTCATCAGGTGATTCAACTCTAGTAGGAGAGCTAGGCATAATAGGTGAATCATAATTTTCAAGAGTTTCAGCATTTTCAGTTTCTTTAGCTTTAGCAATTTGTTCAACAAGAAATTCACCAAGTGGCACAGCATTATCAAGCATAGTACTAGCATCATCAGAAGTATCATTCACAGCAGAAGTGTTATCATCAATAACTTATGACATATCAGAATTAATAGCAGGTGTTGGTGTTGCAAGTTTACTCAAAACAGAAGGTGAATCAAGTGCAGAGCTAGATGGCAGTTCCTTACCTCCCCTCGTCTTAGAGGGAACGATCTTGGTCTTAGCGTCTTTCAGATTCTTCATAGTGATCAACAGATATAAATCCCAAGTGACTCAGCAAATAGAGCTATGCTCTCCGGCAACGACGCTAGAAAAAGGTCTTGATAACCCACAAGTATAGGGGATCGCAACAGTTTTTGAGGGTAGAGTATTCAACCCAATTTTATTGATTCGACACAAGGGGAGCCAAAGAATATTTGCAAGTATTAGCAGTTGAGTTGTCAATTCAACCACACCTGGAGACTAAATATCTGCAGCAGAGTGATCAGTAGCATAGTAATATGATAGTTTGATAGCGGTAGCAATAAGAGTAACAGTAACAGTAACAGCAACAGTAGTAGCAATTGTGACAGTAGTAGCAACAGTAGTAACTTAGCAAGAACAATATGTGAAAAGCTCGTAGGCATTGGATTGGTGATTTTGTTGGATAACATTCATCATGTAACAGTCATAACCTAGAGCAACACAGAACTAGCTCCAATTCATCAATATAATGTAGGCATGTATTCCGTATATAGTCATACGTGCTTGCGATAAGAACTTGCATGACATCTTTTGTCCTACCCTCCCGTGGCAGCGGGGTCCATAAGGAAACTAAGGGATATTAAGGCCTCCTTTTAATAGAGAACCGGAACAAAGCATTAACACATAGTGAATACATGAACTCCTCAAACTACGGAAATCATCGGAAAGAATCCCAATTATTGTCACCTTGGGGTATGCAGATCATAACACGTAGCAGGTGTGTATAACTTGCAAGATCGGATCAAGAACACAAATATATTCATGAAAACATAAAGGGTTCAGATATGAAATCATGGCACTCGGGCCCTAGTGACAAGCATTTAGCATAGCAAAGTCATAGCAACATCAATCTCAGAACATAGTGGATACTAGGGGTCAAGCCCTAAGAAAACTAACTCGATTACATGATAAATCTCATCCAACTCATCACTGTCCAGCAAGCCTACGAAGGAATTGTTGGGGAACGTTGCATGGGAAACAAAAATTTTCCTACGCACACACAAGATCTATCCATGGTGATGAGCATCTACGAGAGGAAGAGTGAATCTACATACCCTTGTAGATCGCTAAGCGGAAGCGTTTAAGAAACGCGGTTGATGTAGTCGAACGTCTCCGCGATCCAAATCGCAAGTCGTCCCTCGATCCGATCACGAACTAGTGCCGAACGGACGGCACCTCCGCGTTCAACACACGTACGGCTTGATGACGCCTTCACCTCCTCGATCCAGCGAGCGATGATGAAGTAGTGGTTGAGTTCCAGCAGCACGACGGCGTGGTGATGGTGGTGAGGAACAATCTCTGCAGGGCTTCGCCAAGCACTACGGAGATTATGACGGAGGAACTAGAGGGTTAGGGTTGCCGCACACGGCTTGGGGAAATCTTGATGTATCCCGTGTGCTAGCCCTGCCCCTCTATTTATATGTTGAGCCTTGGGGTCTAAACTTGGAGTAAAAGCCTCCTCCAGGTCGGTTTTGCCCGCACAAGGTCGGTTTGGCCCGCAGGGAAAGAGTCCAACTCGGATTCCTGCCGAACCGTGCACAGCCGCGCACAAGCGGTAGTACCGCTTCACACAAGCGGTAGTACCGCTCGGGCGGTAGTACCGCTTCTCACAAGCGGTAGTACCGCTTGGGCGGTAGTACCGCTTCACACAAGCGGTAGTACCGCTCGGGCGGTAGTACCGCTTCACACAAGCGGTAGTACCGCTTACGCGGCAGCAAAACTACTTTTTGCACTTTCCAATACCTTGTGGGCTTTTATCCCTTGGCCCATATAAAGTGTTGTTGCACCCGAACACTTCGGTAAACATCCGGAACCCCTTCCGGTGAACTCTGGAACTCTTCCGGAGATCGAAACACTATTATCACATATATCAATCTTTACCTCCGGACTCTTCCGGAGATCCTCGTCATGTCCGGGATCTTATCCGAGACTTCCGAACAACTTTCGGTCACCAACATAATAACTCAATTATACTAATCGTCACCAAACGTTAAGTGTGTAGACCCTGCGGGTTCGAGAACTATGTAGACATGACCGAGACACCTCTACGGCCAATAACCAATAGCGGGACCTGGATGCCCATATTGGCTCCTACATATTCTACGAAGATCTTTATCGGTCGAACCTCTATGTCAAGGATTCAGTTAATCCCGTATGCTGTTCCCTTTGTTCTTCGGTATGTTACTTGCCCGAGATTCGATCGTCGGTATCTCTATACCTAGTTCAATCTCGTTACCGGCAAGTCTCTTTACTCGTTCCGTAATACAAGATCCTGTGGCTAACTCTTTAGTAACTTTGCTTGCAAGGCTCAATGTGATGTTGTATTACCGAGTGGGCCCTGAGATACCTCTCCGTCACACGGAGTAACAAATCCCAGTCTTGATCCATGCCAACCTAACAGACACCCTCGGAGATACCTGTAGAGCACCTTTATAGTCACCCAATTACGTTGCGACGTTTGATACACACAAGGTATTCCTCCGGTGTCAGTGAGTTGCATGATCTCATGGTCAAAGAAACAGATACTTGACATGCAGAAAATAATAGCAATAAACTGACACGATCAAATGCTACGTTTACAGTTTGGGTCTTGTCCATCACATCATTCTCCTAATGATGTGATCCCGTTATCAAATGATATCTCATGTCAATGGCCAGGAAACCTTAACCATCTTTGATCAACGAGCTAGTCAACTAGAGGCTTACTAGGGACACAGTGTTGTCTATGTACCCACACATGTATTTGAGTTTCCAATCAATACAATTATAGCATGGATAATAAACGATTATCATTAACAAGGAAATATAATAATAACCAATTTATTATTGCCTCTAGGGCATATTTCCAACAGTCTCCCACTTGCACTAGAGTCAATAATCTAGTTCACATCACTATGTGATTTACATTGTAATGAATCGAACACCCATGCAGTTCTGGTGTTGTTCATGTTTAGCCCTTGGAAGAGGTTTAGTCATCGGATCTGCAACATTCAGATCCGTGTGTACTTTGCAAATATTTATGTCGTCCTCCTTGATGTAATCGCGGATGGAATTGAAACGTCGCTTTATGTGTCTAGTCCTCTTGTGAAATCTTGGTTCCTTGGCTAGAGCAATGGCACCAGTATTATCACAAAACAGAGTCATTGGGTTAAGTGCACTTGGCACTACTCCAAGATCTGTCATGAACTCCTTCATCCAGACACCTTCCTTCGCCGCCTCCGAGGCAGCGATGTACTCCGCTTCGCATGTAGAATCAGCTACCACGCTTTGCTTGGAACTGCACCAGCTAACCGCACCCCCATTAAGAATAAATACGTATCCGGTTTGCGACTTAGAGTCATCCGGATCAGTGTCAAAGCTTGCATCGACGTAACCCTTTACGACGAGCTCTTGATCACCTCCATAAACGAGAAACATGTCCTTAGTCCTTTTCAGGTACTTCAGGATATTCTTGACCGCCGTCCAGTGTTCCATTCCTGGATCACTTTGAAACCTTCCGACCATACTTATGGCAAGGCTGACATCGGGTCTTGTGCACAGCATTGCATACATGATAGAGCCTATGGCCGAAGCATAGGGGATGACACTCATCTTTTCTCTATCTTCTGCAGTCACTGGGCATTGAGTCTTACTCAACTTCACACCTTGCAATACAGGCAAGAACCCCTTCTTGGACTGATCCATTTTGAACTTCTTCAAAACTTTGTCAAGGTATGTGCTTTGTGAAAGTCCTATTAAGCGTCTCGATCTATCTCTATAGATCTTGATGCCTAATATGAAAGCAGCTTCTCCTAGGTCCTTCATTGAAAAACTCTTGTTCAAATATTCCTTTACACTTTCCAGCATTTCTATATTGTTTCCAATCAGTAATATGTCATCCACATATAATATTAGAAACGCTATAGAGCTCCCACTCACTTTCTTGTAAATACAAGCTTCTCCGTAAACTTGTATAAACTCGAACGCTTTGATCACCTCATCAAAACGAAGATTCCAACTCCGAGATGCTTGCACCAGTCCATAAATGGATCGCTGGAGTTTGCAAATTTTGTCAGCATTCTCTGGATCGACAAAACCTTCTGGTTGCATCATATACAACTCTTCCTTAAGGTAACCGTTAAGGAACGCTGTTTTGACATACATCTGCCAAATTTCATAATCGAAAAAGGCAGCTATTGCTAACATGATTCTGACGGACTTAAGCATCGCTACGGGTGAGAAGGTCTCATCGTAGTCAACTCCTTGAACTTGTGAAAAACCCTTTGCCACAAGTCGAGCTTTATAGACGGTGACATTACCGTCCGCGTCCGTCTTCCTCTTAAAGATCCATTTGTTCTGAATGGCCTTACGCCCTTCAGGTAATACTTCCAAAGTCCAGACTTTGTTTTCATACATGGATCCCATCTCGGATTTCATGGCCTCTAACCACTTCTCAGAATCCGGGCCCATCATCGCTTCTCCATAGCTCGTAGGTTCATCGTTGTCTAACAACATGACCTCTAAGACAGGGTTGCCGTACCATTCAGGAGCAGTACGCGTCCTTGTCGACCTACGAGGTTCGATAGCAACTTGATCCAAAGCTTCATGATCATCATCATTAACTTCCTCTTCAGCTAATGTAGGCTCGACAGAAACAACTTTCTGCGTTGCGCTACTCTTAGGTTGAAGTAAAGGTTCAATAACCTCATCAAGTTCTATCTTCCTCCCACTCAATTCTTTCGAGAGAAACTCTTTCTCAAGAAATGTTCCGTTTTTAGCGACAAACACTTTGCCTTCGGATCTGAGATAGAAGGTATACCCAACTGTCTCTTTTGGGTATCCTATGAAGACGCATTTCTCCGCTTTGGGTTCCAGCTTTTCAGGCTGAAGCTTTTTGACATAAGCATCACATCCCCAAACTTTAAGAAACGACAGCTTTGGCTTCTTGTCAAACCAAAGTTCATAAGGCGTCGTCTCAACGGATTTCGATGGTGCCCTATTTAAAGTGAATGCTGCTGTCTCTAATGCATAACCCCAAAACGATAGTGGCAAATCGGCAAGAGACATCATAGATCGCACCATATCTAATAAGGTTCGATTACGACGTTCGGACACACCATTACGCTGTGGTGTTCCAGGCGGTGTTAGTTGTGAAACAATTCCACATTGTCTTAAGTGACTGCCAAACTCATAACTCAGATATTCTCCTCCTCGATCAGATCGTAGGAATTTAATCTTCTTGTTACGATGATTCTCAACTTCACTCTGAAATTGTTTGAACTTTTCAAATGTTTCAGACTTGTGTTTCATTAAGTAAATATACCCATATCTACTTAAGTCATCAGTGAAGGTGAGAAAGTAACGATAACCACCGCGCGCCTCAATGCTCATCGGACCGCACACATCAGTATGTATGATTTCCAATAAGTCACTTGCCCGTTCCATTATTCCAGAGAACGGCGTTTTAGTCATCTTGCCCATGAGGCATGGCTCACATGTGTCAAGTGATTCAAAATCAAGCGACTCCAAAAGTCCATCAGCATGGAGCTTCCTCATGCGTTTTACGCCAATATGACCTAAACGGCAGTGCCACAAGAAAGTGGTATTATCATTATCAATTCTACATCTTTTGGCATCAATGTTATGAACATGTGTATCATTACTATCGAGATTCAATAAGAATAAACCCCTCACAATGGGTGCATGACCATAAAAGATATTACTCATATAAATAGAACAACCATTATTCTCTGATTTAAATGAGTAACCGTCTTGCAATAAACAAGATCCAGATATAATGTTCATGCTTAACGCAGGCACCAAATAACACTTATTTAGGTTCATCACTAATCCCGACGGTAATCGAAGAGCGAGCGTGCCGACGGCGATCACATCAACCTTGGAACCATTTCCCACGCGCATCGTCACTTCGTCCTTTGCCAGCCTCCGTCTATTCCGCAGTTCCTGTTTAGAGTTGCAAATATGAGCAACCGCACCGGTATCAAATACCCAGGCACTACAACGAGGGTTGGTAAGGAACATATCAATAACATGTATATCATATATACCTTGTTTGTTGTTGGCCGCCTTCTTGTCAGCCAAATACTTGGGGCAGTTCCGCTTCCAGTGTCCAGTTCCCTTGCAATGAAAGCACTCAGTTTCTGGTTTGGGTCCAGCCTTGGGTTTCTTCACAGGAGCAGCAACTGCTTTGCCACCCTTCTTAGATTTACCCTTCTTACCCTTGCCATTTTTCTTGAAACTAGTGGTTTTATTGACCATCAACACTTGATGCTCCTTCTGAATTTCAGACTCAGCGGCTTTCAGCATCGCAAACAGCTCGGCGACTGACTTGTTCATCCCGTGCATGTTATAGTTCAACACGAAGCTCTTGTAGCTAGGTGGCAATGATTGAAGAACTCTGTCAGTGATAGCCTCTGGCGGAAGGGGCATCCCCAATTCAGCCAGACGGGTGGAGTACCCAGACATTCTGAGCACGTGATCACTGATAGACCCGTTCTCCTCCATCTTGCAAGTATAGAACTTATCGGAGATCTCATATCTCTCGATCCGGGCATTCTTCTGAAAGATAAACTTCAACTCCTGGAACATCTCATATGCTCCATGACGTTCAAAACGTCTTTGAAGTCCCGGTTCTAAGCCATACAACATTGCACATTGAACTATTGAGTAATCATCAGAACGAGCCTGCCAGGCGTTCACAACGTCTAGAGACTCAACTGGAGCGGGTGGATCACCAAGCGGTGCATCAAGGACATAAGCCTTCTGGGAAGCCGTAAGGATAATCCTTAGATTACGGGCCCAGTCCACAAAGTTACTTCCATCATCTTTCAATTTAGCTTTCTCTAGGAACGCATTAAAATTCAGGGGTGCTACTGCGCGAGCCATGATCTACAACATAAATATAGCAAAGACAGTTTAGACTATTGTTCAAGATAATGAGTTTAATTAATCATATTACTTAAAAACTCCCACTCAAATTGACATCCCTCCGGTCATTCGAGTGTAACATGATCCAAATCCACCAACTCAAGTCCGATCATCACGTGAGTCGAGGTGGTTTCAATGGTGAACATCTTCATGTTGATCATATCTACTATATGACTCATGTTCGACCTTTCGGTCTCTTGTGTTCCGAGGCCATGTCTGTACATGCTAGGCTCGTCAAGTTTAACCCGAGTGTTCCGCGTGTGCAACATGGCTTGCACCCGTTGTATGTGAACGTGGAGTCTATCACACCCGATCATCACGGCGTGTCTCGAAACGACGAACTTTCGCAACGGTGCACACTCGGGGAGAACACAATTTATCTTGAAATTTAAGTGAGGGATCACCTTATAATGCTACCGTCGTCCTAAGCAAAATAAGATGCATAAAAGGATTAACATCACATGCAAATCATAAGTGACATGATATGGCCATGAACTTGTGCTTTTGATCTCCATCTCCAAAGCACCGGCATGATCTCCATCGTCACCGGCATGACACCATGATCTCCATCATCTTGATCTCCATCAACGTGTCGCCATAAGGTTGTCGCGCCGACTGTTGCTTCCACGACTATTGCTAACGTTTAGCGATAAAGTAAAGCATTACATAGCGCTTAATGATTGACACGCAGGTCATACAATAATTAAAGACAACTCTATGGCTCCTGCCAGTTGCCGTACTCATCGACATGCAAGTCGTGATATTCTATACAACACATGATCATCTCATACATCACATATATCTCATCATGTAATTGGCCATATCACATCACAACATACCCTGCAAAAACAAGTTAGACGTCCTCTAATTGTTGTTGCAAATTTTACGTGGCTGCTACGGGTTTGCAAGAACCGTTCTTACCTACGCAAAACCACAACGTGGTGTAGTGATTGCTTTTTGATCTTCTAAAAGAACCCTCTTCATTGAAATCGATTCAACTAAAGTGAGAGAGACAGACACCCGCTAGCCATCTTTATGCAACGAAGTTACATGTCAGTTGAAGGAACCTGTCTCGCGTAAGTGTACGCGTAATGTCGGTCCGGGCCGCTTCATCTCACAGTACCGCCGAATCAAATATCAACTAGTAACGGCAAGCAATATGTATACACCCACGCCCACAACTCGTTTGTGTTCTACTCGAGATCTCATCTACGCATAGACCTGGCTCATGATGCCACTGTTGGGGAACGTTGCATGGGAAACAAAAATTTTCCTACGCACACACAAGATCTATCCATGGTGATGAGCATCTACGAGAGGAAGAGTGAATCTACATACCCTTGTAGATCGCTAAGTGGAAGCGTTTAAGAAACGCGGTTGATGTAGTCGAACGTCTCCGCGATCCAAATCGCAAGTCGTCCCTCGATCCGATCACGAACTAGTGCCGAACGGACGGCACCTCCGCGTTCAACACACGTACGGCTTGATGACGCCTTCACCTCCTCGATCCAGCGAGCGATGATGAAGTAGTGGTTGAGTTCCAGCAGCACGACGGCGTGGTGATGGTGGTGAGGAACAATCTCTGCAGGGCTTCGCCAAGCACTACGGAGATTATGACGGAGGAACTAGAGGGTTAGGGTTGCCGCACACGGCTTGGGGAAATCTTGATGTATCCCGTGTGCTAGCCCTGCCCCTCTATTTATATGTTGAGCCTTGGGGTCTAAACTTGGAGTAAAAGCCTCCTCCAGGTCGGTTTTGCCCGCACAAGGTCGGTTTGGCCCGCAGGGAAAGAGTCCAACTCGGATTCCTGCCGAACCGTGCACAGCCGCGCACAAGCGGTAGTACCGCTTCACACAAGCGGTAGTACCGCTCGGGCGGTAGTACCGCTTCTCACAAGCGGTAGTACCGCTTGGGCGGTAGTACCGCTTCACACAAGCGGTAGTACCGCTCGGGCGGTAGTACCGCTTCACACAAGCGGTAGTACCGCTTACGCGGCAGCAAAACTACTTTTTGCACTTTCCAATACCTTGTGGGCTTTTATCCCTTGGCCCATATAAAGTGTTGTTGCACCCGAACACTTCGGTAAACATCCGGAACCCCTTCCGGTGAACTCTGGAACTCTTCCGGAGATCGAAACACTATTATCACATATATCAATCTTTACCTCCGGACTCTTCCGGAGATCCTCGTCATGTCCGGGATCTTATCCGAGACTTCCGAACAACATTCGGTCACCAACATAATAACTCAATTATACTAATCGTCACCAAACGTTAAGTGTGTAGACCCTGCGGGTTCGAGAACTATGTAGACATGACCGAGACACCTCTACGGCCAATAACCAATAGCGGGACCTGGATGCCCATATTGGCTCCTACATATTCTACGAAGATCTTTATCGGTCGAACCTCTATGTCAAGGATTCAGTTAATCCCGTATGCTGTTCCCTTTGTTCTTCGGTATGTTACTTGCCCGAGATTCGATCGTCGGTATCTCTATACCTAGTTCAATCTCGTTACCGGCAAGTCTCTTTACTCGTTCCGTAATACAAGATCCTGTGGCTAACTCTTTAGTCACTTTGCTTGCAAGGCTCAATGTGATGTTGTATTACCGAGTGGGCCCTGAGATACCTCTCCGTCACACGGAGTAACAAATCCCAGTCTTGATCCATGCCAACCTAACAGACACCCTCGGAGATACCTGTAGAGCACCTTTATAGTCACCCAATTACGTTGCGACGTTTGATACACACAAGGTATTCCTCCGGTGTCAGTGAGTTGCATGATCTCATGGTCAAAGGAACAGATACTTGACATGCAGAAAATAATAGCAATAAACTGACACGATCAAATGCTACGTTTACAGTTTGGGTCTTGTCCATCACATCATTCTCCTAATGATGTGATCCCGTTATCAAATGATATCTCATGTCAATGGCCAGGAAACCTTAACCATCTTTGATCAACGAGCTAGTCAACTAGAGGCTTACTAGGGACACAGTGTTGTCTATGTACCCACACATGTATTTGAGTTTCCAATCAATACAATTATAGCATGGATAATAAACGATTATCATTAACAAGGAAATATAATAATAACCAATTTATTATTGCCTCTAGGGCATATTTCCAACAGGAATTACTCACTCCCGGCGGTGAGCATCATGAAATTGGCGATGAAGGATGGTTGATGATGACGATGCCGGAAGATCCCCCTCTCCGGAGCCCTGAACGGACTCCAGATCTGGCCTCGCAATGAAGAACAGGAGGTGGCGGCGGCTCCGTATCGTGAAACGCAATAAAACTTCCTCTCCTATTTTTTTCTCTGGAATTGTGAATTTATAGGCCTGAGATTAGGGTCAGCGGAGCCACGTGGGCCCCACAAGCCACCAGGGCGCGCCAGGGGGGTGGCGCGCCCTGGTGCCTCGTGGGCAGCCAGTGGCCCCCCTCTAGTAGGTCTTGGCTCCAATATTTTTTATATATTCCATAAAGAATCTCCAAAAAGTTTCGTCCAATTCCAAGAAATTTTATTTCTGCACAAAAAATAGCACCATGGTAGTTCTGCTGAAAACAGCGTCAGTCCGGGTTAGTTTCATTCAAATCATGCAAATTAGAGTCCAAAACAAGAGCAAACGTGTTTGGAAAAGTAGATACGACGGAGACGTATCATTCATAAATTATAGATACGTTGGAGACGTATCAATATACCTTAGTAATGCACAAGGGAAGGGGGGAATGCGACCATCACCGACGGTCGATATATCAGAGAGGAAAAATCCCGACTGTTGTCGTGGGGGTCGCTTCTCTTTCTTTCCAAGGTGCTAAACATTTTGGTGTAATGCACTTTGGAAAGAAAGGAGGAGCGACCATCACCGACGGTCGATATATCAGAGAGGGAGTGCCCACCATATACACCTCGTGAGATGAGAGTTTTTCTAGGGAGACTCGACAGACCGAAAGTCAACCCGTGTTGAATAGTGATATGTGTGTTGAGTTCCTGGTTTTTGCCGTCGATTTGTACTCTTTGAATTATAAACACAGGAAATGTCTGACGACGATAGGATCCCCGAGTACAAGTACTGCACCGACCGGGGGGAGGGGTATGTGCGACAGGCCTCACCTGGATAACGGTAGGTGCTTCACCGTCACGCTGAAGGAGACCTTCAAATTTTTTACGGTATGTAACGACGGCATATATTTTTTCATAATTAAGCATGACTTGTGCTTTTTACTTTAACGTTTAATTTCCTCTTTTTACAATTCGACTAGTACATCCCCTACTATGCAAGATCGTATGTCTTGGAGAAGCTAGATTTCGAAGATAGGGAGAGTATGTAGACGAAGAAAGCTCACCTAAGAACGAAACACGGTTTCACTTTTGCGGTTAAGCTCTACAATGCAGTAAATCACTCACATTTTGGGTGTTCAAATTGGAGAGGACTCTGCAAGGCCTACGGATTTCAGGAGAATATGAAAATAACCTTCGATCTTGGTGATCCTGAAGATGATCATGAAGATAATATCGACATTTGGGTGGATGTTGATATGATTCCAGTTCTACCTCTATGTGAGTTTGTCACACAAATTTATTAAGTAATTTATATTGTTTATTTAAAAATAGTTGGTATTCATCCCTACTAAGCTTGTTTATTTATAATTGACAGCTTATTTCTTTTCTCCAAGAAATACTCGGAAGGCTGTAGACAAGGCCTACTATAGTTATGGCTCCGAGCTAACTTGGGAGGAGAAAAATTCTCTTCTCTCATTTATTAATTATGTTGAGACTTTTAAGATCAAATATGAAATTGCCGAAAATTATAGTGGATACGTGCCATTAGTCCACGAGTTGCATGAGGGTAACATCAGTGCAAATAAAATGGTAAGATTTTGGTAACTATGGTTGCATACAGTCTTCTTAAGTAAACTACATTGCTAACTATGCTACTATTATATGTTCTTCAACAAAAGCTCCCGAAGGAAGTTGTGCCTGACCTGATGTATACTGAAGGTCATATGAGTATGGTTAGCTTACAGCCAGATCCGCCGGTGGCTTTCCACAGTGCATACTCGATTTCTCTAAAGGATGAAAGGCTCGATATCAAAGAATGGAGCAAAGTAATGAATGCACGCAGGCAACCAATCGGAGACAACATGAATGTGCGTAGGCCACAAGTTGGAGACAGGTGGATCTCTATTCTCCATTATGGAGAGGAAGCGATTTACCGGTTTTATGATATTTTACCTAAGAGAGAGGAGTAGGTCCTAGGTAGTACTTGTCGTGCTAGAATGATGATGAGTTATTTACCTAGGATGACTACCCTTAGCTAGTGTTTGGTTAACTTGTCATGTGCTATATTGATGGTCAGTTATTATATGACTACGGATGATGATCGAGTTGTTATATGACTAAGATGATCATGATGACGAGGTTGTACTACTTCTTATGTGCTAGAATGATGATGATGAGTTATTATTATATGACTACGGATGATGAGTTGTTATATTATTGGGGTGGAAGAAACACGAATTTAGATTAAAGTGGATGAATGGATCCAAGTGAGCAAGTTGAATTAGTGGGACGTTAAGATGTTGGGACGGCACACGATTGTATAACGATGCATAAATACAGTATAAATATAAGGAAATTAAATAGGCACGAATAGCAGTAGCAGCGTGGGCCAGGGATCGGCGCTGCTGCTATTTAGCAGTAGCGCTGGGACAAACCAACGTTACTACTAAGAGAGTTAGCAGTAGCGCGGGGGGACAGGCGCTACTCCTAAAAGTTAGCTATAGCGAGCTAGCAGTACCCCCCCCCCCCCCCCCGGCGCGCTATTGCTAGCTCTAAACCCCGCGCTACTACTAGGGTTTTCTCTAGTAGTGATACGACCGATATATCACTTTTGGAGCTGTACTGATATAAACATAACATATCATTTTGCAAATATCATTTTTCAAACATATCATCCGATATGGACCGAAATATCGATCGATACGGCGGATATCTAGCCCGATATGTCCACCGATATAGAACAATACGTAAATGACAAAAATTATTTATTAGAATGCAGTGAAATAAGATTATGCATTTAAAACTTCATTATATACAATGTTTCTTACAAATGCATATATATCTTATTGTTTTTAATCATAGAGTAAGGATTTTGTGAATCTTTCATTAATAGTTTCTTAATCAACAAGTTAATAAACTAGGAATCTCAAAGTGTCATGTTAAAGCATTGACATCATACATTTTGTTTTACTAAAAATAAATGTTTTGACAAGAATAATGAAAAAACTAGACATGTTTTCTCCGATATATCTACATGTCGTCCTATATATCACCCGATATCCGACATCCGATATGTCGAAGCCAAACCAATACGAACCCGATATCCGATATTTTGAAGCTTGATCTCACCACCCATGCCGAATGGTAAAAAAAAGTGTAACAATTGGGAGGAAGCTTCTTGGACGGGCCCACGAAAAGCACAAAAAGACCAGACCATGGAAGTCTCTTGGAAGGAGGTTGCACATGCATGCGCACGCGGTGGACTAGACTGGAGTGGAGCCCAGCGCTAGTGCTAGCCATACCGTGTCCGTGTGCCACGTGCAGGCCCTGCAGAGTTGTCCGAACTGAACGCGCTCAGCCGCTCACTCACTGTCACCGGGAGGGAATGAGAGGAGAAACCACCAACGAAGCAAGGTACTCCTACTAGCTACCACCTTTTGGTTGCGTGTGGGTCGAGGAGCAAGGGAGGAGTGGAGGGGAGGGGGAGGGATTGGAAGGGAGGAACGGAGACGATGCCGCGGCTGTACAGCCATCCGGTGGTGCACCCTCACCCGGTGGTGGTGGCGGCGCCGCCGGCGCAGTGGCAGGGGCAGGGACAGCAGGCGGTGCAGGGGGAGGGGGCGAACGGGGACGGGAACGCGCCGCCTGGGGTGATTATGAGGAACCCGGGGAAGCGGTGCCGGCCCGGGATGCGCCTCGCGCAGGCAGCCTTCGCGGCCGCCGCGCTCGCCGTCATGGCGTCCACCCACGGATTCGCCTCCGTCACCGCGTTCCGGTGCGTCCTCTCCTTCCTCCTGCTCTCTCGCCCTCGCCTCCCTTCTCCTCTCATGCTCCGCGATTTTGTTTCTATTTTGTTTCAGAACCAATTTGCAGTAGCTACATCGTCTACCTGTCGGGTTTCACTTAATTTTTCAGGGGTTATTATTCACTGTGTGGGTTATGTACGTGCCTTTGGATCACTGCATTAGCAAAATTTCCCAGTGTCTCTCCCTCTTGACACGAGTTTGCAGTGGAAATTATTATGTGCCCTCGAGAAATTTTCGTATCTGTTCATGCATCTATACACCTTTTTTCAGTTAGCTCTTGGCATCCTGAAAGAGGCAGTACGATCAGATGGTCGCATGATCACCATGTTCCCTGTGATGTTATCTCAGTTTTCTTTTCTGGATACACCAATGTTTAGCTTGACATTTTTTGCTGACCGACTATAAATCCATAATCATAAGCATTTTTTTCTGCAAAAATCAGGAGTTCGATGTTCACATGCGGTTTTTTGTTTGGCGAATTGGCATGCCATAGTTTCCTAGGCATTCAGCAAAAAGCATTTTATTGTGTACGCTGATATGGTACGGTATCTTATTTCTTTGACCCAATTAGATGGCGTAAATCGACGGTTTTTCACTTAGGATGCTGCTGTTATAACTCAAAATATGGGATTTTTCTCCCTTCTGTAGATGAACTTATTCTTGTTCTTTTGAGCAGCTACCTCGTAGTAGCAGCAACTGTGCAATGCCTGTGGAGCCTCGCTGTGGCCATTGTGGATCTCTATGCACTTGTTGTCAAACGTACCTTCCGAAATGCCCGAGCTTTCAGCATACTTGCCCTTGGGGACTGGGTAAGTCATGTTTTCTCAGGCACCTCAAACAAACAACCGTCTGTCATTCATTGTGTTTTGAATAGGCAAGGAATCATTTACTGGTCATGTACATCTTTCTTTCTCCTAAAAACGATTGGTTTTTGACCATGATGTTTTGTCCGTAGGTCACAGGAGCAATGATCTTCAGCGCAGCGTGTGGATCGGCAGCCATCACCGTTCTCCTTGACAATGATCTCAGATCTTGCCCGGGAAATCACTGTGCAAGCTTCATGACTGCTACCGCCATGGCTTTCTTGTGCTGGTTTGTTCGTGTGCCGTCCGGTATCGCGAGCCTTTGGTGGGCGGTCTACAAAATACAAAGATCCTAGTTTGTGAAACAAGACTCGGGCTGGTTGCACAACCCGATCCCTTTTTGTGACCAAACTGGGACACATCATAGCGCACCTAACTATATTACGGCCGGGAAGCAACAGGTGGATGCCCTTCGAATAGCGTATGTCGTCGATCTTTCTGTACAAATTAGAAGGATGTAGCTTGGTGTTGGAAAGTGTGGCTGAGCAGCTCTGGATTTTTCTTTTTCGTTTGAGGATAGTCCTGGTGGTTGTGTTCTGGGGATGAACTGATGGGTTACTTGTGTAGAGCTCAAGGTTTGCTGATATGCTATATCTGTTTTAATTATCAACTCATATATTTTATTATCGATATCTGAATCTTATATGTCCTGAGATTACTCAGGTAGCGTGGTTGTAACTTACGGTTGCCAGATTATTGGTTGTCTCAGTTTGCCGACAGCCCGACACATGTTAGGGCCCGTTGGTTGAGTTTATTTTTTTTCGCTGCTAGTGCCAACAGATGGCTTCAGTTCCGATTGAAAACCATTTTACATGGCATTTGCATGTCTTTTACTACAAAAAAGTGAAAATCATCTTGGAAAACCGTCAAGATATCAATAAGCCAAACTGAGAAGAAACTGGGCTATTAACAAATGTGAGCTGATTAATAACAATGGTTCACTTCCCTAAGTGTACATAGAAGTAGCCTTTAAGTTTTCACTGGAGGTGCAAGTTTCAACATTTGAAAGCAACTGGGATTGGCACCATACTGCATCAGTCATGCCCTAGAAACCCACTGCAACAAACTGAAACAAAGATTTTGGTATCCACTCTCGCTTATTTGTGAAGAGGTAAGAACCCAGTGAAGAAAAATAAAATTAAAGATTACACAAGATCCATATTCGATGTTCTATTATCTGATATAAGCCAGATTTGGGTTTCAAAGAATTTCTTGACTTCGCGTTAGAAGTCAAGCTCATATCGAAATTGCTTATTCGAAAAAAAAGTACGCAAGTCACAGAATCTGATATAAGCCAGGTTTGATGTTGCAAATCTTGCACACAACAGTATCCCAATAATTCTTCATATGTTCCTACCACATCTTCTATTCTGTAGCTTCCTTCCAAATACAAGAGTAACAAACAACAGCATCAGCAAGAACAAGAAAACCAAGGAGCAGAGCATGGCATGTCATTCAGGGTAAACCTCGTAGCAGTAGTCACAGGTGGTTTGGGAGCAGACCGACAAACGGCCACGCACACTATAAAAGACTGTTACTAGGTTTCCCTATAATCATCCCGGAGGAAGTTTTTGTCAAGTGAGCGAACTCGCATAGTTTTTTCACTTGCGGTAAAGAATGTCACAGTGGCCACGCCTACACAGCAAGGTCAGCATGGGTGTGCCATCAGATGATAACAAGTCGGCATCGTAGCTTCCCTGCTTCAGCGGTATAGGAGCTGTGCTCGAGGAAAGGTAGCTCCGAGTCAAACGGAGAGGACCCTTCTGCAAGTCGAACTCATGGAAGAAATCGAGGCGCTTCACTAACACACCTTGATCCGTCAAGCTCTTGTCCACAACTTCGACACGCAACGGTATGCCAAGTGCATATGTCAAAGCCCTCATTTGTGTAGTGGTGGCTTCAGCATCCAGGGATCGCACCGCTTTCCAACAGAATTGTTATCACAACCATATATGTGGAATAATGGTGAGTGTATTCTGTCAGTGGTAAAACGTGTATTGGTTATCTTTATTACCATAAATCACAGAAATTGACTAGTGGCAAACTTTATTTCTGAGTTTAAATGTTTATATCCAGAGAGAAAGGTAATTAGTATGCCAAGTCTCAAAGACAAATAGGGCAAGATAATCCATCTGTAGTATATCGAGAATGATATCCGAGGACAGTACGAGGGAGCAGAAATTCCACCTGGAGGACATTCAAATTTTTAGGGATAGATTGCTTGTAGAACTCGTCTGTACGGATTTCAGTCTCAGTAAGCAACCTAAGGAGAGATATAACTGGCAAAAATAACATGTTATATACAGAACAAATAGACAAACAACACATCATAAACAAGGATTGATATCCTTACTCCTGCCTGAAAAGGACTCCTGCAGGCTTCTCTGGTACAGCCATTCAGAAGAACAGCTACAAAAGACAAAAGAACTTGTTTGTAAACAAAAATATAACTAACACGAAATAAGGGTATCTTAAACATATCGTCAAGACCTTTCTATGAATATCAAGTTAAAACATACACATACCCTGCTGCAATGACTTTGAGAACCTCATTGAGCTCCTGAAACAAACGTGAAGACACTAGGTTATGTATGTAATTTAAGCTATATCATAAAGAGAATGTCAAACTGCTACAGGAATCCATTCCTCTTCCAGCAGTAGTGGCGCAACAATATCGTATAAACCCAGCCAAACATCATGCTGATTGATACATAATGCTCAATTATGTTCATAGTGAATTTGGTGTTAGCAGCAAACACTTATAGCTGTTAGATAGTGCCCATAATGAAGCGAAAAATTGAAATCAGAACTACCATCATCAAGAACAACATAAAAGATGGCAAACTGAAAATTTCATACACCTGTGAAAGACTGAAACATCTGCAACATCTTATCTATTTATAATTTTCTTTAAGGCATTGTTCAGTCTATTAATTTTTAGGAGATGGTTGAAGGTTAAAAATCGATGGTACTGTTGTTATCCAGCAAAATCTGACAAGGCAGCATGAGTTTATTTTTCAGAACAATTCAGGCAACACAAGAGATACAGACTATTGTTAGCAAGTATGTATGTCCCACATAATTATTTTGTCCGTAAATGGATAAGGAGATAAGGAAAAAAAAACAGCTTTATGCTTTTGTAAGCTAGTACAGTACTTACAGAAACAACACTTGAGAAGTATTCTTCAGGATCTATTGAGAAGTCTGCTTTGTGCCACTCAAGACGAGAGAATCTATCTTTAGACATTTCCAAGCATTCCATAAGACGAGTAACCTCAGATTGTTTATCTTGCATTTGTCGAAGGATCTCCTGTAGACAAGCCTATTTGTATTACATTTCCATGCAGATCAAGAAAGGAATACCATCATCATGAGTAAGTAAACTGAAATAGTTACCATGTAGGAGAACATAAAAGCTCTGTAAAAACAGCTGCCATCTTGGCGAGTTCTTCTGAAGAGCACATAATGCTTACTGAGAATCTATATAAGAAAATGATTTTCAGATATGCACAACAAACTAAATAATGACAATGCTTCTAGCATGAAATTAGTTGAAGGCAGACAAACCTTCATCTTTTCCTGGATGATGGAGTTATCTGGAGATTCACGAACCAATTCCAAGAGTTGCTCCTACAATACCAAGAATAAGAATCACAAAAGGTAGCATTTTAAGGTATGATGGATGATATGTAACATTCATCTAACTTGAGCATGGATTTGAATAGTAATACTGATGAAGCAAAATTGTTTTTATGGTTTTCGCACAAGGAAAAAAACTGAGGAGTTCATGGTAAGAGAACTTTTGTTACAAAAAAGCAGAAATCATAAGGTGCAAAATATTGATTACAATTGACAGTGATATTCATTTAACATCTTCCGACATCAGAGTACTTTCCACTGTGTAATGTTCAACACAACATCTAAGAAATTATATACTGAAGGAATAAGCACACACACACACAGAACGACTGGGGCAGTAAACAAGCTTACTGGAAATGTTTGAGAATTGAACTCCCAAATATCATGTAATACTCAATTGGATAAAACATAAATATCTTGTGATAGTCTATGGTAATAATAATAGGACATCTGGGAGGTCAGGTACACTCAGACGGTCTGAAATTGAACCGAGCACAGGAAAGCGAATTTACTGCATTATATAGTGCATTCACTTCATGGTTGAAGAGCTTAGAGAACTCTGAGGTACAGAATTCTCACCTGACGTCCTAATGTTCTCGGATAAGCATCTCGACACCGCAAACCACCAGTGAGGACACGGTGGGCCTTTGGTGGTTTGAGGTACGTTTCCCCATCCAGCAACTGGCTCGAGGTTTCTCGCAGTGAAAGATAATCTTGTGTGCCGAGTGCAAGTTCTGAGCAGTAGAGAGAAGTTAGTACTGTGAAATGATATCATCTGGGACGTTTCCTCGATCACTCATGACTCATGAGCAGTATAGAGAAGAAGTTACCAGGAAGTGATCCTCCGAGCTCCCCTTTGGAATCCTGATCATCCTCTTCTTCCTCCCCTGAATCTGCATCATCTTCTAGATCCCCTTCTTCCAGCTCCACCTGGAAAATGGTAGAGCATTCCTTGTAAAAAAGGCACTTTCCAGCACAAATGGAGTGAATAGGGAAACAAGAAAAATACTTTGCAGGGAAAACCAGAGCATCCTTCTTAGGCTACCAAGCTCACCCGATTGTACCAAGAACTAACAGAACACAATTTTGGGTCAGATTAGAAAATCCCACCAACTGGTCTATTCTCCCCACGAACTGCAAGAACTTGCAGTTCGCGAGTATCAAACCAATCCATTCGAGGAACCTACGAACGCGGTCGATGCTACGAAAATCCCACCAACTGGTCTATTCCCCCCATGAACTGGCCACCGCGCCCGATCCGACAGCCAGCCAAGAACTAATATCCCCCACAAACTGGGCGCAGGAAACAGGCCAAGAACGACATAAAGAACACCCAGACGCACCCAATTTCGCCGACCGGACCAAGATGCTAGAGGACGCTGAGAACTCACCGCATCCTTGCCGGCGGGAGGCGGCGGCGACCCTGGCGGCTGAAGCGGGGGCGGTGAGGTGGGAAGCGCTGTCTGGTCGCGAGAGTGCGACTGCGCGGGCGGTGGCGGGAACCGTGGAGCCTTCGTCGGTCTAGCATCGCCGCCGCCGCCGCCGCCGACGTCGTCTCCGCTGCTTCCCGCGCTCGATGGCTGGGCCAGGTCATCGTATTCTCTCTTACGGCCCATTTCTTTTCTGCCCCTCCGCCGAGCGAACCCTTGGATTTTCTCGCTTCTCCCCTCGTCTTATCTGGAATTTGTGTATCGCTCCTCTCCAGGGATCCAACTGGTGCATATTTATACCCGTATCATGCAAGGCAGGGTGCCGTTGCAAACAGGCTGAAACATTCTCTACTTTGAAAACAGATCGTTTTGCTTGAACGTATGCAACATATTCCCTCCGTTCTTAAATATAAGATTTTTTAGAGATTCCACTATGGACTACATACGGAGCAAAATGAGTGAATTTACACTCTAAAATATGTCTATATACATCCGTATGTAGTTCATAGTGAAATCTCTAAAATGTCTTATATTTAGGAACGGAGGGAGTAGAAAATTACCTACTGCAGCTTTTGTATTGATTAATGTACAAAGGCGCATGGGCATTTTCATGATTTTTTTCCATGAAATCTTTTCTTTCTAACTTAAAGAGAAAATCAGAGTACAAACCCGCAAAACGGTAAGATGCCCTGTTACGAAATCACCACCAACATAGCATGTGTTATGTTGTGGATCGAGGCCAACCAATGTCATGCATGAACTCAAACAATGGCCTCGTCAAAAAAAAAATCATCACCGCCACCACCGTGCACATGGCCACCATCGCCACCACCACCGTCCTCTCGGCTATCATCACCACCACCACCGCCACCACCACCGTTCCGAAGAGAGACTTCCGTTTGGGTCAAGATCTCCCCATGAGTGAGCTCCCAATATTTTCTTGCGGTTTCATCCATTGTGGTTGGATTCATGAACATGATAGCACGATCTTCGGCTTTTTTGGCATCACGAACCCTCTCCTCGTCAGGTGCAAGTCTACGCTCCTCCACCTTCAACTTTCTCTCTTCGGCCGCCAACTTAGCCTTTCATTTCTCATCCTCCAACATCTTGAGCTCATTCCACTTCGCCATCTTCTCTTCTTTGTGTTCGGCCGCCAACACTCGTCGTCAAATTCATAGGACGAAAAAACACTCCAAAGACGCCAAGTATTTTTTTTACCTTGTGGGCATTTCCTCGAGCACTTGGCGGCCGCGAGCCTTCTTGCCAGCTGCGGCAGCCAAATGCGCCGGAGCAGTGGCCGTATGGTTGGCCAGAGATGATGCATGATGCGCCGGACGTGGACGGGGGGACGGAGTGACCTTGTTTTTCTTCATCTTCGCGGCCTCCTTGGCGACGGCGATGCCACGACCGTCGGTTTCCTAGCTCTCTTGCCATCAGCGGGAGCTGCGGGAGGGCGGCCAACCATCGCCGAAGAGGCAGTGGCCAGCCCCGCAGACTTGGCCGGAGTTGGAGCCGGCGCTTGTGGCCGGTTAACATTTTTCATCCCCAACCTCTTCTTTCGTGCGGGCAGCGGCGCGGGGGTGGTTTCCGGTGGGGACAAGCCAGCAGCGGTGGCCGGCGGTGTGGCGGAAGGCTCTTGGCTACCCATTCCGGCGACGGGGGCGGTCATCGGTGGCAACGGCGGCGCGTGGAGCAGCGGCGGCGGGAAGGAGGCAGCCGCGAGGGCGGGAAAAAGAGGCGGGCAAGATTTAAATCGGCCGCGTGGGCGCCGAGTATATTTAGGCGTCATGGGGGATCTTTTCGGCGGAGGAGTAAAAATTTTACTCCCTTATAGATTTTAGGAGTTCGGCTAGGTGCCGGTTAGACGAGTAAACTAAAAATTTTACTCACTTATAGAATTTTAGGGGATCGGCTAGAATTGCTCTTAGGAATTATTCTGCTATGTCTATCTAAATGATCCCCGGTCCTTCAGGAATCACTGTTGGAGTTGTCAAACAAAGCAATGATGGACATAACATGATGTAAATGGTTATATAAGATATGTTTTTTCCTTTTCTAATGACACAATCTTAGACCTCATGTTCTTAAAACCGCAACGGAAAACATAGAAATTTTATTCAAATGGATAAATTCAGTGCTAATAAAAAGGAACAAAGCCTTTGACATGAGTATGGCATTTATGATGATGTTCAATTGGGTTCCAACCAACATACGAGTCTTTGAGATGACTTTCTATATTCTTGTTGCTTCCGGGTGCCCTGTCCAGCAAGGTGTGTATGTAAATGACTCGGTTATGAACTGCTCGTACTTTGAAATTACATGATAACTTGTTGGGTACAAGTAGCCTAGATCCTGAACCTTTGAATCCTTCAAATGATAGGCCAATCCTCTGTATGATGATACATTCAAAAACACAACTTCTTTATATGGATGAAATCCAAGGATATACATGTGTCCGTCGTGACAACCACCAACCATATATTCATTGTCAAGAATGTCGTCATTTTCAGAGTCCCATTCAACCTTTGCTTCCACTAGCGTTTTCTTGACGGAGTTTATCAACTTAAATTTCTTTTCTAATAGTTGTTCCACGTCTTCGTCAGGTGGTATATTGCGCTTCTTGTACTCTTTGAGATACTCATTGCAGTTAATATCCTGTAAGACCCATGAACCAAGAACAGGACGGTCATAAGGCATTATAGGCCTAAGGCAATTGTTATGCTTCAACACCCAATTCGTCTGGCCACTCGATTCCTCAAGGACCCAAGCCTGAAGACGATATATATTAGAAGTAGATGCAAACCACCCAAAACGACAAATAGATGCAAGGTACACCCCTTTTTGTGATCGTCCAAGACGAAACTTTCGGCATTCGATTAGTTCACCATCCACCGGTGGTTTAATTACTTCGTATACGTATGTATCATCTGTCAAATATATCCTGCAAAATATACCGTTAATAAACGTGCGAATAAACCATATAAGTAGATAATACTACGTTACTCATGAAGAAATTGGTAGAAAAAAAGATTAGTTTAAAGAGTTTTATGCACCTCATTATGAAATCAGTTTTGCAGTGCACGTAAAGTGCGCCCCCGTGATAGACGGCATAACGTCTCTCGTACAAGTCAGAAGATCGCATATCAGCGATGGTGCCAGCAGCCTTTCCTTGTCGAATAAAAGACCTTTCCTCCCAACAGCCTGACCTTGAGGAGAAAACATGCAAAGCGCACATAGACGGTGGCCATTCAGATTCCTCCATAGCAGGGCCTACTTCATCCTCTGAGTTTGATATGTTGTAGTTATATTCTACGGTTTTTCTTTTGTAGCGAGGATGTGGGATCAGAATCACCTCGTAGTGGGGCGACAACGTGGGATCAAACACAAGGTACTGTTGGTATGCAAAGTCAAGCATCCCACTGCCGCGTGGCCGGGTTAACCACGTAGTAATGGTCCTCGTGAACATCGAGCAAGAGGAGGCCGTTGCAGTGGTCCACAATGCTGCAGCAATCCAGGCTCTCAGGGTACTCATCGGGACGGGGCAAGTAGTCACTCAAACCTGCCGGAGATCGCAGGGCCGGCCGAGGGGCTGGCGAAGAACTCTGACAGAAGCGTGCCGCGGAAGTTGATGAATATGCCGCCGACGGCCAGCGGGAGGAGGTCCGCGCGCAGCAGGCCGCGGGCGTCGATGACGGCACGCAGGGCCTTGCAAGCGCAGCGGCACGTGGCGAGGCCGCACGGTACAACCCGGCGGAGGACGTCGGCGAGCACGTCCTCGGGCAGTAGCCGTGTCAGATCCATCGCTCCTCTCGACCGTACGTCTTCTGTTCGTGGTTCGCTTGCTCCCGGTAGAGCAAGGTTTTGGTGAGGGGGCTAGGGCCAAGCTCGGAAGTCACGTACTGCCACTACTCGCAATAGGTTTCCGATTCACGGCCTGAAATAAGATACCCTGAGCATATGGGGATAATTTTCAGCTTTTCGCAGTTACCCTGAAATAAGATGGTTCTACTTCTTCATCGAGACAAGAAGATCGTCCACGATGGCTGATTTTGGTTTGCTCCCTTTAAATTTACCATTACCTCTAGTAGTACCTTGGATTGATCTTTTTTGGTGGAAACCCATGGAGCCGCCGCTCGCGTCACTCCTAGGGCACCACGAGCTGGCCCTCAACCACGGATCGATATGACGGTCCCATCGATTTGGTGGGTAGCATGTCACGGCGGCGCAGCTGCTCTCTGGGAGCGTTTTGCCGATTCGAGGAGCACGGCGATGCACACTTTTCCGGTAGAATGGTCGTTTCGCTCGTCACGCCAGAAGTGGACGTACACTGAAGCAACTGGGGAAGCGACGATGGGTTTTTACACTCGGAGGCGAAAGCCTCGATCTTGTAACAACATCACTCCATCCTGTAGGCGTTTTTCTTGGAGTTTCGAACTCCATGTTGGCGAACATCGCTTGTTGATGAATACATTTGCCGTATGCGTGCGTGTTGCGTCTTTCTTGAAGGCGTCACGATGTACTTGTGGGCTGGCTTGTGCTTGTGGCCGGCACGTGTTTCTTGAATGTTTGTAAACTTCTCCACTCTTTCTATGCAAAATGTTCAAATTTTGCTCGACGGGATCCACCATGGGACTTATGGTGTCCACAAAGCTACGGAACACAAAAATGGGAGCAGTCAAAGCTGGGTCCGACTGGCACAGCAATTGTTTTGTTGGAGTAGGGTATGTCGAGCAAGGTGATAACTCCGATATCATTTAGAAACTGAGGAATAATTAATGTTTTTTTAGTGTTTCATGATTACGATTTTACCAGTATATAATCAAAGTTGGAAAAAAAATCACGATAATCCATCTAGACATGATCACATATTTTGCAGATGTTCCATAAGGGTATCTCCAACCCCGACCCTCAAAACAGACTCCCCGAACTGCTCAGACTCATCCACGGACAAAGATACAGGAGTCGGCCATCTAACCATGTCCCCTAAACGTTCGCCCCTTTATTTATTTTCTAAGTCCGTAACACTCAAAATAATTATAAAAATTGCACAGTTCATCAATAAATAACATTCAAATATCCCTAGTACAACAATAGTTCAAATATAAATATTACATCTGAGATAACCGGATGTTCAACAAGTTCTTTGAATTCATCGATTCCAAATTCAACAATACGCGAGTCAGAATCGACACATGTCCTTCGACGCATTGTGCCCCTTAAGCTTCATCCAACAATGTATGAATGTAAATGGCATGCCCTTGGTTTTGTGGTACAGCACGACAGCGCATCCGGACTATACAAGGTGATGATTATCAAGCTGCAATATTGAGTGAATCAATGAATTGACCAACATGTAGAGCAACAAGAAGCAAATCTTATGATCTCCATGGTTGATGAGCCCGGTGGGCACATTCTCTCCACTTGTGCAATTGCACCGCAATACTTCATGACGGAGTTAAAGGTGGTGTACCATCGATGGGCTAGCGACTTCACATTGCCTTAATGGAACGTGCAAGTCATAGGGCACACAGTGTTTTTGCTCATGAAATGAAGCATCCATGTTTTGCCAAAAGTTCGAGCCCCTTGCCTCATACCTACAAAGTCCTCAGATACGACCTTCAGTGCATCACACGTCAACTAATTCTACATGACCAAGTACCTGCTGTCATGCTTTTACTCTAGGAAAGAACAAGGAAGTCAAAAAATAATAATTCGATGACATTTGGCCGAACACCTGCCACGCGTGGTTTCCTCCATAGACGGCATCGGCAGGGAGACGGAGAGTACCTGGCTCCTGAGGGATCCGGGGTGTACAGTGACGTAGTCCAAGCCGGGAAGGCGCGTGGGTGGGGGCTGCAGACGTCCAGCAATGCCTGGGCAGCGGCCGGTGAGGTACAACGGCGGAGTCAGACAAGGAGCGTGCGGATGCAGAGCAAGGGGGAGAAGGGGTGGAGTGGAAGAAAAGTGGTCTGGGATGGGGTTTTGGGTGGGCCGGGGGCGCCAGAGTCCTACGTGGCAATGGTCCGGACGGCCGCAAACGTCCCCCCAGTTTGCGACCGGTTTGCGGGAATTCGGACAAGCGGACGCGCCCATGTTGGATGACAAATGCGGGCGTTTTGAGGTACGGTGTTGGAGATGCCCTAAGATAAGAAATAAAATGGTCAAAGAAGTTTGATCTTGATAAGTTGTTGCAATTCTATTGACCATTTCAAGAATAAGATTTTGAAACGGGAGAATCCAGCTGTCATAGCAAAAGGAGAATAAACCAGATAGCTCTAACAAAGTCACAGGGAAAAAAAAATAGATGGGTATCATCCTCCAGTTGTCCACATATAGATGGGTAACATCCTCCAGTTGTCCACATATTCTACAAAAAGGCTATATACGAGTCAATCTTGATGTAGCTCTCAGCACAATAGGATGATCGTGAGGAAGCAATGTCCTGGCAAAAGCTTGGACTCTAGGAGGAAAGATGCATTACCTTGTCCTTCCAGATAACCTGTAAAAGATTCTTCATTGTGTCGGAGCAGTGGCCGTAGGGGTGGTAGAGACGATGCACGAGGCCTCCTCGGCGAGGGCCGATGACGCGGCCATCGGTTTCCTACCTCTCTTGCCGTCGGCGGGAGCTGCACTAGGGCGGCCGACCGTCGCCAAAGAGGTAGTGGCCACCCCGGTGGACTTGGCCGCGGTTGGAGCCGGCACTTGCGGCCGATGAACATTTTTCATCCCCAACCTCTTCTTCGGTGTGGGCGGCGGCGCGGGGTGGTTTCCGTTGGGGACAAGCCAGCAGTGATGGCTGTCGGTGTGGCGGAAGGCTCTTGGCTACCCATTCCGGCGACGGAGGCGTTCATCGGTGGTAACGGCGGCGCGTGGGGCGGCGGCGGCGGGAAGGAGGCAGCCGCGAGGGCGGGAGAAAGAGGTGGGCAAGATTTTAATTGGCCGTGTGGGAGCCGAGTATATTTAGGCGCCGTGGGTTTTTTTTTCGGCCAAGGAGTAATTTTTTTACTCCGTTATAGATTTTAGGAGTTCTGTTAGGTTCCGGTTAGAGGAGTAAACTGAAAATTTTACTCCCTTATATACTTTTAGGGGATCGGCTAGAGTTGATCTTAGGAATTGTTCTGCTATGTCTATCTAAATAATCCCGGGTCCTTTAGGAATCACTGTTGGAGTTGTCAAACAAAGCAATGATGATGTAAATGGTTATATAAGAGACGACGGCGGCCACGATCTGCAAAGTAAATCGCCGCCTCGGACAAGAAAACGGCGATAAGGGCCTGTAGACTTTGAATACCACGAACACCAGCTGAATCCAGACGGGTCCACCGGAAACCTAATCCGGTTGGATCCTGGGAGACCCGTCGGGGACACAACTCCACATGCCCTCCGCCAGTGATAAACACACCAACGAAATGGGGAAAGAGCAAGGAGAACATTATTCCTAGAGGTGACAGTACTGCCGCCTAGCCGACCCAAACCAAACTCGAAGACTCCCCATAGAAAACCCGAAAAAAAAACACCCATGTCGTTGCACGACAGGTCTGGTACAGATATCGACCTCGCCGCCATCCAAGACCATGCACCAACTCCCTCTTCCCCACTGACCTAGCCAAGCCATGCCGCCGTTCAAGATTTCGCGCTGGCTCACCAACGCTGCCGTCGAGCATTGCCTGCTGACAGCCGCAGCCCGAACACTCATCACTGTTGTCGTTCCACAACAACTCACTAGCTCCTCCATACCGGGCTCTCAATGGGCAGCAGCATCCCAGTCGGCCCCGACGCCGAGCGGGCATTGCCTGATGGCTAACCCTGTGGTGGCGAGAGGGATCGGATCACAGGGTGGCGACTAGGGTTAGGTCACCCATGTTCCTCCTAGGTCCCACCTTCGTGTCGCTGAGGATGTGGCTATAGAGGCCCTGTACCCTCTGTAGATTCTAGACGACTCAAGATAGTCGGATGCGATCACTGTTGAGCCCATAGCGAGGAGTCGCCGGGGTCGAGGAGGAGCGGCGGGTCACCGCCACCATAGCGGTTGCCAGCGTTAGCAAGGGCGAGGAGAGTGGAGGGGAAGGACAGGCGGCCCTGCCGCCGCCTCCGCAGCAAGGAGCATCGAACGCCGAGAGTGCCGATCGGGAGGAGAATCGCCCCTTCGGCTTTACAGTATCGCGTGGTTCCATCCCCACTCAGTCAGCTCTGGGATACTTCTCATGTCAGTGCATGCATGAGAGAGTACTACTTGTGTGAGTGGGAGTAGGCATGTATGAGCGTTTTATCATCTCTCCTCTCTCCCAAATAAATCCATACATTTTATTTTGTTTAGAAGTTTTAGATGGTCAATATCTTTTAAACATTTTTTTTCTTTTTAAATATATTTTTAATTCTTGGGGATAAGAGCATTAGAACAAGACCAATCTTAAATACATTGGAAACTACTTTTAAATTTTGATGTTCCAGATATATATTTCAATAAACTGAATTAAAACCTAAATCAAAATTCCTGGAAGAAGACCTTTAGAACAAGACCAATTTTACATATTTAAAATCCAGGTTCACATATTAAATGAAATTTTACATGTTGAAATTACCTAGTTTTTTTATTTTCAGAAGATGCATTTCACAAAGTAATTTTCAAACATGTTTGTGATTTCAATCTCAGAAGTTGCAATTCAATTTAGAACATGATTTTCCCAAAATAGGTTACTTGGCAATCCAGGCCACATTTTTTTTTTCCAGAAAAAATCCAGGCCACATTAGATGGTTATTTCGCTCGCCATGTCTGAAGTAACTACGGTCGCGGCCCTGGGTTTTTACACGCCAAGGCGAATGTCTCGATTTGGTATAAGCTGGCTAGATTTACTAACATCACTGTGCGGCATTCCCCTCCTAGATGCATTGTCTAGGAGTTTTGAACTCCATGGTGAACATGTGTTCTTTGTTGAATTCGGCCCCGTTGACGTATGGGTGTTGCATCTTTCTTGAAGGGTCTGCATGTGCTTGTGGGCCGGCATGTGCTTGTAAGTAATGTAGTCACGCCGCAATACCGGTGACAGGATTTTCCTCATTATTGATTTTTCTAAATCATTTCACTTCATTTGTTCACAATGAATAAGTCTACTTGTGGGATGTTTGCACTTTGCAGACTTCTCCACTCTTGCTGTGCAAAATTTTCAAATTTTGCTCCACTATCGCAATGACATTTATGTTAGCCATAAAACTAAAGAACACAAAATGGGAGCAGTCAAAGCCAGGTGCGACAGGAGCGACGATTGTTGTGTTGAGGAAGGGTGTGCCGAACAAGGTAGTAGCTCATATCATTCAGAAACTAAAGAATGCTTAATGATTTTGTCAGGAATTCTTAGTGTTCTAGGATTACAATTTTACCCTTATATAACCACATTTGGAAATAATTTTACCACAACCCATTTAGACACATGCATGCGGCAAAAATATGCAAGATTCACTACTGCATCCCAAAAGGTTCAATACTTGCATATTCAGTTCCGATGTGCTCCATGTCTATAATAGCATTCTAATTAATTCTATTCTTCCGTCTTGGAGAAATGGACGATCTGCAATGAATGCAACTCATCATCGTCGTCAACTCAAAATTCCCTTTGAGATTGCACTGACAAGTACTAGACCATCAAGTGGGTTGTCATCTTGAATTGTCGATAGCTCTCTTTAGGTCTTATGATGTAAATATCACCTTGCAGCATGCCGAAAAAAATAATTACGGCATCGTATCTTGTTTGGCGACAATGATGGTGGCAACTGAAAAGCGATGTTGGGTCGGCCGAAATCACTATTTTGACCTTGTCAGCAATATTTGTCGCAAACTGAACTCGACATGGAAGTATTTCACGATCTGACCCTTTTAGCAACGTCACAGCCCATGGCGTTTCTACCCAACTTAGAAACGCCGAGCCAGCTGGCGTTGCAGCGGCACTTAGACACGCCGAGCTAGCTCGCGTTTCTGCCCAACTTAGAAACGCCATAAGCTAGGGCGTTGCTGTCCAATATAGAAACGCCATGCGCCACTGCGTTACTGGCATGGCCCACGGCAGGCCGGCTGCTGATGTGGCTGAGCAAGGAACGACAATGTTGTTCGCGTTTCCTAAGCTTTCACCAACGCCATTGAGCATGGCGTTTGCTCCTTGGTAGTGCAGATGCTTGGCATTGCATCCATGAATGCATGCATGCACATAGGAAATAGTAGCAGTTTCTCTGCGAGCCTTTATGAGGTCCTATGTCACTTGTGTACAACTAAAGCTCAATCATGTCTCATATTTAGCATACATGCGCAGAACAGCTAGCCCTTCAAAGGCACTTTTTACTGCCCATCTGCTCTACTAGCTAGCTGATCCTCTTGATCCCAACAGCACAAATACAAAACAAAACTAGCTTGTCTCTCTCTTGTTTCTTCTTCATCCTGATCTATCTATCTATCTGCTACCCTAAACTCGCAGTAGTACTTGACAAGAGCATGCAGCGCGCCATCCTGCTGCTGCTGCTCTAGCTAGGTAGCCATCAAAGGCTAAGTAAGCATGCATGCATGCACTTGTAGGACCCCTAGCTGGCCACCTCTTGTGCTTGTGCATACCCTTCTCAACTAAATACCCAGCCAGGGCTTTGTAAGAGGTGCCCTTCTTTCTCTCTCTCTCTCTCTCTCTCTCTCTCCTCCTCAAGCTGCATGCATGCATGCCCTACAAAGCCAGCCACAGGATGAGAGAGGGAGGGAGAAGAGAACGATGGATGCAAGCAAAGGACATACTAGGCCTAGCTATTGTTGGAAGTATAAGCACCTTCATGGTGCATGCTAGGCCTACGTGCATGCATGCATTCATGGATGCAATGCGGGCATCTGCACTACCAAGGAGCAAACGCCATGCTCAATGGCGTTGAAGCTTAGGAAACGCCAACAACATTGGCGTTCCGTGCTTAGCCACATCAGCAGCCGGCCTGCCGTGGGCCATGCCAGTAACGCAATGGCGCATGGCGTTTCTATATTGGACAGCAACGCCCTAGCTTATGGCGTTTCTAAGTTGGGCAGAAACGCGAGCTAGCTCGGCGTGTCTAAGTGCCGCTGCAACGCTAGCTGGCTCGGCGTTTCTAAGTTGGGCAGAAACGCCACGGGCTGTGGCGTTGCTAAAAGGGTCAGATCATGAAATACTTTCATATCGAGTTCATTTTGTGCCAACGATCGCTGATAAGGTCAGAACAGTGATTTCGGCCTGTTGGATCGCGGCAGATATGGTATGTGACATGTTCGAGAGGTACTTCCTGCAATTATTGTCATCTTGTTGTCAATTCAAAGTTGCCGTGTCAGGTTGACCAGTTGGTAAGGATGACTTTTGATGGGGTGGGCTGACAATGGTTGACCTATTCGATGCATGCCTTACTTATCGCTAGCAAGTTCTCTCTCTCTCTCTCTCTCTCTCTCTCTCTCTCTCTCTCTCAAAAAAAGACCAGCCAAGTTTGCATGAAAATTATTGTAGCATCCCCTCTAGCATGCGCATGCATGCACACCCTATGCGTCCTCCTCGTACTTTGTATGGAAGCCATTGATGATGCTGGTACTTCCTTGAAGCTTCAGAGGAGGTGGCGAACTGGCGATTGGTGGATTACACCGAGGACAAGGGAGGCAAATGTATCTTATTTGCCATCTTTGCAAATTAAGAATCTTTCATAAAGATAAATTTATTCCTATTTTTCATGTTTAGTCGGACCTGTCTTGCTACGTAGTGTGTAATCGATATTGGATACCACTAAATCACATTTGGTCGAGCTGGGGTGTGATCGATTCTCCTCAGCTTTTGAACCAGTTTTGAGGCTGATTGCTGAAGTTCAAATATATATTGGGCTTCAGCGCAATATCATTTGTCAGCCAGAGAGTTCCTATGTGCATATTCGCAAGCTACTCCCAAACAATTTCCTGGCCATATGAGGGAGTTCAAAATAGAAATGCCCTCCGGCAAATGTCACCGTGGTCCGTGAACCCTTGAAAGGGCAGAGAAGCCTGAGCCCTCGCACTGTCTTTTCTTAGTTACGTTCTTATACCCCACCCCCCCTCCTCCCGACACACTAATGCAAGGTTGTAACTTTGAAGCTCAGGGGCATTATAAACTTTGCAAAGCTCAACACAGAAATAAGCTGAACTTCCATAAGCCGGAAACAATAGGTAAATAGGTTTGTCAGAGCTCATATCCTTGCCACAAACAACAATGGAAACACATGGAAATTTGATTCATATCATGAAGCATAAAATCAATGCTAAAAAGATGAACAATGCCTTAAACATGAGTAGGCCATTTATTCTTATGATTAATTGGTTTCCACCTAACACATGAGTCTCCAAGATGGCTTTCTACATTCTTGCTGCTTTCTGGTGTCCTAGCCAGCAGGGTGTGTAAGGGAATGACCCGATTATGAACGGCTCGTTAGGAAAATTTAGATAATAACTTGTTGGGTACAAGTAGCCTAGGTCCTGAACCTTTGAATCTTTCAAATGATAGGCCAATCCTCTGTGCATTGACACATCCAAAAAGATAATCTCTTTATATGGATGGAATCCAAGGATACCTATGTATCCATCGCCGCGACTCACACACCTCTCACCACTACAGGAAAAAAATTATAAGCCGAGTGCCCCACGCACTAGGCTTATGCCGATTTGCACTCGGTTTATATATAAGCCGAGTGTTTTGCCCGGCTTACGTGACACGGCTTACTAAGGACCGGCTTATCAGGGGTAAGCCGAGAGCCACGGCGATAACACTTGGTTTATATATAAGCCGAGTACCTCCATATAAGCCGAGTGTCAACGGACACACGGTTTATATATGACGGCAGCCGGGCATTAACAGCGAGCCACGTGTCCGTCTATGTAAGCCGAGGGCCGTGCTGTGCCACACGGTTTATATATAAACCGAGGGCTGAGTCCAGTCGCACGGTTTATATATAAACCGAGGGCCAAATCCGGTCGCACGGTTTATATTTAAACCGAGGGCCGAGTCCGCTCGCACGGTTTATTTATAAACCGAGGGCCGTCGCGAGGCGCACGGTTTATATATAAACCGAGTGCCCTTCTCCCGGCTAACAGTAAGCATGGTCGTGGCATAAATGCCCTATAAGCCGGGTGCCAGTCCTAGGACACACGGCTTACATCCCCGCCAGTGGCATATATGCCCTGTAAGCCGGGTGCCAACCCCTGGGACACACGGCTTACAGCCCCGCCAGTGGCATATATGCCCTGTAAGCCGGGTGCCTGTCCCTGGGACACACGGCTTACAGCCCCGCCAGTGGGATTTTATTTCTTTGCTTCAGGAAGCAGCAACATATATACATATATAACAATATATATCCAATATCCAACGAAGATGACAAAAAACAATATATTACAAGTTGACAACCATAACAAACCGACCATGAGTTCAAAGTCCACACATGCATACATATCCAACGAAGGTTGACAAAAACATGCGTACATATGCAACAAGAGTTCACAAACGTAAGGATCATGAGTTCGAAGTCCACAAATGCATACATATTCAACGGGAGTTCACAACAACATGCGTACATATGCAACAAGCATGAGTTCAACCTAGAAGATGCAATGAGCTTCCACCACAGCATGTATGCCGACCGTCGACGGCATCCGCGATGCAAACCTATAAGTTCATTACCACACGCATGAGTTTCCAAAGTTAAATTGCAAACGATCGATAAGGCACAAGAGTAAACAAGCATCAACATATAAGTTTCAAAGTGAAGCTAAGAAGTATGAATAATATAAGGATCAACACTTGTGGGCTCTACTATCAATAATGCACAAGTTGTAGGTTGAGAGGCACAAGCAACGACAAGACATAAGCATCAATAGTGCACAAGCATAGACAACTACCTCGAGTGATCATTGTTGCGTGGAGGTCGAGGCGCCATGACCCGCAGCGGGTGTCACTAGGCTTGCTTGCGAGGGTGTAGATCCACCTACCACAAAGTTATTGGAGCCTTCTCCCGATTGAGGACACTTCAAGCATGAGACGGTAAGGTGGTAAGATGCATGATCTTTAAGCATGATGGAAAGATGCATTATTGAAAAGTTGAAGACTTACAAAGCTGAAAGTAGGAAGAGGCGGAAGAGGAGGAAGATCCGGCAAAGTAGAACCCTGCATATTAGTTTTGAACTGAGCAAATGTCTCCTGCAGGGCTGCCTGTTGTTTAACCATGAATTCTTGTTGTTGAAACAGGGCTTGCTGCATTTTCATGGCTTGCTCCTGTTGAAGTAGGGCATTGGCCTGAGCCTCCAACCGCAACCTGGTTTCTTCCTGCCGCAACCTGCTTTCTTCCTCTAGGCGGGCCTACAATATGCCATCGCAACAATTTCACCATCGCTGTAATGCACGGAAGAAATTAGAAGGGAGATCAGTGAAGCAAAATATACCTGGAATTGATGCATCATATGCAAGCCAGGCTCTGGACGATGCTCAATAGCAGGACCTGAGCTGGGCGTGGTAGCACGGAGGTGGGCGAGTTTTGGAATGTCCTTCTTACGGATGGCACCGTCGCCAACATATAACCTGCCACGCTTCTTGCCTTGTCCCGACTGGAGGGAAACCGTAACATCAATGTCCTGCGAGGCCGGATCAGAGTCGGGCCCGTTGCGCTCCTTGAACTTCCCACTGTATGCATTAATCCTCAAGCCAGCCCCTGTGTTGACCCACCCCCCTTCCGGTCTCTTTGACTTGCGGGATAGACATAATCCCGTGAAGGTATTGAGCGGCTCTTCGCCCTCACCTCTCTCCCTATTCTGCAATAGAAGCAATAATATCCATAAGGGCACAAGTTGAGAAGTTCCTAAACCGAATGATATTATTACCTTCTTTTGCACGTAAGCGTGGAGGTTGAGGTTGCCTTGAAGGTGTACCGGACCACCCATCAAGGCACGCCGCTCCGAAGCCGCTCTGTGTGTGGCCCTCCACTCCGGGTTTATCCACCTAGATATGATTTGCTGGTAGCAAGGAATCTTGTTGTTGCACCACGGGGGAACCACCTGAAGTATGTGAAATACATCCAACTTAGGAATGAAACTAAGATGTTTTGATCCAGGCAATCACAAGTAAATGGAAACTACCTTCATGTACATGGAACGAGTGAGATGCACTCTCCGGGCTAGCGGCTTTTTGAGAAGCATCTTGCGTTCTTGCGCGAAATACTTCACCACAGCATTGACGCGAGCCTCGGAGGGCATGTCTTGGACAATCTTCTTGGCAATCTCCTCCACGACCTCATTAGCTTCATCCTCCATACCCTCAGCACAAGTAAAGAAGTCCTACGAAAGTGCATAAAGGCGCATAAGACAGTTATCAGTGCAATGATTTTGAATATTGGCAAAGAAATAACTATGAAAATTGACAAAGAATTTTACCCAAAAATCGTTGACCACCCGCTCGGCAGCATTGTGGTACTCCCTGTCCCACTTGTCTTTGGTATCCGGAGCGCGTTTCCAATGCTCCCAAGACCAAGCTGGCTCCTCCTCACCGTCTCCTATTGGGACCAGGCCAGGGTAATAATGCCTGCAAAGACATCCAATGATGGTGCTTGGCTGGCGTGGCGGGATTGTGCCTTCTGGAATAACCACCAAGGCCCTGCACAATGGAAAGGCAAGTAAGTTAGTATATGCAAAAAACATGAATGCAAAAGACGCGGTTAAGAGTCCATAGAAGCACTTACCTCACACCGACTGGTTTAACAATGAGCCCCTTATGTGGATATGGTCGTGAAGGGAGCGTGGACACCCCACGCAACCAGATTTTGGTCTCCTTAGGAACCGGCCATTCCATGTCCTTAGCTGATTCCTCCACCTCACTCTCCCTCCTCGAACTCCTCCTCCTCCACAACTGGCTCCTCACTATCCTCCTCCGCTTCCTCATCCCTCTCCTCCTCCACAACTAGCTCCTCCTCCCTCTCCCCCTCCGCCTCCTCCTCCGACTCCTCCTCGGAATGGGCGGAGGGGATAGGGCTAGCAACATGGGATACAAGGGTACGACCATGTCGTCTACCCCGGGTACCATCCACCATCGCTCGCTGTGTAGGTTTGGCCCTGCCTGCTTGTGTGGAACGTGTCGCACCGGTGCCCTTCTTTATGACCCCCGTCGTCTTGACTAACCTTTCAATCACATTGCCAAGTCTCACAACTTTGTTGTTCTTTTTGTTGCCTGGCATCTTTCACTCATTTCCAAGATGTAACTCTTTCGAACGGGGGACGCATAGGTAACGCGACTGGCTAGCTACATGATCTACATATACATAATCCCTATGAGGTGTATTATTCTTACCCTCGAAGCGTGTTCGGCAATAGTTGCCCCTCCAGCAAAAAGCCTTGCGACGACGGTCCCAACGTCAAACTGATGTGTGTCCTGCAATAAAGTACAAACTAGGATCAAACGATACGTGGTCGTTCCTTAACTAAACAGTACATAAAGATTAGCTAACACTGTACATAAAGTTTACTTAATATCCTGGTTATATGTCAAAAGAATACATCTTGGAAAACAAAAATATATCCTGGTTTACAGAAAAAAAAAAAGGTAAGCTTGTGTGACTGCTTCCATGCTTGCTACTGCACTATGTTTGAACCTTGCACTATGTTCGTAGCATTTCACGTCTCTTTTGCCTTAGTCCTTAGCAAATCCCCCTGTCAGCTTACGAATATGACAAGAAGCAGTGTTTACAACTCTAAGAAAAAACATAGCTTAGATATTTAAATTGCTTGAAACAGAATAAATGATATTTCATTTCCATTAGATGCTTCGTAAGGATTGATTAGTCAGTTGCATCTAGCTCTTTTCGCCTTCCACATTTCTGCTAATGTGACAGCAGCATTCCATTAACATATCTAGGGTGAACAAAGGAATGAACCTTGCAGATTTGAGATTTATATACTAGATGGAGTATGCACACATAATGTGGGGAACCTTATCATCAAAGCTATTCACAAGGAAGAACACACTGCATCTCATACACTTGCTGCTATCAAAACTGCATTCAAATAAATTTGCAAACTACTGGATGCAAACTGAAACTGAACCGAACATGTACAGAGAACAAATCTGTGTCAGTTTACTAACAGATTAATGATTTTATTTTCTCTAGGTGAAGAAAGGCTGCCGCTGGAGGAGCCGAGCACCTTGCATCCGGGTCACGTTCCCGGCGTCGTTCTCCTCCTCACCGAGCACCTCGCCGCCGGAGGAGTCGAACCTGGTCTGCAGAGAACACGGCCGGTTAGAGAGAGAGAGAGGGAGGGAGGGAGGGAGGGAGGAAGGGAGAGAGAGAGAGAGAGATGTACCTGTCAGTGGAGGGAAGGTGGCGCGGCAGAGACGGGCCGGCGACCTCAACCCTAGCGGACGGCGAGGGGCAGCGGGGCGGCGGCCGATGGGAAGGCCTGCTCGGGGGAGCTCATGCTCGGCGAGGAGGGAGGTGTGGATCTGCTGCGTGAGAAGGGGGGCGGCGCGGGGGCGGGGTGCAGCGCGGCGGCCCGTGGGTGGCGGCGCGGTGGGGTGAGCACCGGCGATTTTGGCTGCGCGAGGAGGGGCGGCGCGTGGGGGGAAGACTCGATTTGGGGGAAAAGGATGAGCGCGCCTGTATTTTGGCCAAGTCCCGCGCTTTCTGCTCACTGACTGAGCAGGGTAAGCCGAGCCCTCACACACGGTTTACATTTTCATAAAAAAAGTATTTCCCTTTTGGTTTCTCAATAATTTGTATTTTCTTTTATTACATTTTTTATACTTTCTTTATTTTTTGGTTATTGTATTTATTTTTATTAGATTTCTTTTTATTGTATTTTTATTTCATTGTTTATAGAAATGAAATCCCCCTTTTATTTTCATTATTTCATACATGTATTAGGTCATTCTGACATGTCGTACCAACATTGGGCCATATGCAAGTGGTGGAGGTTTTTCGACTCCCCCCGAATGTTTTCGGCCAAAACCCTGATCGGTGGGGCCCGCTAGGTCTAATACTGCTTTGACTGTTTTTGGCCAAAACCCTGATCGTTGGCCTCGAAACTTCTTGTGCTCTCAAACGAGGCCATCGAATGACACGTGCCAGGCTCCCGCATTTTTCGGATAGGCCTCACCCGAGGCCGCTTGTAAACTACACCATCTCCGAGGTAGTCTCTGGGTACCGAGAGGGAACGTGTCGGGTTTGTGAAGGAAGTGCGGGTCATGTTGCTCCGTTGGCCTCGAAACTTTGCGTGCTCTCAAAGGAGGCCGTCGAATGACACGTGCCAGGCCCCCGCATTTTTTGGACCCGCCTGCAATATTTGAGACATTTATTGCATTGCTAGGGTTTCAGCGCCGGAAATTGCAGATCTGCAAGGCGGCGCATGAAATCATGCCCGGAAGCAGCATGGAAAATCCTATGTGATGTCTTTGCGACATGCGTAGGCCTTGTGCAGACGAGGGAGGGGCAGGCCCAGCCACCGGGGGGCGAAATTAGCTCGGTGGCATGCCTGATCCAACTGTTTAAATCCTCGGAAAATCATACGATGCCGGAAATCCTCGGGAGCTGGCACGGTGTCATCACATGGCCTCTGTAGGGTGTGGTAAAAGTTTGGGCATGTTTCGAATAGGCCTCACCTGAGGCCGCTTGTAAACTACACCATCTCTGAGGTAGTCTCTGGGTACCGAGAGGGAACGTGTCGGGTTTGTGAAGGCAGTGTGGGTCCTGTTGCTCCGTTGGCCTCGAAACTTCTCGTGCTCTCAAAGGAGACCTTCGAATAACACGTGCCAGGCCCCCGCATTTTTCGGACCAACCTGTAATATTTGAGACATTTATTGCACTGCAAGGGTTTCAGCGCCGGAAATTGCAGATCTGCAAGACAGCACATGAAATCATGCCCAGAAGCGGCATGGAAAATTCTATGTAATATATTTGCGACATGCATAGGCCTTGTGGAGACAAGGGAGGGGCAGGCCCAGCCACCAGCTTACTTCGCTTTGCCGAGTGCCCGTGTTTTGGCTCTCGGTGAAGAGCCAAACACTCGGATTAGAGTGAATTTTCAGTAGTGATTTTTGCATGTGATCCTCTTGCGCTGGGCCCTCTTACACGTCTGGAAGTGCGGTGGCAGGTGCAAACAGCCGGCACGCGGCTCCGGAGTGTGACCCTCTTCACGGACGGCGCCGCCGCCGACACTTGGAGGGGGGAAACGGCCGCGTCGGGTCGACACGGAGGGAATCTTGTGGTGGGTTGGGCCCAGAACTTGTTCTGAAGTGTTCTTATGGGCTGACCTATCACGACTGGGTGGAAGAGTCCACTGGTCAAAGCCCGTCCGGCAAAAGTCCAAGGGGTAGATCTCCGGGTCAACGAGGCCAGGGTTAGGCCGGCCGGGGGCCTTGGGGGGGTAGCAATGCCACCAAAGCATCGCACCGGGTCCTCACACATGTCTTAAAGTGTGGTGTGCTCTTTCGACACTTGCTTGCATGGTTTTCGGAGATGGGCCGATCTGTAGGGCCCGCGCGATCTACGCCTTTGAGCCGACTCGAGAGGGGTTTGATTCGGGTGAACTCCTCTTGGTTTGTGTTACGGTATTCAAACATCACACCATCCTTTCATACACATATTTGGATCACATGCAGGTGGGTGTGGTCTTCCTACCCTCCCTCTCATGGTTTTCGGAGATGAGCCAATTCGTAGGGCCCGCGCGATCTACGCCTTTGACCGGACTCTATAGGGGTTTGACCAGGGTGAACTCCTTTCGGTTTGTGTTACGGTAGGCCATGGTGACATGCCATACCAAGTTTGGGCACATGACTTCACAAGATTCCCTCTCATTGGCGCTAAGTGTGCGGCCATCACTGTAACTGTAGAACATTCCCGGGGGACTGTCGTGTTTGTGAGGCAACTGGTAAATAGAGAGAGATAGAAAAATCGAGGGCATCGAAAATAAGACCCATGAAAATATTAAAGTGGCGGTACATAGAGAGAGATACAAAAATTGAGGGCATCGGAAATAAGACCAATGAAAACTAGTTGGGACAAAATGAGTGAGGAAGAATCAAAGAATGAAAAGAAATAATATTCAAATAGTAAACATAAATGCAATGGAAATCATTTTGAATCTATTTTTGCATTAAAAAATAGGCTTGCAAAAAATCTTCAAAATGTAAGCCGAGTGCTTATTGAGGACACACGGCTTACATGTCATGTAAGCCGAGAGCGTTCACAGGGCACACGGCTTATATGTTATGTAAGCCGAGAGCGTTCACAGGGCACACGGCTTATAGGCTGCTCCGTGACGGCGCCGTCAAACACCTTCATTGTAGACACGTGGCGGATATCTTTGCCGGGTTCCTGCTGTAAGCCGAGTGCTTTTTCTTGTAGAAGCCGTGTGCCACGTCTAAGCCGAGTGCTTTTCCGTGTAGAAGCCGTGCGCCGTGTGTAAGCCGAGGGCTTTTTTAGAACACTCGGCTTACATGATACGATAAACCGAGTGTCGTTTGTTTGCCGGGTGTTTTTCATTTAGCACTCGGCTTAGAGAATCATAAGCCTAGTGGCCGAAAAATAGCTCACGGCTTATGGACTAACACACGGCAAAACGTGATTTTCCTGTAGTGCACCCTTGTGAAGAATCTTGTCATTTTCAGAGTCCCATTCAAACTTTTCTTCCACTGGCTCTTCCTTGCCGGAGTTAAGTCAAATTTCTTTTCTATTAGGTATTCCATATAGCTGCGATTATCATTATGCTCCTTGTACTCTTTGAGACAATCATTGAAGTTAATATCCTGTAAGACCCATGGACCAAGAATATGATGATCATAATCTAGTACAGGTGTAAGGCATGTGTTATGTTTCAAGACCCAATTCTTCTGGCCACATGATTCCTCAAGGATCCAATCCAGAAGATGATACCGATTAGGAGTAGATGGAAACTGCCCGTAAAGACAAATAGATGCAAAGTACAACCCTTTTTCTGATCGTCCAAGACGAAGATTTGGGAAATCGCTTAGTTCACAATCCATCGGTGGTTTAATTATATCATATCTATGATTTGACAAATATATCCTGCAAAATATATCATTAATAAAATGTGAATAAACCATATAAGTGGAAAATATGTTAATTATTAAGAAATTGGTAGGAAAAAAAGATGTTTAAAGGGTTTTAGGTACCTCATTATGAAGTCAGTTTTGCAGTGCACGTAAAGTGCGCCCCCGTAGTAGACAGCATAACGTTTGTCGTACAAGTCATAACATCGCATATCAGCTATGGTGCGAGGAGCCTTTCCTTCTCGAATAAAAGACCTCTCCTCCCAACAGCCTGATCTTGAGGAGAAAACATGGAAAGCGCACACAGATGGTGGCCATTCAGATTCCTCCATAACAGGGTCTGCTTGATCCTTTGTGCTGTTGTAAACAAAATCCGCAGGCTTTGTGCTGTTGTAAACAAAATCCGCAGGATCAAACACAAGGTACTCTTGGTATTGGAAGTCTGCACGGATGTCGTTGAGCACGGATGGAAGCGGTGGTAGAGGATCCCACTGCCGGGTGGCCGGGTTAACCACGTACAGATCCTCATAATCATCGACCAAGAGGAGGCCATTGCAGTGATCCTTAATCCTGTGACAATCCCTGCACGGAGGGGGCAAGCAGCTGAACCTACCAGAGATCATGGGGGAAGTCGAGGGACGGGCCAAGAACTCCGGCAAAAGCTGGCTTTGGAAGTTGATGAATATGCCGCCCATGGAGAGTGGGAGCAGCAGACGACGTGCATCGATGATGCCGCATAGGGCCTTGGAAGCGCAGCGGCACGCGGCGAGGCCGTGCGGTGCGACCCGGAGGAGAACGTCGGCGAGCACTTCCTCGGGCAGCAGCTGTGTCAGATCCATCTCGCTCGACGGCGGGATGCTGCGGAGCATTTCCTCGGGCAGCAGCTGTGTCAGATCCATCTCCGTCAGGAAATTTTGAAGTGGAGAGAAGAGAGGGTGGGGACTGTGGTCTGTGGAGGAGAGGCGGCTAGGGCTAAATTTTGGGACCGTATGTGATGTGAGGGTGCGCTGTGCGTATTTGAGAGTAAAGCGTGGCCAGTCACACATAACCAAGTTTGCTTCACAACTAAGTGTACTTCACATTAAAGTTTTCAAAAAAAAAAGATTTACTTCACGACTAAGTTTTTATTTGTGGGGTCACCTAAAAAAAGTTTGCTTCACTACTAAGTTTACTTCTCTCCTAAAAAAACAAAGTTTACTTTTTTTTTGAGAAAAAAGAAAAAACAAAGTTTACTACTCTCTACTCTTTCCATAAAAATTGTTCAGATTTTGGGTCATTGGATCCGACATGAGATTTATGACGTCCGTAATGCTATAAAGCCCAAAATGACAGCAGTCAAAGCCGGGTGCGACAAAGACTTTCAGATTGAAGCAATGCCCAACATTCATCGTGTGTGAATGTCATGGTGATATTATTTCAAGAATAGGCACTTGAGCTGCAGGACATCGTCCATACGTAGAAAAAAATTGTACAACAGATTAGCAATCCGCCGCTTTAGTCCACTCAGCCATCTCTCCACGTTCCAAAGCGAAAGGTTTCCGTGATATGATATGATATAGGCAAGAAATAAGAAATAACGGTTGCAAAAAAAACCCCTTTTTTTCTTTCAAAAGTCTATAAAAATTATATTGCCAGAATGAAAAATTTATACATTTCAAGGCAAAAAAGCACTTGGGGATGAGTGGAGGTTTAGTCTATAACATATTGTTGAGTATCGTAATTATTAGGAAGTATAGGATAGACTAGTATTTATTTCTACCTCTCTTGTACTCCAAATTGATCATGTACTCTTATATATACGCCCACAAGGCTCAAGCAATAAACATCAATTTCACCAATCCCCCTCTCTATTTTTTCTACATGGTATCAGCCTAACCCGATCCAAAACCCTAGACACCGCCGTTGCTTCCGCACCGAGCCGCCCCCGGCGCGGTCGATCTCCATGATTGCCACCGGGGGCTGGCCGCGCCGCCCGTACCAAGGGTTTGTCCGCCGATCGTGTTGATCGACTACCCTAGAGAGTCTTTTTCCCTTTATTGGTGCTACACTTTTTTTCTTGGCAGGAACCGCTTCTGATAGAATGCGATCCGGATTTTTTTCCCTCGCGCCGGTCGTCTTGATCGGCATTTCTTTTCGGTTTTCCGATTTAAAATCGGTTTGCGTCGTCCGTCGCCGTCCGTCGTCTACAACACGTGTCTACTTTATCGACTTCATTGTCTCCAGCTGGATGAGTTGCCGACTTCACGCACAGCAGCGCGGGTACGGTTGCCGCTCACGCTGTCATGCTTTCCGCGCTGCGTGGCCTGCGATGGCTGTGTGCTCGAGCGCCGGGCGCTGGCCGATCGATTTTCCGCGTGGCTCACGCGACGCACGTCCTGGATGCAAGACTGCGCACAGGTTGTCTCCAGATTGTACGTGTGCAAACCATGAGACCAGCCTCCGTGTGTTGTACATGTGCTCCTGTGCTGTCCTGCTGAACCGCGCCGCGTGGCCTGCAACAACGACCGCGCTGCGGCTGGTCCTTATCCCGTGCGTTGCACTTTCACTCTGATCAACTGCGAGTGCGTACCTCGGCAGGATCCCATGAAGTTTGTCAACAAGTATTCGCGCCCCTTCACCGATCGAGCAATGAGCTGTCGCTGCGTCGCCCCGTCGGGCCATTGCACCGTCATCTCGTCCCGCGACTGCATCGACCCGCGCGCCGCCACTGCATCGCCCCTTCGGGCCATAGCGTCGCGGCACACGGTTCACGTCGCCGCCCCGAGGCCGTCTACACGGTTGCACCGACCCTCACATTGCAACTGCGTTGCCCCTTTGGGCCGTAGCGCCGTGTCCCGCGGTCGACGCCGTCGCCCCAAGGCCGTCCCACGGCTGCACCGACCCTCGCGCTGCCGCTGCATCACCCCTTCAGGCCGTAGCGCGCGCGGCACGCGGTCCCTGCCACCGCCCCGAGGTCTTCCCCGCTGTTGCCCCGACCTGCGCGTTGCCACTGTGTCGCCCCTTCGTGCCATAGCATCGCGGCGTGTGGTCCAATCCGCCGTCCCCGCGCGTCGACTTCTATGTATTATGCGCCGCGCGACCTCCCTATGCGCAGGAATGCCACCGTCCGCGCACAGTCTTCGTCACGCTGTAGGGTTCTTCATCGCCTACTTCTAGCACCATCGTCATGCTCCTAACCTAGCCGCCGCCGCCGTCTTCTCAGGCCGCCGTCGCCGCTCTTCTTCCGTCGACGCCACAACCGCTACCTCTGTAGCCGCCGCCACTGCTGTCGCCTTCCACCTCTTCGTCTTCGTCCAACACTAGCTCATCGCCAGCGTCGCCATCATCTTCCCTAACCACTTCATCTACTCCAGCAACCGCGGGCGACATCAATCCCACGCCGATTGGCGCCGCAACCGTCGTCGAATCCTTTTCTGCTAGCCTCCCCTCGACATGGCGTACAGCTCATGCATCATCCCGTCTACACATGCTCGGTGCTGGCAACATCGACGCGTGGCTTCGTCCATGACGTGTCCCCGGGCCAGGAAAGTCTGGAGCGGCGCCTCGTCAACATCGACTTCGTCCGTCTACACATGCCCGGTGCTTGCAACACCGACGCGTGCCTTCGTCCACGACGTGTCCCCGGACTTGGCAAATCCGGCGTGACGCCTCGTCAACACCGCCTTCTTCTCGGCGCACCACTACCTCGACATCACCGCGCCCATGACTAACTCGGCGCCTCCTTGCGCCAACAGCTCCACGGCGACTACCTCGACACTGGCCACCCCGACTCGACATCGACCACGGTGTTCCTCGCATGGCTACCTCGACCACGGCTACACCACCCTACACTCTCGGCTACATCGACATCGGCACAAAAGGCAACCGCTTTGCTTGAGCAACCTCGTCGGTTTCCACTCCAGCTACGACTTCCGCGATGCATCGATTGTTAGGACTGTGGGGGGATGTCCATCGGCTTACCTTCGGATTTTTCTCCAGTCTCACCGTCTGCGTCGCTACTGTTGTGACTGCGGGGAAATGTTGAGTATCGTGATTATTAGGAAGTATAGGATAGACCAGGATTTATTTCTATGTTCTCTTGTACTCCAAGTTGATCATGTACTCTTATATATACGCCCACGAGGCTCAACCAATAAACATCGATTCCACCAATCTCCCTCTCTATTCCTTCTACACATATTGACAACTTCTATTTTATGAAGGTATAATTACAAGCACTTGGGATACACATACCATAGCACAATAGAAGTCGAAGGACACCGTCAGGGATTTCAATATCTTGCCATCTCTAAATTTCATATTAATGTTTAGGACCTAAAATCAAGGCAGATGCATTAGTAATTTAATTATGATATTATGGTCATATTAGTGATTTTTTTTCAAAACTATGAGTATATTTATAGCAAATTCGGACAATATATGGCTGAATCCAAAAATGGCAAAAATATTACCCTGTCGGCCTGCGGTGGGCCGACGGGGGGCCTGTCGGCCAGCAGTGGGCCGATAGGTGCCTGTCGGCCTCCGGGCGACCAACAGCTGGCCCGTCGGCCTGCGGGCGGCCGACAGCCCCTGGATAGGCCCATACAGTGACCCTCCTAGTGCTCAGCCCGACCGAGCCACTCCTTTCTTCCTCCCCTGTTCGCTAGCTCCTCTTCTCTCTCCCGTTGCTCTCTGGTGCTTCCACCCCCGCGCCGATCTCTTCCCTCGTCCACCCATTTTCTTATCCAACCCGCAGAAACAATAGATCGTAGCATTCTCCGCCGGCCTATGGTATTTTTTTTGCTACGGGGTAGTTTTCTGTGCGTGCGGAGGAGGAGTTCCGGTGGTGCAAGGAGTCCGCGAGGTTGTAATGGCTTGCCCCTTTTGCCGAGCTCCAGTTGGCCCTTGTTCTTCGTTTGATTCTTCTGCGTCTGTCTTCACCGTGGTGCTGGATCGTCGCTGTTCAAAGGCGTGTTGTAAGATTCTATATCTTGTTTATCTGATTGTGGCATATGGTTGATGTTGTTTTCCTTGGAATGTATTGTAATGTCTTTGTTTATATGATTATGATGTTTGCTTCCATTCTTTTTGTAGTATGTCCCGTGCAGTGTTAGATCACATCTTGCTCGGTACATTGAGGGGTGCAGAGCTTTAGCTATTCGGAGGGGTGACACAGATTGATCTTGCTCTTCACAACAGTGAGGGTAACTTATATGGTGTTCTGTTTACACATGGTCGGGTGAGCAGTAAATTCCATGGTCCTTCCTGGGAGGAACTTGTGAATGATTATGGTCTCCGTCATCGTGACATGATGACTGTTAGGCTTGAGCACTATGGAACTTTGATTGCTGTTGATTTTCATCGGGATGGTGTTACGTTGTTCCCTTTACCCTGTGTTGGTAAGTAATTTTTTTGAGTGATTTTAAGTTTTGTTTCGGCTGGGATTTCTGGATTGTGCACTAGAGATCGGCACTATTGGATGACCAAGGCCAAGTTGGTGTTCGACGTGACGGTTGAGGAGATGGCTCTTCATAGGGTGATGAGACAGTTCGGTCTATGCCAAGAGCCTGACATTCCAGTTATTCCACACGTACCAGATCACGTGCACAAGTAAGACATACTATTTTACTTCTCATGTCTGCATTCAGAATATAACATTTCAATCTCAGGCACACTCGCTCAGGAGGAAACAAGTCCCAGGATTCTTGGCTTCGTGACATTAGCCCTTACGTGGACGAATGGACTACTGCGCCGACAAATATCTGGGATGAAGTTCGGCCCTTTCACTGGGACAAGTTCGGGTTGTATCTGCAGCGTTACCGGCATAGCACGAGGATCTACTTGGTTCCATCAGCAGCTCCTGATCAGATCGAAGCCCCTCTCACCAGCGATCTGTTCCCAACTGCCTCTGTTGTCGGGACCAGACGCCACGCGGTACGTGCTATGTTTCTCACATGTTAAGTTTTTTCTTAACCTGAACATATACAATTGGTTAACTATTCGTGTTGTCTGCCATACAACGATGATCTAATTAGTTAACTCTCCGTGTATAGAGTGACTTGGCATGCGAGGTGCAAGAGGAGGTTTCCTCTTTAATGGAACGCTTTGAGAGAGGAGATAATATCCCACCGCGAGAGCACGTCTCATGGTTGAGGGGTCTTCATGAGAAGGTTCGCGGGATTTACGCAGCTGTTACATGTAGACGATCTTCGGATGTTGCTATTCCTCGTCCAGCACATCGTCCGCCACGCCCCTCTCTGCAGCGTTCAGAACCTCGAACCTCTGTGCACCGTTCGGAACCACGACCTTCACAACGAGGGAGCTCTTCCTGGCAGCATACACCTCCTTCACAACCAGGGAGCTCTTCCTGGCAGCATACACCTCCTTCACAACCAGGGAGCTCTTCTTGGCATAATCAGATGGACCTAGGTAACACTACTTTGTGCATTCTTTTAAACATTCTAGGTTCGCAAATCAATTTTACATGTTTTACTTTACCGCAGTCGGCAGCCAGTCGCAACCGTTCATGCAGTCTAATGTCCAGTCACCGATGCTTAGTGGTGGTGGTTCGTTCTTTGCCGGCGACGGCGACGACGATGACCGAGCTGCAAACACCTATGAGTTCTCGCAGACAGTTCTTCGCACTCCACCACCACCATGGACGCAGGAGACACAGACACTGACAGACGATGTCGTCTATGGTCGTGGTCATCGTGAGACTCGTCCACCGCCTGAGTGCTTATCGCCTTCCGGTCCTCGTCCGAGGAAGACCAAGATTCGTCACCGTCCCCAGCAGTGATATGGTTATCAGATTCCTCCCAGGGCACCACCTCCTTTCCAGCCCGGTGATACTATTATCTATGCATGAGACATATTTCTATCTATGTTTGTTTCAGACTTTTATCTATGCATCAGACATCCTTCATGTATGTGTTACTATCTATGTATGAGTCATTATCTATGTAAGAGACTGATTTGTTTTCAAGACACTTGTCTACTTCATATTAGTAGTACATCTGAATTAAACGGTACGACTCAACTAAACGGTACAAGATACATTTCCAGAAAAGCCTCCTGTCGCTGTCGGTAAACCTCCGCCAGTCGAAGTCCCTCTTCTCGGTTTTTCTTCTTCATCTCATCAAGAAAAGCCCTCTGCTTCACACAGTACTCTTGCCACTCTCTCTCCTGCTCTGCTTTCTCCTCTGCTGCCGCCTTCGCGCGGCGCTCTTCCGCGTCCAAACTTGCCCATGCACGATGACCTCTTTCACGAATCTCGGTCACCGCCCAGTCCGGTTTTTTCGTGTCAATCCAACGATAGTACATGCACAGAGGCGGAGGAGACTACAACAAAAATAGAAATAGAAATATCAAATCAACAATAATATCAACAACGTGTTTATTCTTCGTGACTGAAACATACCGAAGGACTGATGTACGGTGAAGTAGCAACGGGTGGATCTTCCTCATAATTGGCGCAGATGAAAAACTTCATGCCCAACCAATCTGAAAAATCCGTCACCTCCTTCACCTTGCAGAGATCGCCACACCAACAACGAAGTACTTCCAGCCCCCGAGGCAAAGTCGCACTCTTCATTTTCGTAGGCCTAATGCTTTGATCCGAGCAAGGCAAACTCATACTGACTATCGCGTTGGTGTTAACTGCGGCTGGACGATGGAGAAGAGAGTGAGAAAGAGCAAGCAGTGTGGGCAGAAGCAAAGAGAAGAGCGTGACAGAGCAGGCAACGGCATCTCGTATATAAAGATGAGGAGCACTGTGTTGTCGGTGCAAGAAAATAAAACACGCGTGTGTGATTCTGCCAATCACTACAGTCTGCCATGGAAAGCAGCGCATTTTGCTGCAGTGTGGGCATCGGAATTAGCGTCTGCGCATGGGAAAAGCTAATTTGTATCGTAGAATAAATAAATAAATATTGCATCTGAATTGGAATATTTTGCTCCAGTGGGCATCGGAAAAGCTAATTTGTATCGCAGATAATTAAGATACAAGTACATCTGAATTAAACGGTACGACTGACCTTAAATAATACTGCATACAAACTACATAAAGTCATCATCACTATTCTCACTAACATGTTTCTTCGGCTTTGATTTTTTATTGGCTGTCATAAACTCATCGCTGGAAGAGTAACCATCATCACCAGGCTTTCGTGATGCATCGCTGCATTTTTTCTTCTTCGAGCTTGAGCCATCATGAGTTGCTACATATTTCGGCGGCGGTCTTCCGTTAACAGTCGGAACAGACCCAAATAAAAGCTTGAACCATGCCAACATACTGACATCGTGGTTCATTTCTTTAACGTCCACATTGTATCTCTACAATTCACAAAATGAACAAAAATGAATTAAAACGACAAACATATTAAATATGTAAATAAAATATGAAATTTAAATTACCTTATGAAACGCAATATATTCATCAACTGGCAAATCTATCACATGATTATCTAAATCATCAGATGATCGTATGAATCGCGTTGATTCATATATTAGTTCACAAAGTCTTTCCCACCTTGCACGCAACCGAAAAAGTTCTAGTCGAATGTCCGCTGTGTTTCTACTATGACAAGCTGTTTGTCTCAACCTCTGCAAGTTACTCTCACTGCTAACTAATTCATCGAAAGATACACCTGGAGTTCCATGAAGCCCGGACTTCATTCTAACCGCACCTATCAAGACATCACAAGAGTCCTCTCGTGAAAATGGACGAGGATCACCCATCACTGCGGAATTGTTAATGCTACCACAACAAGCAGTGAGGAGAAGAGGCAGTGAGGAGAAGTGCTGTGAGGCAACGACATCTCGTATATAAAGATGAGGAGCACTGTGTTGTCGGTGCAAGAAAAAAAAACACGCGCGTGCGATTCTGCCAATCACTATAGTCTGCCGTGCAAATCAGCTGCCAATCACTACAGTCTGACGTGGAAAGCAGCGCATTTTGCTGCACTGTGGGCATCGGAATCAACGTCTGCGCATGGGAAAAAGCGAGCGCATTTTGCTCTGCGTACGGCCGAGGGAGCAGCCGTCGGTGCATTTTGCTCTGCGTCCGGCCAAGGGAGCAGCCGTGCAAATCAGCTGCCAATCACTACAGTCTCCGTATGGTATGTGGTCTATTTGCACTGTGCAGGAATTATAATGCATTTAAGTGAAAAAGAAACTTCAGTACAAAACATAACACCAATACCCGGTTACATGTCACAATGCTGGCCAATCAACAGGATACCTAATTAACACTGTGACCATGCACATGATGTACTTCACAGTCTATAAGTACCATCACTACGACAGATCACTACGGCAGAGGGTTGAAAACAACAGCAAGCTCATGATCACGCTCTTTGAAAGTTATGAGCACCAAATTGTTTACTTCAATAGACGATGCCCGAAGAAAATTACCGAAACCTTCCTTGTTTAACACCATTCTGTTACCCAAGCCAATAAAGTAGGAACAAGGAATGCTCACAGATATATCATCATCTTCAGAATCCAAAGTAATTTCAAGAGTTAAAGAACCAGTCCTAGGAATTGCGCAAAAATCCTTCAAACTCCTCACAACCATGCTCGGAATAACCTGACAAAAAACATCAAGTTATATGATGTTCAGCTTAGAAATTTTGAACAATATACTAGAGCAAAGAACAAATAAATAAACAGTAGCCAAAAACAAAGCTCACCATATGTTGACCATTAACATTCATCGAATCAATCCTATGAACAAAAGGAGTACACAATATGTAGTTGTCATCAAAGAGCTGTCGCGACATGACCCACGTTTGGTCATAATTCAGACTGACACCACGACTATAGAAACAACTGTCAACAAGTTCCCTCTGAGTTTCACTCAGATCCTCAAGAGCTACAAAAAAATAATTTCACAAATTGAGCAGAACAGCATAACGTATGAGCCGAAACAAAACTTAAAATCACTCAAAAAAATTACTTACCAACACAGGGTAAAGGGAACAACGTAACACCATCCCGATGAAAATCAACAGCAATCAAAGTTCCATAGTGCTCAAGCCTAACAGTCATCATGTCACGATGACGGAGACCATAATCATTCACAAGTTCCTCCCAGGAAGGACCATGGAATTTACTGCTCACCCGACCATGTGTAAACAGAACACCATATAAGTTACCCTCACTGTTGTGAAGAGCAAGATCAATATCTGTGTCACCCCTCCGAATAGCTAAAGCTCTGCACTCCTCAATGTACCGAGCAAGATGTGATCTAACACTGCACGGGACATACTACAAAAAGAATGGAAGCAAACATCATAATCATATAAACAAAGGCATTACAATACATTCCAAGAAAACAACATCAACCATATGCCACAATCAGATAAACAAGATATAGAATCTTATAACACGCCTTTGAACAGCGACGATCCAGCACCACGATGAAGACAGACGCAGAAGAATCAAACGAAGAACAAGGGCCAACTGGAGCTCGGCAAAAGGGGCAAGCCATTACAACCTCGCGGACTCCTTGCACCACCGGAACTCCTCCTCCGCACGCACAGAAAACTACCCCATAGCAAAAAAAAAATACCGTAGGCCGGCGGAGAATGCTACGATCTATTGTTTCTGCGGGTTGGATAAGAAAATGGGTGGACGAGGGAAGAGATCGGCGCGGGGGTGGAAGCACCAGAGAGCAACGGGAGAGAGAAGAGGAGCTAGCGAACAGGGGAGGAAGAAAGGAGTGGCTCGGTCGGGCTGAGCACTAGGAGGGTCGCTGTATGGGCCTATCCAGGGGCTGTCGGCCGCCCGCAGGCCGACGGGCACCTATCGGCCGCCCGCAGGCCGACGGGCCAGCTGTTGGTCGCCCGGAGGCCGACAGGCACCTATCGGCCCAATGCTGGCCGACAGGCCCCCCGTCGGCCCACCGCAGGCCGTCAGGGTAATATTTTTGCCATTTTTGCATTCAGCCATATATTGTCCGAATTTGCTATAAATATACTCATAGTTTTGAAAAAAAATCCATATTAGTGACAATGCAAGCTTAAGATCTGGAGTTATATTGCCAGGAAAACCTATAAGCACCCCCCATCAAATAAATGTAAATAAAAAATGTTTTCATGTTCCTTACCTGCCTCAAGTCACTGCAACTTGAGAAAGCTAACTGAAGAGATAGTCACATTCTGCTCTCCTCTCCCACTCATGTGCTCTCTTTCTATTCAACCAGGGTCTGGCTCGAAACAAAGCACAACCAACCATACTTACCAGAGCGAAGACAGGGTCAGGCGGACCAAGCTAGCACTTGCTTGAATAGGAACAAAGGACGGTCGACGATACCTGCTGCAGAGAAAGCGGAGTGCCGAAGTGTTGATAATATGTGCATAGGCGTGTGTGTGTGTGTGTGTGGTTGGGGGGGGGGGGGGGGGGGGTGTTCAGTTGTACTTACCCGACTGTTAGGATTACGCTAGGTAGTTTCTATAGGATTTTGTTTGTTGTATAGCTTCCGTGTAACACTCGGTCCTAAACAGTCTTTATATTTTGTAGTTGTCTGAGCTTTCTATATTTCTTTTTAATAATTAATAGATTGCTTCAAACTGGTCCAATGCCCGCCGTAGTTCAGTGTAATATAAATGCAAAATCAAATTTTGTTACAATATAAATCTCACTAAATATATTTCATACTTGTAACAGTAATAACGGGATATAGTATATTAGATTGAAAAGCGAGTTTGTCTATGAAGCATGATAGATTTTTCCTATTCATGCAACAGACCATGAAGCATGATTTAAAACCTTGTGTCTACTAACCGTTTTATTTAAAGGAGAAGTTCCCTCTGTTTATTTTTCGAGGATGAAAGAACTTTTACCCGAAAAACATTGTGGATGTTGTTGATGCAGCTACAGCGAGGGGGGACTATAGTCATGAAAGAACTTCTACGTGAAAAACAACAGGGATCAAACAATATTTTCTGATGATGCGACATGGGTCAGATAACTTCCTGGAAAGTTTCAGCGAGGGCATTGGGGACATCAAGTTATTCTGGCAAGTACTACCTTTCATGCATAGTTCGTTTGCCCTTTATTTGCTGAACTTAGCATTACAAAAAGCAAATAATTTGGGTAACAAGACCCTAAAATTCTTCTGTAATCTGGGAGAATACATACATAAACAACACTTGAAAAGTATTCTTAACAAAACATGAAAAGTATTCTCCAGATTTAAAAAGTACAGTATGTTTTAACTTCACCTTGATTATCTTGCATATGTCCAAGATTTATGTTTTTACAAGCCAAGTTGTATTTGATTTCTGTTCCAAAAGAAATCAAGGTCATAAAAATCAGGTTAATGGGATAGTTACCAAGTAGAAGAAAAATAAAGCTCTGTAGAAACAGCTGCCAGCTTCACGAGTTCATCTGAAGCGCACATGCATAATATGCTGATCGAGGATACAAATCAGAAAAGGAGAGGCGGGAAACCGAAAAAAGAACCAAGTAGTCCCTACAATACAACATACTCAATTGTGTCACATGCTGCAGAATGATCAGCTCCTATATCGAAGTGCAGACCTGTGTAGTTAACATCGAGCTAGCTGACAAGTTACAAACTATTCTAATACAAATGCTTGAGTACAGTCCCAAATGCCATAATTAATTGAACTATTCATTTACTAATAGTTTTACTTATAAGATTAGTGAGCACCTATTTCAAAAACATAAATTTGTCTGATATATAGTCCCAATATATCTCCGTGCCCAAGTATATCGAAACACCCTCCACCTAGGAACTGTAATTTGCAAAGATTACACCGCCTACCCTCCAAAGGTTCAAGAGGCCCGAGAGCCAAACATTCTGTTCCCACCCGTTCCACTCGGCCTCGCTACCAGCTGGTAGGATTTCCACCATCGTAACGTTGAAGTTCAGTGGCATTACAGATTTAACACAGCACGAAAAATAGGCCAAAATTCGAAAAGCGGAAAAGAATTGGGAAAATAGTTTCTTAGAGCTCCCCCACCCTCACCGGAGCATGTTTCTAGGCTTAAGCTCAAAAGAAGTAACACAGTATCGGCATAGCAGGCTATAAAATTGATCATGAAAACAACAACGAAACCAAGAAGGGGGGGGGGGGGGGGGGGGGGGGGGGGAAGATACCGCTGAGCGAAATATTTGTTCCCGATTTAGATGAAGCAGAAGAACGTTAGAGTTAACCATGATGTGGTATTCCAATCCGGCACGGCTTGGAAGCAGTCACCGAAAAGGTTTAGTATTAGCTAGCCTATGTGCTATATATATACATGTAGACATGCCCGTGTAAATCAACTCAACCCAGATCAATACAAAGAAAGCAATCAGGAGCGACACGCTCCCGTGGCCAACAAATCGCTGTGTGTCGCGTGTGTTCTGCCGTGTTGTGCTAGTTCTATTCGATCAAGTACTCGGCGGCTGATTGTTAGCTATACGTGAAGCTAGCTAACTTCACGTCAAAGGATCAATCCAGCTGCCTGGTTAGCTAAGGCTGGTTGGTACGTACGTCTCCAGCTCGTAGCTCGCGGACGGCCAGAAAGTACTCGACCAGATCGTGAGCTGCGACGAGTCGGGACCTGCGCCAACAAAGAAGACATACATGTGTGTAGTTTGATAGTTTATTAAACAAAGAATTGATGGATATAACGTAACAGAACAAGTAAACGGCTCTATATGCTTTTTTTAGTGATACATTGTGAGGTTTCATGTTTTTAGAGCCACAACGGAAAACATGGTAACTTGATTCAAATGGATCTCTACTCCTAATGGAGGACTTGGTAGTCTCGCCTCTACGGTTTTATTTTGACTGGTTTTATTTCGTCCGTTTTTTTTCCGCATTACCTCCACCACTGTAGGTTTTTCTCTCCGGTTCCTATTTCGCTTCGTGCCTGCCTGCGCATGCTTTCATCCGCCGGCTCTTTTTTTCTCGATCGATTTTTTCGTCCCGCTTCCTCCGCCCACGTCCGTCTCCTTGCTCATCCCCCGACGAAGCTAGGGTTCTCATCCGTCGCCGCCATCCGACCCCGCCTCCTCCCACAGTGCTGCTCCCCGGCGACGTCATCGCAACAGCCGCGACCGCCTCTCCTCACGAATCTACCAAGGTCATTGCTCGCGGTGGCCACCGACGCCTTGCCGGCTGCAGCCTCCCAGATCCTCTCTATGCACCGCCGCTAGGCCTGTGCAGATCCCGCAGACGCCCCGAGCTCTCCGCTGCCTTGTTCGGCAGGGAACGCCGCCACTGCCCGTGCGTTCAGCAGAGAACGCCGCCGCCCGATTGGATCTCGGTGTTGGGGAACGTTGCATGGAAAAACAAAAAAAATTCTACGCACACGCAAGATCTATCCATGGTGATGCATAGCTATGAGAGGGAGAGTATGTCTACGTACCCTCGTAGACCGTAAGCGGAAGCGTTAGAACAACGCGGTTGATGTCGTCGAACAACTTCACGATCCAACCGACCGAGCACCGAACGTACGGCACCTCCGTGTTCAGCACACGTTCAGCTCGGTAACGTTCTCGACTTCTTGATCCAGCAAGACGGCGAGGTAGTGGATGAGTTCCGGCAGCACGACGGTGTGGTGACGGTGATGGTGATGCTATCTCCGCAGGGCTTCGCCCAAGCACTGCGAAAATATGACCGAGGGACGGATGGAGGGGGGCGCCGCATACGGCTAAGACAATGTTGTCTCCTTTGGGGCGTCCCCTCTCCTCTATTTATATATGTGTAGGGGCTTGGAGTAGAAGGAATAGTGCCACGTGAACAGTAACCGTGAATAGTATACATGTGGACTTGGACTCCAAAGTCCAATCCTATTCCTACTAGGACTCTCCCTTTTTTCCTTCCCTAGCTGCGTGGGCTTTTGAGGACTTGGTGCGCCCGGCCCAATAAGGCCAGGGCGCCTCCCCTTAGCCCATACCAGCCGTTGGGGCGTGGTGGACCCACTTGTGGACTTCCGGACCCCTCCGGAATCCTCCGGAACCTTCTGAAAGCTTCCCGGTACAATACCGAAAAAACTGCACCTTTTTCCGAAACCCAAAATACGACTTCCCATATATAAACTTTACCTCTCGACCATTCCGAGACTCCTCGTGACGTCCGGGATCTCATCTGGGACTCCGAACAACATTCGGTTACCAATTCACATAACTCATATAATACTATATCGTCAACGAACGTTAAGCGTGCGGACCCTACGGGTTCGGAAATGATGTAGACATGACTGAGACACCTCTCCGGTCAATAACCAATAGCGGAACCTGGATGCTCATATTGGTTCTTACATATTCCACGAAGATCTTATCGGTCGAACCGCAATGACAACATACGTAATTCTCTTTGTCCATCGGTATATTACTTGCCGGAGATTCGATCGTCGGTATCTCCATACCTAGTTCAATCTCGTTACCGGCAAGTCTCTTTACTCGTTCTGTAATACATCATCCCGTAACTAACTCCTTAGTCACTTTGCTTGCAAACTTCTTATGATGTGCATTACCGAGAGGGCCCAGAGATACCTCTCCGAAACACGGAGTGACAAATCCCAGTCTCGATCCATGCCAACTCAATGGACGCCTTCGGAGATACCTGTAGAGCATCTTTATGATCACCCAGTTACGTTGTGACGTTTGATAGCACACAAGGTATTCCTCCGGTATCCGGGAGTTGCATGATCTCATGGTCTGAGGAACATGTATTTGACATTCAAGAAAGCAGTAGCAATAAACAGAACGATCATATGCTAAGCTAACGGATGGGTCTTGTCCATCACATCATTCTCCTAACGATGTGATCCCGTTATCAAATGACAACTCGTGTCTATGGTTAGGAAACCTTAACCATCTTTGATCAACGAGCTAGTCTAGTAGAGGCGAACTAGGGACACGGTATTTGTTTATGTATTCACACATGTATTTAAGTTTCCGGTCAATACAATTCTAGCATGAATAATAAACCTTTATCATGAACAAGGAAATATAAAATAATAACAACTTTATTATTGCCTCTAGGCCATATTTCCATCAGTCTCCCACTTGCACTAGAGTCAATAATCTAGATTACATAGTAATGAATCTAACACCCATGGAGTCTTGGTGCTGATCATGTTTTGCTCGTGGAAGAGGCTTAGTCAACGGGTCTGCCACATTCAGATCCGTGTGTACTTTGCAAATTTCTATGTCTCCATCCTTGACATATTCACGAATGGAGTTGAAGCGTCTCTTGATGTGTTTGGTCTTCTTGTGAAACCTGGGCTCCTTGGCTATGGAAATTGCTCCAGTGTTGTCACAAAAGATTGTCATTGGACCCGATGCACTAGGTATTACACCTAGATCGGATATGAACTCCTTCATCCAGACTCCTTCATGTGCTGCTTCCGAAGCAGCTATGTATTCCGCTTCACACGTAGATCCCGCCACGACGCTCTGCTTGGAACTGCACCAACTGACAGCTCCACCATTTAATATAAATACGTATCCGGTTTGTGACTTAGAGTCATCCGGATCAGTGTCGAAGCTTGCATCGACGTAACCCTTTACGACGAGCTCTTCGTCACCTACATAAACGAGAAACATGTCCTTGGTCATTTTCAGGTACTTCAGGATATTCTTGACCGCTGTCCAGTGATCCACTCCTGGATTACTCTGGTACCTCCCTGCCAAACTTATGGCAAGGCACACATCAGGTCTGGTACACAGCATGGCATACATAATAGAACCTATGGCTGAGGCATAGGGAATGACTTTCATTTTCTCTATATCTTCTGACGTGGTCGGGCATTGAGTCTGACTCAACTTCACACCTTGCAAGACAGGCAAGAACCCTTTCTTTGACTGGTCCATTTTGAACTTCTTCAAAACTTTGTCAAGGTATGTGCTTTGTGAAAGTCCTATCAAGCGTCTTGATCTATCCCTATAGATCTTGATGCCCAATATATAAGTAGCTTCACCGAGGTCTTTCATTGAAAAATTCTTATTCAAGTATCCCTTTATGCCATCCAGAAATTCTATATCATTTCCAATCAATAATATGTCATCCACATATAATATTAGAAATGCTACAGAGCTCCCACTCACTTTTTTGTAAATACAAGCTTCACCGTAAGTCTGTACAAAACCATATGCTTTGATCACCTCATCAAAGCGTATATTCCAACTCCGAGATGCTTGCACCAGTCCATAGATGGATCGCTGGAGCTTGCACACTTTGTTAGCACCCTTAGGATCGACAAAACCTTCTGGTTGCATCATATACAACTCTTCTTTGAGAAAACCATTAAGGAATGCAGTTTTGACATCCATTTGCCAGATTTCATAATCATAAAATGCGGCAATTGCTAACATGATTCAGACAGACTTAAGCATCGCTACGGGTGAGAAAGTCTCATCGTAGTCAACCCCTTGAACTTGTCGAAAACCTTTCGCGACAAGTCGAGCTTTGTAGACAGTGATATTACCATCAGCATCTGTCTTCCTCTTAAAAATCCATTTATTCTCAATGGCTTGCCGATCATCGGGCAAGTCCACCAAAGTCCACACTTTGTTCTCATACATGGATCCTATCTCAGATTTCATGGCCTCAAGCCATTTGTCGGAATCCGGGCTTATCATAGCTTTTTCATAGTTCGTAGGTTCGCTGTTGTCTAACAACATAACTTTCAGAACAGGATTACCGTACCACTCTGATGCGGAACGTACTCTGGTCGACCTACGAAGTTCAGTAGTAACTTGATCTGAAGTTTCATGATCTTTATCATTATCTTCCTCTCTTATTGGTGTAGGCATCACGGGAACGGTTTTCTCTGATGAGCTACTTTCCAATTCGAGAGAAGGTACAATTACCTCATCAAGTTCTACTTTCCTCCCACTCACTTCTTTCGAGAGAAACTCCTTCTCAAGAAAGGACCCATTCTTGGCAACAAAGACCTTGCCTTCGGATCTGTGGTAGAAGGTGTACCCAATTGTTTCTTTAGGGTATCCTATGAAGACGCACTTCTCCGCTTTGGGTTCGAGCTTATCAGGTTGAAGCTTTTTCACATAAGCATCGCATCCCCAAACTTTAAGAAACGACAGCTTAGGTTTCTTGCCAAACCACAGTTCATATGGTGTCGTCTCAACGGATTTAGACAGTGCCCTATTTAACGTGAATGCAACTGTCTCTAATGCATAACCCCAAAACGATAGTGGCAAATCGGTAAGAGACATCATAGAACGCACCATATCCAATAAAGTACGGTTACGACGTTCGGACACACCATTGCGCTGTGGTGTTCCAGGTGGTGTGAGTTGTGAAACAATTCCACATTTTTTTAAATGAAGGCCAAACTCGTAACTCAAATATTCGCCTCCGCGATCAGATCGTAGAAACTTTATTTTCTTGTTACGATGATTCTCTACTTCACTCTGAAATTCTTTGAACTTTTCAAATGTTTCAGACTTGTGTTTCATCAAGTAGATATACCCATATCTGTTGGAAATATGCCCTAGAGGCAATAATAAATTAGTTATTATTATATTTCCTTGTTCATGATAATCGTTTATTATCCATGCTATAATTGTATTGATTGGAAACTCAAATACATGTGTGGGTACATAGACAACACTGTGTCCCTAGTAAGCCTCTAGTTGACTAGCTCGTTGATCAAAAGATGGTGAAGGTTTCCTAGCCATGGACATAAGATGTCATTTGATAATGGGATCACATCATTAGGAGAATGATGTGATGGACAAGACCCAAACTACGAACGTAGCATATGATCGTGTCAGTTTATTGCTACTGTTTTCTGCATGTCAAGTATCTGTTCCTATGACCATGAGATCATGCAACTCCCTGACATCGGAGGAATACCTTGTGTGTATAAAATGTCGCAACGTAACTGGGTGACTATAAAGATGCTCTACAGGTATCTCCGAGGGTGTCTGTTGGGTTGGCATGGATCAAGACTGGGATTTGTTACTCCGTGTGACGGAGAGGTATCTCAGGGCCCACTCGGTAATACAACATCACAATGAGCCTTGCAAGCAATGTGACTAAAGTGTTAGCCACGAGATCTTGTATTACGGAACGAGTAAAGAGACTTGCCGGTAACGAGATTGAACTAGGTATAGAGATACCGACGATCGAATCTCGGGCAAGTAACATACCGAAGAACAAAGGGAACATCATACGGGATTAACTGAATCCTTGACATAGAGGTTCGACCGATAAAAATCTTCGTAGAATATGTAGGAGCCAATATGGGCATCCAGGTCCCGCTATTGGTTATTGATCGTAGAGGTGTCTCGGCCATGTCTACATAGTTCTCGAACCCGCAGGGTCTACACACTTAACGTTTGGTGACGATTAGTATAGTTGAGTTATTTTGTTGGTGACCGAAGGTTGTTCGGAGTCCCGGATAAGATCCCGGACATGACGAGGAACTCCGAAAGAGTCCGGAGGTAAAGATTGATATATGTGATAATAGTGTTTTGATCTCCGGAAGGGTTCCGGAATTCATCGGAAGGAGTTCCGGATGTTTACCGAAGTGTTCGGGTGCAACAACACTTTATATGAGCCAAAGGGGTAAAGCCCACGAGGTATTGGAAAGTGCAAAAGGAAGTTTTGCTGCTGCCTTAAGCGGTACTACCGCTGGTAAGGCAGTACTACCGCGTAAGCGGTACTACCGCTCATGTGAAAGCGATACTACCGCTCAAGCGGTACTACCGCTCGTGAGCGGTACTACCGCTTGTATGCGATACTGCTGGAATCCGAGTTAGACTCTTTCCGTGCGGGCCAAACCGACCTTGTGCGGGCGAAACTGACCTTGTGGAGGCTTTCTCTCCAAGTTTAGACCCCAGGGCTCAACATATAAATAGAGGGGCAGGGCTAACACACGGGACACATCAAGATTTCCCAAGCCGTGGGTCGGCAACCCTAACCTTCTAGTTCTCCCGTCATAATCTCCGTAGTGCTTGGCGAAGCCCTGCAGAGATTGTTCCTCACCACCATCACCACGCCGTCGTGCTGCCGGAACTCATCTACTACTTCATCATCGCTCGCTGGATCGAGGAGGTGAAGGCGTCATCAAGCCGTACGTGTGTTGAACGCGGAGGTGCCGTCCGTTCGGCACTAGTTCGTGATCGGATCGAGGGACAACTTGCGATTTGGATCGCGGAGACGTTCGACTACATCAACCGCGTTTCTTAACGCTTCCGCTTAGCGATCTACAAGGGTATGTAGATTCACTCTCCCTCTCGTAGATGCTCATCACCATGGATAGATCTTGTGTGTGCGTAGGAAAATTTTTGTTTCCCACGCAACGTTCCCCAACAGTGGCATCTGAGCTAGGTCTATGCGTAGATGAGATCTCGAGTAGAACACAAACGAGTTGTGGGCGTGGGTGTATACATATTGCTTGCCGTTACTAGTTGATACTTGATTCGGCGGTATTGTGAGATGAAGCGGCCCGGACCAACATTACTCGTACGCTTACGAGAGACCGGTTCCTTCAACTGACATGTAACTTCGTTGCATAAAGATGGCTAGCGGGTGTCTGTCTCTCTCACTTTAGTTGAATCAATTTCAATGAAGAGGGTTCTTTTAGAAGATCAAAAAGCAATCACTACACCACGTTGTGGTTTTGCGTAGGTAAGAACGGTTCTTGCAAACCCGTAGCAGCCACGTAAAACTTGCAACAACAATTAGAGGACGTCTAACTTGTTTTTGCAGGGTATGTTGTGATGTGATATGGCCAATTACATGATGAGATATATGTGATGTATGAGATGATCATGTGTTGTATAGAATATCACGACTTGCATGTCGATGAGTACGGCAACTGGCAGGAGCCATAGAGTTGTCTTTAATTATTTTTGCCGTTTTTGCTTTACTTTATCGCTATGAGTTAGCTATAGTCGTAGAAGCAACAGTCGGCGCGACAACCTCATGGCGACACGTTGATGGAGATCAAGATGATGGAGATCATGGTGTCATGCCGGTGACGATGGAGATCATGCCGGTGCTTTGGAGATGGAGATCAAAAGCACAAGTTCATGGCCATATCATGTCACTTATGATTTGCATGTGATGTTAATCCTTTTATGCATCTTATTTTGCTTAGGACGACGGTAGCATTATAAGGTGATCCCTCACTTAAATTTCAAGATAAAATTGTGTTCTCCCCGAGTGTGCACCGTTGCGAAAGTTCGTCGTTTCGAGACACCACGTGATGATCGGGTGTGATAGACTCTACGTTCACATACAACGGGTGCAAGCCAGTGTTGCACGTGCGGAACACTCGGGTTAAACTTGACGAGCCTAGCATGTACAGACATGGCCTCGGAACACAAGAGACCGAAAGGTCGAACATGAGTCATATAGTAGATATGATCAACATGAAGATGTTCACCATTGAAACCACCTCAACTCACGTGATGATCGGACTTGAGTTGGTGGATTTGGATCATGTTACACTCGAATGACCGGAGGGATGTCAATTTGAGTGGGAGTTTTTAAGTAATATGATTAACTAAACTCATTATCTAGAACAATAGTCTAAGTTGTCTTTGCTATATTTATGTTGTAGATCATGGCTCGCGCAGTAGCACCCCTGAATTTTAATGCGTTCCTAGAGAAAGCTAAGTTGAAAGATGATGGAAGTAACTTTGTGGACTGGGCCCGTAATCTAAGGATTATCCTTACGGCTTCCCAGAAGGCTTATGTCCTTGATGCACCACTTGGTGATCCACCCGCTCCAGTTGAGTCTCTAGACGTTGTGAACGCCTGGCAGGCTCGTTCTGAAGATTACTCAATAGTTCAATGTGCAATATTGTATGGCTTAGAACCGGGACTTTAAAGACGTTTTGAACGTCATGGAGCATATGAGATGTTCCAGGAGTTGAAGTTTATCTTTCAGAAGAATGCCCGGATCGAGAGATATGAGATCTCCGATAAGTTCTATGCTTGCAAGATGGAGGAGAACGGGTCTATCAGTGATCACGTACTCAGAATGTCTGGGTACTCCACCCGTCTGGCTGAATTGGGGATGCCCCTTCCGCCAGAGGCTATCACTGACAGAGTTCTTCAATCATTGCCACCTAGCTACAAGAGTTTCGTGTTGAACTATAACATGCACGGGATGAACAAGTCAGTCGCCGAGCTGTTTGCGATGCTGAAAGCCGCTGAGTCTGAAATTCAGAAGGAGCATCAAGTGTTGATGGTCAATAAAACCACTAGTTTCAAGAAAAATGGCAAGGGTAAGAAGGGTAACTCCAAGAAGAGTGGCAAAGCAGTTGCTCCTCTCATGAAGAAACCCAAGGTTGGACCCAAACCAGAAACTGTGTGCTTTCATTGCAAGGGAACTGGACACTGGAAGCGGAACTGCCCCAAGTATTTGGCTGACAAGAAGGCGGCCAACAACAAACAAGGTATATATGATATACATGTTATTGATGTGTACCTTACCAACTCTCGTTGTAGTGCCTGGGTATTTGATACCGGTGCGGTTGCTCATATTTGCAACTCAAAACAGGAACTGCGGAATAGACGGAGGCTGGCCAAGGACGAAGTGACGATGCGCGTGGGAAATGGTTCCAAGGTTGATGTGATCGCCGTCGGCACGCTCGCTCTTCGATTACCATCGGGATTAATGATGAACCTGAATAATTGTTATTTAGTGCCTGCGTTAAGCATGAACATTATATCTGGATCTTGTTTATTGCGAGACGGTTACTCATTTAAATCAGAGAATAATGGTTGTTCTATTTTTATGAGTAATATTTTTATGGTCATGCACCCAATGTGAGGGGTTTATTCTTATTGAATCTCGATAGTAATGATACACATGTTCATAACATTGATGCCAAAAGATGTAAAATTGATAATGATAATACCACTTTCTTGTGGCACTGCCGTTTAGGTCATATTGGCGTAAAACGCATGAGGAAGCTCCATGCTGATGGACTTTTAGAGTCACTTGATTTTGAATCACTTGACACATGTGAGCCATGCCTCATGGGCAAGATGACTAAAACGCCGTTCTCTGGAACAATGGAACGGGCAAGTGACTTGTTGGAAATCATACATACTGATGTGTGCGGTCCGATGAGCATTGAGGCGCGCGGTGGTTATCGTTACTTTCTCACCTTCACTGATGACTTAAGTAGATATGGGTATATTTACTTAATGAAACACAAGTCTGAAACATTTGAAAAGTTCAAACAATTTCAGAGTGAAGTTGAGAATCATCGTAACAAGAAGATTAAATTCCTACGATCTGATCGAGGAGGAGAATATCTGAGTTATGAGTTTGGCAGTCACTTAAGACGGTGTGGAATTGTTTCACAATTGACACCGCCTGAAACACCACGGCGTAATGGTGTGTCCGAACGTCGTAATCGAACCTTATTGGATATGGTGCGATCTATGATGTCTCTTGCCGATTTGCCACTATCGTTTTGGGGTTATGCATTAGAGACAGCTGCATTCACTTTAAATAGGGCACCATCGAAATCCGTTGAGACGACGCCATATGAACTTTGGTTTGGCAAGAAGCCAAAGCTGTCGTTTCTTAAAGTTTGGGGATGTGATGCTTATGTCAAAAAGCTTCAGCCTGAAAAGCTGGAACCCAAAGCGGAGAAATGCCTCTTCATAGGATGCCCAAAAAAGACAGTTGGGTATACCTTCTACTTCAGATCCGAAGGCAAAGTGTTTGTCGCTAAAAACGGAACATTTCTTGAGAAAGAGTTTCTCTCGAAAGAATTGAGTGGGAGGAAGATAGAACTTGATGAGGTTGTTGAACCTTTACGTCAACCTGAAAGTAGCGCAGCGCAGAAAGATGTTTCTGTAGAGCCTACATCAGCTGAAGAGGAAGTTAATGATGATGATCATGAAGCTTTGGATCAAGTTGCTATCGAACCTCGTAGGTCGACAAGGACGCGTACTGCTCCTGAGTGGTACGGCAACCCTGTCTTAGAGGTCATGTTGTTGGACAACGATGAACCTACGAGCTATGGAGAAGCGATGATGGGCCCGGATTCCGAGAAGTGGTTAGAGGCCATGAAATCCGAGATGGGATCCATGTATGAAAACAAAGTATGGACTTTGGAAGTATTACCTGAAGGGCGTAAGGCCATTCAGAACAAATGGATCTTTAAGAGGAAGACGGACGCGGACGGTAATGTCACCGTCTATAAAGCTCGACTTGTGGCAAAGGGTTTTTCACAAATTCAAGGAGTTGACTACGATGAGACCTTCTCACCCGTAGCGATGCTTAAATCCGTCAGAATCATGTTAGCAATAGCTGCCTTTTTCAATTATGAAATTTGGCAGATGGATGTCAAAACAGCGTTCCTTAACGGTTTCCTTAAGGAAGAGTTGTATATGATGCAACCAGAAGGTTTTGTCGTTCCAGAGAATGCTGACAAAGTTTGCAAACTCCAGCGATCCATTTATGGACTGGTGCAAGCATCTCGGAGTTGGAATCTTCGCTTTGATGAGGTGATCAAAGCGTTCGAGTTTATACAAGTTTACGGAGAAGCTTGTATTTACAAGAAAGTGAGTGGGAGCTCTATAGCGTTTCTAATATTATATGTGGATGACATATTACTGATTGGAAACAATATAGAAATGTTGGAAAGCGTGAAGGGATATTTGAACAAGAGTTTTTCAATGAAGGACCTAGGAGAAGCTGCTTTCATATTAGGCATCAAGATCTATAGAGATAGATCGAGACGCTTAATAGGACTTTCACAAAGCACATACCTTGACAAAGTTTTGAAGAAGTTCAAAATGGATCAGTCCAAGAAGGGGTTCTTGCCTGTATTGCAAGGTGTGAAGTTGAGTAAGACTCAATGCCCAGTGACTGCAGAAGATAGAGAAAAGATGAGTGTCATCCCCTATGTTTCAGCCATAGGCTCTATCATGTATGCAATGCTGTGCACAAGACCCGATGTCAGCCTTGCCATACGTATGGTCGGAAGGTTTCAAAGTGATCCAGGAATGGAACACTGGACGGCGGTCAAGAATATCCCGAAGTACCTGAAAAGGACTAAGGACATGTTTCTCGTTGATGGAGGTGATCAAGAGCTCGTCGTAAAGGGTTACGTCGATGCAAGCTTTGACACTGATCCGGATGACTCTAAGTCACAAATCGGATACGTATTTGTTCTTAATGGGGGTGCGGTTAGCTGGTGCAGTTCCAAGCAAAGCGTGGTAGCTGATTCTACATGCGAAGCGGAGTACATCGCTGCCTCGGAGGCGGCGAAGGAAGGTGTCTGGATGAAGGAGTTCATGACAGATCTTGGAGTAGTGCCTAGTGCGCTTAACCCAATGACTCTGTTTTGTGATAATACTGGTGCCATTGCTCTAGCCAAGGAACCAAGATTTCACAAGAGGACCAGACACATAAAGCGACGTTTCAATTCCATCCGCGATTACATCAAGGAGGACGACATAAATATTTGCAAAGTACACACGGATCTGAATGTTGCAGATCCGATGACTAAACCTCTTCCAAGGGCTAAACATGAACAACACCAGAACTGCATGGGTGTTCGATTCATTACAATGTAAATCACATAGTGATGTGAACTAGATTATTGACTCTAGTGCAAGTGGGAGACTATTGGAAATATGCCGTAGAGGCAATAATAAATTAGTTATTATCATATTTCCTTGTTCATGATAATCGTTTATTATCCATGCTATAATTGTATTCATTGGAAACTCAAATACATGTGTGGGTACATAGACAACACTGTGTTCCTAGTAAGCCTCTAGTTGACTAGCTCGTTGATCAAAAGATGGTGAAGGTTTCCTAGCCATGGACATAAGATGTCATTTGATAATGGGATCACATCATTAGGAGAATGATGTGATGGACAAGACCCAAACTACGAACGTAGCATATGATCGTGTCAGTTTATTGCTATTGTTTTCTGCATGTCAAGTATCTGTTCCTATGACCATGAGATCATGCAACTCCCTGACATCGGAGGAATACCTTGTGTGTATCAAACGTCGCAACGTAACTGGGTGACTATAAAGATGCTCTACAGGTATCTCCGAGGGTGTCTGTTGGGTTGGCATGGATCAAGACTGGGATTTGTTACTCCGTGTGACGGAGAGGTATCTCAGGGCCCACTCGGTAATACAACATCACAATGAGCCTTGCAAGCAATATGACTAAAGTGTTAGCCACGAGATCTTGTATTACGGAACGAGTAGAGAGACTTGCCGGTAACGAGATTGAACTAGGTATAGAGATACCGACGATCGAATCTCGGGCAAGTAACATACCGAAGAACAAAGGGAACAGCATACGGGATTAACTGAATCCTTGACATAGAGGTTCGACCGATAAAGATCTTCGTAGAATATGTAGGAGCCAATATGGGCATCCAGGTCCCGCTATTGGTTATTGATCGTAGAGGTGTCTCGGCCATGTCTACATAGTTCTCGAACCCGCAGGGTCTACACACTTAACGTTTGGTGACGATTAGTATAGTTGAGTTATTTTGTTGGTGACCGAAGGTTGTTCGGAGTCCCGGATAAGATCCCGGACATGACGAGGAACTCCGAAAGAGTCCGGAGGTAAAGATTGATATATGTGATAATAGTGTTTTGATCTCCGGAAGGGTTCCGGAATTCATCGGAAGGAGTTCCGGATGTTTACCGAAGTGTTGGGGTGCAGCAACACTTTATATGAGCCAAAGGGGTAAAGCCCACGAGGTATTGGAAAGTGCAAAAGGAAGTTTTGCTGCTGCCTTAAGCGGTACTACCGCTGGTAAGGCAGTACTACCGCGTAAGCGGTACTACCGCTCATGTGAAAGCGGTACTACCGCTCAAGCGGTACTACCGCTTGTACGCGATACTGCTGGAATCTGAGTTAGACTCTTTCCGTGCGGGCCAAACCGACCTTGTGCGGGCGAAACCGACCTTGTGGAGGCTTTCTCTCCAAGTTTAGACCCCAGGGCTCAACATATAAATAGAGGGGCAGGGCTAACACACAGGACACATCAAGATTTCCCAAGCCGTGTGTCGGCAACCCTAACCTTCTAGTTCTCCCGTCATAATCTCCGTAGTGCTTGGCGAAGCCCTGCAGAGATTGTTCCTCACCACCATCACCACGCCGTCGTGCTGCCGGAACTCATCTACTACTTCATCATCGCTCGCTGGATCGAGGAGGTGAAGGCGTCATCAAGCCGTACGTGTGTTGAACGCGGAGGTGCCGTCCGTTCGGCACTAGTTCGTGATCGGATCGAGGGACGACTTGCGATTTGGATCGCGGAGACGTTCGACTACATCAACCGCGTTTCTTAACGCTTCCGCTTAGCGATCTACAAGGGTATGTAGATTCACTCTCCCTCTCGTAGATGCTCATCACCATGGATAGATCTTGTGTGTGCGTAGGAAAATTTTTGTTTCCCATGCAACGTTCCCCAACAATATCTACTGAAATCATCTGTGAAGGTTAGAAAATAACGATACCCGCCGCGTGCTTCAACATTCATCGGACCGCATACATCGGTATGTATTATGTCCAACAAATCAATAGCTCGCTCCATTGTTCCGGAGAACGGAATTTTAGTCATCTTGCCCATGAGGCATGGTTTGCAAGTATCAAATGATTCATAATCAAGAGATTCCAAAAGTCCATCCGCATGGAGTTTCTTCATGCGCTTTACACCAATATGACCTAGACGACAGTGCCACAAGTATGTTGCACTATCATTATCAACTTTGCATCATTTGGCATCAATATTATGAATATGTGTATCACTACAATCAAGATTCAACAAGAATAGACCATTCACAAAAGGTGCGTGACCATAAAAGATGTTACTCATATAAATAGAACAACCATTATTCTCTGAATTAAATGAATAACCGTCTCGCAATAAACAAGATCCAGATATAATGTTCATGCTCAACGCTGGCACCAAATAACAATTATTGAGATCTAAAACTAATCCCGAAGGTAGATGTAGAGGTAGCGTGCCGACGGCGATCACATCAACCTTGGAACCATTCCCGACGCGCATCGTCACCTCATCCTTAGCCAATCTTCGCTTATTCCGTAGCTCCTATTTCGAGTTACAAATCTGAGCAACCGAACCAGTATCAAATACCCAGGCGCTACTACGAGCATTAGTGAGGAACACATCAATAACATGTATATCAAATATACCTTTGCTCACTTTGCCATCCTTCTTATCCGCCAAATACTTGGGGCAGTTTCGCTTCCAGTGACCAGTCCCTTTGCAGTAGAAGCACTCTGTTTCAGGCCTGGGTCCAGCTTTGGGTTTCTTCGTGGGAGCGGCAACTTGCTTGCCGTTCTTCTTGAAGTTCCCCTTCTTTCCCTTGCCCTTTTTCTTGAAACTAGTGGTTTTGTTAACCATCAACACTTGATGCTCCTTCTTGATTTCTACCTCCGCTAATTTCAGCATCACGAAGAGCTCGGGAATTGTCTTCTCCATCCCTTGCATATTATAGTTCATCACAAAGCCTTTATAGCTTGGTGGCAGTGACTGAAGAACTCTGTCAATAACACTCTCAACCGGAAGATCAATTCCCAGCTGAGTCAAGTGGTTGCGGTACCCAGACATTCTAAGTATGTGTTCACTGACAGAACTGTTCTCCTCCATCTTACAGCTAAAGAACTTGTTGGACACTTCATATCTCTCAACCCGAGCATTAGCTTGAAATATCAATTTCAGCTCTTGGAACATCTCATATGCTCCGTGGCGTTCAAAACGCTTTTGCAGTCCCGGTTCTAAGCCGTAGAGCATGGCACACTGAACTATCGAGTAGTCATCAGATCGAGCCTGCCAGGCGTTCACAACGTCTGCAGCAGCTCCTGCAGCAGGTCCATCACCTAGTGGTGCATCAAGGACATAATTCTTCTGTGCAGCAATGAGGATAATCCTCAAGTTACGGACCCAGTCCGTGTAGTTGCTACCATCATCTTTCAACTTAGCTTTCTCTAGGAACGCATTAAAATTCAACGGAACAGTAGCACGGGCCATTTGTCTACAACATAGATATGCAAATAAACTATCAAGACTAAGTTCATGATAAATTAAGTTCAATTAATCAAATTACTAATGAACTCCCACTTAAATTAACATCCCTCAAGTTAACTAAGTGTTACATGATCCAAATCAACTAGCCCATGTCCGATCATCACGTGAGATGGGATAGTCATCAATGGTGAACATCTCCATGTTGATCATATCTACTATATGACTCATGTTCGACCTTTCGGTCTCCAGTGTTCCGAGACCATGTCTGTACATGCTAGGCTCATCAAGTTTAACCCAAGTATTCTGCTTGTGTAAAACTAGCTTACACCCGTTGTATGTGAACGTAGAATCTATCACACCCGATCATCACGAGATGCTTCGAAACGACGAACTTTAGCAACGGTGCATACTCGGGGAGAACACGTTTATCTTGAAATTTAGTGAAGGGATCATCTTATAATGCTACCGTCGTTCTAAGCAAAATGAGATGCATAAAGGATAAACATCAAATGCAATCAAAATATGTGACATGATATGGCCATCATCTTGTGCTTTTGATCTCCATCTCCAAAGCATCGTCATGATCTCCATCGTCACCGGCTCGACACCTTGATCTCCATCGTTGTGTCATGGTCGTCTTGCCAACTATTGCTTCTACAACTATTGCTAACGCATAGCGATAAAGTAAAACAATTACATGGCGCTTGCATTTCATACAATAAAGAGACAACCATAAGGCTCCTGCCGGTTACCGATAAATTACAAAACATGATCATCTCATACAATAACGTATATCACATCATGTCTTGACCATATCACATCACAGCATACCCTGCAAAAACAAGTTAGACGTCCTTTACTTTGTTGTTGCAAGTTTTACGTGGCTACTACGGGCTTCTAGCAAGAACCGTTCTTACCTACCGCACAAAACCACAACGGTGATTTATCAAGCTTGCTGTTTTAACCTTCAACAAGGACCGGCCGCTGTCAAATTCGATTCAACTAAAGTAGGAGAAACAGACACCCGCCAGCCACCTTTATGCAAAATAAGTTGCATGTCTGTCGGTGGAACCGGTCTCATGTACGTGGACATGTAAGGTTTGTCCGGGCTGCTTCATCTTACAATACCGCCGAATCAAAATAAGACGTTGGTGGTAAGCAGTATGACGATCACCGCCCACAACTCTTTGTGTTCTACTCGTGCAAATCATCTACGCATAGACCTGGCTCATGATGCCACTATTGGGGAACGTTGCATGGAAAAACAAAAAAAATTCTACGCACACGCAAGATCTATCCATGGAGATGCATAGCTACGAGAGGGGGAGTATGTCTACGTACCCTCGTAGACCGTAAGCGGAAGCGTTAGAACAACGCGGTTGATGTCGTCGAACAACTTCACGATCCAACCGACCGAGCACCGAACGTACGGCACCTCCGCGTTCAGCACACGTTCAGCTCGGTGACGTCCTCGACTTCTTGATCCAGCAAGACGGCGAGGTAGTGGATGAATTCCGGCAGCACGACGGCGTGGTGACGGTGATGGTGATGCTATCTCCGCAGGGCTTCGCCCAAGCACTGCGAAAATATGACCGAGTGACAGAACTGTGGAGGGGGGCGCCGCACACGGATAAGACAATGTTGTCTCCTTTGGGGCGCCCCCTCTCCTCTATTTATATATGTGTAGGGGCTTGGAGTAGAAGGAATAGTGCCACGTGAACAGTAACCGTGAATAGTACACACGTGGACTTGGACTCCAAAGTCCAATCCTATTCCTACTAGGACTCTCCCTTTTTTCCTTCCCTAGCTACGTGGGCTTTTGAGGACTTGGTGCGCCTGGCCCAATAAGGCGAGGGCGCCTCCCCTTAGCCCATGCCAGCCCTTGGGGCATGATGGACCCACTTGTGGACTTCCGGACCCCTCCGGAATCCTCCGGAACCTTCTGGAAGCTTCCCGGTACAATACCGTAAAAACTGCACCTTTTTCCGGAACCCAAAATATGACTTCCATATATAAATCTTTACCTCTCGACCATTCCGAGACTCCTCGTGACATCCGGGATCTCATCCGGGACTCCGAACAACATTCGGTTACCAATTCACATAACTCATATAACACTATATAGTCAACGAACGTTAAGCGTGCGGACCCTACGGGTTCGGGAATGATGTAGACATGACTGAGACGCCTCTCCGGTCAATAACCAAAAGCGGAACCTGGATGCTCATATTGGTTCCTACATATTTCACGAAGATCTTATCGGTTGAACCGCAATGACAACATACGTAATTCCCTTTGTCCATCGGTATGTTACTTGCCCGAGATTCGATCGTCGGTATCTCCATACCTAGTTCAATCTCGTTACCGGCAAGTCTCTTTACTCGTTCCGTAATACATCTGTTAGGGAACGTTGCATGGGAAACAAAAATTTTCCTACGCACACACAAGATCTATCCATGGTGATGAGCATCTACGAGAGGGAGAGTGAATCTACATACCCATGTAGATCGCTAAGCGGAAGCGTTAAGAAACGCGGTTGATGTAGTCGAACGTCTCCGCTATCCAAATCGCAAGTCGTCCCTCGATCCGATCACGAACTAGTGCCGAACGGACGGCACCTCCGCGTTCAACACACGTACGGCTTGATGACGCCTTCACCTCCTCGATCCAGCGAGCGATGATGAAGTAGCAGATGAGTTCCGGCAGCACGACGGCGTGGTGATGGTGGTGAGGAACAATCTCTGCAGAGCTTCGCCAAGCACTACGGAGATTATGACGGGAGAACTAGAGGGTTAGGGTTGCCGACACACGGCTTGGGAAATCTTGATCTATCCCGTGAGCTAGCCCTGCCCCTCTATTTATATGTTGAGCCTTGGGGTCTAAACTTGGAGTAAAAGCCTCCTCCAGGTCGGTTTTGCCCGCACAAGGTCGGTTTGGCCCGCAGGGAAAGAGTCCAACTCGGATCTCTGCAGTACTGCGCACAAGCGGTAGTACCGCTCACGAGCGGTAATACCGCTTGAGCGGTAGTACCGCTTTCACATGAGCGGTAGTACCGCTTACGCGGTAGTACTGCCTTACCAGCGGTAGTACCACTTAAGGCAGCAGCAAAACTTCCTTTTGCACTTTCCAATACCTCGTGGGCTTTACCCCTTTGGCCCATATAAAGTGTTGCTGCACCCGAACACTTCGGTAAACATCCGGAACCTCTTCCGGTGAATTCCGGAACCCTTCCGGAGATCAAAACACTATTATCACATATATCAATCTTTACCTCCGGACTCTTCCAGAGATTCTCGTCATGTCCGGGATCTTATCCGGGACTCCGAACAACCTTCGGCCACCAACATAATAACTCAACTAATAGTCACCAAACGTTAAGTGTGTAGACCCTGCGGGTTCGAGAACTATGTAGACATGACCGAGACACCTCTACGATCAATAACCAATAGCGGGACCTGGATGCCCATATTGGCTCCTACATATTCTACGAAGATCTTTATCGGTCGAACCTCTATGTCAAGGATTCAGTTAATCCCGTATACTGTTCCCTTTGTTCTTCGGTATGTTACTTGCCCGAGATTCGATCGTCGGTATCTCTATACCTAGTTCAATCTCATTACCGGCAAGTCTCTTTACTCGTTTCGTAATACAAGATCTCGTGGCTAACACTTTAGTCACATTGCTTGCAAGGCTCATTGTGATGTTGTATTACCGAGTGGGCCCTGAGATACCTCTCCGTCATACGGAGTAACAAATCCCAGTCTTGATCCATGCCAACCCAACAGACACCCTCGGAGATACCTGTAGAGCACCTTTATAGTCACCTAGTTACGTTGCGACGTTTGATACACACAAGGTACTCCTCCGATGTCAGGGAGTTGCATGATCTCATGGTCATAGGAACAGATACTTTGACATGCAGAAAACAATAGCAATAAACTGACACGATCATATGCTACGTTCGTAGTTTGGGTCTTGTCCATCACATCATTCTTCTAATGATGTGATCCCGTTATCAAATGACATCTCATGTCTATGGCTAGGAAACCTTCACCATCTTTTGATCAACGAGCTAGTTAACTAGAGGCTTACTAGGGACACAGTGTTGTCTATGTACCCACACATGTATTTGAGTTTCCAATCAATACAATTATAGCATGGATAATAAACGATTATCATGAACAAGGAAATATAATAATAACTAATTTATTATTGCCTCTAGGGCATATTTCCAACAACATCATCCCGTAACTAACTCCTTAGTCACTTTGCTTGCAAGCTTCTTATGATGTGCATTACCGAGAGGGCCCAGAGATACCTCTCCGAAACACGGAGTGACAAATCCCAGTCTCGATCCATGCCAACTCAACGGACGCCTTCGGAGATACCTGTAGAGCATCTTTATGATCACCCAATTACGTTGTGACGTTTGATAGCACACAAGGTATTCCTCCGGTATCCGGGAGTTGCATGATCTCATGGTCTGAGGAACATGTATTTGACATTCAAGAAAGCAGTAGCAATAAACAGAACGATCATATGCTAAGCTAACGGATGGGTCTTGTCCATCACATCATTCTCCTAATGATGTGATCCCGTTATCAAATGACAACTCATGTCTATGGTTAGGAAACCTTAACCATCTTTGATCAACGAGCTAGTCTAGTAGAGGCTCACTAGGGACACGGTATTTGTTTATGTATTCACACATGTATTTAAGTTTTCGGTCAATACAATTCTAGCATGAATAATAAACCTTTATCATGAAAAAGGAAATATAAAATAATAACAACTTTATTATTGCCTCTAGGGCATATTTCCATCACTCGGCCGCCCTGTAGGAGCTCAAGCCGCCAGCCGGCTGCACGCCTTGCCGGACACGGACGAAGAGTCCCCTTGCGCGGAGAGTCCAGGTAGAAGTCTTGCTCGGGCACACGACCTTGCCGGACACGGACTCCACATAAAAAGGCCTCGAGCCCTCCACCGAAGCATCCAATCCTCGCTGTACTACCAACTCCGTCGGACGCTCGTGCTCCATACGCCGTCGTACAATCTCGCCGATGTACCAGGTACGCTTGATCTCATGCGAGCTACATTCAGTTCTGTCGTTTTGATTTGCAAGCTAAATTCACTTCTGTCGTGTTGAGAGACTTGATATTACCTGTGTGTCTGCAACCGTAGCTGCCATCATCATTACCTTGCCCATATACGGACAATCTATTACCTGAGTCGGGTAAACAGAATTACATATATTAACTGCTTGTTGCCTGATGTGTTCCTACTTGGTGCGGCCACATATAAGTCTTCTGATTGTTTGGGATAATTTTTGAGAATCCAATGAATATTATTCCTATGTGATGGTGTGCTGTCGATCAGATTTCTTGAAGACCCACTGAGATTTAGCGGACCATGGATACATCAAGGCACCAAAACTGCAGTACTTCCTGATGTGATGTGTGTAGCTCAGATGGGCACATGTCTGTTTACGAAAGAAAACACAACACATTTAATTCCTTGTTTTGTTCCAACAACAATATATTGTTGCCTCTTTGATGAATAAATGTCCTTGTATCCTTTAGAATATTGTTACTTGCCTGTTCTGATCTTCCACTGCTGTTTGGAATTTTGTGGATCTATCGAAATGTTATTTATGTATGTGGTGTGTTTGTAGTTAGAATCCTGAATTCTGTGTTTGTAGTCGCCATGGACCGGTGAGATCAAGAGACGGCACCGCGGTCGCGAGGAGCAGCGGCTGAGGAGAGGCAACAATAACCCGTGCGTGGGCCGCGACGGCCCGAGCATTTGCGAGAGGGGATGGAGCGGCGACTGCGTCGACCCGCACAGTTGCGAGAGCGGATGGAGCGATGGCTGCACGGACATGCTTGTGGAGGTGCCGGTATGCTCCCTGATTTTGAGCCTGGGAGGGTCCTTGCTCTACCCTGGCCTCAAGGGTGTTCATCTACTTGTTGTCGTGCTCTGGAGTCAGGACGATGCACTAATGCAGGTTTGATTCTTTCTTTTTTTTTCTTTTTTTTTCTTTGCATATCCCTGAATTTTTAGAGCCGTGATTTAAATGCTAGCGTGTGTGCCATTGTGTCCTGTATAACGATTCTTATTGAGGCACCGCTGCAACCCAGTTTGCTTATCAAATTGATGCAAGAAACGAACTAATACAGAGAGAGTACAAATTTATTGCACTAATCTATATATGCCCTGCAGTACGTGTGTGTCTGGATAGGTAGAGATGGATAAATTTTGTATGTTTTTGTTCCTGGTTTTTCCCATCGATTATGGATTTGGAAGCTAATCATGGAGTGTTTCAATTGCCTACTATATTATGGATTTTCAGTGAGCACAAGCCTGCAACCTTGAAGGAAAAGCCATTGCCGCTGATGACATGACACTGCGGGTGAGATATTTCATGTTTGCTTTGTTATGTTAGTGTGTTGCCTCGAAAGGTACAACTGATTTGGTAGATGTACTGCACTCCCTACAGTCAAGTGTGAGTAGTTTTGCTTGAAGAGGCCATGGTGATTTTGGTTCATTTTTATTGTAAAATCTTGGGATGGCTTGACACAACAGAGTGAAACCACATGAATTCCGTTACACTAAATTCTTATCATGTGCTCGCCTTATTTGACAAGGTGGCAGGCATATCGTTAAATTTGGTCAGGCAGCTTGGCAGCCGCCACTAGAGCTCCACATCCCTGAGCGAGCAGATGATGCATAGGGGCACGTGTGGAAGAAGAGGTCGGGGATGGTAGACAAGGCCGTGGACGCCGGTGCGGGCTCCTCAAAGGCCTCGAGGAGGACGTCGCGGTCGGGCTCGGGGGCGGCTGCACTAGAGGACGCTATGGTCATTGCATTCTAACTATATCAGCATGAGCAGAGAGGACCAAGACCAAGTGAAGGTTGCATGGACGTGTGAATCAGTGGGCAAGCCTCATTGTTCTTCTATACATGAGGGCAACCCAAGATACTTGGCATCAGTGAGATCCATAGATCAGCTAGGTAAGTACAAAGCTACGAATTTTCATGTATATACCTATGTGAGTTTTGTAATGTTTCCCTAATAGAACAGAAGCATCCTACTTATCAGTCTATAAGTAAGTTTATGAGTTGATCCACTGCTGAAAACAATTCAGTTGAACATGTTTGTTCCAGCAGTTTTAGGCAAACATGAATGTACATATGCAGTTTGATTCCATGTGAACCCATGGACAAATAGCACATGTATCACATAGGCAGCGCAGAGGTACCATCTGTGTTGCGGTGCTGGTGCAGTGTCACGCCATGATGTGCCGTGCCTAAGGCTGAGCCAATGCAAACGCAAAATAGTGAAGTGGAACTAAAAGAGGTATTTGCGGAAAAGTTTTTTTTTTTTTTGCATCAAATATATGCATACATGCGGTAATGACAACAACCCTATTCCTGCTGACTTCGAAAACGGTTAAAAATATTTTATTCTTCTAAAATATATATTTTTTAAGTTGTAGAAAATATAACACAATGTAGGACTCAAATATGATTTGTAATGAATAATATATTTTGAAAAGTCTTACCATTTCATGCAAAATATATGAGTTGTAACAATAATCTTCTACTCCTAATGCCTTATTACTTGGTAGGCTAGCCTCCACCGTTTTTTTTCGTCTGTTTTTTTTTCGCCTCACCTCCGCCGCCCCCCCCCCCCCCCCCCCGCCCCCCGCCTTACCTCCACCACCTCCACCCTTCTCTACATCGCCGGATCTGCTTGCAGATTGTCAAGGAAGCGGCTCCCGGGTCTGCGCTCGTGCGGCCGTGACGGAGGGTCTCGAGGTGGCCGCCACCGAAGACGAAGCCCCTGCCTTGTCCAGAATCACTTCCTCTGCCGTGTTCCATCGAGGAAGCAGGGGGCAGCACAGAGAGGGTCCTCACGCAGCCGTGCGGTCGACCACAACGACGCGGCCGTACGGTGGGTACCCTCGGACGCCGCTCTCCTGGGCCGGAGGAGTCCAGATCTAGCACCTCACCAAGGTCGCCACCCACGGTGAGTGCACCTGCCTTCTGAATCCCGGCCCGTCCATCTTCTCCCTGAGTTGCAGCGACGACGAACCCTAGATGCGCCTCTGCTCGTCCCCGAGCTCCCTCCTCTCGATTCTCCGTTGTGCGACTCCGCTCAGTCCGACGTCGCAGCTTCTTCTCCGACTCTGCGGGTGTAGGTAAGCCACTGCCTTCCTCTCCTGTGCTTTCTCTTGTGCTCTTTGTGTCCACGCCATGGCCATCGTGCCATGCTAGGTTCTACGCTGGCCATGGAAATTTCTATGATTGGGCTTGTGGTGATGGTCTGCTATGTCACTGTTTCACTCAATGCACGGGCATAATGTATGTGTAGAATTGTAAATGTAACATCTCAATGTCACCACACGATGTTTTTGTATCGATTCTGTGCATCAATATTTGTTTGTTTGTTTATTTGTTTTCTATATGCTTCTATTCTGAATAATGCTACTTGCCTGACTGTCTATTTTTCTATTCTGGATGCAGAGAGAGAGCATCGTGACTGCCATGGCTTGAACTATTTTGCTGAAATCCTAGAAAAATTGAATGTGTATAATTCTGTTAAGTGGGAACCTTGGAATTGATTTTCACCTGAAAAGGTTGGCTATCTGAACCTTCTTAAACAGTTCTGTAGCACGTATTTCTCATATGCATGAAGCTTAGTTAGAATTGCTTTTTTTTTTCTTCCAAATCATGGGTCCTCCACTGAGTACTATGTTATTCGTTCTTTAGGTGTTTTAATTTCAAAAATCAGCTCTGCACAAGTGCAGCATGGCTGGAAAGCCTGCTGCTTTTATGTTGAGGACAATCTGACGGACAACCTCAGACCTACTCGCGCCCCATAGTATATAACGGCTGGAGAGAAATTATGCTTTCCTTCATTTGGACTATTTGATAGATGCTCCAGTTATAAAAAGAAGAATTTTATAAATCAAAGAGAGATATGCTCTCATCAATTGCTCACCTCTGAAGGTTGAAAACATATGGGCCTGATGAAGCCGTTTTTCTTTTTACAATTTCCTCTAGCAACAACTCCCTGTATAATCCAGAAATGGATCGTTGCTTATTTGTTTTTGCTTAGTCACAACATTATTCATTTCAGAGGAATACCAGTCGTTTATGAACACAGCCGATGGAAATGTTCGTATGGATTCGAAAGAAAATAGTGCTGCCAAAATATATTTTGATCACGCCGCAATGCATTGTTGTATTTTTTCAAAGAACTGAGCAATGGTTTACATGGATTGCTGAAAATATTATTAATAGAATGCCAAGTCCGTCATAAAAACCAAACAACCTGGCAGGAAGTTTAATTAAATCTGTTTCAAATACCCAAAGCTCGTTGTTCTCAATTTTAAATTATGCATTGGTTGGCTTGTTCGGCAGTTCATGGTTAGATATTTCTGCTTGCACCTTGTTCAGGATTTAATATTTGCCTGGCTCTGCTATTGGTCATGAAGGATGTTCATTCTGAGCCAGATCAAGCATAACCTGCCCAGGCCTTCGCACTTGCCGAATCGTCCTCTCGTCGACGCCATCAAGGCCGAGCTCAAGAGGCTCTTCCTGGATATGGTAGTGTGGACTTATCATCAACGCATGGCAACCTTCGCACTTGCCGAATCGTCCTCTCGTCGACGCCATCAAGGCCGAGCTCGAGAGGCTCTTCCTGGATATGGTAGTGTGGACTTATCATCAACGCATGGCAAAATTTTGTTCACAGTACCGGAATTCTGTTCCACTCGATGGTTCTTAATTGTATTTTTCAATCTATGTTTGGACTTGCACTGCAGGTGGTTGACTGGTTGCAAATCTCAGGCTCTGTGTGTCTGTCTACGACATCCTTGCCATCGAAGACGGCTTCATCTTTCCAGGATAGGGCTGCTCGATGTATAAAGTAATTTGTGCCATCATCTTTTCCATCCATTTGTGTTTGTTAAGGAATGTGAGATGTTACTGCTTATATGGTTTTAGAAATTATGGCCTTTAATCGAAAGTCTGTTACTGAAATCATGACCACCGCTTTGCTAAAAAAATTGCTTAATAATTGTGGAAACAGTGGTACTTTTGCAAAAAAGTAATTATGCAGCGATGATGCAAGTATGGACTTTTCATGTGAAGCAGAGATGTGCATTGTGACATGGACCATATCAGGTAATTGCCCCTATTCTTTCCACATCTTCTATGTCATATTTCAATTCATTTGTTTTCCAGATTACTCATGTTCGTGGCCTTTCTGTTAGACACTTATCCATTGACTATTTTAATGCCTCTATTAGTTAATGATCTCCTCGCATAGCAGTAGCACACTGAGCTCTATATTGTTTTGTGCTGTTTTCTTCAAGGTCTTTTGCGGGTTCCTTGGGCAAAGAGTTGCTAACTGTCCTAAGGTCCAGACTAATACGTTTATAGTTTGGGTCTTGTCCATCACATCATTATCCTAATGATGTGATCCCGTTATCAAATGACATCTCATGTCCATGGCTAGGAAACCTTCACCATCTTTTGATCAACGAGCTAGTCAACTAGAGGCTTACTAGGGACACAGTGTTGTCTATGTACCCACACATGTATTTGAGTTTCCAATCAATACAATTATAGCATGGATAATAAACGATTATCATGAACAAGGAAATATAATAATAACCAATTTATTATTGCCTCTAGGGCATATTTCCAACAGCCAGTGCTCATCCAAGGCCCCAAGCAACCCGGCAACGACATTGATGTGTACCTAAGGCCATTAGTTGAAGAACTTTTACAGCTGTGGGACATAAAAGGTGTACGTGTGTGGGATGAGTACAAACAGCAGGAATTTGACCTACGAGCGTTGCTGTTTGTAACCATCAATGATTGGCCTGCTCTTAGCAACCTTTCAGGACAGACAAACAAGGGATGCACGCACTGTTTAGATGAGACCGAAAGTATATATTTGGATAAATGTAAGAAGAATGTGTACCTGGGACATCGTCGATTTCTTCCGATCAAGCATCTCTTAAGAAAGAAAGGCAAGCATTTCAAAGGTGAGGCAGATCACCGGAAGAAGCCTCGCTACCGTACTGGTGATGATATACTTGATATGGTCAAGGATTTAAAAGTAATCTTTGGAAAGGGTCCTGGCGGACAATCTGTTCTGAATGACGCTGACGGACACGCACCCATGTGGAAGAAGAAATCTATATTTTGGGACCTACCCTATTGGAAAGACCTAGAGGTCCGCTCTGCAATCGACGTGATGCACGTGACGAAGAATCTTTGCGTGAACCTGCTAGGCTTCTTGGGCGTGTATGGGAAGACCAAAGATACACCGGAGGCACGGGAGGACCAGCAACGTATGCACGGAAAAGACGGCATGCATCCAAAGCAGTATCAAGGTCCTGCCAGCTACGCTCTTACCAAAGAAGAGAAGAAAATCTTCTTTGAATGCCTGCTCAGTATGAAGGTCCCGTCTGACTTCTCGTCGAATATAAAGGGAATAATAAATATGGCAGAGAAAAAGTTCCAGAACCTAAAGTCTCATGACTGCCACGTGATTATGACGCAATTGCTTCCGGTTGCATTGAGGGGGCTTCTACCGGACAACGTTCGATTAGCCATTGTGAAGCTATGTGCATTCCTCAATGCAATCTCTTAGAAGGTAATCGATCCAGAAATCCTACCAAGGTTACAGAATGATTTGGTGCAATGTCTTGTCAGTTTCGAGTTGGTGTTCCCACCATCCTTCTTCAATATCATGACGCACGTCCTAGTTCACCTAGTCGACGAGATTGCCATTCTGGGTCCTGTATTTCTACACAATATGTTCCCCTTTGAGAGGTTCATGGGAGTCTTAAAGAAATATGTTCATAACCGTGCTAGGCCAGAAGGAAGCATCTCCAAGGGCCATGAAACAGAGGAGGTCATTGAGTTTTGTGTTGACTTTATTCCTGACCTTAAGCCGATTGGTGTTCCCGAATCGCGGCATGAGGGCAGACTGGCTGGAAAAGGCACGCTAGGAAAGGATTCAGTAATATGTATGGACGGGCATTGTTGGGCGCAAGCACACTACACAGTTCTACAAAATTCCAGCTTGGTGGCTCCGTATATCGAGGAACACCTGGATAGTGTACGCTCCAAGAACCCGGAGCAGTCTGAGCCCTGGATCAAACATACACACATGGCGTCATTCGGCGGTTGGTTGCAAACACGTCTCATGCATGACGGCACTGTTGGAGATGAGTTGTACTTGCTGGCCAAGTCACCATCTTCGACTATATCGACTTTCAAAGGGTACGAGATAAATGGGAATACATTTTACACGATCGCCCAAGATAAAAAGAGCACCAACCAAAACAGTGGTGTCCGCTTTGATGCAGCAAACACCAATAGGCCAAAGGACACATATTATGGTTACATAGAGGAGATATGGGAACTTGACTATGGACGTGATTTGAAGGTCCCTTTGTTTCGGTGCAAAATGGGTCAATCTGACTGGAGGCGGGGTAAAGGAAGACCTGCGGTACGGAATGACAACAGTGAATCTCAACAATCTTGGGTACACAGACGAACCATTCGTCCTAGCCAATGATGTGGCGCAGGTTTTCTATGTGAAGGACATGTCTACCAAGCCAAGAAAAAGAAAAGATAAGGAAGCGAAGACATCATACGATGAGCCAAAGCGCCACATAGTTCTTTCAGGGAAAAGAAACATCGTGGGAGTGGAGGACAAGACAGACATGTCAGAAGATTATGAAAAGTTTCATGAAATTGCTCCCTTCATAGTGAAGACTGACCCAAGCATCCTGTTAAATGATGAAGATTGTCCATGGTTACGGCGCAAAGGGACACACGCGAAGAAAAAGTTTTATACCCCAATATCCCACTCTGGGATGTGACCGGCTTCACCGTCATCACTTTCTTCTCTAGTGAGTTTCCGGACTTATCTGGAAAGTCCCACTTCGGACAAACCGGAGGGAATCTTTGTAATAGTTAGGGTATATATATGTGTTTTGGCATTTGAAACGTGAAGGAACGCTATTTTTCATGCATTTATATATATTTTTTGAGATAAATGACCCTGAAATTGAAAAGCACTACAAATGAACTCTGAAAAGGTTGAAACTTGGCATGGTATCATCATTTCACCCACATAGCATGTGCTAAAAAGTTGAGAGGGTTACGGCAAAAACTGGATGCACTTCGTGTACAAATTAGACAATCTCTTTCGAAGTATCAGGGTTTCGAACGAAAACTCATCTGTTACAAAGGTATTTTATTTTTTTAAACTTATTTTAACTTCAGACTTTTTGTGCGTTCAATATGCACCATTCAAAGCCACGTCATCAATTTTCAACCCTTTCTGACTTCATTTGCTATTTTTCATGCATTTATTGATTTTTTTGAGCTAAATGACCCAGAAATTGAAAAGCGCTACAAATGAACTCTGAAAAGGTTGAAACTTGGCTGCAACCGGGACTAAAGGTCGATCCTATATAACTGTCACCTAGCGTTTTCCACCGCCCAGGAGACAAATCGATCACCACGCCGCCAGGCTGCCCAAGTTCTCCGGCGATCCACACCGCTCGTCGCCACCGCCGCTCCTCATCTCTGACCTCCTCCTCGCCGGTCTCCTCCGAGCCTCGCCGCCCCTCTCCTCGGCAACGCCGGTAAGGCCCAGGCCTCCCCCTCCCTCTGTCCTCGTCGCGCTCCGCCACCCGCGCCGCGCGCCACGGATGTGCTCGCTGCTATCGGCTCCGGCAAGCCCGCGCCCCCCTGCCGCATCCCGTGGATGCGCACGAGCCAGAGGCAAAGCTGTGAAGGAGAGGAAGGAGAGGAAGAGTGAAGTGCACGGCAGTGCAATCTCTGAACTTTGCCCAATTTCTGAATTTGTGCACAACAAGTGTTCGATAGCAATGCCAACAGTAGCTAGGCATTTTTCAAAATTTTAAAATTTTTTGTGGTGCTTCTCTGATGCATGGTTGAGGTGCTGTAAAAATTTCAGAATTGTTGGAGTAGTAGAGATTGGGTTTTGAGCAAGGAAACTGAATCTGGTCCAAATTTCATTTGAATGAAACTTGAAATTTTTGAACTAGTGGACAAATTATTTTTGGAGAAATGAAGTGTGGGTACTAGCATCTAGCTGAGATAGTTTTTGCTGGACTAGAAATGTTAGGGGGAATATAGTTCCTTTGCAAAACCAAAAGAGGTCATGAATTGATAGAATTTGGTTTTGTAATTGTTTGAATATTAATAAAAGAAGTTTTAATGAAAGAAATGATGTTGGGTACTGTCCTAAGATAGAAGAAATGCTTGATGGAATTTTGTGAATGGCAATTGTGTTTTGAGAAGATCCTAGCTAGGTTCTCTTTTTTTGAAAGAAATGTTAATTAGATGGATTTATTATGTATTTTTGTGTGTAGATGAATGTTAATTAGATGGATTTATTATGTATTTTTGTGTGTAGATGAATGTTAATTAGATGAATGTTAGATGGATCAATGCTATAAAATGTTGTTCAAATTTGCCCATCTACTATAGTTGTAAAAGTTTATTAAATATGAGTAGCATAATAAAATGATAATTATTACATAGGAATTTGTTTTCATAAGAATTTGTCCTCGACATCGACGATGCCCGGCCCGCATCCTCGTCGTCGACTCGGTGGCGACAACCTGCTTGAGAGGCGCCATGTCCGGGACTGGGTTTTATGCGCATGGGGGAAAGTTGGACCCAAAGACATGGGAGATTATGGTGCAGGCAAGTCTTAAAGAAGCCTCGGACGCTTTACTTGGTGCAATAGAAGCGGCTCGAACAGGGGCGTTCCAGCCCGAGAGAGAGAACGACGAGCTTACACGCGCCCTCGGGAATCCTGAACACCCGGGACGAACACGAGGCAAAGGCGTTGTTCCGTGGGTTGAGGGGTTTGTGGACTGGAACGTCAGTTACAGAAGCCGTGCGAGAAAGAAGAAGAAGCAGGAGGAAGACAAGAAGAAGCAGGATGCAGACCGGCTTCAACAGCTAGAAGCAAAGCACGCGGAGTTCGAACGCGCTTTCATGCGGCAGCAGGAGCAGATCGACACACTTAGCCTGGAAAGGGCGTCTCAGCGGCAGCAGCAAGCAGATCCAGCATTGGATAGCACCGTCCCATCTATGCCGAAAAGCAGCGTGGGTTCCACGGGGGTCCCGGCCGATGATGCACTGCTGGCTCGCTACCCCGTGGATGATATCCAAGAGACGACAAGTTGTGAGCTACACCTTCCACTGAAGAACATATCCATGAAGGTGGCGGACAGCTATGCTTTACCAAATCCCCCTGAAGCAGCCTTCCACGGCAATCCGATTCCACCTGGCTATGCTCGTGTCGGGGTGGATGAAGTTCTGTCGGCATATGACTCACTACAGCTTGACTTTCCTGGAGGTCAAGGGGAGCAGACACTAGGAGAAGCCATACGTGGTATCATTGTATGGAGGAAGGATTGCATCGTCTTTCCAAACTCGACGCCAAGGGCACCGACTCCTCCTCCAAGTCCGCCGCGTCAGCCGACTCCTCCTCCAAGTCCGCCGCGTCAGCCGACTCCTCCTCCAAGTCCGCCGCGTCAGCCGACTCCTCCTCCATGTCCGCCGCGTCAGCCGACTCTTCCTCCAAATCCGCCGCGTCAACCGACTCCAGCCCACCCCGAGACGGAGCCCAGCGCGAGTTCGCAATATCGAACTCTACAGCGTCAGCGGACTCCCAAGCGGAAGAGAGCACCAAACAAGAAACCCGAGCCTCCTGCCAAAAAGAAGTTAGCTTACGAGATGACTGAGGAGGAAAACAAACGGGTCGTGGATGCCCAAGTGAAGGGCCATTTTGCACCGAAACCGTCCCCGCCGCCGAAGGAGAAAATACCTGAGAAAGTCATACAACACTTTCTGGATCTTGCTAAACCGGCTGTGGAGAAAAGTGATTCAGACTATGAGCGCTCTATTAAGAAGTCATATCATGCACAAAAATATAAGGAGTCGAGCCTTACAACAGGTAGTAATAAAAGCGGGAAAACTGTTCCCCAGCTGGGAGAACAGGCAGTGCAATCGATCCCCCCGCTCAAGGTGAGTACCACCGATAAGCCGGTAATAACCGACGCTGCTAGACAGATGGCTAGAGAGGCCGGTGTCACTGTTGAATAACTCCTAGGCATCGAGGATCTTCCCACGAATATTGATGAGAAGGATCTAGCATGGAAATATATCCACGGGAACCCTCTGGTCAGGCCTGAGGAGGTCGAGCTTCTACCAACGCAGATGCGCAGATTGCATCACTGGTACCTGAGAGAAGCAAAGGTCGGGCGAGAGAGCCTCATGGTGAAAGTCAAGCCATAGCATTACTACCATGGAAAAGATGTGTGGATTGAATTGCCAGAACTTTTTCAGTTATACAATCAAGACGCACTGGACAAATCTCTCGTCAGTTGCTATTGTCTGTAAGTGATTTCTTTTTGTAATTTAAGTCTCTAGCTCAGCTCGTTCATTGCCTGTAATTATCCTCACTATATTCTTTTGTGTGGTATTATGCAGATTGAAGATTTCTGAAATGAAAAGAGGTGGAGTCTATGGCATTGGGTTCATTGACCCAAATACCATTTATGAACAAGTGTTAAAAAAAGAACCCAAAGACACAGAGGCCAACTTGCTAATGTATTTGAAGGAACTAAATGCCAAACCAGAGATAGTATTTCCTTACAACTTCAAGTGAGTGTTACTGTCTTGTACTACAAATTCTATTTTGCTTACTCGATGTTAAGTGTAGTTGATGAGTTATGCATGCCCGCTTATACAAACGTGTGCGCAGTTTCCACTGGATCCTGCTAGTCATTAGAGTTGACGAGGGAAAAGTTGAAGTACTGGACTCACTAACTAGAGATCCTAAAGAATACTACGACCTGAAGTTGATGCTCGACAGGTAATTTCAATCATTATCGCACTATGTCGGCCTCTTTAGTTCATTTCCTGATATCAAGTAATTAATAACTCCTTTATTCATTTTCTTTGCCAGGCAGGGTTTGGAAAACGTTCATCAAAGAGGTTGTCGGTCAATGGAAACCAAGCCTGAAATGGTGGCGACCAAGGGTAATTAAGTAGTAATAGCTAGCTAGCTACGTCCGCGCATCTCTTTAATTTTAGTTTCAATACCATTATCATGCTTGATTATTATCTGATTGAATTATATTCTCGTAAAGTGCTTGAGGCAGGCACCGGGGAATAATTTATGTGCATACTACGTTTTCGAGAACATTCGCATTATGGTGAACGAAAGGAGCAGAGATGCAAGAAATCTTTGGGTACGTAAATACTATTCACAATTCTTTTTATCATTATCTAATATATATACACACAACTAATATATTCATATTGATCTCCTTCTTTAAAGATGAAAGAGATGCGGGATCAGCTCCTACCAACGGACCGCATACGAGCACTTCAAGAGGAAATGGCGGGATTTTTACTTAAGCAGGTCATATCTCCCGACGGAGAATACCATTTCACCTAATGCCTTCATGTAATGATCTGCAAGTTGTAAGAGAAACTGTATATACCAAATTGTATATATATATATATGTGTATGCATGGTCGTACAAGAAATTCTATGATATATGATTGGTTCTACGAGAAATTCTATTATATATGCATAACGTGTACACTACGTAGTAACGTAAATTATGTTTGAAATGAAAAAAAATTAAATGGAAAACACAAAATGAAAAGGAAAAATAAACAATAAACCCTAAACCCCTAAACCCCTAAACCTTTAGTCCCGGTTGGTGTCACCAACCGGGACTAAAGTGGCAGGGTCCCCAGCCCCAGCGCACGAGCGCGGCCACGTGGAGGGCCTTTAGTCCCGGTTTGTGATCAACCGGGACTAAAGGGTGGGGGCCTTTAGTCCCGATTGGGCAGTCCCGGTTGGTGACTCGGGACTAGAGGCCCTTCCTAACCGGGACTAAAGGCCCGTTTTGTACTAGTGCCAATTTTTGTTTTTTTTTGCAAGTTCTGTACGAAACGAGGACGAAGATGGGGCTCATCTGACGGCTTGGGGAGAACGTATCTAACGGTGCGCGGGCGACCGGCCGAACCTCGCGCCGGTCCGCCGGCGCCTAGCACTGGCCTTTGGTGAGGGGGCTAGGGCAAAATTCAGAAGTCACGTACTCCTACTACTCGCAATATGGACCGAGCGTACGCTCTATATATATGGACTGTTTGGGGTCGGGCTGGTGTCCTGTCCGATCTCCGATCACCTCTCGTATCTGTACCAAACTGCTTCAGCTGAGACTGAGAGCCTATATAGCCGGAGTAAGAGGGGTGGGGTACGTAAGCAAGACGAACAACGTGAAAATTTCAGCTTTTTGTTGGGAGCAATTTTGGTTAGCTCCCATTTAACTACTATAAGAGCTCATAATGTAGTACCTTTGATCGATCTTTTTTTGCTGGAAAATACAGCTGCCGCTCGTGTCACTCCTAGGGCACCATGAGCTTGTCCTCAACCACGGATCGATGATGGCCCCGACGATTTGGTGGGTAGCATGGTCGTCACTGCGGCACAGCTGCTCCTAATTGCATTGGGAACGTTTGGCCAATTCCGGGAGCACGGCAATGCACACTTTTGTGAGATTACTTGCCAATCCGGGCCAGAATTGACGGTCATTTCGCTCGCCACGTCTAAAGTGGACACCGAAGAGGAAGCGATGCTGGGTTTTTACATGCGACGGCAAAAGCCTTGATTTGGTCTAAGCTGGCCTGGCTAGATCTGGTAACAACATCATTGGCAAGGCATGCCCGTCCTAGCGTCATTGTCTTGAGTTTTGAACTCCATGGTGAACATTTGCTCTAGCCTTCACTTGTTGAATTCGGCAACATTGTCATATGAGTGTTCCATCTTTATTGAAGGTGTCACCATGTGCTTGTGGGCTGACATGTGCCTGTAGGATGGCATGTGCTTGTGAGTGTGGCAAGATTTCCCTATGCCAGTCACTTTGTAGCATATTATTGATTTTTCAAAATCAGTTGGCTTCATCTTTCATAAAGAATAAGTATCCTATGTTTGCAAACTTCTCCACTCTTTCTTCGCAAAATGTTCAAATTTTGCTCGACTGGATGCACCATGAGATTTATGCTGTCCACAAAGCTACAGAACTCAAGATCGTGAAGATTGATAGGCAGGCTAATAGGGTGGCGCATGAGATTGCAAAATTTAGTTTTGATAGCAGGTCCGATGGTGCATGCTGTAATAGTGTTCCACCCTGCGTGGCAAACTATGTAATGATCAATTGTAAGAATCTTGTTAGTTAATTAATATATGGGTGGGGTTTAAAAAAAAACAAAATGGGAGCAGTCAAAGCAGGGTTCGACTGGCACAACAATTGCTTTGTTGGGGTGGGGTGTGTCAAGCAAGGTGTTAGCTCCGATATCATTCAGAAACTAAGGAATGATGGTGCAAGCGATGTTGGGTCGCGGCAGATCTGGTATCCTCCGTGTTTGAGACGCTCTCACTATGTTGATCGTCATGTTGTTGTCAATTCAAAGTTCTCGACTCCGGACTAAGGGGAAACTATTCGACGCATGCCCAATCTCTCTAGCAAAGTTTGCCATTAAAATCGAAGTTGTCTAGTTGCGAGTGTGGTCGAATATTTGGCATGAGCCATTATGGACTTCGTGTGGCTGTTGCAGTGTGGGCTTCATCGGTAGTCTTCCCAGGTGAAGCCAGAGTTGCTAGCTCGAGGAGGAATAATGACGATGACACCTGCATGCGGTCTTCTCCTCGGCAGAGTGTGAAGGCTGCATTGTGGGCTTGTGGCAGCTAGTTAGCCGTTGGTGCCCTCTGCGACCATGTTCCATGATGTCAGTGTTACAAGCATGTTGTAGTTGTTTCTACCTGCTTTTCCGCTAATTAAGCACAACTCCCTTCTACTTAATTAACAGAGTAAGCATGTTGTAGTTGTTTTCACCTGCTTTTCCGCTAATTAAGCACAACTCTCTTCTACATGTTGTACTAAGCATGTTGTACTTAATTAACAGAGTGAAGCATGTTAAAGAAACTAACCCAAACACTTTGGCTTCGAATGAAGTTTTAATTCAGGAAGTTATTTCAACTTATAAACAAGTCACAGAGAGCAATGTGGAGGAATGCACACTGAGATTAGTGATAGACGCTATGACAGGACTTCACAAGTGGATACAAGCTCCTACATTGTGAAGATGTAACCATCCTGAGCTTGCCTATGTGCGACCTTGTTATTTATCCTACGGATCTGGAGACTCTGGTATCATATTCCTAATTAAGTGTGCTTGATGAAAGTATTAAGAGTAGGTCTGATCATCCAATGAGCGATGTTCTTTAGGACATCGCATCGCTGCTGCCTTTGCCAGAACTTTGTTATCTGTTAAGAAATTTGGTTTGTAGAGGTTCAACACGTAGGCTCTTTCAGATCCCAGCTCCAAAGCTTTTAGCATCAGCCTGTGTGACAGAGCAAGCCTTTTTTTGGCGTCGAGAAAGAAGCAGTTGACACCATTGCAACGAAAATAGGTTGGTGTTGCCCTCTTGCTGATATGTCGACGAAGAAACCAATTCCAGCATTGTGTTATCTGTTAAGAAGAAGAAGAAGAAGAAGAAGGAGAAGAAGAAGAAGAAGAAAACAAATTCAAATTCTCCACATGGGACACCTCCAAGAAGGAAACAGTGCACAAGCGCCATCGTTGCCCGATCATAGATCTTAGGTTTTCACCCTGGAGAAAATCCTGCTCTTAAAAACAATGCCTTCAACAAGGTCACTGCGAGGCAAAACCAATTAAGGCCAGACATTGGGTTTTCACCCTGAAAGCTAAGACACTGTACTCCTCCTATGTTGCCGCCCCCACTTACCGATGCCGTTGCTACAAGTCATGAAACACCAATCAAAGTCATCGTCGCCTAGAAGACTCGATCCACCATTACTAGGACTCAGACCTTAGCCACCATGACCTTCTCCGCTACTGTCTTCACCATGGAAATCGAAATACCGACATGTCCCATAATGTCAACAGACAACGAAGCTTCACGTAACGCCCTCCTGAAGCCACACGGGCTAAAATAGGGGTGCACATGACCGAATCCTATCTGATCCAGCAATCTACAGGCATCAAGCACCCAAAGGAGATCTCCGGCGGAGCCTTCCGGAACTCGTCAACGACAAGATCAAAGAGGGTCGGCATCAAGCAGAACACCGTCTTGGTGCTAGAAGAACCCTAGGACCGCCTCCATTATTGAAGCAAAACCAGCAGGCCCCCACTCTGCCGGTCAAAACTGCGGAGGAGATGGCAACCGCGGAGCCGTCTGCGCGGACGCGCCACTCGCCCCTGCCTCGCCGCTCCCGCTCGCGCCAGGCCACGGCTCGAAGGGCCACGACAACCAATGCCATGACCTCCGCCAGATCGTCGCCACGGGGACCTTCTACGACGAACCTGGGTTCGGGATCCCGTGATCCACCACTCCTAGGCGCCGCCACAAGGAGCCGCCTCCAGACCCATCATCCCTGACGGAGGGGACACCACCACCGCCATGTACGGAGCCGCCGCTCCGGGATCCTTGCGCCGCAGATCGGACGACACCCCCTGCCGAAGCCGCCCTCCTCGCCATGCCGCCGAGCGACGCCGCACCCAAAGGAAAGAGGGTGTGTAGCCGATTCTATCCGCCGCCATTGCCGCGAGGCGCCAGGAACCCGCCATCCCCTTCACTGGTGGTGCACGGGATTTCCCGGCGGCCTCCTCTGGAAACGACGAGGAGAGGGTGAGGATGGAGGAGGTGGTGGTGGGTGGCAGCTAGGGTTTCTCCCCCGGCCGTCCTGGGGGAGGCGACGCGAGGGGAGTCTTCCGCTCGATCTCTTGTTGATCTCAAACCTAAATAGGTAGAAGGGAGCAGGGGCATAGAGATTGACATATTATAGTTATCTATTTAGCTGTGTTTTATTACGTGCAGTGCAAATCAATCGATAGTACCAGTCCTAGTTTCCTTCTTTTCAAAACGCCTATGGAAGATTCATGCAAACAACTAATCTGAGGCGAACCAACCTGTGGTTGGATGGTTAGGAGGACAGTAGTATCCCCATCCCACCAGGATTCAAATCCTGGTGCTCGCATTTATCCTGAATTTATTTCAGGGTTTCCGGCAATACGCGTTCAGTGGGAGGAGACGTTCCCATCGACTACGAGGCGCCTACGGTGACTTCGTAAAATTTCAAGATGACATGCCGGCTCAGTCTCTCGGAGGTGCTCATAGGGGTAGGGTGTGCGTGCGTGCGTTCATAGAGGTGAGTGTATGCGCGTATATATATGAGCGCTTGCGTCTGTACTCTGTTCAAAGAAAAACTAATCTGAGAAAAATTCAAACCTAAAATTAGCAAAGGGTGGAAACAACTAGGAATTCAGATCAGAAAAAAGGCAGTGCAAGCGAAAAGGAAGAACCAAATACCAGTGTCTACACTTCAACATTCTCAATTGTGGAACATGCTGTCCTATATCAAAGTGCAGACCTATATAGTATAGTTAACGTGGAGAGTGGATTTTTGGAGCCCGGGTGTATTGGAGGACCATATTTTAAATACTTTACAAATCACATTTAAAGGTTCAGAAAATTCCGAAAAGAAATCTACGTGATCATATGCATGTATATTACACATGTGTAAAGTTTGGTGATGAAATAAGTAAACATGTGAGCTATACAAAAATGACAAAATGGTGATTTCCAATTAGTGAACAATACATGCACTATTCATCTTTCCAAAATCAAGATGTTGTCGTTTTTGTGTAACTCACATGGTTAGTGATTTCAGCATCAAAATTTACACATGTCTAATATACATCCCTATTAAAACATGTTGATTTATTTTCAGATTTTTTTGAAACTTTAAAATAGCATTTTGGCACTATTCAAAATATAGGGCTCCAATGCATCCGTCCTCTAAAGTGACATTTTGAGTTAACGTGTAGCTAAGTGAGAAGTTGCTCCCCCTCCCCCTCCCCCTCGCGTTGCCCCCGTGGGCGACCCGGGGGGAAACCCTAGCCGCCGTCACTCGAATTCGCCCGTCTCTCGACCCTCCTTGTCGCCGTCCGCAGCGCTGCCAGGCAAAGCCTGGCCGGCAGGGCGGCGGCGGGGCTTCTCTACCCTTGGAGCATCAAGGCCGGCGCGGGATGGCCAGATCGCGAGGAGGCGCCGGGCTAATGCGGGGTCTGGCGGTGCGGCGGACAGGCATCTCTTGGCGGCGGCGTGCGCGGCGCGGCAACGGCGGCTTGGATGCGAGCTCGCGGCGAGGTGGCGGCTGCGTGGTGGGCAGGACCCGGTGGTCGTGGGCGCCGCCGGGTTTAGGTCGGATCCCTCTGGATCTGACGCTTGGACGCTGTCGGCCGGCGCGGGGTGGTGGTCTTCGCCGCTGGCCATGTCGGATCGGTTGATTCGGCGCCTGGATAACTACGGTGGCTGTTCTTCTCGATCCTCCTTCCTGGTGGGTTGATCCCCATGGCACTTTCATCTCTGTAGGTTTCGGTTCATGGCTCGCTACCGAATCCGGAGCAGACGAAGGTTTGTTGGTATAGGATGGAGACCGCGGGAAACTTTGGCCGGCTGGTCCGGCCCGGAATCGGCGGCGTCCCTCGACGCCGTTACCCTCCCTGGAGGCGAAGCCGAGGTCCCTCCTATCCACCTCCGAACCCCTCCCGGACGAAAGTCCAAAATTCAACTGGATTGGGTGGCGGCGGCGTCCTGTGCGTCGTAACCTCCTTGGAGGTGCCGTCTTCGGAGGCTCAGGTATTCGGGGGAGAGATGCTATGGGTGGTGGGCTCCGCATAGCTCCAGCAGCGGCGACGGTGTGGTGGTTTCCAGGAGGAGCGGTGTTGTTTCTACCGCGTCGATGACGACGAGTATTGGCGGCATGGTGCAACTGGATCTCGACGACGGATGTGGCTGGATGAACGAGCGCAGGGCGGTGGGGCTGTTTGGCGCCGTGGCGGCGTCGATGGCAGGCCTGACAAGGTCGATGCATCAGTACTTGCTCTGAAGATGGATCGATGGAAGACGGCGGCGACGACCCATGAGGGTGCGTCGGACCGGTCGGTGACCCAGACCCGGTATGTGGCTGGGCTGGGGCCTCCGGTTTTAGATGTTAGGCTTAGGTGAGAGATCTGGGTATTTGGCTCAGTATTTCTGCACCCCTTCATCAAGTGGATAGGAGTAGCGACAAATGTTGCCAAGATGGTGGATTCAGACATATTGATGTACTGCTTTGTAAGGTCTTCGTGAATAATTAATAAAATGGCTACATGCATCTTCCAGATGCAGAGGCCGGGGGTCATCCTCCTTTTCTAAAAAAAAAAAGCTAAGTGAGAAGTTACATACTACTATTATGATAAAAATGCCTGAGAGTACAGTACCAAATGCACTAATAGTTTTCCACAGTAACCGACCAGCCATTAATTTTTTTTACGAAGCACAGTGGCACTGCTTTCATTATGATTAGAAGGAGAACAGGAACTAGCCAAGAGGCTAAAGGTGAAAGAATAACATAAAGAAAGGACCTAAACTAAAACAGAAGCTAGGAACTCAATCAGGTTCAAGAGGTTGTTCAGCAAGTGCTAGCGCGCGCCTTCTACCAGCATCTGCTCAATGTTTTGAATCAATCTGAACTTTACGGAACACTGTGGCTGTCATGCTTATAGTCTGTCTGAAAACTCTCTCATTTCATTCTTTCCAAATCGTCCACCAGAATTAACGCAATGGTGGATCTCTAAGATTTTGCTGCCTTCTTGCTTTGGCAATTCGATGAGCGTATCCACCAGTCTGACAACGTCTCGTTCGACGTGAGGGGGAGCAGCCACCATAGACATGAGAAGTATTAACAAATGTCTAGCCTTTTCAATGACAGCAAGGAAGAAATATTTGTACATGTACAGTATGCAAAGTTGCAAACACTCCACGATTCAAACTATTGAGGTGGTCGCAAAAATGTGCATGACTAACAAAATATTCAAGCGCGTGACGTACATTTGCTGATCTGAAAGTCTAAGCATTTCATCACATCTAGAGTAAGAGCAATTAGAATATACTTCCTTCATCCGGAAATACTTGTCGGAGAAGTGGATGTATCTAGACGTATTTTAGTTCTAAATACATCCATTTTCATCCATTTCTATGACAGGTAATTCCGGACGGAGGGAGTATTATATCTCGAAAGCATCGACTTTATCTCATTCTGATCTTGAAGCAGAATAGTTAGAATACATCTAAAAGCCTAAGCACTTCTAAAAAACTGGCACTTTCAGATGATTATATTCATCAATGCTCCAGAACCAATAAGATTAGTGACAGCCTATTTCAAAAACGCAAATATATCTGATATATAGTAAGAGTAGTTACAATATATCTCAATGCAGAATTATAAAAAGGTTTCACTAATTCAGAGAAATAATAAAGAATAGAATGAAAAACATATATAGGGCAGGCTTCAGGCCAACTTAATTTTTTAGCTCAAGAGTTTCTACATGCTCGAAGTCGCAAGCTACTCCCGAGCAGTTTCCCAAACTTCTCGGAGAGGCTAATAGAAATGCTCTCCGACTAGAAACAGTAATTTCACACAAATGATACTGCTTACCCTCCAAGGCCCAAGCGCGTCACATTTCTCTTCCCTCCGATTCCAGTCAGCCTAGCTCAGAGTGTTTCCACCACGGCAAAGCTGAAGTTCAGGGGCATTACAGACTCAACTCAGCACAGAAAATAAGCCAAAACTATGTGGCCAAAAATAATAGGAAAAACAGTTTCTTAGAGCTGCCGTCACCCCCACCATAGCTTATTTGCACCGCAATCTATAAGCATATTTCTTGTGAAGCTTAAGATCAAAAGAAGTAACACAATATAGGCAGAGCACGGGCCCAAAGTAAGGAAAAATCAGGATGAAACCAACCACCAAATTGATTGGGGAAACAGCAACGGAACCAAGAGGGGGGGAAAGATCAAAGTTTTAAATAGCGTGCTAAGCCTCTTAGCGGCAGACCTCTTCTAAACGCTATAGCGCGCTATTTAAAATGTTTGTTCATGTGTTTGGAGCAAAGACCCTTAGCGCGGGACCTCTTCTAAATGCTATAGCGTACTATAGCGCTATTTAAAACCATGGGAAAGATACCACTGAGTGAAATATTGGTTCCCAATGTAGATGAAACAGAATAGGAAATACATAGGCTTTGTTCAATAGTTAAATAAACAACGAATTGGATAACGTAACAGAACAAGTAAACAGCTCTATATGTTTTTTTAATGATACAGCTTGAGGTTCCATGTTCTTACAACCGCAATTGAAAACATGGAAACTTTATTTAAAAGGATAAATATAAATTCAATGTTGCTAGTAAGATTGAACCAGGCCATAAACATGTGTAGGCCATTTGTTCCGATGGTCAATTGGGTCCCAACCATCGTACAAGTCTGAAGTCTCCGAGATGGCCTTCTACATTCTTGTTGCTTTCTGTAGTCCTATCCAACAAGGTGTGTATGGGAATGAATCAGTTATGAAACGCTCCGCCCCCAATGCTAGATGACAAGTTGTTGGGTATAAGTAGCCAAGGTACTGAACCTTTGAATCTTTCAAATGATAGGCCAACCCTCTGCACATTGATACATGCAGAAAGACAACCTCTTTATATGGATGAAATCCAAGGATATCAAAGTATCCAGATACACGACCGTCACCCACATCTTCCTTGTGAAGAACGTTGTCATTTTCAGAGTCCCATTCAAACTTTTCTTCCACTAGCTCTTTCTTGCCGGAGTTCAACTCCAATTTCATTTCCATTAGGCATTCCAAGTTGTTGTCGTGTTCATTACGTTCCTTACATTCTTTGAGATACTCACTGAAGTTGATATCTTGTAAGACCCATGCTCCAAGAACAGGACGAAGATCATCTTGTATAGGTGTAAGGCAATTGTTATGCTTCAAGACCCAATTCGTGCGGCCACACGATTCCTCAAGGACCCAAACCATAAGACGAGACATTTCAAAAATAGTAGTTGCAAGGTACACCCCTTTTTCTGATCGTCCAAGATGAGGCCTTTGGTACTCGTCCAGTTCACAATCCATCGGAGGTTTAATTACTTGGTACTTATCATTTGACAAACAGATCCTGCAAAACATGTCATTAATAAACATGCTAAGAAAACGTATAGGTCTGGAAGAAAATTAATCAATAAGGAACGGATAAAAAACTGATGTCTAAAGAGCAATTAGGTACCTCATTACGAAATCAGTTTTGCAGTGGACGTAAAGGTCGCCCCGGCAGTACACGGCGTGACGTCTGTCGTCAGACCAGTCGACATGCCGCCGCATACCAGAAACAGTGCCACCAGCCTCCCCTTCTCGCATAAAAGACCTCTCCTTCCAACCGCCCAACTTTGATGAGAAAACATGCAAATCGCACACTGATGGTGGCCATTCAGATTCAGATTCAGGTTCCTCCATAACAGGGTCTGCTTCATCCACGGAGTTAATTGCACGGAAGTACCACACTTAGGGTAGTTGTAACGAATCAGTACCACTATTCGTTTTTTTTGCATGTCAGTACCATGTCTGAGGCTAATCGTTGCAAAACGGTCTAAGCGCCGTATAACACCGTATTGACGCTGTATCTGACCTCCCGGCCCCACCTGTCAGGTGCCACGCTGGCCAACCGGCGCGTGCCGCTCGGCTGACTAGGACGAGGCCGGCTCAGTCGATGTATACGCCTGGGTCGGACCCAACTCCCCGTCGAACCCAACTCCCTCAAACCCTAGGCCCCGCCCCGGTCGAGCTCTCGCCCTCCGATTCGCCGACGACCGCCGCACAGTCCGCCGCCACCGCGCCATGGTGTACGAGGATGAGAGCAGCGAGGACTACTCCAGCGTGCAGTACATCAGCTCTTCCGACGACGGCATGCAGTACCAGGTGAGTGGTGGAGCTAGGTTTAGGGTTAGGGTTTTTGCTTTGGGGATTTGATCTTTGATTTGGGGGTTTTGGTTCATTTTGCTCCTGTAGATCCCTGCTAGCATTGACGACCAAGACTACATGGGCATTGAGACTGGTCCCACTGTTCCCTGCGCGCACCATGGGCTGCCATCTGAGAGGCGTGTAGCCTTTGAGGGATTTGAGACGGGCATGAGGTTCTTAGTCTGTGCCCAGAAAGTAAGATTCTGCACTTTCTATGTTCTTTGTATTAAAATGAGTTGGTAGTATTAAAAATGGTGCTAGCAAGTAAGTTTATGTTCTTCTGATGGTCATTCTTTAGCCATTTAGTAGTACTGATGTTGTGCATTGGAGTAGGCATGTGCTCCTGCACTCCTTGTATATTTAATTTGGACAATAGTTGTTAATTTTATATGTGGCCAGGAGCATAGTTTGCAGTGCACATCATTGTTTAATAGGGTAGCTATGTGATTGTTTAGTGCAGATGCTCAAAGTTCAGTGCTTTATAGCTGCTGTACTTTTTGTAATGCTTAAATTAATTGCCTAGGAGATTGGTTTGCAGTGTTGCAGTGCACATGTTGTGATGTTCTTTAGGTCATTGTTAATTGTAGTATTTGGTTGAAATTCAGTTAGATAGTTCTGTTGTTCTTTAGTTCTTTGCTTACAATCATATTCTTTAATTGTAATATCTACTGTAGTTGTGCTGTTCTTTACTTCATTGCTTACAATCATTTGTCCTGTGTCATTTGGAATTCTGTTAGATAGTAACAATATAAGTGTTGAATATATTGCAGGAAGGTCAGAACTGTGGTTTTGTTCAATGGATTGACCCAGAGTGGCCTCCTACAATGCAGAATGCATTGTTGAAGCTATGGGAAATGTATGAAGACAGCAGGAGTGGTAGGAGGAAGGATAACCTGGAAAGTTCACTCACTATTCACCATTTGACAGAAGAAAAAGATAAACTGGAGGCCAACTATGACAAATTAGTTGAAGATGTTCATCAACTTTTCAATGCCCAAGAGGATAGGATGCTGGATTTCAGCTATTTGCAGTCTAAAATGCAGAGTGCAGAGGACAGGAGAGCTGAGGTTACCAACTCAGTTGTCTCAGATATGAAGACAGAGATGGAGAAGAAAGAGGCAGAGATCTTCAAGCTGCAAGAGAAGTATGCAATCCTTATGAACCTGACAAAAGCTCAAGGCACTGTCATCCAGAACCTGAAGTTCAACCATTTGAGAGAGAAGGAAGTGCTTAGTGAAGCCAGGAGGAACTTGCAGTTCCAGGTTGATGAACTCACTAAGTCTCAGGAAAAGCTCACCCAAGAGAATCTCCAGCTGAAGCTTCACATGGGTGATCTGAAGAAGGGACATGATAAGCTCACTAAAGGCAGGACTCGGCTCAAGCTTCACATTGCTGATCTGTTGAAGGCAGAGGAGAAGAACAAGCAGAAGATGAAGGGGATCCAGGCCATCTTGGAGGAATGAAGATGATGTGGATGAAGATGAAGAGGCTGCTGTTAGGGCATTTCCCGCCTTAGGGTTTTGGTGATGATGACAATGCACCTTTGGACTAATTGTGCGCCTAAGTTTACTCAGGTACACCTTGTTTGGCGCAAGACGGTTAGGTATTACCTCCGGACGGAAAAGATCGAAGACGGAGTTTCCGACGCGTTTATTTCTTTGGTCATAGGAAATCCGTACTATTAAGAGGAAATCCGCATCGGAAGGTACTGGGTGAATCAATGCACGTACACATTCTATTGCACCCACTATATATCCTTCCATTCGAGGAGAGAGGTCCTCAAAGTCTTTTTGTGGCAGTGTTTTTAGTGCCAAGCGGTTGTACCGCTTGTCAAAGCGGTTGTACCGCTTGACCGGTTGTTCCGGCCCTGCACCGCTCCACTTCCGGAATCCCTTCTGTAAGTGGAGCTGTGGTTGGGCGGTGGTGGCCTGGTAGTTCCCGGATGGCTAAGGCGAACCGGTACTACCGGTGTCTGGAGCGGTTGTACCGCTCCGGACTTAGCCACCACAGGAGCGCTGGTCTGGCGGTTGTACCGGCACAACCACCGCCCCAACCACCGCTATGGGGTGACTCCCTTCTGTATGAGAGGCGGTTGTTGGGCGGTGGTGGAGCGGTAGTTCCTGGTTGGCTCCAGCCGACCGGTACTACCGGTGGCTCCATCGGTTGTACCGCTGGGGCACTTCTGCAGTGGGAACCCGTGAATACCGGTTGTATCGGTGGTTCAAGCGGCTGTACCGCTGCAGTGTAAAAAATGTTGTAACGGTTGGATTTGGGGGACACTATATAATCAGGTGGTTCTTCCACCTACCTTTTTACCTCTTGCCTCTCTCTCTCCTCCATTGATGCCCTTCAAGCTTTCTTGCCCGATCTCTCTCTCTAGCCACTCAAACTTGTTGATTTGCTAGAGATTGAAGGAGGAGACCTAGATCTACACTTCCACCAAAGGAAACTTGATTCCCCCATACTTTCTTGTGTGGATTTTGTTACTCTTGGGTGTTTGGGCACCCTAAACGGAAGAGGTCACCTCGGAGCCACATTCCATTGTAGTGAAGCTCTGTGATGGTGTTGGGAGCCTCCAATTCAGTTGTGGAGAGAGCCTCAACCTTGTTTGTAAATGTCCGGTTGCCGCCTTCAAGGGCACCACTAGTGGAATCACGGCACCTTGCATTGTGCGAGGGCGTGAGGAGAATACGGTGGTCTTAGTGGCTTCTTGGGGAGCATTGTGCCTCCACACCGCTCCAACGGAGACGTACTTCCCCCTAAAGGGAAGTAACTTCGGTAACACATCCTCGTCTTCACCGGCTCCACTTGTGGTTACTTCTTACCTTTACTTTGTGCAAGCTATTGTTGTGTTGTATCCTTTGCTTGCTTGTGTTGTTGTTGTTAGCATCATATAGGTTGCTCACCTAGTTGCACATCTAGACAACCTATTTTGTTGCTAACCCTAATTTGTTAAGAAAAGCTAAAAATTGGTAGTTGCCTATTCACCCCCCCCCCCTCTAGTCAACCATATCGATCCTTTCAATTGGTATCAGAGCCTTGTCTCTTTATTAAGGGTTTTGCCACCCGAAGAGTATGGTTGATGACGGGGATCGGGATGAGGAAGTGCCCGAGGCCGTTGAGTTGAACTCGGTCACTCGAGACGACTTAAATGAAGATATGGCTTCACTTAAGACGTCTATGACGGCCGAGGTCAAGTCCATGCTTAAAGAACTCCTTGAGGGGTTGAAGTCTACTCCCGATCCTTTGCTTGTGGTTAATCCCACCGCATCGGTGTCGGAGGCCAATTCCGGCAAGGAAGCGGCTAAAGGCACTCAAACCTCTTCCCCTCATGGTAAGAATGGGACGGGAACCTACGCCTCAGTTCCCCCTCCCCCGGTCTATGGAGGACCGGTCCCTACACCACATATTAACAACCTTGGTCCTCCTCCTAAGCTTGTGAAGGGTGATTTTGCTAATTGGGTTTTTCGTATCAAGTCTCATTTGAATCATAGCTCAACAAATATTTGGAGAATCATCGAGCAAGGCTTCTACCCACATGATCTAAGCAACCTCACTCCAAGAGAAGAGGCGGACAATCAATACAATCACTCCGCATTGTTCATCCTCCAATCCGCAGTGCCTCCCGAAGAGCTAGCTCACTTGCGCCCCTTCTCCCGTGCAAAGGATTGTTGGGAACACATTATATCTTTGTACAAGGGGAGCTCAAGCATTCAACGGTCCAACTTTGAAGTGGTGCTTGATGAGGCCGATGAGTTTGTGATGAATGAAGATGAGGATCCTCGGGATCTCTACCGAAGATTGACAACTCTTGCGGTCGTTCTTCAAGATCATGGGAGCAAGGATACGGATGATAATTGGATCAAGCGCAAGTTTCTCAAGGCCATCATGCCATTCAACAAAGCAATGTCCTCCGTGATTCGTCAAAGACCGGACTTCTACACCTTGTCATCAAGTGAAGTGTTGGATGAGTTTATTGCCATGAACATCATGAACAAGACCGCCGACAATGCTCTAGCTTGTGTCCAACGGTCAAAGAAATCCTCACCCAACCTTGCTTTGAAGGCCAAGGGTATTCCGGAAGAAGAAGAAGAGGAAGAAGAAGATAGTTGCCCCGAAGACACGAAATATGCTTACCACGAGCACATGGCTCTTGCGTCAAGGCAATTTTGGGGCAACAAGAGAAACACAAGGCCCAAATCCTTCAAGAACAACTCAAAGGGCAAGCAACGAGTAAGAACTTGCTACAATTGTGGCAATGTGAGTCACTTTGTGGTGAATTATCCATATGAGAAGAGGGAAGACAATGGTGGCAAGCTCATCCGCAAAGACAAGGCCCAAGTCCTTCCCCAACAAGAACAATTTCAACAAGAAGGTGCCTCCAAAGGGCTTGGTGGCGCAAGAAGAGTACAACTCCGATGATGATGATGATACAAGTGGTGAAGTGTTAGCAACGGCCACCGTGGCCATTGCCACCTCTTCTCCAACCTCGGTGTCCCTCTTCGATGCCCCCAATGAGAACATCATCCCCAAGTGCCTCATGGCAAGAGGCGTCAACAAGGTAAACTTAACCTCCAACATCAAAACTTCCATCTCTCCTAATCCTTCTTTGTTGGATTGTGTGGATGATCAAGAGGAGGTGAAGGTGGATGAGAATGAGTTTGACAAGTTCTTGGGTAAGCTCAAAGGTGAGACCAAGAAGCACTTTGTTGCTCTCTTGGAACAACTTGGTGAGGCCAATGACATCATTGAGTCTCACGAGGAGAACATCACTAACTTGGAAGGCCATAGTCATGACTATGCCTCATGGCAAGAGGCGTCAACAAGGTAAACTTAACCTCCAACATCAAAACTTCCATCTCTCCTAATCCTTCTTTGTTGGATTGTGTGGATGATCAAGAGGAGGTGAAGGTGGATGAGAATGAGTTTGACAAGTTCTTGGGTAAGCTCAAAGGTGAGACCAAGAAGCACTTTGTTGCTCTCTTGGAACAACTTGGTGAGGCCAATGACATCATTGAGTCTCACGAGGAGAACATCACTAACTTGGAAGGCCATAGTCATGACTATGCCGATGAAATTGCTGATCTTTCCATCGCTCTTGAGGAAGAGCGAGGTCTTCGTTCGGCTCTTGAGGAGTCGCAAAACGTTGACCTTGCTCAACTAAAGAAAGATCATGATCATGCTCAAGTTCTTGCTCGTGTGCTTAAATTCGAGAATGTTGAGCTTGGGGTTGGCCATGCTAGACTCAAAGAGGAGTTTGAGCTACTTGACAAGGCTCACAAGGCCTTGAAAGGTGCACATGCCACTCTCAAGGAGTCACATGATCAACTCCAAGCGAAGCTCACTAAGGAAATTGCCACTTGTCCTCCTTTTGTTTTAATTGATAATGCCAATGCTACTAACCCTTGTTGTGAGCATGAGCATCTTGCGGAGGAGAATGCCAAGTTGAAAGAGCAACTTGAGAAAGGCCTTGTGACTTGCATACAAGGTGAGAAGAACCTCAATGATCTTTTGAGCAATCAAAAGGAGGTTGTGGCAAAGGAAGGGCTCGGATTTGCACCCAAGTCAAAGAAGAAGAAGAACAACAAGACCAAGAAACCTCTCCCTCTCAAAGAGGTATTTGTCAAGAAGGGAGAGGGTGCTCATAAGGGGAAGAATAACAAGTTGGTGGGTGGAAATGTCAAGAAGGGCAATCCCACTCCATCGAACAAAGTCGGCGACTTTAACCCTTCTTATGTTTTATGCCGTGCTAGTGATGGGCATGTTTATGCCAAATTTGTTGGTTCTTATTATGAGTACATTGAATGGTCTATTTGGGTTCCTAAGACCCTTGTTACTAACATCAAAGGACCCATTCAAGAATGGGTACCTAAAACCAAGCATTGATCTCTTGTAGGAGTTTGCTTCCGGTGGAGGATCATGCTTGCTCGATAGTGGAGCAACAAATCATATGACCGGGAGCAAGCATTTGGTGGTGGACGTGCAACCAAGCTCATCTATGCCCACCCATGTTCAATTCGGTGATGCCTCAACATCTAAGGTATTGGGTCTTGGCAAGGTTGTGATTTCTCATGATTTATCAATTGAGAAAGGCATGCTTGTTGAGACCCTTGCATACAATTTACTTTCCGTTCGTCAAATTGCACTTATGGGCTTTGCCACATTCTTTGACCTTGATACCGTGGCCCTTTTGTGGAGCAAGACTCTTAAAGTAGCTTTTGTTGGGCATGTCGAGAACGGTCTCTATGTGGTTAACTTCTCGGAGCGACCCACTAAGACCGCGACTTGCCTAATGGCTAAAGTTGATGTGGGGTGGCTTTGGCATCGCCGACTAGCCCATGTCAATATGAGATCTTTGCAAAGTCTCCTCAAGGGGGATCACGTTCGTGGACTAACAAATGTGAGTTTTGCCAAAGATCGTGCTTGTATCGAAGGAAAGCTACATGAGACGGCTCACCGACCCATGACTATCATCTACTCGAAGAGGCCCTTGGAGCTCCTTCACATGGATCTCTTTGGATCTTCATCCTTTGATAGTCTTGGGGGAAGAAAGTATTGCCTGGTGATTGTGGATGACTATTCAAGATACACTTGGGTATATTTCTTCAAGAGGAAGAGCGAGACCCAACAAACCGTCATCGACTTTGCCAATGAAGCTCAACGTCAACATGAGGCAAAGATATTGATGATTAGAAGTGACAACGGCACCGAGTTCAAGAACTACACCTTGGATGAGTTCCTTAGTGATGAGGGGATCAAGCATCAATATTCCGCACCATATACCCCTCAACAAAATGGTGTAGCGGAGAGGAAGAACCGGACGTTGATGGACGCGGCAAGGACCATGATGGCGGAATTCAAGTCTCCGTACAACTTTTGGGCCGAAGCCATCAACACCGCATGTCATGCATCCAATCGGCTCTACCTCCGCAAAGGCTTGAACAAGACTCCTTATGAGATACTTACCGGTAACAAGCCCAACCTCAAGTACTTCCGGGTGTTCGGGTGTAAGTGTTTCATTCTCAAGAAAGGTACACGTTTGTCTAAATTCGAATCTAGAGCTCAAGAGGGCATATTTGTTGGTTATGCTACAAACTCTCATGCTTACCGTGTCCTCAACAAGTCCAACGGACTCATTGAGGAGACGTGTAACATAGAGTTTGATGAAAATAATGGCTCCCAAGTGGAGCAAAGTGGTCTTTGTGATGTAGGTGATGAAATTCCTCCCCAAGCCATAAGAAGAATGGGGATTGGTCAAATACTCCCCATTGAGGAACCCCTTGTGGCCGAAGGAGAAGGACAATGCTCTACGCAAGTGGAGCCATCACCAACCATTGACCCACAGGCTTCCGAAGAACAAACCGAATGCCCTCAACCAAGTGATCAAGATCAAGGGCAAGATCAACCTCAAGATGATGGTGATTCACCAAATGATGTCCAAGATCAAGATCATGACACCGAGCAAGTTCAAGATCAAGTGCAAGCTCAAGATCAAGAGCAAGCTCAAGACGACGCTCAAGATGCTCAAGATGATCCTCCTCAAGTGACCTCGGAGGAACTATTGGAGCGTCGTGCCGCCAAGATTGCCTCCAAACTCAACCATCAACAACATGTCTTGGAGAATGTTTATGGAAGCTTAAAGAAGGGGGTAACCACTCATAGACAATTAACAAACTTTTGTGAACATCACGCGTTTGTTTCTTGTGTTGAACCCCAAAAGGTACATGAAGCGCTCGAAGACACGGATTGGCTTGAAGCCATGCATGATGAACTCAACAACTTCAAGCGCAACAAAGTGTGGACATTGGTGCCAAGGCCAACGGAGAATCATAATGTCATTGAAATCAAATGGATTTTCAAGAACAAGCAAGATACGAACGGTGTTGTCACTCGAAACAAGGCAAGATTGGTGGCACAAGGCTACTCCCAAGTCGAGGGTATCGACTATGGTGAAACCTTTGCTCCCGTTGCTCGTCTTGAATATATTCGTATGTTGCTTGCATATGCATCTCATCGTGATTTTAAGTTGCAACAGATGGATGTGAAGAGTGCATTTCTTAATAGTCCTCTTAATGAGTTGGTGTATGTCAAACAACCCCCGGGGTTCGAGGATCCCAAGTTCCCCAATCATGTATACAAGCTCAATAAGGCACTCTATGGCCTTAAGAAAGCCCCACGTGCGTGGTATGAGCACCTTACCGAGTTGTTGCAAGACCGTGGGTTTGAAATTGGGATAATCGATCCCACTCTTTTTACTAAGAGGGTTAAAGGGGATTTGTTCATATGCCAACTATATGTTGATGATATTATCTTTGGTTCTCCTAACAAAGCTTTCAATGATGAGTTTGCCGTACTCATGACCAAGAAGTTTGAGATGTCTATGATGGGAGAGTTGAAGTTCTTTCTTGGGTTCGAAGTCAAACAAAGAAGAGAAGGAACCTTCATCAACCAAGCCAAATATACCCAAGACATGCTCAAAAGATTCAAGCTAGAAGATGTCAAACCGGCCAAGACTCCAATGCCTACCAAGTGCCAACTCGACATTGATCCCAATGGTCAAGCGGTGGATCAAAAGGTATATCGTTCTATGATTGGATCTTTGCTTTACCTTTGTGCATCTAGGCCGGATATCATGTTGAGTGTGGGAATGTGTGCACGGTTTCAAGTAGCGCCTAAGGAAAGTCACTTTGTGGTGGTCAAGTGAATCTTTCGATATTTGGCTCATACCCCAAACTTTGGCTTATGGTACCCCAAAGGAGCAAGCTTTGATCTCATGGGATATTCGGACTCTGATTGGGCGGGAGACCATGTGGATAGGAAGTCAACCTCTGGAGGGTGCCAATTGCTTGGTTGCTCTTTGGTGAGTTGGTCTTCGAAGAAGCAAAATTGTGTGTATCTCTCCACCACCGAGGCCGAGTATGTAGCCACCGCAAGTTGTTGTGCACAATTGCTATGTATGAGCCAAACTTTAAAGGATTACGGTGTCACTTGTGACAAAGTGCCCCTTTTCTGTGACAATGAAAGTGCAATCAAGATCTCCTACAATCCGGTGCAATATGGCAAAACGAAGCACATTGAGATTCGTCATCATTTCATCCGGGATCACGTCAAGCGTGGAGAGATTGATATTGTTCATGTTGGAACTCAAGAGCAACTAGAGGATATTTTCACGAAGCCATTGGATGAAGCAAGATTTCGCGAGTTAAGGCATGAGCTAAATATCATTGATTCGAGCAACGTGTCTTGAATCTCGTCACACTCCACCGCATTCAACATGATTATCTTGTTCTAGATGTAGGCATGGATTTAGGGGGAGTGTTGTTCTCTCAATGAACTCTCCCTCCCCCTATTATGCATAAATAAACCAAAATCTTTCACATTAGCCATTTTTGATGGTACTAGTGCTTCAAAGATGAGTTTTGGTCATGGGCCCAAGGTTAAAATCTTCGCGGTGCCATACCAATTGACTCAAAAACAGGTGGCTTCGGCCACCGCCCCTCCTCTCTTTGTGGAGGTTTGGTTCTCCTTTTAGATCTTATTTGCCTCGCTAGTCTTCTTTTTAGGTCCTAGGTGTTTGTATCCTCCAAGTGTTGGCCTTTATCGTTTGCTTCTTGCACTCTTGGAGTTTACTTCACCATAATTCAGTGCCAAGTTTCCATCCCAAGCCTCCTCTACCCGTAAAACATTCTGCTCCAATTGTACACAAGTTGATATCTTGGCATGGGTGGCAGTAACCGGGCGGTACAACCGGTGGTCAGGGCGGTTCTACCGCCCTGCCATTTGGCTGTAGCGGCCCGGCGGTTCTACCGGTCAAACATTAGTGGTTCTACCGCTAAGGTTCTGGCCTGTGCTTCCGGTCGGTACTACCGGGCGGTTATGAGCGGTACTACCGCTGCCTGCCAGGCGACGGAAGTACCGCCCCTAACCACTGGGTAGTACCAGGGGGCGGTACAACCGCTCTTAGGAGCGGTACAACCGCTCCGCGGTCTGGACAGGTATTTAAGGGCGCAGGCCGAAGGGGTTTCTCTTTTTCCCCTTCGTGCCCGTCCTCTTCCCCTGCCCCTGCCGCCGGTTGCTGCCCCCATTGCCCCGGAGTGCCCTCCGATGCTCCGGATCCGTCGGTTCTTCATCGGATCCGCTCCGTGGAGGCCGTCTCCTCCCCGATCTCTTCCCATGGATGCCGGTAATGCCCCATTTTCTCTTGCTTTTGGTTTCAATCTTTCAATCCACCTATCTAGGGCATTACGTGTACTCCCGTGTTTTTGGCTAAACTATTGGGTGGAAGAGATCATATTGTATACCTCTATTGCTTGTAGATAGTTAGAAATCGAAATATTGCATCTAGATTCAGTTTTGATTTGTGCATGTTCTCCTGTGTGTGTGGAACCGCTGTCAGCGGTACAACCGCTCGAATGGGCGGTACAACCGCCTGAGCGGTACTACCGCTAGGATGACCGGTACAACCGGCTTTACTGAACCTCTGTGTACTGTTTCTTCTTCTCTCTACTTACATGTAATATATTCCTCTGATCTTTTGTACATTCCTCTCATTTGTGCTGGGTATCTTGTGTGCTTCCCATGTGTGTGTGCAGGTGGCTCTGGTTCTCGCTCTGCTCCTCGCCAGAAGACCAGAAAGAGAGTCCATAGAAGCAAGCGTCCTGATGACACTGTGGAAGAGCAGGAGGAGGTGGTGATTCCCACCAAGCCCACCCGCCGTGAGAAGTCTGCCGCTGCCAAGCAATGTGTGGCCGTACCAATGCATAGGTGGAAACAACAGGATTGGGAGAAGTTCCGTTTGCAGAATCCCTATGAGGTTCCTGTTCATGCTCGTTGGACCACACCTCAGTTCAGGAACGAGATGCAAGTGAGGATTGTGCATGAGCTTTTTGAGCATAACAAGAACAGGTTCACCAAGCAGTGGACAATTGACCTTGATCACTGGAGGAACAACATGGAGTACTTTGGAGAGGCCTTAGCTCTGTGTGAGGAGTTTGACTTGGTCAAGCTCATATCTATCAACTGTGACTTTGATGTGCAGCTTATCCATCAGTTCTATGCCACTTTTCACTTCGGCACCGATGATGCTCGTACTCTGTCCTTCATGTGTCTTGATGAGTTATTTCAGGTGCCTTGGAGAGCCTTCTGCAATGCTCTAGGCTATGATGATACCGGTCTGACCGGGAATGGTGGCATCCGTCCTCACGACCATGCCACTTCCATGAGCAAGGAGAAGCTTGCACCCATGTACATCCGAGGACGTGGAGTCATTGGTGAGTCCAAGGATCTTGAGAAGGTATATGACATTATGCATCGGGTGTTCCGTAATATGCTTCTGCCCAAGGTTGGCAATCAGGATGAGATTTATGGCTATCTAGTGGATCTGTTAGTGGCCATGAAGACCAAGGTGGGGTCTGGTGCCACTTTTGATGTCTCCAAGTGGCTGTGGGAGGATATGTATAGCATGGTCATGCACCGCAAGGTACCCATATATGCTCCGTTTGTCATGTGCTTCCTGAACTCTGTATGGGAGGTCCGCAGGCCAGGAGAGCCTCTTACATCTCCAGACAACCTCACTGTACATGAGGTCAAGCAGTTGAGAAAGAAGAAACATGCTGAGCCTCGCTATCCTGCTGATGATCCCGAGGATGTTTATGCCACATCTAGTGATGAGGACTTTGAGCTGGAGGCTGGGGCCAAGCCCTCCTGGATTGCTAAGCTCACAGCCAAGGTGAAGAAGACATTTTGCTTGCAGACTCACATCCAGAAGAAGCTCTATGAGGCTCATGTTAATGAGAAGAAGGCTAGACGCAGACAGATTGAGATGATGAGGCATCTCAACATGCAAGTGGACAGTGGATCTGAGAAGAGCATCACTCCAGAGGACAAGTGGATCTTCGAGAACAACACGTGGACTAACGATGAGGCCTCTGGCCATCCTGCTACCAGAGGCCATCCTGCTACCTCTACCTCTGCTACCGCCGCCGCGGATGATATCATGGATGAGGACGATCCAGAGGCATCTGATGGAGATGATCCAGAGGCATCTGATGGTGATGATCCAAAGGAGACCGAGGAGTCAGAGGAGGACTACTGAGCTCTGGGGCGTTAGCATCGCTCTTTTCCTTTTTGGTGTCTTGATGCCAAAGGGGGAGAGAGTCCTATTAGGTCTCGGGATTTGCATGGGTTTTATTTACATTTGCTTTGGTGTCAGTTGAACCTCTTTGCTTTGAGTTGGTTTATGAACTTGTCGTGCGTGGAGACTTTGTGCATGGTGTGAGACATGCGATCCCGATCTATCTATATTATGCTTTTATATCGTGTCTCGTATGATTGTAGAGCGTGCTTATTATTGTTGCCCTTATCTATTGCTCTACTTCATGTTCCTGCAAATGCATGCTTTTTGTCTATTCATTTCTTTTGCAGTCATTGGTTGGTCTATAAAATCTAGGGGGAGCATTGATCCTAATGTGAGCACTTTGCATTTCAAAAGCAAAATCAAAATAGAGCTCTCATATAGGGGGAGCCCCGTCTATATTTTCTAGATCTCCGATGCAAATCGTGTGGTTGTCATCATCCACCCAAAAGGGGGAGATTGTTAGGGCATTTCCCGCCTTAGGGTTTTGGTGATGATGACAATGCACCTTTGGACTAATCGTGCGCCCAAGTTTACTCAGGTACACCTTGTTTGGCGCAAGATGGTTAGGTATTACCTCCGGACGGAAAAGATCGAAGACGGAGTTTCCGACGCGTTTATTTCTTTGGTCGTAGGAAATCCATACAATTAAGAGGGAATCCACATCGGAAGGTACTGGGTGAATCAATGCACGTACACATTCTATTGCACCCACTATATATCCTTCCATTTGAGGAGAGAGGTCGTCAAAGTCTTTCTGTGGCAGTGTTTTTAGTGCCAAGTGGTTGTGCCACTTGTCAAAGCGGTTGTACCGCTTGACCGGTTGTTCCGGCCCTGCACCGCTCCACTTCCGGAATCCCTTCTGTAAGTGGAGCTGTGGTTGGGCGATGGTGGCCCGGTAGTTCCCGGACGGCTAAGGCGAAGCGATACTACCGGTGTCTGGAGCAGTTGTACCGCTCCGGACTTAGCCACCACAGGAGCGCTGGTCTGGCGGTTGTACCGGCACAACCACCGCCCTAACCACTGCTATGGGGTGACTCCCTTCTGTATGAGAGGAGGTTGTTGGGCGGTGGTGGAGCGGTAGTTCCTGGTTGGCTCCGGCCGACCGGTACTACCGGTGGCTCCACCGGTTGTACCGCTGGGGCACTTCTGCAGTGGGAACCCGTGAATACCGGTTGTACCGGTGGTTCAAGCGGTAGTACCGCTGCAGTGTAAAAAATGCTGTAACGGTTGGATTTGGGGGACACTATATAAGTAGGTGGTTCTTCCACCTACCTTTTTACCTCTTGCCTCTCTCTCTCCTCCATTGATGCCCTTCAAGCTTTCTTGCCCGATCTCTCTCTCTAGCCACTCAAACTTGTTGATTTGCTAGAGATTGAAGGAGGAGACCTAGATCTACACTTCCACCAAAGGAAACTTGATTCCCCCATACTTTCTTGTGTGGATTTTGTTACTCTTGGGTGTTTTGGCACCCTAGACGGAAGAGGTCACCTCGGAGCCACATTCCATTGTGGTGAAGCTCCGTGGTGGTGTTGGGAGCCTCCAATTCAGTTGTGGAGAGAGCCTCAACCTTGTTTGTAAAGGTCCGGTTGCCGCCTTCAAGGGCACCACTAGTGGAATCACGGCACCTTGCATTGTGCGAGGGCGTGAGGAGAATACGGTGGCCTTAGTGGCTTCTTGGGGAGCATTGTGCCTCCACACCGCTCCAACGGAGACGTACTTCCCCCTAAAGGGAAGTAACTTCGGTAACACATCCTCGTCTTCACCGGCTCCACTTGTGGTTACTTCTTACCTATACTTTGTGCAAGCTATTGTTGTGTTGTATCCTTTGCTTGCTTGTGTTGTTGTTAGCATCATATAGGTTGCTCACCTAGTTGCACATCTAGACAACCTATTTTGTTGCTAACCCTAATTTGTTAAGAAAAGAAAAAAATTGGTAGTTGCCTATTCACCTCCCCCCCCCCCTCTAGTCAACCATATCCATCCTTTCAGCTGCTTAGCTGACCTTTTGTAAAGTAGTGTTATAACCTAGTAAATTTGAACAATGGATGTGTACTGTATGGATCTTTTAGTTGGAATTATGGTTGTGTAAGAATCTTTTAAGTATGTTGTTTTAAGTTGTGAACTATGTTGAACTCCAGTATGTTATGTTAGATGGTTGAAGTTATCTATGATGCTTTATGTTGCTTTGATAGATGGTTCATAGAATGGTGAAGTTATATGATTTGTGATCTATGTTGCCTACATAGAATGATTTGTTGAAATCTATGTGCTTTGAAAGATGGATGTAGTTATATGATATATGTTGAAATCTATGTTACTTTTAGGGTTCCGTCGATGCCGATAAGCCCTAAACCCTACCACTATGGCTTTTTAGGGTTCCGTCGATGCCGACAACCCCTAAACCCTACCACTTTGCCTTTTTTGGGCTCCGTCGATGCTGACAACCCCTAAACCATACCACTTTGCCTTTTTGGGTTCCGTCGATGCCGACAACCCCTAAACCCTACCACTATGGCTTTTTTGGGCTCCGTCGATGCCGACAACCCCTAAACCGTACCACTTTGCCTTTTTGGGCTCCGTCGATGCCGACAACCCCTAAACCATACCACTTTGCCTTTTTGGGTTCCGTCGATGATGACAACCCCTAAACCCTACCACTATGGCTTTTTTGGGCTCCGTCAATGCCGACAACCCCTAAACCATACCACTTTGCCTTTTTGGGCTCCATCGATGCCGACAACCCCTAAACCATACCACTTTGCCTTTTTGGGTTCCGTCGATGACGACAACCCCTAAACCCTACCACTATGGTTTTTTAGGGTTCCGTCGATGCCGACAACCCCTAAACCGTACCATTTTGCCTTTTTTGGGCTCCGTCGATGCCGACAACCCCTAAACCCTACCACTTTGCCTTTTTGGGTTCCGTCGATGACGACAACCCCTAAACCCTATCAAGCATTGCTCATAGCAAATGTTGTACACACAAGGTACTCATGATATCAAGCATTGCTAAGAAACTAAGTACACATCACATCAAGCATTGCTAATAACAAACTTGGTACTCATGACATCAAGCATTGCTAATAACAAACTTAGTACTCATCAGCTCAAGAATTGCTCATAGCAAATGTAGTACACACCAGGTGAAGCATTTCTGAGAGCATTGTTCATAACAGAAAGCATTGTTCATAACAAACATTGTCCATCAAAGAAAGCATGTCAACCCAAAATAAACATTGTTTGGAAACATACATAACTTGCCCCCTCATCTCTTGGGCATCACTGACATAGTTTAGAAACATAACTCATGACACTCAGGTGTTTCCACTGGCAGTAAAGAAGGCCATCCATCCAGAATGACTTGTTGGGCCACTAGAAGTTGAAGCACCAGAAGTGGAAGCTCTAGCAGCAGATCTTGGGGCAGAGAAAGGCCTTGGATACCTTGCACCAGCAGATCTTGCAGGTGGAACAGAGTGAGTAGCTTCATCAGCATTCCTTGATCTTGCAGATGGCTGCTGTGATCTTCCAGGTTGGGGCTGAGATCTTGCAGATGGCTGCTGTGATCTTCCAGGTTGGGGTTGTGGTCTTGCAGGAGTAGCCTGTGATCTTGCAGGTGGAGTAGCTTCATTAGCATTCCTTGATCTTGCAGATGCCTTGCATAAAAGAAGGAAATATGATACTAGTTAACAAGCTGGTGGCTCTATGAAGAAGAAAACATACAAAAATACAAATCATGGTACTAGTTAACAAGGGGATTACCACATGCTTATTTTTCCTCAAAGCCAAGCCTGGTTTCAATTGTTTCTTGCAGCTGGTGTACCTATGGCCTTGGAGCCCACAGTTGCTGCATGTTATAGTGGCCATTCTTGAACTGTCCTTTGGCTTTTGGAACCTCAAATCTGCCCTTTATCCTCTTATCTTTCTTTCTTCCCTTCTTCACATGAAATTGTGGTGGCTCTATGTCTGGTCCAGTTGTCTTTGTCCAATCATGTTCACCAGGAACATGATATATCATTGGTTCATATGCTGCTAGGTAAAAAGGTTTTTTGAAGAATTTACACACATAGTCCTCTGGAAACCTTTTTGCCTTGTTAATTGCTGATATTGCATGGTTGCATGGTGTGTGATGAGGATATATTCACGAAATATGATGATTCTGCTTGCTTAAACTGGAAAGAAATATTGAGCCTCGTTGACAAATATCATAAGGTGAATTCATTCCTAGTTGAACTTGTTACTTTGATTCGAAAGAACTTTATACTGCCTAAATCCTTGTGTGTATGTATCGTTAGGTACATTGGAGAGGAAGGCATGGCACAAGGGAACAAGGAGGCATTGCAGCAAGGAAGGGAGGAAGACCCTGCAGTTTCCAGGGCGGTAGTACCGCCCCACACAAGCGGTAGTACCGCTTTAGCGGTAGTACCGCTCCAGTACTACCGTCCTAGTACCGCTTAGGAAATTTCTTCTGGAATCGAGCGACCCCAAGCGGTACTAAAGCGGCACTTGATATTGGTACGAGCGGTAGTACCGCTTGCCATAAGCGGTAGTACCGCTCTGCCTGCGCGCAGGTTTTGGGCTGTCCAGCCCGTGTACCCCTTCGATCTCGTTTTAGACTATAAATACCCGTCCCCTAGAGTTAGTTAAGGTTAGACCACGTTTAAGATAAACCCTAGTTCATGAGATTGCTTGTAAGCATTCATCTTGAATCCTCATCACCAATTCGTATCGATCTGGTGATTATATACTGCAAGTCAAGTGTGATCTGCTGTTCCATTGGGAATTAGTATATTGCAATTATACCGTTCGTGGTCGACGGCTGCGTGCGCAAGTGTATGACGTTGTGAATATCCAAAGGGTTGAGACCTTTTGCATTGGCATCAGGGATCAAGCGAGGGAGAGTTCATCGGCGACATACAAGTTATCCTACACCATCATCATCACCACCGCCGCTTACTGAGAAGATCGGGACACCCCATATCAGTGTGCCACTCAGGTCCCACTTTCTGCAACCACGTGTATGAAGTTCCAAGTTGACAGCATGCGTTTGCTGCCCACTGGTTACTTGCCATAGATTTACACCAGCTTGAATGGGTTTGCAGAATCTGGCCCTTTCCTTTTCCACCTCTAGCTTCTCAGGATAATGGGGTGTGATCTCCCACAGAGCTGCCTTTCCACTCTCTGTATTCCTATGCCACCTCACCATCTACTTATCCTTAATACCATCAACCATAGTCCTAATAGGTTTTTTCCTATAATCAAGGATGTACTTGTTGAACACCTCAGATAGGTTGTTAACACCCAAGTCTGTCTTATAGTTAGTGTCAAAAGCATGCCTAGCCCAGAATTTTGTAGGTATTCCACTCAGCCACTTCCAAGCTTCCTCACTCTCATTTTTCAGATCATTCATTGCAATGATAAACTTGTGTTGGTTATAAGCATAGCTGCCATTATCCATGCATTTCTTAAGATCTTCTCCCCTAAACCCAGCATTCTGGAAGTTTGGATACAGGTGTCTAAGGCAAAATCTTTGGTGGCAGTTTGGAAATACTTGATTAACTGCATTTAGTAGCCCTTGTTGACATAACATATCATACTAAGCTTGTGGAGTACTCAAGCTACTGACTACAACATAACAAATTTGCATAAAGATAAACAAGAGGATGCATGCATACCTTCTGTCTATCAGACATGATAGTATAAGGACCAAATTGTCCAACTTCTCCGCCTAGACATATCTTGAGTTGGTGGAGAAACCAACACCAGTTTGTTGTATCCTCTTGTCCAACAATACCAAATGCAAGTGGAAAAATATTGTTATTGCCATCTCTGCCAGTGGCAGCAAGGATTTGAGCTCCAGTGGTCAGCTTAATAAAGCAGCCATCAACACCTATTTTTGCATGAAAGGAACAAATTCAGTCACTATATAAAACTACTACACACAATTCTAAATATGTCAACTACAAGCACTACTACACAATTCTAAATATGTCATCTACAAGCACTACTACACAATTCTAAATATGTCATCTACAAGCACTACTACACAATTCTAAATATGTCATCTACAAGCAAGGAGCAAGTTTATTTACTATATAACACTGCTAACACTACACCACAACACTGATGCAAAGGCATCTAAACTGCCGGGAGAAATCACTTTACAGGGCAGACAAACTGTCGGGACAGCATTTCTCCCGGCAGATAGAACCGCCACGAGAACGGCTGCCGGGGATTACTTGTCTCGACAGATAAACTCTTCCCGGCAGTTTTCGGGCCAAAATTTTCGCCAAGTCGCGCGCTTAGACCGATACTATATTTTGTCTCGCGCCAAAGACAGTCTCCGGCAGATCATGGGACGAGATTTAGTTCTCCCGGCAGGGTTTGGGCCGTAAAGTGTACCGGCAGTTTGCGCGCCGGTGTTTCTTAAGTTCTCCCGGAAGTAGTCCTGTGCTTTTAGAGGCAGTAACTAATGTCCCGGGAGATTCTTTGCCCTTAGACATGTTTTCTCCCGGCAGTTAACTGCCCCCTATCGAGTGTTGTGGTGTAGTGTAAACAAACTGAAGCTCTACTAAACAATGCTATATATGTATGTCATCTAGAAGCAAATGTGACATGTACATCAACAAAACTTACTAAATAAATCATTAAAACATGTCACTAACCAATGAATGGTCTGCATCCCTTGAGAAAGCCCTCCCTTGCTCCATTGATGCAGAAGAACATAGCATGAAACCTTGGTCCTGGATGTGGTATTTTTGTAGTAGGTTTTGGAGTTACAGTTGTAACTACAACTCTACTCCCAGGGTTTGTATCCATGATGGTTTGAGCATAGTCCCTCAGCCTAGGATACTGCTTCTTGTGCTCTCCTAACACAGCCTCTACAACAAGGTTTTTGGCCCTATAGGCCATGTGCCTGGGCACATCAACACCATACTTCTCATGGCAGTTGTCAATCAGAGTCATTATGCTTGTGGTTGGATCAGACCTGCACAATGACTCATAGGTCTGTGCAAGACACTTTGCACTAACCCTTGTTGTCTCTGTACTGCTAGGGCAGGTGTGCTGCAGCCTCATCTTTTTTATTACAAATGTCTTTTCCCCTTTGATAACTGCTGCAACTATGAAGAACTGGCAATGCTCTTGTTTGCAACAAACAATGATCCTTTTGTCTGAGTTTCTGTGATACCTGAAATTTCTGGCCTGTGTAATGTGCAAGCTCGACAAAGCATCTTTGAACTGCTGCTGATTTTTAAAGCACATGTGCATACATAACTGCTGATGTGGTTGCTCCAGTTTGTCATTATACCATATTCTTGGTTTCCTTTTCTTGGCCCTACTCTTCCTTCCTTTTGGTAGGACAAAAGCTAGTGGCTCATATCCATCATCTTCACTGTCCAATAGCAACCCAGCCTCTTCTTAATCTGATGAAGGTTTGAAATCAGGTTTCAACTCCTCTATCACATTAGAATGTGACCTAGTGGTGGGACCTCTTCTAACTGGCAGTTTCTGCCTCTTTTTGGCAGGTTCTTGCATGGGTGGTGCTTCTCCTAAAACAACATTCACATCCTCCTCCTCCTCCTCCTCCTCCTACTCCTCCATCTCAAACAAGTCCTCAACCTCAGTGTCACCCTCATAATGTAGTTGTTCCATTTATGAATCTTCATCTGAATCTTCATCCTCTGCTAGTTCTTTCTCTGCTAGTCTTTTTCCCTCTATTATCTCTGTGTCTTCAGCAATCATGTACTTCTCCATGCAGAAAGGGTTGTTATCACTGTCATATGCACCCTCAGAGTCATCAGTACTCTTATATCCCTCCTCTGCCTCTTCTTCCACCACAGATTTGAGCTTCCCCTTGATAACATTTCTGCTCTCTTGTGTGCACATAGCAGTAGGTTGTACTGCACTACTGTTGCTGCTTTGACTCTCAAAAACAACACCATGATCATCAACATCAAACACAGCAGGCTCTCTGAGATCATACACAACAGGTGGTCATATAAAACTGTGGCTAATTGTTCCTCTTCTCAATGAGATACAACACTGACAGGTGATGTTGCCCTCACTAACAAATTCAGAACTAAATTGTCCTCATTCTGCTTCTTAATTTGCTGCAATTTGATGTTTGTGTCTATCAAATCTAGGCCATGCTCTCTCTGCTCTCCTATGCCTGTATTCCTCATGTGGTACAGTTCATCACAGAAGTTAAATCCTTGTGTTTGCATCAGTGCATACAGATTCAGAAATGTGACATCTGAGCTGCATATCTTCCTATCTAAATTATGCTGAGCACCGAAGTGAATCCTAACATCCCAAACAGCATCATCCAAACTACAAGTGACGGCAAAATTACACATTTTAAGTAAACTTCAAACTCTAACCCTAGCCCCAATCATGGCAGAAAGAAGAGAGGAGAGGACTTACAGCACGCCACCCAATCCATGGGTCCATTGATGGCTCGTGGTAGGGTTGGCCACCCAAATCTCAGCCAGCCGCAGCCGCTGCTCCATGGACAGCGGCGCCTCCATGCCCTTGTCGTCGTCGCTGTAGTAAGATGAAGACCTGGAGCCCTAGCCATCAAGATTTGGGTGCGCATCGCTCCCGAGGCCGGGAAGGTCTCCGTAGCCGCCCACAACGCCACCGCTGCTACAGCCACCGGCACTGCCGCCGCCCGGAGTAGCCATCGCCAGAGAGCCGCGCGGGGAGAGGGAGAGGAGAGAACTGCTAGGTGCTAGAGTTAATCCTGTATGAACCGGTTCGTCCAAGCCAAGAACGACCGAGCCGGCCTCGTCCTAGTCAGCCGAGCGGCACGCACCGGTTGGCCAGCGTGGCACCTGACAGGTGGGGCCGGGAGGTTAGATACAGCGTCAATACGGTGTTATACGACGCTTAGACCGTTTTGCAATGATTAGCCTCAGACATGGTACTGACATGCAAAAAAAAATGAATAGTGGTACTGATTCGTTATAACTGTCCCAAGTGTGGTACTTCCGTGCAATTAACTCTCATCCGCGTGTCCGCTGTAGCGAGGATTTAGGATCTCAAACACCTCGTAGTGGGGCGACACCATGGGATCAAACACGAGGTGATATTTGGATGTCAAGTCTTCATTTATCTCCTCGAACACGGACGGGCGTGGTGGTAGAGAATCCCACTGCCGCGTGGCCGGGTTAACCACGTAATGATCCTCCCGACGATCACCCAGCAAGACGAGGCCATTGCAGTGGTCCTTGATTTTGCGCCAGTCGGGGCCATCGGTATGGGGCACGTAGTCGAACCTGCCGGAGATGGTGGGGCCGGTGGAGGGACGGGCGAAAAACTCCGACACACGTTCGCAGTAGCAATTGATGAATATGCCGCCGACCAAGAGCGGGAGGACCCGGCCCGGAGGAGGTCCGCGCGCAGCAGGCGGCGGGCGTCGATGATGGCGAGCAGGGCCTTGCAGGCGCAGCGGCACGCCGCGAGGCCGCGCGGCGCGACGCGGCGGAGCACGTCGGCGAGTATTTCCTCCGGCAGCACCTGTGTCAGATCCATCTCGCTGGAAGGCGCCGCCTGTGAAGACCTGGGCAGTTTTCGAACTAGAGAGATAGATGGGGACTGTGGAGAGGCAGGCGGCTAGGGAAAATTTTGGGTGCTACGCATGAGACATCAGATGCGCTGTGTCTCTCGACTATTTGAGAGTACGGCCCTTGTGGTGTAAGACAACCCAGTTTGCATTTGACCGTGCGACCGGACGAAGACGAGAACATGGCACGTGTCCACAGCAAAATGGCACGTGACCGTGCGACCGGACGAAGACGAGACCGGTCACTCGAGAAGGAAATCCTTTCCTCACAAAGTCACAACAAAACTTAGTTTTTTTTTTTTTTTTTGAGGATCACAAGAAAACTTAGTTGTGAAGTAAACTTAGTTGCGAAGCAAACTTAGTTGCCACTGTTTCCCTTTTTCCCTTTCCTTGTCGTCGACCGAGAAACCCGGTCCTCTCGTTCCCATCTCACTTTTCCCTTCATCTTCGTGTGGGGATCATCATGGACGCCCGTCCTAGTACGCCTCTCCTCTGCTCTCTCTTGCCACCACGAAGGCCGATGCGCGCCTGGACTACCGCAAATCGCAACGCTGCTACAGTTTCGCCTCCAACTTGTGACGAGAGCGACCATGCTGCTCCACGCGCACGTGCCCACCGAAGGAGAGAAGAGCTGACGACGTAGGGAGGAGGGAGAGGGAGACGATGCCGGTGTAGGGGCGAAGGGGGTGCCCCACCTCTCGCCATCGGGCATGCCAGTGGCCTCCCCCACCTCCCCACCACCCTACAACCTCTTTATGACCAGATCGTGGTAAAGCAGGAGGAGCAGAGAAAGAGCGACCATCACCGACAGTCGATGAGAGTTGTTCTTGGAGGTAAGAAATTGACTTTTGACGATGACGGTCGATCTGGGTGAGCTCGTCCTGTTATACCTTGATAACGCACGATGGGCTCGCCAGCTCGACCATCACCGAAAGTCGAAATACCCATGAGAGAGTGTCCACCATATATATACATCCACCAGAGAGAGTGTCCACCATATTTGACAGATGAGAGATGTTACCGACTGTTGTCGTAGGGGGTCGCTCTTCCTCTGAGATCTTGGTAAAGCAGGAGGAGCAGAGAAAGAGCGACCATCACCGACACTCGATGAGAGTTGTTCTTGGAGGAAAGAAATCGACTTTCGACGATGACGGTCGATCTGGGTGAGTTCATCTCGTGATACCTTGAGTACGCACTATGAGCTCGCCCAGCTCGACCATCACCGAAAGTCGAAATATCCGTGAGAGTGTCCACCATGATAAATTTTCTTAGAAGTAATCTTTGATGTTTGATTCTTATGTTATTTTTCATTGTGTGATGAAAGGTGTTAGCACCGATCGATTTCGCGGTTATGGCTTCCTCCGACGACACAACTTCCGTTAGGGTCGACTCCGCGGTCAAGGAGAAGCGCGCCGAGGACCGCTTGGCGGCGCTCATTGAGGAGAACCCGCAGCTGATCCTAATAAAGTATTTTGAGGATCTGGCCAAGAAGAATCCGCCAACTAAGGAGAGTAAGGCCCCACCACGAAAGGAGAGAGACGACCCGGTGCCATTGAGTCCACCGACCATCATTCCCGACGATGCTTGGTGCTCCACTGCGGGGGATGCCCCCATGTGCTCTGACTCCACGATAACTGGTTTCACCGACTACACCTCGGAGTAGTCCACCTAGAGAGTTTGACGTTGATTCAGTGATATAGTTATGTAGCTGCTGATGTGGACTTGGATTGCCACTTGCGATGCTTTTGGGTATATGAGTGATGAATGCTTACGTGGATTATGTATGATGTGTTATTTTAACCTTGCATTCCTTCTCTGCCTCCTTTTCTCTTTCTTTGTAGATGAAGTGGTATGCGGTGTATAGAGGTAGGTGTCCACGAGTCTACGATTCATGGTCCGCATGCAATGAACAAGTGCTTCGTTACCCAGACAGCTCCCACGACTCGTTCAATAATAGAGAGGAGGCAGTGAATCATTACAATCAGTATGTGCTTGACCAGAAGAGAAACACTGAATTAGGCAATGGGCCAGAAACGCGGGTTGAGTGGATTGAAGAACTTGATAATTCTCTTTCAGTTCGTCCTAATTGTGGTGTTGCTTTTATCATGTGGTCGCATGTAGACATGCATTGACTACTTTGTGACTTCAAGTGAAGCTTGTGTGAACTATTTAAATAATGCCTATGTGAGTTTGTTGTTAAGCTTGGGTGGACCATATATAAGCCCTTTATGAGTTTGTTGTTAACAATGTGGCCTCATATGAAGCTTGTGTATTTGATATCTGTTTTTGCTGCAGTGGTCCATGAAAAAGAGGCAGAAACAATACTGGCAACGAATCTTTACCGAGAGCAGCACTCGGAAGACCGACCTTTACCGAGAGCAACGCTCGCAAAGTGGCATGCACTGGCAGTTTGGTTGTGACTTTGCCGAGAACTACGCTCGGTAAATGGGAGTTGCTGGAACTGGTCTGTTACAGTTAAGCCGAGTGTAACCACTCTCGGCAAAGACCTGACGGAACCAGCGGCCGTGAAGTCACTTTATTTTGCCGAGACGCACTGTTTGGCTCTCGGCAAACTCTTTGCCGAGTGTCCGACGGTTGGTTCTCTGCAAAGTTCTGTTTGCCTGAGAGGTGTACGCCGGGTGACAATTCTCGGCAAAGGCTTTGATTCCAGTAGTGGACAATGCAAGCTTAAGATCTGAAACTTATATTGTCAGGAAAACCTATAAGCACCCCCCCCCCCCCCCCCCATCAAATAAATGTAAAAAAAATGTTTTAATGTTTCTTACCTGCCTCAAGTCACTGCAACTTGAGAAAGCTAACTGAAGAGATAGTCACATTCTGCTCTCCTCTCCCACTCATGTGCTCTCTTTCAATTCAACCAGGGTCTGGCTCGAAACAAAGCACAACCAACCATACTTACCATAGCGAAGACAGGTTCAGGCGGACCAAGCTAGCACCTGCTTGAATGGGAACAAAGGACGGTCAAGGATACCTGCTGGAGAGAAAGCGGAGTCCCGAAGTGTTGAAAATATGTGCATAGGCGTGCGTGTGTATTACGCTAGGTAGTTTCTATATGATTTTGTTTGTTGTATAGTTGTCCGAGCTTTCTAACTCCCTCCATTCCTTTATATAAGGTGTATTTGTTTTTTCAAAAGTCAAACGAGTGCATGTTTGACCGAGTTTTTAGAAAAATATATCAGTATCCACAATACGAAATTTATATCATTTGATCCATCATGAAAAGTAGTTTCATGTTTTATCTATTAGGTATTGCAGATTTTTTTTATTTTATTCTATAATCTTGGTCAAATATTCAAATGGTTGACTTGCACGGAAATCAATACACCTTATATTATGGAACGGCTGTTCCAATGCCCCCCATAGTTCACTGGAATAATATAAATGCAAAATCAAATTTTGTTACAATATAAATCTCATTGAATATATTTCAAATTTATAACAGTAAGAAAGGGGATATAGTGTATTAGACTGAAAAGCGAGTTTATCTATGAAACATGATAGATTTTTCCTATTCATGCAACAGACCATGAAGCATGATTTAAAACCTTGTGTCTACTAACCGTTTTATTTAAAGGAGAAGTTCCCTCTGTTTGGTTTTCGTGGATGAAAGAACTTTTACACGAAAAACATTGTGGATGTTGTTCATGCAGCTTCAGCGAGGGCATCAGGGAACTATAGTCATGAAAGAACTTCTACGTGAAAAACATCAGGGATCAAAAAATATTTTCTGATGATGCAACATGGGTCAGATAACTCCCAAGAAAGCTTCAGCGGGGGCATTGGGGACATCAAGTTATTCTGGAAAGTACTACCTTTCATGCATAGATCGTTTGCCTGCAAATTGCTGAACTTAGCATTATAAAAAGCAAATAATTTGGGTAACAAGACCCTAAAATTCTTCTCTAAGCTGGGAGAATACATACATAAACAACACCTGAAAAGTAGTCTTAACGACACTTGAAAAGTATTCTTCATATTTAAGAAGTATGTTTTAATTTCACCTTGATTATCGTGCATCTGTCCAAGATTTTTCTTTTTACAAGCCAAGTTGGATTAGATTTCTGTGCCAAAAAAAAGCAAGGTCATAAAAGTTAGATTAATGGAATAGTTACCAAGTATAGAAGAAAAATAAAGCTCTGGAGAAACAGCCGCCATCTCCACGAGTTCATCTGAAGCACACATAATGCTGATCGAGGATACAAATAAATAAAAAGAGCTCTTTTAGGGTGATTGGAGAGTTACCACTCGTAATTTCACGTAACTCCACCTCTGAATTTTTCTGGCCGTTAGATCTGGAAAACTCGTTTAAAATATTATTTTTTCATAAAAATTGTATAATAGTCTATTTGTCCCGCGTCGCAGCGAGCGTGCGCAGGCCCAGCAAGGCCCAAGACAGAGCCACGCGCCCACGCACAGTCCATCCCTCGTTCCTCTCACCCTCTTTCGCGGGCGATGCTAACCCTAGCGCCGCCGCCGGCTGCCGCACAACTTCGCCTGCCACCGGCTCCGACCATGACTTCCAGCTTCTCCCACCATCAGCGCTCCTTTCCCAGAAGGTCTCTTCCTTGGCCCTCGGATTAATCTCCGCTCGCCGAGGCTGCATCCACGGCCGTGCATGCCGCCCGGTGCAGGTTCCTCGAGGATGCGGAGGAGCACATGGTGGAGTACTACGGCAAGGGTGGGGTAGAAGGAGACGTCCTGAGCATATGGAATGACCCTAGCTACTGCTCCATGTCCACATAACTCCGGCCGCTGTAGCCTCAAGTTTGGTCTTCTCTTCTACATTGATCCGTTTAGGTATTGCGCTTCTGTTTTTAGTATAGAAATGATATTGTTTGCATCTGCCGTCTCTATATCATATCAATACTCTCTGCAGATCACAACTAATCAAAAGATAAGAGGACAGGGAGGATGAAGGAGTCGCAGTTGTCAGTGCTGCAGCAGGCGAGCAAGGACGCAACTGGAGATTAGTCAGAGACTGCAATATATGGTTAGCTTGATGACACACACCTTGTCTTCATGCACTTGCTTTGGGAGCAACTGGATCTTGACCTCCCCTCAACTGACTTCCACAAGGATGAGGTTGACCTGAAGCTACCCTAATTTGTCAGTCTATCTAGCCTATAGAAATGTATGCACAATTTATCTTTTATCTGCCCAGATAAAATCCTTTAGTTTTCCCTCTAACATAAGGAATTTTCAAGAATATTTAACTACTATTTTTGATAAAGCAACTATTAGTATTATAAAACTACAAAAGGATCTCATTGTTTCTGGATAGGGCTATTCAGTGTTTTGGTTACCGAACACTGCAAAATTACCGAGGGGGGGCGGTAACTGCGGTTACCGTGGTTACCACGAAATACCGAACAAATACCGCTTGAAATTTTTAAATGAAATTTAAATTCAAATATCTGAGCCAGTCAAATAGCTGCGGAACTAATACTGCACATAATCTCGCTGATGGCGCCGTGGTTTGCCTCTCGCAAAGTAAGCTGGGCGTCTCGAGTTCGAGCCCCACTGAACTCTTTGTTTTTCATTTTTGTAATATCCAGCGGAAATAGGCAAAAAAATTGAGCAGGGATGGGATTCGAACTCGCGACGCAACAGCAAGCTGGCTCATAACTACGCCGTAGCTGGACTTGTGTTTGGATGGAGTTTCCGCTCTATTTGACTGCATATCAACCGTTCAAATTCAAAAATTTCAAAAATTTCCGATTTTTTTTGCTCGAAAGGGCCATTTACCGAGGGGGGGCGGTAAACGCGGTAACCGCCCGAAATCGCGAAATTTCGTTCGGTAACCAAAACGCTGGGGCTATTTCACAAATAAGAACATTGTTAGCCAAAAAAGACAAGTGCACTAATTTGTTTCTCGCATAGTCCTAACCTCATTTTTTACCATGCAGGCATTGCATAATTTAGCAAGTATATTCTCCAAGACATGTCCTGATCATCCTAATTTTGTGACATATTAATTAACCATTGACTTTTGTATGTTTAATCGAGCGGTCACTAATGCTTTTTGTTACTGCTGAAATTCTTTATTCTGTTATTTATCTGGTAGAGCATGCAAGAGTTGGCTTCTAAGCATAGATTCTATAAGATCAGCCACCGTTATTAACAACCAGTTGTTTTTCGGACCTGTAGGATGAGTGATCATTATTTTCGACCTGTCAGGATCATTATTTCCAATCAACTTAAGAATGTGATCTGTTTTGATGAAAACTTCAATGGTTGATTGCATGCTACATAGCAAGACACTGCAATAGCTAGACTGTTACTGATTTTCGTAGTGGCATAATTTTCCTTGTTAGAACAAAAATAGGTAGTGGGTTGAGCTTTTCTCAATAATTTTCTAAGTTTTGCATGAGTTCGCTATTATGTGATTCATTGTCTTTTCTACCTGACTTCAGTTGTTTGACCAAGGCCTATTTTGGGAACCCACTAGCTTTGATGTTACACTTTACCATCGACATGATTGAAATTCAACATAAGAGTTCATTTTTCATCCGGCACATGATTGACACAATTATTTATTTGTATGTTATATGCAGGAAGACATAGTCGATCGATCCTAATTATCCTCTGTCCTTTGCAGGTGATGACGGTGTTCTCTGAACTCTGACCTCTCTCCCGTGTTTTCAGACAACAATGACCAGTAGTAGCAGTAGTCCTTTGCACAATATTACTTCTCTATGTGCAGTTTAAAAGCTAGAAAAAAAATGGGGGCCATGAATACCCGCATTGCTCTCATATCATCTCCATGGATGAAAAAGGATACATAGTGCCATCATTGTTCATCCTCTCCCTTTGTCGCGAGCGTTGTCTGGATCAACTTGATCTCAGCTGACAAAAAGGCTACATGTCTCATTTTTCACCAGCCTTCACCTCTGTGCAGTTTTCTTGGCAAGAAAAGACAACAAATGTATGTGTTAATGGAATCTGGAGGTCTAGAAAAGGAAGCTTATATTACCAACTTCTGTTTATGTTTTTGTGAGCCATGAGTGCACGCACGCGATTGGTGGTCTAGCACGGAACTGATTTGCTGCTTCATGATGAGCCGGAAATACTGTCACACTTGCAACCTATAGTTTACTAAAACTAACACTGTTATATCAGAAAAAAACTACAGTTTAATGTAAAATCACTGTTGGAGACACGCATGTTCCAGTATAGGGTAAATGACATATTTATGCAGGCAACACTGTTTTTACGTCGAAATTTGAAGAGAAAACCAGGATTCACAAAGAGGTTCAGTTCGAGAGAAGGTTGGAACTCGAGATATATTGGAAACTACAATCTGACAATATGAAACGTAGATAAAAAAATTCTCACATCATTCCAACCTTTGGAGAACAAACCTTGAAGTAAATGTCACAAATATACCTTTCATCCCGACCGCGCGAAGATGAAAGACAAAAACTCAAAGCCTACTAAAGAACCATTCAACATCATCCTCGTTCTTAAGTTCTCTCTGCATGCAGAATGATCATACTCGTTCGGCCTCACTAGTACCGATCTTAATCGTCTGGGTCCACAAGAACAGATATTAGTCCTTTGGAGCCATAAGTATCGCTCTTAGTGGTTCGGGCCCACAAGTATCAGTCTTAGTAGTCCGAACCTACAAGTACCGAACTTACTCGTTCGGATCCAAACCCATCTTACTCGTTCGGGCTCACTGGTATCAATCTTAGTCACCCGGATCCACGAGTACCGATCTTAGTCATTCGGGCCCACGAGTAACGCTCTTTGTCGTTTGGACTCACAAGCATCGATATTTATTTTCACCAATTTATATTATTTTTAGGCCGGACAACCCAACGTGATGCTTGTGGATCGGGACGACCCACAGTGCTAGTTGTGACACTGGATGATCCATTTGTGCTAGTTGTGAGTCCGGACGACCCATAATGATATTTATGGGTTCGTGACCCACATTAGAGATGGCAATGGGGCTCCATGCCCGCCATGTATTAGTCGTTTAGACCAGTAAAGGTAGTTTTAGGTCCGGACAAACCATAATGGTAGTTATGGGTTTGTACGACCCATAATACTAGTTGTGGGATCGAATGACCCATAGTGCTACTCATGAGTTTGGACGACCCGTAGTGGTAGTATTGTGAAGACAAATTATAGTGCTAGTTGAGGGCCACCAATACCATCTCATGCCCCTCGAGCCATCCGGGCCATCAATACCACTACTAGTCACGCTGAATCATCTGGACCAACAAAGACCACTACAAATCACTCTAGGTCATCAGGGCCCACACACACACCACTACGAATCACCTTGAGTCGTCCGAGGTCAAAAGTACCGTTCTCTGAGTTGTCCGAGCTCATAAATACCGATTGTACTTATTCGAGGTCAAAAGTGCTGCCCTTAGTCGTCCGAAACACAAGTACAACTCTACAGCTTGCAAGTACCTCTCAAACGTTCGGGCTCACAAGGACCGCTCTAAAACATTCTGGCTCACAAGTACGGATCTTACTCGTTCGGGCTCACAAGGATGGATCTTACTCGTTCGGGATCACAAGTACAGATCTTACTCGTTCGGGCCCATAAGTGTCAATAATACTACTCCCTCCTTCCATCTATATAGGGCCTAATTCATTTTTCAAGACAACCTTTGACTATTGATAAGATTAATAGTATATGTGATGTATAATGTGAAAATTATATCATTGGAAGCTTCTTTCACGTACGAATTTGATGGTATGCTTTGTGTAACTTGCATGTCATATATTATTAGTCTAACATTTGGTCAAAGTTAGCCTCGAAAAATGCATTAGGCCCTATATAGATGGAAGGAGGGAGTACTTTGAGTTGTAGTATCTATTTTAGGTGATTTCCTTGGGTAACATTATAACGTACAATATTTACGCCCCGCAAGTTGCCACTGCATCATAAGTGTTCTCCAAGTATTTGAAACAAGAAGTTAAGCTTCTGTCTAAACTAGGAACTGATGGATAGTTATCAGCAAAAATATGGACTACAGATTGAAGAATTGATAGAAGAAGCAGTTGCTAGTTCCAACTCATGACAAATCTTACATATCAAGTTTCCTCGTTTAGCTACAGAATACTGATAGCGAAATGCATATATACAGTACTTTTTTTAGACAAAGTATAGTAACTGCAAAGTAGATGGGTCTTTTCCTTGTTAACCCATCTCTTTCCATTGTTCAGATATTATTCCCCAAAGCTCAGTTCCAGGAAAGGAAGCACACCACATGGCCTTCAGTTCGTCCTGATAGAGCTAAAAATAAGATGACAGCTAATTAACTAGATCCAGTTTATCATGGTCATCATCTTGTATCAAAGCTTGCAAAAAATAGCACATCAACTTAATTAAAAAAACATGAAAACAGCACTACCAAACTTCAGTAACTATGTCAATATTCTGAAGTGTCACCTTGTACTGAAAGATTAGTTGAGGAATCTTTATTTTGTAGCAAGAAATAGCAAACACCGACTTCACAACAGAACAAATATGGGATATCAAATTACTAAACTGCACTCCATATGAACAGTTTGGTAGCAATATTAAGCAAAAACAAGTACCTGATGCTCTCTGTTTGAACTATCATGATGAACTTCTATGTAGTTCTGTAACCTCAATAGGCACTCTTCATGGAACAGACAAAAAATGAAAAAAAAATATATTACTTCACAACACTATCATGTACTAGTAAACGTAAGAAAACCAAAAGATTAGGCGAGGAAAAATTAATTATATTCACAATAGCATTTAGCCAATTAATTGATGCAATACATGTACGCAACAAGTGTATATGCGAGATCCACATGCGGATCAGCAATCCCAAGAAGAACCTCGGGTACACTAAGCGAAATACAAGCTAACCAAGAGGATTAGTTCAGGCAGACCAATCTCAACACACTTATTAACCTGCGTATTTGTAGTTCAGACATAAAGAGTATCTATGAGTACACAAATATCTAGTACAGACAAAATGCTCAAATCATATCGATGGAAAACCCCGTTCATAAAGTCCAAAGCCAACTAGCTAGCGCTATCAAAGGAGCAGCTGACAATGGATTCAGATACCTGAAACAAAAGCAGTAAATAAAACTTCGTGAGAGATTGAAAGTTAAGTGCACCATTTCTGCTAGATCTCTTCTTGCTTCAGTAACTCTGGATCAGTAACTAGTTTGAGAAATAATAATTACCCATTGATCATCTTCCTACCTGGCACATTACGCCAAAGGCCGCTGAAACCAACTATGGTTTGTAGTGCAGAAGCAACAATCAAAGCACCTTGTGTTCCACACATGATTCAGAGGATACATTAAAAACATGCATGTGAACAAATAAGTTTGGAATTAATCAAGTAAATGTAGATAGCACATAATTTGCAAGGGGTAAATTTGCATAAGTCTAAAGTGGTACAAAAAATTCAGGCCAAAGTTCAGCAAGGAAAGTAGTTCTGCCAATTTTTTCTTGAAAATAAAACAGAAACTGGCTAGCCCAAAAGACCATCCATCCACGGCCGACGACCCCTTAGTAAACTTGGTGAACAAGTAGGAAATGAATGTAAGTTCTGGAAAAGCAGTTAAAACTGAGAATATACAGAGTCTGAAACTCCTAGTATAACTGTTTTTTACAGCACAAAGGTCTGAACCCAACAACTGGCAATTGATATTCTAATGAATTGTACCATGTTGAGTATTACCGACTGAATGAAATCCTCACGTGGATGCATGGGGAAAGTGGAAGTGGAATAGGATCCGTAATCCATTTTACCTGATCCAGAGAAGCAAAGGAAACAGCTGAAGAACTCCACGATTCAACCCAAGCCGGGGAATCACAACTTCACAAGGGGGGATGCGCTTACCTGATTGACGGGGGAGGCAGGCCGAGGCGTCAGCAAAGAGCCCCGCGGCCCCGTAGAAGTGCTAGCCTCCTCGCCCGCGGCGTCAGGAAGAACATGGGCGACCCTTGCCGCATACGAACTAGATCCATGACGCCGCGGCCACGAATAGGATCTCGCATCAGGGCATGCGCCGGCGACTGAGCGCGGCTAGGGTTAGTCGGCGGCCGAGAGAGGCATTCGTCGTTCTCATTTCATCTGCCTTCGTCAATCCCCTCGCACAGCCGCCGCCGCCGACCCACTTCTTGTTGTAGTCGATGGAGAAAGAGATTTTTTTTAGCTTAATGGAGAAAGAGATTTGACAGGGAAGACAAGATGGGAGTTTTCATAAGTATAATTGACGAATCTACCCTTTGAAAAAAAAACTGGTCCCACCAAATATTTGTAACGGTCCCACCGTTACTTGTAATTTCCAGTAATTCCAGTTTCGTAACTCCTCGTAACTCTTATTTTTCTACCGTCAGATTGGGATGGATGGACGGCTCCTAAATTCGCCAATCACCGTAAAACTTATAAAATAAAAAAGAGGCAGCAAACCGAAAAAAGAACCAAGTAGTCTCTACACTACAACGTACTCAATTGTGTAACATGCTGCAGAATGATCAGCTCCTATATCGAAGTGCAGACCTGTGTAGGTAGATTGGAGAGTTACAACTTGTAATTTCATGTAACTCCACCCTTGATTTTTTCTGGCCGTTAGATCTGGGAAATTCACTTAATGATTTTTTCTTTGTAAAAAGGGTAAAACAGTAAATTTGTAATTGATTGAGTTGCTTCCATGGTTTGCACATCGAACGCAGCAAGCGGAATCTTCATCTCGTGACATAGTGACAGACGCCGCACCACTCTAGGGTTCCGGCGGCCATGGCTGCGTCGCAGCCGATATCCCGCCACGCTGCACCGCCGTCCGGCAGCGTCGCCACCGCTTTTCTCTTCTCTTCCTCTAGATCTCAGTCTCGCCGGTGCTCCTCTCTGCCCTCCTCGCCTCTACTTGACAGCTGGTCGCGGCGTGGTGTTGGTCGCCGGTGTCATCTACCTCCTGCTGTACTTGTCGCCGGCATCTCGTCCTCCGGCACCGACAGGCCCCGTCCCCTTGATTCTCCAGGAGATCTTCAGTCCGGCAGTCCCCACCAGCCACCAGGGGTAACTAATCCAGTTCCCTAATCCTCTTTTCCATGGATTCATGATCCAGAGTGTTGCTGCTTGTTGTGAAATTCTCAACATTTCTATCATGTTGATATTTAGTTATTTACTAGTCGGAACTTGCAAGAATACAGTATGTCAGTACGCAGTAGCTGGTGTTGGTTCAGTCCAAAATGATACGTGTATATTTAGACAGGTTTCTGTGACATGACATGTGGACATCAATCATAATTGTTTGAGTTGTTTCTTTGTCAGTACCGTGTCTATATTCAACTTTTGTTTAGATTTGATTACTTGTGTAGCTTGAAATTAATCTAGCAGTAGTGGTACTTATCAGGCTATCGGACTGCAAGAACAGATGTTCCCTTGGTATGTTGCTTGAACTTTGAATGTTTAACTACACCACTCAGACTGCAAAAAACACACTGCCGGAACATATGCTATTTGTTGTCTAAAGTCATTATGTATCTTAATTTTGAAAGTTAAACTTCCTTAACAATCCATGCGTGCCAACCCGACCAGCAAGTAGTTGCACAGGCAATTCTTGTAGAAAGCTTGAACTCTTCATGTTCCTAGCACAAAATTGAACAGGCCATCATGGCCTTGTTCATGTTGTCCTAGACTTAGCAGTTGCTGAATTCTCTGTCAGTAAGATATAAGCATGTCAGCATTGTATTCTGTTCATAATCTGCAGTAATGTACTGTTCGTACGTACATACATGTATTTACTGTTGGTACCTACATATGTAATGGCATTTCTTATTGTTTGCTGATCACCACTAATTATAAAAAACAGCAACTTATTATATGTTCTCTTTTAACCTTTGTACACTTATGATTTCTAGATTTTGTAACAAGTATAGATGCAAATACTGTTGATACATGTACTGATGCAAATACTGTTGATGCGGCCACTGATGGAGAGCCAGCACAGCCAGACGGGAGGTAACTGGTGGCTCCGGGCAGGAAGATGCGGGAAGAGGAAGCTTTGGATCTCGGTACGAGGCGGAGGGCACGGCTGAAGAGCATAGCGTGACTGCTCTTCAGACTCGCCGCCGCCGTTCGCCGCGGTACTTGGCATGGCGGCCTCCTCCGGCGACGGCGAGGGGAAGGGGGCATGGAGGAGGTGGACTTGGGGGGTGGCGGCGGGGGTCCTCCGGAGTCGCCCTAGAGCGACCTAGGAGGAAGCTTAAAAAATCTCCACCCCAGTTTGTTATTAATTGGAGTTAAGATATGATGTACTAGCAATTATTTTGGATGAACTACCAATTATTCCTTTGTAGAAGCTATTGGTGATTTAGAGTTATTTCTAGCTGTACCATGGATCCATGGTTTTGTTAAATTATGAAATTGTAATTTATTTTCTAGTGATTTTTGTTTTTATTGTGTTGTCATGATTTATTTACTAAAGCCCCAAAGTGGTCGGACCCTTCCCCTTCCCCCGCGCAAGCGAGAGCTACGTGCACCGGGCTGGCCTTTTTTTGTCATGATTTAATTCATTTTCTGGTATAAATTTCTCGTCACACCTCCCCCCCCCCCCCCCCCCCCCCCCCCCCCCGCGAATGGCCATGAGCTGAGCGTTGCACTGATATGCTTATGTTTCCAGCTCGCCGTATGGTTGTATCAATTTTGGCATCAGCTCCCACCGTGTATGGTCGTATATGGTTTCGACCAGTGGCGAATCTTGAAAGAAAATGAAGGGGGGGCTCAAAGTTAACGGCGTGTAGAAAAACTCAAAAACTCCCTATTCTTTAGTCCAAATAAGGTCAAAATTTTGATAATAATACTAGTAATTTTTCTTTTCCAATTTTTGGAGGGGGGGCTTGAGCCTGTTGAAGCCCCCCTGCTAGATTCGCCGCTGGTTTCGACCCATGGGTTGAACCCAAATGTTTGAAATGGTTTGGGGTGGTTGGATTGGTCTGGGTATGGGGTGGTTCTCACCTCATTCTCAGGTTAAGTTTCGTTCCTCACGACAGGTTCGGCCCCCGTCTCCACGCACGGACGAATGTTTTAGACCAACTCATCTAGTCGTCAGAACTACCAGAGCTCATCTAGTCATCTAGTGAAAGCATATTCAGTTACTTGGCATTTTATCTTTGAATCTTTAATTCAGGTGTTCGTTTACCTTTGTCAAAATCATAGAGTATAATTGTGCCTGCATGGAGTATAATTCTGTCTACATGGAGTATTATTGTGCCTAAAGTTTACCTTTAAATCAGTGAGTAAAATTTGATGATATGTTTCCTCACTGAATTTATGCATGATAAATTTTTCTGATGCTGAAACTTCCTGATACCAGTAGCTGCCTATTATTGCTAAGTGGAGTGCATCTCATCTTGTACGGTGTAAACTCAGACTAGATTTGAGCAAGATAAACTGAATCTTGTCTAGCTAAATTTAGTGTAAAATCAGTGTCAAAACATGGCTAAATTCAGTGTCAAAACAAGGCTAAATTCAGTGTCAAAACATACTGTGAATTCATCATAGTGAGGAGTAGATCAATTGTTCTGTAAATCTGTAGTGTCAAAACATGGAGTTTAGGGATGTAACTTTTCTTTAATATCAACATTCATTACAAGTGTCAGCTGGTCATTAGAAGACAGGGGCCTATTTTTCAGAGGTTTGAAAGTATAAGGACTTTTTTTTTTGCAAAATGTCATTTGTACTGCACACGTGACATTTCTGGGACAGAGGGATTAGATTCAAGTGTGATTATTCAGATTTGCATAAAAAGTGCAGAGGATTGTGCAAAGCTAAATTATCTGTGCTTTTGTTGCTTATCCTTGAAGAAGCTCATGGTTAACTGGACTCAGCTCCAAGGAGGCTTTTCTTTGCCTTGTTATCATTTGATTATTTCGCTATATGTTTTGTTCAGTTTCGCCGTAAGCATCAGGCCTTAACAAGAAATTCCATTTGATTTACTTAGCCATGACCAATGAACACAAATATTACACAAGCTGACGAAATGAACGAGAATTTGACAATGTAGAATGAATCATGAAAAGTAAACATACAAAAGTGGCTTCTACCTTGGAGAGAAGTTACCAAAAATAGACTACGGACAGAAGTCTATTTATAGAAGCTCATATGAAGTACCCCCCTCCGTTCACAAATACTATAAGTTAGAACATCTCATATTTGTGAACGGATGGAGCGAAGGGAGTAGCACGCAATACTTAACACAATCTGAAATGAAATAAATATATATACAAACAATTAAATATAAAAATCTCCAGCCTGCCCCCACACAAACCCATGACCTCCATCTTCGAAATGAAGGCTGGTGCCATCGACCACACCATTCCAGAAAGTGAAGCTGTGACAACGTGTGGTGTTGTGATCCTCCACCGATCCAACATGGATGATGACGCCATGCACCATCCTGCGCTTTTCTGTCGGCGGCGAGGTTGGGTCGGCCGGCTCAGGCAGCTCCATGTGCTCAATATTTGGCACGTTGGAGGGGTCCTTCATCCACACCTCCACGAGAAGATACTTGATTAAAGGAGAAAAGGAAATCAAATTCTTAACAGGAATAATTAACTAATTTCTATATCAATCAAGTGTAGCCCTAAAAAAACAAAATAAGTGTACAGATACAGAAACAGATATAAGTCAACCTATCATCTACCAGAACCAAATCTCATTTCCAGATTCAGCAAACCAACTAGTGCAATCTTTGAAACGTTCAGTCGACTGAAAAATATTCAATATAAGGCGACACAGGTGTTACAGATATCTCACAGCTAGGAGAGAGCACTTCCGCCAAATGTATGGTCGATATGCCTTTGAGTAATTCATTGTTATCAGGCTTTAACTTCTACTACTTTGTTCAGTCAAAATAGTGTTGCAATGCGTGAGCTATACAACTCATGTGTCTATGGTGAAGAAGCAATGGAAAATGACATTTCTTCTCTATCTTGAGTACTGTAGTAGTGTAGTTCTTAGAATAGAAAAGATCCATATTATTATGTGACAACTTAGAAACAATTATGATCTTCATAACATCGGACAACTTAGAAACAATTATGTTCTTCAATCATTTATTTTCTGTTGTTTTCTCATAAACTTATAGATGGTTTGTGTACCCATCAGTATAGCAGCCATATAAGCCTATTGGCTTTCTAAGTTTCATTGGGGCCGATTCTTGTACAAGATCCATATTATTATGTTGTGTTTATCTTCCCAGGTAAGGATATGTTCACTGAAGCCTCAGCGTATATTTTCTTAGGGAGTATAAATTATTACAAGGACAATTTTGAAAACGTACAGAGAGTTGCCATAAAAGGACAAATCTGCATCAGTGTAGGGAGTATAAATAAACTATTACAAAAGGACAATTTTGAAAACGTACCAAGTTGTCAGAACCGTGACCTGAACACAGAAAAGTAAAGGTCATACAGTTGACATCAGGTTATCTTCACTTCGAGGATGTTTAACAAGAACTGTACATTCATAGGTATGTTTTATACCGAGGCTAAGGCTAGCAGTAGAAACAGTAATGTAGCTCATCTTTTCATGTCAAGCATACAAATTGTACAGCATTTTCTTGAATAACGCAGTAGGGGCAAAGAAAAATGGTTAGTGAATACATGCCAAATACGCATATATACTTGCCTCAACTTGGTTATCCAAGAGTAACTTCTCAATTGTTTGTCGATCCCTTGTCATTGGGTCTTTTTAAATTTTCTAGTTAATGAAATTCTTGGTGTAGTAGAAAAGAAACAGTTGGAAAATATCTTCTGGATACAGTACCAACATATCAAAGAGAGACCGATGACCTCCTAAAGCTTTTGACAATTATAATCTTTTCGACACAAGATTATCTCAAACTTTTAAAAAAATTAATAGGGAGGATCAACTAATATCTTCCCTCAAAAAGAGAAGGCATCAACTACACTATTAAGTACAGATTACTACTCAATCACCCACATAGCATTTTGAATGACATATAGGCGTATTGATTCATCATCAATGGCTGTCACAAGGTAGTTTTGAGGACAAGCTGCGGAAATCCGGTTCACTAGTTGGTACTTGAGTTTGTAATGAACTCATAACATTGCCCTTCTATCAAGGAGGAGGAGGCGTTTCTCACCAGATAATTTCCAGTAGCGGTGGCGCCTCCACGCCTAGTAGTCCTTGCAATCGCAGACGGCACCGCCCGTCCCGCCACAGCAGCTCTAGGGTCGCCGGGGGAGCTGACCATCAGGTGCGTCCGTCGCTGGCGGTGGCCTGGATCCGACGTTAGGAGCCACTCGCCGTTGCTGGAGCAACGCATACGAATGTGGGGATTCGGTGGGTCGGGGCCAGCGGCTCACCCAGGTGGAAGAGGACGAACGGGGGCACGGGCACGCAGGGTACCCACCAACTGCGCCGTGGAGGAGGGGGTGCACCAGGGAAGGGCGGATCCGGTGGGTTTCCCGGCGGCGGCGCGTGATTCCGGTGGTGTTGTGTGATGTTGGATCGGACAGGCTCGGCGACGGCACCCCCTCCTGTTCTGCTCAATCGGCGGCGGCGTGGGGACGAGAGTAGAAAGAGGCAGCGGCGAGGGGATGAGAGCAGAGACCGGCGGCCGCGTTTGGATGAGAGCAGCGACCGGCGGCGCCGTGGGGATGAGAGCAGAGAGGGGCGGCCTCGTGTGGATGAGCAAATGACGGATTTACCCTTTCACAAACTAATTGGTCCCACCTAAATTTTGTAACGGTCCCACCATTACATGTAATTTCCCGTAATTTCAATTTCGTAACTCCTCGTAACTCCTATTTTCCCACCACCAGATTAGGGTGGATGGACGGCTCCTAAAATCGCCAATCACCGTAACAGTTGTACATGTAGCTAGGTGGCAAGTTACAAATTGTTCTAATACAAAATTACAAATGCTTGAATACAGTACCAAATGCCATAATTAATTGAACTATTCATTTCCTATTAGTTTTACTAATAAGATTAACGAGCACCTATTTCAAAAACGTAAATTTATCTGATATATAGTCAAAATATATCTCAGGGCGCAAGTACCTTAACTTTTTTTGCACTGACAAAGACCTGTTGTATACATATTCAAGCTTAAAAGCACAAAATACTCCCTCTGTCAAAATGTAAGACATTTTTTTTACACTAAGAGGGAGTACAAGTTAATAGATATAGTTCAGACCAAAAAATTCAACGCATCAGCAGGGTGTTCGAATAACCATTATATTACTTTCTTCCATGTTCAAAACAATATGTGCTCTACCACAAGAAAACATAAATGCATCCATTATTTGGAAGCATGAATGTTAGTTGGAATGAAGCTAGCACAAGCTGCGATGAACGAACCACGAAGAGAATATCTGCATAATGGGTCACTTCTTTTGAGCTTTTGAGCCAGATTTGATGCTGCTGAAGCCAAAAAGAGTAGAGCGCACAGAGTTTCTAGGTGCAGATTCGCAAGCTACACCTGAGCAGTTTCCCGAGGTTTTCTCAAAGGGCGTAATCGAAATGCCCTCCACCTAGGAACTGTAATTTGCAAAGATGACACCGCTTACCCTCCAAAGGTCCAAGAGGCACGAGAGCCTAACATTCTGTTCCCACCCGTTCCACTCGGCCTCGCTACCGACTGGTAGGATTTCCACTGTCGCGTTGAAGCTCCGTGGCATTGCAGATTCAACACATCACAGAAAATAAGCCAAAATTCGGAAACGTGAAAAGAAGTAACACAATATCGGCACAGCAGGAACCGAAAGTATGGAAAAATCAGGATGACACCAACTATAAAACTGATCATGAAAACAACAACGAAACCAAGAGGGTGAAAAAGATACCGCTGAGCAAAATATTGGTTCCCAATGTAGATGGAACAGAAGAAGGCATACATGTGTGTATTTGATAGTTTATTCAACAAAGAATTGAAGGACGTAATGTAACAGAACAAGTAAATGGCTCCATATGCTTTTTTTTAGTGATACATTGTAAGGTATCATGTTTTTAGGACCGCAATGGAAAACATGGTAATTTGATTCAAATGGATAAGTATATATAATTAAATGCTAGTAATAATAAGATTAAACAAGGCCATAAACATGAGTAGACCATTTATTCTGATTGTCAACTCGGTAATACTCCCTCTGTCCCATAATGTAAGCAGGGCCGGCCCTAAGGGGGGGCGAACGGGCGGCCGCCCTGGCCCCCAAAAGTCAGGGGCCCCCTCCCACGTATGCATATGTAGTATTAGGGCCCGTATTTAGAACGAAAAAAATGAAGCCCGTTTATTAAGCACACCTCTCAGCTTCGCGTACATAGAAGAAAAATAAGAAGAAGGGAGACGATGGATCTGGCCCATATTCACATGTATAGGCAGGACACACGAACAAGGAAAGGAATCATTCGTTTCCTGTAATTGTGCAATCACGGGATCAAACCGATCGTTCCCTTCCTTCTTTTGCATGTTCTTCTTCGATAGGTGGACGACTCTCCCTGATGAACGAGAACGACGCGGGCACGCGGCTACGCCAGGTACGACTACGACTACGTCTCCTCGCGTCCTCTAACCCATGCCTGTACTGTTCTAGTGTTCTTCTTGTTCCTTATCTAATCCTGAATTCTTCAATCTCGATCAATCGAACAGGGAATTATCGCATTGTGGCGCTCGAATCATTGCGCATCGAATAAAATATCATAATTAGTTTAGAGAGAAGGTACTATGATATGCCCTAGATTTTTTCTGTAATTGATCTTATATCTACATAGCTTTGCGCTAATTTTAAAAGCTAATTGTTCCTTCTAATTTCAGCACCATCATGTGAGGCTCGGGTAGAAAGTATCTATCCGACAGTGATAAAAGAAAAAGGAGGATGGATGTAGATGAGATGAAAAGATCATTGGGAGGATTCCTTAGTAAATATTTTCAGAGTGATACAAGCACTTCAAGAAATCCAGACAAGTTGGCGATAGTTCTTGCCGATGACCAAACTAATACTAATCAGGGAGATGATCCTACAAAAGACAATGTTGACATCAACATGGATGATATGGATGTGAGTGATCCTGAGCACATATTTAATTCATCCGCACCAGAATCTCCTAGTGTTGATGCACTTGACGGTTCTTTTTATTTGGACAATGATTTTGGATGTACTTGACTGTTTTTAATACAAATTTATATCTGCATATGTTGATTACTATTTAAACCTTTATACTAAGGGCCCTGTAGGGCCCCGGATTAGAGTTTCGCCCTGGGCCCCTGAAATCTCAGGACCGGCCCTGAATGTAAGACGTTGTTTGACACTAGACTAGAGTCAAAAAACCTCTTACATTATGGGACGGGGGGAGTAACTTATAACCAGCATAAGAGTGGATGTTATTTCCACTGCAATCCATAAACCTTTTCCTGGAGAAGCTTAAGCATACAAGAAGTGCAACAATATAAGCAGACAAGAATTCAGAGTACAGAGTACAGACAAGGATGAAACCAACCACCAACTCGACCGGGAAAACAACAACAAAACCAATAGGAAAAAAAAATGATACCACTGAGTGAAGCATTGGTTTCTGTTGTAGATCATACATAAGAAGAAACACATTGGCGTTGTTAAACAAACCAATGAAGGACATATTACAGCGACAGAACATGTAAATAGCTATATTTGATATATTTTTCCATTTTCTAATGATACACTGTTACATCACATGTTCTTAGAACCGAAACTTGATTGGATATTTATAAATCCAATGCTAAATAAAAATGAACATTCCTTAAACATGATTAGGCCATTTATTGTTCAATTGGGTTCCAACTGGCATACCAGTCTCTGAGATGCACTTCTACATTATTGTTGCTTGCTGGTGTCCTGTCCAACAGGGTGTGTATGGGAATGACTCGGTTATGAAACACTCGTTCAGCAATGCTAAATGAGAAGTTGTTGGGTACAAGTAGCCATGGTCCTGAACCTTTGAATCTTTCAAATGATAGGCCAATCCTCTGTACATTGATACATCCAGAAAGACAATCTCTTTATATGGATGGAATCCAAGGATATCGAAGTATCCATTGCCACGAGCATCAAGCACATCTTCCTTATGAAGAATGTTGTCATTTTCAGAGTCCCATTCAAATTTTTCTTCCACTAGCTCTTCCTTACTGGAGTTCAACTGTAGTTTCTTCTCTTTTAGATATTTCATGTCTTCCGTGTCTTCGTCACCTGCAATGCGCTCCTCGCTCTCTTTGAGATACTCATTAAGGTTAATATCTTGTAAGACCCATGGGCCAAGAACAGGACGATCATAATCCAGTATGGGTGGAATGCAACTGTTATGCTTCAAGAGCCAATTCGCCTGACCACACGATTCGTCAAGGACCCAAACGAGAAGACGAGACGTTTCACAAATAGATGCAAGGTAGACCCTTTTTTCTGATCGTCCAAGATGGAGGTTTTCGCACTCGCCCAGTTCACCATGTATCGGTGCACTAGTAGAAAACAGGGCATCTGTCCCGGTTCCAGAGGGCCTTTAGTCCTGGTTCTGGAGCCGGGACAAAACGATCGGGACTAATGCCCATCGCTTTTAGTCCCGGTTGGCTTACGAACCGGGACTAAAGGTGCTCCACGTGGCCGCTGTGGGGCGCCCAGGCAGGAGGACCTTTAGTCCCGGTTGGTAACACCGACCGGCACTAAAGGGTCTCCACGTGGCCGCTGCGCAGCGCTCAGGCAGGAGGACCTTTAGTCCCGGTTGGTAACACCAACCGGGACCAAAAGGCAGCCACGCGTCAGCAGCTCGCAGGCGCTGGGGGTTTTTTTTTTGAAAGGGGGGGGGGTGGGTTTAGGGGTTTTGGAGGGTTTAGGGGTTTCATATTGTGTTAGCTAGCTAATAGAGAGAAGTGACCTCTCTTTCTCCGTGCTTGGTCGACGCTAGCTACTACATATAGAGAGAACTCGACGCTAGCTAGTAAGCAAATGAAGGAAACCATTAATTACACAAGATCATCATGAACATATATAGAGAGAAGTGACCTCTCTTTCTCCGTGCTTGGTCGAACAACAAGTTTTCATATATCTATCCGACGCTACTACATATATACAATATAACATCCCTGACATCATCAAGCGCCAAACTCCCATTGAATTTCCGTATGGTATTCTCCCTTTTCATGTATGACGTGGTCAAGAAAGAATCCTGTCAATTCCTCTTGAATTGCTCGTATGCGATCATGTGGTAGGAGTTCATCCCGCATCTGCCTGATCTAATTTAAAGAAGGGGGTCAATATATATATATGAATGAAACTCAACACAATTGATGGTAATAAAATAAAATTGTGAATATTATTTACGTACTTCAAATTGTTTGTCAGACAAGCAGCCCCGCTCAGTGGTCGAGCGGCGAATGAACTCGCAAACGTAGTATCCACATAAATTATTCCCGCCTGCCTGCCACAAGCACTTTACGAGAATAGAGTTCAATCAAACTGATAATCAAGCATGATAATGGTATTGATGAAACTAGAATCAATGAGAGATGCGCGGAACTAGCTAGTACTACTTACTCTGGGTTGTGTAAATCGCAGCTCGTTCTTCAGACCCGGAACCATTCCGGTGAACTGTTTCCAAACCCTGCTAGGCAAAGAAAATGATTACTTGATATCAGGAAATGAACGAAAGTTGCCGATATGGTCCCGGTATTGATTGAACTTACTTCTGGAGCATTGCAATCATGTCCGCATAATCCTTGGGATCTTTACGTCTCGAGTCTAAGACAGTTACTACTCCCTCGTCAAGCTTAATGGATAGCAGAATAAAGTGGAACCTGCGCACGCATAACTCATCAATTACAGTACTTAACCTCGAGTAAGCGAAACCGAATATGCACAAGACAATAACACTCACTTGAAGTTGTAAGGAAAGAGTATTTCCCTTTTGTTTTGATGTCGAAGGAACGCTTTTAGCAAGTTTTCCTCGGTATCTTTAACTCTGTTTTGTACCGCCCATTCATTTACGGTATTTGGGCTAATGAACCCAATGTCATAGATTTGTCTTTTTGGGCATTCGACGATCTTCAATCTGCATAATATAGTGAGGATAATTATATATACATGAAATGAACGAGCTGAGCTAGAGACTTAATTACAGAAGTAATACTTACAGACAGTAGCAAGTCATGAGTTGTTTGTCGAGGGCCTCTTGATTGAATAACTGAAATAACTCCACAAATTCAACAGGCATCAGGTCGACTCCAATGAGGTCGTGCTCATCTTTAATTCTCACCATCTAACTATCGGACCCATTCTTCCTGCAGGTTTCCAAGTACCACTCATGCAATCTTCGCATCATCGTTGTTAGATGAGGATGATCAGGTTTGACGAGAGGCTTCCCGTGCTCGTATCTAAAGATCTCTACTACCTCAGCCGTTTCAAACTGTACATCATCGCCCACGTAATCACCAAGAGTGGTACCGGGCAGTAGCCCCGGATAATTAGCGATATCGCTAGACACCTTGAGTCTTTTAATTCATTTTGAATATATGAACATTTTAACTTAGTAACTTAGTAACTTGGTAAATTTTAACTAATTTCTATGAACAAAAAAAATATTCTATGAACAAAAAAAATCATCATATGAACATTTTCTACATATATACATCCATCCATCCATCCATACATACACATACATACATATATACATCCATACATCCATCCATCCATCCATACATACATCCATCCATACATACATACATACATGGACAAAAAAATGCTATATGAACAAAAAAAAATGTATGAACAAGGCGGCGGCGGCGGCTAAGCAGAGCAGAGCAGGGGCGGCGGTGGCTAGCAGAGCAGCGGCGGCGGCGGCTAAGCAGAGCAGGGGCGGCGGCGGCTAGCAGAGCGCAGGGGCGGCGGCGGCGGCGCAGGGGAAGGGGCCGGGGAGCTCACTGGGGGTTGGCGTCGGGGCAGGGAGCGGCGGCCGGCGTCGGGGGCGGCGGAGCAGCCTGGCGGCGTCAGGGCAGGGACGGTGACGGGGAGCGGCGGAGCAGCCTGGCGGCGTCGTGCGTTTCGGCGTCGGGGGAGAGAATGGGGAGAAATTCTCAAAGTGCTGCTTATATAGTCACACCTTTGGTCCCGGTTGGTGGCACGAACCGGGACGAAAGGCCCCCCTTTCGTCTCGGTTCGTGCCACCAACCGGGACCAAAGGTGTATTTCGCTAGGCGAAAGGGCGGGAAGCCCAGACCATTGGTCCCGGTTGGTGGCTCGAACCGGGACGAAAGGGGAGCCTTTCGTCCCGGTTCGAGCCACCAACCGGGACCAATGGTCTGTGCTGCCGCATCCAAAACTTTAGTCCCACCTCGCTAGTTGAGACGGGCTCGGAGTTGTTTATAAGCGCTGCTGCCGCTTTCCTCTCGAGCTCCTCTCTACTGCCGGCAGTAAATGCCTATCTAACGCCCTGTTGGGCCTGCTTGCACTGCGGGCCTGCATCCTGGCCCATCTCTAGGGTTTCTAGTCGTATGCAGGCCGTGGTGGCTAGTAGGTGGGCCTTTTTTTATTTTTTGCATATGTTATGTTTTTAAATTTTTAATGTTATTTTTTGCATATGTTATTTTTAGTTATATAATTTTAGTTGCATAAATTTTATATAATTTTAGTTGCATAAATTTTATATAATTTTAGTTGCATAAGTTTTATTTTTTATTGATTCCTTTTGCTATTAGAGTTTTATAAAAGCTTTTTAGTTTTCTATTAAAGTTTGTAACAAAAAATACTTTATGAAAATTCTTTTTACTATTAAAGTTTTTAACAAATAAATACTTTGATAATTTTAGTTAATATTATTTTGATTATTTTTAGTTGATTCTTTTTGCTATTGAAAAATATTATATTTAATTGATTCTTTTTAGTTCATTCTTTTTGCTATTAGAATTTTATGAAAGCTTTTTAGTTCATTCTTTTTGCTATTAGAGTTTTATAAAAGCTTTTTGATTCATTCTTTTTGCTATTAATTCATTCTTTGAGCTAAATGAACCTGAAATTGAAAAGCGGTACAAATGAACTCTGAAAAGGTTGAAAGTTTGCATGGTATCATCATTTCACCCACATAGCATGTGCTAAAAAGTTGAGAGGGTTACGGCAAAAACTGGATGCACTTCGTGTACAAAATGGACAATCTCTTTCGAAGTACCACGGTTTCGGACGAAAACTGATATGTTACAAAGGCATTTCATTTCTTGACATGTAACTGCAGTGATATTCTAGATCAAAGCCATCATCAGAATAGTTGTGGAGAGAAAGTCTTCACTTTTTCTTCGCGTGTGTCCCTTGCTTATTGCGACGTAACCATGGATAATCTTCATCGTTTAACAGGGTGCTTGGGTCAGCCTTCACTTTGAAGGGAGGAATTTCATGAAACTTTTCATAATCTTCAGATATGTCTGTCTTGCCCTCCACTCCCACGATGTCTCTTTTCCCTGAAAGAACTATGTGGCGCTTTGGCTCATCGTATGATGTATTCGCTTCCTTATCTTTTCTTTTTCTCGGTTTGGTAGACATATCCTTCACATAGAAAACCTGCGCCACATCATTGACTAGGACGAATGGTTCGTCTGTGTACCCAAGATTGTTGAGATCCACTGTTGTCATTCCGTACTGCGGGTCTACCTGTACCCTGCCTCCTGACAGATTGACCCATTTGCACCGAAACAAAGGGACCTTAAAATCATGTCCATAGTCAAGTTCCCATATGTCCACTATGTAACCATAATATGTGTCATTTCCCCTGTTGGTTGCTGCATCAAAGCGGACACCACTATTTTGGTTGGTGCTCTTTTGATCTTGGGCGATCGTGTAAAATGTATTCCCATTTATCTCGTACCCTTTGTAAGTCAATACAGTCGAAGATGGTGTCCTGGCCAACGAGTACAGCTCATCTCCAACAGTGGTGTTATCCATGAGATGTGTTTGCAACCAACTGCCGAAAGTCCTGATGTGTTCACATGTAATCCAGTCGTCACACTGCTTCGGGTGTTTGGAGCGCAGAATATTCTTGTGTTCATTGACATACGGGGTCACCAAGGTAGAATTCTGTAGAACTGTGTAGTGTGCTTGAGCCCAAGAAAGCCCGTCCCTACATATTATTGAGTCCGCTCCTAGCGTGCCTTTCCAGTCAGTCTCCCCTCATACCGCGATTGAGGGACACCAATCTTCTTAAGGTCAGGAATGAAGTCAACACAAAACCCAATGACCTCCTCTGTTTGATGGCCCGTGGAGATGCTTCCTTCTGGCCTAGCACAGTTACGAACATATTTCTTTAAGACTCCCATGAACCTCTCAAAGGGGAACATATTGTGTAGAAATACAGGGCCCAGAATGGCAATCTCGTCTACTAGATGAACTAGGACGTGCGTCATGATATTGAAGAAGGATGGTGGGAACACCATCTCGAAACAGACAAGACATTGCACCAAATCATTCTTTAACCTTGGTAGGATTTCTGGATCGATTACCTTCTGAGAGATTACATTGAGGAATGCACATAGCTTCACAATGGCTAATCGAACGTTTTCCGGTAGAAGCCCCCTCAATGCAACCGGAAGCAGTTGCGTCATAATCACGTGGCAGTCATGAGACTTTAGGTTCTGGAACTTTTTCTCTGCCATATTTATTATTCCCTTTATATTCGACAAGAAGCTAGACGGGACCTTCATACTGAGCAGGCATTCAAAGAAGATTTTCTTCTCTTCTTTGGTAAGAGCGTAGCTGGCAGGACCTTCATACTGCTTTGGATGCATGCCGTCTTTTTCGTGCACATGTTGCTGGCCCTCCCGTGCCTCCGGTGTATCTTTTGTCTTCCCATACACGCCCAAGAAGCCTAGCAGGTTCACGCAAAGATTCTTCATCACGTGCATCACGTCGATTGCAGAGCGGACCTCTAGGTCTTTCCAATAGGGTAGGTCCCAAAATATAGATTTCTTCTTCCACATGGGTGCGCGTCCCTCAGCGTAATTCGGAACAGATTGTCCGCCAGGACCCTTTCCAAAGATTACTTGTAAATCCTTGACCATATCAAGTATGTGATCACCAGTACGGAGGGCGGGCTTCTTCCGGTGATCTGCCTCACCTTTGAAATGCTTGCCTTTCTTTCGACATTGATGGTTGGTCGGAAGAAATCGACGATGCCCCAGGTACACATTATTCCTGCATTTATCCAAATATATACTTTCGGTGTCATCTAAACAGTGCGTGCATGCGTGGTATCCCTTGTTTGTCTGTCCTGAAAGGTTACTGAGAGCAGGCCAATCATTGATGGTTACAAACAGCAACGCATGTAGGTCAAATTCTTGCTGTTTGTGCTCATCCCACACACGTACACCTTTTCCATTCCACAGCTGTAAAAGTTCTTCAACTAATGGCCTCTTTCTCCGTGCTTGGTCCAAACATTATAGTGTGGCATGAAACCCTTCTCAAGCAGGTGGACGTGAAGGGTTTTCAAGTTAGAGTAATCTTTTGTATTCTCACAGACAGGGCATGGACAATACATAAAACCATTCTGCTTGTTTGCCTCAGCCACTTCGAGAAATTTATGCAGGCCCTCAAGATACTCGGAGGTGCGTCGGTCACCGTACATCCATTGCCGGTTCATCTGTGTGCATTATATAATTAAGTGTATCAAAAACCATTACAGAACATCATGAATAGAGAAGTGACCAAATTAATACAAGTTCATCATCACATTAAAACCAAAGTACAGTAGTGATCAAATATTATTACTGAAAAAATAAATACATAAAGTTCATACATATATAGTTCTCATAGAACAACATTTAGCTCTCTAGAGCATCTAATTAAAACATACATTGAAACTATGAAAAACATTTAAATGCAACAACAAATGCGATCATAATCGCAACTAAGGTCACAAATGATCCAACGGCATAATGATACCAAGCCTCATTATGAATGGCATATTTTCTAATCTTTCTAATCTTCAAGCGCATTGCATCCATCTTGATCTTGTGATCATCGACGACATCGGCAACATGCAACTCCAATTCCATCTTCTCCTCCTCAATTCTTTTCAATTTTTTCTTCAAGTAATTGTTTTCTTTTTCAACTAAATTTAACCTCTCGACAAGAGGGTCGGTTGGAATTTCCGGTTAACATACCTCCTAGATAAAAACATCTATGTCACGTTGGTCGGCATAATTGTCATAAACACTAAATGTAACAAATCATAATAAAAGATAATATACCACATCCGAATCATAGACAGGACGAGGGCCGACGGGGGCGGATACCAAAGTCATGGCACTATATAATAACAAACAATAATAAAAGTAAGAAAATTATACAAGTAGCTATATAACTCATACAACAAGTAAGAATTTTTTTTCTTTTAAAAAGAAGATAAGAACAAGAGGCTCACCACAGTGGTGCCGGCGACGAGATCGGCACGGGCGATCGACGGCGGTGAGGACGGGGACGGGGACAATGGTGCACCGCCAAACCTAGACAAATCTTGGGGAAAATGAAGATTGGAGGTCGAGCTTGGAGAGGAGAAAGCTTAAGTGTGACTCAGGCATTTCATCGAACACCTCGTGTGCATAGGAGGTGAGAGCAGAGCAGCACACACCTCCCACACCGGCCGGCCAAAAAATAGAGGAGTGAGCGGGCAGGGGAGAGCATATATATAGGCATCTCTTTAGTTCCGGTTCGTGGCTAGAACCGGGACAGAAGACACACATTTAGTCCCGGTTCCAGCCACCAACCGGGACTAAAGGGGCTGCGCCAGGAGCGAGGCCCTTTAGTCCCGGTTCGTGTCTGGAACCGGGACCAAAGGGGTCAGACGAACCGGGACTGGTGCCTACCGTGGCCCGGCCGGCGCCCTGGCCTCACGAACTTGGACTGATGCACCCATTGGTCCCGGTTCGTAACAGAACCGGGATTGATGCTCTTATCTGGCCTGGACCAAAGCCCTGTTTTCTACTAGTGGTGGTTTAATTACTTGGTACTTATCATTTGACAAAGAGATCCTACACAACAAATTGTTAATAAACATGCTTATAAATCATATAAGTGGTAAATATTTTAATCATTAAGGAACTGATATAGTCAAATCTGATGTTTAAAGAGTGAGTAGGTACCTCATTATAAAATAAGTTTTGCAGTGCATGTAAAGTGCACCCCGGTAGCAGACAGCATAATGCTTGTGGAAATGCCGCCGCACATCAGCGATGGTGTGTGCAGCCTTCCCATCTCGAATAAAAGACCTCTCCTCCCAACGGCCCGAGCTCGAGGAGAAAACGTGCAGGGCACACACAGATGGTGGCCATTCAGTTCCTCCATAACATGGTCTAATTCATCCAATGCTCTATTGTAGCCAAAATCCTCAGGCTTCCATTTGCGCATAGGATTTGGGATCACAAATACCTGATAGTGGGGCGATACCGTGGGATCAAAGACGAGGTACTCTTGGTATGTGAAGTCAGCATCGATCTCCTCAGACTTGGACATGGACGGGTGCGGCGGCAAAGAATCCCACTGTCTCGTGGCCGGGTTAACCACATAATAATTCTCGAAATAATCTTCGAGTAAGAGAAGGTCATTGCAGTGATCCTCGATTTTACCACGATAGTGGGAGTCCCCATTGCGCGGGGGCAGGTAGTCGATTTTTCCGGAGATCGTGGGGCCCGTCGAGCGACGGGCGAAGAACTCCGGCAAATATTCGCTGTGGAAGTTGATGAAGATGCCGCCGATGGAGAGCGGGAGGAGGTCCGTGCACAGCAGACGGCGTGCATCGATGATGCCGAGCAGGGCCTTGCAGGTGCAGCGGCACGCGGCTAGGCCGCGCGGCGTGACGCAGCAGAGCACATCGGCGAGCAATTCCTCGGGCAGCACCTGTGTCAGATCCATCTCGCTGCTGGAAGGCGCCGCGTGAAAAGCTGGGGTGGGGACCGTGGAGTAGAGGCGGCTAGGGCAAAATTTGGGAGCTATGAACGTGCGATGTGTGGACTATTTAAGAGTGAGCAGTTTTAACATGCTCCCTCTTACCCCTCTTTTCACATGAGAGGTAAGAGTATATATAAAATCTGAGCCGTTGATCTCATTAATTAGTGGTCTGATTAACTCTCACCTTCTTACCTCACATGTAAAAAGAAGGGGTAAGAGGGAGCATGCTAAAATTTGCCTTTAAGAGTGGATCCAGCATTTGTTAGGTCGGTAAGACATAACCAAGTTTGCTTCACAGCTAAGATTACTTCAGTACTAAGTTTTCTTGGAGGGGTAATAATATATAAAAGTTTTCTTGTTGGGGTCTTTGAAGACTTCTCCACTTTTTCTCTCAAAATTGTTCAAATTTTGGGTTATTGGATCCACTATGAAATTTATGTTGTTTGCAAAGCTGTAAAACACAAAACGGGAGTAGGCAAAGCCAGGTGCGCTAGATGTTTGAAGACTTTTCCACTTTTTCTCTGGAAAATGTTCAAATTTTGCGTCATTGGATCCACAATGAAATTTATGCTGTCTGCAAAGCTATAAAACACAAAACAGGAATAGACAAAGCCAGGTGCGCTAGATGTTAATTTCCAGATTGAAGCAGTGCCCAACCGGCCTCGTGTGCGTGACTGGCGCGGCGATTGTTGTTTGAGATAGGGTTTGTCGAGAAAGGTGGTGGCTTTGACAATGGATAGAAACAAAGGAATACTTTTTTTACCTGGACATTATAGTGTTTCGACATTACAGTTAGCACGGATATTGTTGGGGATACACATAGCAGGTAGGCCCATGTAGGGTCGAAATATCATAAAGCATGGGGTCCATACGACAGATGGGCCCAGAGTATCACTCGGACAATCAACATACCATCCACTCGGATGACCATCAACTCACTCGGACATATCGACGTACCGTCCACTCGGATGACAGTCAACCACTCGGCCGTATGACTCACTCAGATATGCGTAGACCAACAATCAACAAGGCACTCGGAGCATCATCCTCATAGTAGGCTGACATTATGGCATTAATGCCCCACCTTGTAACATAAGAGGTGAGGGGGTGGCGCACTCTATATAAGCCACCCCCCACCACTAGACTTAAGGGGCAGGCTCATTCTTCTCCCCTCTCTCTCTCTCTCTACTAGTCTCAGGACTTAGCTCCGGCATGGAGATCCGTTCTCCCGCTCTCTCTCAAATACACCATGTAACTCCGTGTTCATGACAGATAAAACAAAGCCTCTCCGGAGCACGAGACGTAGGGCTGTTATCTCCACCGCGAGAGGCCCGAACTCGCTAAAATCATTCGTGTCACCTGTTTGCATCTCGATAGATCATGCTCCTTTACCGTACTCCTCTATTGTCGGAATCGTTCCCACGACAGTTGGCGCCCACCTTGGGGCATGGCGTCTATCGAGCCATGGTGCAAATGGTTTTTTCTTCGATCTTCGACAGCGGATCAACGACCATTGCCAAAGAAATTGACCGCTGGAGTTCTGGCCATTGCGCCGTTCGTACAAACAAAAGGATCAGGAAAGTATCCATTCGATCTAGTCTTTTTACAACAAATTGTCTAACAATGAGTTTGTCTTTTTCCTCCTGTAGGATCAGACACACCCATGCGTGATCGATCATGAAGTAGAGAAGAAGAGAAAAGGACAAGTCGTTCCCCATCTTTCTTGCCTTCTCACAGGATCATCATCAATGGCGGCCACCAGCGGACCTCGTCGTCGTCTCCGGCCTCGTCTACGACGCCATCGGCGAGCTCCCACACACGGCCACCGGCGCGGTCCATCCCGTCGGCTCCGGCCTCGTCTACGACGCCGTCGGCGAGCTTCCACACACGGCCACCGGCGCGGTCCGTCCCGTCGGCTCCGGCCTTGTCTACGACGCCGTCGGCGAGCTCCCACACACGGCCACCGGTGCGGTCCGTCCCGTCGTCTTCGGCCTCGACCTTGGCTGCGCCGGCCCACATCTCCGGCGCCTGGACTGCGGCCAGCCGCTCGTCCTGGTCGCTACCTCTCGGCTGCGGACTGATTCCGGCCAGACCGGCGGTTTCCACCGCAGCGGAGCTCTCCGGACTCCAGGCTGCCTCTACAACTCTCCTAATTTCAATTCCGTGGGAAAAGGAAACTCCCACTGCATGCAGAATCGTCTTTAGTTCTTGCTTAATTAGCACTAACACCTCTTGCATGCAGATCGTGCGTACTAATACTGGACATCAGCAATTGACTGCAGGTCATCTCCACCAGCGTCGCCTGGTCCAGATCGCTGGACTTAAACGGGCAGTGGACCTCCCACGATTTGGCAATAAACCGCATGCGGGGAGATAAATGACCCGTGGAAGAAGGAAACTTCCATTGCATGCAGTACCGGCTTGAACTCTTGCTTAATTAGTGCTAACGCCTTTTGCATGCAGATCCTGGACGTGAGCAATTCCTTCGATGCGTTGGTCAACGCCGCTGGATCCTGTCCACCTGCAAGCCGAATAGAGCTGCCCGCCTCCAGCGAAGGGAGCAACGCTCGTGCGCTCGTGGGCACATCCACGCCAAACCTCCGAGCCCAGCCCTCCGCGTCGGCCTGCCAAGCCGGCTCCAAACCGACCGGATCGCAGCCCAGCTGTGGTCCACTCGGACGGCGCTCACTCGGCCGTGGAGTCCCTGGGTTCACTCAGCCGTCTAACGTCCAGGTTCACTCGGCCGGCTAACCCAGAGATGGTTTTTGCACTCTTAACAACTAACGCGCCTGCGCGTCGTCACTTGGTGGGACACGTCCTCACCACTCGGCCGCTTCACGCATCGCCACTCGGTTGTTGGACACGTCCTCATCATTCGGCCGCCTCGCGCGTCGCCCTCGGTTGGGCATGTCTTCGTCACTCGGCTGCCCCGTGCGTCGTCATTCGTTGGACTCACCTTCACCACTCGGCCGCCCCGCGCATCACCATTCGGTTGGGCACGTCTTCATCACTAGGCCGCCCCGCGCGTTGCCATCGGTAGGACACGTCTTCACCACTCGGCTGCCCCGCGCGTCATCATCGGTTGGACTCGCCTTCACCACTCGGCCGCCCCGCGCGTCGCCATTCGGTTGGGCACGTCTTCATCACTCGGCCGTCCCGCGCGTCGCCATGGGTTGGACATGTCTTCGTCACTCGGCCGCCCCGCGCGTCGTCATCGGTTGGACTCGCCTTCACCACTCGGCCGCCCAGCGCGTTGCCATCGGTTGGACACGTCTTCACCACTCGGCTGCCCCGCGCGTCGTGATCGGTTGGACTCGCCTCCACCACTCGGCCGCCCCGTGCGTCGCCATTCGGTTGGCACGTCTTCATCACTCGGCCGCCCCGCGCGCCGCCATCGGTTGGACACGTCTTCACCACTCGGCCGCCCCGCGCGTCGCCACTCGGTTGGACACGTCCGCATCAATCGGCCGTCTGCGCACCATCGCTCAACTGGACACGTCTTCATCACTCAGCCGCCCTACGAACCGTCGCTCAGCCGGACGCGTCTTCATCACTCGGCCGCCCGCGCACCATCGCTCAGCTGTATGCGTCTTCATCACTCAGCCGCTCCGCGCGCCGTCGCTTAGCTGTACGCGTCTTCATCACTCGGCCGCCCCGCGCGCCATCACTTGGCTGGGCACGTCTTCATCAACTTCATCACTCGACCGCCCGCGCGCCGTCGCTCAGCTGGACGCGTCTTCATCCCTCGGCCGGCCGCGCACCATCGCTCAGCTGGACGCATCTTCATCACCCGGCCGCCCCGTGCGTCGCCCCTCAGCTGGACACGTCCTCACCACTCGGCCGCCCTGCGCGTCGCCACTCGGTTAGGCACGTCCTCACCACTCGGCCGCTCCGTGCGTCGCCACTCAGCTGGACACGTCCTCACCACTCGGCCGCCCCGCGCGTCGCCACTCGGTTGGACACGTCCTCACGACTCGGCCGCCCCGCGCGCCGTCGCTCAGCTATACGCGTCTTCACCACTCAGCCGCCCGCGCACCATCGCTCAGCTGGACGCATCTTCATCACCCGGTCGCCCCGCGCGTCGCCACTCGGTTAGGCACGTCGTCACCACTCGGCCGCTCCGTGCGTCGCCACTCGGTTGGACACGTCCTCACGACTCGGCCGCCCCGCGCACCATCGCTCAGCTGGACGCATCTTCATCACCCGGCCGCCCCGTGCGTCGCCCCTCAGCTGGACACGTCCTCACCACTCGGCCGCCCTGCGCGTCGCCACTCGGTTAGGCACGTCCTCACCACTCGGCCGCTCCGTGCGTCGCCACTCAGCTGGACACGTCCTCACCACTCGGCCGCCCCGCGCGTCGCCACTCGGTTGGACACGTCCTCACGACTCGGCCGCCCCGCGCGCCGTCGCTCAGCTATACGCGTCTTCACCACTCAGCCGCCCCGTGCGTCGCCACTCGGTTAGGCACGTCCTCACCACTCGGCCGCTCCGTGCGTCGTCGCTCAGCTAGACACGTCCTCACCACTCGGCCGCCCCGCGCGTCGCCACTCGGTTGGACACGTCCTCACCACTCGGCCGCCCCGCTCTTCGCCACTCGGTTGGACACGTCCTCACCACTCGGTCGCCCTGCGCATCGCCATCGGTTGAACACGTCTTCACCACTCGGCCGCTCGCGCGCCGGTAGACAGCTAAGTCATTCTTCACACACTGCACTACATGCTATTAAATCGCTATTTTCGTGTTCCCGAGCGTCCGGTAATCCACACATGACGTTCACTCGGAGGCCACGCCACCAAGTGTACCTCTACGCTCGGTTGTTTATTTTCATGTCAGAACACTGCACTTCCGCCTCATTTGGGTCCAATACTCCAACGAGTTCAGTCTGATCCTTCACTTCGACAAATTCGATCGGATCCTTCGCTCTTTTAGACTCTTGCTGGATCCGAACCAGCAAGCCCCTTGCACACCCAGTGGGTGTCTATGGGTTTTATTTACACAAATCATTTCAGCACACATCAAATTACCTCGAGAAATTATTACGTTGGCTTGTGCTATTTTCATACACAGCTTACACGATCACTCGGCGCCTCTATGCGCCAACTTCATTACTACTCGGACTCGGTCACCGCATCGATCCTAACGCACCGCAACACCGACCCGTCGCTCTGTTGACTTCGGACACATCCAGCCGACCCCTCCGTGGAGTCTTCTTCATCGTGTTAACGACATTGACCTCGTCGTCATGTTGGGCATGAGACAGGTCCACCGTCGAAACCTGTAGTACGCTCGGGGGCTACGCCGCACTCGGGGGCTGCAGCTCATTCGGAATTGCACTCTCCTGAGTGGTCTAGTACTTCATCACCAGTCGGATCCTTCACTTCAACGACTGCAGTCGAATCCACCACTTCGACAAGTTACATGATCACTCAGATGCTCTACGCGCCATCTTTGTCGCTACACAGACTCATCCACCGCAGCGGTCTTGTTGCACCGCAACCACGCTACACCGACTTCGTCGTTGCACCAGCTTCAAAAACATCTGACTGACTCCTCCGAGGACATTTTTCGTCGTGTCATGGCTTCGACGACTTCGGCTACATCCCCAACGCGGAAACAGCCGAGTTACTCATATGATCAAACCTCATATCACACTCTGTGGCGAGCTTACCTCTTGTGAGCATCACTCGGGGGCTACGCCACAGCCGAGGGCTATGCCACCCTCAGGGGTTACGCCCATTTGATCAACCTGTTGATCATGTCAGGAATATTTTTCTGAACATACTTACTCGGTCCACCGAAGATCTATAAGGGTAGCATCGTTCACTCGGACGATCGCCCAAATCATTACCTGGAGTCATCTTCAGGACTGCAAAAGGGTGAAACCGGCGCTCCTCTGCGGATACACTTGGCCCTTCTTCTAGGCTCCAAGGCGTCAGTTTCACAAACTTGGACTCGGAGATGGCCTGTGCTGGTGTTCCCCCAGGATAATGAGTGGCCTCTCTCCGGAGAGTCAGTCCATGCGCTAGCCTCGCCACTCGGGTTTTCATGGCACGTCCACCTCGGACCACCAGTCTATCTCCTCCGAGAGACATACGAGTGCCACCAAGTTTTTCCTCGTAGTCAACATACCCCGATCAATCGGGAAGAACATCCACTCGGACAAATACCCCTTTCATGCAAAAGGGTGAGACCGGCGCTCCTCTACGGATACACTTGGCCCTTCTTCTAGGCTCCAAGGCATCAGTTTCACAAACTTGGACTCGGAGATGGCCTGTGCTGGTGTTCCCCCGGGATAATGAGTGGCCTCTCTCCGGAGAGTCAGTCCACGCGCTAGCCTCGCCACTCGGGTTTTCATGGCACGTCCACCTCGGACCACTAGTCTATCTCATCCGGGAGACATACGAGTGCCACCAAGTTTTTCCTCGCAGTGCCCCACTTTCCACACTAACCGCGACGTAACCGCCTCCGCGCGCGCACGCACGGTTTCTCTTTGTGCCTTTCCTAAAGGACACACGTCGGTCCGACCGACCACCCTCCAAGGGTCTCCGTGCACTCGGACACGTAAAACACCCGACTGAAGTCACCTTCAGGATTGCAATGGATGAGCTCGACGCCCCTCCGCGGGTTAACTTGGCCCTTTGTCTAGGCTCCAAGGTGCGTGCCTCATAAACTTGGACTCGAAGATGACCTACACTGGCGTTCCCCTGGGATAGTGAGTGGCATCTCTCCGGAGAATCAGACCACGCACCGGTGTCGTCACTCGGGTTTCATGGCATGTCCTCACTCGGACCTCTAGTCAATCTCTCCCGAGAGACATATGAATGCCACCGAGTTTTGCCCAGCAATCAAACCAATCCGATCAATCGGAAAACATATAGTCCAGAATCCGTTGAAGTTTTGTTCAAATCGTAGTTGACTAAAGCTTGACGACAGGCGCCGAGTGCCCCCGCAGTGCTCGGGCCAAATCAAGTTTTTAGTGAACTCGTTCTACAAAACCTCAACCGATTCGGGGGCTAAGCCTTTGGGCGCGCCGCCAGTCGGCATGTTCCTCACTCGGCTTTCTACTTTTTCACAAAATATGCTCAATACCTAACGCTCACTCTTCGTCTCCAACCCGGTCCCAACCCAATCGTCTGGTTGGCAAGAGCAAAAGCTAACGGTCAATATAAGAAGTACTCCTTGCAGTGTCCAACTTTTCTCTCCAGTCGGCAGTTTCAAGACCGAAGTTATTTACCGTGCCGAGTGCATGAAGATTCACCTGCTTGACCCAGTTCCAGGATGAATTTACTTACCGTGCCGAGTGCACAGAGATTCACCTGATTGACCCAGTTCCAGGCTGAACTTATTTACCGTGCCAAGCGCAGGAAGATCCATCAGATTGACTCAGCTCCAGATTGCAGTTATTTACCGTGCTGAGCCCATGAAGATCAGTCCGACTGATTCAGCTCTAGGCTGAACTTATTTACCGTGCCAAGCGCATGAAGATCCATCCGATTGACTCAATTTCAGACTAAAAGATATTTACCGTGCCGACTGCATGGAGGTTCACTAGGAGACTTAAACCCTCTGCCAGACTCATCTAGTCCGATAGAGGCTCGGGGACTACACCCAGTGGGTGCACTCAGCGTGCCCCCACTGGAAGATAACTCAAAAAGAAACATTCTGCTCAGGCGAATCCAGCAACAACATTCAAGTACAACAAACCCTACAGACTCCAGCTGACTACCTGCAATCAGTCAGAGTCTCGGGGGCTACACCCTATGGGTGCGCTGATCGCGCACTCATAGAACAAAATTCTGAGTAATCAGTTACTAGGTGCAGGACCAGCTCCAGATCACTCAAAAAATTGCGACAGTTGGTGAGTTTAACGCTCCTCCGCGGACCCGTTTTGAGCCTTCTTCTAGGACTCAAAGCGTGAAACTCATAAGTTTGGATCTAGAGCCGACTCGTATTGACGTTCCTCCGGGATAAGAATGGCATCTCTCTGAGAGAGCAGTCCATGCGTCAATCTTGTTGCCTAGATTTAATGACACTCCCATACTCTGATCACGAGTTAACCTCTTCCGAGAGATGAACAACTGTCACCAAGTTTCTCCTCGCGGCCACTTATCCCAGATCAGTCGGGAAGCGCAGTGCTAGAATCCATTGAGATTTTGTTCAAACCTTGGTTGTTTGAAAGCACGATGATGGGTGCCGAGTATTTCCGTAATCACTCGGGCCAAATTGTGTCTTTCACAAACTCGTTCCGCAAAATCTCAACCAATTCGGGGGCTAATGTTGGGGATACACATAGCAGGTAGGCCCATGAAGGGTCGAAATATCATAAAGCATGGGGTCCATACGACAGATGGGCCCAGAGCATCACTCGGACAATCAACATACCATCCACTCGGATGACCATCAACTCACTCGGACATATCGACATACCGTCCACTCGGATGACAGTCAACCACTCGGCCGTATGACTCACTCGGATATGCGTAGACCAACAATCAACAAGGCAGTCGGAGCATCATCCTCATAGTAGGCTGACATTATGGCATTAATGCCCCACCTTGTAACATAAGAGATGAGGGGGTGGCACACTCTATATAAGCCACCCCCCACCACTAGACTTAAGGGGCAGGCTCATTCTTCTCCCCCCCCTCTCTCTCTCTACTAGTCTCAGGACTTAGCTCAGGCATGGAGATCCGTTCTCCCGCTCTCTCTCAAATACACCATGTAACTCCGTGTTCATGACAGATAAAACAAAGCCTCTCCGGAGCACGGGACGTAGGGCTGTTATCTCCACCGTGAGAGGCCCGAACTCGCTAAAATCATTCGTGTCACCCGTTTGTATCTCGATAGATCATGCTCCTTTACCCTACTCCTCTCTATTGTCGGAATCGTTCCCACGACAGATATAATGAAAGATAATCGTCGGCAATATGAAAGATTCACTTACAGTTCCTTCGATCCCAGAAGGTTCAATTCTCGTGGATTGAGTTTCGACATGCTCAAAGTGTGCAATTACGTGCTCAAAGTGCGCTATTCTTCGGGCGCAAGGAAGCTAATATCCAGAAAAAAATCGTGTTCAAATTTCAGCGCAATCAGAGTTACGGATCTCCGGAAATTTAAGAAACGGTGAAGGGCCAGAAAACAGGAACGCGAAACAGAAGAGAACAGAGAGAGAGAGATCCAATCTAGGAGGGGCTCCTGCCCCTCCGCCGCCATGGCAGCCATGGACCAGAGGGGAAACTCTCCTCCCATCTAGGGGGGAGGCCAAGGAAGAAGAAGAAGGAGGGGGGCGGCTCTCTCCCCCTCTCTCCCGGTGACGCCGGAACGCCGTCGGGGCAATCATCGTAACGGCGATCTACACCAACAACTTCGCCGCCGTCAACACCAACTCTCTCCCCCTCTATGCAGCGGTGTAACATCTTCTCCCCGCTGTAATCTCTACTTAAACATGGTGCTTAATGCTACATATTATTATCCAATGATGTGTGGCCATCCTATGATGTTTGAGTAGATTCATTTTGTCCTATGGGTTGATTGATGATCGTGATTGGTTTGAGTTGTACGTTTTATTTTGGTGCTGTCCTATGGTGCCTTCCGTGCCGCGCACACGTGGGGGGTTCCCGCTGTAGGGTTTGCAATACGTTCATAATTCTATTATGGTGGGCGGCTAGAGTGACAGAAGCTTACACCCGAGTAAGGGGGTTGTTGCGTATGGGAGTAAAGAGGACTTGATACTTAATGCTATGGTTGGGTTTTACCTTAATGATCTTTGGTAGTTGCGGATGCTTGCTAGAGTTCCAATCATAAGTGCATATGATCCAAGTACGGAAAGTATGTTAGCTCATGCCTCTCCCTCATATAAAATTGCAATAATGATTACCGGTCTAGTTATCGATTGCCTAGGGACAAATCATTCTCTTGTGTTACAAAAGCTTTCTACTAAACAACTAACTTTTATTATCTTGCAAATTACTCGTAGTTTTATTCTCGCAAAGTACTTCTAGTTTTATTCTTGCAAACCTATCATATCACCTACAAAATAGTTTCGTACTTGTTCTAGGTAAATCGAACGTTAAGTGCGCGTAGAGTTGTATCGGTGGTCGATAGAACTTGAAGGGAATATTAATTCTACCTTTAGCTCCTCGTTGGGTTCGACACTCTTATTTATCGAAAAATCTACAATTGATCCCCTATACTTGTGGGTTATCACCAGGCATCATGGCGTGTTGGTTCTCAGGCGCGTGGCGGACGGCGCGGTGACGAGCCGCAGGCGGTGGCGGCGGATCTAGGGCTGGCGCACCCAGATCCTTTCCCTGCCAGCGACGGCTCCTCTAGTCGAGTTGGGTTGGACGGGTTCCGGTCATCCGCCCGGATTTGTTTCGCCTGACGTGATCGTTCCTTCTATGCTAGTGGGAGTCTTCGATGGGCGCTTTTGCCTCCTGCTCTCCTGGTTCGGGGGATTACCACCGAGGAGAAATCCTTTGACCAGATTTGCCGGCGCAGATGGTGCGACGACATCTACGGACGCCACTAGCCTCCTTGGAGGCCATCATCATGGTGGCGGTCTCATCAAGCTCCGAGGGAAACCTCGGGCGGTGGCGGCCAGACATCATGGCGTGTTGGTTCTCGGGCGTGTGGCGGACGGCGCGGTGACGAGCCGCAGGCGGTGGCGGCGGATCTAGGGCTCGCGCGCCCAGATCCTTTCCCTGCCAGCGACGGCTCCTCTAGTCGGGTTGGGTTGGACAGGTTCTGGTCATGCGCCCTGTTTTGCCTGACGTGACCGTTCCGTCTATGCTAGTGGGAGTCTTCGTTGAGCGCTTCTGCCTCCTGCTCTCCTGGTTCGAGGGATTACCGCCTAGGAGAAATCCTTTGACCAGATCTGCCGGCGCAGATGGTGCGGCGACGTCTACGGACGCTGCTAACCTCCTTGGAGGCCATCATCATGGTGGCGGTCTCATCAAGCTCCGAGGGAAACCTTAGGTTTGCCTTGTCGGACCGGACAGTGTCGGCTTGTGGCGTCGTCTACCTTCTTGGAGGCACTGTTTTGGAGCTCATATATGTTGGAGAGATCTCGAAGGTGTAGCAGTGTTGGATCACTGCGTATTATCGCCGGGAAGGGTCGTTTGCTCCGGGAGAAATCTTGGATCTGGGTCTCCTGAATCGGATGATGGTGGCGTGTGGCGTCACACCTCCTCTTGGGGGCATCGTTCTTGGAGCAAATGTTGGCTGGAGGGGTCCAGAGGTGGAGCGGCGTCGTCGACGCCAGCGGGTCTCGGCGGCATGGTGTTGCGGAGTCTCGGCGGCGAATGCATCTTGATGGAAGAGTGCAAGGTGGTGGTGCTGTTTGGCACCGTGGCGGCGTCGACGGCTAACCGGCCTGGCAAGGATAATGTGAATCTCTTTCCTGAAGATGGGTCGATGGTTCGATGGTGGCGCCGGCTTCTAAAGCATGCAGGTGGTGTACGCTTTGGCTCCGCTGCACCAGATGTTTGCTCCTGGTACGTCATGCGGGCGGATCGGCGGTGACCCCAGCTCTAGATGGTGGGGTGTGAGGGCATTCCCCATTGTCGAGTTTGTATGTGTGGGTGGTGGCTCCGGATTGTTTGATGTATGTTCTTGTCAGACCATTGTTGAATAATCAATAATATGTCTATGTTCATCACTCGATTCAGAGGCCGGGGCTTGCTCCCGTTTTGGAAGAAAAAATAGATGCAAGTCAGTGTCATAGTCCACTAAAAATTTCCTCTTAGATTGCATTGACAAGTACTCTATTGTGATTTGTTAGACGGCTGCTGCCACTGAGTTCTCGATAGCTTCCTTGAGGTCTTGTCATCTTATGTTGCAAATATCACCAAATATATTACTTACCCCCCAAAACAGAAGCAACCATATGGGCAACATCAAGAAAAACACAAAGGAAAAGCTGCAAAATCGGTCACCTTTTTTGAGCTTTTGAACAAGCTTTCAGGCTGCTGAAGCCCGAAAGAATAGATGGCAGGCTTCAGACAACTTAATTTGGTAATTCAATAATTTGTACGTGCAAATGCACAAGCTACTTCTGAGTTGAAGTTAAGGGGCATTATAGACTCAAATCAGCACCAAAGTAAACCGAAGTTCGAAAAACCGAAAAGAGTAGGAAATGGAGCTTGTTTCCACCGCAATATATAAGCATGTCTTTGGAAAAGCTTATGCTCCAAAGAAGTAGCCACAATATAGTTACGTAGGGCAGGAACCAAAACAGAGGAAAAATCATGATGAAACCAACCACTGAATTGATCCAGAAAACAACAACGAAATAAAGAAAGAGGGGAAATAAAGGTGTCGCTGAGTGAAATATTGATCCTGATATAGATCAAACAGAAGAAGAAACACCTTTGCATTGTTAACTAGTCTATTAAACAAAGAAGTGGAGGATTTAACAGAGCAAGTAAACAACTCTACATGATTATATCCCTCAAAAAAAAAACTCTACATGATTATTATTTTCTTCTAACAGTACGCTGTGAGGTCTCATGTTCTTACAACCGCAATGGGGAACATGGTAACTTGATTCAATTGAATAAGTACAAATTCAGTGCTAACAAAAATGAACAAGGCCTTGAACATATGAATAGGCCATTTGTTGTGATGTTCAACTGGGTTCCAACCAAAATGGATGACCTTCTACATTCATGTTGCTTTCTGGTGTCCTGTCCAACAGGGTGTATATGGGTATGACTCTGTTATGAAACATTCATGTTGCAAAGATTCATAACAGCTTGTTGGGTATAAGTAGCCTAGGTCCTCAACCTTTGAATCTTTCAAATGATAGGCCAATCCTTTGTACAATGATACATTCAAAAAGATAATCTCCTTGTACGGATGAAACCCGTATGAGTATGCGGTTGTGCATGCGGTTGGGCATGCGGTTGTGCAGCCTAACGACCCGAGTTCAATTCCTAGAATTGACAGGTGATGCACAAGGGTTTTCCCCCATTTATTGAGGATCAAGCTTGGTGTGTGGTGGAGCCACTCATCAAGAAATATCTTAATACTCATTTTAAAAAATTCTGAGGACCATGTTTATCTTGGTACTCATACTAAAATGGCCGTATGCATCCCTAGTTGGTGCAGAGGCCGGGGAAGTGAAATTCTCCCCCAATTTTTAGCAAAGAGAGCCTTGGCTCAGTGGTTGGGCATGCGGTTGTGCAGCCTAACGACCCGAGTTCAATTCCTAGAATTGACAGGTGATGCACAAGGGTTTTCCCCCATTTATTGAGGATCAAGCTTGGTGTGTGGTGGAACCACTCATCAAGAAATATCTTGATACTCATTTAAAAAAATTCTGAGGACCATGTTTATCTTGGTACTCATACTAAAATGGCCGTATGCATCCCTAGTTGGTGCAGAGGCCGGGGAAGTGAAATTCTCCCCCAATTTTTAGCAAAGAGAGCCTTGGCTCAGTGGTTGGGCATACGGTTGTGCAGCCTAACGACCCGAGTTCAATTCCAAGAATTGATAGGTGATGCACAAGGGTTTTCCCCCATTTATTGAGGATCAAGCTTGGTGTGTGGTGGAACCACTCATCAAGAAATATCTTGATACTCATTTAAAAAAATTCTGAGGACCGTGTTTATCTTGGTACTCATACTAAAATGGCCGTATGCATCCCTAGTTGGTGCAGAGGCCGGGGAAGTGAAATTCTCCCCCAATTTTTTGCAAAGAGAGCCTTGGCTCAGTGGTTGGGCATGCGGTTGTGCAGCCTAACGACCCGAGTTCAATTCCTAGAATTGACAGGTGATGCACAGAGGTTTTCCCCCATTTATTGAGGATCAACTTTGGTGTGTGGTGAAACCACTCATCAAAAAATATCTTGATACTCATTTAAAAAATTCTGAGGACCATGTTTATCTTGGTACTCATACTAAAATGGCCGTATGCATCCCTAGTTGGTGCAGAGGCCGGGGAAGTGAAATTCTCCCCCAATTTTAAGGACCCAAAGATCCACGCCAGCCCCCGCGTCGTCCCCGCTAGGGCGACTCGGGCGGCGCCCAAACCCTAGCCGTCGGGGCCCCGAACTCCCTCTTCCCCTCCCTCCGCCGCCGCCGGGGGACGCCGTCGGGCTAAGCCCGGGGGCCGATGGCGGTGGCGGGGGACTCCCTCTCTCCCGCGTCTTAGGGGTGGTGCGGGGCCCCTAAACGTGTGGAGGCGCGGCCGATCCAGTCTTTGCGGCGCGGCGGCGATGGCGGCGGCGTGGTTCGGGCGGCGTCAGTGGCTACGGTCGGCTATGTTGCGGCGGCGCGCCATCTGGCTTCGGATCGGCGGCCGCGGCGGCGTGGAGGGCCTGGTGGACATGTCGGCGGCGCCTCCGGTTAGATCTGATCTGCCCGGTGCAGCCGGTGGTGGTGCTCATCTCCTCCGTCGGAGGTGGTCGGCCTGCGGCTGGGTGGTCGGATCTCGAGATCCTTCATCTAGTCCCAGCTGCGAGTCGGGGAGCCATAGTTGCCGGTGAAAACCGAGCCGTCGGCGGGCGATGGCGGCGTTCTACGTCGTTACCTTGATGAAGGCATCGTCGTGTAACTACTGTTGACCCACTCGTGCTGCTCCGGGGGAAACCCTAGAATCTGGTCTTCCAGATCGGACGATGGCGGCACTGCGGTGTCGTTTCTCTCTTGGGAGCATCGTTTGTGGAGCTGCGCCGGAGGACAGAGGCAGGAGGTGGAGCGGCTTCGTCTCGCACGGAGCTTCGGTGGAGATGTCAAGTCATGCCTGACCGACAGGTGCTACGCTGTGTCATGCCTGTTCAGCAGGTGCTACGCACGACAAATCTTCCAGAGACTTCAAGCTGTGTCGGCTGGTGGTACTTGGCGGTATGGTGCTGCGGTGTACCGGCGGTGACCGTGACGTGCCCAGCAGTTTGCGCGCAGGGAGGTGGTGCCGTTGGGCGTCTGTAACATCCCCATGTAATAGCTACAGTGATCACCCCTTGATAATGCCATGTCACCCTGCTTAACAGTGCTTAATCATCATTTGCATCATATCTCATTTCAAATTCCAATTCAGTTGAAATTCAAATTTAAAGTGAAAATAAAAGTTGTTCCAAATTGGAAATAAAAATGTTCATTTAATAGCAAATAATTCATAACTAATTATGTTCAGGAAAACAACATCACAAAAAATTCACTAAGTAACTCTATCAACCTAAAACAGTAGCTAACAGCAACATTTTAATACCATTTTATTTAGTAGAATTACAAATGAAATTATATTTTATCCAAACCAATTTCTGGTGTTAGGTAATAATGCACTGTAATATTTGGACCAGGTCACATGCTTTTCAAAAATCATTTAGTGGCCACACATTTTGCAAGACAGTAGAAAGAAAAGAAATAGAAAAAGAAAAAGAAAAAGGGTTAGACCGTACTGTACCTATGGGCTCAAGTCGCACAGTACAGGGCCCAGCCCATTTGCCCGGTCGTCGTCCTCCTCGGGCAGGAGTCGCCTGGTGCGCGCGCCCGAGCGCGGATCGACGCGCTGTCGCCGATCCCGCGGTTCCCCGTCGCCAATAAGGGCTCCCCCGTGCTGCCCTCGCTCCCCCGCGAAACCCTAGCCCCCCAGAAACCCCCCTCGTCCCCTCCTTTGCTCGCGCTCGAGCTCACCCGAAACCGCCCGCCGTCGCCACGCTCGATCCCGCGCCCTCCGTCACCGCATCGCCTCGCCGACGTGCCCGATCGCCTCCCCGACGTCGGCTACTTCACCTCCGCCTCTCCGTTGAAGCCGGGAGACGCCACCGCCTCCTCCCCGAGCTCTTCTTCCACCTCGGCTCCGACGACCGCCGTCGCCGATTCCGGCAACCCCACGCCTCCCCCGAGCCCGCATTCGCACATCTGCAGGTCCCGGTGAGCCTCCGCCTCCTCCCCTTCTCCCTCGCCGTCGGATTCGACCCGCAGCCACCGATTCCGCCATGCCCGAGCTCGCCTCCGCGGAGCTCGTCGCCGGCGAGGCTCCGGTGACCATTTGGTCACGGGCTCGTGCCCGCTAGTCTCGCCGCATCGCGTACACCTCGCCTAGCCATTTGGTTCGCCCGCTAGCGCACCGCATCGCCGTTGTCGTAGCTCGCCCGAGAAGCTCCCGCCGGCGACGTCGTACCACTCGTTTCCGGCCGCCGCAGCCCGCGAGACCACCGCCATTCGACGCGGCGTCGTCTTGCCGTTCGAATGCGCGCAACCGCGACCAAAACGGCACCCTGTGCGTGATTTCCGATCGGTGCCCGAAGCGCGCCGCCGCGAACGAGCTCGCCGGCGAGATTCCGGCGAGTCTCCAGCCACCGCTGACCTGGCCTGACGTGTGCCGCCCCCCCCCCCCCCCCGTGTCACTGACGGGTGGGTCCCGTTGACCCATTGACCCGGTCAACTCGCTGACGTGGCACCCACTGTCGCTGACATGTGGGTCCCGCCAGATTAAAATGATTTTATAAATAAATAAACTATTAATTAATTTGTTAATTAAATTAATTAGCTAATTAGTCACTGACTAACGGGTCCCACCTGCTAATTAAATCAATTAGTTAAATTAAACCCTAATTAACTACTGTGAGGCTGACCAGTGGAACCCACTGGACCCACTGGTCAGATTGACCAGTCCACCGTACTGTTGACTGCTGACGTCAGCAATACGTCATGCTGACTTCACCCTACACTATTCTGGATAATTTGGATTTAAATAAATAAAATAATTCCAGAAAATGTTTAAAACTTTGAAAAATCATATAAATTAAACCGTAACTCGGATGAAAATAATTTATATATGTAAAATGATCAGAAAAATATGAAGAATCTGAATATGTGATCAAAGTGCCTGTCCAACACTCATAGTTAGATGAACATGGAACTTTTTGCCCGGATTCGATAAATGAATAGTACCTAACTTTAATAAAATAAATCCAAATAAATTCCTAAATTAACTAAAACATTTAGTTAGGCAGTAAAACACCTCTGCATATCATTTAGACATGCCATGCATAGTGATTGCATTTTTGCCGTGAATTTATTGTTTCTTCCCCCTCCTTTCTCTCCCGATAGACGCCGAGACCGACGCCGTCGCAGCTGAGATCGACCACACTCCCGACGAGCAGCCTTTCTTAGCAGAGCTTCCAGGCAAGCAACCCCCCTTGACGCATGCCTATATCACCTATTCCTTCTCCCTCCTGCTTGCATTAGAAAATGCTACTGTTTTGTTTTATCCTATTCTGATGCATAGCCTGTTCTTGTAGCCGATATTGATACCTGCCTGTTATCCTAAACTGCTTAGTATCGGTTGGATGGAAAACCATCTGTGGCCCCTCTTCCTTGCTGTAGTGGCCCTGCTTTAGTACCTGTGCCCCGATCAATGTGATCGAACGGGCTGAGAACATCACATCACCGCACACCCCCTAAGTTGCTCGTCTCTGCAGAGCTGGCTTCGAGTGCCGAGGGTGATACCTCTTATCTCACTTTCGATGATGCCTCTGTAGAATAGCTATCCGGATGTGTGTTACCGAGGGTGATTCCTCTTTCATCACGTCCGATTAAGCTTCCGTCGCGCAACTCCCCGAGTGGGAAACCATCGAGGGTGATTCCTCGGGTTCCTTCTCGATATATTGGACACACAGTTACTTTCACCTTTGTCGCAGGCGGGTCGACCCCGAGGGGTACCCGCGGGGAAATGTAAAGTCGGGTTTGCCAGGAGGGCACCCGCGAGAGATTGTTGTGGCGGAACGACAGGGCAGGCGGAGACCACCCTGATCGATATCCGTGTGTTACCAAGTCGGAGCGACAGGTAGTCTGATCGCCTCTGCGAGTTACTAAATACGCCTAACGGATTTGGGTATTTGATCTGAGTGGGTCGTTGGCCCTATACGCACTACCACCACGTGGGATAATGGTTTATGGGACCCTCTGCGTCGTTGTTTCTCCCGAAAGCTCTTCAGATGTCACAGCTCAGAGATGCGGGCTGATTGCTGGGGTGGGCTGGTTACGTCACTTGTGTATACAGTCGCGCCTGGGCCCCGGCCAGTCTCGCAACGTGCAGGAGTGCAGAGGGCGATGGGCCCAAGACCCCTTCGCACTTAGGATTTAGACCGGCGTGTTGACCTCTCTGCTGAGCCTAGGTAGGACTACGTCGTGTCGATTACCCGAGGCCGGGCATTACCCAGCAAGTGTGTCCGGCCAGATGTAATCGAGCGTGCTGGGTAACAGTAGTGCACCCCTGCAGGGAAGTTATCTATTCGAATAGCCGTGTCCACGGTAACAGGACGCTCAGTGTTGTATCCCGATCTACTACTACTTGAACTGGATACCTGTTAAATAATTATAAGCTCCGGGATCGCTTTCTCGCAGGGAGTCGAGGAAGGGTCTCTGGGCTTTGTTTCCACATGCTTGTTAAATTAATAATATGCTAATCTGCACTCTTCTTATGCTGCAAGACCCTGAAGATGCTAGTCTTCGATAGGCTAGGCATTTCTCTCTATTCTGGCATTTCTGCTAAATAGTCCACAGATACAGCCTCATCACTTGATACCAATGCATAATTAGCATAGTTCTGATGTCAGTCTTGCGAGTACTTTGGATGAGTACTCACGGTTGCTCTGCTATTCTTTTCCCCATACCCACTTGATAAATCCAGACGATGGAGCCCAGGAGCCAGACGCCACTGCAGGAGCTTACTACCAGGAGGGTCCCGATGGCACATACTACTGGATTGAGCCAGCCGACCAGGAGTAGCTAGGAGGCCCTAGGCAGGAGGCCTTCGCCTTTCGATCTGTATCGCTGTTTGTGCTAGCCTTCTTAAGGCAAACTTGTCTAACTATGTATGTACTCAGATATCATTTGTGTGCACGACTTATGTATTCGGGTCCTTGTGACCCCTGGCTTGTAATATGTGAGTTTTATGTTTTAATTTGAGTTTAGAGTTGTGTTGTGATATCTTCCCGTGAGTCCCTATGCTTGATCGTGCACATTTGCGTGTATGATTAGTGCACGATTAAGTCGGGGGCGTCACAGCGTCGTGGTGGCGTCGATGGATGGACGGACTGGCAAGGATGATGCGGATCTCTTTCCTGAAGATGGGTCAGCGGTTCGAGGATTATGGCGGCCTCTAAAACGTGTGCATGTGGTGCACGCTTTAGGTTTGCTGCACCGGTTGTAGGTTCCGATACGTTATGTGGATGGATCGGCGACGACACCGGTTTTAGATATGGGGAGTGAGAGCACTCCACATTATCGAGTTTGTAGGTGTGAGTGGTGGCTTCGGGTGGCTTGATGTATGTTCTTATCAGACCTTTGTTGAATAATTAATAAAGATGGCTGTATGCATCGATTGATGCAGAGGCCGGGGTTTTAACCTCCATTTCCACACAAAAAAACGGATGAAACCCAAGGATATCCAAGTATCCAGTCACGACCGTCAACCATATATATCTGGTGAAGAGTGTTGTCATTTTTGGAGTCACGTTCAAACTTTCCATCCACTAGCTCTTTCTTGCCGGGGTTCAGCTCCAATTTCTTTTGTATGAGATATTCCATTTTGACGTTGACTTCATTGCGCTCCTTGTACAGTTTGAGAGATTCATTAAAGTTAACTAGTAGAATGCCCGTGCGTTGCCACGGGCTCTTGAAATATTTTGCAAGAGTTATATAAAGATAATGCATGCTAACTTTCACACATACAAAAAATATAGCATGTACACAATTAATTAATAATTAAAGTCAATTTCACTTGCAATATAAATTGATAACAAAAAGAAAAATTGACGACATGTCCGTGTAACAAATTGAGCGATGTTCCAACTAAACATCTATTACAAATTATTAAGATCTACTTAATGCGCTTCAGAAATTCTTGCACAATATCAGGGAAATTGCCTTTAGCTTCATTCCCACGATGTTTTAGCAAGTATAATAGAAAGTGCTTTCTCAACTCATACCCATCCTGCACAAATAATATATATAGTTATTATGAATATTTCACGTCGAATGTCTTAAAACGTGTAACAGACAATACTCACCGCGCACGGCTTGACCAGTTCTTTACCGTTCCACCAGAGCATAAAATGAAAAACAAAATAGCCAGACACATCCCTGCAATTTTCTAAATTAATAATATAAAAAATAAATTGATAAGAAAAATAAATGTTTTATTATGAACTTATTACCCGTCTATAGTCGTTGGAATACCAGACGGAAATAAACGTTGCCATTTAGATATATCGGAATTCCAACCGGGTAGCTTAATTTTGAGTGCTTCTTTGAATTCCCTCACAAAACTTTTTAGTTTCACTACGTGCCTCAGATTTGTAATCTCTGACGACTGTGATGTATAAATAGGGTCCATAATATATACACGACGTGCCTCTTTGTCGATGACGTACAAGATGTATCGGCCGATGAATGCATACGGAAGATAAATCTACAAGTGATAGCTATTAGAAAAACAATAAACCATGTCAACAATAGACAAAATACCTTACTTACCATGTTGCACGATGATATGTTGTTGTCTATCCCAGGCCAGCTATCAAACAATGTTGCCAACGTCTGAATAGTTTCCTTCTCGCAGAACTTTTGACCTCGTGTTGACTCTAGCATCATGGACTGAGTAAAAAAAGCAATATTTATTTTAACATGTCGATATTAATGACACAGAATGAAGAGTTACGATAACTTACACAAAATCTTAGATCCATGTAGTGTATAGGAGGGTCTGTGAACAATACTCACTCGTCACATGCCAGTAAACGCATGGCGGTGTTGAAGCAATCATTGTCCATAGGCTGCTCCATGTTAAGTATGCCCTGAAGTTTCTTGAGACTTAAACCCATTGGACGGGGTGTCGAGCTCCGAACCCATTCCTTCCTGAAAATTGGATGGTAAGAATAATAATAATGTATATGCGCACATTAAATATTGATAAATTATACTTACTCCAAAAACCCAGCATCATCGATCGACATGACGTAGATCCTTGAATACCACCTTGATCAACACATAAACTCCTTGTAACCAACAAATGGACTTCAAGAAAAGCCTATGGACAAACCCTTTAAATATAACTCAAGGCAATGGTTAGTCCATAGAGATTGTCATCAATTACCAAAACCAAACATGGGGGCACCGCATGTTCTTTCACCAAGAACACAGCATATCCCCCCGTAGATCGCCTGTCGTCTGGACACCCAGCCCAATCAGCATCTGAGAATGCAGAAAGAACTCCAGAGGAATTGGGGCGCAGGTGGAGACCATAGGAGACAGTGAGACACACATAACGCAGTATGCGCTTCACAGCAGACCAATGCATATCAGTAGGGGCATGAAGATACTGGCACACCCTGTTAACCGCAAAGGAGAGATCAGGACGTTCGAATAGAACGCGGTGGTTTACCTAGGTTCGGAGCTCTCCGGAGAGATAACACCCCTACTCCTGCATGTCTGTATATATATGGTATATCTGGTACAGAGTTGCTCCTGGAGCTGTATTGGACTGAGAGCAGTAGCAGAGTGCCCACTGTCTCGTATATGTCTCATATGTGTGAGAGCTAGTGTGTGGCGCGGTGGAGTTCCACCGTGTGAGTGTGTGGGCATGGTGCCCTGTGAATGAGGATGGATGGATGTGGTGGTGGGCATGGCCCCTTTTATAGTGTGGGAGTGGGCATGGTGGGTGGTGGCCCACCCACCAACTACACTATTGGAGATGTCATGCGAGGTGACATATGACACAGGCTATAGTGCGCCCCTATTGCTCAGCAGTGCACGGGTACAGCCATCACGTCCATCACATCTCTTTCACCTCATTGTGTCTCCTCCATCACCACCTCATAAGGTGACTCGGGCTTGTCTCCTAGTTCCCTTACTTTCCGCAAACCCCTTGATATGTACTCGCATATATCATCATAAAATTAAGGATAGCACATAAAATGTCTTGGATTCTAAATTTTGCTTACTTTACCGAATCTCTAAAATGAAGATGAATGTGTTCTCTTTCTGAATAGTATGTAATCTGATTTAGCAATGCCCGTTACTTTAGAACCCGCTGTTACCCAGAAATACCTCAAGGAGACCATATAGAATATTTTTTCTGTATTCCTTCTCCAGCAACTGATTTATTTCTTCTGTCAAACATTCATATTCCCTGATTCAGTTGGAGCATTCTCAATAGTAGCAATTCCTTCAAGATTATACATAGAGATGTCCCATCAATTCTGATGATTCAATGTACTGGATGTAATGCTTTATTTTCCTCTGCAACTATTTCGGATTGTATACCACATACGTCTAGGTATCCTAGATGAATAACATGGTTAGAATTCACAAGAGTTATAGAAACTTCTACAGTCAATGTCTGGTAAGTTACTCATAGTACTGACTATACCTTGTAGGGTGCACCAATGATGGTCAATAGTAACTTTTAGAGACCAGACATGTCAAAGTTGATCTTGATGGTTAGCACATCAAATTGCTGTCTCAAATATTAGCGTTCATAAAAGATGCAGAAAATCTCCAATAAAAAGAAAATACATCACTCTTGCAGTAGATATGATTACTCCAGTATCCTTGCCAAAAAGTGTTGTATTCTTCAACTGCAGGCCCTCAAAATGAGCCAACTCGGTAGCAAATTCAGCCAAATGAGCTCCATCTGCAACAGTTTGTGAGGATCAAAAGAATATATTATCTCTCTTATGATGATAACGTATGTACAACAACGGTTATTACAAAACTTCCAGCGCCCACAAACAGTCCAGCTTATAAAGGTTATCACTAAATTGCAGATTTCAATAAACAGCAAGCATCATACACATAACGAAAGCACTGCCCTGTAACAGAATGAATGAGCTAAAGTGAATGCAAGCATGCTTTCAGTGCTTAGTCTATAACAGGCAGGTAAAGTTCCTCCTTGTTCACATGTTGTTCATCATCCCCTGTTAAAGAAGAAACATCATCTCGATATAAAATCATGGTGATTGACTCAAGGGAACAGAGAGCAAACACACCTCCTTGAATCGGCTTCTGTTGATGTGCCGCAGCGAGCAGTGGTTTATGATCTCCCTCGTCACATTCTCATCAAGCTTTAATCCATCGCTTCCTAAAGTAACAATGGAATTGATATGGTACTTAAATACGACACTTTATGGACAATAAACAATAAGAGGATCTAGCTCTGTGTTCAGCTACATATCTTTAGTTCGTACATACAATATATAAGGATTTGGCAAGAACCAGTAGGATAGCTAAATTTGAGGGAGAAATTCATGCCAAAATTAAAAATCTAATCAGTTGGATTAATAAACCTATGATTTGACCGAATCTAAAGGGTTGAAATCATCAATCTCGCCTTTCGATTGGGCTCCACAATGATCTAATTTCTAAATCCATGTGATTAGCGTTGCTCTGTTTAACTGGTCTTCACTATAGCTTTATCCATTTTTCCTTGAAACTAAGCTACATGAAACCAGACATGCCTCCAATGCTTACCTTTCTGGATGATCGCCTTCTATGTGGACTACACAAACCGAAGGAAGCAAATAGTACAATGACAACAAGGAAATAAAAGTAGCATAGGAAGATGCAGATCTTGCAAGCTATCAGCCAACCAAAACATAACTCCTGACGAAACTGAAAAGTAAAACAGCACCACGTAAGGTTCAGAACAAGTGCACCCAGGAACACAATAAACAGGACACTAATGAACAAATGAACAAATTGACCAAACAATTAGGAACCAGATTCACTCAGTAAAAGGAAGTAAACTGCAGGCACAATTAAAGTAAACAAAAACGATCGACAGTACTAAGAACTGAAACAAAAGAAGAGAAGCAAAGTTTTAGATAGAATAGCAGGGATAACAGGATTACAGAGCAAGGCTGAGACCGCCTCAGAAGACGAAATTTCGCTGTTACCTTGATAAGCTGCCATGTAGCAAGATCATCATCAGGTGCACCCTGTTCATGGCAGACATGCTCCACTACATCATTGTGCTTTTCAGCAATGAAATCAGACCGTGTCGCGGGTCCTTTGCTCCAGCATGTTCCCTTCAACATGAATACCATCCATGTCCTTGCCTGCTACATTGATGCATTGCTCAGCCTCATTCATTTGATCTTCCAAAGCAGTAGCAGTAGCATCACTGGATAAGAGGTAGGGCTACATGGACCAGAGTCGATTAACAAGGTAGAGTCTTATTAGTTCAACCTACGTACATGTCTTGGAGTATGAAAGTCACTCAATTATTTATACTCCATGCGTCGGTTACGTGACGAGGTGGAGCCCTGAGCCAGACTCGACGGGCTGGATCCCTCTGGCTGATTACATCACCTAAATCAGATTAAATTGTATTAGTTTACCCATGTTAAATGTCTAAGATCAGGCTGTTTCATGACAGAAGTAGGTCATATATGTCTTGGGCTGCATAATTAATAAACAATATGGATGCCAGGAACAATACAATGGTAAGGCATGACAACAAAGAAGGGAACCAATCATCAACTGTATAACTGTACTTCCATGAACCCACAACAATAATACATATGGGTAAGATCATGTACAAATTCACAGTGCTCAAGAGATGAAAGTAATATGCACTGGTCTAAATAAAGCTGTACAAGTTTATAGTGCTCGGCTGTGACCTAGACATTGAGATATGTGGTGGATATGCCGATGTCCTTGTCGAACTTCTACAGGAGAATGCAAAACTCGAATCCAACATGGCAGGACCATGGGTACTGACAATTGTCGTCTTAAATGTCTCAGTTCTGAAAGAGTAAATAAACTTTGAACAAACATTAATATTCTGTCTCGTATCTGCTATTAGCTAATTTGCTGCTTCCTATCTGTATAGAGTGCAAATGTGTTACACACGTTAGAGCAGATTCGAGTTTGACATGAATCTGCAATAAATCACCAGGTATAAGTTAGACCATGTACGAGTTAATTTGCTGCTTCCTATCTATATGCATGTTCTGATCGATTGTGAGTTTTACACGAATCCTCATGAATTGAATATATAGATTTGTAATCCCAAAATTGAAACTTCCTGTACCAAACATCCTTCTTCCAGCAGCTGAAGTAGTACGTGAATAAAAATGGGCAAACTGTACCTGCCATCACAAGGCAATGAAGGAACCGCAGCCCCGGATCCCAACTGTACCTGGCCAACGATGCCACCCACGTTGATCCACTCCACCGCGTCGATGGCTGGAGAATAACTGGCACATCAGCGCCGCAGGATGTGTGGGGCGTCGATGCAGGCGCTGCAGGTGGGCTAGACGGCGGGAGCTGTTGGCGATCTCGCAGCGAGAGCTGGTGGTCGCTCGGTTGTGGGATCTGGTCGTGGAGGGAGGGCAAGGCAGCGAGATCGGCTTTTGGGATCGGCGGCTTTGGGATTGGCAGCGGGGTCGGCTTTGGGATCGACGGCGGCAGCGAGAGACGTAGACCCCGTACGTCGCCGGCGGAGATCTCCTGGGTCGGCGGCATGAAGATCGTACATCGGCGGCGGCGTTTCCCGTGGGAGTTGGAGGGGATCGAGAGTGGGAGTTGGAGGGGATCGAGAGGAGCGGCGCTCGTCTCGTGTACGGGTTTTTTTCCGTTTCGTAGGTTAACCGTCGTAGATTTTTTTAGGACGATTTTCTGTCGATGAACCGTAGTGTTTCACAACGGGCCTCGTGGTAGGAAGGGGGGAATCGCTGGGTAGCGGGAGGTGGGATCGAGGACGAAAATTAACCGTATCTGGTGGGACGAAAATTGACCGGCGGAGACTACCAACTGCTCCATTAGGAGTAGAGATATCCTGTAAGACCCATGGACCAAGAATAGGACGATAATAATCCGGTATAGTTGGAAGGCGTTTGTTATGCTTCAGGACCCAATTCATCTGGCCACATGATTCCTCAAGGACCCAAACCAGAAGACGAAACAGGATACAAGTAGATGCAAGGTACACCCCTTTTTCTGATCGTCCTAGATAAAACTCTGGGAACTTGTCTATTTCACCATCCATCGGCCGTTTAATTACTTGGTACTTATAATTTGACAAAGACATCCTGCATTAATTACGTGTCATAAATAAACATGCCAATAAACCATACAAGTGGAAAACATTTTAATCCTAAAGAGAAACTTGATGTTTCAGAAAATGTCTAGGTACCTCATTATGAAATCCGTTTTCCAATGCACGTAAAATGCACCCCGGCAGTAGACGCCATAGCGTGGGTCATTCCAGTCCCGATGTCCCAGCATATCGGCGACAGAGCACACAGCCTCCCCTTCTCGAATAAAAGACCTCACCTCCCAACAGCCCGACCTCGAGGAGAAAACGTGCAAAGTGTACTCCAACGGTGGCCAATCGGACTCCTTCATGACAGGGGCGTCGAACTCGAACACATCGAACTCCATATATTTTGCACGCTTTATCAGAAACACCTCGTAGTGGGGCGATGCCATGGGATCAAACACAAGGTGCACCTGCCACCTGAAGCCCTTGGGCTTGGGCGGGGGAGGTGGAAGACAATCCCACTGTCGCGTGGCCGGGTTAACCACGTGATAATCCTTGCCGTCACCAAGCAAGAGGAGGCCGTTGCAGTGGTCCTTGACCTTTCGCCAGTAGCGGGGGTGCGGCGTCCCAACTGGAGGGGGCAGGTAGTCGAACCTGCCGGAGATGGCCGGGCCTGTCGACGGAGACGGACTGGCGAAAAACTCTGACAGCCAGGTGCTATCGCTCTTGAATTTGAGGAATATGCCACCGACCGAGGGCGAGAACAGCAGGCGGCGGGCGTCGATGACGGCGCGCAGGGCCTTGGAAGCGCAGCGGCATACGGCGAGGCCGCGCGGATCCACGAGGCGGAGTACGTCCGCGAGCACGTCCTCGGGCAGCAGCTGCGTCGGGTCCATCGCTTCTCTCACCGTCCTCTGTCCGGCGTTCGCTTCCTCCGCGACGCGACAAGAGCCCAGGGAGTTTTCTAGGCGACTAGGGTAAAAATTTGGTGGGACACGAGAAGGATGGGCCGGGGCGGTGTCCTGTCCCAAGTTCCCAACTCGATCACACGTATCGATCACGTTCCTGTCCTGTCCCAACATGGCATATCTGATGTGCCCACGATGAAATCCATAGCATGCCGAGAGGCTCTCTCATTGGCAGATGACTTGATGGTACATGACTTCATCCTAGCATCGGATTCGAAGCAAGTGGTGAGTGATATTCCGAATGGAAGCAATGGGTCATATAGCACTATCATCACTGAGATCAGAAGTAGAGCATCTATGTTTAATTGTATTTTTACCTCGTGTAGCATCGTAGCATCGGACGACATGTTTGGATGGTCCATCCACATGATCCTTTTGTAATCCCACTACATCTGGATTTTGAGTAATATAAAACTTGGTGATACCCCTAAAAAAACTATCCAATAATAGGCAAATTATGAAGAAGAAAATCTATCTGATAGTTGAGAGGAAGATGGTTCCTTTTTTTTCTTTGCGCGAAGTTTGAAGGGTCATATGTCAAAAAACCGACCATGACAAAGACATTGTTATTAAGGAAATAAAAATGTACACACGAGTACCCAAGGAATTCCATCGTCTTCCTCCTGCATTCGCTGGTGCACCATGAGTGATGCTCGATGCCGCCTCTGGACCTCCGAACACGCAACTCCAGGAGGTTTCCGCAATTGGGCACTGGATCCCTTCGGACCTAGGGAACATGTGACACTGGGTCTGGGTTTGGTAAACCAACAGGTCTCTCCTTTAGTTGAAGTATCGGCCCCTTTTTCATTGCCTAGATAGGTTAAACCTTTGGAATACTCCGGACAGGGATTTCGCTCTATACCCCCCTCCCAATCTTCACTTTACACCATGCCGACACTATAGCCCTCCATATTAATGCTTTGAAAAACGCATGACTCATCAAGTGAAAGACGCTAATGGAATAGTAAGACATGCCGCAAGGAAAGATCATGTAGCCTAATTGATTGCAAGTTGGATAAGTTATGACCCTCGTTAGATCATTCTGTAATATTCTAGTGGTTGCTACAATAATGACGTCATAGCTCCCACAAAAATAATAACAATCAAAGCCGCCATAGGTGAGTATTCAAATAAAGGGGAGCACCTTGCTATCATGAAAACGTGAGTAGTGACCATAGTAGCTTCATGATTCAAAGAAGATACAAGAGTTGGACCCTCCATTAAGTAACAAAGCATATTTGTGTTTTACTTTTTTTTGGTGTTGTTGGGAAATCTGCACATATAGGAAATCTGCAATATGACCCTCCATGTAGGTTATTCAAGAAACTTTGAATATGCTTGGCTTGCTGAATCAGCATATAGATTACTTCATTGAATTTCTCGGTCCAAACTCTTGTGATCGATCCACTTGGCAGGTGGAGTGGATCATTAGAAGGATCATGATCGGAGCCATGAACGAATTGTTGAAGTAGCTAGGAAGTCGTCGATGCAAGATACAAGACGTCGGTGACCACGATCTAACAAACACACCGTGTCGACGGAGAAGAAAGCGACGAAGAGGGTCGAAAAATCACCCCTGATCTGGCCAGACAAAGCAAGGGGCATATACCTCACTAGCACCACGACGAAGCCAAAACTGGTCGGGCTTTATCGGTCGGAGACATAGCCAATGACTAAACTCGTCACTTCGCCACCCCCCTCCACGGGACAGCGTTGTTAAGAAACACATGCAAGACCAATACCTAACCTCACCAATCCGAATGGCCGGCGGGGGAAACCAGCCTCTAGCTCCTCAATGTCACTCCGAGGAACGCCATCGATTTGGGAAGAGCCGATGAAACCTTATTGGCACCACCACTGCTACCCCAACTACACCAGCGGCAAACGAGTCTCGAATCGTACTTTTTACACACCAGACGCATAGTTCCAAGGTTCACCCGCCCTCCTGCCGCTAAAGTGGCCCATCCAGGGAAGGGTCCCACAACGGCACCGGAGGGGAAAACATTGATTGCTTCCTTTATCTCATCTCTGGATCTAATTGGCTATTCCCTAATTTCTTATTATCTATACTTAAGAGAGGTTATCCACCTTTTTGTACTTACCACTTACTTTGAACCATTATATCCTCATCGAAACAAGATGATCATCCACGAAGACTGACTTTTGGCCAGCTTCCGTTTTATCACCCAACCATTGTTTCACAACTTTACATATGTATTGCTCATAACTACTAAGTTTGCAGAGTACTTCTCCACATTTTCTATGAAGAATGGTCAAATCTCGGGGAAATAGATCCACACCATGACAATTGTGTCATTCAAAAAACTATGAAAGGCAACAAATTTCCAGATTGAAGAAATGGCAAACATGCCTCAGCGTGGCACAACGATTTTATTGTTTGAGGTATGGTTTGCAAGCAAAATGGTGACTCCGATACCATTCATAAACCAAGGAATACTTTGTGTTTCTATCGGGACATTATAGTGCTTCGAGATTATAATCTCACCCGAATATGACCAAAGCTGGAAAACTTTCCAGCATAATCCACTTAGGGCATGTATAGTGGTTGATAAGACAATCTTATCTGAAGTCTTGTATGTAATTTAGAAATGACAATAAAAGCATGTCTATAATATTATATCTTAATTTTATCATCAATAATTAGCTATTCCTAAAAACATGGTGAGACATATTGTGCTAAGAGATCATCTCTTAAACATAAGAAGACAAGTCTTTTCTTATGATTTCTCTCTCCTCCACGTCAATATTTATCCTACGTGGCACTCTTAAGATAGCACCATTGTACATGCCTTTACACTCTACAGGCGGCAGCAGTATTCATGATTCATTAACAGTTCGTTCCAAAAGGTTCAATACTTGCAGATTCAGTTTCGATGCGGTGCAAGTCTGCAATCACATTCTAATTAATTGTATCCTTGAGCCTCAGAGAAACAGACAATCTGCAGCAGATGCAACTCATGGTCGTCGACGACTCAAAATCTCATGTTTAGAATGCGCTGACAAGTGCTGGATCAACAGAGTGGCTGCTGCCACTGGATTGTTCATAGTTTTCTTGAGATCTGATGATGTAAATATCAACTTGCATCATATAGGAAAAAATGAATAACTCCTCTGAGAAATGAAAACAGGACTAGCATACCACCAAATACAGAAGCAGTTGTGCACAACATCAAGAAAAACACACCATATATTCCCAGTGCAAGAAAGTATATTCCCTCGTTTTTTGTGCCTAGTTAAAGCTACATCCTTAAACATGTACAAGCCAATGAAGCAGCTTTTAGCTTTTGCTCAAAGATTAATCACAAGTACTTTGAGAGCAGATGCCAATAAAAGAAAGCCCATGGTATCACTAGACTTCTACACCATCATCCAGGATTTTTCTTGCCAGGTAGGCTACGGGAAGTGATATTTCTACACTTAGTTTTGTTCACTGCGATAAAGAATGTCACAGTGCCTAGGCCTAGACATCAATGTCAGCAAAGGTGTGCCGTCAGATGATAACAAGTTGCCACTTCCGATCTCCTGTGGTTCAGGAGTTGTGATGGATGACCAGTAGCTTTGAACCAAATGAAGAGGACCCTTCCCCGATTCTGATCGGGGGAATAAATCAAGGCGCTTCACTTGAATTCCATGATTCAAACCTTCGCCCACAGTTTCGACACGCAACGGAATGCCAAGTGCATATGTTAGAGCCCTCATTGGTAGCACCTCGGCTTCAACATCCAGAGGACGCAGCTCCTTGCAGCAATACTGTTACCAAAACCAAAAATATGCAACAGTGAGCGTAATCTGTATTGGTAAATTTGGTGTTGGTTGACTTATTTGTCATGATTATCTCATTTCAGTTCACAGAAAAATTGTCCAGAGTGGCACAATTTAATACTGAGGTTTACATGTTTATGCACAGAAAATACTCAACGTTGATATTAAATTAAAATATTACAACATAAAGGACAGATAATCTATTAGTTGAGTCAAGAATATATAGTGTAGGAAACTCTAACCATAAGGGCATCCATTTCTTTTGGGAGAAGTGATTTGTAATCGTCTTCTCGCGATCGGATCTCAGTCTCTGCCAGCAATCTTAGCAAAGAAATAACTAACAAAAAAATGTGTTATAAAGAGAACAAGTAGACAAACAACTTATCTCAGCAAGTATGTATACTCACTCCTGAGTGGCACGATCTCCTGTATACTTATATTGTACAGCTCATCAGAACTCAGACTACAAAAGATAAAAGCACTTGTTTTAAAACCAAATGTAACAACAAAGAAACAACAGGATTTAGAAATTTATTGCCATGTCCTTTCAAGGAATATCACTAGAGAACATCAAGTTAAGAACTCATACCCATTCGCAACTGAGTTGACCAAATGACTGAACTCCTGAAAGAACATGAAGACAGTTTGTTAGGCATATAATTTAAGCTATATCATGAAATGAAAATCTATATTAGCAAAATGCTGTTGTAACTGTGCACTAACAAAACATCTGAGTGAAAGAAGATACTGACTGCTCCTAATCCTGCACTATTTTTGTAGTCAGTACTGTTTGTAGTGGATGTTATTTCAGGAATTGGTACTTAAGCTGCGAGACAGTGTCCATACTGTAGCGATAATGAAACCAATTTAACATTTATCAAGGCAAAAAAAAAACGTTCTGGAAAGTGGAGGTTTTAGTCAAATGGAAAATGATGATATATCACACATGTGCTATTTTGATCTCTGAAGTCTGTTTTGTCTACATACTCGTGTTTCAAATAGCCGGCTAATTCTTTACAAACATGAAACCCTATGATATGACTAAATTATGTGATCACAGCTGTGGCCACTATTCTAGTAGCAGCAATAACTCCATTATACTACATGTGCCAAAAACCATCGAGCTCATAAGAACTGTTTCCTCTATACTCTTCTTACATATTACATATGCTATCCAATAGATTGGTTCAGGCAAGGCTCACTGTAGTTCAGTCAAATAATAAATATGTGGCGAAAAAACATTGTGGGGGTGTTGTTCTTTATCAAAGATATTTTCTGATGATGCAGCATGGGGTAAGATAACTGCCAATACAGCCTCAGCAAGGGCATTGGACAATTCAGGACACATAAGGGACAGCAAGTTATTTTGGCAAGTACTATTTTCATGCAGAGTTCGTTTGTCTGTAAATGGCTGAAGTATTACAAAAAAAAGGGGGGGTTACAGATCATAAAGGAAGTAAGCTAATGTAAGCTGGGAGAATACGTACAGAAACAACACTTGAAAAGTATTCTTCAGGATTTAAGAAGTATGCTTTATCCCATTTCAGACGACAGAAATTCTCTCTGGACATAGCCACATGTTCCATTAGACGAGTAACTTCAGCTTGACTATCTTGCATTAATCCAAGGTTTTCCTGTTTAAAAGCCGCCTGGTATTAAACTTCTTTGCAAAATATAAAAAAGCGACATCATCAAAAACAAGTAAATGAGATAGTTACCAAGTAGGAGAATAAGAATGCCCTGTAGAAACAGCTGCCATCTCCACGAGTTCTTCTGAAGTGCGCATAATGCTGACAGAGAATCTATAAAAGGAAGTTTAGATGTGCACAATAAACAAAATAATGTTTCTAGCCTTCTACCATGAAATTATTTGCATGCAAACAAACCTTGATCTTTTCCTTGAAGAAATTCTTTGAATGTTTCTGAACCAAACGCGAGAGTCGTTTCTACCATAGCAAAAACCAGTATCACAAAAATGGTGTAAATGATTTGTGTGATTTAAATTTAAAATGGACTCAAATAAGTAATGCTGAAGCACGAGACATAGAATCGGTAAGCCTAACAGATTCTTTTATAGTTTTCAGAAACGAATCATCCACTAAATTGGGTGGAAAAATGATTTGAGGACTTCATGGGAAAAACCTATGTTTCAACATTCAAGGGTCATCGATCATAACGTGCAAACAGACTAGATAGATGAAATATGCCTGGAGTAAGAACTTATAAGAAGTTAAGAACTTCTATACCCAAACTCTCATTGTCCGCAAGACACATTATGACCTTATCAACATCCGACCGTGAAGAGTAAGTTCCAGTTTCCATTGTAATTGCACAGTATAACGATTAACGTCTAACAAAATGATTTTTCTGGAAGAAGAAGAAACGAATATCAAAGAATTTCACAAAGAATCCAATGTCTACCCCAGATGGTATAGCAGAATAAACTGACAAATTTTATTCCCGCAAAAAAGTGACAAATTTTAGGATAGTAATATTTGTCTTAGACAAGGAACAGAGACTGGGATACTGAAGAAGCTCACTGGAAATGTTATAGATTTAATTCTCAAATATCTAGTTATCTACTGAAGTGTATCGCTAGGATGTTCAGGAGGTCAGATGGTATGAACATCAGCACAATAAAAGAATCCACTGCATTGTGGTGAACATGCGATTTATGAGTGATGAGCTTAAAAAACAGAGGAGCAACGATATTCACACCTGGCATCCTAATGCAGATTTACGAGTATCCGGGCACTGGAAAACATCACTGAGAACACGGTGCTCCCTTGGTGGTCGGAGGTATGTTCTCTTGCCATCCAGCAGCTGATTCCAGTTTTTCCGCTGGGAAAAATATTCATTTTTGTTGAGCGGCACTGAGTCATGCCGAAGAATATCATGTCGGAGGTTTTTTCTTTGACCGCTCATGAACAGCGAAGTGTAGATTTTCTCGTCATCTGGTACTTCATCCTAAATAATTGCAGAACCATTATTGTAGAGAACACTTTATAGCACAAATAAGGCCCATGGTATGCTATGTTATTACACAAAAGAAGCGTGGTAACTGATTCGGACTCCAGTGAATACAATCATCAACAAGTATAAAAGGAAATCAAACACTGTTATGACTGACGAGACATCCTTCTCTAGTTTCAGAACAATTGGACAGACAACTCAAGTGAACAAGTCATGGAATTGAACTAAGAACAAGCAGCAAGGGAACACAAATTTTCACCTCATCATCTGCCACCTCCTGCCAATCCTCATCGTCCGGTCCTTCATCCTGCAAAATGACAGAGCATTACTTGTAAAAAGTACTTTCCTTCCAGCACAAATGGGGTGAACAGGGAAACAAGAAAAATGTTCAGTGAAAACCAGAATATGCCGTCCGGACTACATGAGGAAATCCTTAGGTTCTCTTGCCATGAATATCCTTAGGTTACCAAGTCAACCGATTATACCAAGAACTAGCAGGACACAATTTTGGGTGAATTAGAAAACCCCACCCTTTCCCCCTCTGCAAGAAATTCAGAAACTACATGAGGCAGGACGAACTCGCAGAAGGGTCGGCGAGTATGCAACAATCCACCCTTCTCCCCACGAACTACATGAGGCACCAAGAACTAGCAGAACACTAACTAGCAGAAGGTGCCGCGAGTACCAAACCAATCCATCCAAGAATTAAACCTGCGACCCCGCCCGATGCTACAGCCAAGAACTCATCCCCCCCTGAACTGAGGCACCGCGCCCGATCCTACAGCCAAGAACCCAAATCCCCACCAAGTGCGCACAAGAAACAGACCAAGAACGACATAAAGAACACCCAGACGCGCCAAACCTCATATAACGAGTGAGATTTTTGAGAAAAGATCGCCGAGCAATCATCGCCCAAGATACTATACAGGAAACTGGGAACTCACCGTATCCTTGTCGGCGGGACGCGGCGAGGGTCCTGGCGGCTGAAGCGGGGGCGCTGAGGTGGGGAGCGCCGAAGCATCGAGAGAGGGCGACGCGGGGGGCGGTGCTACCGGAAGCCGTGGTGACGTAGGCGGTGTAGTCTCGGCGGCGCCGCCGCCGCCGCCGCCGCCGCCGTATCCGCTGCTTCCCGCGGCGGATGCCCCGCGCAGTAGGTTCTTGAATTTTATCTTGAACCCCATTTCTTCCGTCCGAATTGCCTTTTCTGCCCCTCCGCCGAGCGAGCGAACCCTTGGATTTTCTCGCTTCTCCCCTCGTCTCTTGTGGAATTTGTGTATCGCTCCTCTCCAGGGACCCAACCAGTACTGCCTATATTTATTATACTGTCTGTATTGTCCTGAGGGTATGCTGTAGAAATCTGGAAACATTTTTATCTTTCAAGGACAATTAAATGTATTTTTTTTCGTTGTCCGATGGAAACTTATAAACTTACGCAGTGAAAATATATATTTTCTGTCGGATGGAAACCATAACTTTTTGCCCAGTGAAATTTTGTCCAGACAAATTGTCACAATCTGTTCCCCTTTTGATTAAGGAATCCATGTGTGTCCCAGGAGAACTTGCCATGTTCCGAAAATGTAAAATGTGCCGGGCATAGATTTATTCGGCCCTTTGAATCACAAGGTTGGACACGGAGATTTGCTTACTACTCCATATCTGCACTGGCATTCTAATTATTCCGTTACATCTGGCAGAAAGGGACGCTTGCAATAGATGCGACTCATCATCATCATCACCATCTATTCATAATTTCATTTTAGATTGCAATGTTTAGCAAGAACTATAAGCTAGGCTTTCATTGCATTTTTCATAGTTTCCTTGATGCCCTATTATTTTATTGCATTTCACGGAGAAGTGCTTTTGGTTACGGGTGAGATAGCACGCCTTCTCAAGGTGGGTGTCCAGATCGACGCTAGATAACATAATGTAACTATTCGGGTGCCGGTGAAAAGACATATGAGAACAGGAAGGAGGTGGATAATCGAGAGGAAGAAAAGGGAAGGAACATGAGATGGGGTAGGGAATTTAGATAGACCGTGCTTGGGGTACATAATAACCACACTCTGTATGCCTGACAAGACATACTTCCTCCGTAAAGTTGTACTAAGGTTAAGACACTTATTTTGGGACGGAGGGAGTACTACATGAGTCCAATATGTATGTGCTGTGGTGGCACGCAGTGCGGGGGCCCTCCCTCCGGGCGCCTGTGACGACGAGAGAGGATGATGCCCATGTCGAGATGCACGGCCCATCTAGTGCAAAGTCCCAGTCACGCTCCTCCAGAGCACTTTGTCCCTCGCAGCGCACACCCGAGAGGAGTTCTTTGGTTCTTACTTCTCCGGTCACTCACTCACCTTCTCCGCTCCAGCCACATCGGCGACCATGGGTTTTCTTGTGTGTCAAGATTACAGTTTCACCCTAATACAAGAAAGCTTGGGAAGCTGCAGGAGGCAGAAACATGCAAGAACCATTGACCATTCATCCCAAAAAAGCTCACCAAGTGTGAAGATTCAGTTCCGATGTGATCCAAATCTGCAGTCACTTCTAATTGTATCCTTAAATTTTGGAGAAAAGAACATCTGCAATATCACCATGCAACATATATAAAAAAAAACTAATTCTTCATATGTTCTCATGATATATGTAGCTTACAGAAGCAAAGGAGCACAACATCAGTAAGAATGCAATATGTATTCACGTTTCCCAATGCAAGTGTTCCTTCATATATAATTGATGCCTAGTTAAAACTACTCCACTAAACATGCCCAAGCGAATGGAACAGCTTGTGGCTTTTTGCTCAAATGGGTAATCACAACTTTACAAGTAGATTGAGATGACATGCCACAAAAAATCTCATAGATTTTTGTATCGTCGTCCAAGAATTTTCTACGTCAAGTAATACTTGCACCGTTCGCTCACTTGCGATACAAAATGTCGCAGTTGTCAGGCCTACACAGCAACGTCAGCAAAGGTGTGCCATCAGATGATAACAGGTTGCCACTTCCCAGCTCCAGTGGTTCTGGGGTTGTGGCTGACGACCAATAGCTTTGAACTATATGGAAAGCACCCTTCCCTGATTCTGTTCGAGGGAAGAAATCAAGGCGCTTTACTTGCAAACCTCCAGCCGTCAAGCCTCCGCCTAGAGTTTCGAGTCGCAACGGGATGCCAAGTGCATACGTTAGAGCCCTCATTGCTAGCGCCAATGCTTTAACATCCAGGGGACGCACCTCCTTCCAGCAATACTGTTACAAAACCATAATATGTGCAACAGTGAGCTCAGTTTGTAAATGCTAAATTTAGTATTGGTTAACTTATTTTGGTCATGATTATCTTACTTATTACAATTCACAGTTGCATAATTGTTTCAGGGATTTTACATGTTTATGCAGAGAAAATTCTCAACATTTATAGTTAACTAAATAAACTTTTATGACAAAGACAAAGGACAGATAATCCACTACCACTAGTTGACTGTTCGAGAACAGTACTAGGGGTAAGAAACTCTAACCTGATTGACATTCATCTTTGCAGGGATAAATGGTTTATAATCATCTACTCGCGTACGGATCTCAGTCTCTGCCAGCAATCTTAGCAAAGAAATAACTGGGAAAAAAAGTGTTAGGCAAGAGAGAACAAGTGGACAAACAGAACATCTTAGCATGTAGTATCCTTACTCCTGAGTGGCATGATCTCCCGTAGACCTATCTTGTACAACTCGTCAGAACTAAGACTGCAAATGATAAAAGCAATTATTTTTAATCCCAAACGTAACTACAAAGAAGCAAAGAGTTCTTGAAACTTAATGTCATGTCCTGTCAAAGAAAAGCACTACAAAACATCAAGTTCAAAGCTCATACCCATTTGCAACAGAATTGACCAAATAATTCAACTCCTGAAATAACATGCAGACAACTGGTTAAGTATATAATTTAAGCTATATTATGCAGACAAAATCATATTTGTTTAGCATACTGCATACAGCATCCGTATATAATGGTGCAACAAACAAACATCTCAGCGAAATATCATGCCGACTGCTCCTAATGCTCCACTATTTTTGTAGTGAATGCAGCTGAACAGCATCCATACTGTAGCAAGAATGAAAAGTGGAGTTTTTAGTCAAGTGGAATATGATGACAGACCATAGTATTACAAAGGAGCTCTTAAGTTGGTGTGGTCCAGTAGACCAGTACTCTCCACCATGTCATTTACTCAATGTTTAAAATTTTATAAATAGCCTGCTGTAGCTTTTACAGCATGAAATGCTGCGCTGTTGAATAATTTCCATGATCAGAGCTAATAGCCTAACCGCTATGTCCACTGTTTATGTAGCAGCTATAGCTCCTCTATGCTACATGCGCCAAAACTACTTGAACTTGATAAACATGTCTCCTCTATACTCTTCTTAGATATCATACATACTATATATCCTGAAGATTAAGTAATTTAGACACTAGAAAATAAACATTTCGAGAACTTTCCCAGTCTTCCCTTAAATTTTACATGTATGTCAGCTCCCTGAGCGCTCATAGGTTTTTCTCTCTTTTCACTCTCATACGTCCGTTCCTGTTTAGGGGGTGTATTTCGGAATTCACCAAGACCAAGGAGTTTTCTATTTGTCAGAACTTTGTACTGTTCGTTCGATAAATAGTAATGCAAAATCTATCTCACTGCATATATTTCATACTCGGAACAGTAAACAAAGATGTGTACTATAGTAAAAAAGCAATTTTCTGATGATGTGGCATGGGGTCAGATAACTTTCAAAACAGATTCAGCAAGGGCACTGGATAATTCAGGCCACATAAGGGACATCAAGTTATTTTGGCAAGTATTATAAATCATAGATAGTTTGATTTTCAGTAAATGCCTGAACTTATTACAGAAGAATTGGGGTTACGACATCAGAGAAAACAAGTGAAGGTTCTGAAACTATGAGAATACATACAGAAGCAACACTTGAAAAGTATTCTTCAGGATTTAAGAAGTATGCTTTGTCCCATTTCAGACGACAGAAATTCTCTCTGGACACTGCCACATGTTCCATTAGACGAGTAACTTCAGCTTGACTATCTTGCATTTGTCCAAGATTTTCCTGTTTACAAGCATAGTCATATCAAACTTCGATGCAAAACAAATAAGCAACAAAATAAAAAAACTAGTAACTTAGATGGTTACCAAGTAGGAGAAAAGGAAAGCTCTGTAGAAACAGCTGCCATCTCCCCGAGTTCGTCTGAAGTGCACATAGCGCTGACAAAGAATCTGCACAAAACTAGTTTTGCACATTAGCATAAAACACTTAAATAATGAAAATGCTCCAGTAGTGCCATGCAAACTTACCTTGATCATTTCCTGGACAATATCATTATCTGGATAATCCTGAATCAAATCCAAGAGTGGTTCCTGCCATAGAACGAATAAGTATTACAAAAAAGGCACTAACTATTTAGTAGATTCATCTGAATTAATAATGGATTCGAATAAGTAATGCTGAAGCACAAGGCGCAAACTTGTAAGCCTAAGAAATTCTTTTATGGTTTTCACACATCAATCATCCACTTATTTGGGAGGAAAATGACATGAGGCCTTCAGGGGAGCCTTCATGGGGAAAACCTATGTTACATTAGATAAGGATCATCGATCATAATGTGCAAAATTAAAACTTATTTTAAATCACATAAGAACTTCTCATGTACCCTAACTCACATTATTGGTTAAGACACATAATGACCTTGTCAAGAGTAGGTTCCAGTTTCCACTTGTAATTGCACAGAATAACATCTATGAAAACTAACATCAAAGGATTCAAATAAGAAGCCAACGTCTTCCCCAGATAGTACCATAGACCATAGTTCTCTAGGGGAGTGATTGCAGTTTGAACATCTTAAGGTTACATGTAACAAACACTCAAACAAGGGGAATGCTAATAAAATTAGCATGTTAAGCTGACAAATTTCAAGATAACAATGTTACTCTCCGACAAGGAATAACTGGGACCGTGAGGAAGCTCACTGGAAATGTTTCAAGATCTAACTCTTGAATCTAGTGAAAGTTTATTCACTGCATTGTTGTGAATAGAGGAGCTATGATTTTCTCACCTGGAATTCTAATGTCCATGGACGAGCTAACGGCCGCCGGAAAACACCACTGGCACTGAGAACACGGCGGTCCCTCAGTGGTCGGAGGTATGTTCTCTTGCCGTCCAGCAGCTGATTCCAGTTTTTCCACAGAGAAAAATATTCATTTTTGTTGAGCGGCACCGAGTCATGCCGAACAATATCATGCGGGAGATTCTTCTTTTGACCCCTCATGAACAATGGAATGTACAATTTCTCATCATCTGGTAATTCATCCTAAAATAATTGCAGACAGATAGTTGTAAAGGATACTTTCCAGCACAAATAAGGCCCATAATTACCCAAAAAGAAACAAGTGTAGTAACAACTACAGCAAAAGATTCAGACTCCAACTAATGCAATCAACATTCAACAACTAGAAATTTATGTAACAACTACAGCAACAGATTCAGACTCCAACTAATGCAATCAACATACAACAACTAGAAAATTAATTCCAACACTGTGAGGACTGACGAGGCATCCTTCTCTGTGTTCAGAACAATTGGACAAAGAACTCAAGTCACCAAGTCATGGAATTGAACTAAGAACTACCAGCAAAGGAGCATAGATTTTCACCTCATCCTCTTGCACCGCATCCAAATTCATTCCATCGTCTTCGGGCCAATCATCGTCATCATCATCATCCGGTCCTTCATACTAGAAAATGGCAATGCATTGTAAGAAGAAACAACTTTGCAGCACAAATGCAGAGAACAGTGTAAAAAAGTGCAGTGAAACCCAGAACTCCCGGTCCGGGCAACAAAGGGAAATCCAACAGCCTTCAGTTTCCAAGTCGCGCGATTGGACCAAGAACTCGCAGCAATCAAAGGAACGCAATTTCTGAATAGAAGCCCCAACAAATTGGGAAACCCCGCCCTCTTCCTCCCCTTCACAAAAGAACTCGGGTACTAGATAAGGTATCACGAAACTGGTTGGAGGGGTCAGCGGCGGCGGCTGAAGCGGGAGCGGCGAGGTGGAAAGCGCCGCGGGGTCGACGGAGGGCGACGGCGTGGGTCCGCCGCCGCCGTCTCCGCTGGTGCTGCTTCCCGCCCTGTCCTTGTGCGGCTTGACCTTGAATTTTATCCCCATTTCTTTCGCTCCCGGGGATTCCTTTTCTGCCCTGCCGAGAAACCCTGGCTTCTTTCGGTCTCACCCCTCGGTTCCTGCAGAATTCGGTAGCAGTCTTTTCCAAGGGACGAAGTGGTAGATATTTATACTAGTAGCATCTTGGGGGGTGATGTGCTGACTCTACAATCCGACACTCAAGCTCTCCTTCGCACCGCCACCCGGACCCCTCCTCTCACCCGTCCAGCGACCTCATCGGCAACAAGAGGATTAGGGATGTAGGGACCCCCTCCCCCTACGTCTTTCTTAGTTCTTGTAGGTCAATGTTTTTTTTTTTAGTTTTTGTTTCCCTGGCAACATCGACGAGGTAGTGACGGCGATGGTGCATTAGAATAAGGTCTCCCTGGCCTCTTTTCACGTCGAAGTTCAATCCGGCTACAACGTAGGGCTGTGAGGGTACGTGTTGCCACATCTGTTGGCTCTCTTTGGATCTTAGCAGTTGGATGGGTGTATCAATCAAGCGAACTAGTGGGTGGCTCTTGGTGTGGTGATTTCGACCCCTTATTTTGATTTATTCTGCGGCATGCATGGATCGATTTCTTCAATCATCTAGACCGGTGGTGAAAGATTGCAAGCATGGGTTTCCATGGGGTGATGCCACATACCGATGTTCTTTCAACGAATAATAGATCTCGTTCTTATTGGTGAGTCGCTATTGTCGTCTTCAAAGCCTGGTTTAGCAAGGGTGTTTGCAAGTCTCCCTTTCCCTTACTGTCGGTTCAATGCAATTTTCAAACTCCGACGGATGGCGTGCGATCGAAGTAAGAAGTGATATCTCCAATTTGCATCATGATTTTTTACTGTTATTTATAATGTATTTGGTCATTATTTCACTTTATGATGCAATTCTTATGCCTTTTCTCTCTTAATTTGCAAGATTTATATGAAGAGGGAGAATACCGGCAACTGAAATTCTGGACCTGAAATAGCCACAGCATATATACCTATTCTACAGAGCTCCAAATGACCTGAAATTTCACGAGGATTTTTTATTGAATATATAAAAAATATTGGAGAAAATAAATAGCAGAGGGGACCCACCAGCTGCCCACAAGACAACAGGGCGCCCCACCGCCCCCCCCCCTCCCGGAGCGCGGCAAGATGCCTTGTGGGGCCCACAGCTGGCCTCTGGCCCCCTCCTTCTGCTATATGAAGCCATTTACCCTAAAAAATAAGAGGAGGACTTTCGGGACGAAGCGCCGCCGTCTCGAGGCGGAACTAGGGCAGGAGCACTTTTGCCCTCCGGCGGAGCGATTCCGCTGGGGATACTTCCCTCCGGGAGGGGGAAATCGAAGCCATCGACATCACCAACGATCCTCTCATCATGGGAGGGCCAATCTTCATCAACATCTTCACCAGCACCATCTCATCTTAAACCCTAGTTCATCTCTTGTATTCAATCTTTGTCTCAAAACGTCAGATTGATACATGTGGATTGCTATTAGTGTTGATTACATCTTGTAGTTGATGCTTGTTGGTTTATTTGGTGGAAGATTATATGTTCAGATCCTTAATGATATTCAATACCCTCTGATCTTGAACATGAATATGATTTGTGAGTAATTACTTTTGTTCTTGAGGACATGAGAGAAGTCTTGTCATAAGTAATCATGTGAATTTGGTATTCGTTCGATATTTTGATGATATGTATGTTGCTGATTCCTTTAGTGGTGTCGTGTGAACGTCGACTGCATGACACTTCACCATATTTGGGCCTAAGAAAAGGCATTGTGGAGTAATAAGTAGATGATGGATTGCTAGAGTGACAGAAGTTTAAACCTTATTTTATACGTTATTCCGTAAGGGACTGTTTTGGATCCATATGTTTCATGCTATGATTAGATTTATCTTAATTCTTCTTTCGTAGTTGCGGATGCTTGCGAGAGAGGGTAATCATAAGAGGGTTGCTTGTTCAAATAAGAACAGCACCCTAGCACTGATCCACCCACATATCAAATTATCAAAGTAGCGAACACGAATCAAATAGACATGATGAAAGTGACTAGATGAGAATTCTCCTGTGTCCTCGAGAACGCTTTGCTTTATATAAGAGACTGTTCCGGCTTGACATTTGCTATAAAAAGGATTGGGCCACCTTACTGCACTTTTGTTACACTTGTTACTTATTACTTGTTACGGATTATCTTGCTACAAAACTATCGGTTACCGCTACTTTCAGTGCTTGCAGAAAACACCTTGCTGAAAACCGCTTATCATTTCTTTCTGCTCCTCGTTGGGTTCGACACTCTTACTTATCGAAAGGACTACGATTGATCCCCTATACTTGCGGGTCATCAAGAAGGCATCCAATATGTTTTTGTTGTAGTTAAAAAAAATCTCGCCATTTTGTGTCTTGATGTCTTTTCATTGTACCGATTGTTATTTTTCTTAACTGTTATCAGATAAAGGATGCTCTTTGGATGTCTCTTTTAGAGGACTTTGGATGTCTTTCTCAAAACAGTAGAGTGTACCGGTGAAATGCAATTATATGGCCACATGGATCATATGGCATATATTTATCTTGTCCAGCCTATCTTTCACCCATGCCTATTGTGACGCCCCCGGCTTAATCGTGCACTAATCATACACGCAAATGCACACGATCAAGCCTAAGGACTCACTTGAAGATATCACAACACAACTCTAAACACAAATAAAAGTCATACAAGCTTTATATTACAAGCCAGGGGCCTCGAGGGCTCGAATACATAGCTCGATGTCATGCAAGCATCAGCAGAAGCATTAGATATCTGAGTACAGACATAAAGCTAAACGGATAGGCCTTTAAGTGTTGGAAATATGCCCTAGAGGCAATAATAAATTGGTTATTATTATATTTCCTTGTTAATGATAATCGTTTATTATCCATGCTATAATTGTATTGATTGGAAACTCAAATACATGTGTGGGTACATAGACAACACTGTGTCCCTAGTAAGCCTCTAGTTGACTAGCTCGTTGATCAAAGATGGTTAAGGTTTCCTAGCCATTGACATGAGATGTCATTTGATAACGGGATCACATCATTAGGAGAATGATGTGATGGACAAGACCCAAACTGTAAACGTAGCATTTGATCGTGTCAGTTTATTGCTATTGTTTTCTGCATGTCAAGTATCTGTTCCTTTGACCATGAGATCATGCAACTCACTAACACCGGAGGAATACCTTGTGTGTATCAAACGTCGCAACGTAACTGGGTGACTATAAAGGTGCTCTACAGGTATCTCCGAGGGTGTCTGTTGGGTTGGCATGGATCAAGACTGGGATTTGTTACTCCGTATGACGGAGAGGTATCTCAGGGCCCACTCGGTAATACAACATCACAATGAGCCTTGCAAGCAATGTGACTAAAAGTGTTAGCCACGAGATCTTGTATTACGGAACGAGTAAAGAGACTTGCCGGTAACGAGATTGAACTAGGTATAGAGATACCGACGATCGAATCTCGGGCAAGTAACATACCGAAGAACAAAGGGAATAGCATACGGGATTAACTGAATCCTTGACATAGAGGTTCGACCGATAAAGATCTTCGTAGAATATGTAGGAGCCAATATGGGCATCCAGGTCCCGCTATTGGTTATTGACCGTAGAGGTGTCTCGGTCATGTCTACATAGTTCTCGAACCCGCAGGGTCTACACACTTAACGTTTGGTGACGATTAGTATAATTGAGTTATTATGTTGGTGACCGAAAGTTGTTCGGAGTCCCGGATAAGATCCCGGACATGACGAGGATCTCCGGAATAGTCCGGAGGTAAAGATTGATATATGTGATAATAGTGTTTTGATCTCCGGAAGAGTTCCGAAGTTCACCGGAAGAGGTTCCGGATGTTTACCGAAGTGTTCGGGTGCAGCAACACTTTATATGAGCCAAAGGGATAAAGCCCACAAGGTATTGGAAAGTGCAAAAGTAGTTTTGCTGCCGCGTAAGCGGTACTACCGCTTGGTGAAGCGGTACTACCGCCCGAGCGGTACTACCGCTTGTGTGAAGCGGTACTACCGCCCAAGCGGTACTACCGCTTGTGTGAAGCGGTACTACCGCTTGTGCGCGGCTGTGCACGGTTCGGCAGGGATCCGAGTTGGACTCTTTCCCTGCGGGCCAAACCGACCTTGTGCGGGCAAAACCGACCCGGAGGAGGCTTTTACTCCAAGTTTAGACCCCAAGGCTCAACATATAAATAGAGGGGCAGGGCTAGCACACGGGACACATCAGGATTTCCCAAGCCGTGTGCCGGCAACCCTAGCCCTCTAGTTCCTCCGTCATAATCTCCGTAGCGCTTGGCGAAGCCCTGCAGAGATTGTTCCTCACCACCATCACCACGCCGTCGTGCTGCTGGAACTCAACCACTACTTCACCATCGCTCGCTGGATCGAGGAGGTGAAGGCGTCATCAAGCCGTACGTGTGTTGAACGCGGAGGTGCCGTCCGTTCGGCACTAGATCGGAAGGATCGTGATTGGATCGCGGGACGCTCGGCGATTTGGATCGCGAAGACGTTCGACTACATCAACCGCGTTTATTAACGCTTCCGCTTAGCGATCTACAAGGGTATGTAGATTCACTCTCCCTCTCGTAGATGCTCATCACCATGGATAGATCTTATGTGTGCGTAGGAAAATTTTTGTTTCCCATGCAACGTTCCCCAACAGTGGTATCAGAGCTAGGTCTATGCGTAGATGAGATCTCGAGTAGAACACAAACGAGTTGTGGGCGTGGGTGTATACATATTGCTTGCCGTTACTAGTTGATACTTGATTCAGCGGTATTGTGAGATGAAGCGGCCCGGACCGACATTACGCGTACGCTTACGCGAGACTGGTTTTACCGCTGCGTGCACTTGTTGCATAAAGGTGACTGGCGGGTGTCTGTCTCTCTCACTTTAGTTGAATCGGTTCAATGAAGAGGGTTCTTTTAGAAGATCAAAAAGCAATCACTACACCACGTTGTGGTTTTGCGTAGGTAAGAACGGTTCTTGCAAACCCGTAGCAGCCACGTAAAATTTGCAACAACAATTAGAGGACGTCTAACTTGTTTTTGCAGGGTATGTTGTGATGTGATATGGCCAATTACATGATGAGATATATGTGATGTATGAGATGATCATGTGATGTATAGAATATCACGACTTGCATGTCGATGAGTACGGCAACTGGCAGGAGCCATAGAGTTGTCTTTAATTATTGTATGACCTGCGTGTCAATCATTAAGCGCTATGTAATGCTTTACTTTATCGCTAAACGTTAGCTATAGTCGTGGAAGCAACAGTCAGCGCGACAACCTTATGGCGACACGTTGATGGAGATCGAGATGATGGAGATCATGGTGTCATGCCGGTGACGATGGAGATCATGCCGGTGCTTTGGAGATGGAGATCAAAAGCACAAGTTCATGGCCATATCATGTCACTTATGATTTGCATGTGATGTTAATCCTTTTATGCATCTTATTTTGCTTAGGACGACGGTAGCATTATAAGGTGATCCCTCACTTAAATTTCAAGATAAATTGTGTTCTCCCCAAGTGTGCACCGTTGCGAAAGTTCGTCGTTTCGAGACACGCCGTGATGATCGGGTGTGATAGACTCTACGTTCGCATACAACGGGTGTAAGCCATGTTACACGTGCGGAACACTCGGGTTAAACTTGACGAGCCTAGCATGTACAGACATGGCCTCGGAACACAAGAGACCGAAAGGTCGAACATGAGTCATATAGTAGATATGATCAACATGAAGATGTTCACCATTGAAACCACCTCAACTCACGTGATGATCGGACTTGAGTTGGTGGATTTGGATCATGTTACACTCGAATGACCGGAGGGATGTCAATTTGAGTGGGAGTTTTTTAAATATGATTAACTAAACTCATTATCTAAGAACAATAGTCTAAGTTGTCTTTGCTATATTTATATTGTAGATCATGGCTCGCGCAGTAGCACCCCTGAATTTTAATGCGTTCCTAGAGAAAGCTAAGTTGAAAGATGATGGAAGTAACTTTGTGGACTGGGCCCGTAATCTAAGGATTATCCTTACGGCTTCCCAGAAGGCTTATGTCCTTGATGCACCGCTTGGTGATCCACCCGCTCCAGTTGAGTCTCTAGACGTTGTGAACGCCTGGCAGGCTCGTTCTGATGATTACTCAATAGTTCAATGTGCAATGTTGTATGGCTTAGAACCGGGACTTCAAAGACGTTTTGAACGTCATGGAGCATATGAGATGTTCTAGGAGTTGAAGTTTATCTTTCAGAAGAATGCCCGGATCGAGAGATATGAGATCTCCAATAAGTTCTATGCTTGCAAGATGGAGGAGAACGGGTCTGTCAGTGATCACGTGCTCAGAATGTCTGGGTACTCCACCCGTCTGGCTGAGTTAGGGATGCCCCTTCCGCCAGAGGCTATCACTGACAGAGTTCTTCAATCATTGCCACCTAGCTACAAGAGCTTCGTGTTGAACTATAACATGCACGGGATGAACAAGTCAGTCGCCGAGCTGTTTGCGATGCTGAAAGCCGCTGAGTCTGAAATTCAGAAGGAGCATCAAGTGTTGATGGTCAATAAAACCACTAGTTTCAAGAAAAATGGCAAGGGTAAGAAGGGTAACTCCAAGCAGAGTGGCAAAGCAGTTGCTCCTCTCGTGAAGAAACCCAAGGCTGGACCCAAACCAGAAACTGTGTGTTTTCATTGCAAGGGAACTGGACACTGGAAGCGGAATTGCCCCAAGTATTTGGCTGACAAGAAGGCGGCCAACAACAAACAAGGTATATATGATATACATGTTATTGATGTGTACCTTACCAACTCTCGTTGTAGTGCCTGGGTATTTGATACCGGTGCGGTTGCTCATATTTGCAACTCAAAACAGGAACTGCGGAATAGACGGAGGCTGGCAAAGGACGAAGTGACGATGCGCGTGGGAACTGGTTCCAAGGTTGATGTGATCGCCGTCGGCACGCTCGCTCTTCGATTACCGTCGGGATTAGTGATGAACCTAAATAAGTGTTATTTGGTGCCTGCGTTAAGCATGAACATTATATCTGGATCTTGTTTATTGCGAGACGGTTACTCATTTAAATCAGAGAATAATGGTTGTTCTATTTATATGAGTAATATCTTTTATGGTCATGCACCCGATGTGAGGGGTTTATTCTTATTGAATCTCGATAGTAATGATACACATGTTCATAACATTGATGCCAAAAGATGTAGAATTGATAATGATAAAACCACTTTCTTGTGGCACTGCCGTTTAGGTCATATTGGCGTAAAACGCATGAAGAAGCTCCATGCTGATGGACTTTTGGAGTCACTTGGTTTTGAATCACTTGACACATGTGAGCCATGCCTCATGGGCAAGATGACTAAAACGCCGTTCTCTGAAACAATGGAACGGGCAAGTGACTTTTTGGAAATCATACATACTGATGTGTGCGGTCCGATGAGTATTGAGGCGCGCGGTGGTTATCGTTACTTTCTCACCTTCACTGATGACTTAAGTAGATATGGGTATATTTACTTAATGAAACACAAGTCTGAAACATTTGAAAAGTTCAAACAATTTCAGAGTGAAGTTGAGAATCATCGTAACAAGAAGATTAAATTCCTACGATCTGATCGAGGAGGAGAATATCTGAGTTATGAGTTTGGCAGTCACTTAAGACAGTGTGGAATTGTTTCACAATTGACACCGCCTGGAACACCACAGCGTAATGGTGTGTCCGAACGTCGTAATCGAACCTTATTAGATATGGTGCGATCTATGATGTCTCTTGCCGATTTGCCACTATCATTTTGGGGTTATGCATTAGAGACAGCTGCATTCACTTTAAATAGGGCACCATCGAAATCCGTTGAGACGACGCCTTATGAACTTTGGTTTGGCAAGAAGCCAAAGCTGTCGTTTCTTAAAGTTTGGGGATGTGATGCTTATGTCAAAAAGCTTCAGCCTGAAAAGCTGGAACCCAAAGCGGAGAAATGCGTCTTCATAGGATACCCAAAAGAGACAGTTGGGTATACCTTCTACCTCAGATCCGAAGGCAAAGTGTTTGTCGCTAAAAACGGAACATTTCTTGAGAAAGAGTTTCTCTCGAAAGAATTGAGTGGGAGGAAGATAGAACTTGATGAGGTTGTTGAACCTTTACTTCAACCTGAGAGTAGCGCAGTGCAGAAAGTTGTTTCTGTGGAGCCTACATTAGCTGAAGATGAAGTTAATGATGATGATCATGAAGCTTTGGATCAAGTTGCTATCGAACCTCGTAGGTCGACAAGGACGCGTACTGCTCCTGAGTGGTACGGCAACCCTGTCTTAGAGGTCATGTTGTTAGACAACGATGAACCTACGAGCTATGGAGAAGCGATGATGGGCCCGGATTCCGAGAAGTGGTTAGAGGCCATGAAATCCGAGATGGGATCCATGTATGAAAACAAAGTATGGACTTTGGAAGTATTACCTGAAGGGCGTAAGGCCATTCAGAACAAATGGATCTTTAAGAGGAAGACGGACGCGGACGGTAATGTCACCGTCTATAAAGCTCGACTTGTGGCAAAGGGTTTTTCACAAGTTCAAGGAGTTGACTACGATGAGACCTTCTCACCCGTAGCGATGCTTAAGTCCGTCAGAATCATGTTAGCAATAGCTGCCTTTTTCGATTATGAAATTTGGCAGATGGATGTCAAAACAGCGTTCCTTAACGGTTTCCTTAAGGAAGAGTTGTATATGATGCAACCAGAAGGTTTTGTCGATCCAGAGAATGCTGACAAAGTTTGCAAACTCCAGCGATCCATTTATGGACTGGTGCAAGCATCTCGGAGTTGGAATCTTCGTTTTGATGAGGTGATCAAAGCGTTCGAGTTTATACAAGTTTACGGAGAAGCTTGTATTTACAAGAAAGTGAGTGGGAGCTCTATAGCGTTTCTAATATTATATGTGGATGACATATTACTGATTGGAAACAATATAGAAATGCTGGAAAGCGTAAAGGAATATTTGAACAAGAGTTTTTCAATGAAGGACCTAGGAGAAGCTGCTTTCATATTAGGCATCAAGATCTATAGAGATAGATCGAGACGCTTAATAGGACTTTCACAAAGCACATACCTTGACAAAGTTTTGAAGAAAGTTCAAAATGGATCAGTCCAAGAAGGGGTTCTTGCCTGTATTGCAAGGTGTGAAGTTGAGTAAGACTCAATGCCCAGTGACTGCAGAAGATAGAGAAAAGATGAGTGTCATCCCCTATGCTTCGGCCATAGGCTCTATCATGTATGCAATGCTGTGCACAAGACCCGATGTCAGCCTTGCCATAAGTATGGTCGGAAGGTTTCAAAGTGATCCAGGAATGGAACACTGGACGGCGGTCAAGAATATCCTGAAGTACCTGAAAAGGACTAAGGACATGTTTCTCGTTTATGGAGGTGATCAAGAGCTCGTCGTAAAGGGTTACGTCGATGCAAGCTTTGACACTGATCCGGATGACTCTAAGTCGCAAACCAGATACGTATTTATTCTTAATGGGGGTGCGGTTAGCTGGTGCAGTTCCAAGCAAGCGTGGTAGCTGATTCTACATGCGAAGCGGAGTACATCGCTGCCTCGGAGGCGGCGAAGGAAGGTGTCTGGATGAAGGAGTTCATGACAGATCTTGGAGTAGTGCCTAGTGCGCTTAACCCAATGACTCTGTTTTGTGATAATACTGGTGCCATTGCTCTAGCCAAGGAACCAAGATTTCACAAGAGGACCAGACACATAAAGCGACGTTTCAATTCCATCCGCGATTACATCAAGGAGGACGACATAAATATTTGCAAAGTACACACGGATCTAAATGTTGCAGATCCGATGACTAAACCTCTTCCAAGGGCTAAACATGAACAACACCAGAACTGCATGGGTGTTCGATTCATTACAATGTAAATCACATAGTGATGTGAACTAGATTATTGACTCTAGTGCAAGTGGGAGACTGTTGGAAATATGCCCTAGAGGCAATAATAAATTGGTTATTATTATATTTCCTTGTTAATGATAATCGTTTATTATCCATGCTATAATTGTATTGATTGGAAACTCAAATACATGTGTGGGTACATAGACAACACTGTGTCCCTAGTAAGCCTCTAGTTGACTAGCTCGTTGATCAAAGATGGTTAAGGTTTCCTAGCCATTGACATGAGATGTCATTTGATAACGGGATCACATCATTAGGAGAATGATGTGATGGACAAGACCCAAACTGTAAACGTAGCATTTGATCGTGTCAGTTTATTGCTATTGTTTTCTGCATGTCAAGTATCTGTTCCTTTGACCATGAGATCATGCAACTCACTAACACCGGAGGAATACCTTGTGTGTATCAAACGTCGCAACGTAACTGGGTGACTATAAAGGTGCTCTACAGGTATCTCCGAGGGTGTCTGTTGGGTTGGCATGGATCAAGACTGGGATTTGTTACTCCGTATGACGGAGAGGTATCTCAGGGCCCACTCGGTAATACAACATCACAATGAGCCTTGCAAGCAATGTGACTAAAAGTGTTAGCCACGAGATCTTGTATTACGGAACGAGTAAAGAGACTTGCCGGTAACGAGATTGAACTAGGTATAGAGATACCGACGATCGAATCTCGGGCAAGTAACATACCGAAGAACAAAGGGAATAGCATACGGGATTAACTGAATCCTTGACATAGAGGTTCGACCGATAAAGATCTTCGTAGAATATGTAGGAGCCAATATGGGCATCCAGGTCCCGCTATTGGTTATTGACCGTAGAGGTGTCTCGGTCATGTCTACATAGTTCTCGAACCCGCAGGGTCTACACACTTAACGTTTGGTGACGATTAGTATAATTGAGTTATTATGTTGGTGACCGAAAGTTGTTCGGAGTCCCGGATAAGATCCCGGACATGACGAGGATCTCCGGAATAGTCCGGAGGTAAAGATTGATATATGTGATAATAGTGTTTTGATCTCCGGAAGAGTTCCGAAGTTCACCGGAAGAGGTTCCGGATGTTTACCGAAGTGTTCGGGTGCAGCAACACTTTATATGAGCCAAAGGGATAAAGCCCACAAGGTATTGGAAAGTGCAAAAGTAGTTTTGCTGCCGCGTAAGCGGTACTACCGCTTGGTGAAGCGGTACTACCGCCCGAGCGGTACTACCGCTTGTGTGAAGCGGTACTACCGCCCAAGCGGTACTACCGCTTGTGTGAAGCGGTACTACCGCTTGTGCGCGGCTGTGCACGGTTCGGCAGGGATCCGAGTTGGACTCTTTCCCTGCGGGCCAAACCGACCTTGTGCGGGCAAAACCGACCCGGAGGAGGCTTTTACTCCAAGTTTAGACCCCAAGGCTCAACATATAAATAGAGGGGCAGGGCTAGCACACGGGACACATCAGGATTTCCCAAGCCGTGTGCCGGCAACCCTAGCCCTCTAGTTCCTCCGTCATAATCTCCGTAGCGCTTGGCGAAGCCCTGCAGAGATTGTTCCTCACCACCATCACCACGCCGTCGTGCTGCTGGAACTCAACCACTACTTCACCATCGCTCGCTGGATCGAGGAGGTGAAGGCGTCATCAAGCCGTACGTGTGTTGAACGCGGAGGTGCCGTCCGTTCGGCACTAGATCGGAAGGATCGTGATTGGATCGCGGGACGCTCGGCGATTTGGATCGCGAAGACGTTCGACTACATCAACCGCGTTTATTAACGCTTCCGCTTAGCGATCTACAAGGGTATGTAGATTCACTCTCCCTCTCGTAGATGCTCATCACCATGGATAGATCTTATGTGTGCGTAGGAAAATTTTTGTTTCCCATGCAACGTTCCCCAACATTAAGAAGGCGGGGCAAAATAAAACACTGGATCGAAAGGCGCAGGCCTCCTGCCTGGGTGCCTCCTAACTACTCCTGGTCGTCGGAGGGCTCCTCGTAGTAGTAGTATCCAGGGAGGGTAGTAGTAGTCGTAGTCGTCGGATGGGGCAGCTGGCTCCGGGGCTCCGTCATCTGGTCGCAATATTCGGGTATGGGGAAAAAGGAAGCACAACAACCGTGAGTACTCATCCAAAGTACTCAACAAGACTTACATCAGATCTATTCTAAATATGCATTAGTATCAAAGGAAGGCTGTATATGTGGACTTGTCTCCAGAATGCCAGAATAGAGAGAAAGGCCTAGCCTATCGAAGACTAGCATCTTCAGGGTCTTGCAGCATTAGAAGAGTGCAGATTAGTACATAAAAATAGTAGTAGCAACAAGTATCAACATCGCCCAGGGATCCTTCGTCGACTCCCTGCGAGAAAGCAATCCCGGAGCCAATATATTCAACCCATTTCTAGTTGTAGAAGATCGGGATATTCTCCGAGCGTCCTGTTACCGTGGACACGGCTATTCGAATAGATATACTTCCCTACAGGGGTACACCATCTTACCCAACACGCTCGATTAACTCTGGCCGGACACACTTGCTCGGTCGATGCCCGGCCTCGGTCTATCGACACGTCGTAGCCCTACCTAGGTTCAATAGAGAGGCCAGCACGCCAGTCTACATCCTAAGTGCGAAGGGGCCCTTTGCACTCCTGCGCGTTGCGTGGGCGGCCGGGAGCAGACCTAGCCCCCTTAATACAAGCGCGGGCGTTACCAGTCCAACCCGGTGCGCGCCGCTCAATCGCTGACATCTGAAGAACTTCGACTGATACCACGATGCCGAGTACCCATATTATTCCCACGTGCTGGTTGGTGCGAAAAGGCCAGAGGCCTACTCAGATTACATATCCTAACCCTTAGCGCATTAGGAGCTCGCGGTGACAAGCAGAGACTCACGATCATGTGACCCCGTCGCCCCGTCTCGTGGACTTACGGCAAGGGCTAAGAATGCCCGGCCATGCCACATATTCATCTCTCGGGTACCCTCATGGTCAACCCGAGTCCACATCTCTCGCGGGTACCCCTCGGGGCCGACCCGTCTTTATCCAGTAATAGCAGTAATAAAGTGCAATTAACCGTGTGTCCATATCATCAAGCAGGAATCCGAGGAATCACCCTCGTTGGATTCCCACTCGATGATCCTGTCAAAGTGAATCTGGAGGAATCACCCTCGATGGTATTCACACTTGCGGGGTTGCACGACAGGAGCTTCATCGGAGGTGGTGGAAGAGGAATCACCCTCGGTAACCCACCACCGACTAGCTGTACTACAGAGGCATTATCGGGAGTGAGATAAGAGGTATCACCCTCGGCACTCGATGTTAGCTCTGCAGAGTCGGGCAACTTAGGGGTGTGCAGTGATGTGCTGGTCTCAGCCCGGCGATCACATCGATCGAGCACAGGTACTAAAGCGGGGCAACTATAGCAAGGAAGAGGGGGCCACAGATGACTTGCCACCCAACCTATACTAAGCATTTTGGATAACAGGCAGGTATCAATAACAGTTACAAGGACAGGCTATGCATCAGAATAGGATAAAATAATAGCAGTAGCAAATTCTAATGCAAGCAGGAGGGAGAGAGAATAGGTGATATAGGCATGCGTCAAGGGGTGTTGCTTGCCTGGAAGCTTTGCGGCAAAGGAGGGGCCGTCAGTGGTGTCGTCGGTCTCCTGAGCTGCGTCGGTCTCGGGGGCTATCGGAGAAGAAGAGAGGGAAGAAACAATAAATAAAAGCAGACATATGCAACATAGAGCATGGCATGCTAAAATGCAGTGCAGGGTTGCCTAAATATATCTCTAAACCATTTTAGTTATTTTAGGATTTAAGTTGGAATTATTAGCAGGTATGCATGCACTATTCATCCACCGGAAACAGGCAAAAAGTTGCGGGTTCACCTACGTAGAGGGTCCCGACAAGAAAACAGATGGCACGATCAGATTCGTGGGATTTTTCTGAGCAACTTTCATGTAGAAAGTTTTTCGATCCGAGCTACGGTTTAATTTCTATGAATTTTTAAAGATTTAAACAGTTTTCTGAAATTTCTGGAATTTATTTAATTTAACAGAAATTGCCTAATTAGGAATATGATGTCATGGTGGTGTCATCCTTGAGTCAGCAGTCGGCTGACCAGCTGACTGGTCAAACAGGCAGGTGGAACCCACCTGTCAGCCTCAGAGGGTTTTAACAGCGTTTAAATTAAACTAACAGACTAATTAACCAGTGGGCCCGGCCTATCAGTGAACTAAATATTAACCGTTTTAACTAACTAACCGTTAACAGTTAATTAAGTCAGCGGGCCCACACTTTAGCGGCAGAGGAACAGTAATCCGCGCGTTGACCGTGGTCAACCCGGTCAAACAGGCGTCAGGGGCCCACTGGCAGTGTCTCTGGGTGGGCCCCGCGCCTTGCCACGTAGGCGGCCGGCGCCGGAGCTACTCCGGCGAGCTCCGGACGCGGCGGAGGGCTCCGGCGAGCTCGGGTTCCGCGTACGGTTGACCATTTCACGCGCAGTTTGGTCCTTTCGATCGGCCTCTCGGCCGCGCGTCGGATGGTGGGGTCGGAGCGAGTAGGGGAGGCCGACTGGGCCGCCGGCGACGAGCCGTGGCGGCGGTCGCGTTTCGGGTCAGAGAGGGGAAACGGCTAGGTGCCATTCCCGAGCGCGCAAGCTAGCTAGGGCGAAGCAGGAGCTCACCAGGAGAACGCCCGTGCTCTTGGTTCGGTCAATGGGCAAGCGCAGCGACAATGGCAAGCTCCGTGGCGGAGCAAAGTCCGGCAATGGCGACGGCTACGCGCGCGACCAACTTAGGAGGGAAAAAGGGCTTGGGGAGGGAAACGGAGAGAGGTGGTGGCTCACCGAGCGGCTCAAGGTGGCCCGTGGAAGTTTTGTAGCAGCAGGGGAGGTCGCATCGACGACGGCGGCGTCCGCTGGCCGGAGATGAGGACGGTGACAAGCGGCAGCGGCAGGGCTCCCCGGCTCCAACCAGCGGTCGGAGAAGAAGAGGCGGAGGTCGGCCGTTCGTCTGGACACGACGGAGGAGCAGAAGGGCGCTGGTAGCCGCGACGATGGCAGCGGCGACTCGGCGGTGGCGCTCGACGGAGAGGGAAAAGAGGAAGCCGAGCGAGGGAGAAAGGAGAGGAGTGGCGCGGGGAGTCCAGGGGAGAGGGATGAGGGTTGCCCTTATCCCCTCGCCCAACTGCCCCGACGCCGTGGCGGCCAGTGGCCGGAGTGGCGAGCTCCTGGCCATGGCGCAGGCGACACGAGGGAGGGGAGCAGGTAGGGGAGGCCCAGATGGGCTGGGCCGGCTCGGCCCAGTGCCAGGTAAGCTCTTCTGCCCTCTTTTCTTTTTATGTTTTTCCATTTATTTATTAAACAGAGAGGGAAAAGAAAATATCTGGGCATCCAAATGACTTAAGAAAAATGTGGAGCTGGCCCACAAAATCCACTGCATTTTTAGGCACTGCCACAAATATTTTGGGAGGCAGGGGAATTCATTTGCATTTTTCATAAATGAATTGGCATTTAGAATTACTGCAATGGCACTGTTTTAAATGCTAATGCTCATTTTAGCAACATGGTGATGTTGTTTTTCTTAACATCAAATTGTTTTGGAATATTTGCTAAATGATGAACATTTTTCCAGCAACTTTTGAGCAACTGCAAATTTCACTTGCATTTGAATTTGAATTCAGTGGCAGAATTTGAAATGAGATATTAATCCAACATGACTATCATTGCAAATCTCAGATGACTTGGCATTAATATGGTGGATCACTGTAGCTCATTACATAGGGGTGTTACAATTCTCCTCCTTTAAAAGAAATTCTCGTCCCGAGAATTCAGGAGGTAGAAGGAAAGAGGTCGGGGTATTCCTCCCGAAGACGATCCTCGCGTTCCCAAGTGGCTTCATCTTCAGTATGATTTGACCACTGCACTTTCAGGAACTTGGTTGTCTTTTGGCGGGTCCGACGTTCAGCTTGATCGAGAATGCGGATCGGATGCTCCTTATAAGATAGGCCATCTTGCAAATCAAGCATTTCATGATCCACTGCTCGGTGCAGAGATTCCTTGAAGCAACGGCGAAGTTGCGACACATGGAAGATATTGTGGATGTGGGAGAATTGCGGCGGCAACTCCAATTTATAAGCCACATGTCCATGTCTAGCGAGAATGCGGAAGGGGCCGATGTAGCGAGGAGCTAACTTGCCCTTGATTCCAAAGCGATGAGTGCCCTTCATAGGAGTGACATGCAGATAAGCTTGCTCACCAGGTTGATAGATTGATCCCCAGTGTTTACGATCATAATTGCTCTTCTGGCGAGACTGGGCAGCTTTGAGATTTTCCCGCACAATACGGACTTGCTCTTCGGCGTGTTGAATAACATCCGGACCAATGAGCGGCCGTTCCCCAGTTTCTGACCAATTCAAAGGGGTTCGACACTTACGTCCATAAAGAACCTCGAAAGGGAGCCATTTTCAAGCTGGCTTGATAGTTGTTGTTGTAAGAGAATTCGGCATATGGGAGTGATTCTTCCCACTTCTTGCCAAATGATATAACACAAGCTCGTAGCATATCTTCAAGCACTTGATTCACTCGTTCGACTTGTCCTTGGGACTGGGGGTGATAAGCTGTACTCCAGGTAATATGAGTTCCCATAGCTTGTTGGAAACTTTTCCAGAACATTGAGGTGAAAAGGCTGCCATGGTCTGAACTGATCTCCTTCGGAATACCGTGGAGTGATACAATTCTGGAGATATATAACTCCGCTAACTGACTAGCAGTGATCGTCTCCTTGATAGGCAGAAAGTGTGCAACTTTGGAAAGTTGGTCGATGACGACAAGAATTGCATCATGACCCTTTTGTGACCTGGGAAGGCTAGTGATAAGGTCCATTTGCACTTTGTCCCATTTCCATTCAGGAATAGGGAGCGGTTGCAGAATTCCAGCAGGCTTCTGATGTTCTGCCTTAACGCGACGGCAAACGTCACATTCAGCAACATATCGAGCAATGTCCTGCTTCATTCTAGACCACCAGTACCTTTGTCGGAGATCACGATACATCTTGGTGCTACCCGGATGAATAGACAGTGGTGTATCATGTGCCTCTTTCATAACCTTGTCGGTCATAAGCTCGAATCGAGGTACCACAATGCGGTCTTTGAAATACAAAGTTCCATCTTGAGCAAGCGAGAAATCTCTGTACTTTTCAAGGTGGAGATCTCTTTTCATCAGATCAACTTCAGCATCTTTAGCTTGTGCACGCTTAATAGCCTTCTCAAGATCTGGCTGTATAACAAGGGTATTAAGAGAACCCTGTGGAACAATGTGAAGGTTCAGCTTGCACAATTCTTCATACAGATGAGGTTGAGCCCGCTGAACCATGAGGTTGTTACAATAGGACTTGCGGCTCAAGGCATCGGCCATCACATTAGCCTTGCCAGGGGTATATGAAATACCACAGTCATAGTCCGTAATCGTTTCCAACCATCGCTGTTGGCGGAGATTGAGATCCGGCTGAGTAAATAAATACTTCAGACTTTGGTGATCAGTATATATCTCACATCGATTACCGAGAAGGTAATGTCGCCACAGCTTCAATGCATAAATCACTGCAGCAAGTTCAAGATCATGCACTGGATAATTCTCTTCATGAGGACGCAACTGTCGGGAGGCATAGGCAATTACTCTGCGCTCTTGCATCAGGACACAGCCTAATCCTTGACGAGAGGCGTCGCAATAGATCACAAAATCCTTGCGAGAATCCGGAGGAGCAAGCACTGGAGCAGAAGTCAGTTTGTCCTTGAGGGTCTGGAAACTTTCCTGACATTTATCTGTCCACTCAAACTTAATGCCCTTGTGAAGCAGATTAGTCAGAGGCTTGGCAATCTTTGAGAAGTTCTCGACAAAGCGACGACAATAGCTTGCGAGACCGAGAAAACTTCTGACTTTCTTGACATTCTTCGAGGGAGTCCAGTCAAGAATAGCCTGAACTCGTTCTGGGTTGACAGCAATGCCATCCTTGGAAATCACATGACCAAGGTAGGTTACTTCAGATAACCAGAATTCACACTTGGAATACTTGGCATACAACTGGTGCTCTCGAAGCTTCTCCAGAACAAGACGAAGGTGTTCAGCATGTTCTTCCTTATTCTTGGAAAATACCAGAATATCATCCAGATAAACCACGACGAATTTGTCGAGGTAATCCATGAAGATATAGTTCATCAGACGGGAGAACGTTGCTGGTGCATTTTTTAGGCCGAATGACATGACAGTGTACTCATAAGAGCCATAGCGAGTAACAAAGGCAGTCTTGGGAATATCCTCTTCACGGACACGGATCTGATGATAACCCAACCTCAAGTCGAGTTTAGAGAACACTGATGATCCGGCAAGTTGATCATACAAGTCGTTGATCCGAGGAAGCGGATATTTATTCTGAATGGTGGCTTGGTTGATAGGCCGGTAATCTTGGACTAATCGGTTCGTACCATCTTTCTTCTTGACAAAGAGAGAAGGTGCTCCCCAGGCAGAGGAACTTGGATGGATGAAACCCTTTTGAAGTGATTTGTCGAGTTCCTCCTTCAGCTCGAGAAGTTCATGCGGAGGCATCTTATAAGGACGCTTCGCAATAGGAGTTGTGCCTGGTTTTAAGTCGATGACAAACTCGACAGCCCTAACAGGGGGTACTCCTAGAAGTTCTTCCGGAAAGACATCTTGGAAGTCGCGAACGACTGGAACATTTTCTATCCCCTCAAGAGGTGATGCGTTCAACGCATTCAAGGCATAGATCTGAGCCTCGGCACTTTGCACAATATGAGCCTGGTAATTTACTAGCTCATCTGATGGGTGCAAGAGGTGTACGACTTTAGTGGCACAATTGATCAAGGCGTAGTGAGCCTTCAACCAATCCATTCCCAGAATGAGGTCAATCTTGGAAGACTTCAAAATAATGGGATAGGCACGGAACTCCAGCCCTTCAATATCAATGGTGACATCGGGGCTGAACAAGGAGGTTCGACATTGGCCCGCGGGAGTGTTAACCGCTAACGTTTGGGGTAATTCTTCACATTTAACGTCATGCATGAGTGCAAATTATTCTGACATGAATGAATGCGATGCACCTGAATCAAATAAAACAGAGGCAGGTACTGAATTAACAAGGAGAGTACCCATCACAGTCTCTGGTTGATCTTGAGCTTCAGCCATGTTGGCGTGATAAGCCTGCTCACGACCATAAGAAGGTCTGGCATTATAGTTGCGGGGCTGATTACTGCCACAGCCATTACCACGGCCAGCAGGGGGCAGTGCAAGCTGATTCTGACCCTGGGAGCAGTCTCTGGTACGGTGACCTGGATGGCCACACTTGAAGCAGAGTCCATTGTCAGGATGTGGAGCAGGAGCTCGGGGCATTGGAGCTGTAGGCCTGAACTGCCTTGGAGGTGGAGGAGGCATACGTGGTGCAACATACGATGGCCTCTGAATAGGTACCGCCGGACGGTACATGCTTTGAGGGATCCAGATGCGGCGCTTCTGAGAAGACGAGCCCGAAGATGAGCCCGCTTCATGGGTGCGCTTGAGAGCGTCCTTGTTATCCTTGATACCAGTCTCAACCTGAATCACCTTGTTCACCAAGGTGGCGAAGTCGGCAAAATCGTGGACTAGGAGTGCCATCTTGATTTCAGGGTTGAGCCCTTCACGGAACTTTTCCTGTCTGCGGGCATCAGTAGCAATGTCATCTTCAGCGTAGCGAGATAGCTCCAGAAATTCCCGCTGATAGGCTTCCACAGACTTATTCCCCTGAGTGAGATTACGGAACTCACGCTTCTTTTGGTCCATGACTCCTTGCGGTTATAACGGGCACGGAAAGCAGCTTTGAACTCCATCCAGGTAATAATAGTTCCAGCAGCTAAGGTCTGCCTGTGAGTGTCCCACCATTGGGCTGCGGGTCCCTTCAGAAAGTAAGATGCGAAGGTGACATAGCTGGCAGGGTCCACATTCGCAGACTCCATCTCGAAAAAGATGTCACAGAGCCAGTCATCAGCATCTAGCGGCTGAACTGAGTTGCGATAGATGGTTGGATTCATGCGCACAAACTCTTGCAAGGTGATTGCGGCTGGCTGTTGGTTGGCATTCGGACGAGGAAACTGATTCGTAAGTCCTTGCATGAACTGACGGTGCACTTCAAACTGTTGCATCATGGCTGCCATATAGTCGGGCGGTGGTGGATTGTTGGCACCACGGCCACGACCGGTTGGTCTAACCATCCTGCTAAAAATTCAAGAGGGGGTAGTTTAGCAACGAGCATTGCAGATGTATGGAACCATTCATGAAGTAACAAGCACGACAAAAGGAAGCGCAATAATTACATCAACATAGTCAACATGACATACAGATCCATACATAGGTTCGGTTACAAGCCACCGTTACAACAGCATAAGGAAAAGCTAGACAACTAGGCGGCACGCAGGCACGCGGTGGAGGGATACAACAACGCGACATAGCGATATGCTACATCAACGTCGGAGAAAACCACTGAAGCCAGGCAGCTGCAGGTGACGATGCAGGGTACCCTCGAAAGAAGGATCCTGCGCTCCGTGAACACTCTGGTGCAGAACCTGGTCCCGAACTAGAAGAAGAGGACCACGTGGAGGAGCAAAACCTCCAACAGCAGGCCACTCAAGACCTGGTGGCATCTCCGTCCTGCGCGGGTAAAGAATGTACTCTGGATACATCCGTGCACTGACTGCTGGCAACAACTGTGTCAGAGCGTCGTAAAGGCGACCACGAGTGGCGTACAACTCGACAGCAAGAGCTCGAGCAGTGCGATCCAGAGCCTGGATGTGTTGTACCATAACCTGTGGGTCATAGCGACGCAGCATGTAAGGAGCACAAGTAGCAGTGTAGTATCCAGTCTCATCCCTAGCAGGAGCATACGGGATGTATCTGAAAGCGGTCTCCTCCAAGCGACTGTTGTGCTCTCTATGGAGATGGGCAATAGCAGTGTAGGCAGCATCATGGACGGCCATATCAGCGGTCACTCCAACACCATGAAAGGTGTGCAACTCAGTGATGGAGTTGTTCTGCCGATCAAAGATGCGAACCTCAGCATGATACTGCTCCTGGTTGAACTCGCGGTAATCCTCGTAAATAGTGTACTCGGGATACCAGCGATATCCCAGCCTGGTCAGAAGATCGACCAAAATGGCCGGAAACCCAGTCGCATCACGAGCCACGGTCAGACGGACAAGCTGTCTTGCGGGACGCATCTGAAATAAGATAGTGCAGAATGTCAAAAGACAGTGTGAGAAGCATACGATAACTTGGAAAGAAAAGGTTAAACAGACCAATGGAAAAGAAAATATGATTATCAGATTAATCAGATCAAAGGAAAGGATTAGTAGCAGACAATCCAGCTCTCCGGGTGAATGTGATAACGAGAACCTAGTGTCAGTGTTAGCAAAATCATTTAACCCGAAAAGAAGAGAGATCAGAGTCCCAGAGTATGGAAGAGGAATAAAAGATCCTAATACCACCCATTGGCGACGTGGGCCCGTAAGCCACACAGCCATGTTAGTAAAATCATTTTGCAAATTCTAGACTCAACTTCGGCCAAGGAGTTGGAAAAGGGGGGGTCCTACAGGCAGTCGGCTCTGATACCAACTTGTGACACCCCCGGCTTAATCGTGCACTAATCATACACGCAAACGCACACGATCAAGCCTAAGGACTCACTTGAAGATATCACAACACAACTCTAAACACAAATAAAAGTCATACAAGCTTTATATTACAAGCCAGGGGCCTCGAGGGCTCGAATACATAGCTCGATGTCATACAAGCATCAGCGGAAGCATTAGATATCTGAGTACAGATATAAAGTTAAACAGATAGGTCTTTAAGAAGGCGGGGCAAAATAAAACACTGGATCGAAAGGCGCAGGCCTCCTGCCTGGGTGCTTCCTAACTACTCCTGATCGTCGGAGGGCTCCTCGTAGTAGTAGTATCCAGGGGGTAGTAGTAGTCGTAGTCGTCGGCTGGGGCAGCTGGCTCCGGGGCTCCGTCATCTGGTCGCAATATTCGGGTATGGGGAAAAAGGAAGCACAGCAACCGTGAGTACTCATCCAAAGTACTCAGCAAGACTTACATCAGATCTATTCTAAATATGCATTAGTATCAAAGGAAGGCTGTATATGTGGACTTGTCTGCAGAATGCCAGAATAGAGAGAAAGGCCTAGCCTATCGAAGACTAGCATCTTCAGGGCCTTGCAGCATTAGAAGAGTGCAGAGTAGTACATAAAAATGGTAGTAGCAACAAGTATCAACATCGCCCAGGGATCCTTCCTCGACTCCCTGCGAGAAAGCAATCCCATAGCCAATATATTCAACCCATTTCTAGTTGTAGAAGATCGGGATATTCTCCGAGCGTCCTGTTACCGTGGACACGGCTATTCGAATAGATATACTTCCCTACAGGGGTGCACCATCTTACCCAACACGCTCGATTAACTCTGGCCGGACACACTTGCTCGGTCGATGCCCGACCTCGGTCTATCGACACGTCGTAGCCCTACCTAGGTTCAACAGAGAGGCCAGCACGCCGGTCTACATCCTAAGTGCGAAGGGGCCCTTTGCACTCCTGCGCGTTGCGTGGGCGGCCGGGAGCAGACCTAGCCCCCTTAATACAAGCGCGGGCGTTACCAGTCCAACTCGGTGCGCGCCGCTCAATCGCTGACATCTGAAGAACTTCGGCTGATACCACGACGCCGAGTAACCATATTATTCCCACGTGCTGGTTAGTGCGAAAAGGCCAGAGGCCTACTCAGATTACATATCCTAACCCTTAGCGAATTAGGAGCTCGCGGTGAAGAGCAGAGACTCATGATCATGTGACCCCGTCGCCTCGTCTCGTGGACTTACGGCAAGGGCTAAGAATGCCCGGCCATGCCACGTATTCATCTCTTGGGTACCCTCATGGTCAACCCGAGTCCACATCTCTCGCGGGTACCCCTCGGGGCCGACCCGTCTTTATCCAGTAATAGCAGTAATAAAGTGCAATTAACCATGTGTCCATATCATCAAGCAGGAATCCGAGGAATCACCCTCGTTGGATTCCCACTCGATGATCCCGTCAAAGTGAATCTGGAGGAATCACCCTCGATGGTATTCACACTTGCGGGGTTGCACGACAGGAGCTTCATCGGAGGTGGTGGAAGAGGAATCACCCTCGGTAACCCACCACCGACTAGCTGTACTACAGAGGCATTATCGGGAGTGAGATAAGAGGTATCACCCTCGGCACTCGATGTTAGCTCTGTAGAGTCGGGCAACTTAGGGGTGTGAAGTGATGTGCTGGTCTCAGCCCGGCGATCACATCGATCGGGCACAGGTACTAAAGCGGGGCAACTACAGCAAGGAAGAGGGGGCCACAGATGACTTGCCACCCAACCTATACTAAGCATTTTGGATAACAGGCAGGTATCAATAACAGTTACAAGGACAGGCTATGCATCAGAATAGGATAAAACAATAGCAGTAGCAAATTCTAATGCAAGCAAGAGGGAGAGAGAATAGGTGATATAGGCATGCGTCAAGGGGGGTTGCTTGCCTGGAAGCTCTGCGGCAAAGGAGGGGTCGTCAGTGGTGTCGTCGGTCTACTGAGCTGCGTCGGTCTCGGGGGCTATCGGAGAAGAAGAGGGGGAAGAAACAATAAATAAAAGCAGACATATGCAACACAGAGCATGGCATGCTAAAATGCAGTGCAGGGTTGCCAAAATATATCTCTAAACCATTTTAGTTATTTTAGGATTTAAGTTGGAATTATTAGCAGGTATGCATGCACTATTCATCTACCGGAAACAGGCAAAAAGTTGCGGGTTCACCTACGTAGAGGGTCCCGACAAGAAAACAGACGACACGATCAGATTCGTGGGATTTTTCTGAGCAACTTTCATGTAGAAAGTTTTTCGATCCGAGCTACGGTTTAATTTCTATGAATTTTCAAAGATATAAATAGTTTTCTGAAATTTCTGAAATTTATTTAATTTAACAGAAATTGCCTAATTAGGAATATGACGTCATGGTGGTGTCATCCTTGAGTCAGCAGTCGGCTGACCAGCTGACTGGTCAAACAGGCAGGTGGAACCCACCTGTCAGCCTCAGAGGGTTTTAACAGCGTTTAAATTAAACTAACAGACTAATTAACCAGTGGGCCCGGCCTGTCAGTGAACTAAATATTAGCCGTTTTAACTAACTAAAACCGCCTCAGAGGAACTGTAATCCGCGCGTTGACCGTGGTCAACCCGGTCAAACAGGCGTCAGGGGCCCACTGGCAGTGTCTCTGGGTGGGCCCCGCGCCTTGCCACGTAGGCGGCCGGCGCCGGAGCTACTCCGGCGAGCTCCGGACGCGGCGGAGGGCTCCGGCGAGCTCGGGTTCCGCGTACGGTTGACCATTTCGCACGCAGTTTGGTCCTTTCGATCGGCCTCTCGGCCGCGCGTCGGATGGTGGGGTCGGAGCGAGTAGGGGAGACCGGCAGGGCCGCCGGCGACGAGCCGTGGCGGCGCCCGCGTTTCGGGTCAGAGAGGGGAAACGGCTAGGGGCCATTCCCGAGCGCGCAAGCTAGCCAGGGCGAAGCAGGAGCTCACCAGGAGCACGCCCGTGCTCTTGGTTCGGTCAATGGGCAAGCGCAGCGACAACGGCGAGCTCCATGGCGGAGCAAAGTCCAGCAATGGCGACGGCGACGCGCGCGACCAACTTAGGAGGGAAAAAGGGCTCGGGGAGGGAAACGAAGAGAGGTGGTGGCTCACCGAGTGGCTCAAGGTGGCCCGTGGAAGTTTTGTAGCAGCAGGGGAGGTCGCATCGACGACGGCGGCGTCCGGTGGCCGGAGATGAGGACGGAGACGAGCGGCAGCGGCAGGGCTCCCCGGCTCTAACCAGCGGTCGGAGAAGAAGAGGCGGAGGTCGGCCGTTCGTCTGGACACGACGGAGGAGCAGAAGGGCGTGGCAGCGGCGACTCGGCGGTGGCGCTCGACAGAGAGGGAAAAGAGGGAGCCGGGCGAGGGAGAAAGGAGAGGAGTGGCGCGGGGAGTCCAGGGGAGAGGGACGAGGGTTGCCCTTATCCCCTCGCCCAACTGCCCGACGCCGTGGCGGCCAGTGGCCGGAGCGGCGAGCTCCTGGCCATGGCGCAGGCGACACGAGGGAGGGGAGCAGGTAGGGGAGGCCCAGATGGGCTGGGCCGGCTCGGCCCAGTGCCAGGTAAGCTCTTCTGCCCTCTTTTCCTTTTATGTTTTTCCATTTATTTATTAAACAGAGAGGGAAAAGAAAATATCTGGGCATCCAAATGACTTAAGAAAAATGTGGAGCTGGCCCACAAAATCCACTGCATTTTTAGGCACTGCCACAAATATTTTGAGAGGCAGGGGAATTCATTTGCATTTTTCATAAATGAATTGGCATTTAGAATTACTGCAATGGCACTGTTTTAAATGCTAATGCTCATTTTAGCAACATGGTGATGTTGTTTTTCTTAACATCAAATTGTTTTGGAATATTTGCTAAATGATGAACATTTTTCCAACAACTTTTGAGCAACTGCAAATTTCACTTGCATTTGAATTTGAATTCAGTGGCAGAATTTGAAATGAGATATTAATCCAACATGACTATCATTGCAAATCTCAGATGACTTGGCATTAATACGGTGGATCACTGTAGCTCATTACATAGGGGTGTTACACCTATCCCCCCCCACCCCCCCACCCCCCACCCACACACACACACATCACATCACATTGTTGCTACTTCTGATATGTCGACCTGACATGGGGCCTACATGGCTAACTCAGATACCACGCCACTTAGACATGTGCGGGTTTTCTCTATCAAGTGGCATCATGTTGCCAAAGGTTAGAAATTGTTAGTTAGGAAGATAAAAGACGTGATTGATTACAAGATGCAATGCCTAACCTTCGGTGTGCCAGGGTTCAAGATATATGTTTAGTTGGCGCAATAAAGGTGAAGTTGCACACTATTATTTGCATGGTCCATGCGTTATGGACTTATTTATCTTTTTGCCCAAAAAGCATAACTGTGGTTTTGATTGATTTTATTTTATAAATTTAATTTTCTTGATGAAGGGTGGATTATATTGGCTCAAAATGAAGCATCAAAAGGATATAAACACAATGAGCATACATCAGATCTCTGCATAGGTAGGATGCACACCGCCAACACCAATACACACACACAAAACACATTGTAAATTTAGTTGTGACAAAATTAGCAACAGAATAAAACACCTCCCCTCGGCCCTGTTTTCTTGTATGTGTTTCTTGAGTAAATGGTCATGTAAGCTTGAGAACAAACAAGGGACGTGGCACTTAATTTTGGACAAGTAAAGATTTAGTAGTTTTTTGAGAAGTCAACGGGGTATTTCCTCAAGGAGGCGCGGGGGGGGGGGGGGGGGGGGGGGGGGGGGGGGATGTGCTCGCCCGAGGGATTCTTGTGTGAGACACTCCCACTGGCCATAGTCCATCCATCATAGCACAGGAAATCACGCAACACATTATTGACACATATGGTGATGGTAGATCACCAGAATCCACACAGTGCCACGAAGCTCTTATGAGTTACACAGAATCATATACTCTCTCCGTCCCATATTAGTTGCCGCTCAAACGAATGATCTAGCACTAAAATACGTCTAGATACCTCCATTTTAGCGACAACTCATATGGGACGGAGGGAGCATAACTTATTACACATATGTACGCACACAATGGCGGATTAGCACAACTTAGTACGAATGCGTTCTTTCTTTGGCACAAAGGACAGCCAACCAAGTTGGCATATGCATACTTTGGCAGAAGCACAACTTAGTACTTCCTCCATTTCCAGCTCAGCACTCTGAAGTAGGCCACTCAGGGTTTGTGGTGATGGTTTTCACATCAACCCCCTTGGGCAAATGAACATACAATCTGTCATCAACCACTTTATAATCGGCGAAGACTCGCTTGTAAAGTTTGTCGTCGTCACCTACTATGAGCTCACATGGATTGTCGTCAAGCTCCTCTACAATCCTTTTAAGAAACGGATCGTGAGAGCAACCACAAGGCCTCCTCAGCTTTCCATCAGCGAGTTTGTTTATCGTCCTCGGTTTGTGGGACGGGTAAGCCTTGTTTATATGCTGGACATACATGACCGTCTTCTTGAATGTCTTGAACCGGTGAACCATCTCATCGCGGCCGCGTTCCTGGTAGAAAGCCTTGCACCAGCGCTCGTACAAGGCCCAGAGGGCTTCGTCTGACTCGAGGTCCTTCTCCTCTGCCACAAACTTCACCTTGCCTTCCGGCTTTTGTTCTGCACCAAAAAGGAAAAGTATTCTTATATCTTGCAACTTTCCCAATAGCAATTCAATTCGCAGCGTCAAATGTATACGCAAAACTACAAGCAAAACACCCCTCGATATGTTGTCCTGCACAAAAAAAAAGGGTGGTCTTATGTCGAGTGAATTGCAACTTGATAGTCGACACGCATGCAGAGTCTGGTGTAGACTTGTTGTGCTAGCTAGTAACACCCATAATACGTTTCCATACTGAGTATCGACCCACGTCCACATGCGCTGTATAATGCAACGAATTTATCAGATGATTCAGCTACGCTGTTTGATAAAATAGTGGTTTCTCGCAGGCTAGAAAATGCTGCATTCTTGACGGACAATGAAACCCCGGCCCGTTCCCGTTCCCGTTCCCTGCCTGTGATGCATGCCCTAGGGGGGCAGAAGATCTGGCTAGCTAGGGAGGCAATGGATTTAGGTACCTTTCAAGTGACTGAACGTCGGGGAGGCAGGGGCGGCCATGACGGGGGCAGGTACGGCGACGGCGGCACGATCTGAACCTAAGCTAGGACCGTGAGATTCGGCCGCCGCCGCCTTGGTGGAGACGGAGAGGGCCGCTCGTTCAGGTAAACGGGCGAAGCGAGATGTGGCCACCGCAGCTGAGCGGGCGGCACGGGCGACCCGCACGAGCATGGAAGCTGCCGATGCCGAAAGATAATGGTGGATGTGTGGATGGGGGACGACCTGCAGTGTGGGCTTGCGGGCTGCTTGTACAGGACGATCCAGCCTGGTTAGAGCATCTACAGTCGGACTTTGCAAATCCGGCCCTTCAAACGCGTTCGCGGGCGCGTCCGCGGACACTGACCGGTCACGCCTCAAATAATGTATTCCACATCCGGATACCTCAAAAGAAACCTCAAATCCATATTATTACATGCAACGTGAAACCTAATCTAAGCGGAGCTCGCCGGCTTCCGCCGTGGCCATGTCCGGCGGCCGGATGCGCTCCCCAGAGTGTTGGTCCGGTCGCCGGCAAGATAGAGTAGGGCATGGGACACGAGCGGGCTCACGGGACTCAAGGCGCCGCCGTCTCCCATGCCCTACCCTTCCTCGTCGGAGCCCGTAACCCGGACGGTGCCGGTGGACGTCAGGTCCATGATGGATCCGTCCTAGGACGAGTCGACATCCACCACGACGCAGTTGCGGCACCCGGACTACACCATACGGGGCGCCGGAAAATGCGACTCCGCCTCGCCAACGTCCACCGCCGCGAGGGCTGCCGCCGCCTCCCGCGCCCGCTCCCTCGTGCGTCGGACACGCCGCGCCATGTTTGCGTCGGACGACAAACATGGCGCGTCCTGCTGCTCCGCCCGCCAACGGAGGGGTTGCGCGTCCGCCACCGCGTTCGGACGGCAGGCGGACCGCGCCGCCTCCGGTGAGGCAGCGACAGCACCCCGAGCGCCGGATTCATGCGCCATTTGGGCGGACGCGATGGATTCCCGACGGAAGGAGTCCGCGCGCTGCCTCGCACGGGCCTCGTCCCGGGAGCGACGGAGCGCAAGCCGGACGGCCATCTCCTACTCGGGGCCGCGTGGGATGAGCTCGGGGTCGACGGATCTGGAGGTGAAGGATTCGGATCCGCTGCCCGCCATGCCGGAGATCGGTGCAGGTGAGCTTGGGTGGCGGAGGGGAGTGGAGTGAAGTGGTTAGGGTTTGGTCCGGCGACCAGATCGGGAGAAATATATGTGGGGTCGAGGCGGGCCAGCGTGGGCCAGGCCGACGTGGCGGGCGTATGCAGTGCAACACCCAAAATAATTTGCCCGATTGAGCATTGACCCACATCCGCAAGCGCTGTACGCAGCGAACTTATCAGATGGTTCGGCTGCACAAAGGCAAGCAAGGTATGATCGGTGCCCAAGCTAGTGTGCCAGAAGATCTAGGCGTACCTTTCAAGGGACTGGACGTCGGGGAGGCATGTGCGGCCGTGACGGGTGGAGGCACGGCGACGGCGGCACGATCTGAACTAGTAGGATCGTGAGATTCGGGCTTGGTGGAGAGGGAGAGTGCCGCTGGTTCACGGAAGCGGGCGAAGCGAGACACGGCGGCCGCAGCGGAGCGGCCGGCACGGGCGAGCATGGAAGCTGGCGATGGCGAAAGATAATGGTGGATGCGGATGGGGGCGCCCTTGTGTCCTGCTTGTACTTACAAGACGAGCCTGGTTAGGGTTTCCGGAGTTGGACAACAAATGGAGCGGCAAGTCCGTCCGTCTTTCCGGTGCGTGACTGCTCAGTAGGCACGGGACGGCGGCAGTCCACATCACGTCGGGCCGAATGAGGGAGTGGGCCGAAAGGAAGGTGGCCCATGAGACCTCCAGGCTGCGCTCGCTCGCTCGCTTCTGTCGAGACAAAAAGAAGAAGAAAGAGAGCGTATGCATGCATGCATGCGTGTGTTGCGCTGGATCGATCCAAGAAACAAACCTGAGAACTGAATTCAAACTTTCCAACACGATTGTCAATCCAAGAAATGAACTGCTCAAGTTCGTGGCACAAACGAGAGCACAAACAAAACACACTTTCTCTATATAATTTTAAGAACACCGTTTTTCCTCGAGGACAAAATTGAGAACATCTTTTCATAACAAATTTTACTTTTTACTATTGCCCACCGGAATGATGTTTCCTTTTCCCGTCTGTTTTGACACGTTAGCTGAATCTCGCTCCATTTGTTTCCTTTGCTCGAGCGCATTAACTCTCCATCTCTCTACTATCCGGTTGATATGGTTCCCAAAGTTCCGATTTCCATCAGCAATCTGCACGAGCTCAAGTGCCACACAATTTTCCACAAAGAACTTGGCAAGGGAAACCACAAAGCTATTAAACTCCTTCAACACAAATTGCAACTTCACGATTTTCAGATGATTCTGCAAGCAATTAAACTGACAGCCAGTCAACTCTAGGAGCTCTACAACATGTGAGGAACCGCCGTCACCGTCGATCATGACCCTGATATCCTTGGTGTACCTTCTATTGAACAAGTCCATAGACACATCAAAACGTGGTATTGCCACATCCTCTGTGACAATTTCATTAGAATTTTGGTTAATAATCCGAATCTGCAAATCGTGGATGACAGGGAAGCACCGGAGCAAGTTGGCAATGGCAGTAGCTGCTTCATTTCTGAGCCCTGGGGTCAAATGGACCTTCAAGCTCTAGTCGTTCCAGACTGAGCAACGGGACCAAGCGCTCAGGTTGCACGTTCTCGTCTACTGCCGGCCATGTCCTCGATGCTTGGCACCTTCAATTTGAGGATCTTGGCATGTCGAAGGTTGCCAAGGAACTGCCAGAAAGAGGTGAACCATGGCCATGGATACTCTGGCTCAACGCAATAGCGTGACCTGGGGGTTAGAGCCACTTCAAGCAGTGTTAGCTTGGTCGTTGGCGATTCCATGGTGAAATAATCCACAAGGGAGCCAGCATACTTGAAGGTGCGTAGGCATGGCATATTGAATTCGATGCGTTCCCTAGAACTTAGCCTGAAACCGGCGAGCGTGAGGGTGCTGAGGCTTGCGTTGTGGAGCCTGAAACACATCCCGTTGTAAAACCGGTGGCTTTCAATATGCACGTTGGCGAGGCTCGGCATGGCACAGTTAAAATCATCGAGATCTTCCATTGAAATCGATGAGCACTTGCAGAGCCGGAGCTTGAAGAGGCGAGGGAGGACGGCATCACGGAGCCCCGTTTTCATATAGCAGCGCGAGAGGTTCAACACCCGGAGGCAGGGTAACACAACAGGGTCCAGGTTGTATACGTGCTGCCGCTTGATTTCCTGCAAGTGGACGTGACCGTTGTAGCACTTTTATGATAAGTAAAGTGTCGAACTCATAGGGAGTGGAAAAGAAGGCACTACAAATCCCGCAACTACGTTGTCATTTATGTAGTTCCATACGCATCCAAAACAAAGTTTGGAAATAGTCTACTCTATTAGTTGTTAGGGAAACAAAATATAAGAGTTTTATCTAAACTACAGACGAGTAAAAACAGGAAATAAAAATATACTACGTAAGTAGAGACGGTTCTTGAGCAGGAAAGCGTTCTCGAGGGTTCCGAAACCATCACTATGTTCACTCTATGTAGACTTCATACGACATACGCCACCGACTGTAGTTTCCCCACACCATTTATCACATACGGTTAATTAAGGGTTTCCCCGTGGACGCAGCCAGATGCTGGTTAACCTGTTACTCTCCTACCAATTACGAAGGCAAGGCATTGAGGTTTTTACTTCACCTCTAATTACCTCGACATCTTAACCTCTACAACGATAGTAATATGAACAGTTTTAACATGGCCCCTCTTACCTTCTCTTTTCACATGAGAGGTAAAGAGTATATAATAGATTTGATCCGTTGATCTTATTAATTAGTGGTCTAATTAACTCTTACCTTCTTACCTCAGATGTAAAAAGAGGGGGTCAGAGGGAGCATGTTAAAATTTGCCTAGTAATATGCTTCACGGCCAATCACAATGATAATGCTAGCGAGGCCTCCTCTCAACGTTCATGAAGGCTACGAACTCGAACATCAAGAGTTCATCCATATCCTCGAGAACTAGTGCAACTACTCAAACAAGTAAATGATGCACACAGTCAAGTTACAAGCCAGCATCGAGCCGGTGAAGGGAGAAGGCATGGCGGTGATGGAGATGGCGGCGCCGACGGTGATGGTGATGATGGCGTCGGCGGTGGTGGAGATGGGGGCGGCGTCGGCGTGATGAAGATGGCACCGACTTGAAGGCCGGTGCTCGCGGTGGTGGGGCCATCTTCCCGGATTCTAGTTTTTTTAGGAGTGGCGTATCGTGGAGCTACCCCATTTGGCTTGCATTTTTTAGAGCGGAGCTGAATTTTAGAGAATGGAGCAGTCCTAAACAACCTTGATTAGCGCTCCGACATTGGTCTGATCTGTGTGTGCGGAGGTCCTATCTTTGTCGTCAATGCCAAGACTTACGATTAAAGAATGTTTGCAAGAAAAATGTTCGCAATTCTTAAATTTTTAAAATGTTCATGAATTCAAAAAAATATTCACGAATTTTAAAGAATGTTTGCAAGAAAAATGTTCACAATCTTAAAAAATATTCAGAAATTTTAGAAAATGTTTATGAATTCGATAAAACATTCATGAATTTTAAAAATATTTTCAAATTTAAATAAAATGTTCCTGATTTTGAAAAATATTTATGAATTCATTTTTTATTATAAATTTTAAAATGTTCATGAATTTCAAAAAATATTCATGAATTTGAAAATTGCTGAAGTATTTTAAAAAATGATCTGAATTAAAAAAAACATTCACAAATGTTAAAAATCTCCATGAATTCCAAAAGTGTTCTGGATTCGAACAGATGTTTATCAATCTGAAAAAAATTCTTGAGTTTTTAAATATGTTTCGAATTCAAAAATACTCAGGAATAAAAAAAAATCCACAAAATACCTAATTTTCAAAATATTCATAAATTTCAAAAAATGTTCGTGAATATATAAATGGAAAAGGAAAGGTTAAAATGAAAAAATAAATAGGAAAAGGAAAAAATAAACTGAAAAATAAAAGAGTAAGAAAACAAATGAAAAATCCGGAAAAATAAAGAAAACCGGCAAAAAATAAACCCAGAAAAAAACCCGGTTCCAGGGAAGAGAAAGAAGAAAAATACTCGATGGCGGAGAAGTACCCGATGGTGGTGGTGGACGTGGTGGAGGAGGAGGCCGTCGAGATCGAGGGCGTCAAGGCGCCCATCAACACCTCCAAGCCCAACCCCAACGGCCTCGAGTTCGACAACCTCTACCTCGACATGAACGGGATTATACACCCCTGCTTCCACCCCGAGGACAGGGTACGTACCTACCTACCTACTTGATTGGGCTAGCTAGCTGTTCGATTCGGCCAGTGTTCCAGAGCGAGGAAAACTTGGGAGACAGCGGTAGGATGTCAGGAGGGAGCTTCAATACTGTCCCCAAATCATCTTGGGGTGTCAGGAGGATGTTATAGTTCAACCATACACAAATTTGATGCTGTATGCAGCTCTAGGATTCAATCCGGGTGTTCTGTTTTCTGTCAAACTACCTACACTTGCAAAATTAATTTCTGGACAATTGAATCTGCCACCAAGATTCAACTTTATTTTGGTTAGGACTTAGGAGACCCTGCAGATTAATTGCGCATTGCACACCGCTACTTTATCAACAGTCTTACCGGAAGCATTTTATTTCCCCATTTAATCAACCAAAAAAAGGAAAAAAATCTGCATGAATCTCCGTGTAAAATCAAAGGGGGTAGGAGTTAGATGCAACTTAGTTAATTCCCATCTAGATGAGAGCTAGCCACACCCGATATTCAACCACTACGTTGACCATGGTTCTCACTTCTATTGCATTTTCTGCCACAGCCCTCGCCAACGACATTTGCTGAGGTTTTCCAGTGCATGTTCGATTACATAGACAGGCTCTTTGTCATGGTTCGCCCTCGCAAGCTTCTGTACATGGCCATTGGTACGTGTTTCATCTCTTTGTCATATATGGAGGGAATTCTCTCGCTCATTTTTTCTGTTTGGCTAGCTGCATGCTCTAATGTTGCTTGAACTGATTTCGTTCGTATGGTTATTTATACTGATCAGTGGTAGAAATAATTAGGAGTGCTCAGTATACTTAAACTTGGTTACTCGCTAGGTATTATCATGCAACATCGTCTTGCCATAATAAAACTATGTATATGCTCGATCACATGATAGATTGATAGTCATACTCTTTAGAATGAATAGGCATCCTCTTCTCTGAACAGTGGCCACATATTCCTTCACTTGTTAAGCTTTCTTCTGAACAAATTGCTATTAATTGTATGTACCTAAATTAAACAAAATTTTCTCCATTTTGTATTATACTACAATGGCTTACAGATGGTGTGGCTCCTCGTGCTAAGATGAACCAGCAGCGCTCTAGACGATTCAGAGCTGCAAAAGATGCTGCTGATGCGGTCAGTATTCTAATGGAATCATCTTCTCATATTCAGTGTATAATTGTACAGCCGTATCTATTGTTATTTGTGGACAGTTGCAACCATTTATGATTGCACTCACTGGTCACTTGCGTCCTATGTCCAGGCCGAAGAAGAAGAAAAGCTGCGTCAAGAGTTTGAGAGGGAAGGAAGAAAGCTTCCTCCAAAACAGCAATCACAAACCTGTGATTCTAATGTTATTACTCCCGGGACAAAGTTCATGGCTGTTCTATCAGTTGCTTTGCAGTACTACATCCACCTCAGGTTGAATTATGATCTTGGATGGAAAAAAAATAAAGTAAGCATGACTTTTTACTGATTTGTCTTTTAAATACATTTGTTAATATGCTTAGTCATATTTCCTTGGCGTTCATAAACTCTATGGATTGTTATTAGAAAGTATGTAGAAATAATATGTGTCCTGATTTACAATCTTTTGAAGGTTATTCTTTCTGAGGCCAATGTTCCTGGTGAAGGGGAACACAAAATCATGTCCTACATTCGTGGCAATAGGAACCTCTGTAATGAACTTAACGCAAATACCCGACATTGCCTATATGGCCTGGTAAGTTCTGTTTTTGTGTCCTTATAATGTTCTATTTCTTGTTGGCTATTTTATTTGTATTAGTCTCGCTAACGCATAAATTAATCTCATGAATGCAGGATGCAGATCTAATCATGTTAGCTCTAGCAACACACGAAGTACACTTCTCCATACTGAGAGAGGTTCTCTTCTCAAAATACAGAATTTACACTTTTTGACCATATTATACATGTCACAGCCTTGTGCTAAGAAAAAACGATACGCCTTTTTGAATTTTACTGTTGTCTATGTTGCTACTCTACTTTATTTTATTTTAAGTTTTTTGTTTATTTTAGAGCACTCCTTTTCCTTGAACATTTTGTTCGACGTTATGCCATGAAATCTTATTTGCATACACTTTGTGTTTGCAGGTGGTGTTTACACCTGGACAGCAGGACAAATGCTTCCTGTGTGGTCAAGTTGGACATCTAGCAGCAAAGTGTGAAGGAAAGGCAAAACGGAAAGCTGGGGAGTTTGATGAGAAGGGTGATGAAATAGTACCAAAGAAACCTTACCAGGTAATAATGATCAATTTCTTTAGTTGCAGCTTGCGGTGTGGCACTATTCAGTGGACTTACCAACGGACTTATTCTCATTTGTACTGCTCCACTTTCGTGCTTTCACAGTTCTTGAATATATGGACCCTAAGAGAGTACCTAGAATACGAGTTCAGAATGCCAAATCCACCTTTCAAGATTGATCTTGAACGCATCATTGATGATTTCATCTTCATGTGCTTTTTTTGTTGGCAATGATTTTCTTCCACACATGCCGACACTAGAGATTCGTGAGGTTAGTTTATGTAGTGTTACTTTTTTTTTTCTTTCAAAGTTTGAAACGTTCCTCTGTTTGTAGTTCACTTTCTTAGATTGTTGTCACACTGACACAATGGTTACTCTCCTATCTGTCTGCTGGGAGCTATTAATTTGCTAATTGCTGTATACAAGAAGGAATTTCCTAATATGGGTGGCTATTTAACTGACACTTGCACGGTATTGTACATCATCTGACCCATGTGGTTTCTTCGTCAGAAATTTATTTTATTTGAAATGATCCTCATGGGTATTTCATCAGGAATAACACATTTTATCTTCATTGTTATAGCCGGATCTGAATAGAGTTGAACACTTCATTCAAGCAGTTGGTTCATACGAGGATAAGATATTTCAGAAAAGAGCTCGTTTGCACCAGGTATAGAAATGATGACTATCTTGATTTTGCTTGACAATCTTGCTTAACTTCAGCTATACCTGGCGTGTATATTGTGAAGAGCAATATGCCTATGTAACATTTCTTACTTATATACATTTGATGCTCAGCTGTTACTAGTAGTGTGTGCTTTCAATGACAGTTTACATACAACGATGCTGTCCTTTGTAGCGTCAAGCTGAAAGAATAAAACGTGATAAAGCCCAAGCAAAGCGAGGTGATGATCTGGATCCCCATGTCAGTGGTGATCTTATTGTACCTGTTGCGCGTTTCCAAGGGTCTCGCCTTGCCTCTGGGGCTGTGGCTTCACCATATGAACATAATGAACCTCATAAAGATAGCACGGAAAAGGGCGGTCGAGCTAAGAAAGCACGTTTATCATCTTCAGATTCCAGCCTTTCTGCTGCTGTTGTTGAAGCTGAAATTAGCGTCGAAGCACAGGTACTTAATTTGATCTTGTTTGAGAAGGTATTATATTTGTTTTGAAGATATTTTTATGGTTTCATCTGAATCTTGCTGCATCTCTTACAGGCACGTGAAAACAAAGAAGAACTGAAGTCGATGCTTAAAGTCGCACTTCGTGATAAATCAGATCTTTTTAATTCTGAAAATCCAGAGGAGGACAAGGTATGTCTTGTATCTTTGGTATCTGTGCACAAGTCTTCTTCTGCTGCTGTATCAGTTGGTTGCAGTTGTAAGTTCAAGTTTGTCCTAATATAAGTTCTCAGAGACTATTCCCTGCTGTGGGAGCTAGTGCCCCATCCCTTGTCTTTGGAACTTCTAATATGTTGCACACAACACTAAGTTATCGAAGATATTTGGGGCTTTGGGAATTGAAAGTACACTTCTATTTTTTTTTGATCTTCTGAAACTCTATTTTTTATATTTTACTCAAGTGATAACATTATTTGTTAATATTCAGATAAAGCTTGGAGAACCAGGATGGAGGGAAAGGTATTATGAAGACAAGTTTGGGGCAAGAACACCTGAGCAAATTGAAGAAATACGTAGAGATGTTGTAAGTATCATGGAAGTGTCTTTAATATACTGCATTCGTGAATAAAAGCAAACTGCATTCATGATTCATTATCGACACCATACCCTGTTGCCATTATTACTGAATTAATGATAGAAATTTTCACTTGATCATTATTTAAAAAATACATTTTCCCTAATTCTCTATTATCTTCTTATATGATGTGCTCTATGCTCCTTCAGGTTCTCAAATATACTGAAGGTCTGTGTTGGGTAATGCACTACTATTATGAAGGTGTCTGCTCATGGCAATGGTAATTTAGCTTGTTTTAATTGGCCAATTATATGCCACACAGTTTTGTTTGTAGCACAATTGCTGATATTTTTAATTAATTCCTCTACCCATCCCACCAATACCTGTTTCATTCTAATTTATTCTCACTATATGTAGGTTTTACCCTTATCACTATGCCCCTTTTGCTTCGGATTTAAAAGGTTTAGGCCAGCTTAATATAGCTTTTGAACTTGGGTCACCATTCAAACCTTTCGATCAGCTTATGGGAGTATTCCCAGCTGCGAGGTGAATATGCTAATATTATATTTCTTCAATCTTAGTACCTTCATGTGGTGGATTATTTGATAGTTTGTTTCATTACATTTCAGCTCACATGCACTCCCTCTACGGTATCGGCAGTTGATGACTGATCCAAGTTCGCCGATAATTGATTTTTATCCAATTGGTATGCTTATTTTTCAAAGATATAATCACAAATAGTATCAGATTCTTTGTATGTATGCTGCAGATTTTGAAGTAGATATGAATGGAAAGAGATTTTCTTGGCAGGTACATTTATCTTAGTAAGCATAATTATGTATATCATACTTCTTCCATGTTTAATTTAACTAAAATTTGTACTTTACAGGGGATAGCCAAACTGCCCTTCATTGATGAAGCTAGGTTGCTGTCTGAGATTGAAAAAGTCGAGCATACTTTGACGGTATGGAACAGTGTCTCGTTTGTTTTTGTTTTTATAGCATACATGTAGTAGAAGATCTTGTTTTAACTTCTAAGATTTCCATATTTTCCTCATCTTTTGTGTAGCCTGAAGAAGCAAGACGAAACAGTACAATGTATAACATGCTTTTTGTGAATAGCTTGCACCCAATTGCGCCTTATATCTACTCTCTCGGCAGCAAATTCGGACATCTGCCCGATAATGAGCGAAATGAAATTAAAGAGCCACTCGAGCCTTCTGCCAGGTTAGCTAACCCTACCAGGATTCTTGATTGACTGCAGATAGTATTTTCTTGTTTAACTGTAGTAGTTCCACCATATTATAGTATAGTAATAAATAAGCGCCTCTTATATGAGCTGCTATAACTACAACATTACTTAATTAGCTGCTCTTGCTTATCTTGTGCAGTGGAGGAATGAGTGGTTACATCTCACTTTGTGGCGGGGATCCATGTCCGCCTGTCTTCAGATCTCCTGTGGATGGACTGGAGGATATTATGAACAATCAAGTGATGTAAGCTCATTTTCCCCATGTATTATTGGTATAATCTAGTGGCACTTGAATTCAAGATTATGACATTTGCCTTCCCTAGATGCTCAATTTACAAGCTTCCGGATCCTCATAAGCACATAGCGCGTCCTCCTGCTGGTGTTATCATGCCCAAGAAGGTACATAACTGTTGTTTATTTTCTTGTAACATCAGCATAAGTATATCATTCCAAAGTGTTACACGGTTAACAAGCGTTGTTTAATCTGCTCTGAAGATTGTTGAAGCTGGTGATCTGAAACCACCGCCTGTGCTGTGGCATGAAGACAATGGCAGGAGGCCTCATGATGATAACAGGAGGCATTGTGATAACAGCAGCAGGTAGTGTATGAGCTTGCCCTTTGATTTAGTCAATCCTTGCTTCCACATTGCAAATCCTAACCAACTTTTGAAATGGTTCAGGCAAAACCCTGCAGGGTCAACACAGGGCCGCCAACTAGGGGAGGCTGCGCACCGATTAGTTGCAAACAGCTTGAATATTCGCGGCGCCGGGCAATACCCCCCGGCTAGGCCATATCAAACTATAATGAGTGGTATGCATTATCCAAATGGAATGCCACCATGGATGGAGCAGCCTGCTGGACGTCCCGGTTGGCATGTTCCTAGTGATATTCTACCCTATGGTCAGGTACCAGCATATGCGCTGCCATCAGGTCATCAGTATACAAGAGATAATCTCGGAAGGCATCAACCATATGCAAGATACAACCACAGCGACTCAAGAGGAGCGGGCCGGCATCCATCTCGATGCCATCAGAATAGTAGCAGCAACGCATATTCATCACATCCTGCTCCCCCGTCATCGGGCTTTGGACGATATGGGCAGCCCCCGTCGTATGCTGGGGGATACCAGCCTGCACCGTATGCAGCAGCCCAACAGTGGCAGCAGCATCAACAACCTCATAGTTCCTATTCTGGAGGTGGGGCGCTTCCTGCAAGACCTAGTTCACGACCACAGCAGTCACAGAACTCCTATGGCAGCTTAGATAGGACTTCAAGCAGGAGACCACCAGGCCAGGGTTTTCCTCTTTGATTCTAGCTAGCACTGGTTTTGCTGTTACTACTTACTAGTAGAACTTACTTCGACTTAGATCAGGCATAGGAATAGTCACGGCGTTTGCAAAGTCTGGTGATCTTCAAGCTTCTTGGTCATGGTATAAAAATTACCAAGGGGAAAGTGTTGTATACTAGGCAATTATTGCCATTTTTTGAGAAGGAAGAAATTTGGCTCCTTCCGAGAAAGAAATTGATAAGGTGGTTTCCTCATCAAAATCCAATTCGGCTCCTGGCCCGGATGGGCTTTCGGTTATGTTCCTCGAGAAATTTTGGAACATCCTTAAACCCCTCGTCTACAAAGTTATTGTAGGTTTCTGTCTCGGCACGGTAGACATCGAACGTCTGAATTATGCTATTCTATCCCTTGTTCCTAAGGTTAAGGGAGCTGGCACTGTTCATTTATTTAGACCTATTGCCTTAATTAATAATTTCTCTAAGTTTCCTGCGAAATGCTTCGCCACTCGGCTTTCCCTGGTGGCCCACCGTGTGATTAGTAATACTCAAACAGCCTTCATTAAAGGTCGCTTTATTTTGGATGGGATCCTATCCCTCCATGAGATTATTCACGATATTCACACTAAGGGGAGTGAAGCAATCATCCTCAAGCTCGACTTCATGATATTCACTCAAATTCGCTTAAAATTCTGAAATGTGTGGTAGAAAAATTATATAAAAACAGGATAACTTTAAATTCAGAGAAGTTTCTAAAAGATAATAAAATTGCTATCAACAACCAATGTTAATTCAGGGTATCACGGGTGTCAATACTTCATAAAACTTGACACATAAGTAGAATGGTATACCAAGTTTGATACCCCAGAATTTCAGAATTTTTAAAAACTTCCTAGTATTTTGTTCGAATTTACTGTTCATGTGGGCACGCATGAAACAATGCATGTTCACCTTGGTATTTTCGGATGGATGGGTAGATATATATCTTAGTGCATCTGACTTGGTTATTATAGTTGTCTTCATTTTGTTAACATTTTCTCTGAAGTTCGTTATTAAATTCTTTTATTAGTACTCCCTCAATTTCAAAGTATCATCCCTCAGGACACGGATACAGTCCTCACGGACACGGATAGAGTCTTCACAATTCTTTTACCGTTTTCGGCTTCCTGCTGATCTAAGGGGGGAAAACCCAGCAACTGCAAGGAATTGAACACGTCGCCACAAATGAAATGGTTCATGGAGCATACATAGATAGACCGGGTTACATGCAGGGCAAGCAAAATATCAGCTCATCAAACCTCAAACTCGACGGACCATCACAAGGGCACGGCTAGCAAGAGACATACACCATACTTACTTCATAGTTTGCATCAGAAAACAGCCAGTCCACTTCTCCACAGAAACTAAGCTCTCACCTGACCTCCACTTGGGAAAAGGGGTCATGGAAAGAAAAATCTGCCCCATCTTTGAACCTCCAAACTTCACCTCCCGAAGGGCCGGTACTTCCAAGGACAACCATCTGGCAGGACTTACTCGCCTTGTTCCTGTAGCTATATTTCACTTTGGCGTACGCCTCCTCCGTCGAGAACGGTGTGAAGCTTGGATTGGCCATGGAAACAGACGCGGTCTTCAGCGCCCGCGCGTTCCGGAAGAAAAACTCCAGGAAGCCAACCTCACCTGGGTCCCCTCTGAACTCACGGATACTCATCACGTTGATGCGCGAGAGGACATTCTCGATGGGACCAGACTCCTCCCAGAACCTGAGGCTCAGGTGGTTACCAGTGGGTTTATCACATTTCTCACTCTGCAAAAAAATAGATTAAATCAGTGAATTGTCGGGAAAGCAGCCGAGGAAGGTGGGCTGACGACATGATGAATAAAGGAAGCCTCAAATTATTCGTTGCTGGAGAAAACTAGCAACAAGTAGCCTAGTCGACCAGGGAAACAACCGTGCTCGCTACATATGCTATGCACCTTCTCACCTATAACAAATTAGAAAGTGAGGCAGCAGTGTTTCAGTCTACCGTTGATGCCTTAAACAGGTGAAAGTATGCCAGAAATATTCTCCAACACAAGCTTCCAGACGTGAGCCATGACAACCAGTTAATAATCTATCACTTAATCGGAGATAAGTGCCACTTATTGTGGCATCAGTGTAGTAGCATCAATTTGAAACGAGTGGTAATATGTACAGACCTCCAAGAAACTGTAGACAGTAAATGTGCATTCCAGTAGGTCTGTACTGTATACCACTCGTGCCAAATAAGCATTACATGGTATGACTAGCACATTTGGTACGACCAGCAAATGTGTTACTCATACCAAGTAGGTACGAGTGCCAAGACATTTATATGTGTAGTTTAATCAGTTTGAAATAAGCATTGCATGCCATTTGCATCATCCACATTCCACATCACAAATACTACTAGCTAGTATGAACATAATGCGAAAAAACTAAAACAAGGAAATCTGGAAAAAACAGAAAATCAAGAAGCAAAGAAATAAAGATCAAAATAATGGCATTATAAACTATGGCACAACAAAACTTCACAAATGTCTTACATAAACAGATGAACATGCAAGCCCAATCATTCTAATTGCGTACTCCAGTCTGCATGCATAGAGACGGCCTGATGGCTGAGAATAATAGCAATGCTTGGCTTTTTAGTTATATTGGTCAAGAACCTACTCGTATTGATGATGTTATCATCATCTTATTCTGTTATGAGAGAGGTTTTTCTAAGGGGGTGTACATGTGCCCGGGAGCAGCCACACCTTTCCTTTCTGTTATTCACGGGAAAATTACTTAGCCTAGCATGCATAACTACATACATGGCTCACATTTCACAGTAGAAGAAAATTGATTTGACAGATCTATGCAAATAAGTGAGAACACCACAAGCAACAAAATCTGCTGCGAGATGGGGAAAAAACTTTCAAGTGACGTGCAGAGGAAATTATTAATAATTTAAGCAGAGCAAGAATAAGCTGAGATAAACTGGTCTGTAATTAGTTTCTATTAGCTGACCAAAATGAGAAGTTTTGAGAAGGTAATTGTATTATTACTATTATGGAAGTCCTTTTCTGTGAGCATATAGAGCATTTTTGCGGCTAAGACTCAGAATGTACACCACAAGCAGAGGTAACTGCTCAACACTAAATACTGCAAATTATACTGATCCATAACAAAATGCTGGATCTGATTTGTAGGAGATGTGACACCTAGAACCCTCGATGACAACTCTATACTTCAATGGATGAAAGTAGCAGAATGTACAAATTACTAAATAGCCTAGTGGTGTAGAGGGAAAAAAAGAATGATAAGATCTGACATCTGAGATAAATTGGAGATAAATTCAAGTGATGTGTAGATGAAATTATTAATAATGTAAGCAGAGCAAGAATAAGCTGAGATAAATTGGACCATACGAGTAGTTTCCATTAGCAGTCAGGAAAGAAAATGTTTGAAAAGACAATGGTCTTATGAAAGTCCTTTTTTGTGAGCAAATGGAGCATTTTTGGTGGCTGAGATTCAGAATCTACACCACATGCAGTACTAACTGCTCCACACTAAATACTGCAAATTATACTGGTCCATAACTAAATGCTGGATCCGATTTGTAGGAGCAGTGAAAACTACGACCCTTAGTGACAACTCTACTTAAATGGATGAAAGTAGCAGAATGTATTTAATTACTAAATAGCCTGGTGTGCAGAGGGAAAAAAAGATCTGATGAGCAAAATTCAATGCACAAAAAGAGCTATCAACCTATCACAACCAGCAACAACATGAATGTACTAACTCATGGACTTAAAGTATGCAATCAATCATAATATGCAGTCTCTCCGCAACTGCATATAAAAAGCTATCGGCCTATCACAATCGGCAACAAGAAGCGAGAAATCCATACAAATGCAAGCAGAAGATGAATTGGTGAGAAATACCAAAATATGTAGTCTCTCTGCACTGGGAAAGCATCTCAGAAAGTTGGGCACCATCTTGACCTCATTGCGAACTCCGAAACGCACATTCAAGCTCAAAATCTTGACACTTCTCACCATGGTACTTGTGCTTGCTATCCCGGGCTGAAATTCCCCCAATTCAAGGAATATCACACAAGTGAGTCATGGAGATATTTGCTAAATAAACAAATGAAGAGACCGGCGAGTGGAGATGTACCATGATGATGGTGTCTCGGACCTGTAGGACCTGACCTGGATCCAAGTATCCAAAAGCGTGCAGCTTGGGGACATCGCCAATCTTGAGTCTGCTGCACAAGCCATGAGCAATTTTGCCAGATCCATACAGGATGAGCCGCTCGAGGCATGGAGCCTTTACCACGGCGACCTGCTCCATTTTCGAGCAGCTAATTTGCAGGCAGCGTAGGCTCTGGCTGAGGAGGCGGAGACGCAACCCATTCATGCATCCCATGATGTTGAGGACCTCCAGGATGGGGCTCCTGGCGACGAGGGAGTCGACCACGCCGTGCTCCATTTCGACGCTGCAGAGGCCGAGCTCGCGGAGGTGGGGGAAGGAGGCACCACGCAGGGCAGCCGTGGCCGGCAACTTCCACAAGCCGACGTAGAGGCGGGTGAGGGTGGTGATGGTGAAGAGCGTGGCCGGGAGGGGCACGTCGCGCGGCCACGGGCGGTTGACGACGACGAGGTCTTGGACGCCCTTGGCAGCGAGGAGCTGGAGCCAGCGCGCGAGCTGGTTCCGGTACGCGCTCATGTGACTGCAGACGAGGTGGATGCAGCGGAAGGGCCCCGGGTGTGCTTCGAGGATGGCGGAGACGGCGGCCGTGACGGCCGGCGAGTTGGCCGGCGTGGGGTGGAAGCCCAGGCCTTTGGGGAGGAGGAAGGCGTCGATGAGGACGAGGGGCGTGGAGGGCCAGAGCGCGCGCCAGCGGGAGGAGAGCACGGTGGTGCGCGCGGCGTCCTTGACGGGGAGGCGGGCGACGATGTTGCGCAGGGGCTCGTCGGGGAGGCGGCTGATGCGGTCGACGCCGTCGGAGGAGACGGCGAGGGCGGGGAGCCGCGTGCCGTCGTAGACGGGGAAGGCGGGTAGGGTGGCGTAGATGTACAATAGAACGTTTTCCGCGGCTTGGTCGAGCTTGTGGGGGTCAGAACCCTGGCGCCGCTCATCGGCCGCCGTCGCTGGGTCGACGTTGCTGAACGGCGCCTGCTCCTGCTCGGCCATGGCCGTCGGCGGCGCCGGCGAGGGTTTGTGGATTTGGGGTTTCTGAGTGGAGGCGACGCTTGCATACTTCTCGGTTCTGTGCTCGTCGGAGGTTTTGGTTGGGCCAAAATTAACGGGCCCATGAGTATAGAACCCACTGGTCAGCCACTTATTTGAGCCCCACTTATTTGATTAGCCTAAAACAAACTTATTTAGGACAGTATAACCGAGCCTAAACGGAGCCTTCTCACGCCATCAGATGCCTGGACCGTCCATTTTCCTGATGAAACCGCTTTGGGTCGTCGGATCTAACGTGTACACCAGGTTTTCCGTCTCGTGGGCCGGCTGTCCTAAGGGGACGCTACTCTCGCGGAAAAAACGCAGTGTTCTGGTTGATCGGGCCGTTGGGCCGAAGGGCCCGGCCCCTTGGGCAGCGAGGTTGACGGTTCTGACGCGACATTACCTATTCTCCTCTGACCTCTCGTCTCTCGTCTCTCCTCTCTCGGCTGCGACACGAGGGTGCGCCGCCGCCGCCGTGATTCTCGCCGACCCCGTGTGGAACGACACCTCTGCGTTCGACATTCAAACGGCCGAAGTGACCGGCCTATTACGCAGCGAGGGCTGCTGAGCGTTCGCCTGGTTCCCGTGGGCAGCGACGTTTCGGGCGTTCTCAATCCGTCCGTACCCTGCGACCGAAGATCCCCTGCTGCTGCGGCGCTACCCTCCTTCCACATCGCCGGATCGACGTCGCCGATCCCGTGCGGCGAAGATCCCCTACCACTGCGCCAGATTATTTTGTCCTCCCCTTCATTATGGGCGCTTTTGTAGGGGAACGCAACAGAAAACAAAAAATTTCGGTACTGCGAGCACGCCCAGGATCACTATGGAGATGCATACAAGGTTTTTGATCTGATCGTTACCGACTCGTAGCGCAGCGGAAGTAGAGTCGATGTAGATCGTCGGTGCAGATCCCCGCAGCTAGGATTTACAACCTCCCAACCGCGAGGATGTACTCCCTCGTCAGCCCCTCGGACAGTCCCTCGGACAGCCCTTCGGGAGGCGGTCGGACAGTCCCCCGGACGGTGTCACGGACAGCCCTTCGGGAGGCACTCACAGAATCTCGGACGGTCACTCAGACAGCCCTTCGGGAGGCACTCTCGAACAGCCCCTCGGGCAAAAAGATCGAACCTACGACCTCTCTACGGGGTTGCACACATACGGTGTCATCTATCCGGCAGGGCTTCGCCGTCCAGAACTAGTTCCCACCGGAACCCAGACAGCCTTTCGGCTCTATGAAACTATTTCACGGGGAGGGAGAGAGAAGGCCAGATCATGCATGGCATTTGTATGTGAGAAAGAGTGAGTGTGGAGAGTGCCTCTCCACCTCTATTTATAGGAAAACCCAAGGGGTAGGGTGGCTCTCATCCATCCATGTCACCCCTAAGATATTTTGGGGCAAAGACCAAAAAGGTGGCTTTCCATAAAGTAACCATAAAGTGATTTTCACTATTCACAGAAACATTTTTCCGCGACCGTTAAATCCGAAAATATTTCTGTAGGTCTTAGAACATTTCCAGTACCCACTAAAATAATTTTGGACGCGTTCCGAAACAATTTTGGATTATTGATTTTCATCTACGAAAAGCAACCAAAGCGGTTCCGGCAGCTCCGGAACATTTCCGGGTTTTTTCTCCGGAAAAATCCCAGAAGTTCCCAGAACAATTCTGGCACCCTCCAAGAATTTCCAGACGTGTGCCGAAACCAATTTGACTTAATGGTATACCCCGAAACAACTTTTCAGTTTTATCGAAACTCTTCCGGTGTTCTCTCTCCGGAACTCTTCCGTTGTCTCCGAAACTTTTCCGGTGACTTTCTCTCAGACTCCCTGTCTAGCATTCAGCAGATAGATGACCCTTAAGCGTGTGGCCCTATAGGTTCGGTGAAGTATAGACATGACCGGAACACTTTCCAATCAATGATCAACATCGGAGCCGTTGACACCCATATTGACCCATATACCCACACGAATAAATATTCGAGTGAACCTCCAGTTTGCCGTGTGCTATTCCTGTTGCTTCGCGATATGTTACAAATACCCGAGGTGAGATTTATCGGCATCCCCGTGGATCAACACTTGTCCACAATGCCAGTTACCTCGTTGCCGATTTTGTTCTCTTTTCTCGTTCCCGTGTTCCGGCATCCCAGTGATCAAATCACATTGTGTCTGGCTAGACGATGATGGATACCGTAACACCGAGAGGGCCCAAAGAATATCTCTCCATCGTCGGAGGAGCAAATCCTAATCTTGAGCTATCAAGTCCCTTGTCACACTTTCCCATGAACCCGTAAGCCACCGTAATAGCCACCCATTTACGGATGACGTTTAACAAACCCCAAAGTTCATGAAGCAGCATGAAGAAACTCGATACTCTCATGGTCTAAGGAATTATGCAAACGTAAACCATCTCTGTGTTATTAACCATTAACTTGTGACGAATGTATCTCATAGCATAAAATCAATTCGGGTCGATTCAACACAAGTGTTCTTCTAACATTGTGCCCTCGAAGTTGCCGGCATAATCATGCCCATGATCAGGAAAACAGGATCATCATGCAACACTTGAGCTAGTCTTAGAGGCCAGACTAGGAATACATTTCATCGTTCATTATTCCACACGTGCATATGAGTCTTCCTCCGAGCCTCGTGGTTATTGTAGACTCGAGAACCATTGCAGTTATAGCACGGAATATAAACTTAATTAGGAACATGGGGATAAATAATAACATTTATTATTGCCTCTAGGGCATATCTCCTACAGACTCTCACTTGCACTAGAGTCAATAATCTAGTCAATGCTAAAGTACTTTACACCTATGGCATACCGGTGTAAAATATGCTTCGCTTGTGGTATAGCCTGATGTCCAACGGATCTGACAACTTCAGTTCCGTGTGTATCTTTGCATCTCCTCGTGTTTTCACGCTTTCATAAAATTCATATTTTGTGTGGACTTGGCTTTGTATATATGTGAATCACAGGTCAAACCTTAATTCCTCAGACTGAGCTATGGAGCAACTATCTACAATAGTGTCACATTGACCAAAGCCATCTTGGAACCATACTAAGTTCATGAATGAACTATATGATTCAACATCTTCTTTGTCGTTTCCAAAGCGTCAACATACTTAGCCTTTGTTATAGAAATCGTCATAATAACCTGTTTGGAACAATTTCCAACTACCGTGCCACCATATCATGTATTACACAAAACCCTTAACTTAAATCGAAAATCGCATGGAGCATTGATGAAGACCGTATCGATGTAATTACTTACAACGAGCACTTCATAATCTCTGCTTGCGAGAAAACATGTCATCGGTGCTATTTTAGTACTCAATGACATTTTTCACTGTTGTCCCATGATCAGTACTTTGATCACTTTGGTATCTATACTCGCAACAGCTTGGGAGTATCGGACATATCTGGTTGTTTCACATACCATGGAATACATGATTAATCCAAACACAAAAGTGTGGAAATTCCATCATGTAATTTGCTCATCAGTATTTTAGGACACCGAGTCTTGCAAAAGCCTTTCCATGTGACTTCGGCAAGAATCACTCCTTGATGTTTTATGCTAAATTGTTTTAGCATCTTATCAATATGTATTTTGCCTTAGCCCTATTAGGCAATTTTATCTCCGTAGATAATTATGCCTAATAACAAGGCAATTTAGCCCAAGCTCTTCATTGAAGAAACTATTTTTCAATGAAGTGCTAATTCGTGTCAAGAAATTTATATTATTTCCAATCAACAATGTGTCAAGCACACAAGTTTTAGAAATATTATTATGCTCCCACTTACTTTCTTGTAACCACAAGCATCTTCGCTGTCCATTGATGAAAACAAACTCTTTTGATTATTTCATCAAAAATGAAGATTCCAACTCCATTTTGCTCTCTTCTGTCCATTGCTGGAACTTTGAAGTTTGCACGCTCACTAGCATCCTCTGGATCGACAAAACACTTTGGACTGTATCACATACAAGTCCTAGTTTGTATTCCCATTTCATGGAAATTCTTTCGTCATCCATGTTTCATATCTCATGATTGAAATATGTATTAACTGCTAGTTTAACCCGAACCGACTTTCAGCATCGCTACGGTGAGACAACCTCATCGCATTCAACTCCTTGAACTTGTTATTTCAACAAATCGAGCTTTATGGATAAAACATTTTTATCCGTATCAGTTTATAGTTCCATAAATATTCGTTAGACTCTAAGTCTTTCGAAAGGGGTATCAAGATATGATCTTGAATCATTTATATGGAAACTATCTCGGATTGTATTGGCATTTTGCCAATTCCGGAGTCAGGGACCATCAACGCTTCCTTGTGTATCATAGGTATACTGTTATCTAGTAACAATATCCCGTATGCGCACCTGAGAGGTTTGCATGAGTTTTGCCTACGTGGTTCAGCTGCAAGTTCGACCGAAGTCAATACATCTCATGTAGAGGCTTCCGTATCAGTCGCGATAGGAAACTTTGGAATCACTTCCAAGGTTTCTTTCCCTTGGCCTGATGACGAAGATACTGTTATCTCGTCGAGTTGTACTGTCCTCCCACTCACCTTTTTGCAAGAACCATTTTTCTTCAAAATCATACTGTTCTTTGTGGCAAACCTTTTGCCTCGGTATAGTGATGGAGGAATACCCAATAAATTAGGATAACCTACAAAGTAGCACTTGTCTGATTTGGAATAGGTTTGTAAACATTTTACACAAGCCCCATATTCCAAATGTTACGAAAAGACAAAACATGGTTGGGCGTACCATACCATGGCGTCATTTCAACAGATCTGATGGCACTCTTTTCAGTGTAAAAGTCGCAGTCTCTAAAGCATTACTTTAAAAGGGATAATGGCAAATTGATTTATGTCATCTTTGATCTCACCATGTCATAAATGGTTTGAATACATCTTCACAGACATTTCACTCACAGTGGTGTTTCGGGAGGTGTAAGTTATGAAGCTCTTTTCACAACTCATCAGACATTCGCTAAACTTGTAACTCAAATATTCCTTTCCGCAATCAAATTGCAGAAATATGATTTTCTTGTTACAATAATTTCTACTTCATTTTGAAACCTTTTGAATGATTTCAAAAGATCCAGACTTACGTCTCATCAAGTAAATATCCATATATCTACTTGAGTCATTTCAGAAGATAGATAAATCCACTGCTGGCAACAACATTTATCAGACTACATACATCAAAATGTATGATCACCAATAAGTTCGTTGCTCGTTCCTTATGGCCCGTGAACGGTATTTCAGTCACTTCACTTCTCGGACGAAAGTTGCAAGTGTCAGATGATTCATAATCAAATGACTTCAAAATCCATCATAATGGAATTTCTCCATGCGGGTTTCTCAAATGTGACCAAATGCAGTGCCACACATATGTGGTATTCTTTTAGTCTTGCGACATTAAGCGTCAGTGTTATGGATGTATCATATTATCATCAATATTCATAACATACATCCCATCCATGATGGAAGCATGGCCCTTATGTTATTCATGATACCTAACAACAATTGTTCTTTTATGAATAACTCTCTTGCAACAAACATTGTGCAATAGGCTAGAGTGTATAAAACTCTAAAATGAATTATGAAAGTAAACACAGAGGTAATATATTATTATCAATATTCATAACATACATCTCATACATGATGAAAGTATGGCCCTTATGTTATTCATAACACCGAACATCAAAAGTTCTCTTATGAACAACCTTCTTGCAAGATACTTTATGCAATGGGCTAGAGTGTATAAAAACTCTAAAATGAATTATGAAAATAAATACATAGGTAATGTACCGAGTATAGCATTTTTTACTATGTTCCCAGCACATATCTAAACCTCATTACTGGCAAGTCTTTTAGGCCATAGTAGTTCTTGCATCGAGTCGCAACAGAATGCAATCGAGCGGGTATCTCTGTGATCAACTCACAATACCCAAGAATCAGTGATTAACATGTTTAATCATAATTCCCAAGAACTATTTGTTTGACCAGCCTTCCATACATCTATAACTCGTATGACATTCATACATGAGCTGGATATTCCAGTCTTCTCTCTTTTTGCCTTTATACTTCTAACAGTTTAACTTTTAATATTTCTCCTACTCTCAGAAGAAGCACCCAACTTTAAGAGTGGCGTCATCCCCGGACTTCCTAGGCGTGTAAGTCACACTAACACCCTTTGGACATTTCCTTTCTCTTTAAGTTGTTGTTTTATTCACCTTCATCATATGACAGTCATTCTTCTGGATCCCTCTCTTATCAGTCTAATGCATAGTAAACACTTTACTAATAATTTGCAAAACAAACATTTCTTTGGATATCCCATATCTTCTAGCCTTTGTTTGTATCTGAAACTAATTTTCAGTTCCATGAATATCACATAGCTATCCCAAACTTTTGAAGTTTTGCACTTGACCGTAACGGAATTCTAGCTTTTGGATCGAAGGACAAGAGTCACATCATCCATAGCATTAGCGGGAGAATACCAAAAGCATGCGATAGGACAAAGTCCTTCTCGGCACTCTTGAGGACAATCCTCACATTACGTTACCAACAGTAAAGTTTTAACCAGATATTTAACATCTATTCAATTTTAATAGGGAAGGTGGAAACGCGAGCCATTTTTCTACAACTATTATGCAAATCACACTTAGACAGTGTTCATAATTAATTGCACCGAGAATTAAACAAGTTAATTCGATAGTGCACTCCCACTCAAATCAATATCTCTCATAATTGATTGTGAGTGATTCAAGATCCATATTGAAATTCAACGCCAAGGATGTATCCATCTCAAGTGACGAGAATTGCAATCGGTAGGCCAACTTGCCAATCACATCTCTATGTGACTCTTGTTCATCTTTCGATGGGCGTGTTCCGAGCTCAGGACGATCCTCCGGAACGTCAAGACAACCAAGTGATCTCGCTGCGAGGTATCAACTCACCCGCCTCACACTTCTCTAATCGTTCGTACCCATGTATCCATGTGATACCCCGAAGAGATAGGTGCCGTGACGGTGCTACACTTGGGAGAACACTAACTACTTGATATTTTTGTGAGAGATCACCCTAATAAAAGCGACTACCGCGCAATAAAAAAAAGGGTGCATCATAAGGGATAAACATCTCAGGCAATTCATAATAGCATGATACGGTATAGCCCTTTCTGACGAAGAAGTCTTTTATTTCTTCGTCTTCGGCATTTGCGTCGGTGTTCACCTTTGCGAAGATTGCCACCACCTTGTCGATGCACTAGATAATATTGCTATCTCTATAGCTAATAAACTAATGCATTACAAAAGGTTGACACGCAGGTCATTAAAGTGACAATCACATGGCTCCAGCCATCATGCCGAATCATGACTCGCAGGTCATGTTAATTTACATTATATAGTCATCTCATACATAATCAAATTAAATATGAGAACTGCTATACCACATCACATGCACATCCTGCAAAATCAAGTTAGATGCCTCTAATCGGTTTATACAAGATTTTAATTTACGTGGCTTCTAAGGTTTCGAAACAAACCGAAGCTACCTACGTTCATCATCAAGTATGATTATTCAAGTCGCTAGATTAACTTTACGGGGTGTATGAAACACGAGATAATAAAATCTCGAGCCCCATACTGAACTTCGTCATACGCATAACCCCCGTGCAGATCATATCTACATTGCCCTTTTGTCTGTGAAATTTCATCTTTCTTTTAACTATGGTGAAATTCAATGAACTGTTAGCACTTCGTTGATCAATCAGGATCACGGATTGCCAGAACTTTGAAACTCCACCATGCCGTTATCAATATTAGAAATACGCAAATTTCAGGGAAGCAACAAGAACATCGGGTAACAGATTTCATTTGCTACCCGCACAAATAATTTTCAGTAATAGAACTCATCTACTATAAATTATATTGTGCAACACCCATACATCTCTATGTATTCTAGATCGTAACCTGCATCTACGCATAGCACGGCTCATGATGCCACTGTAGGGGAACGCGACAGAAAACAAAAAAATTCGGTACTGCGAGCACGCCTAGGATCACTATGGAGATGCATACAAGGTTTTTGATCTGATCGTTACCGACTCGTAGCGCAGCGGAAGTAGAGTCGATGTAGATCGTCGATGCAGATCCCCGCAGCTAGGATTTACAACCTCCCAACCGCGAGGATGTACTCCCTCGTCAGCCCCTCGGACAGCCCTTCGGGAGGCGGTCGGACAGTCCCCTGGACGGTGTCACGGACAGCCCTTCGGGAGGCACTCACAGAATCTCGGACGGTCACTTGGACAACCCTTCGGGAGGCACTCTCGAACAGCCCCTCGGGCAAAAAGATCGAACCTACGACCTCTCTACGGGGTTGCACACATACGGTGTCATCTATCCGGCAGGGCTTCGCCGTCCAGAACTAGTTCCCACCGGAACCCGGACAGCCTTTCGGCTCTACGAAACTATTTCGCAGGGAGGGAGAGAAGGCCAGATCATGCACGACATTTGTATGTGAGAAAGAGTGAGTGTGGAGAGTGCCTCTCCACCTCTATTTATAGGAAAATCCAAGGGGTAGGGTGGCTCTCATCCATCCATGTCATCCCTAAGATATTTTGGGACAAAGCCCAAAAAGGTGGCTTTCCATAAAGTAACCATAAAGTGATTTTCACTATTCACGGAAACATTTTTCCGTGACCGTTAAATCCGAAAATATTTCTGTAGGTCTTAGAACATTTCCAGTACCCGCTAAAATAATTTTGGACGCGTTCCGAAACAATTCCGGATTAGTGATTTTCATCTGCGAAAAGCAACCAAAGCGGTTCCGGCAGCTCCGGAACATTTCCGGGTTTTTTCTCCGGAAAAATCCCAGAAGTTCCAAGAACAATTCTGACACCCTCCAATAATTTCCAGGCGTGTGCCGAAACCAATTTGACTTAGTGGTATACCCCGAAACAACTTTTCAGTTTTACCGAAACTCTTCCGGTGTTCTCTCTCCGGAACTCTTCCGTTGTCTCCGAAACATTGCCGGTGACTTTCTCTCAGACTCCCTGTCTAGCATTCAGCAGATAGATGACCCTTAAGCATGTGACCCTATAGGTTCGGTGAAGTATAGACATGACCGGAACACTTTCCGATCAATGATCAATATCGGAGCCGTGGACACCCATATTGACCCCTATACCCACACGAATAAATATTCGAGTGAACCTCCAGTTTGCCGTGTGCTATTCCTGTTGCTTCGCGATATGTTACAAATACCCGAGGTGAGATTTATCGACATCCCCGTGGATCAACACTTGTCCACAATGCCAGTTACCTCGTTGCCGATTTTGTTCTCTTTTCACGTTCCCGTGTTCTGGCATCCCAGTGATCAAATCACATTGTGTCTGGCCAGACAATGATGGATACCGTAACACCGAGAGGGCCCAAAGAATATCTCTCCATCGTCGGAGGAGCAAATCCCAATCTTGAGCTATCAAGTCCCTTGTCATACTTTCCCATGAACCCGTAAGCCGCCGTAATAGCCACCCATTTACGGATGATGTTTAACAAACCCCAAAGTTCATGAAGCAAGCATGAAGAAACTCGATACTCTCATGGTCTAAGGAATTATGCTAACGTAAACCATCTCTATGTTATTAACCATTAACTTGTGACGAATGTATCTCATAGCATAACATCAATTCGGGTCGATTCAACACAAGTGTTCTTCTAACATTGTGCCCTCAAAGTTGCTGGCATAGTCATGCCCATGATCAGGAAAACAGGATCATCATGCGACACTTGAGCTAGTCTTAGAGGTCAGACTAGGAATACATTTCATCGTTCATTATTCCACACGTGCATATGAGTCTTCCTCCGAGCCTCGTGGTTATTGTAGATTCGTAAACCATAGCAGTTATAGCACGGAATATAAACTTAATTAGGAACATGGGGATAAATAATAACATTTATTATTGCCTCTAGGGCATATCTCCTACAGCTTTGTCGTCTCTAATGGTTCCAGGGGGTGTGGAGTGGACTGCTGCAGCGAGAAAGATGGAAGGAGGTGACGGCGACGACGATGGCGGTAAGGTCCATGGAGCGCGCCGATGTATTGGGATTCCCGCTAGAACCGGTGCTCAGGTGAGACGCAGCTACCCGTATTCCCCGCCAGATCGTTTTCAATCCCTTTTTGTTTGGTCCTTGCTGATCTGGTACACCTATCTGGGGTTGATCTCGGCCGATCGTTATGGTCGAAGGTAATCGGCGTGTCTATCCACGCGCCCCAAGATGGTACTTGCCGGACGGATTAGATTTCTTGCAGAGCCCGTTTGCGCTGGTTGTTGGACTCGAAGGTCTCGTAGATCATTAGGACCTCGTCTTCTTCCGAGGTCTATTCGAGGTGGCAGGAGGTGCCCGCCAAGAGGGCGGGTCCCCCTTTAGCCACCTGCCTCAATACCCAACAGTCGCGAAGACTGTGAGTCGGGCAGGAATTGATCAGCACGGCGTGGATCGGGCATGGTTTATCCAGAAAGCCGTCCAGAGTTGTCCCGGGGTGGCCGGAGATTTTCTTCTTCTTCCGAGGTCGATCGCCCGGGGTGTTCCGTTTGCGAGGTTCGTGTCGAGGCGCCGATCGGTCGCATTCCGGGTAGTCATCACAGATCGAGTCCGTGTTTTCCCCAGTTCGCTAGGCGTCTTCAATGGCGCAAAATCGTGCCACCAGGTTGGTCAATTCTGAGAGTGTTTGAACGCAGCGACGAGCAAGGGCGTTTGAGACGCCTTTATCCTTGCATCCGCGCTGGAAGGCTGTGATTATGTCAGAGTCCTGGTAGTCCGATATCCTGTCTTTGACAGACAAGAATCTGGCCCAGATGTGTCTAATCGATTCGTCTGGGAGCTGCCGTACGTAGGCGAGGTCCCAGACATCGGGCGGACCGGAGTTGTCGGGGCGATACTCTAGATGGGAGGTGAGTGGATGAGTTCCGATCTCTAAGGACCATGGGTCCGAAACCCTATTAACCTCGTCCCATGTCGGATTAGTGGCCGTCGGTCCGGCCGGGTTGATTCGAAGATCAGCCCTCTGGACCGTCGGCATTTCGCTGTCCGACTCGCTTTCCAAAAAGTACCTTAGTCCCTCATCTTTATGGGAATCCCCCGCAGGAGCCACAGGGGGGTCGTGCTTCGCCTCGATCATCTCCGTCAGCTATGAAGCCGGATACCAGAGCTCTGGGTGAACTAAGAGGTAATTAGTTTACTTTGGTAAAGAACTAGAATGGTTCGTCCGTTGGCATGTGCCTGAATGTTCTTTAAATTCCGGGAACTGAATCATAGCGTAGTGTGAAATTGGTGATATTTGATCTGTGTGTGTAATACATTGTAGAGGAGTTGAACAAGGAGGCTGCTTTAGCTGAAGGAATGAAGCATTGTACAGTGCCGCGGGAGTGCATCTGGATTAGGCCATCAAATCAAATCATGATTTCCGAATGTACCATGCTTGATGTTTCATTATTATTATTATTTTTTGCGGTCTGCCATGGCACAGTAGGGGATGGGAGCTGACTTTCTCTCGGATGAGTTTGATTTCCTACATTACTGATAATGTGAAACCAAAATGTTCGCACTCTGTTTTTGCCTCTGATATTTCAGTTGATTGCAATCGCTGAGCGTTTCATGAAGAAGTGAAACTTTATGGAAACCACCAAAATGCAGGTATGCCCAAAGAATTAACACACTTTATAGATCTCTCTTATTGTTTTTGTGTGACGGTAGCTGTGCTGCCGTCTTCTCCCCGTTAAAAAAATCTTAGCATTGTCTGCACAAGAAATTGGCATAATGTCAAAGGATCCATGTCGTCTTATAATCGCCTTTGTGAAATTTGATATTACAAAGCATATATATTATATAATCTAAGTTGTCCAATTGCACAAATTTACTCGATGGATGGCTCTGGTACTATGTGGCATAAATAAATAAAAGCAATGTTCAGTAAACTTTTACTCAGAGGGAACGCTTTCTATGTAGGCGAAATAAACAAATCTGAAACTTCCTTACTCATGAATCTTAATATTTTCCACACTATCTTCTACTGCTGGGAACAATGTCTCAAGTAACTGTTGTACCATCGTGTACTAATCTACAGTCCCAAATATGAAGCATCATTTCCTTTTAATAGTTTATTAGTTATCTACCCCGTCACCTGTCAGACTGTCCCCGCACCAATTGAGGGCCATTAGACCAAATAAAAAACCATGTCTGGACATACTACCCCTATACTTCCTTGCAAATCAATTATATTTCATCCCTCTTCTGTTGCTGAAAAATAGGTCACAGATGCAAATTTAATTAAGGTCCCTGAATCAAGTATTCTATATTTAAGAAAATTCTAAATAGACGGGCGCGGCAACGCGCCTTCAGTGATCTAGTTTGATCCTGTAAAGCATCTGCAACCACACTCTAGCAGAGCCGCTATATCCACCCGGCCCGCAAATAACTGTTGATATACAGTACCGGCCCGAAAAAACAGCTCGAACAGTTATCGTATATCCGGCCGGCCCGCATTTTTTTTTTTGCGGGGAGCTCTAAAAATCGCTCCGCAATTCTCAAATCTTTAGTTTTCCCCTCTTCCTTTGCAGTTTCCTCTATCCCACATGCGTCTTGGCAGGAGGGAAATTTCCGCGCGGGCCCTCCTTTCCGCCACTGCCCCCTCCCTAAATCTCCGGCGACTTTTGTTTCCTCCGGCCACCCCGCGCCGTGGAGAGCTTCGGCCGTCCTCGCCCACATCTCCTCCACCAAGATTCAAGCTCAGGGGAGGCATTTTATTGCCGCGGGCGGGCTGCAGCCGCCGTCGCCATGGATCCGGGCGGGAGCTTTGATGGGTGCCGTGTTGCGGGCGGATCCACCTGCCGTGAGCACAATTGAGCAGCTGCCGTCCGCGCGGGCCGTATGGAGGCGAGGGGAAGCACAGGAGGCGGCGACTGCGGTGGAGAAGAAAGGGGTTGCGGCGGCTGCGCTTTCGGCTGGCGGTGGGGGAGAAGGGGGCTGTGGCTGCATTGCGTGAGATTTGATTCAGGTGAAAGGTAAGATTTGTAGCTTTTCTACCTTTTTTAAATCGGCTGACGGGCGAATTTTGATGTAGTCCCGAATTTATTTTCTATCATTTTTGTAATAATTCCGAATCATTTGTTATTTGGATTTGAACGTTTGTTGTACTTGAGATAATTATTTTATTGTATGATGTTAAAACATTTACGTTTCATATGTATTGTTGTTTTTATTTGAGTTTATATTGCCTAAATTCGTGATATGCGGGTGGGGATTTGCAGCACCGAGCGGCGTCAGGCAGAACAGATGCCACAAACTTGTACCGCAAAATTTTTAGGTACGGGTTTGCGGCATCTGTTCCGCCCGACGCCGCGCGGTGCTGCAAATCCATTATTCGGGTAGCCATAAATGGTTTTTGCGGCCTGAGATTATAGCAACTCTGCTAGACATGCTCTAATTTGGGTCTCTATATGTCCGCAGTATGGTCTTACCCCTCATATGTCTGTGTCTGTCGCTGTCCTCGTCGTTTCTCACCCTCAAATCCACATAAATCCACACAACACCGATCACACAGAACAAGCATACATATAAATAGAGGAATCCGCCATAAATTGCATCGGACAATCAAAAGGGATGATCAGTTCATCGCATAGTTCATCACTGAATGCTACCACTAGTCATATACTACAGAATTTTACTAGGAAATGAGAGGATTCACCGCTTCTCCTTGCCCTTGTCATCTGGTATCAACCTGTATACTTGTGTGTGATGTTTCACGAAGAAATGACATCCATGGTAATCTGGCAAATCGAAGCTATATATAGTAAAAACATTTTTTGATGAATAGTAAGGGCCTCGGCGGTAGGCAGTTATACCCTACCGTCATCGACCCTGGCGGTAGGAAAAGGATCAGATCTCGAAAAAAATTCAAACCAGGGTCAGATTTGGCTCAACTTTCGCAAAAGGGTCAAAACACCAAATTTAGCCACCAGAGGCGAATGGTCAGGCTCTTGATGCAGCGAAATTTTGGTATGACTCGAAATTTGCCTGTATTTGGGTCGATGAGCCCCCTAGCTTTATTCTCAACAAACTTGTGGACGATGTAACTATTTTATATGATAAAAATAAAGCTAGCCATGATGGCCTTTTCTTAAATAGAAAATAAGCAACTGGGCATGATCTATAACACCCATGCAAGACGCCTCCTGTACTCCTTCCTATGGTTCTGTTGGTTCCCCTGCCTGAAGTGCAATGCTTAGCTACTCTCATCATAGTTTGTTTACCCCTTTCATGTGTTGAAGTGCGTTTTCGGCTTCCCGTCGACCTAAAACAAAAAGAAAAACAGCTACTGCAAGGAATGAAACATGTTGCCACAAATGTAATGGTTCAAGGGGTATAGATAGACAGGCAAACTGGTAGCACAGGTCAAGCAAAATATCAGCTCATCAGTCTTGCTGCATAGTTTGCATCAAGCCTCAAATTTGCCAGACCATCACAAAGGGCACGGCTAGCAACCGGACAGAGTTTTGCATCAGAAAACAATCACCCCAGTTCTCCACAGAAACTGAGGCTCAGCCGACCACCTCCACTTCGGAGAAGGGGTCATGGAACGAAAAATCTGCCCCGTCTTTCAAGCTCCAGATCTTACCTCCTGCAGGGCCGGTGCTCCCAAGGACAACCATGTTGGATTCACTTGCCTTGATCCTCGAGCTGCGTTTCACTTTGGCATACGCCTCCTCCGTCGAGAAGGGCATGAAGCTTGGGTTGGCCATGGAAACAGACGCGGTCTCCAGCGCCCGCACGCTCCGGAAGAAGAACTCGAGGAAGCCGACCTCGCCTGGGTCCCCCGTGAACTCACGGAAACTCATCACGCTGATGCGCGAGACGAGGTTTTCTTCGGGGTCAGACTCCTCCCAGAACCGGAGGGTGAGGTGGTTACCAGTGGGGTCAGCGCATCTTTTACTCTGCAAAGATTGGTAGAATTAGGGAAAGCATCTCAGGGAAGCCTCAAATTAATTATGTTGTTGGAGAAATGACAAATCAGTACTACCATGCATCAAATGTGCTGGTTTATTATGTATAGTTTGGTCAGTTCGAAATAAGCATTACATGCCATTTGCATCATCCACACTCCACAACACACTGCCAACTAGTATGAACACGGTGAAAAAAAACTATAAATCTGGGTATACCGGCAGATCAAGAATCAACTGTTGCACAACAAAACTAGGGTAACAAATGTCTTAACATAAAAAAAAAAGATGAACATGCAACCCCAATAATTATAATTGCATACTCTAATCTGCATGGGTAGTAGAAACGGCCTGATGGTTGAGAATAAATGGCAATGCTTGGCTTTTTAGCTATATTATTCAAGAATGAATATGGTCATTGGTCAATTATGCCTACTCATGTTGTTGATGTTACCATCGTCTTATTCTGTTATTCGCGGGCAAACTACTTCGCCTAGCATGCGGGCAAACTACTTCGCCTACATACATGGCTCACATTTCACAGTAGAAAAAACTAAAAAGATCATAAAGAACTCTAATGATAATTGACTTGACAGATCTATGCAAATAAGAGAGAACACTACAAGCAACAAAATCTGCTCCAAGATGAAACAAAAAATTCAAGTGACATGCACAGAAATTTATTAAGCAGAGCAAGAATAAGGTGACCTAAATTGTCCCCTAGTTTCCATTAGCTGTCCAGAAAGAAAGGGTAAGAAAAGGGAATGGTATTATGAATGCCTTTTCTCTGTGAGCAAACAGAGCATTTTTGCGGCCAAGTTCAGAATCTACACCACATGCAGTGCAAACAACTCAGCACTAAAGTACTGCAAATTATAGTGGTCCATGACTAAATGCTAGATCCGATTTGTAGGAGATGTGACGACTAAGGACCCTTACGGACAACTCTATACTTCAATGGAGGAAAGTAGCAGAATGTACTACTAATTACTAAAGAGCCTAGTAGTGCAGAGAAAAAAAAACAGAATGGTGTATGCGGCTGCGCTAAACAAGATCTGATAGCATAATTCATGCACAACAAATTAAGGTATATGTGAGGCTACAAACTTCAGTCTACAATGGATGACTTTAGTCTTACCGAAATTTTGTGTAATTGGTAATACCAATACCCTGAAAGCAAACTGTCAACATGAATGTGCTAGCTAGTTTACTATGTGTAACTTTAACAAGTCTTAAATAAGCATTGCCTCCTCACAATACCATAGCAGTTAGCACAAATACTCCTTTTCTAAATAAAAAAGTTAGCACAAATACTAGTAGCTCGTAAGAACACAGTGAGAAACACTAGAACAAGAAAATCTGGATATATGTAAAGAAGTAAAGCACTATAAATCAAGATACAGCAATGATAATCATTGTGCCACGGGAAAAAAATATTACCAAATGTCATTGACATAAACAGATCAGCATGAAACCCTCCATAATTCTAACTGTGTATTCTAGTCTATATATTGTCGAGAAGACCTGATATGGTGGCTGAGAATAAATGGCAAGGCATGGAGTTTAACTTATAACACATATCTTACTCCGAATTACAGTGCACAAAACCGAAAAGACCATGTAAAGAGCTATCACAAGTTCACAACGACTCACTTGATGTATGCAATCAATCATAATATGCAGCAGTCTCCCCGCAACCACATATAAAGAGCAGAACCTGTATTGTAAAAAATACCATGATAAGCAATCTCTCGGCGTTGGGAAAGCATCTGAGGAAGGTGGGCACCATCTGAACATCACTGCGAACTCCGAAACACACATTCAAGCTCAGAATCTTCACGCTTGTGACCACGGTACTTGCGCTTGCTATTCCTGGCTGAAATTTGCCCAATTTCAAAAAGGAAATCACACAATTGAGTCATGGACCTCCACCGGTTGAACATACAGTATTTGTTAACTGAACAAAATGGAGACTAGAGATTTACCATGACGATGGTGTCTCGGACCTTTAGGACCTGTCCTGGCTCCAAGTATCCAAATGCGTGCAGCTTGGGGGCATCGCCAATCCTGAGTCTCGTGGACATGCCACCAGCGATTTTGCAAGATCTATACAGGATGAGCCGCTCGAGGAGTGGAGCCTTTACCACGGCGATGTCCTCCATTCTCGAGCAGCTGATCTGCACGCACCGTAGGCTCTGGCTGACGAGGCGGAGGCGCAGCCCCTTGCATCCCAGGATGTTGAGTATCTCCAGCGCGGGGCTCCTGGCGACGAGGGAGTCGACGACGCCCCGCTCCATTTCGACGCAACCCAGGCCGAGCTCGCGGAGGTGGGGAAAGGAGGCGCCACGCAGGGCGGCCGTACCCGGCAACGTCCACATGCTGACGTAGAGGCGGGTGAGGGTGGTGATGGTGAAGAGCGTGGCCGGGAGGGGCACGTCGCGCGGCCACGGGCGGTTGACGAGGACGAGGTCCTGGACGCCCTTGGCGGCGAGGAGCTGGAGCCAGCGCGCGAGCTGGGCACGGTGCGCGTTCATGTAGCTGCAGACGAGGTGGACGCAGCTGAAGGGCCCCGGGTGCGCTTCGAGGATGCGGGAGACGGCGGCGGTGACGGCCGGCGAGCTGGCGGGCGTAGGCGGCCAGCCCCAGGCTTCCGGGTGGAGGTGGGCGTCGGCCAGCACGAGGGGCGTCGAGAGCCAGACCCGGCGCCAGTGGGAGGAGAGGACGGCGGTGCGCGCGGCGTCCTTGACGGACGGGAGGCGGGAGACGATCTTGCTCAGGAGCTCGGGGGGGAGGCGACTGATGCGGTCGACGCCGTCGGGGGAGGCGGAGGAGGCGAGAGCGGTGAGCCGCGTGCCCTCGTAGACGGGGAGGCTGGGGAGGCTGGCGTAGATGTAGCATAGCATGCTCTCCGCCGCTTGGTCCAGCGTGTGCGGGTCACAGCCCTTGCGCCGTGCATCGGCCGCCGTCGCTGGGTCCATGTTGAAGAACCGTGCCTGCTGCTGCTCGGCCATGGCGGACGGCGGCGCCGGCCGGCGAGGGTTTGTGGATCTGGAGCTTCGGAGTGGCGACTGGCGAGCTAGAAAGGAGTGTGGAAGCAAATGGTCGGCCGTCGGCGGCCGTTCCTTATATTATATAGTGCTCGGCTCGGCTGTGTGGTGGCCCTAGGGTTTGGTTATTTGTTGGGCCGAATTCCGACACAGGGTTGTTGCTTTTTTTGCGGGTGACACAGGGTTGTTGCTAACGGGCCCATGGGTATGGACCCACCAGTCAGTCTCTCGTTTGATCCTTTTGTTGAGCCGTCTTAATTTACTTGTTTTGCCCGTTTGGGATCCTGTGCTTCAAATGTTCTGGTTCAAACATTAACTTGTTTTTTTTGGCGGGAAGAAGAAATTAAAGGCATGTTCAGAAACACGCCAGCTCCTGAAAATTCTAAATCCCGATCAGTGATAGTAGAGGCAAAATCCCGAAGTCGGCGATACCTTTGGGTCGCTAACTATTGCTCTTGATCGAGGGGAAGGGGGGATAGTGCATATGGGCGGAGGCCGGCCTTGTCGGGGCGAGGAGAGGACACGGCATCGGGGCGGGAACTTCAAATGAAACATTAAAAGGTTTAATACGAGAACTTTAGAAACTTGTAAGATGGTTTTACCAATAAATGTATAAATCAATGCTCATAAATTTGAAATGTAATAAACAATATTCTTACTCCTATGGGCTAGCATTCATTATACGAGCTTTTGACCAGCAATTAGTTCATTAATATGTTATTCGTGCACAACACACTTTTAAGAAAAGCCACAATCCGGCTTTCCGACAATGTTCGTTCAATGCGTGAGGAGGCATTCCCTTCGACTACAGAGGCGCCAATCTCAAGATGCAATGACCCGCAAAAAAAAAAAATCTCAAGATGCAATGGGAGGAGGCGTTCCCGTCGACTACGAAGGCGCCAATCTCAAGATGTTGTGTCAACTTAGTCTCTCGAAGGTGCTCATAGAGATAAAATGTGCGCGCGTGCATTCATAGGGGTGGGAGTATGTGGTATGTATGAGCATATGCGTGTTTAAAAAACTGCTTCAACAATTCACCCCAGAACTAGCTACCATCCCTAAGAAAAATGTTGTGTTATAATAAACAATGGTCCACCTGCTCCACAGAATTCTAAAATGTGATAATATGCAATATTTTACAACTACTCCCTCCGTCCCATAATATAAAACGTTCTTATATTATGGGACGGAGGGAGTACATGGCAAGTTTTTTTCACATATTTATGGAAAAAGCCTAAAACGGCATGCTGAATTTTGGAGTCTTAAGTCCCTTTTGATCGAGGACGTCTTGTCATTCAGATGAATTACACCATCACCAATCAGCTGAGCAGCAAAATGTCAGTTAAATAGTTGCTTATACCATCTCCGATTCCCCCATCAGGCATAAATAAAGCCACAGAATCAACAGAGCAACAATGCCAGGCCACACCTAACAAAAGAAGGCCATGAGATTCAGGTAGATACCACACTTTCATGGTGTACATACATACAAAAAAAATCCACCTCTCCACAGACACTAAGCTTAGCTGAGAGCCCCAGATACCGAAAAAGGGTCCTGTCAAGAAAAATCCGCCCTGGTTTGAAATGTCTAGGCTTCACCGCCTTCGGGGCCTTTACTCTCACGGACGAACATTTGGTGGGACTTGCTGGCCATTTTCTTAGAGCATTCCTTCACCTTGGAAAGTGCCTCGTCTACTGAGAAAAGCGCGGAGCTCGGATCGGCCAGCACGATAACTGCGGTATTTAGCGCCCGTGCACTCTGAAGGAAGAACTCGAGGAAGCCAACCTCGCTCTGCTCCCCTCGGAACTCACTAAGAGTCATCATCTTGATGCGTGAGAGGATGTTTTCGATGGGACCGAAATCCTCCCTGAAGTTGAGGCCGGGGTCACCAGTGGATTGATCGCATTTCCCACACTGCAAAAGTTGATTAGATAAATCAACAGTTGAGAAAGCACTCGAGGAAGATGGGCTGATGAGGTGAATAAAGGAAGCCTCAGATTACAGTGAAGCACATTGCATGCAGTATACTCGTGCATACGTAATTACATGCATGTCAAAGGATCTATGCCAGATCTGATGTGTTGGAGAAATGACAAGTCAATACTTTCAGGCATCGAACTAACACAAAGCACCAAGTAGGCTGCTAGAACAGAAAATATTTTTCAAAGTCAAATTTCGAGATGTGAGCCACAATAACCACTTTATGTTTACTTCATCAGAGACAAGTGGCTGCTATGATGCAAATAGTGTAAGTTTCATGAGTCTGAAAATAAGCACTTGCAACATCCACAGCACAAATTACTGCTAGCTCGTATGAACACAATGACAAATACTAGAACAAGAAGAACCGGTCACATCCCTCATTTTACACTAGAAGACAGCAAAGATCATAACGAGCTTGAAAGATAACTAATTTGAAAGCTACGCAACAGTCAGAATAGACAATCCGCAAGTAGTAAAGCAAGATGGAACAAAAATTCCATGTAACAAGTGGTGTGTAGAGGGAACTGGTAAGAATGTAACAAAGCATGAATGAGCTCAGATACATTGTTCCATAGTTTGCCAGTGGCTGTTTGGAAATACAAGGTTAGAAAAGGCAATAGCATTATACAAGTACTCTTTTGTGAGCAAAGGGAGCATTTTTTTTACAGCTAAGATTCAGAAACTATATTACATGCAGTGTAACTGCTTAACAATGAATACTGCAAATACCACTTTTTTGTTATCTGATTTGTAGAAGAAGTGTCCAGTCTATACTTCCATGAATGAAACTAGCAGAGAGCATAAATTATCAAATAGCCAACTAGTGCGGAGAGAAAACAAGAACTGACAGGATGTGCGCACTACATAGCCTCTCATCGTTATAATTCATGCATAACAAACCAACAAATTAAGAAGTGGTGCTGCAAAGCTCGGCCCACAAGTTTTGCCAGATATGCTCTTTAATACCAATTTCCAGACGTGAGCCACAAGCCAACGAAAGCCACTTTTACAATTAATTCGTCAGAAATAAGTTGCTCATTTGATCCAACTAGTGTACTAGCATCAATCTTGGTATTACCAATACCATACAGGCTTCCAAGGAACTTTAGGGAGCAATGTGCTAGTTATTAGAGTAAATGGCACCGGCGGTCACAGAACTTGTGCGCTGGGTCGGTACTTCAAAAACGGAAGAATCAGTCACAAAACTTGAATTTCGGGTGCATATAGGTCACAAGTCACAACTGATAGACTCCGTCAATATTTTTGCAACAAACCCCCTGAACACTTTTATGCAGGTTTTTTTTTGAAGAAAAAAACACCACTGCAGATGCAAGCAAGGTGTTTGATGAAGTGACATAGGACATCACCGCGCTCAGCTCGCTTGTTCTGCTCAGCATCGGCAAAACGCCGACATGGTATCGGCCACCAGCAGAACATGTTGCTCTCGGCTCGTCTTGCATCGAAGCCGGCGGTGGTGCAGCGGCAGGACTTGCTGTACCAGGATAGAAAAATAATGCTTGTGCTCTAGTACCCCATCATACTGATGCTGACCACGCGGGCTTGCGCAACAACCTCACCAGCACCAACAGCAAGTCGGACGCCACCTACTTCGGCGTCGTTGATACGTCCAATTGAAAGCACATTTGCTCCCTTGGTGGTTTTGGTAATTCATGCCAACATACATGTTGTTGGACTAATGCCTCTATCTAGTGATTTTCAGACAAGTTCAACAATGGCGTGACAAGGACAAGAAGATGTGGAACCCTTCAAAATGCTAAAGACATACATTGGCAAAAGCTCAAGACTCTTCATTTTTGTTTTAGTGATCCAAGATCACATTGAGTCTATAGGAAAGCCAATACTATTAAAAGGGGATGAGGTTTTGATAATGATCTATTTGCTCAAGTGCTTAGTGATATTGCTCCAAAACCCTCAGCCACTTTCTATATCCAAACTTGTCCAAAGTTCCAAAGTCTAACTCGGTTCCACTGAATCCTATTCATCCGGACCCACCGAGTTCATCAAGACAGTGCCACAAGCCAAATCCTAACAAATCGGATCCACCGATATGGCTCTCGGTGCCATCGAGATGGCCTGGCCAACTCTCTGTTGCCTATTGCAATTATTTCGGTCTAACCGAGTATGCAATCGGTGACACCGAGATGGCTTGACCAACTTTCTGTTGCCTGTTGCAATTATTTCGGTTTCACCGAGATGTTGCAGTCGGTGCCACCGAAACGAGGTTTGCCCTACCATTGCACATCGGTCGCTCCGAGTTGTTCCCAGTCGGTCCCACCGAAACTTCAAACGTTCATATCTTTTGCACAGGTCAGTCTCACCGAGATTTCAAATCGGTGCCACCGAGTTTGGTCAAGAGTGTGTAATGGTTGGATTTCGTGTGGAGGCTATATATACCCCTCCACCACCCTCTTACCAAGTAAGAGAGCCATCAGAACGTGGCTACATTTCCACCATACATTTTCTGAGAGAGAACCACCTACTCATGTGTTGAGATCAAGATATTCCAATCCTACCATTTGAACCTTGATTTCTAGCTTTCCCAAGTTGCTTTCCACTCAAATCTTTCTTCCACCATAGCCAAATCTGTGAGAGAGTGTTTGAGTGTTGGGGAGACTATCATTTGAAGCACAAGAGCAAGGAGTTCATCATCAACACACCATCTATTACTTTTTGGAGAGTGGTGTCTCCTAGATTGGATAGGTGTCACTTGGGAGCCTCCAAGATCATGTGAAGTTGAACCAAGGAGTTTGTAAGGGCAAGGAGATCGCCTACTTTGTGAAGATCTACCCCGAGTGAGGCTAGTCCTTCGTGGACGTAAGCCATGGTGGAATAGACAAGGTTGCTTCTTCGTGGACCCTTTGTGGGTGGAGCCCTCCGTGGACTCGCGCAGCCGTTACCCTTCGTGGGTTGAAGTCTCCATCAACGTGGACGTACGATAGCACCACCTATCGGAACCACGCCAAAAACCACCGTGTCTTCATTGCGTTTGATCTTTCATACTCTACCCCTTTACTTTTCGTACACTTGCATGCTTTACTATTTCCGCTGCTCAATCTCTAGATATGCATGTGTAGGAAGTCTTGGTGTCATCTTAACTTGTGCCAAAATCTGTCTAAATTTCAAGTGAACCAAAAATCTGCACCTTTGGTTGGTTAAGGGTCTATTCACCCCCCTCTAGACCTATCTCCTCGACCCCACAATTGGTATCAGAGCTTTGGTCTCCATAGCTTTGGTTTAATTACCATTGGAGGGAGATGGATGTGTCTACTTTGGGGAGTCTTAGACGTAGAGTGCCTATTCTCAATGGGGAGTATTACAACTTTTGGAAGGATGAGATGCTTGATATTTTTGATGAATTTAACTTGAGCAAGTATATTCATAATCCTTATGTGCCTCCTATCGATCCCTTGCATCCCACTCATGAAGAGGAAATTGACATGCTTCGTAATCTTAGAACCATCAATCTTATCATTAGAGGATTACCTAAAATTGTGCTTGGTTGTATGCAAAACTTTGAGTGTGCCTATACTCTTTGGAGAGACTTGGAAAAGCGATATCCTGATTACTCTTTAAAGAATCTTGATGAGATTCTTCATAAAACTATTGCTTTTCACAAGATGAGTCCTAGTGATCCTAACTTTGATGATTGCTTGTTTGAGTTTCGTGATCTTATGCGTGCTAAAGGAGATGTTAGAACTATTAGTAACATTATCACAGAAGCTATTAGAATTCATAAACTTGAACATTGTCATGATCATGAAACTAATGAATTCATTGCCCTAGGTGATGATCATATACATGTTGATGATGATGATGTTGAGCATGACTATTATGACGAGAACGAAGAATTTGACGTTGAATTTGAGAAGACCATGAGGAATCTTAGTCTTATGGCAAATCTTCGAGATTACATGGCCGGAGGAAAAGAGTGGATTCTTGATAGTGAATGTACCGATCACATGACCGGAGATAGAGACATGTTTCGTGAGCTTGCAAAAAATGATGGTCCACGCAAGTATGTGACTTTTGGAGACAACTCCAAGGGTAAGGTACTTGGCCTTGGTAAGGTGGCCATATCCAATGATAGCTCCATACAAAATGTTATGCTTGTTGAATCTCTTGGCTACAATCTTCTTTTCGTATCTAGACTAGCCGATTTTGGTTTCAATGTTCTATTTACCGAAGTAGATTGCCAAGTGTTTCGTCGAGATAATCATAATATGGTCTTTACCGGCATTCATAGAGGTGATCTATACATTGTTGATTTCACTAAGAGAGCCCAACCTCGTACATGTTTAATTGCTAAATCTTCTAAAGGTTGGTTATGGCATAGGAGACTTGGACATGTTGGTATGCGTAATCTTGATAAACTTGTTAAAGGAGATCACATTCTTGGTGTGAAAGATGTTATATTTGACAAGGATCGACTTTGTAGTGCTTGTCAAGCAGGAAAACAAGTTGGAGGAAGTCATCCCGTGAAGAACATTATGACCACAAGGAGACCACTCGAGCTACTTCATATGGATCTTTTTGGTCCCAACTCTTATAAGAGTCTTGGTGGTAACTCTTTCGGTTTGGTCATCGTTGATGATTTTTCCAGATTTACGTGGGTGTTCTTTCTCGATGACAAATCGCAGGTACAAAAGATCTTCAAGAACTTCGCAAGAAAGGCCCAAAATCAATTTGAAGTGAAGATCAAGAAGGTTCAGAGTGACAACGGAACGGAGTTCAAGAACACCAATGTGGATACCTTTCTTGATGAGGAAGGCATTTCACATGAGTTCTCGGTTACGTACACACCTCAACAAAATGGAGTTGTTGAGAGGAAGAACCGAACTCTTATTGAGATGGCAAGAACAATGCTTGATGAATACAAGACGCCAAAACACTTTTGGGCGAAAGCGGTTGAAACAGCTTGTCATGCTACAAATCGACTCTATCTTCACAAGCTTCTTGGTAAAACGACGTATGAACTACTCACCGGTAACAAACCATAAGTTGGATACTTTCGAGTATTTGGCTCAAAATGTTACATTCTTGATAAGCATTGTCGTTCAAAGTTTGCTCCTAAATCTCATGAAGGTTTTCTACTTGGTTACGGATCGAACTATCACACTTACCGTGTCTATAACAACTTCACTCGAAAAGTTGAAGAGACGGTAGATGTGAAGTTTGATGAGACTAATGGCTCACAAGTCGAGCAACTGCCAATTGATGTAGGAGATCAAGAACCATCGGAAGCAATCCAAGACTTGTCTATTGGCAAGATTCTATCCATGGAAGTGAAGGAGAGTACTTCATCAATTCAAGTGGAAGCTCCAACTTCACGCCAAGGTGAACAACAAGTTGACATGGAGGCATCCACAAGTGGAACACGACAAGACGAAGGGAATGAGGAAGTACAACAAGATGATCCACCTCAACCTCCTTCTCCACCTCCACAAGCGAACAACGACAACAACAACGAAGAAGAAGAAGATGATGATGAGGAAGCCTCACCACAACCCAAGCAAAAGCTACCTCGAATTAGAGCAAGAATTGACAAGAATCATCCCGTCGAATAAATACTTGGAGATATCCAATCCGGGAGAATCACTCGCTCTAAATCTCGTTTAGCTAACTTTTGTGAGCATTACTCATTCATCTCTAGTGTTGAACCTTTGAAGGTAGAATAAGCTCTCAAGGACCCCGATTGGGTGAATGCAATGCATGAGGAGCTACACAACTTCGAGAGAAATCAAGTATGGACGTTGGTTGATAAGCCTAAAGATGAGCAAAAACATTATTGGAACCAAATGGGTGTTTTGGAATAAGTAAGATGAAGATGGACAAGTTATACGCAACAAGGCTCGTCTCGTAGCACAAGGTTACACACAAGTCGAAGGTATGGACTATGGTGAGACCTATGCCCCTGTTGCTAGACTTGAGTCCATTCGCATTTTACTTGCTTATGCCAATCACCATGATATCACTCTTTACCAAATGGATATTAAAAGTGCTTTCTTACATGGTGAAATTGAGGAGGAAGTGTATGTTAAACAACCTCCCGGCTTTGTTAATCCCAAGAAACCTAATCATGTTTACAAACTTCGTAAAGCTCTTTATGGTCTTAAACAAGCCCCTAGAGCTTGGTACAAATGCTTGACAAAGTTTCTTCTTAAAAAGGTTTTGAAATTGGGAAAATTGATTCAACTTTGTTTACAAAGAGGGTTAATGGAGAATTATTTGTATGCCAAATTTATGTGGATGACATTATCTTTGGATCTACTAACCCCTCTTTTAGTGAAAAGTTTGGAAGGTTGATGTCGGAAAAGTATGAGATGTCTATGATGTGTGAACTCAAATTCTTTCTTGGTTTGCAAATCAAGCAAACTAAGGAGGGCACCTTTGTTTCTCAAACAAAGTATACCAAGGACTTATTCAAGAAGTTCAACATGCAAGAAAGTAAAGGTATGAAAACTCCAATGCCCACAAGTGGACATCTTGACTTGACCAGGGATGGCAAACCGGTTGATTAAAAGGTTTACCGATCTATGATTGGTTCATTGCTATATCTATGTGCCTCCCGTCCCGACATTATGATAAGCGTGTGCATGTGTGCACGATACCAAGCGGCACCAAAAGAGTGTCATCTTAAGGCAGTGAAGAGAATTGTGAGATACTTGTTACATACACCAAACTTTGGCATTTGGTATCCCAAAGGATCATCTTTTGATCTTGTTGGCTATTCCGATTCGGACTATGCCGGAGACAAGGCTGATAGAAAATCCACTTCGGGTACATGTCAATTTCTTGGTAGATCTCTTGTGTCTTGGTCCTCCAAGAAACAAAACTCGGTATCGTTATCTACTGCCGAAGCGGAATACATTGCCGCGGGATCATGTTGTGCTCAATTACTATGGATGACACAAACTCTCAAAGACTATGGTGTGCATAAGAGACATGTGCCATTACTATGTGACAATGAGAGTGCTATTAAGATTGCACACAATCCCGTACAACATTCTCGAACTAAGCATATTGAGGTTCGTCACCATTTCATTCGAGATCATGTTGAGAAAGGTGACATTGACCTTAAACATGTTCGTACCGACAAGCAATTGGCGGATATCTTTACCAAACCTCTTGATGAAATGGTATTTTGTCACTTGAGAAGTGAGTTGAACATCATTCATGCTTCAAACATGAACTAGAGGTTCATGTGGATGCATACAAGGGCATGAGCATTCTTGACTAATCCATGATACTTCCATGATCATATTATATCTTGGACATTTTGCTCCCTTGTATTGTATCTAACCGTTTGTAGGTACTTGGACAAGCTTCATGTCACAAGATTGCATCTCACTCTTATCTTGAGAAATCTTGTATAACTCAAGTATCAACAATCCTTGGTGGAACAAGGAACAAGACAACCTAAACATATCCTTTGACAACTTTTTGAGTTATTCTTCATTCTTTTCATTTTGGATATACATGTTGTTCCTTGCAAATCTAACCCATGTAGGAAGATGAACTACAAATGATAGGATTGCTCCAAACTTCAACTCATGAGCATCCACCTCAAGCTCAACTACATGAAGGACATCACCACCAAATCCCAATGTAAGTTCTCACATCTTAGAGAAGTTTTACTCAAAGACATGAGCTAAAGCAACTCAACAAGATGTGAATACATTGAAATGCTTAAAGGAAAAATGGTAACCCCATTTTGAGCTTAACGAAGAGTATGACCTATGATCAAGTGTTCTCACTTTACTCCTAAGTCAATATACTCTAACATAGGTGACCTAGTCGCCGACCCCTCTAGATGAAGTTCTCTAGTGTTTCTTTTATGTTTATCTTCTTGCTAGAGTGTTTTTATTTCAAAAAAAACTTCATCTAGATGCTTCTTAGTTTCTTTGTTTCTTTGCACTTTTTCTTTTTGCTGGTCTAGTAGTTAATTAATTGTAAATCTTTGTGAGGATTTCTTTGCCTAGTGAGCTGAGTTGACATAATCTTTTCTTTTTCGCACCAGACTCGGTTACACCGAATTGCCTCAACTCGGAGTCACCGATTTTGCTGCTCTAATGGAGTTTTTGTCAAAAAAAAATCTGAGTTTTTCTGCTCCAGCTCCACTCAATGATTCTTACTCTCTACTTGCATCTGGAACTACTCAATTGTTAGAAGTATTTCTCAAGGACCACACCTACTTGACCAATAACCTTGAAGTAGCCCTTCTTGGAAATTGATGTCAAAGGGGGAGAGAGAGATCTACATCAAAGCTTATTCGCTTAGAGATGCACTTTATAAGAGGAGAGAATGTTACATGTTTCTAAGAGGGGAGAAACATGATCTCAGTGTTTTTTAATGCTCTTGGTTGCATTAGTTTTCTCGCCCTACCTGCTCCCAATATCCAATATCCGATTCAGGGGGAGAGGAAGTTCCTTTAAGGGGAGACAACCAGTTTCTTTTGGGGACATGTCTGCTTCAAAGAAGTATTCACCTAGTGATACTCTCTTTTACATGTCATCCTAATCTTGGTTTCTTATTGATCTTGTGTCCTTTCTTGGAGAAATTATCTTGTGTTATCTAACCTTGTTTTCTCAAGTGTATTTCTTCAGGTACTTGATCAAGAACTTAAAGGTAAGTATATGCATCACACCCATGTACATGATGACCTCTTGCTAGTATATATATTGTTTGCAAGAAGATAATCATGAACATGTGGATATCTCAATGTCATGTTTATTGCTCTGATGCATGTAGCCAAGATACATGTTGCATGTGCATTTCCTTACATTTGTGCCTCTGCTTTCCATGAAATATCATCATTCTAGATGCACTTCTTTAGGGGGAGCTCATACATGTTACATGTTTTTCTTCAAAGCTATCATACAAACTTCTATTACTTCTTTAATTGAAGCTTTGATGTATGTTGTCATCAATTACCAAAAAGGGGGAGATTGAAAGCACATTTGCTCCCTTGGTGGTTTTGGTAATTCATGCCAACATACATGTTGTTGGACTAATGCCTGTATCTAGTGATTCTTAGATAAGTTCAACAATGGCGTGGCAAGGACAAGAAGATGTGGAACCCTTCAAAATGCTAAAGACATACATTGGCAAAAGCTCAAGACTCTTCATTTTTGGTTTAGTGATCCAAGATCACATTGAGTCCATAGGAAAGCCAATACTATTAAAAGGGGATGAGGTTTTGATAATGATCTATTTGCTCAAGTGCTTAGTGATATTGCTCCAAAACCCTCAGCCACTTTCTCTATCCAAACTTGTCCAAAGTTCCAAAGTCTAATTCAGTTCCACCGAATCCTATTCATCCGGACCCACCGAGTTCATCAAGACAGTGCCACAAGCCAAACCCTAACAAATCGGATCCACCAATATGGATCTCGGTCCCACCGAGATGGCCTGGTCAACTCTCTGTTGCCTATTGCAATTATTTTGGTCTAACCGAGTATGCAATCGGTGCCACCGAGATGGCTTGACCAACTTTCTGTTGCCTGTTGCAATTATTTCGGTCTCACCGAGATGTTGCAGTCGGTGCCACCGAAACGAGGTTTGCCCTACCATTGCACATCGGTCGCTCCGAGTTGTTCCCAGTCGGTCCCACCGAAACTTCAAACGTTCATATCTTTTGCACAGGTCGGTCTCACCGAGATTTCAAATCGGTGCCACCGAGTTTGGTCAAGAGTGTGTAACAGTTGGATTTCGTGTGGAGGCTATATATACCCCTCCACCACCCTCTTACCAAGTAAGAGAGCCATCAGAACGTGCCTACATTTCCGCCATACATTTTCTGAGAGAGAACCACCTACTCATGTGTTGAGATCAAGATATTCTAATCCTACCATTTGAACCTTGATTTCTAGCTTTCCCAAGTTGCTTTTCACTCAAATCTTTCTTCCACCATAGCCAAATCTATGAGAGAGTGTTTGAGTGTTGGGGAGACTATCATTTGAAGCACAAGAGCAAGGAGTTCATCATCAACACACCATCTATTACCTTTTGGAGAGTGGTGTCTCCTAGATTGGATAGGTGTCACTTGGGAGCCTCCAAGATCATGTGGAGTTGAACCAAGGAGTTTGTAAGGGCAAGGAGATCGCCTACTTCGTGAAGATCTACCCCGAGTGAGGCTAGTCCTTCGTGGATGTAAGCCATGGTGGAATAGACAAGGTTGCTTCTTCGTGGACCCTTTGTGGGTGGAGCCCTTCGTGGACTCGCGCAACTGTTACCCTTCGTGGGTTGAAGTCTCCATCAACGTGGACGTACGATAGCACCACCTATCGGAACCATGCCAAAAACCACCGTGTCTTCATTGCGTTTGATCTTCCATACTCTACCCCTTTACTTTCTGTACACTTGCATGCTTTACTATTTCCGCTACTCAATCTCTAGATATGCATGTGTAGGAAGTCTTGGTGTCATCTTAACTTGTGCCAAAATATGCCTAAATTTCAAGTGAACCAAAATCTGCACCTTTGGTTGGTTAATGGTCTATTCACCCCCCTCTAGACCTATCTCCTCGACCCCACACCAATTTGCATCATGATTTCCTACTGTTAATTATTATGTTTTTGATCATTATTTCACTTTATGATACAATTCTTATGCATTTTCTCTCTTATTTTGCAAGATTCACATGAAGAGGGAGATTGCCGGCAGCTGGAATTCTGGACCGGAAAGGGGTGAATCAGAGATAGCTATTCTGCACAACTCCAAATGACCTGAAAATTTATGGAGAATTATTTTGGAATATATAAAAAACACTGGCGAAAGAATTACCAGGAGGGGGCCCACCAGGAAGCCACAAGCCTGGGGGCGTGCCCTACCCCCTGGGCGCGCCCCCCCGAGTATTTGGGGCCCCTGGCAGGCCTCCGGCCCCCTCCTTCTGCTATATGAAGCCATTTGCCCTAGAAAAAAAATCATAAGAAGACTTTCGGGATGAAGCGCCTCCGTCTCGGGGCGGAACCTGGGCAGGAGTTATTTTGCTCTCCGGCGAAGCGATTCCGCCGGGGAAACTTCCCTCCGGGAGGGGGAAATCGAAGCCATCGACATCACCAACGATCCTCTTATCGTGGGAGGACCAATCTTCATCAACATCTTCACCAGCACCATCTCATCTCAAACCCTAGTTCATCTCTTGTATTCAATCTTTGTCTCAAAACCTCAGATTGGTACCTGTGGGTTGCTAGTAGTGCTAATTACATCTTGTAGTTGATGCTAGTTGGTTTATTTGGTGGAAGATTATATGTTCAGATCCTTAATGATATTCAATACCCCTCTGATCTTGAACATGAATATGATTTGTGAGTAGTTACTTTTGTTCTTGAGGACATGGGAGAAGTCTTGTCATAAGTAATCATGTGAATTTGCTATTCGTTCGATATTTTGATGATATGTATGTTGTTGCTTCCTTTAGTGGTGTCGTGTGAACGTCGACTACATGACACTTCACCATCTTTGGGCCTAAGGGAAGACATTGTGGAGTAGTAATTAGATGATGGGTTGCTAGAGTGACAGAAGCTTAAACCCTAATTTATGCGCTATTCCGTAAGGGGCTGATTTGGATCCATATGTTTCATGCTATGGTTAGATTTATCTTAATTCTTCTTTCGTAGTTGCGGATGCTTGCGAGAGGGGGTAATCATAAGTGGGAGGCTTGTTCAAGTAAGAACAGCACCCAAGCACCGGTCCACCCACATATCAAATTATCAAAGTAGTGAACGCGAATCAAACAAACATGATGAAAGTGACTAGATGAAATTCCCATGTGTCCTGGAGAACGCTTTGCTTATTATACGAGATCGTTCCGGCTTGTCCTTTGCTACAAAAAGGATTGGTCCACCTTGCTGCACTTTATTATACTTGTTACTTGTTACTTGTTACGAATTATCTTGCTACCGAAACTATCTGTTACCGCTACTTTTAGTACTTGCAGAGAATACCTTGCTGAAAACCGCTTGTCATTTCCTTCTGCTCCTCGTTGGGTTTGACACTCTTACTTATCGAAAGGACTATGATTGATCCCCTATACTTGTGGGTCATCAAGACTCTTTTCTGGCGCCGTTGCCGGGGAGTGAAGCGCCTTTGGTGAGTGGAATTTGATAAGGTAACATTTATATTACGTGCTGAAATTTACTGTTACTTGTCACTATGGAAAGTAATCCTTTGAGGGGTTTGTTCGGGATATCTTCACCTCGACGGGAAGCATTGAGAGTTGCTCCTCAACCTACTGAACCTACTAAAAATATTTATTATGAAATTCCTTCGGGTATGGTAGAGAAACTGCTAGCTAATCCTTATGCAGGAGATGGAACAGTGCATCCTGATGTGCACTTGATATATGTGGATGAAATTTGTGGATTGTTTAAGCTTGCAGGTCTATCCGGAGATGGAGTTAAGAAGAAAGTATTCCCTTTATCTTTGGAGGGAAAGGCATTGACATGGTATAGGCTATGTGATGATACTGAAACATGGGATTGGAACCGGTTGAAGCTGGAATTTCACCATAAATTTTATCCTATGCATTTGGTTCATCGTGATCGGAATTATATATATAATTTTTGGCCTCGTGAAGGAGAAAGTATTGCTCAAGCTTGGGGGAGGCTTAAGTATATGTTGCATACATGCCCCAATCATGAGCTCTCAAGAGAAATAATTATTCAAAACTTTTATGCTCGGCTTTCTCATGATGATCAATCCATGCTCGATACTTCTTCTGCTGGTTCCTTTATGAAGAGAACTATTGAATTCAGATGGGATCTTCTGGAAAGAATTAAACGTAACTCTGAAGATTGGGAAATCGACAAAGGTAAAGAGTCAGGTATAAATCTTGAGTTTGATTGTGTTAAATCTTTTATAGAAACTGATGCTTTTCATAAGTTTAGTACTAAATATGGACTTGACTCTGAGGTAGTAGCTACCTTTTGTGAATCTTTTGCTACTTATGCTGATCTCCCTAAGGAGAAATGGTTTAAATATCATCCACCCATCGAATTAAATGAAGAACCTGTTAGTGTTAAAGAAGAAACAATTGTTTACAATGTTGATCCAGTTATGCCCACTACTTATATTGAGAAACCTCATTTCCCTGTTAGGATTAAGGAACATGCTAAAGCTTCAACTATGGTGTAACACCCCTGTGTAATGAGCTACAATAATCCATCATGATTATGCTAAGTCACCTTGAATTGCAATGCTTGATCATATTGGATTTATATCTCATTTCAAATTCCACCACTGAATTCAATTCAAATTGCAAGTGAAATTTGAAGTTGCACAAAAGTTGCTGGAAAATAGTTCATCATTTAGCAAATATTGCAAAACAAATATTTGTTAAGGAAAACAACATCACCAGCAAGCTAAATGTGGATTAGGGCAACTAAAACAGTGCTAAAACAACATTTTAAATGCCATTTCATTTGTGAAAAATTCAAATGAATTAAAATGCCCTCCAAACTTTTTGTGGCAGTGCAGTATATTGCAATGTATTTATGTGGTCAATTCCCACATTTTACAAAATTCAATTTGGCAGCTCAATTATTGCAAAACTATTTCTGTGAAAAGAAAACAGAAAAGAAATAGAAAAAGGCCTAGATCTACTGTGAGCTGGGCCTAAGTGCACAGTGGCACCGGCCCGGCCCACCTCCCTCTCTCTCTTCCTCCTCCCGCCTCTCTCTCTGCGCGTGTCGGCGCGCCCGTGGACGTGCGCGCGCGCTCCGGCGTCTGGCCGACACGGCAGCGCTACAAGGCGGCGAGGGGATAAGGGCGACGCCCCTCGGCCCCGTCATCCTCCTCATCCACTCCTCCCCCTCGCCCCACTGCTCTCTCCCTCGCTCTCCGTCACACCCGAGCACCGCCGTCGCCATGGCTCGCCGCAGCCGTGGCCACTGACCTCGCCTCACCTCGCCACCGCGTCCATCCTCTCCGCCGTTGTCCGCTACGTCGACTACGGCCACGGACGCGAGCCGGGGAGCCCCACAGCACCGGATCCGTGCCGTCTTCCCCCTCTTCGGTTGCTGGCGTTCGTCGTCGATTCCGGCCGCCACCGCGCTCCCGTTCACTCGCCGGGCCACCGTGTGCCTCCCCGGTGAGCTCCTCTCTCTTCTTCCCCTCTCCGTTTGCCCGCGCGCGTCCCCTAGCTAGCTTCCCCTTCATGACCGAACATATCGCCGCCGTGGCCACAACCGCTGTCACGCGCGTCCGAGCTCGTAGCCGAGCTCCTGGAGCTCCCAGAAGCCCAACGCACGCACGCACGCCTCTCCCCGTGCACCGTAGCGACTTATTCGAGCTCGCCCGAACGCGCCGCTACCTGCCGTCGCTGTTCCGGCCACGCCAGGCCGCGCCACCACCGCAGATCGACGCGGCGTCGTGTGCACTTTCGAACGCGCCTAGCCGTGCTCGAAATGGTCGACCCTAGCTCGTTTCCGGCGAGGTCCAGTGGCCTCCGCCGCGTATTTGGTCACCGGCGGCTGAACACCGGCGCCGCTGACCTGGCCTGCCACGCGGGCACCCCTGGGTCGCTGACCAGTGGCCCCAGGGGCCCAGTTGACTGGGTTGACCAGTCAACCGTGCTGACTGGGCAACCCCAGTCGCTGACAGGCGGGCCCCACCCGCTAATTAACTAGTTTTATAATTAAACTTAATCTGTAATTAGTTTAGTCACTGACACATGGGGCCCACCTGCTAATTAGTCTTTGTTTAGTTTAAATAATCTCTGTTTAGCCCACTATGTATGACATGTGGGACCCAGTGGTCAGGTTTGACCTGGACCGGCTAGGTTGACTCCTGACGTCACGCTGACTCACTGCTGACGCAATAAAGCTTTTTCTGTTATTTTCGAAATTAAAATTAATTCTAGGAATTTTAGAAAATTGCTTAAAACTTTGAAAATTCATAGAAAATAATCCGTAGCTCGGATGAAAAAGTTTTCTACATGAAAGTTGATCAGAAAAACGAGACGAATCCGAATATGCCCTCCATGTAGCTGTCATATGCCCACATCACTGCAAACATGGAACCTTCCCCTCCGGTTCATCTGTCTGACAGATGCCTGTAGCCGGGAAAATATCCCCAGATATTTTCCCGCTCCGTCTCTAACGTGAAGTGCTGCATTAGGTCACCCCTAGCACAGCATATTGCCATGCCATGCCTCTGTGTTGCATTTGTTTGCTTGTATTTATTGTTTCTTCCCCCTCTTCTCTCCGGTAGACCCTGTGACCGACGCTGCCCCTGAGGACTGCTACACCCCGACGACCCCTCTTTCACCGCAGAGATTCCAGGCAAGCAAACCCCCTTGAACATGCCTATATCACCCATTCTTTCTCTCTTATGCTTGCATTAGAATTGCTACAGTTGTTGTTCCGAAAATACTTATTCTGATGCATAGCCTGTTTTTGTAACTGTTGTTGATACCATACCTGCTATCCTAAATGCTTAGTATAGGTTGGTTAGTAAACCATCTGTGGCCCCTCATCCTTGTCCCTGTTGCCCTGCTTTGTTACCGGTGCCTCGATCAGGTGATCGATGGGCTAAGACTGACACATCACCGCACCTTCCCCCTTAGTTGTACGACTCTGCAGAGCTACCATCGAGTGCCGAGGGTGATACCTCTTACCTCACTCCTGATGTTACTTCTGTAGTGTAGCTTGTCGGTTGTGGGTTACCGAGGGTGATTCCTCTTTCACCACCTCCGATGATGCCCTTGTCGTACAACCCCCTCAAGTGTGAACCCATCGAGGGTGATTCCTCCGAGTTCACCTTGATGGATACATTTAGTGGGAATCCATCGAGGGTGATTCCTCGGGTTTCCCCTTGATGTTATGGACACACGGATACCTTGACTTTTATCTCAGTCATTGTTTAAAGTCGGGTCGGCCCCGAGGGGTACCAGCGAGAGATGTGAAGTCGGGTTGACCGTGAGGGTACCCGCAAAATAATTACGAGGCGCGGCCGGGCAGGCAGATTGCCTCAGGAGTGGGAGGAGAAGGATTGGGCCTGGCCCTTGCCGCAAGTCCTCGAGATGGGGCGACGGGACCACAGATCGTGGAGCATTGATCGTCACCGCGAGCTCCCAACACACTAATGGGTTAGGATATGTGATCTGAGTAGGCCTCTGGCCTTTTCGCACTAACCACCACGCGGGAATAGTATGGGCACTCGGCGTCGTATGTATCAGCTGAAGCTCTTCAGACATCAGCAGTTGAGCGGCGCACGCCCAGGTGGACCGCGAAAGCCTGCGTGTGTATACAGGGGCTAGGTCTGGTCCCGGCCGCGTACACAACGCGCAGGAGTGCAAAGGGTGATGGGCCCAAGACCCCTGAGCGCTTAGGGTGTAGACCGGCGTGCTGGCCTCTCTGTTGAGCGTAGGTAGCGCTATGGCGTGTCGATCAGCCGAGGCCAGGCATGACCCGAGTAAGTGTGTCCGGCCAGAGTTAATCGAGCGTGTTGGGTAAGTTGGTGCACCCCTGCAGGGAAGTATATCTATTCAAATAGCCCTGTCCACGGTAACAGGACGCTCGGAAAGTATCCCGATCTACTACAACTAGAACTGGATACTTGTGGAACTTAAATAATATGATAGCTCCGGGATCGCTTTCTCGCAGGGAGTCGAGGAAGGATCTATGGGCATTGCTACTGTTACTTATTACTATATGTTATGTTACTAATCTGCACTCTTCTAATGCTGCAAGACACTGAAGATGCTAGTCTTCGATAGGCTAGGCTTTTCCCTCTATTCTGACATTTCTGCAGTCTAGTCCACCAATACAACCCCTTCAATTGATACCGATGCATAAGTAGAATAGTTCTGATGTAAGTCTTGCGAGTACTTTGGATGAGTACTCACGGTTGCTTGCTACCTCTTTTTCCCCATACCCGATTGCTGCGACCAGTCGACGAGTACTACTACCCCTCCGGTGGAGCCTACTACTATGTGGAGACCGACGACCAGGAGTAGATAGGAGGCTCCCAGGCAGGAGGCCTGCGCCTTTTCGATCAGATGTCGTTGTTTTGCTCAGCCTTCTTAAGGCAGACTTGTTTAACTTGATGTCTGTACTCAGATATTGTTGTTGCTTCCGCTAACGCTTGTTCGCGAGCTTATGTATTTGAGCCCTCGAGGCCCCTGGCTTGTAATATAAAGCTTGTATGACTTTTATTTGTGTTTAGAGTTGTGTTGTGATAACTTCCCGTGAGTCCTTAGGCTTGATCGTGTGCATTTGCATGTATGATTAGTGCACGGTCGGGCCGGGGGCGTCACAAGTTGGTATCAGAGCTGACTGCCTGTAGGAACCCTCCCTTTCCAACTCCTTGGCCGAAGTTGAGTCTAGTCTTTGAAAAACGATTTTACTAACATGGGTGTGTGGCTTACGGGCCCTCGTCGCCAATGGATGGGTTTAGGATCTTTTATTCCTCTTCCTTACTCTGGGACTCTGATCTCTCTTCCTTTCGGGTTAAAGATTTTACTGACTCTAACTCTAGGTTCTCGTGATCACATTCAACCGGAGAGCTGGATTATCTGCAATCATTCGTTCCAATGTTATCATATGCTTCTCACACTATCATTTGACATCTTGCACTCCATTGTTTTAGATGCGCCCCGCAAGACAGCTCGTACGCCACACCATGGCTATTGATGCGACTGGATTCCCTGCTATTCTGGTCGACCTCTTGACCAGGCTGGGATATCGCTGGTACCCCGAGTACACTGTTTACGAGGACTACCGCGAGTTCAACCAGGAGCAGTACCACGCTGTGGTTCGTATCTTTGATCGGCAGAACAACTCCGTCACTGAGTTGCACACCTTTCATGGTGTTGGAGTGACTGTTGATATGGAAGTCCATGATGCTGCCTATACTGCTATTGCCCGTCTCCGTGGAGAGCACAGTCGCTTGGAGGAGACTGCTTTCAGATATATCCCGTATGCCCCCGCTGGGGATGAGAGTGGGTACTACACTGCTGTCTGTACCCCTTACGTGCGACGTCGTTATGACCCGCAGGTTTTGCTACAGTACACCGAGGCTCTGGATCGTACTGCCCGAGCTCTTGCTGTCGAGTTGTACGCCACTCGTGCTCGTCTTTACGACGCTCTGACACAGTTGCTGCTAGCAGTCAGTGCAGGGATACATCCAGAGTACATCCTTTACCGCGCAGGACGGAGTTGCCACCAGGTCTTGAGTGGCCTGCTGTTGGAGGTTGTACTCCTGCACGTGGTCCTCTTCTTCCAGTTCGGGACCAGGTTCTACACCAGAGTGTTCACAGAGCGCAGGATCCTCGTATTGAGGGTACCCTGCGTCGTCACTTGCAGCTGCATGGCTTCAGTGGTTTTCTCCGACGTTGATGTAGCTATCGCTATGTCCCGCTGTTGTATCCCTCCACCGTGTGCCTGCGTGCCGCCTAGCGTGTCTAGCTTTTCCTTTCCGAACTTGTACCGCTGGTTTGTAACCTAATCTATTTATGGAACTTGTACCGCTGGCTTATGGATCAGTTTCCTCGTCCTAATGCTAACCAGCAGCCAGCCTCAATAACCTTGCAAGAATTCGTGCGCCTCAATCCGACCATCTTCCGCAACTCAGTTCAGCCGCTTGATGCTGATGACTGGCTCCGTGACATCACATATGAGATGGAGTCTGCTAATGTTGCCCCTGCCAGCTATGTCACTTTCGCATCCTACTTCCTGAAGGGTCCCGCTGCTCAATTGTGGGACAGTCACAGGCATACCCTAGCTGTTGGAACTATCATCACCTGGGTGGAGTTCCAGGCTGCTTTCCGTGCCCGCTACATTCCGCAGGGAGTCATGGACAGGAAGAAACATGAGTTCCGCAACCTCTCTCAAGGCAACAAGGCTGTGGAAGTTTACCAGCGGGAGTTCCTTGAATTATCTCGCTATGCTGAAGAGGATATTGCTACTGATGCCCGCAGACAGGAGAAGTTTTGTGAAGGGCTCAACCCTGATATCAAGCTCGCACTCTTAGTTCAAGACTTCGCCGACTTCGCAACAAGCATTAAGTCGGGCGGTGGATGAGTTGTTCTTCAAACAAGCACCTATTATTAAACATAATTTGCCTGTTGAAACCTTGGGAAATCCTCTACCACCCATGGGTGATCCGGTGTTTGATTTAAAGCAATTACCCGATACACTTAAATATGCTCATCTTGATGAAAAGAAGATATATCCTGTTATTATTAGTGCTAACTGATAACCCACAAGTATAGGGGATTGCAACAGTTTTCGCGGGTAGTATTTCACCCTGATTTATTGATTCGACACAAGGGGAGCCAAAGAATATTTGCAAGTATTAGCAGTTGAGTTGTCAATTCAACCACACCTAGAGATAAAATACCTGTAGCAAAGTATTTAGTAGCACAATAATATGATAGTTTTGATAGCAGTAGCGACAGTAACACTAGTAACGGTAACAGTAACAGTAGCAGTTTTATAGCAAGTGTAAAGCAGTAGCAACAAAGTAACTTAGCAGAAACCAATATGAGAAAGTCATAGGCACTGGATCGGTGATGATAATTATGTTGGATGATATTCATCATATAACAGTCACAACCTAGGGCGATACACAATAGCTCCAATTCATCAATGTAATGTAGGCATGTATTCCATATATAGTCACACATGCTTATAATAAGAACTTGCATGTCATGTTTTGTCCTACCCTCCCATGGCAGCGAGGTCCTTAAGGAAACTAAGGGATATTAAGGCCTCCTTTTAATAGAGAACCGAAACAAAGCATTAGCACTTAGTGAATACATGAACTCCTCAAACTACGGCAATCACCAGAAAGAATCCCAATTATTGTCACCTTGGGGTATGCAGATCATGACACGTAATAGGTGCATATAACTTGCAAGATAGGATCAAGAACACAAATATATTCATAAAAACATGAAGGGTTCAGATCTGAAATCATGGCACTCGGGCCCTAGTGACAAGCATTAAGCATAGCAAAGTCATATCAACATCAATCTCAGAACATAGTGGATACTAGGGATCAAAGCCCTAACAAATTGACTCGATTACATGATAGATCTCATCCAACACATCACCGTCCAGCAAGCCTACGAAGGAATTACTCATGCCCGGTGGTGAGCATCATGAAATTGGTGATGGAGGATGGTTGATGATGACGACGGCGTCGAATCCCCCTCTCCGGAGCCCCGAACAGACTCCAGATCAACCCTCCTGATGAAGAACAGGAGGTGGCGGCGGCTCCATATCGTAAAACGCGATGAAACTTCTTCTCTTATTTTTTTTCTCGAGGAAAGAGAATTTATAGCATTGGAATTAGGTCAGACGGCCACCTGTGGGCCCCACAAGGCACCACGGCGCGCCCTAGGGGGGGTCGCGCCCTACTGCCTTGTGAGCAGCAGGTGGCCCCCCTTCTATTGATTCTAGCGCCAATAATTTTTATATATTCCATAAAAATTCTCCAAAAAGTTTCATCCAAATCCGAGAACTTTGATTTCTGCACAAAAACAACACCATGGCAATTCTGCTGAAAACAACGTCAGTCCGGGTTAGTTTCATTCAAATCATGCAAATTAGAGTCCAAAACAAGAGCAAAAGTGTTTGGAAAAGTAGATACGACGGAGACGTATCACTAACCTTTCAGAGCATGAAGAATAGAGATTACTTAAAACTCTAAAGAAGCACCGTGCTGCCATTGGATATTGATAACCCACAAGTATAGGGGATCAATTGTAGCTTTTTCGATAAATAAGAGTGTCGAACCCAACGAGGAGCTAAAGGTAGAATTAATATTCCCTTCAAGTTCTATCGACCACCGATACAACTCTATGCGCACTTAACGTTCGCTTTACCTAGAACAAGTATGAAACTATTTTGTAGGTGATAGGATAGGTTTGCAAGAGTACAACTAGAAGTACTTTGCGAGAATAAAACTATGAGTAATTTGCAAGATAATAAAAGTTAGTCGTTTAGTAGAAAGCTTTTGTAACACAAGAGAATGGTTTGTCCCTAGGCAATCGATAACTAGACCGGTAATCATTGTTGCAATTTTATATGAGGGAGAGGCATGAGCTAACATACTTTCCGTACTTGGATCATATGCACTTATGATTGGAACTCTAGCAAGCATCCGCAACTACGAAAGATCATTAAGGTAAAACCCAACCATAGCATTAAGTATCAAGTCCCCTTTACTCCCATACGCAACAACCCCCTTACTCGGGTGTAAGCTTCTATCACTCTAGGCGCCCACGATAAGAGAATTATGAACGTATTGCAACACCGTACAGCGGGAATCCCCCACGTGTGCATGGCATGGAAGGCACCATAGGATAGCACCAAAATAAAACGTACAACTCAAACCAATCACGATCATCAATCAACCCATAGGACAAAACGAATCTACTCGAACATCATAGGATGGCCACAAATCATTGGATAATAATATGTAGCATTAAGCACCATGTTTAAGTAGAGATTACAGCGGGGAGAAGAGGTGTTACACCACTGCATATAGGGGGAGAGAGTTGGTGGTGACGGTGGTGAAGTTGTTGGTCTAGATCGCCGTCACGATGGTTGCCCCGGCAGCGTTCCGGCGCCATCGGAAGAGAGGGGGAGAGAGCCCCCCTCCTTCTTCTTCTTCCTTGGCCTCCCCCCTAGATGGGAGGAGAGTTCCCCCTCTGGTCCATGGCTGCCATGGCAGCGGAGGGGCAGGAGCCCCTCCTAGATTGGATCTCTCTCTCTATTCTCTTCTGTTTCGCGTTCCTGTTTTCTAGCCCTTCACCGTTTCTTAAATTCCCGAAGATCCGTAACTCCAATTGTGCTGAAATTTTAACACGATTTTTGTCCGGATATTAGATTCCTTGCGCTCGAAGAAGAGCACCAACCGACCTGCGAGGGCCTCACGAGGCACCACGGCGCGTCGGACCCCCTGGCGCGCCCTAATGCCTTGTGGGGCCCACGAGCACCGCCTTGCGTTGATTCCTCCTCCCAAAAATCACATATATTCCAAAATAATTCTTCGTAAAAATTTATTGCATTTGGACTTTGTTTGATATGGATTTTCTGTGAAACAAAAAACAAGTAGAAAACAGGAACTGGCACTGGGCACTGGATGCATACGTTAGTCCCAAAAATAATATAAAATGTTGCCAAAAATATGTGAAAGTGGTAGAATATTGGCATGAAACAATCAAAAATTATAGATATGACGGAGACGTATCAGCATCCCCAAGCTTAATTCCTGCTCGTCCTCGAGTAGGTAAATGATAAAAAAGATAATTTTTGATGTGGAATGCCACCTAGCATAATCTTGATCAGGTAATCTAATCATGGCATGAATATTAAGACACGAGTGATTCAAAGCAATAGTCTATAATTTGATATAAAGACATCAATACTCAAGCATCCCAACAAACAATCATGCCTTTCAGAATAAAAATGCTAAAGAACGCTATCCCTACAAAATCATATAGCCTTGTCATGCTCCATCTTCTTAACACAAAATATAAATCATGTACTACCCCGGTGTCAGCAAAGCAATTGGTTCATACTTTTTAACGCGCTTTAGCTTTTTCAACCCCCACGCAATAAATGAGCGCAAGCCATGGATATAGCACTATGGGTGGAATAGAATGCGGTGGTAGAGATTAATATGGAGAAGTCAAAAAAGGAAGAAAGTCTCACATCGACGCGGCTAATCAACGGGCTATGGAGATGCCCATCAATTGATATCAATGCAAGGAGTAGGGATTGCCATGCAACGGATGCACTAAGAGCTATAAGTGTATGAAAGCTCAACGTGAAACTAAGTGGGCGTGCAACCAACTTGCTTGCTCGAAGACCTCGGGCATTTGAGGAAGCCCATCATCGGAATATACAAGCCAAGTTCTATAATGAAAAATTCCCACTAGTATATGAAAGTGACAACATAGGAGTCTCTCTATATGAAAAACATGGTGCTACTTTGAAGCACAAGTGTGGAAAGGATAGTAACATTGCCCCTTCTCTCTTTTTCTCTCATTTCATTTTTTTATTTTTTTATTGGGCTCTTTTTGGCCTCACTTTTTTTTTATTTTGTCCGAAGTCTCATCCCGACTTGTGGGGAATCATAGTCTCCATCATCCTTTCCTCACTGGGACAATGCTCTAATAATGAATAATGATGATCATCACACTTCTATTTACTTACAACTCAAAAAATTACAACTCGATACTAGAACAAAGTATGACTCTATATGAATGCCTCTGGCAGTGTACCAGGATGTGCAATGATCTAGCATAGCAAAGATATCAAAAAATGGACAAGCCATGAAAATATCATGCTAGCTTTCTTACGATCATGCAAAGCAATATGACAATGAATGCTCAAGTCATGTATATGATGATGATGGAAGTTGCATGGCAATATATCTCGGAATGGCTATGGAAATGCCATAATAGGTAGGTATGGTGGCTGTTTTGAGGAAGATATAAGGAGGCTTATGTGTGATAGAGCGTATCATATCACGGGGTTTGGATGCACTGGCGAAGTTTGCACCACATCTCAAGGTGATAAAGGGCAATGCACGGTACCGTAGAGGCTAGCAAATTGCGGAAAGGTGAAAGTGCGTATAATCCATGGACTCACATTAGTCATAAAGAACTCACATACTTATTGCGAAAGTTTATTAGCCCTCGAAGCAAAGTACTACTACGCATGCCCCTAGGGGGGATGTTAGTAGGAGTTAACCATCGCGCGCCCCCGACCTCCACGCAAAGGAAGACAATCAATAATAAATCATGCTCCAACTTCTTAGCATAACGAGAGACTATACGTGCATGCTTCAGGAATCACAAACCTTAACACCAATATTCCTACTAAACCACAATCATTCACTAGTACCTCCCACATATTACCATCTCTATATCGCAAAACTATTGCAAGGAATCAAACATATCATATTCAGTGATCTACAAGTTTTATGTAGGATTTTATGACTAACCATGTGAATGACCAATTCCTGTTGACTCTCTAAATAGATATAAGTGAAGCAAGAGAGTTTAATTATTTCTACAAAATACCATGCTCTAATAAATATAAGCGAAGATAAAGAGCATTCTACAAATAACGGTTTTCTATATGAAGAGAAACAGGTGTCCAAACTTCAAATGATATAAGTGAAGCACATGAAGCATTCTATAAAGCCATACTCAAAAGATATAAGTGAAGTGCAAAGAGCATTCTATAAATCAACCAAGGACTATCTCATACCCGCATGGTGCATAAAAGAAAAGGGAAAAGTAAACACAAAAGACGCTCCAAGAATTTACGCATATCATGTGAACAAAACAAAAACCGAGACATACCGATAATTGTTGAATAAAGATGGGATGCCTTCCGGGGCATCCCCAAGCTTAGATGCTTAAGTCTCCTTGAATATTTACTTGGGGTGCCTTGGGCATCCCCAAGCTTGAGCTCTTGCCTCTCCTCATTCTTCTCATATCAATACCTCCTTGATCTTTGAACACTTCATCCACACAAAACTTAACAAAACCTTCGTGAGATCCGTTAGTATAATAAAGCAAATCACTACTTTAAGTACTGTTGAAAACCCATTCATATTTTATTTTTGCATTATACATACTGTATTCTAACTTCTCCATGGCTTATACCTTCCGATACAATCCATAGTTTCATCAAAACAAGCAAAACAATGCATCAAAAACAGAATCTGTCAAAAACAGAACAGTCTATAGTAATCTGAACATTGACCATACTAATGTAACTCCAAAAATTCTGAAAATTTAGGAAAAAATAATTTTTTTGCATAGGAGTACTTTGTAAAAATTTCAGAATTTTTGCACTTTCCAGTGAAAAATGTAAATTCATGCACTACAGCAAAAGTTTCTGTTTTTGCACCGCACATACCAAACAAGCAATTTAAACATCCTAATGGTAAATCTTGGCACATTATTTTTATAATATAATGGATTTGTACAAGGGGATAATTATTTTTGTTGAAAAGTTTCCATGGGCATGAACAAAGTTCAAGGAGCTCCCCCACTTCAACGGTGCTCGTCTTTCTTACTTTCACTTTCCTTTTTGAAAAGTTTTAGGTTCCCCTCTATATTTTTTTGTTTTTAAACTTTATAAAAGCACACAACAGAAATAAATGACTCTCTAAAACTTCTGGGTTGTCTCCCAGGCAGTGCTTTCTTTAAAGCCATTAAGCTAGGCATAAAGTGCTCAAGTAATCGATCCCCCCGGGTCCCAAGGTATATCAAAGCCAATTTTAATTAACAATGATTTGTAATTTAGTAGTGAGCACAAAGTAATATAAATCGTGTAACAACGAAGTCTAACTCTCTTCCTATGCATCGGCATGTCATAAAAGAACAATTCATGCACATCAAATAAAGGCCAATGCATAGCATAAGTAGTTTCTTGCAATTTTATCGTATTGGAAACATAGAGAGGTAGAGATGTAGTTCTTCTCTCATAATAATTGCAAGTAGGAGCAGCAAGCACATGCATATTATGTTCATCAAAATTATCATGTGTAGTAGTAAAACGCAACCCATCAATATAATCCTTAATAAGAGCAAACTTCTCCGATATAGTGTAGTTGGGAGAATTCAAAAAGATAATAGGACTATCATGTGTGGGTGCAATAGCAACAATTTCATTCTTAACATAAGAAACTATAGCAAGTTCATCTCCGTAAGCATAATTCATATTGGCATCATGGCCACAAGCATAGCAAGCATCAATTTCATCAAAAAGGGATATTTCAAACGAATCCATGGGATCATAGCAATTATCATAGCATTCATCCTTCGGTAAGAACGAAGGGAAATTAAACAATGTATGATATAAAGAGTTACTCTCATCAGAAGGTGGGCATGGGTGATCAATCCGCTCTTCCTCCTTTTGTTCTTCACTCTCCTCCTCAATTTTTTCATCTAATGAGCTCACAGTGTCATCAATTTCTTCTTCCATAGATTCCTGCAAAATATTAGTCTCTTCTTGGACAGTGGTGGAGTCCTCAATATATTCTTTCACATAAGTATTAGAAGCATAGTTTTCATAGCAATATTTAAGTATGGCAAAATTTTCAGATTTGTAAAGAGTAATATCATACTTTTCAATCAAAGAAGCAATGATATGGGGTGTCCCGATCTTCTCAGTAAGTGGCGGTGATGATGATGAAGGCGATAGATAACTTGTATGTCGCCGATGAACTCTCCCTCGCTTGATCCCTGATGCCAATGCAAAAGGTCTCAACCCTTTGGATATTCACAACGTCACACACTTGCGCACGTAGCCGTCGACCACGAACGGTATAATTGCAATATACTAATTCCCAATGGAACAGCAGATCACACTTGACTTGCAGTATATAATCACCAGATCAATATGAATTGGTGATGAGGATTCAAGATGAATGCTTACAAGCAATCTCATGAACTAGGGTTTATCTTAAACGTGGTCTCCTCTAACTAACCCTAAGGAAGAGTATTTATATCCTAAGATAGATCGAAGGGGTACACGGGCCGTCAGCCCCAAAGTCTGCGCGCAGGCAGCACGGTAGTACCGCTCACAGCAAGCGGTACTACCGCTAGAAGCGGTATTACCGCTCTGAGAATTCTAACTGCTGCTTTAGTACCGCTTGGGTCGCTTTGATTCCAGAAGAAAATTGTTAAGCGGTACTTGGGCGGTAGTGCTGGGCCGGTAGTACCGCCTAAGCGGTACTACCGCTCGGGCAGGCGGTACTGCCGCCTGGGAACTGCAGACTCCTCTTGCTCCCTTGTGCCATGCCGTCCTCCTTGCTCCCTTGTGCCATGCCTTCCTCTCCATTGTACCTAATGACACATACACACAAGGATTTAGGCAGTATAAAGCTCTCATTAAAAGAAATAGCATTATCAACTAAGAGAGAATTCACCTGTTGTTCTAGTAACTTAGCACGAGCTCTTGTAGTTGGTCCAATCCTGATTTCATCATTGGACGTCTTCTTTGCCGCAACATGTTGTTCATCTTCAAGGGATGGAACCATAGTAGGGATGTCCTCATCATCCTCCCCCCCTTCAAAAGGCGTCGACCCCGACGCTCCAAGGTCATCGACGTCACATGGGGACAAATCAGCAACGTTGAAACTGTTGCTAACGCCACCAAAGTCAGCAATAGGAATATCAATCGAGTAGGCATTGTCATTTATCTTGGCTAACACCTTGTAAGGACCAGCACCACGCGGCCGAAGTTTAGAACGTCGCAACTGTGGAAACCTGTCCTTGCGAAGATGCACCCATACCATATCGCCAGGCTGATACAAAACTTTCTTTCGTGATTGGTTGCGTGCAGCAGCAATGTTCTTGCCTTGCTTCTCAATAGCCTCTCGTGTCTTCTCATGAATCTGCTTCACATAATCTGCTCTGTTTGATGCCTCCATATTAACCCTCTCATGCAATAGAAGAGGCAGCAAATCTAGTGGTGGAATTGGTTTGAAGCCATACACCACCTCAAAAGGACAAAACTGGGTGGTAGTGTGCACAGCCCTGTTATAGGCGAACTCAACATGTGGCAAACACTCCTCCCACTCACGCAGATTTTTCTTGATCATAACGCGCAGCAATTGGGACAATGTTCGATTCACCACCTCCGTTTGACCATCAATTTGTGGGTGACAGGTAGTACTGAACAGCAACTTCGTTCCTAGCTTTCCCCACAATGTCTTCAGAAAGTAGCTCATAAACTTCACGTCCCTGTCAGAAACAATTGTTTTTGGCACTCCATGCAAGCGTACAATGTCCCTGAAAAACAGGTTAGCAATATGCGACGCATCGTCGCTTTTGTGGCATGCAATAAAATGTGCCATCTTAGAAAATCTATCCACTACCACAAATATAGAATCATGACCTCTTTTAGTACGTGGCAAACCTAACACAAAATCCATACTTATATCTTCCCATGGTGTGGTAGGTGTAGGTAGTGGCGTATACAAACCGTGAGGCTTCAGTTTTGACTTGGACTTGTTACATGTAATGCAGCGCCGAACAAACCTGTCCACGTTGCGCCTCATCTTGGGCCAATAAAAGTGATCAGCCAGCATGAGCAGCGTCTTCTCATGCCCAAAGTGACCCAACAATCCGCCTGCATGTGATTCCTGCAACAATAGCAAACGGACGGACGATTCTGGAACACAAAGTTTGTTAGCTCGAAACAAGTATCTATCATGGATGTGGTATTTCTCCCATGCATTTCGAAGCAAACATAAACGACATGGTTTAGCAAAATCATGATCAGTTGCATACAAATCACACAAACTTTCTAAACCAGGAATTTGAATATCGAGACGTGTCAAAAGCATGTTCTTCCTAGAGAGAGCATCAGCAACAATGTTATCTTTTCCCTTCTTATGCTTAATGATATATGGAAAAGACTCAATAAACTCAACCCATTTAGCTAAGCGTCGATGCAGATTGGAGTGAGCTTTCAAATACTTCAGTGCTTCATGATCAGAATGTATGATAAATTCTTTTGGCCACAAATAATGTTGCCAAACCTCAAGAACTCTAACAAGCGCATACAATTCTTTATCATAAACAGGATAATTCAGTCGAGCACCAGAAAGTTTCTCGCTGAAATAAGCAATAGGTCTACCTTCTTGCATCAACACACCACCAATACCGATACCACTAGCACCACATTCAACTTCAAATTGTTTGGAAAAATCTGGTAGTGCAAGTAATGGTGCAGAAGTAAGCAAACGTTTCAGCTCGTCAAAAGCATGATCTTGGGCTGCGCCCCACACAAAAGGCACACCTTTCTTCGTTAATTCATTCAATGGTGCAGCAATAGTACTAAAGTCTTTCACAAAACGGCGATAGAAACCAGCAAGACCGTGAAAACTTCGTACTTGACTAACATTCATGGGAGTAGGCCAATCTTGAATTGCTTCAATCTTAGATGAATCTACTTCTACCCCATGCTTAGATACAACGTATCCCAGAAATATCACTTTATCTTTTGCAAATGTGCACTTCTCAAGATTAGCATACAATTTATTATCACGCAACACTTGCAAAACCTGTCTAATATGATCACAATGTTGAGATTCATTGCGGCTGTAAATAAGTATATCATCAAAATATACAACCACAAAACGACCAATAAACTTTCTCAAAACATGATTCATTAATCGCATGAAGGCACTAGGTGCATTAGTAAGACCAAAAGGCATAACTAACCACTCATATAAACCAAATTTAGTTTTGAAAGCAGTTTTCCATTCATCCCCTTCCTTCATTCGAATTTGATGGTAACCACTACGCAAATCAATCTTAGAGAAAACAGCAGCACCACTCAATTCATCTAGCATATCCGCTAAGCGTGGAATAGGATGACGATATCGAATAGTGATGTTGTTAATAGCTCTACAATCTACGCACATGCGCCATGTACCATCTTTCTTAGGCACCAAAATAACAGGAACAACACAAGGACTAAGAGAAACACGAATATACCCTTTGTCTAGTAGCGCTTGCACTTGCTTCTGTATTTCCTTCGTTTCTTCGGGATTGGTCCTGTATGGCGCTCGGTTGGGGAGGGTGGCGCCGGGTATGAGATCAATTTGGTGCTCAATTCCACGCAATGGTGGCAGCCCCGATGGTACCTCCTCCGGAAACACATCGCCATATTCCTGCAAAACAGTAGACACACCAAGAGAAACAGATTGCGTATCATTAGAAACTAAAACCTCGCCTTTGTACATAAGCACAAGAGGCAGGGCTGTAGGATCCTCTCGAAATTCTCTCATGTCTTCTTTGGTGGCTAATATAAGCAAACTAGGCTCTCTCGCACTTTTCGTTATATTATCACTCACGGCTTTTACATTGTTCTCTCGTGCAGGTGGCTGTTCGATATTCACTTCTGTTTTCTGACGAGACTCATTGACAATTTGCTGTGGTGACATAGGCTGCAGATTTATTTTCCTGCCCTTGAACTCCAAGTGATAAGTATTGGCACGGCCATTGTGTTGCACATGGCGGTCATAGAGCCATGGCCGACCCAATAAAAGATGGCAAACTGTCATAGGTACCACATCAAATTCAATGGAATCCTTGTATGGTCCTATCTCAAAATTTACGCGCACCATATGATTCACCTTCATGTCACCATTGTCACTCAACCATTGTACGTAATATGGATTGGGGTGAGGTAAATATTTCAGATTCAGCTTAGCACATAACTCCTTGCTTGCAAGATTGCGGCAGCTACCTCCATCAATGATTACTCTGCAAGCTTTGTTGGGGCCAACTAGTGCTTTTGTTTGGAACAAATTGTAGCGCTGTGAATCAACATGTGGCTGCACACTAAGAGCACGCTGCGAGACAACAATAGTAGGTGCTGGAGAGGCGAAAGCATCTATGCCGTCGTCACGTGTGTACCCATCATCATCTAAAGCATATGGATCAGCATCATCTCCAGTCTCATACTCATTGTCATCGTTTACAATCATCACTTTTCTATTGGGGCACTCTCTCTTGAAGTGTCCCTTGCCTCCACATGTATGACATAACATATCTCTATTACGGGATGTAGACATATTGGAACCTAAGCTAGCAGCAGGAGCAGCAGGTTGCTTTGATTGTGGAACTATGAAGGCTGGTTTGGTTGCAGAAGAAGAGGGGCGGCTGGCAGCGCCCTCAATAGGGGGCGGCGGTGTTTTGTTAGAGAACCGCCCAGCAGTAGTATAACGTCCTTTAATTTGAGCTTCTTCGGCCAACTGGGACTCAGCTTCTCTTGCATGATGGAGTAGCTCATTCATGGTATTGTATTGGTGATGCCGAACAATACCCTTAATGTTATATTTCAGCCCATGGAGAAAACGTTGCATAGTCATCTCAACAGATTCTCGCACTCGAGCACGCTGCATCAACATCTCCATCTCCATGTAATATGCATCAACCGTCAGGGAACCTTGCTTCAATTGTGTCAATTTATCATAAACTGTGCGCAAGTAATTAGTGGGAACAAAACGAGCTTTCATAACCGCCTTCATCTCACGCCATGTACGAACAGGAAGCTCATTGTCATCGCGACGGGTACTCACAACGCTATCCCACCAACGCAATGCATAGCCATCAAATTCAGAAGAAGCAAGCTTGACCTTCCTATCTTCAGTATAATCATGCAAACGCCATAATTTCTCCATCTTAAGCTCCCAAGTGAGATACTCTTCGACATCAGTGGAGCCTTCAAATCTAGGAATCGTGAACTTGGGCTTGCCCAAAACATCATCCTCCTGAAACGGTACACGCCGAGCACCAAGTGGTGGTGGTAGGCGACCATGCCCTTGAAAGCCACGCCCACGGCCATGATTGCCCACCATGTTGTCATTGTCGTCATGGACACTATCAGCATCGTCATGGTCATCATGTTGGCGTTGCTCAATCGCGACACGTAACCCATTGACTAAAGTTGTCAACTGCTGTATACTTGTTTGGAGAGCATTGACTTGTGTTTGCATAGCATTGACGGTAGTGTCAGTTGCGTCCACTTTCATTTGTATAACTTGAATATCAGCCTCAATTTTTTCAGCGGATCGATCAATAACCCCTGTCAAATGAACGCGGAGAGATTCATGGTCCTTCCATGAAACACACTCGTCATCAGCCTTTTTCTGCAGCACATCAACATCACTAGAAGACATGATTAGTAGGTTAGTGCAAAAATCAAAATCTGTGTGGTGGCACACTCACAACTCACTCAAAACTGACAAGAAAAGGAAATCTTACCGTTCCAAAGTGAATAGTAATGCTTACCCGTTCAGATGGATGACTAATGCACGGATGTGATGAAGTGAATACCCGGGTATGAGAACAATCACACGACAGAACAGGATTATAGGGTGGAGCTAGGTATGATATCCTATCTACACCGAAGACAAGTCCTAGTGCTGATCGTGTGAGCCAACAACCAAGGAAAACACACACGGTGGAGAAAAATGTGGCAGAGCAACTATCAAAACAGGATGTGTTGCAATGCACTCGAGAGACACTAGCAATGCTCAATGTAAACAGGCACAAGATTGCTCAATTCTACTAGTGCACAATCGCAAGAAGCCAACAGCGCAATAGATAGCAACCACGTCCAGCCACTGTTTCTCTCTTTTCTTTCTTTCGCTCTGTTTTTTTTGAGGCCACAATAGATCGCAAGCAGCGGCAACTGTTCTTGGATCACGTCCAGAAATTGCAAAGCACCAAAACCTATATGAGCAGCCTGTAGAGCGGAAACTAGTCTCGTGGGTAAGTTCCTAACACCTTTTGTGTAGACAGGCTGTGGCTATGGATTGGAATTTGCAAAACAGGATAGCTGATCGAACAACAATCCAATCTACGATGCAATCTACGATGGAAACTAAAAACCAATGGATTCGAAGGAAAAAGCTACGCAAAAAGAAAGACACAACGACCAGCAACTAAAACCAATCTACGATGCAATCTAGGCTATGGCAAAAACCCTAACCCGAATCTTTTTGTGAGGCTTTTTCTGGATAGGATGAAAAACACAACTAATCTACGGATGATTTGGTGGATGCTTACCGAGGCAACGCTGGATATCTGATACCAAGATGATATGGGGTGTCCCGATCTTCTCAGTAAGCGGCGGTGATGATGATGAAGACGATAGATAACTTGTATGTCGCCGATGAACTCTCCCTCGCTTGATCCCTGATGCCAATGCAAAAGGTCTCAACCCTTTGGATATTCACAACGTCACACACTTGCGCACGTAGCCGTCGACCACGAACGGTATAATTGCAATATACTAATTCCCAATGGAACAACATATCACACTTGACTTGCAGTGTATAATCACCAGATCGATACGAATTGGTGATGAGGATTCAAGATGAATGCTTACAAGCAATCTCATGAACTAGGGTTTATCTTAAACATGGTCTCCTCTAACTAACCCTAAGGAAGAGTATTTATATCCTAAGATAGATCGAAGGGGTACACGGGCCGTCAGCCCCAAAGTCTGCGCGCAGGCAGCACGGTAGTACCGCTCACAGCAAGCGGTACTACCGCTAGAAGCGGTATTACCGCTCTGAGAATTCTAACTGCCGCTTTAGTACCGCTTGGGTCGTTTTGATTCCAGAAGAAAATTGTTAAGCGGTACTTGGGCGGTAGTGCTGGGCCGGTAGTACCGCCTAAGCGGTACTACCGCTCGGGCAGGCGGTACTGCCGCCTGGGAACTGCAGACTCCTCTTGCTCCCTTGTGCCATGCCGTCCTCCTTGCTCCCTTGTGCCATGCCTTCCTCTCCATTGTACCTAATGACACATACACACAAGGATTTAGGCAGTATAAAGCTCTCATTAAAAGAAATAGCATTATCAACTAAGAGAGAATTCACCTGTTGTTCTAGTAACTTAGCACGAGCTCTTGTAGTTGGTCCAATCCTGATTTCATCATTGGACGTCTTGTTTGCAGCAACAGGTTGTTCATCTTCAAGGGATGGAACCATAGTAGGGATGTCCTCATCAAGCAATTTCGTAAGCACCCTTAAAAGCGACAAATTCCTCAATTTGTTCAATATCATAGTAATTATAATCACCTTTGGCATAAGAAGATAAAACTCCATTATCACTAAACTCACATTGATAGGGAAGGTGTTTCTTAGGGTCTTCAGAACAACAAGTAAAATCATGTATTTCGCATAAATTCCAAGCATAGCAATGCAAAGTATTAATATGATGCCATAAAAGTTCCCCTTTTTGAGACAAGCGGTGTCGCACAAAATAAGCATGCTCATTTAATGATTTTCCCTCAACTAAGCTAGTTGGGTTTTTAGCACGAGCACAAAGGGATCGAAGATGATCCAAGTAGAAAGCTTCAGCAGTATGATAGATTTTGGGTGGTTCTTCAACCATTGGTTTAGCAGGTACAACTATTTTTTTGGTATTTTGCGTTTCCTACCCATAACTAAAGATAGAAAACAAGGGCACAAAATAAAATCTACTTAGTGATAAAGCAAACAAGCACACACGAGAATATCAACCCCACGCTATTGCTCCCTGGCAACGGCGCCAGAAAAAGGTCTTGATAACCCACAAGTATAGGGGATCAATTTTTGCTTTTTCGATAAATAAGAGTGTCGAACCCAACGAGGAGCTAAAGGTAGAATTAATATTCCCTTCTAGTTCTATCGACCACCGATACAACTCTACGCGCACTTAACGTTCGCTTTACCTAGAACAAGTATGAAACTATTTTGTAGGTGATAGGATAGGTTTGCAAGAGTAAAACTAGAAGTACTTTGTGAGAATAAAACTACGAGTAATTTGCAAGATAATAAAAGTTAGTCGTTTAGTAGAAAGCTTTTGTAACACAAGGGAATGATTTGTCCGTAGGCAATCGATAACTAGACCGGTAATCATTGTTGCAAATTTATATGAGGGAGAGGCATGAGCTAACATACTTTTCGTACTTGGATCATATGCACTTATGATTGGAACTCTAGCAAGCATACGCAACTACGAAAGATCATTCAGGTAAAACCTAACCATAGCATTAAGTATCAAGTCCCCTTTACTCCCATACGCAACAACCCCCTTACTCGGGTGTAAGCTTCTGTCACTCTAGCCGCCCACCATAAGAGAATTATGAACATATTACAACACCCTACAGCGGGAATCCCCCACATGTGCGCGGCACGGATGGCACCATAGGATAGCACCAAAATAAAATGTACAACTCAAACCAATCACGATCATCAATCAACCCATAGGACAAAACGAATCTACTCAAACATCATAGGATGGCCACAAATCATTGGATAATAATATGTAGCATTAAGAACCATGTTTAAGTAGACATTATAGCGGGGAGAAGAGGTGTTACACCGCTGCATAGAGGGGGAGAGAGTTGGTGGTGACGGCGGTGAAGTTGTTGGTGTAGATCGCCGTCACGATGGTTGCCCCGGCGGCGTTCCGGCGCCACCGGAAGAGAGGGGGAGAGAGAGCCCCCCTCATTCTTCTTCTTCCTTGGCCTCCCCCCTAGATGGGAGGATAGTTCCCCCTCTAGTCCATGGCTGCCATGGCAGCGGAGGGGCAGGAGCCCCTCCTAGATTGGATCTCTCTCTCTATTCTCTTCTGTTTCGCGTTCCTGTTTTCCAGCCCTTCACCGTTTCTTAAATTCCCGGAGATCGGTAACTCCGATTGCGCTCAAATTTTAACATGATTTGTTTCCGGATATTAGCTTCCTTGCACCCGAAGAAGAGCACCAACCGACATACGAGGGCCTCACGAGGCACCACGGCGCGTCGGACCCCCTGGCGTGCCCTGGTGCCTCGTGGGGCCCACGAGCACCGCCTTGCATTGATTCCACCTCCCAAAAATCACATATATTCCAAAATAATTCTCCCTAAAATTTTATTGCATTTGGACTTCATTTGATATGGATTTTCTGTGAAACAAAAAACAAGCAGAAAACAGGAACTGGCACTGGATCAATATGTTAGTCCCAAAAATAATATAAAATGTTGCCAAAAATATGTGAAAGTGGTAGAATATTGGCATGAAACAATAAAAAATTATAGATATGACGGAGATGTATCAGAGATACTCTTGATGATCTTAAGGCATTAGTCCCACCTTATGTCAGCATAAAATTCATATGGAGCCAGACGCTAAACCCGTTGTTGATCATCAAAGAAGGCTGAATCCTAAAATGAAGGATGTGGTAAGAACTGAAATATTAAAGTTTCTGGAAGCAGGTATAATTTATCCCATAGCTGATAGTAGATGGGTAAGTCCTGTTCATTGTGTTCCCAAGAAAGGAGGTATTACCGTTGTTCGTAATGATAAAAATGAACTCATTCCACAAAGAATTGTAACTGGTTATAGGATGGTAATTGATTTTAGAAAATTAAATAAAGCTACTAGGAAATATCATTACCCCTTGCCTTTTATTGATCAAATGTTAGAATGATTATCTAAGGATACACACTTTTGCTTCCTAGATGGTTATTCTGGTTTCTCTCAAATACCTGTTTCACCTGAAGATCAAGAGAAAACCACATTTACTTGTCCTTTTGGAACTTATGCTTATCGTCGTATGCCTTTTGGTTTATGTAATGCACCTGCTACCTTTCAAAGATGTATGACTACTATATTCTCTGACTTTTGTGAAAAGATTGTTGAGGTTTTCATGGATGATTTTTCCATTTATGGAACTTCTTTTGATGATTGCTTGAGCAACCTTGATCGAGTTTTGCAGAGATGTGAAGAAACTTATCTTGTCTTGAATTGGGAGAAGTGTCACTTTATGGTGAATGAAGGTATAGTCCTTGGGCATAAAATCTCCGAAAGAGGTATTGAAGTTGATAAAGCTAAAGTTGATGCTATTGAGAAAATGCCATGTCCTAAAGATATCAAAGGTATAAGAAGTTTCCTTGGTCATGCTGGTTTCTGTAGAAGGTTTATAAAAGACTTCTCTAAAATTTCTAGGCCTCTTACTAATCTTTTGCAAAAAGATGTTCCATTTGTTTTTGATGATGATTGTGTAGAAGCCTTTGAAATAATTAAGAAAGGCTTAATTTCTGCACCTATTATTCAACCACCTGATTTGAACCTACCCTTTGAAATTATGTGTGATGCTAGTGATTATGTTGTTGGTGCTGTTCTAGGACAAAGAGTTGATAAGAAATTGAATGTTATTCATTATGCTAGTAAAACTCTAGACAGTGCTCAACGGAATTATGCTACTACTGAGAAAGAATTTTTAGCAATTGTGTTTGCATGAGATAAATTCAGATCTTACATTGTTGATTCCAAAGTTACATCCGTACTGATCATGCTACTATTAAATACCTTATGAAAAAGAAAAATGCTAAACCTAGACTTATTAGGTGGGTTCTTTTGCTGCAAGAATTTGATTTACATATTGTTGATAGAAAGGGAGCTGAGAATCCCGTAGCTGATAATTTGTCTAGAATGGAAAATGTTCTTGATGACCCACTTCCTATTAATGATGATTTCCCTGATGAACAACTAGCTGTGATAAATGCTTCTCGTAACACTCCTTGGTATGCAGACTATGCTAACTACATTGTTGCTAAATATATACCACCTAGTTTCACATACCAACAAAAGAAAAAGTTCTTCTTTGATTTAAGACATAACTTTTGGGATGACCCACATTTATATAAAGAAGGAGTAGATGGTATTATTAGACGTTGTGTACCTGAGCATGAACAGGAACATATCCTACGAAAGTGTCACTCTGAGGCATATGGAGGACACCCTGCGGGAGATAGAACTGCACACAAGGTATTACAATCTGGTTTTTATTGGCCTACTCTTTTCAAAGATGCACGTAAGTTTGTCCTTTCTTGTGATGAATGTCAAAGAATTGATAATGTTGGTAGACGTCTGGAAATGCCTATGAATTATTCACTTGTTATTGAACCATTTGATGTTTGTGGTTTTGATTATATGGGACCTTTTTCTAAATCCAATGGGTATACTCATATTTTAGTTGCTGTTGATTACGTTACTATGTGGGTAGAAGCTATTCCAACTAGTAGTGCTGATCATAACACTTCTATTAAAATGCTTAAAGAAGTTATATTCCCGAGGTTTGGAGTCCATAGATATTTAATGACTGATGGTGGTTCACATTTTATTCATGGTGTTTTTCGTAAATTGCTTGCTAAGTATGATGTTAATCATAGAATTGCATCTCCTTATCATCCTCAGTCTAGTGGTCAAGTTGAGTTAACTAATACAGAAATAAAAGTAATTTTGCAAAAGACCGTTAATAGATATAGAAAGAATTGGTCTAAGAAACTTGATGATGCGCTATGGGCTTGTAAAACTGCTTATAAAAATCCTATGGGTATGTCTCCATATAAAATGGTCTCTGGAAAAGCATGTCATTTACCTCTTGAACTTGAACATAAAGCATATTGGGCAATTAAAGAACTTAACTATGATTTTAAACTTGTCGGTGAAAAGAGGTTATTTGATATTAGCTCTCTAGATGAATGGAGAACCCAAGCTTATGAAAATGCCAAGTTGTTTAAAGAAAAAGTTAAAAGATGGCATGATAAGAGAATTCAAAAATGGGAATTCAAGGTAGGTGATCATGTTCTATTATACAATTCTCGTTTAAGATTTTTTGCAGGAAAACTTCTCTCTAAATGGGAAGGGCCATACATCATCGAAGAAGTTTATTGCTCCGGAGCCATCAAAATAAACAACTCCGAAGGCAATAATCCGAGAGTGGTTAACGGGCAAAGAATTAAACATTATATCTTAGGTATACCCATTAATGTTGAAACTAATATTATTCAAACAATGACACCGGAAGAGCACATAGAAGAAACCTTCCGGAACGCTCCAGAATCCTGAAAAGGAGTAGGTATGTGGTGATACGTCCAATTTGCATCATGATTTCCTACAATTATTTATTATGTTTTTGATCATTATTTCACTTTATGGTACAATTCTTATGCCTTTTATCTCTTAATTTGCAAGATTTACATGAAGAGGGAGAATGCCGGCAGCTGGAATTCTGGACCTGAAATAGCCATATCAGAGATACCTATTCTACAGAGCTCCAATTGACCTGAAATTTCACGGAGATTTTTTATTGAATATATAAAAAATATTAGAGAAAAGAGATAACAGAGGGGACCCACCAGCTGCCCACAAGACAGTAGGGCGCGCCCCCCCTGGGCGCGCCCTAGTGCCTTGTGGGGCCCACAGCTGGCGTCTGGCCCCTTCTTCTGCTATTTGAAGCCATTTGCCCAAGAAAAAATCAAGAGAAGGTTTCCGGGATGAAGTGCCGCCGTCTCGAGGCGGAACCTGGGCAGGAGCTATTTTGCTCTCCGGCGGAGCGATTCCGCTGGGGATACTTCCCTCCGGGAGGGGGAAATCGAAGCCATCGACATCACCAACGATCATCTCATCGTGGGAGGACCAATCTTCATCAACATCTTCACCAGCACCATCTCATCTCAAACCCTAGTTCATCTCTTGTATTCAATCTTTGTCTCAAAACCTTAGATGGGCACCTGTGGGTTGCTAGTAGTGTTGATTACATCTTGTAGTTGATGCTAGTTGGTTTATTTGGTGGAAGATTATATATTCAGATCCTTAATACTATTCAATACCCCTCTGATCTTGAACATGAACATGATTTGTGAGTAGTTACTTTTGTTCTTGAGGACATGGGAGAAGTCTTGTCATAAGTAATGATGTGAATTTGGTATTCGTTCGATATTTTGATGATATGTATGTTGTTGCTTCCTTTAGTGGTGTCGTGTGAACGTCGACTACATGACACTTCACCATCTTTGGGCCTAAGGGAAAGCATTGTGGAGTAGTAATTAGATGAGGGGTTGCTAGAGTGACACAGAAGCTTAAACCCTAGTTTATGCACTATTCCGTAAGGGGCTGATTTGGATCCATACGTTTCATGCTATGGTTAGAGTTATCTTAATTCTTCTTTCGTAGTTGCGGATGCTTGCGTGAGGGGGTAATCATAAGTGGGAGGCTTGTTCAAGTAATAACATCACTGCTACTTGTGAGCTGCGTTGGGATTTCCCCGAAGAGGAGGGGATGATGCAGTACAGTAGAGATAAGTATTTCCCTCAGTTATGAAACCAAGGTTATCAATCCAGTAGGAGAATCACACAACAACTCGTTAACAGTACCTGCACACAAAACAACAAATCTTTGCACCCAACGTGAACAAGGGGTTGTCAATCCCTTGGCGGTTAATTGCAAGATTAAATTGTATGGTGATAGATAGATAGATAGATCGAACAAAAATAAAAAATAAAATAAATAAAGTAAAATTGCAGCAAGGTATTTTCAGGATTTTCAATATATGATAAAGGTAGACCCGGGGGCCATAGTTTTCACTAGAGGCTTCTCTCTTGAAAATAGCATACGGTGGGTGAACAAATTACTGTTGGGCAATTGATAGAAAAGAAAATAATCATGACGATATCCAAGGCAATGATCATGTATATAGGCATCACGTCCGAGACCAGTAGACCGAAATGATTCTGCATCTACTACTATTACTCCACACATCGACCGCTATCCAGCATGCATCTAGAGTATTAAGTTCATAAAGAACGGAGTAACGCCTTAAGCAAGATGACATGATGTAGAAAAAGTAAACTCATGCATGAATAAACCCCATCTTTTTACCCTTAATAGCAACGATACATACGTGTCATGTCCCTTTCTGTCACTGGGATTGAGCACCGCAAGATCGAACCCATTACAAAGCACCTCTCCCATTGCAAGATAAATCAATATAGTTGGCCAAACCAAATCAATAGATCGGAGAGAAATACGAAGCTATAATAATCATGCATAAAAGAGTTCAGAGAAAACTCAAATAATATTCATGGATAATCTGATCATAAACTCACAATTCATCGGATCCCAACAAACACACCGCAAAAAGTGATTACATCGGATAGAACTCCAAGAACATCGAGGAGAACATTGTATTGAAGATCAAAAAGAGAGAAGAAGCCATCTAGCTACTAACTATGGACCCGAAGGTCTGTGGTAAACTACTCACGCATCATCGGAAGGGCAGCAAGGTTGATGGAGAGCCCCTCCGTGATCGAATCCCCCTCCGGCAGAGTGCCGGAAAAGGCCTCCAGACGGGATCTGTCGAGCACAGGAAGTTGCGGTGGTGGAAAAAGTATTTCGTGGACTCCTCTGTTGGTTTCCCGATTTTAGAGAATTTATAGAGGTGGAATTAGGTCAAACGGAGCAGAGGTGGGCCCACGAGGCACCAGGGCGCGCCACCCCCCAGGGCACGCCCTGGTGGCTCGTGGCCACCTCCTCTGTCTTCTGGCCCTCTCCCGAAGCTTCTAGTGTCTCTTATGTCTAGAAAAAAAATCTCCAAAAAGTTTCATGGCATTTGGACTTCGTTTGGTACTGATATTCTGGAAAACCAAAAATAGGCAAAAAAGAGCAACTGGCACTGGGAACTAAGTTAATAGGTTAGTCCCAAAAAATGATATATAATTACTTGTAAATGTGTATAAAACATCCAAGATTGATACTATAATAGCATGGAACAATAAAAAATTATAGATACGTTGGAGACGTATCAAGCACCCAAGCATCGGTCCACCCACATATCAAATTATCAAAGTAGCGAACGCGAATCAAACAAACATGATGAAAGTGACTAGATGAAATTCCCATGTGTCCTCGAGAATGCTTTGCTTATTATACGAATTCGTTCCGGCTTGTCCTTTTGTCGTGGTATTCTCGCGGGGGGTGCGCGATTCACGGCAGATGCCATGGGATGGCTTGAGGTGAGGGCAAGGCTGCAGTGGAGATCCGGGACGGGTTTGGGCAACTGGACACGGTGGTTTACCCAGGTTCGGGGCCCTCGCGGGGAGGTAATACCCCTACTCCTGCATGTCTGGTGTATATGCGGTGTATATGGTTGTACAGAGTCGCTCCTGGAGCTGTATTTAGAGGAGGAAGAAAGAGGCTGGGAGCGCTCCTCTTCTCTGCCTCATGTGTGAGCGTGTGTGAATGAGAGAACCAGAGAGAGTGGTAGGGAGTGGCCAGTCGCCCTGAGCAAGGGCTCCCTGGGTCACCATATAAAGGGGTGCCCAGGGGACACGAGGGGCCCATATTGCCTAACTACACTGTTGGGGGGACACCAGACATGTGAACAGTGCCGGCCGTCCGCCTATAGTGCTAGCCGCTCATTTACAGTGCCGGGTCGCCGGATCCGCCGGGTCCGCCGGGCGCGCCGGGTGAGCCGGGTCCGCCGGGTGCGCCAGGTCGCCAGGGGACGTCTGAGGTTGACTTTCCCGGATTCCAGCTGGACGGGCTCCACCCGGATGGCTCCACCCGGATGGCTCTACCCGAACGGCTCCACCCGGATGGCTCCACCCGGACGGCATCACCCGGATGGGCTCCAGCCGGACGGGCTCCACCCGGACGGCTCCACCCGGACGGCTCCATCTGGATGGCTCCACCCGGACGGCATCACCCAGATGGGCTCCAGCCGAACGGGCTCCACCCGGACGGCTCTACCCGGATGGCTCTACCCGGATGGCTCCACCCAGATGGCTCCACCCGGCCAGGGTGAACAGTGCGAGGTTCCAGCCAGCCAGGTTCCAGCCAGCCAGGCAGGTCGCCGGGTTGCGAGGTAGCGAGCCGAACGGAACGCGGGGCGGTGAGCCGGACGGGTCGCCAGCATGCCAGGGGACGCTCCCCTGGCAAAGTTTTGAAGTGTCGTTTCGCCGTCTTGGGACTACCCGGGGGTCATCCCCCCGACACCTTTACTATAAAAGGGATTGGGCCACCTTGCTGCACTTTATTATACTTGTTACTTGTTACTTGTTACGAATTATCTTGCTATCAAAACTATCTGTTACCGCTACTTTCAGTACTTGCAGAGAATACCTTGCTGAAAACCGCTTGTCATTTCCTTCTACTCCTCATTGGGTTCGACACTCTTACTTATCGAAAGGACTACGATTGATCCCCTATACTTGTGGGTCATCAAGACTCTTTTCTGGTGCCGTTGCCGGGGAGTGAAGGGCCTTTGGTGAGTGGAATTTGGTAAGGAAACATTTATATTACGTGGTGAAATTTATTGCCACTTGTCACTATGGAAAGTAATCCTCTGAGGGGCTTGTTCGGGGTATCTTCACCTCGACCGGAAGCAATAAGAGTTGCTCCTCCACCTATTGAACCTACTGAAAATATTTATTATGAAATTCCTTCGGGTATGATAGAGAAATTGCTAGCTAATCCTTATGCAGGAGATGGAACGGTACATCCTGATATGCACTTGATCTATGTGGATGAAATTTGTGGATTGTTTAAGCTTGCAGATTTATGCGGAGATGGTGTTAATAAGAAAGTATTCCCTTTATCTTTGGAGGGAAAGGCACTGACATGGTATAGGCTATGTGATGATACTGATACATGGGACTGGAACCGGTTGAAGCTGGAATTCCACCAATTTTTTTATCCTATGCATTTGGTTCATCGTGATCAGAATTATATATATAATTTTTGGCCTCGTGAAGGAAAAAGTATCGCTCAAGCTTGGGGGAGGCTTAAGTATATGTTGCATACATGCCCCAATCATGAGCTCTCAAGAGAAATAATCCTTCAAAACTTTTATGCTCGGCTTTCTCATAATGATCAATCCATGCTCGATACTTCTTCTGCTGGTTCCTTTATGATGAAAACTATTGAATCCAGATGGGACCTTCTTGAAAGAATTAAATGCAATTATGAAGATTGGGAAATTGACAAAGGTAATGAGTCAGGTATAAATCTTGAGTTTGATTGTGTTAAATCTTTTATGGAAACTGATGCTTTTCGTAAGTTTTGTACTAAATATGGACTTGACTCTGAGATAGTAGCTACCACTACTAGGGAAAAGCTTATAGGTAGAACATTAGCAGTAGCGCGGGAAAATATGCAGCGCTGCTGCTAATTAGCAGTAGCGTTGGGTTTAGACAGCGCTACAAGTAAGGCCTTAGTAGTAGCGCTGGAAATACTTGCCGCGCTACTGCTAAGTGGGCCCCAACGTGCCCACCGGCGCTAGCTGTAGTAGTAGCGCCCTCCAAAATACAGCGCTACTGCTAAGATTTTATCAGTAGCGCCGGCTCTGACAAAACCGCTACTACTGTTGGGCCCCACTTAGTAGTAGCGCTGCGCCAAACGAGCGCTACTACTATGCACCTTAGCAGTAGCGCCGGCAAAAATACAGCGCTACTGCTAGGCGTGGCTGGTGCCATCTTTTCACCCACCCCTCTCACCCTCCCCCTTCCTCCCCCCTTTGCCCTCTCCCCTCCTTTCCCCTCTCCCCTCTCTAAGTTACTTCTCCACCATTATTGCTCTTCTTCTCTCTTCCTTCTACCTCTCTTCTCTCCCCATTAATGCCCCCTCCACCATAATTCTCCTCCATAAATGGCCTCTTTTCTCTATCTTCCTCATTTATTTGGCTCTCCCTCCTTCCATACATATATATACCTTTCCCACTCCTAGATTTGTCTCATAGCTACCTAGCTCATCTCTCTCCCTCTCCATTAGTTATCTAGAGTCATCTCTCCTCCCAACAACTAGATCTAGCTAGCTAGCCATCCACTTTTGATCCCTATAGGTAGCGAAGGCCTCATCTAACCGTGCTCGATCTCTCTCGGGAGATAGGTGAGTAAAAAGTTGTGCATTTCAAGAATGGGAATATGTGTGTTTGCGATATGAAGGGATTTGTGCGAGTGACATGCCCCCTGAGTTGCTTATGTTTTGCCGAAATGTCGATTTATTTCCGTTTCGGCGAATTTCGAGCAAACTCGATATGTCCTATTTTTAGGCAAGGTCATGCCAAATTTTTGTATGACTTTGATGCATGCATGCATTTTGTTTGTAATCCTTTTGCTTGTTATACCGCGCAGTCGATCATGAAGGTGAGTGGAAGGAAGGTGTAGCGATACTTGCAATCCGCGGTGATGGACATGTATGCAAATAATCGGACTGGGATTAGATGTCCGTGGACAAGATGCAAAGAAGGAGTCATTTTGGACCCCTTTGATCGTGGCAGTTTATAGGCGCACCTGCTCATGAATGGTTTCATGGATGGCTATACTCGGTGGATAAGTGAAGATGATGATGAGGACGTCCACATGGCAGGCAATAACGACATGGGGCTAGACGAAGAGATGACCGATCGAACCGAAGACGATGGCGCCGGACATGGCGGCGGGGAAGAGTCCGGACATGGCGGTGGAGAAGATTCCGGACACGGTGAAGAAGAGTCCAGACATGGCGGAGAAGAGGCGGCGGACACGCCGCAATCTTGGACGCTACTAAGTTCAGTTGTGCAGGACCCTCATGTTCGACACCTACTTCGCAAGAATACGACTAGCGACAGAGCTGCTTGTAGAGAGGAGGCCAAGCTAGCGCAACTGGAAGTAGACTCGAAGACTCCATTGTATGACGGTTGCGATCCCAAGGTGACCCGCTTGAGTTTCACGCTCAAACTTCTAAAGACGAAGGCCAAAAACAAATGGACAGACGCAAGCCTCGATGAGCATTTGAAGCATCTACATAATAAAGTTCTTCCCGCGGGGAATGTGTGTCCTACTAGTGTCGAGCAGGCCAAGAAAATCGTTTGCACTCTTGATCTGCCGCACATTAGATACCACGCATGCATCAACGATTGCATCATTTATCGGGAGGAGCACGCGGAAAAAACCAGCTGTCCAGTGTGCAATGCTTCTCGGTACAAGAAGGCCGGAAAGAAAGCTCCTCAGAAAGTTGTATGGTACTTTCCGATCACTCCCTGTCTACAGCGGTATTTCATAGATCCTAAGGAAGCAAAGCTCTTGCACTGGCACGCGGAGAGGAAGAAGCCCGACGATGGAGATGATCCGAAGCTGAGACACCTCGTAGATGCTAGCCAGTGGAGAGCATTCAACGCCGAATATCGATTTTTCGCAGAAGATGCAAGGAACATCGTGCTTGGCGCGAGTACCGATGGCATGAATCTGTTTGGAAACCAGAACACCAACCACAGCACATGGCCCGTCTTTGTATGGATGTACAACCTCCCCCCATGGAAGTGCATGAAGACAAAGTACATACACATGAGCATGCTGATTCAAGGGCCGAAACAACCGGGAAATGATATTAACCTGTATCTGGGGCTACTGAAAGAGGAGTACACACGTTATGGAAATCACCGGTCAAGACATGGGACGCTAGCACAGGAGATTATTTCTATATGAGAGCCGCGCTGATGACGACGGTGCACGACTATCTCGGTTACGGGTATGTCTCAGGCCAGGTGTGCCACATATACTGCGGATGCACGAGGTGCATCGATGATACAATGTCTCAGCAGCTTACGTTAACGAAAGATGGTGGGTCTGGGAAAATCGTGTACATGGGGCATCGTAGATGGCTCGAGAAGGATGACCCGTGGAGATCTATTCAATGGTTTGGCTGAGCATCGAGGACCTCCACGTAAGAGGAGCGGCGCCGAAATCAACGAGCTATTGAAAAATTGGGAACAGTGCCCCAAGCGGGGAAAGATGAAAAAGGCTCCGGAGCCGTTGCTGAAGGTATGGAAAACGAGGCCTGTTTTCTGGGACTTGGACTACTGGCCCAATCACGACATGCCTCATTGCCTTGATCAAATGCATATCACGAAGAATGTCCTCGAGAGCTTGCTTGGCACACTGATGAACATGTCGGAGAAGACCAAGGATGGGCCGAGGGCAAGGAAAGACTTGGAAGATTTGGAGATCAGGGGAGATCTCCACATGCCGCCCCGTAAAAATTCGACGGAGGAGACAGAGACGGAGGCGGGGGAAAGGGGCAGAAAAGTCAACAAGAAGGAGAATTATTGCCCCCCTTCTTGCTTCACCTTAAGTGCGAAGGAGATCGATCAATTCATCAAGTGGCTTACGGGAATCAAAGTTAGTTCCGGTTACTGTGGGAAGATAAGCAAATTTCTAGACACCAAGAAGAAAAGGTTCAGCGGGATGAAGTCTCATGACTGTCATGTGATGATGACACAGATACTCCCGGTTGCCATTACAGGGATAATGGACAAGCACGTCCGTGACACGGTTACTGGTCTCTGCAACTTCTTCAACGTTATCTCTCGAAAGTCCATCAGTGTGAAGCAGCTCCGAAGGCTACAGGAAGAGATCGTTGTCATACTATGTGAGCTTGAGATGTACTTCCCGCCCGCGTTCTTTGACGTCATGGTGCATCTGTGTGTCCACATCGTGGACGACATCATCGACCTCGGGCCGACATTCCTTCACAGCATGATGCCGTTCGAGAGGATGAATGGGGTCATCAAAGGATTCGTTCGTAACATGTCCCGTCCCGATGGGAGCATCGTCCAGGGGTATCTGACCCAAGAGTGCATCTCCTTTTGCGAGAATTATCTAGGCATCGGAGACCCTGTTGTTGGTTTGCCCGTTAAGAAGCACCATGGGAGGCTCGGAGGAGAAGGTCACAACAACGGCCGGAGGGAATTGCACGTGGACTACTCGGGTCGACGGAACGACTTTGACAGGGCTAACTTAGTAGTGCTACAACACCTAGATGCGGTAGAAGATTATGTGACACTGCACAAAGAAACCATCGCAAAGAAGTACCGTGATCATGGGATGCGCAAGACGGACGCCGAAGTTACTGTAGAGCACAACTCCACTTTCTTGCGTTGGTTCAAAGAGCAAGTTCTTGCTAATCCCCCGGAAGAGGGCAGTGCGGACGGATTGCTCATATACGCCTTAGCACATGGCCCTGCGCCCAACCTCGCGATCTATCAGGCATACGATATCAACGGGTACACGTTCTACATGGAGGCCAAAGACATGAACAGTGATTACCAGAACTCATGGGTGACGATTGAATGCATGACCGACGCCAACGGCACAACTGAAAGATTCTACGGAAGGGTCGAAGAGATCTGGGAGCTTGACTACGCTGGACTGCACGATGCAATGATGTTCCGTGTCAGATGGGCTAAGGCCGTCGTAAAATAAAACAAGTATTTCACTACCATGTCTATACCCGACGCGAAGAGCGCTACCGTGAACGTTAATGTCATCGCCAAAACTGATCCATGGGTACATGCTAAGCACGTGACACAATGCTTCTTCATAACTGACCCGACCAATCCCAGCCGTGTTGTCGTGAGGAGAGGCAAAAGGAGCATCGTCGGAATGGATGGAGTCACCAATGAGGAAGACTACGACCAATATGGCAACCCGATGAGGGAAGATGACGATGACGATGAAACATACGTCAAAAGAAGAATCAAGACTACATTACGTAAGAAAGATCGTACTCCATGGTTCCGGAAAAGTCACAACGAGGGGCTCAATTATTCGACAACGAACAAGAAAGGAAAGAAGCTCAATGTGAAACGTCGTCGATGCAGCTGAGAAACCATCATTTATATATATGTATCTATTTTGTGTACGCACTTAAGTAACCGTTATCGGTCAAATGATGTATACATCGTATCCCCTTCAATTACCACCATGGTTTCGGTGATATTCGCGCAGTGTGGGAGGAGATGTTCTCGTCGACTGCGTGCGAGGAAGTCGGGAGAAAAACAAAAACAAAAACAAAAAGGAGAAAGAAAATGAAAAGTAATACAAAAGAAAAAGAAAAGTAAACAGAAAAGGAAAGGAAAATAATAAAAAGAAAAGAAAACAGGGAAAGAAAATATAAGAGTTAGCAGTAGCACGGGATTCGTACCAGCGCTATAGCTAAGTTAGCTATAGCGCTGGGTCTTAATCCCACGCTACTGCTATGTGTATTTTAGAATAAAAAAAAACAAAAAATGGAAGAGTTAGCAGTAGCGCTGGGTACAGACCCGCGCTATAGCTAAGTTAGCTATAGCGCGGGTCTGTGCCCAGTGCTACTGCTATTTTGATTTACCCCCTCGCGCCCGCCTTCCTCCCCCAAAATTCCCCATTCTCCTCCCGCGCCCCCTCGCTCCATCCTCCGACGCTCCCGCCACCCTCTGCCGCCGCTCCGGCCTCCTCCTAGTCCGCGCCGCCGCTCCGGCCTCCTTCTCGTCCACGCCGCCGCTCCGGCCTCCTCCCCGTCTGTGTCGCCGCTCCGACCTCCTCCTCGTCCGCGCCGCCGTCGCTCCGGCCTCCTCGTCTGCGCCGCCGCCGTCTACCTCACCCCCGGTAGCCAGCGTCCCCTTCTGCCTCCCTTCAGGTACCGACTGGCCGACCCCCCCACCTCCCCCTCTCTCTGTCAATTAGGTTTTCATTTTTTTTAGAAATGAAACTAGGTTTTCAATTTAGGGTTCAATTAGGTAGGCAGTAGGAATCAATTTTAGGGTTCAACAATATTCAGGTCGGCAGTAGGAATCAATTTAGGATTTTTTATTAGGACAGAAGTTTTATTAGCAAAAAAAATTTCTAGGGTTCTAGGGTTCATATGTGAAAAAAGTTATAGAAATTTCTTTAGCCGCAAAAATTAAGTTAAGATACTGCCTAAATGAAGTTAAGATACTATCAAAAAATTTATTAGCAAGTGTATATGAGGATGCTGATATATATTATATGCATACATATCTTGCTTAATTTTAAAAAAATTAATTATTTTTTAAAAACAGAATTGTTGCTACTTAGTAATAGAAGACAGTAGGTGTAGAAATGAAAATGAAAAAGATTGATGTTATATGATATATGTCATTGATGTTCATTTGCATATTCCATTATTGTTGATATGATTAATGTTGGTTGAATGGACAATTGTCCAAGAATATCCGAGTGGCCTATGTTTTGCCGGAATGTTTATTCATTTCCGTTCCGGCAAATTTCAGGCGCTCCATATGTCCACTTTTTAACAAAGGTCATGCCAAAAATTTCCGTGAATTTCGGCATGACTTGTGCTAGAAACTAGGACATATCGAGTGCCCGGGATTTGCCGGAAGGGGAATGAATCAACATTCCGGCAAAACATAGGCCCTTTTTTTTCTTCATTATTCATTTTATTCGGTCTAGAATTAAACTAGCATACTTAATTAATCGTAGGAAACATGTCTAGCCAGGAGGAAGCCGGGGGTTCTAGTCACCCCGAACAAGACCCCGTCGAGGCAGCAAATCATTATTTCTAATACCTGGACGAACACCGGTTGCGGGTGCAGGGTGGCAGTGGCACCAACCCCGACACCGACACCGGCACCGGCACCGACACCACCCCCGAGACCGGCAACGATGCTGGCGAAGCCAGTAAAGGACCGAAGCCAAAGAGGGCATGAAACCAAACGAGCTCGGCATCGGGAAAATTGTGCTCACGGCGATGCACCCTGGCAAATTATTGCCAACGGCGCCGGAGGAAGCGCGCGCGTGCTACAGCAATCAACTAGGATGCATCCTCAGGGAAACCGCCAACATCAACGACGAAAAGTTAAGGAAGATACCACATATGGAGCACATGCTCCTAACGAAGTTGCACAATAGGTTCCTGTTCCCCGGCCGGGATGAAAGCAAACTTCCGTGGCAGGACGAACCCATGAGAAAGATAAACAACAAGGCGATGGGGACGTTCAGCAACGACTTGGCCGCCTGGAAAGTAAGGGTGAAAAAAGCGATTGCGAAGAATGAACCGTGGTCCAAGATTCATGCTGACAATCCGACACTAAAGGAAGAGGACTTCAAAAAATTCAAGGAGACTTGCGCTAAAGAAGAAGCCAAGAAAAAGTCGGAGAAAATGAAGGCGCTCCAGGCCAGGAACACGCCTCCCCACCGCCTCGGAAGCCGTGGTTACGAGGGGAAGAGGCACGTATGGGCCAAGGAGGACACCGAACGTGAAAGTCACGGAATCCCAGACCCCTTGGCGGAGTTCACCGAGCCCGAGGAGCGTGACTTCATCAGGGCCCAGTACAAGTGGGACCCGGTCAATAAGATCTTTTACACGGACCCGAACACGAGGGAGTTCATGAGACTACTGGTAATTGTTATATTACCACCTTATATTAGCTTCTAATCAATTCGACTACAAGTTTTGTCACATTTGTAAACCATCCACGTTCCTTTTGCAGAAAGAGCAGCACCAAAAGGTGGCCGAAAGCGATGAGTCGTCTCAGTCGTCGGCGAGGCCCAAGTGGGACACCCCTTTCAACTGGGCCCTGAACATACAGAAAAGGGCCTCGGAGGACAAACCGCCATCGTATGGACGTGTGCACGGCACCGGAGATGGCGCCTCGTGGAAGACGTACTACCACGAGAAGCCGGAGGAAAAAAGGCGAGACGGATGCTTACTCAACAAACCATCGACGAGAAGGTCGCGCTTGCGGTCGATAAGACCAAAGCTGAGACCAAAGAAGAGTTGGTCAAAGTAGTCGATGTAGCGGTCAGTGCAGCGGTAGCTGCCGTCAGGGCTGACGTCGCATCTTCCATTAGCAGCTTGATTCCGGCAGTTATCGATTGGTCGAAGAAAAATCCAGATAAAGGGCCAGCGGACTTTCAACTTCCGAGCTACGTCGGGAGCAATTCAGTGAACATCGCACCACCAGCACCTGCTTACGCAACCGCACATGCTCCCGTACCTGGTCCCGCTCCTGTTCATAGCAGCCCGTCCTCCGTCTCTGGCGTGCTCGGCGGGGCTTCGTCTTTGGCTGAGCTCGACGCCCTCACGGTAATTACGCGTCACACCCTGTTCACCAGCATATCTATAGTCTTTCGTTTCAGTTGCCTTTCGGATGTCTGACGTCGCAGACATGTCTTCGCAGGCCGGCGAAACCCCGTGCACCATACTGTATGACATCAACGGCCAGAAGGTGGACGTGGGAAAGGCAACGATCGTGAAGCCGAAGGACCGCATGTTGCACAATCGACAGATGCCCGATGGCGTCTTCAAGGTTTGCGTGGCCAGTGTCAAAGCAGGCTTCGAGGATTTGCCTCCTCCTGTACCACTCGAGGGAGACAACGAGACCCCTAAATGGATTGTTGCATGCAAGAGTTGGTTCCTGCCTTGGCCGAAGACTCTTCTTCGTGTGGAGGCACCCGGAGCACACCAACGACAACACCTCAACAAGGTATGAACACCACCCCACCTACCCAATTACATGCACCTGTCATGCCGGGTGATAGCGGACGACGCGAGGGAGAGCCTCCATTAGTGCCTGATGACGTCGCCCCCGTCGAAGAAGCAAATGCTGATGATGTCATGGAGGACGATGATGATGACCCTCTCAAGTATATCAATACCGGCTATTACGATGGAGGATTGATGGCTCGGGACTATGACTCAGGCTATGAGCGTGGAGATGACTTGATGCTGCCTGATTTGCCGGAGCCAGAACGTCCTAAGGCTGATTGCAAGAAGTCTCTCTTCATGCGATCCTCGCAGGCGACGCCTCCTGATGCCACCTCTACCCAGCAGCAACAACGCGAGGGTCGTGCACTGCTGAGCCCGACGACACTGGGGGCGGTGGTCAGGGAAGGTCTGGTGGGCTCACTACCGCCACCCGCCAAGAAGCAAAGGAGGAGACCGGACAGGAAAGGCTCTAAAGGCGCCAGAGCTGCTTCAAGCAGCCAGCCGCCTCTGTAGCCCCGGAAGGTAGACAGAATACCTGTCGAAGGTGCGAAGCAGTTCCATGTCGCCGGCCACCCGATCCTACCTCGAAAAGCGCTAGAGGACATACTGAACAATGATCTAAGGAGACCTCATGAAGATGTGCTGGCGAGAGAGAAAAGCCTTCTCGTCTCGAAAAATCCAGGATACCCGCTTTACGCGGCTTAGGTGCCGGGTGGGAAGTTGTATGTCGAGAGATGGCCCGCGGATAAGTTCATCGTGCGATTTGACTACATCTATGACATGTTCCACATGACCAAGCTGGATTTTCAGTTCATCCGCATGTATGTGCTATATCTGAACTACATCATCAGGCGCGAGAACATAAAATATATCTGCGTCGCGGACCCATACTATATGCACAAGAGCTTCTTGGCAGTTTGCAAAGAGCACCGTGACTATGCGAGCAAGTACATCGGTAAGTTCATGGTCGCCAATAAGGACAAGGAAATGATTCTCCTACCTTATCATCCCACGTAAGTCATCCGCGAATAACCTTTCGTAAGTTTAATCATTCCTTTGCACGCATGGAGGCTAATTTGAGGTGTACTTATTTTGCGCAGCGGGGGGCGCCGTCCTCATCATTCTGTACCCAGAATACTCCCATGCTCTATACTTGGACTCATCGAGGAACATCAAGAAAAAGGATTACATGCACATAAGGAGTGTTCTCGATAGTGCCATGATAACCTTCAGCATGTCTGGTGGATATATCAAGGTGAAAAAGCACAAGAAGAATGGGCTAGGTTTCGGCCATAAGACCGACTTCTGCTGCATCCAGCAACCGAAGGATACTAAGGCTGATGGATTCTACCTCATGCATCACATGCTGGACTACAGAAGGGATAATCAACGCCTTCGCATGTCACCTACTTCCAACGATGCCGAGATTGTCAACTGGGCCACAAGCATAGGAAGGACACCGGATCATCGAATCCGAGCTGAGTTTTATCACGTACAGTGTGAACTTGCCCAAGTGATCATGAAGGAGGTCCTCGAACAAACAGTGATGTTCTACCATGGACCAATGACGCGGGATGATGTCCGAGCACTGCTAGTCGCTCAGCGTCTGGACCTGAAGCCTTTCACGAAGCTCGGGTGCTTCCTCCCTGACTATGAAGATTGGAACGCTGACATGGAGGAGTGATTGACGATGACAATGTGTCTGTTTAGTCACTACTGTCTTCCTATGACAAAACTTTGAATTTATGCACGACGAAACTCTGTGATGTAATTAAACCGTCCTCCTGAACTAGCGTAGATCGCTCTAGTTAATTAGTTTGGTGTGACGCCCTGGTTTTTGGCAACTTTTTCTTTTCAAAATCTTTCTGGCTTTATTTGCAATTTGGATGGTTTTCAGTTGACTTTGGACTTATGAACCTCTCAGTGATCCCAAGCCCTCATCATCTTGCCAAAATCTTGTCACACACCTTCTGGATCAATTTCCAATTCTCAATCTTTCTCAAATATTCATTTCCTTCCTTTGGGAAAATCTGTCATCACTATGGGTTATGAAGCAACCTATAGTTCTGATGGTCAGAAAAATCCCAAATTATTACCACACCTTCTTGTCATCATCTACTCCCACAATCTTCAAAAACATCTCATGGTCCAGTATAAAATTTTGTCCAAAAAACTCCATTCATCTTTTGGACAGTACAGGCCATTTGTGAAGCAACTCATATTTTCCCAACTCAGAAAACTCTCAGATAATTCCCTGAGATATTAGGGAACCTATCTTGCCACAATATCCAAAATATCACCTTTCCCAGTACAAATTTTCATCAGCAATATTCTGCCAAGTTTCTGCTCATTCTAAACCTCTGAAGGAAGTACCATCTAGAGGTATCCAATTGAGCTGAAATTTTTATGACAACATCTATCCACCAAATAACCCTCCCACACCAATTTTCAGCTCTAGTAGATCAACCAGATGAGTGCTACATGCTCATCTGGTTTCTGTTCCAGTAACAGCAGTTGTACATGAACCCTATTCAAACTTTGATGAAATTTTCTCAAACTTGGCCAGCTTATAGTCCTTCCAAGATAGATCATCCCAGACATCTCCATTCGCTCCATCTCCAGCTCACCTCTCCTCTAGATCTCTCCCAATGTTTCTATCAGAAACTGTAGCTGAAGCTACCATTCGAATCAGAGTGAACCTGGCCAAACCAAGAGCACAGAGGGACTAAATGACCAAAGGAGAACACGCTAGACATGGTGCGCTGGACTTGCGCGGCCCCCAGATGCCGGACACCGTGGTGAGCATGGTACTGGCATGCCAGTACGCATGCTCTGCATCTCGCCTGCGTCTGTCGAGGTCGTTCCAGTGGACTCGCGCTGCCATTTCGTGTCCAGAGGTGCCGACATCGTTGCTGCCGTCCACGTACCCCTCTCCGGAAGCCTTCCCTCGCCGGAATTGTCCCCGGCGGCCGCCACCGCATCCGGGCACTGTGCCGCCCGTGCGGGCACAGTGGCTCTGCTGCTCGTCTTCTTCCTCCGCTAGCAGCCACCGCCCGCATTAACTCCCCTGCCCTCTCCTATCCTGTTGCCCGCGTCGAGCCAGCCAGCGCGGCGTCCTGGCGCCGGCGACGTGGCCCGAGCCCCGCCCGCTCCAGAGACTTCGTCCCCGCCTATAAAAGGCCATGGCCAGCCGCCCGAGCTCCTCACCCCACTCCTCCACCTCCCAATCGGCCCCCCGAGCATCGAGCCAAGGCCGAGAGGCCCTCTGGCCTCGCATCTCGCCGGAGAACCGCCGCCACCCGAGCTCCACCACCTCACCGATTCGCTTCATCCCAGCCTCAACCAACTGCACCCGCGAGCTCACCTCACTCTTCTGACCCCGCCCAAGCTCTTCCCTGGCCGAGACTCTGCCGGAAATGCCGTCTCCGACGACACTCGAGAAGCGCCGCCACCAGAGAGGAAAGGGACGGTGTCGTCCGGCCAACTCTCGTCACGCTGTGGGTACGTGCGTGTTCGCCTCGGTGAGCTCGTCCCATCCCTGCTCTCTCCCGACCTCGCCGTCGACCATCGCCGGAGAGCCGCAGCTCTTTGTTCTCTCTCTCTCTCCCAGTTTAAATCTGACAGTGGGGCCCGCTCGTCAGCGACTCGCCCGCGCGCGCTGAAGCGGTAAGTGGAGGCGCCCTGGCGAAATACGTCTTCGACGTGGCCCTCTGCTGGATTTTCTATTTTCTGTTTTAATTCAAATTTTGACCAGAAACTTTGACCGTCCATAACTTTTTATCCATAAGTCCAAATCAATTGATTCTTTTTGCTTTGGGTTTGTCTTGAGCTCCTTTATTTCCTGGAAATATTTGGTATTTTTCCCATGCTCACAGAATTTCTGGTGAACAGAACAGTAATATGTGATATTTTCCTTTGCATTTTTAAAATATTTTCAGAAGGAAATCCTTTTGGATTTGAAGCCCAGTAGTTTGTGGACAACCCAACAGAGCAAGGCAAGCCATGTCATCCATTGCATGAAGCATTTCAATAGTGTTGGTTATTTAATTGAATTACTTGCATTATTTTAATATGTGATAATTTAGGGTAATTTACTTTGATGCTTAGCTACTGCCATGTTAAGTTATTCTGGATGAATAACCCTGCTTGCTAAGTATTTGACAACACTAAACTTAATTGGTTGATCAAGTGCCACCTATCCAGACTTATCCGTGCATTCACATTTGCCGGTATGGGACGGCCTTGACTTGGTCTGGCTTTGTGCTCTTTTATCGGTACCACCACATTAGGGAGGGTTATGCGTGCGTGCTGCCCTGATCAGGTAGACGACGATAATCCTTTGAGCCCAGTTGAGTTATTTTGTCGGCGTCGCCATTTGGGACAGTTAGTTGGCCACGATGGTGGCAGGTGTCACGGGGTGACACAGGGGCCACCCAGGACATGACCCTGGGAGGGTATGATTGTCGGTGGTACGATAGAGGAGTCACGGGTCAGGCAGGTTTCGTTGGAGCAGCCCCGGTCCACCCGAATGGGAGCAGGAGGCCAGGAGCTCCATAGTGTGGGTAAAGTGCGCAACCTCTGCAGAGTGTATGAATCTATTCGAATAGCCGCGTCCACGGTATTGGACAGTCCGTACTAGGCCACTGACTGGTCAACCACAATAATGATAATACAGATGGAAGAACTTGTCTTATGTTCGGAAGTGCTCAGTGGAGTATGAGCGTTCCGAGGGTTGTGGGAGAACCCAGAAGAGAGTAAGTTGATATTTGATATCAATGAGTAAGCAACTTAAGTACTTAATATGATCATTGCCGTGCTATTGTTTGCTGCATTGTTTTGTTTGCCATGAGCTTGCGAGTAGATTCCAAGTACTCACCTGGCGTATTATGCCAGATGGAGGAGAAGCCGAGGACGGAGGTCCCGATGGTTCGTGCTACGCTAACTAGGCCGTGTCCCCAGCAGTGTCCCTGTGGATGGAGTTTTCCGCGCTATGTTCCGCTATGCCGTAGTTCTACCTAGTAGAATCGAGGCCCTGTTATGTTCATAAATAATGTAGATATTGTCATAGCACTTGATGTGCTTATGGCCTCGCTATCGATGTAAATTATGAGCTTGTACTCGAGATATATCAATAAAGTTCAGTTCAGTTCTGTTCCAAGTGGTTGTGTGTTTCCAGAAGACATGATCTCTGGGTTGGAAACACTGGGTAAACTGGTCCTCTGAGCCGGGGTGCCACAACGCTTGGTATCAGAGCCGCGCTGACTATAGGACACCCTAGTTAACCCTGCGCTAGAGCCACGATTAGTTTAGAGTCTTGGGGTGTGTCTTGCTTTTTGCATCTGATTGTAGCATGGCATGCATATAGCTTTTATTGTGTTAACCGCTAGTTTGATGAGTGTAGATGGCACCAGTCCCGTACCACTACAACCATGAGCCGGCACCGTTCACTTTTCCAGTACTGCTCCGTAATCTCTGGCTTCGGCTGTATCCCAACGGCGAAGACCCAGTGTACCAGGTGTTCCGAGAGAAGCTTGCTGGTTCAGTGTACGAGTATTACGCGGAGGCCTTTCTTACTGCGAGTTCAGATATTGGCAGCTATTCCCGTTCTTCCAAGGGCGGAACTACTTCTACTCCGGAGTTGGCGATCCAGTTTGCTGCGATGGAGGCTCTTACTGGCTTGCGCTTCCACGAGGCCGAGATGCAGACTCATCCAGGTTTCTTTCACTACAGGGCGAGTGCTTTTCGCACCTGTTGACCCGGCGAGTGATCGTGCTACTGGTGTTTTATCTCGTTATCTGAACGCCAGTTACCGTATGATCACTTCACTAGCTGAGGAGCTGACTCATGCCCGAGGGGCACTTGCAGCTGTTGCGGCAGCACAGTCTCCTCCTCCACCTCCGTTTTCACCTGTGTATACTCCACCCGTTCCACCTTCTGAGACTCCTTCTAGCTCGTTCGGACCGCCAGGCTTTTCGTCTGGTAGCCGACGTGAGACCTCGGCAGAATGGGCCTCACTCCTAGCTACTCCAGCTGCTCCGATGCTGCAGTGTCATGCTTCTTCTCCTTCAGAGGGAGATCTTTCTCGTCAGCGTCGTCGTGTTTCCTTTGATCCGGAGACCGAGATCCACGTCATCAGCTCAGATTCCGAGACAGGATCAGACGACGAGGAGTCTTCAGTTTGCCAGTGTTCGTGCCACCCGCGCTACTAGAGTGGAGGTTTGAGTTCCAGTGCATGCGTCATAGCATCTCTGCATATGTCAACTGCCGTATGAGCAGTCCAGTCATGATAATCCCCCTACTAGCTTGTCATGTATGATGTTGGGTTGCCTTGTATAATTATGTTGTTTTCGTTATTTTCTCTTTTTATTTGGTTTCTTTTCTGGTGTTAGACTGTCATGCTTCCCCTTATGGATGTTGCTCATCGATTCGGTATTTTGCAATGGGAACAAATTTAGGATGAAGAGGTGTAGTAATCAAGGCGCTGATGGAACTCCCGTTCGTCGATCCGCCAGACAAGCAGGACAGTCACCAAAAGATTTACCACCACCACCACCACAGTCGCCAACCACTGATCAGATTATGAGAATGTTTGAAGAGAAAAGAAATCAAGATCTCATGGAATTTCTGAAAAGTATGCAGACTATGGTGGGTCAGAATAACAATAATGGGACACACTCTAAGTTGTCTGATTTTTAGCGTAGGAAGCCACCCAGTTTTGGTCAGGCTGTGGATCCTATGGAAGCTGATGACTGGCTGAGGACCATGGAAAAGAAGTTGGACACAGCCCGCTGTGATGAGTCAGACAAGGTTCCTTTTGTTACTCACTACCTGGAGGGACCAGCAGCTATATGGTGGGATAATGCAAAAATAATGTGGCCTTCTGGAGAAGATATTTCTTGGGAGAAATTCAAAGAGGTATTCCGCAAGTATCATATTCCTACCAGCATAATGAAGGTGAAGCAGAGGGAATTCTTGGCCCTTACTCAAGGGAATATGTCAGTGGGAGAGTATCTGAACAAGTTTAATAATCTGGCACGGTACTCTACCCATGACGTGTCCACTGAAGAAAGGAAGATAGACCGATTCCTAGGAGGGCTGAATCATACCCTCCATTGCCAGCTCTGTATGCTTGACTTCCCTGACTTCCAGACTTTGGTGAACAAGGCCTTCATAGCTGAATGAGAGCATACGTCAGGATATGATGATCGCAAGCGGAAGTTTGAACCCAAGAAGGACAACCGTGAGCAGTTTGTGCAGAAGCCACACATTTGGCAACCTGGGCCGTCTGAATACAAGCCTACCTGGAACAATGGCAACAACAACAATAAGGTAGTCAGCCAGGACAAGACTTTTGGCAAACAACCAGTGATGGAGGATTGCCGTCGCAACAACACATGCTTTACTTGTGGCCAGAGCGGGCAATAATCCAAGCAATGCCCCACAAGAAATGGGAAGCCATCATCCGACTACAAGCCACAAGTCAACAATGTTGGACGCCGCCCCAATACAAACTTCTATCGCGGCCAAGTCCATCATATCTCCGCTGAGGAAGCCCGCGAAGCACCGGACGTGGTCCTTGGTATGTTTTCTGTTAACAACATACCTGCAATAATTTTATTTGATTCTGGGGCTTCTCATTCGTTTATTTCGCGGAGTTTTGCCACCTTGCACAAATTTTCTCCTTCTCTTTTGGACAAAATCATGGTGGTACAATCCCCTGGCTCCATGCTCAGAACAAATGTGATATACAAGGATCTGGAAATTTTGATACATGGCGTCAAGTTTCCAGCTACTCTTGTTGCCATTGAATCCCCTGGACTGGATATAATACTGGGAATGGATTGGTTGGTACCACATTAGGTGTATATCAACTGTGCCACCAGGAAGGTGACACTGGTTAACCCGGCAGGCCAAACAGTGCAATTCACTGCTAGCAGAATGATGTCAAAGAAAGGAATAGCATTCAAAGCCACAGCTACAGACATAAGTCTGATTCCAGTAGTCAGTGAATTTTTGGACGTATTTCCGGAAGAATTGCCAGGAATGCCACCTGATCGGGAACTAGAGTTTGCTATTGAGGTTGTTCCCGGAACAGCTCCAATTTACAAGAAGTAATACCGCATGCCTTCACCAGAGCTGGTGGAACTAAAGAAACAGTTGGATGAATTATTGCAGAAAGGGTACATTCGTCCAAGCACTTCACCTTGGGGATCACCAGTGCTGTTTGTTAAGAAGAAGGATGGCAGCCTACGAATGTGCGTGGACTATCGCCAGTTGAATGAGGTCACCATCAAAAATAAATATCCGCTTCCCCGCATTGATGATCTGTTTGACCAGTTGAACAGGGCACGGGTATTTTCCAAGATTGACCTTCGAACGGGGTATCATCAGTTAGAAATTAGAAAAGAGGATATCCCCAAGACAACCTTCACTACAAGATATGGCCTGTATGAATTTACAGCCATGTCATTTGGGCTGACAAATGCTCCAGCCTATTTCATGAGCATGATGAATAAGGTCTTCATGGACTTTTTCGACAAATTTGTGGTAGTCTTCATTGATGATATTCTTATCTATTCAAAAGATGAAGAGGAGCACACGCAACATCTCCGTACTGTCCTGGAAAGACTAAGGACCCATCGCTTGTATGCCAAATTCAGTAAATGCGAATTTTGGCTAAGAGAGGTGGGATTTCTGGGACATGTTCTGTCAGAACAGGGTGTGGCCGTCGACCCCAGCAAAGTGACTGCTGTATTAAACTGGAGGACACCAGCCACAGTAACGGAAGTTCGTAGCTTTCTGGGATTGGCAGGCTACTACCATCGCTTCATTGAAGGCTTCTCAAAAATAGCCAAGCCATTGGCAAAATTGCTGAAAAAGAACCACAAATTTGCCTGGACGGAAGAATGCGATAGTAGTTTCATGGAATTAAAGACGAGGCTAACTACAGCCCCTGTCATAGTTCTTTCAGATATCCACAAGAGCTTTGATATATATTGCGATGCTTCCAAGCGTGGAATCGGCTGCGTTCTAATGCAAGAAGGAAAGGCTGTAGCATATGCATCCAGACAGCTACGACCTCATGAAGAGAACTATCCCACTCATGATTTGGAGTTGGCAGCCGTGATTCATGCATTAAAAATTTGGAGGCACTATCTCATTGGGCAGCGATGTGAAATATACACAGACCATAAGAGTCTCAAGTATATTTTCACTCAACCCGACCTTAATCTCAATCAAAGAAGATGGCTTGAATTGGTCAAGGACTATGACATTGGCATAAATTATCACCCGGGAAAAGCCAATGTGGTTGCCGATGCTCTCAGCAGAAAACAAGGCACCATAAATGCAATAATGGAGGGTATCCATCCAAGGCTACAAGAAGAGCTTGCCAAGCTGAATATGGTGCTATGCGGCCCAATTAGCCCGGATACCTTGGAAATTACTCCGACACTTATGGAAGAAATTAAGGCAGCTCAGAAATCAGATGAAGGTATACAAGAGATCAAGGAGCGCATTCCGCAAGGAAAGGCCAAGTCCTTCCATATTGATGATCAAGGTACCCTATGGTTTGAAAACCGAATATGTGTGCCTGATCAAGATAGCTTGAGACAGCAAATACTCAGAGAGGCACATGAATCCGCATACTCTATCCATCCGGGAGGAACAAAAATGTACCAAGACTTGCGAGAAACCTTTTGGTGGCCAGGAATGCGAAGGGACATTGCATACTATGTCGCCTATTGTGACATCTGCAACAGAGTCAAGACGGAACACCAGAAACCCGCTGGGCTACTGCAACCATTTCCAATTCCCCAGTGGAAATGGGATGACATATGCATGGACTTCATTGTTGGACTACCCAAGTCAACAAGAGGCCATGATGCTATCTGGGTCATCGTGGATATACTTACGAAAGTGGCTCACTTCATCCCGGTAAAGACCACTTTCAACGCTTACCAGCTTGCACAACTCTACATGTCCCGGATAGTCAGCCTTCACGGAGTACCCAAGTCTATCACATCGGATAGAGGCTCCTTGTTCACTTCAGCATTCTGGCTGCGTTTGCAGCAAGCCCTGGGCACCGTACTAAAACATAGTACGGCATATCATCCACAAACAGATGGACAGACCGAACGCGTGAACCAGATATTGGAAGATATGCTTCGGTCCTGTGCTCTCACTTATGGACCTGAATGGGAGGATAGTCTACCTTATGCAGAATTCTCTTACAATAACAGTTATCAGTCGAGTCTCAAGATGTCACCATTTGAAGCTCTGTATGGACGAAAGTGTCGCACCCCTTTAAATTGGTCTCAGACAGGAGACATCCGTATCTTCGGCACGGATCTGATGCTCGAGGCTGAGAAGCAAGTCAAGGATATTCAGGAACGTCTTCGAGCAGCCAAGTCCTGTCAAAAGAGTTACTATGACCCGAAACACCGAGAAGTAACTTTTGAGCCCGAAGAATATGCCTATCTCCGAGTTACCCCAATGAAAGGAATAATGAGGTTTCACACTCGAGGAAAGCTTGCACCGAGATATATCGGTCCCTTTCCGGTAATGGCTAGAAGAGGCAGAGTGGCATATCAGCTAGAGTTACCACCGGAGTTGTCTGACGTTCACGACGTCTTCCACATATCACAACTAAGAAAGTGCATTGCACCTCCGATCAAGCAGGCTGATATGAGTGAGCTAGAGCTGACTAAGGATTTGACCTATGAGGAAAGACCTGTCAGAATCTTATATGAGATGGAAAGAACTACCAAGAGCAAGACAATTAAATTTTACCAGGTGCTGTGGGACCATCATACCGAGGATTTTCTGAGATCAGCATATCCCCACTTGTTCCCTAAGCAACCGAATCTCGAGGACGAGATTCATTCTAAGGGGGGTAGGTTTGTGACACCCTGATTTTTGGCAACTTTTTCTTTTCAAAATCTTTCTGGCTTTATTTGCAATTTGGATGGTTTTCAGTTGACTTTGGACTTATGAACTTCTCAGTGATCCCAAGCCCTCATCATCTTGCCAAAATCTTTTCACACACCTTCTGGATCAATTTCCAATTCTCAATCTTTCTCAAATATTCATTTCCTTCCTTTGGGAAAATCTGTCATCACTATGGGTTATGAAGCAACGAATAGTTCTGATGGTCAGAAAAATCCCAAATTATTACCACACCTTCTTGTCATCATCTACTCCCACAATCTTCAAAAACATCTCATGGTCCAGTATAAAATTTTGTCCAGAAAACTCCATTCATCTTCTGGACAGTACTGGCCGTTTGTGAAGCAACTCATATTTTCTCAACTCAGAAAACTCTCAGATAATTCCCTGAGATATTAGGGAACCTATCTTGCCACAATATCCAAAAATATCACCTTTCCCAGTACAAATGTTCAACAGCAATATTCTGCCAAGTTTCTGCTCATTTTGAACCTCTGAAGGAAGTACCATCAAGAGGTATCCAATTGAGCTGAAATTTTTACATCATCTATCCACCAAATAACCCTCCCACACCAATTTTCAGCTCTAGTAGATCAACCAGATGAGTGCTACAAGCTCATCTGGTTTCTGTTTTAGTAACAGCAGTTGTACATGAACCCTATTCAAACTTTGATGAAATTTTCTCAAACTTGGCCAGCTTATAGTCTTTCCAAGATAGATCATCCCAGACATCTCCATTGGCTCCATCTCCAGCTCACCTCTCCTCTAGATCTCTCCCAAAGTTTTTGTCAGAAACTGTAGCTGAAGCTACCATTTGAATCAGAGTGAACCTGGCCAAACCAAGAGCACAGAGGGACTAAATGACCAAAGGAGAACACGCTAGACATGGTGCGCTGGACTTGCGCGGCCCCCAGATGCCGGACACCGTGGTGAGCATGGTACTGGCATGCCAGTACGTGTGCTCTGCATCTCGCCTACGTCTGTCGAGGTCATTCCAGTGGCCTCGCGCTGCCATTTCATGTCCAGAGGTGCCGACATCGTTGCTGCCGTCCACGTACCCCTCTCCCGAAGCCTCCCCTCGCCGGAATCGTCCCCGGCGGCCGCCACCGCATCCGGGCACTGTGCCGCCCATGCGGGCACAGTGGCTTTGCTGCTTGTCTTCTTCCTTCGCTAGCAGCCACCGCCCGCATTAACTCCCCTGCCCTCTTCTATCCCGTCGCCCGCGTCGAGCCAGCCCGCGCGGCGTCCTGGCGCCGGCGACGTGGCTCGAGCCCCGCCCGCTCCAGAGACTTCGTCCCCGCCTATAAAAGGCCACGGCCAGCCGCCCGAGCTCCTCACCCCACTCTTCCACCTCCCAATCGACCCCCCGAGCATCGAGCCAAGGCCGAGAGGCCCACTGGCCTCGCATCTCGCCGGAGAACCGCCGCCACCCGAGCTCCACCACCTCACCGATTCGCTTCATCCCAGCCTCAACCAACTGCACCCGCAAGCTCACCTCACTCTTCTGACCCCACCCAAGCTCTTCCCTGGCCGAGACTCTGCCGGAAACGCCGTCTCCGACGACACCCGAGAAGCCCCGCCGCCGGAGAGGAAAGGGACGACGTCGTCCGGCCGACTCTCATCACACTGCGGGTACGTGCGTGTTCGCCTCGGTGAGCTCGTCCCATCCTTGCTCTCTCCCGACCTCGCCGTCGACTGCAGCGCCGGCGACCATCACCGGAGAGCCGCAACTCTCTGTTCTCTCTCTCCCCCCGTTTAAATCTGACAGCGGGGCCCGCTCGTCAACGACTCGCCCGCGCACGCCGAAGCGGTAAGTGGAGGCGCCCTGGCGAAATACGTCTTCAACGTGGCCCTCTGCTGGATTTTCTATTTTCTGTTTTAATTCAAATTTTGCCCAGAAACTTTGACCGTCCATAACTTTTTATCCATAAGTGCAAATCAATTGATTCTTTTTTGCTTTGGGTTTGTATTGAGCTCCCTTATTTCCTAAAAAAATTTTGGTATTTTTCCCATGCTCATAGAATTTCTGGTGAACAGAACAGTAATATGTGATATTTTCCTTTGCATTTTTAAAATATTTTCAGAAGGAAATCCTTTTGGATTTGAAGCCCAGGAGTTTGTGGACAACCCAACAGAGCAAAGCAAGCCATGTCATCCATTGCATGAAGCATTTCAATAGTGTTGGTTATTTAATTGAATTACTTGCATTATTTTAATATGTGATAATTTAGGGTAATTTACTTTGATGCTTAGCTACTGCCATGTTAAGTTCTTCTGGATGAATAACCCTGCTTGCTAAGTATTTGACAACACTAAACTTAATTGGTTGATCAAGTGCCACCTATCCGGACTTATCCGTGCAGCCACATTTGTTGGTATGGGATGGCCTTGACTTGGTCTGGCTTTGTGCTCTTTTATTGGTACCACCACATTAGGGAGGGTTATGCGTGCGTGCTGCCCTGATCAGGTAGACGACGATAATCCTATGAGCCCAGTTGAGTTATTTTGCCGGCGTCCCCGTTTGGGACAGTTAGTTGGCCACGACGATGGCAGGTGTCACGGGGTGACACATGGGCCACCCAGGCATGACCCTGGGAGGGTATGATTGTCGGTGGTACGATAGAGGAGTCACGGGTCAGGCAGGTTTCGTTGGAGCAGCCCCGGTCCACCCGAATGGGAGCAGGAGGCCAGGAGCTCCATAGTGTGGGTAAAGTGCGCAACCACTGCAGAGTGTATGAATCTATTCGAATAGCCGCGTCCACGGTATTGGATAGTCTGTACTAGGCCACTGATTGGTCAACCACAATAATGATAATAATGATGGAAGAACTTGTCTTATGTTCGGAAGTGCTCAGTGGAGTATGAGCATTCCGAGGGTTGTGGGACAACCCAGAAGAGAGTAAGTTGATATTTGATAACAATGAGTAAGCAACTTAAGTACTTAATATGATCATTGTCGTGCTATTGTTTGCTGCATTGTTTTGGTTGCCATGAGCTTTCGAGTACATTCCAAGTACTCACCTGGCGTATTATGTCAGATGCAGGAGAAGCCGAGGATGGAGGTCCCGATGGTTCGTGCTACACTAACTAGGCCGTGTCCCCAGCACTGTCCCTGTGGATGGAGTTTTCCGTGCTATGTCCCGCTACGCCGTAGTTCTACCTAGTAGAATCGAGGCCCTGTTATGTTCATAAATAATGTAGATATTGTCATAGCACTTGATGTGCTTCTGGCCTCGCTATCAATGTAAATTATGAGCTTGTACTCGAGATATATCAATAAAGTTCAGTTCAGTTCAGTTCCAAGTGGTTGTGTGTTTCCAGAAGACATGATCTCTGGGTTGGAAACACTGGGTAAACCGGTCCTCTGAGCCGGGGTGCCACATTTGGGTACGAGGAACTTCGTTATTTATGTTTACTATAGGTTGCTTGTATTTTGCTAACTCTGTCTCTTCGTGTTTCTCAAGTACATTATGTTGCATATTATCGATGAATTCATCAACTGACGATGCTGGTACATAGATCAGAGATGGCGAAGGACTGCTACGCCGTATTCATTGGGAGGGTTCCAGGAGTGTACGACCACTGGCCAGATGCTCAGGCCCAGGTGGACAAGTACCCGGGCGCTAGCCACAGAGGGTTCGACAGCAGAGCCGAAGCGGAAAATAGTTATTTGAGGTGGACGCTCTGGTAAGAGAGGGAGCGAAACCGGTGCATCAAGAAGTACTACATAGTCGCGCTCTTGCTCATACTGATCGCTCTTCTCTTCTACATCATGGTTTAGATAGAGATTGTCGGTGTATAAAACATGGGTATTTTATACCCTCACTTATGCATAGACAGTAGCAGCCTCCTTGCCGGCCAAGGCCTTGCCAGGAACTGCCAAGGCCAAGACTCCAAGTCCAGCCGAAGGAGCTACCAGAGAGAAGCTCAAGGCTCGGCACTCGACCAGTACCAAAGGTGAAGACACTCCTTGCCGGCAAGCATAAACCGGCAAGGTGAAGACCCGGCAAGCTCCATGCCAGCAAGCTTATGCCAGCCCTCCAGCGCTCCACCTCCCCACACAGGTGTTCGCTGATGCGAGAGGTGTCGACCGCGTAGGTTGGTTGGTGAGGCTTGTCGGGCACGTGTCAGCTCGCTGCGACAAGATTTGCCTCTAATGACACCCGTCCAGGAGGCGTGTCAAGATAATACGAGGTAGCTAGGCAAGCGGTGCAGAAACCCTGCCGGGACTGCCTCTCCACGTGACACCTAAGCGCTGCATTTAATGCCTTTGTCCTAAACTGGCAGAGTTAGGTATGATAGCACTGTTCACTATCTAGTCACGCTGTAATTACTGTTTTGCCATTGTGGTAACCCCTTGGACTATAAAAGGAGGGCCAAGGCAACAGTTTAGAGGATTCAGAGCCCTTTTCAAACAGAAGCACCTCTCGCGTAGCTGCTCTCTCCGCACCTTGCCGGGGGAAGCGCTCCTTGTACTGTGCTTCCACACCACTAATACACCAAAAGCAGGAGTAGGGTTTTACGCTTCTCAGCGGCCCGAACCTGGGTAAAATCCCTCGCGTTCCATTGTTCATGCTCTTTGTGCGCGCCGATCCTCCCCGCCGAACCACATAGGGGTTGCATGGCCCCATAGATGGTCGTACCCCGACATCTTTGGCGCGCCAGGTAGTGGGCGGAGAGGCGTTTGTGCGAACCTTGATCAACGGACTGCGCGTCTTCTTCATCTCCATCATCAACTTCATCACCGTCCTCCTCGTCATCGATGGCGCCCAAGAAGAAGGGCATCACGATGACAGCCACCTCGCACGCATCCGCGGGCGGCGCGGGCGGCGCAGCCAATGTGGGCGGCGCGGGCACTGTGGTTTGTACGACCAGCGCGGGACGGGCACCACGGAGCCGGTCGACCTCCTCGGTCCTCTGGCGAACGAGGCCACGACAGCGCAGGCGGAGCAGGCGGACCCCTTTCTCCTCCTCCTCCCCGCCGCGACGACGAACGCAGCCACCGTAGTGGCAACGCCTGGGCTGGCGCGAGCCGAGACCCCGCTGCGGCGACGTCCAAGGACGCTGTTTCAGGACGAACGCCGCGCCCCTCACACGACGGGCGCGGTACGACCCCGAGCGGCGCCAACGACTCTGGGCAGCGGCGACCTCATGGAAAGACGCCCGTGGACCAAGCCCCAGGTCCTCAGGCACCGCCTCCGCCACGGCGACCCGCTGCTGATCATGTGCCGCAACAGCAGAGCCGCGATGGCGCTCCTACTGGCTCTGCCAGGAGTAGAGCGATGTCGCGCTCTTCGCTCCCAGCCATGCCAGCCACAGCGGCAGAAGCAATGGCGTGGGCTCAGATGTTACTGAACTTCCCTCCGGCAGCAGAGAAGATGGACGAGTGGAGAGCCACCATCCAGAGCTTGATTGGATTTGCCGAAGCCAGTAAATCACAGCAAGCAGAGCCTTCATGGTGTCCACGACCGGCGCCGGCATCTCCAGCTGGTGGCCGCGCTGACGGAACTACACTGACGGTGCAGTCTCCGCCACGGCAACAGCTACAACAGCAACAACACCAACAGCCGTGACAAGCCCAGCAATCTTTTGGGCCCGACGAGATGTCGATCGCGTCTTCGGATCCACGAGCGCGGCGAGATCAGCGACAAGTACTGCAAGACAGGCGAGCTGAGGACGCCCGCAACACCATCGAACAACGCCGCGAGGCACGGCGTCAATCCGACGCGCGTAACGGCCCCGTCGCTGATGAGCCTACGCTAGGGGTCGGCGGATCCCTACCTTACGAGGTTGGGTGTCCTGCCTTCACTCATGAGCTGCGGCAAGTCCGGTGGCCGTCCGTTCGAGCCTTCAAGCCAGAAGTGCCGGAAAAATACGATGGCAAGCTAAACCCGGCAGAGTTTCTGGGCATCTATACGATTGCCGTACAAGCTGCCGGAGGAAGAGATGAGAAAATCCTCACCAACTACTTTCCGTTGGCACAGAAACCAAACGTGAGGTCTTGGCTGATGAACTTGCCGGAGAACTCCATCTCTTCGTGGTCAAACCTCTGCAACGAGTTCGTTGGTGCCTTTACCGGAGGCCACAAGACTCCTGGACAGCCCAGCGACCTGCAGGTGATCCCACAAAGAGACGGTGAAACCTTGCGCAAGTACATCCAGAGATTCAGCCATGTGCACCGCAACATTCCAGACGTACACCCCGTAGCCGTGATTGCCGCCTTTCACACGAATGTGCGCAATCGGGGGATGCGGGAGAAAATGAATGTCAAATTGCCCAAAACCGTCAACGAGCTCTACACGATGGCGGATAAGTGTGCGCATGCCGAGGAAGGGAGAAGGCTTCCCGGGGAGGACGCTGGCGCCAAGGTAGATTCTAAGGACGATGATGCTGCCACCCCGGGGAAGAAGGGCCGAAAGCGCAACAGGAAGCTCAAGGGAAAAACTGTGATGGCTGACGAAGGTTCCGGCAACTCTGAGCCCACCAAGAAAGCCAAAATAGAGAGTCCCGGCAAGGAGGCAGCTGCATGCGCCGCTTGTCGGGAGGCGGCGACAAATGAGAAGGCCGGCAGACCCGATGGACCGTACTGCAAGATCCACCGCACCAAGGGCCATGATCTCCAAGAGTGCCGACAAGTCGAGCACCTTGTCGAGAAGCAAAAGGCTGAATACGAGAAGCGCGACAAAGAAAAGGATCAAGATGGTGCTGATGGGTCCGGCAAGAAAGGCCGCGGTGGTCGAGGGGGCCGCGGCGGCAAGGCCAAGCAGCAGAAGGAGAAGCCTGCTAGGGGCCGTGAAAAGAAAGAGGGAGATGATGGAAGTGAAGAAGAAGAGGATGACGATGGGACCAGCAAGCAAGAATTCCAGAAGGCGACTGACGCCATGTGCGTTGACGGAGGCGCATCTTTGCACTCATCCCACCGCCAACTTAAGCGGTGGGATCATGAAGTTAACACGGCAGAGCCGGCAATGGGCTCTCAAAAACCACTCAAATGGTCGCACACGCCTATCATCTTTGATGCGGAGGACCACCCTGATCGCATAACCGCGGTCGGGTGCTTGCCATTGTTGGTCTCGCCAACAATTCGCAACCTCCAGGTAACAAAGATGTTAGTTGACGGTGGGGCCAACCTGAACCTGATCTCTTCGGAAGTTATCAAGAGGCTACAAATCCTGGATGAGGAACTCGAGAAAACGGGCACGTTTCAGGGAGTAAACCCGGGAAGAAGCCAGCCCAAGGGAAAGATCACGTTGCCGGTGACGTTTGGCGGGGAACTGAATTACAGGACGGAAAAGATTGTCTTTGATGTCGTCAAGACCCCCCTGCCATATAATGGAATTCTTGGCCGCCCAGCCTTGGCAAAATTCATGGCGGCGTCTCACTACGCTTATAACTCACTAAAGATGCCAGGGCCGATGGGTGTCATTTCCATCAACTCCGACAAGAAAGATGTAGTCATTTGCGTCGACAAGATGTACAGGGACGCGGTTGCAGCAGAGGCGGCCAAGGCGCCAGCTCCCGCCAAGAAGAAAGAAAAGAAGAACTCCGGCAAGACCTCTAGCAAGGATTCCGGGAAGCGCACCTCTTCCGAGTGTTGCACACCCGTTGAAGACTTGCTGGAATGCTCTGCCAGTAAGAGATCCAAAGCCACTGCACCGGCAACCAAGAAGGTGCCGACGAGGGAGGACGGCGCTGACGGTACCTTCACCATCAGCGCCACTCTTGACAGCAAATAGGAAAGCGCGCTCGTTGCCTTCCTGCGGGCAAATGTCGATGTGTTCGCGTGGCGACCGTCTGATATCCCCGGCGTTCCCAGGGAGGTAATTGAGCACCACCTTGCCCTTTGTCCCCACGCTCGGCCTGTCAAACAGAAAGTCCAGAAGCAAGCTTTGGAGCGACAGCAGTTCATTGCCGAAGAAATCAAGAAACTCGAAGCAGCAGGCCTGGTCAGAGGAGTGTTACATCCCACGTGGTTGGCAAATCCAGTGGTGGTGCGCAAGGCAAATGGGAAGTGGAGACTTTGTATAGACTACACTGATATCAACAAAGCTTGTCCAAAAGATCCTTTCCCTTTGCCGCGCATCGATCAAATTGTGGACTCCACCTCTGGCTGCGATCTGCTCTCCTTCCTTGATGCATATTCCGGATACCATCAGATATTCATGGCCAAGGAGGACGAGGAGAAAACCGCATTCATTACTCCATGTGGCATGTACTGCTTCGTGCGTATGCCTTGCGGATTAAAGAGTGCCGGTTCCACGTTTGCAAGAGCAGTCCAAATTGGTTTTGAGCCCCAGCTGCACAGGAATGTAGAAGCCTACATGGATAATATAGTGGTCAAAACCAAGGACAAATCAACCCTCATTCAAGACTTGGAAGAGACGTTTGCAAACCTGCGCAAGATTAACCTTAAGCAAAACCCCGCGAAGTGTGTGTTTGGCGTCCCATCCGGCAAGCTTCTCGGATTCTTTGTATCTCAGCGGGGAATTGAGGCAAATCCCGACAAGATCAAGGCAATTGAGCAGATTCAAGCACCAAAAAGCGTCAAGGATGTGCGGCGTCTTGCCGGTTGTGTTGCTGCTTTGAGTAGGTTCATTTCAAAATCTGCCGAGCGCGCCTTGCCATTCTTCAAAATTTTGAAAAAGGCAGGTCCAATGAAATGGACTCCGGAAGCGGAGGCCGCGCTGCAAGACTTGAAGGGATACCTCTCCTCTGTGCCAACACTAGTTGCGCCTAGACCACAAGAGCCATTGCTGCTATACATAGCGGCAACGAATCAAGTGGCCAGTGCTGCATTAGTGGCACAAAGGGAAATCAATGACGAAGGAGCAACCGAGGCAAGCCCATCCGGCGACAAGCCGGAATCTTCACCGGCAAGGTCTGACACCGACAAGGCAGATACAGCGCAAGTAGATGGAGCTGATCAGCAGGTGGTGCCGAAGAAGAAAACGGTGCAGCGACCGGTGTATTTCATTAGTTCCCTCCTGCAGCGGGCTAGATCGAGATACTCTGGAGTGCAGAAGTTGCTTTTCGGCCTCCTTATGGCCTCAAGGAAGCTGTGTCACTACTTCCAAGCACACGAGATCACCGTTGTCACTCGCTTCCCGCTGCAACGCATCTTGAGAAATCCAGAGGCAACCGGCAGGGTAGTGGAGTGGGCATTGGAGTTATCAAGCTTTGCACTCATGTTTGAAAGCACTTCAACAATCCAGAGCAGAGCCTTGGCAGAGTTCATTGCTGAATGGACACCAACGCAAGACGAAGAGATTCAAGAAACGGCTCTCCCCGGCAAGGAAACAACGAAAGAATGGGTTATGTACTTCGATGGTGCCTTTTCGCTGCAAGGCGCCGGTGCCGGAGTGCTGCTTATCGCACCCACCGGGGAGCACCTCAAGTACGTGGTCCAAATGCACTTTCCCAGGGAGAAAGCTACAAACAACACTGCTGAGTACTAAGGGCTCCTTGCCGGTCTTCGGATCGCAGTGGACCTTGGAATCAAGAAATTGATCATCCGCGGTGACTCGCAGCTTGTTGTGAAGCAAGTGAATAAGGATTACCAAAGCCCATTGATGAGAGCATATGTGGAAGAAGTGAGGAAATTGGAGGAACACTTTGACGGACTGCTAACAGAACACGTCCCTCGTGCGGAAAACAACATTGCTGATAGCCTGTCAAAGTGTGCCGCGTGAAAGCTTCCCGTGGAACCGGGAACCTTTGTGCTCCATTTGAATCAACCCACAGTTACTCCATCAACGCAGGCTAGTAAGAGAAGAAAGTTGAGTACCGGCAAGTACTTTCCGGTGGAGCTCCCAGAAGCCACCGGCAACGACGCTGCCGGGAACAACGACACGGCTGGTGGTGAGCAGTGGCTTAGCGCGGGACCACCGCCCTCCAGGATGCGACTGAGCTGGTAACCAAGTATGAAGCGTGCCAGTTCCATTCGAAGAATGTACATCAACCAGCTCAGGCTCTCCAAACGATCCCTCTCTCCTGGCCCTTTTTGGTCTGGGGGTTCGATATCTTGGGCCCTTTCCCCTGCGCTGCCGGGGGCTTCGAGTACTTGTACGTCGCTGTCGACAAGTTCACGAAGTGGCCAGAAGTGGAGCCAGTGAGGAAGGTGATAGCGCAATCAGCCGTCAAGTTCTTCAAAGGATTAGTTTGCTGTTTCGGGGTTCCTAACAGGATCATCACCGACAACGGCACGCAATTCACAAGCCGCACCTTCACGCAGTACATGCAAGACGTTGGCAGCAAAATCTGTTTTGCGTCTGTCGCTCACCGGAGAAGCAACGGCCAAGCAGAAAGGATGAATGCTGAAGTGCTGTGTGGTCTCAAGACAAGAACTTTCGACAAGCTGCTCAAGTGCGGAAAGCGCTGGGTTGATGAGTTGCCGGCGGTTCTTTGGTCAGTCAGGACGACACCATATCGAGCTACCGGCCAGACACCCTTCTCCCTAATCTATGGTGCAGAGGCGGTGCTTCCCACGGAACTCAAATACGGGTCACCTCGAGTACTCGCTTATGATGAAGCTGAGCAAGGGCAACCGCGGCAAGCTGACGCGTTGCTCCTTGAGGAAGATCGTCTTCGGGCGGCTGTGCGAGCTGCACGCTACCAGCAGGCCTTGCGCCGCTACCATAGCCGCATAGTGCGCGCCCGGAGCCTTGAGGAAGGCGACCTTGTTCTTTGGCGTGCCCAGTCCGCCAAAGGATCAAACAAGTTGACGCCGAAGTGGGAAGGCCCTTACCGGGTAGTACGAGTCACCAGGCCTGGCGCAGTCCGGCTAGAGACCGAAGATGGCACCCCAGTGCAAAACTCATGGAATATTGAGCATCTTCGCAAGTTCTACCCGTGAGGCGCAGTTGCCGGGACATCTCCCGGCAACCCCTTTTGTACAAGTCTTGTCGGCAAGACATGTAACCCTGCGTACAAAGCCAGGCGCAGAACCTGTGCATAATAAAGTTAAGTGCTTCGCGACTCCTCAGACATGTTCATTTACATATCGATGCATATCATGTTGTGATGTACACTTTGGTTTGTATGAGATAGCTAACGAGTCGTCAAGGTTCCCAAAACTCTCTTTTTTCTTCTGCCTTTTTCTTAAAAGGACAAGGGAATCCCTCGCGCGCAAGTTCCCTGGGGGGAGTGGAGATGGGTACCATTTCTAAATGACGTTCAAGTGATCATTTCATGCAGCAAGAAAAACGACGCAGAGAAAAGCTAAGTTGGAAGATTTTAAAACATTTCCTTAGTTACATTCGCGTTCTCCCTTGAACGATTCTGCACTTTGTATGAGAAACCTGCACGCGAGAGGAACCTTGTCGCGATCGGTCTGCGCTCTAGCTTGCCTCGAGTCCGTTCGGCAAGCCTAGCAGCTGTGTCCTGTCCCGGCAAGTCGCCTTGCCGGCAGCGGCACTTCCAGCAGGCTGCTAAGGATCCGTTCCTCAAAGCGCTCGCAGCAAGTGTGCGCACCGGCAAGCTTCCAACAAGCGTAGGGAACACGATCATGCAAAGACAAATGGAACAAGGGAAAACGACGCACGCTTATTTAAACCCGGCAAACACCCGATGTTCATTAAGAAAGTACTCGATTACATGTTCATCGGCCCTTTGCCAGGGTTTATCTCAAGTGCAATACAAGGGCAAAAGGGGCGCCTAGGCGGATCGCTCTCGGAGAGCCAGATGATGGTGCTACCGGCGATCAATACGAGACGAAGGAGTCGGAGCCGTCATCCTTGACCTTCATGCCTGGAGCGCCGCCGTCGTCATCGCCGTCATCGTCATCGTCCTCAGTCTCGCTGGAGGAAGCGGTATCGGAGTTGCTCGAGCTTTCTGCGCAGCACTCCAAACGAGCGCCTGAAGCAACGAAGAACTTCATGACGAGCGTGTCGGCCCCGTCCAGCCTGAAGTGGAGGAGATGCCCCTGCCCCAGGCAGCGAGCATGGATGAAGGACTTCCACCCTCGCGTGAAGTACAAGATGCCATTGGCGGAAGCTTCGACGGCCACCCGGACCGAGCCATTGTAGCATCCGTCAACACGCAGCCACAAGCCACGCGAATTGACGCCCTCCATCTCCCTGGCGAAAGGGTGACGAAGCCGCAGCCGGCTCCGTGGCTGGTCGCACAGCTCCACGACGAACTCGCGCGCCGTGTCCTCCCTGTGGCCTTCTGCCAAGGACTGGTTGGCCGGAAGCGAAGTAACGAGCGCACCGCCACGGCCACCTCGTCCCCGGGCGGCGCGTCTCCCACAACCATGGCCCGCGGTTCCACCCCGAGCGCTGGGGCCGGCCTCCACAGCCGTAGCAGAAGTGCCAGCACGATCTCGAAGAGAAGCCCGCGTGGCGGTGGCAGGCCCACGAGCTCGACCTTTCCCCCTCACCATGGTGCCCACGGAAGCGGGAGGAAGAGGAAGGGGGCGAGGGTAGCAGTCGCCGGAAGGATGGGGCGAAGGAAGTGGATGAGCATCGCATCCCGCAGCCCCCTCTTTATAGGGAGGATGCGGGGGCTGGCTCTTCACCGTCCTCGAGCGGCCGCCCAAACTCCCCAATCCTGCGCCCTGCATTCATGAGCAGGCGCACTACTCCGGCGACCGTCCAAGTTCGCCAATCCCGCATTCTGCGCCCATTGACAGGCACACCACTCCAACGACCGCCCCTCTTCGCCAATCCACTGCCTTGCATGTATGCAGACGAGCGTGATGGAGGGGCGCAGAAAAAGGAGGAGTAAAGATAGATATGGCAGTTACCCCTTGCCACGCGTAGCCGCGCGCCGGTTCACGACTAGCCCAACGGCAGGAGTTGCCGGAAGACGGCCGAGGACGTGCCCAAGTCCAGATTAGTGAGGAAGCAAAGAAGATCTCAGAGAATGGAGGCCGTCATGACCAAAATTGTAACAACAGTTTCCCGCGTGTCTGTGCATTACTTGGGCCTAGCCCAACGACGCTTCGAACACGCGTATGGCCCAGGCCCGGGGGCTCCTGTCGGTGTATAAAATATGGGTATTTTATACCCTAACTTATGCACAGACAGTAGCAGCCTCCTTGCCGGCCAAGGCCTTGCCAGGAACTGCCAAGGCCAAGACTCCAAGTCCAGCCGAAGGAGCTACCAGAGAGAAGCTCAAGGCTCGGCACTCGACTAGTACCAAAGGTGAAGACACTCCTTGCCGGCAAGCATAAACCGGCAAGGTGAAGACCCGGCAAGCTTATGCCAGCCCTCCAGCGCTCCACCTCGCCGCACAGGTGTTCGCTGATGCGTGAGGTGTCGACCGCGCAGGTTGGTTGGTGAGGCTTGTCGGGCATGTGTCAGCTCGCTGGGACAAGATTTGCCTCTAATGACACCCGTCCAGGAGGCGTGTCAAGATAATACGAGGTAGCTGGGCAAGCGGTGGAGAAACCCTGCCAGGACTGCCTCTCCACGTGACACCTAAGTGCTGCATTTAATGCCTTTGTCCTAAACTGGCAGAGTTAGGTATGATAGCACTGTTCACTATCTAGTCACGCTGTAATTATTGTTTTGCCACTGTGGTAACCCCTTGGACTATAAAAGGAGGGCCAAGGCAACAATTTAGAGGATTCAGACCCCTTTTCAAACACAAGCACCTCTCACGTAGCTGCTCTCTCCGCACCTTGCCGGGAGAAGCGCTCCTTGTACTATGCTTCCACACCACTAATACACCAAAAGCAGGAGTATGGTTTTACGCTTCTCAGCGGCCCGAACCTGGGTAAAATCCCTCGCGTTCCATTGTTCATGCTCTTTGTGCGCGCCGATCCTCCCTGCCGAACCACAAAGGGGCTGCATGGCCCCATAGATGGTCATACCCCGACAGAGATGATGAAACTTGTGTGTCTGCCATGACCATGCAGTTGCATTTATTCGAGACATGACTTGTGTATCGCTATTTTCGAGATGATGATATTTGTGTTGGATGATGATGATATGACGAGACTACTGTATGTGTATGATATGATGAGAATATTGTATGTTTATTATGATATGATGAAACTATTGTATATAGCATGCACAAATACAGCACAAATACGTAGAGGGGAAATAAATACGCGAAAGCAGGAATCTTAGCAGTAGCGCTGGTGGGCGTCTAGCAACAGCGCTGGTTTAGCAGCAGCATTTGTTGTGGTGCAGCGCTACAGATAGTTAGTAGTAGCGCTGTTCTCTACAGCGCTACTGCTAACTCTACTTACCAGTAGCGCTGGTTGAAACAGCGCTACTACTGAAACTTAGCTGTAGCGCCTTATCAGTAGCGCTGCTGCCAGCGCTACTGGTATGGGTATTTCCAGTGCTACTACTAGGCTTTTCCCTAGTAGTGTACCTTTTGTGAATCTTTTGCTGCTCATGTTGATCTCCCTAAGGAGAAATGGTTTAAATATCATCCACCTATTGAATTGAAGGAAGAACCTGTTAGTATTAAAGAAGAAACAATTGTTTACCATGTTGATCCAGTTGTGCCTACTGCTTATATTGAGAAATCTCCTTTCCCTGTTAGGATTAAGGAACATGCTAAAGCTTCAACTGTAGTCAATAAGAGTAAAATTAGAGCACCTAGACCTTCTGAGCAAATTAAAGTTGAACCTAGTGTTGCAATGGTTAAAGATATCTTGGTTGATAACATTGATGGACAAGTCATATATTTCTATGATGAAGCAACTAGAATTGCTAAGCCAGACCCTAAAGATAAAAATAAGCTTGTAGTTGGCATGCCTGTTATTTCTGTTAAAATTGGAGATCATTGCTATCATGGTTTATGTGATATTGGTGCTAGTGTGAGTGCTATTCCGTTTACTCTCTATCAAGAAGTCATGAATGATATTGCACCTGTTGAGATTGAAGATATTGATGTTACTATTAAGCTTGCAAATAGAGACACTATTTCACCGTTTGGGATTGTTAGATATGTTGAAGCCTTGTGTGGTAAGATCAAATACCCTACTGATTTTCTTGTTCTTGGATCGCCACAAGATGATTTTTGTCCCATTATATTTGGTAGACCCTTATTGAATACTGTTAATGCTAAGATTGATTGCACTAAAGAAATTGTTGGTGTTAATTTTGGTGAGATGTCTCATGAGTTTAATTTCTCTAAGTTTCATAGACAACCTCATGATAAAGAATTGCCTAGTAAGGATGAAATTATTGGTCTTGCTTCTATTGCTGTGCCGCCTACCGATCCGCTAGAACAATATTTGCTTGAGCATGAGAATGACATGCATATGAGTGAAAGAAATGAAATAGATGAATTATTCTTTAAACAAGCACCTATCCTTAAACATAATCTACCTGTTGAAACCTTGGGAGGTCCACCTCCACCCAAGGGTGATCCTGTGTTTGAATTGAAGCAATTACCTGATACTCTTAAATATACTTATCTTGATGAAAAGAAGATATATCCTATTATTATTAGTGCTAACCTTTCAGAGCATGAAGAAAAGAGGTTACTTAAAACTCTGAGGAAGCACCGTGCCACTATTGGATATACTCTTGACGATCTTAAGGGAATTAGTCCCACTTTATGTCAGCATAAAATTCATATGGAGCCAGATGCTAAACCCGGTGTTAATCATCAAAGAAGGCTGAACCCTAAAATGAAGGATGTGGTAAGAACTGAAATATTAAAGATTCTGAAAGCAGGTATAATTTATCCCATAGCTGATAGTAGATGGGTAAGTCATGTTCATTGTGTTCCTAAAAAGGGAGGTATTACCGTTGTTCCTAATGATAAAAATGAACTCATCCCACAAAGGGTTGTAACTGGTTATAGGATGGTAATTGACTTCAGGAAATTAAATAAAGCCACTAAAAAAGATCATTACCCCTTGCCTTTTATTGATCAAATGTTAAAAGATTGTCAACATCTTCACCAGCACCATCTCATCTCAAACCCTAGTTCATCTCTTGTATTCAATCTTTGTCTCAAAACCTCAGATTGGTACCTGTGGGTTGCTAGTAGTGTTGATTACATCTTGTAGTTGATGCTAGTTGGTTTATTTGGTGGAAGATTATATGTTCAGATCCTTAATACTATTCAATACCCCTCTGATCTTGAACATGAACATGATTTGTGAGTAGTTACTTTTGTTCTTCAGGACATGGGAGAAGTCTTGTCATAAGTAATCATGTGAATTTGGTATTCGTTCGATATTTTGATGATATGTATGTTGTTGCTTCCTTTAGTGGTGTTGTGTGAACGTCGACTACATGACACTTCACCATCTTTGTGCATAAGGGAAGGCATTGTGGAGTAGTAATTAGATGATGGGTTGCTAGAGTGACAGAAGCTTAAACCCTAGTTTATGCGCTATTCCGTAAGGGGCTGATTTGGATCCATACGTTTCATGCTATGGTTAGAGTTATCTTAATTCTTCTTTCGTAGTTGTGAATGCTTGTGAGAGGGGGTAATCATAAGTGGAAGGCTTGTTCAAGTAAGAACATCACCCAAGCACCGGTCCACCCACATATCAAATTATCAAAGTAGCGAACGCGAATCAAACAAATATGATGAAAGTGACTAGATGAAATTCGCATGTGTCCTCGAGAACGCTTTGCTTATTATACGAGTTCGTTCCGGCTTGTCCTTTGCTATAAAAGGGATTGGGCCACCTTGCTGCACTTTATTATACTTGTTACTTGTTACTTGTTACGAATTATCTTGCTATCATGTGGTACAGTAAGTAAACCAACTCCAAAACTTCCATAAAAGTACTTTCTCTCCATTTTCGAATATATAAAAAATTAGGAAAATAATAAACAGTCTGAAAAGTGCACGAGGAGGCAACAAGCCTGGGGGCGTGCCCTACCCCCCAGGGCACGCCTACCAGGCTTGTGGCGCCCTCGTGGACTTTCCCGACTCCGTTTTTCTTCCATATTACTTGCCCTGCACAGGAAAAAATCATTATATATACTCACGGGTTTTTTGACCACCGCATCGCAAGTTTCTCCTCTGTTCTTGTTTCAGGCTGTTTTTCTGATAGATCTAGATCGCCATGGCATCTCCAAGCTCGTCCAAGGACAAGTTCTACGAGAAGGTCATCAACCCGTACCTACCGGAGGTGATGAAGCACCCTCAAGCCATTGAGATGCGTGAGGGGGTGCTCCACATCCGGGACGTTGAAGGACCTAAGAAGACCGGGAGCGAGAAGGCTAGGCTGGAAGCGGTGGAACAGGAGATCTTCAAGTGCTAGGGGATGGTGGACACGGACTTAGTGCTAACCACTCCATGATCACGGAGTTCTTCCGTGAGCACAAGGTGGATGGCAAGAATATTGGGGACGTCATCTTCAAGCTCAATGACCGGATTGATTATCTTCAGGCCCAAATATATGATCTACAAAACCAAAATTTTGAGTATGAGGCCAAGTTCAAAGCTGCAAATTTCAGGACTCTGGAAACATGCTTGGCCTTTTATGATGGAGAACCTATGCCTTGGAAGACGGAGGACAAGCCCACCACTTCATCACCACCATCACCGAACAAGGAGATTTGAGTACACGGGTATGGGCACCACCCTTGGCTTGTGCCAAGCTTGGGGGAGGTGCCCCGGTATCGTATCACCATCACTTTTTACCATCATTATCTATCTTAGTTCTATCCTTAGTTATTTCATGATTTAGAAGAATAAAGTTTTAGTATGATTTAGTTTCGAGTGCTTGCTTTGTGATCTATCTATCTATGTAATCGTGTGTGAAAGTTATATAATAAAGAGTAGTTTGAGTTGAGTGTTTTGCTTTTGTTGATCCAATCCTAGAGATAAATAAAGAAAAGTAAGATCATATGCTAATCCCATGGGGAGTGATGACTTCATATAAAAGAAGTATAATTGATAAAACTTGTTGGAAGTTAACAAGCATAGTATTGCTCATTGTTGCAATTCATGAAAAAGTAATAAAGGAAGAGAGGTCTCACATATAAATACACTATCTTGGACATCTTTTATGATTGTGAGCCTCCATTAAATATTCTCTGTCAAATAGTTGACGTTGGACAAGGAAGACAACGTAATGAGTTATGTTTGCTTATATTCACATAGAAGTTATATTGTTTTTGACCCTCTAACATGTGGTGCTCGCCCCCTATCTTTTGCTAGCCAAAATTCCGCACTAAGTAGTGATACGTCTCCAACGTATCTATAATTTTTGATTGTTCCATGCTGTTATATTATCAATCTTGGATGTTTTTATATACATTTACAGCAATTATATATCATTTTTTGGGACTAACCTATTAACTTAGTGCCCAGTGCCAGTTGCTGTTTTCTGCCTGTTTTTGGTTTTACAGAAAATCAATACCAAACGAAGTCCAAATGCCACGAAACTTTTTGGAGATTTTTTTCTGGACAAGATAAACACTAGAAGCTTCGAGAGAAGACCAGATGCCTGAGGAGGTGGCCACGAGCCACCAGGGCGCGCCTGGGGGGGCAGGCGCGCCCTGGTGCCTCGTGGGCCCACCTCAGCTCCGTTTGACCTAATTCCACCACTATAAATTCCCAAAAATCGGGAAACCAACAGGGGAGTCCACGAAATACTTTTTCCGCCGCCGGAAGTTTCTGTTCTCAAGAGATCAAATCTGGAGGCCTTCTCCGATACTCCGCCGGAGGGGGAATCGATCACGGAGGGGCTCTCCATCAACCTTGCTGCCCTTCCGATGATGCGTGAGTAGTTTACCACAGACCTTCGGGTCCATAGTTAGTAGCTAGATGGCTTCTTCTCTCTTTTTGACCTTCAATAAAATGTTCTCCTCGATGTTCTTGGAGTTCTATCCGATGTAATCACTTTTTGCGGTGTGTTTGTTGGGATCCGATGAATTGTGAGTTTATGATCAGATTATCCATGAATATTATTTGAGTCTTCTCTGATCTCTTTTATGCATGATTATTATAGATTTATATTTCTTCTCCGATCTATTGATTTGATTTGGCCAACTAGATTGATTTATCTTGCCATGGGAAGAGGTGCTTTGTAATGGGTTCGATCTTGCGATGCTCAATCCCAGTGACAGAAAGGGACATGACACGTATGTATCGTTGCTATTAAGGGTAAAAAAGATGGGGTTTATTCATCCGTGAGTTTACTTTGTCTACATCATGTGATCTTGCTTAAGGCGTTACTCCGTTCTTATGGACTTAATACACTAGATGCATGCTGGATAGCGGTCAATGTGTGGAGTAATAGTAGTAGATGTAGGCAGGAGTCAGTCTACTTGTCTCGGACGTGATGCCTATATACATGATCATTGCCTTGGATATCGTCATGATTATTTGCTTTTCTATCAATTGCCCAACAGTAATTTGTCTACCCACCGTATGCTATTTTCTTGAGAGAAGCCTCCAGTGAAAACTATGGCCCCCGGGTCTATCTAAATCATTTACTAAAACCCTAAAAATACTTGCTGTAATTTTATCTTATTTATTTTATTTTGCATTTTTGTTTCAATCTATCTATCTATCACATACAATTTAATCTTGCAATTGACCGCCGAGGGATTGACATCCCCTCGTTTGCGTTTGGTGCAAGGATTTGTTGTTTGTGTGCAGGTACTGCTAACGAGGTGTTGCGTGATTCTCCTACTGGATTGATAACCTTGGTTTCATAACTGAGGGAAATACTTACCTCTACTGTGCTGCATCATCCCTTCCTCTTCGGGGAAAATACCAACGCAAGCTACAAGTAGCAGGAAGAATTTCTGGCGCCGTTGCCGGGGAGACATCATCAACATCTATCAAGTACCTTTACATAAACTCTCATCTCCTTGCATTTATTTTATTTGCCTCTTGTTTTCATCTCCCCCACTTCTAAAAAGTTTTTACAAAAATACAAAATTATTTTCCGTTTGCCTTTTTCTTGTTTGCTTGTTTGCCTGCTTGTTACCTTGTTTGCTTAATCATGATGCCCCGAGAGAATTATCATGATACTTATTATTATAAAATTTTGTCCGAAATTGAGAAAAATACTAAAGATTACATGACTACGCGGTTTGAGCACAACAAATTTTTTACCGAGGAACTCAAAGAAGACTCTACTTTATTGAATGCTATTGCAAAACAACTCAATGATGTTAGTAAACAAGTTGCTAGTCTTCAATTTCAATTTTCTCTTACTGAAAATTTGCTAGGAAAAATTTCTGATGCGCAAGCTACGCTAGTAAATCAAATGGCAGCTAAGCCGGAATAATTAGAACATAGTAATGATGAGGATATTAAAATGATTGGTGTTTCATCTATTGATTCTTTGTTTAGCAATATAAAACTTGATGAAAAGGGGAGTGAAGAAGAGTCAACTTTATCTAGTAGGCGTTCCCATAATTCGGAGGGTGAAAATCTTAATGAAAAAATTGTAAAGTGGGTTTGGAGAGGTAAAAACTTTAAATAGCGATGTGCCCACTCTCTTGGATTACAAAGATTATAATTATGATAATTGTTCTTTGATTGAGTGCATTTCTTTGTTACAATCCATGTTAAATTCACCCAATGCTTATGAGCAAAACAAGACTTTTACTAAACACATCGTAGAAGCAATGATGAAAGCGTTAGAAGAAAAGCTAGAACTAGAGATTTCAATTCCTAGAAAATTATATGATGAATGGGAACCCACCATTAAAGTTAAAATAAAAAATTATGAGTGCAATGCTTTGTGTGATTTGGGTGCTAGCGTTTCCACAATTCCAAAATCTTTATGTGATGTGCTAGGTTTCACCAATATAGATGAATGTTCTCTTAATTTGCACTTGGCGGATTCTACTATTAAAAAACCTTTGGGTAGAATTAATGATGTTCTTATTCTTGCAAATAGGAACTATGTGCTCGGTGATTTTATTGTACTTGACATTGAATGCAATTCTTCTTGCCCCATAATACTTGGTAGACCATTCTTACGAACCATTGGTGCCGTTATTGACATGAAAGAAGGGAATATAAAATTTCAGTTTCCATTAAAAAAGGGTATGGAGCATTTCCGTAGGAAACGAATTAAAGCACCATATGAATCAATTATGAGGGCCACTTATGGAGTCAACTTGAAAGATGACAATACTTGAAACTATGCATTATGCCTAGCTAGGGGCATAAAACAATAGCGCTTGGTGGGAGGCAACCCAATGAATAAAATAAATTTTTACGTTTTGTTTCTGTTATCGTGTGTTTTCACAATTATGCTACTGGTATGATTGTGTTTTTTTGTTTTTAATTAGTGTTTGTGCCAAGTAAAGCCTTTAGGATGATTTGGAAGATTGTATAATTGATGCTGTTTGGAAAACAGAAAGTTTTGCGTCCAGTGCTGGAATTTTGTTTCTGTACTGGAGCGTCAGAAAAATCTGAAATTTTTACACAGTATTGGTATATGAATTTACCACATTTTCCTAATTTTTCAGAATTTTTGGATTTACATAAGTATAGATTTTAAATATATTTCTACAGACTATTCTGTTTTTGACAGATTCTGTTTTTGATGCACTACTTGCTTTTTTTGATGAATCTATGGATTGTATCGGGGGGTATAAGCCATGGTGAAGTTAGATTACAGTAGGTATAATGCAAAAATAAAATATGAATGGGTTTGCAACAGTACTTAAAGTAGTGATTTATTTTGTTATACTAACGAATCTCACGAAGGTTTTGTTAAGTTTTGTGTGATTGAAGTTTTCAAGTTTTGGGTGAAATCATGATGGATGAAGGAATAAGGAGTGGCACAAGAGCCTAAGCTTGGGGATGCCCGAGGCACCCCAAGGTAATATTCAAGGAAGACTCAAGCGTCTAAGCTTGGGGATGCCCCGGAAGGCATCCCCTCTTTCTTCTACCAACCATCGATAATTTTACTTGGAGCTATATTTTTATTCGTCACATGATATGAGTTTTACTTGGAGCGTCTTGTATTATATGAGTCTTTGCTTTGTGTGCATTTTAGTTTGTCACAATCATCCTTGCTGAACACACCTATCTTGAGAGAGCCACACGTTCATCATAATTTGTTAGAATACTCTATGTGCTTCACTTAAATTTTTTGAGCTAGGCAGTTGCTCTAGTGCTTCACTTAAATATTTTTTAGCACGGTGGTGGCTAAATTTTGAAGAAATTAACTCTCATGCTTCACTTATATTATTTTGAGAGTTGATAAGATTAAAATTTTGAAGAAATGAATTCTCATGCTTCACTTATATTATTTTGAGAATTGATAAGATTGAAATTTTGAAGACATGAATTCTCATGCTTCACTTATATTATTTTGAGAATTGATAAGATTGAAATTTTGAAGAAATATTTGCACTCTCATGCCTCACTTATATCTTTTTGAGAGTTGATCATAGTAACGGTAATTTGCACAAGATATGAATTTGGTCCCAAAGTGATGAATATTCAAGAGGGATATAATAAAAACTTTCATATAGATCATTGGATATGATAAGTGTGATTCCTTGCAATAGTTTTGCGATATGGAGATGATGATATGTGAGTCATGTTAGTGAGTAATTGTGATTTAGTAAGAATATTAGTGTTAAGGTTTGTGATTCCCTATGCATGCACGTTAAGTCAATAGTTATGCAACGAAATTATATCCTACTTATGGTGCATTATTCGGTGTTAGTCATGTTCAATGCATGTTTATGACCGTTTTCGTTTTTTGGTTGGTTGCTTCTCAATCTATTTGCTAGCCTTCATTTGTACTAAGTGGAAATACTGCTTGTGCACCCAAACTCTTTAAACCCAAGTTGTGCCAAATGTCCACTATATCTACCTATATGCGGTATTGCCATGCCGTTCCAAGTAAATTTGCGTGTGCCAACTCTAATTTTCAAAATAATTTTTCTGTTTTGTGTGCCCATACCGCTCATGAAGCGGCAGGGGGTGGCCATTATTTTCCATGCTAGGTGTGTTATTCTCATGATGAGTGTTTATTCACTTGTCATTGCACGACAGAATGGTTGGTAATAGGGATGTCCAGTTCCACAATGAATCAAAAATTAATAACAACAAAATTCCTTGGAAAGTGTTGGTTTGGAGGGCACCCGTGGATACGGCTAGCCATGGATTGCGAAAGAATGGTGGAAAGGAAATAAACTTTACTTTCTATTTGGGAACCGCCTATGATGTGTCTAGCATGGAAAATATTGGGAATTCTCGGTCGTTTTCGTTGACAGGAAAAGCATGCCTCTCAAAATATTTTATCTCTTTAATTTCATCCTTGAGCTGTGGCACATTAGCAAATCTCTGCTTCCCTCTGCGAAGGGCATTTCTATTTACTTTTATGCAATTTTTATTTTTATTTTGAGTCTCCTTCTTCTCTTACAAAGCACCAACTAGAGAGCACTATTGTCATACTTGTGCATTGTGTGTAGCTAATATTGAGTGTGTTTCATGAATGGATCAATGATTGAGCATAATGGGCTAGGGATAACTTTCTTTAGCGTTGATATTTTGAAAGACATGGTTGCTTGTTAGCATGCTTGAGTATTTATATCTTCATGTCAAACTATAGACTATTGCTTTGAATCATTCAAGTCCAATGTCCATGCTACAAAAGAAAAGAATATATGATGAATATGATAGGCAACATTCCACATCAAAAATTCAGTTTTTATCATTTACCTACTCGAGGACGAGCAGGAATTAAGCTTGGGGAAGCTGATACGTCTCCAACGTATCTATAATTTTTGATTGTTCCATGTTGTTATATTGTCAATCTTGGATGTTTTTATATACATTTACAGCAATTATATATCATTTTTTGGGACTAACCTATTAACTTAGTGCCCAGTGCCAGTTGTTGTTTTCTGCCTGTTTTTGGTTTTACAGAAAATCAATACCAAACAAAGTCCAAATGCCACGAAACTTTTTGGAGATTTTTTTCTGGACAAGATAAACACTAGAAGCTTCGAGACAAGACCAAACGCCAGAGGAGGTGTCCACGAGCCACCAGGGTGCGCCTGGGGGGGGGGCAGGCGCGCCCTGGTGCCTCGTGGGCCCACCTCAGCTCCGTTTGACCTAATTCCACCAATATAAATTCCCAAAAATCGGGAAACCAACAGGGGAGTCCACGAAATACTTTTTCCGCCGCCGCAAGTTTCTGTTCTCGAGAGATCCCATCTGGAGGCCTTCTCCGGTACTCCGCTGGAGGGGGAATCGATCACGGAGGGGCTCTCCATCAACCTTGCTGCCCTTCCGATGATGCGTGAATAGTTTACCACAGACCTTCGGGTCCATAGTTAGTAGCTAGATGGCTTCTTCTATTTTTTTGATCTTCAATACAATGTTCTCCTCGATGTTCTTGGAGTTCTATCCGATGTAATCACTTTTTGCGGTGTGTTTGTTGGGATGCGATAAATTGTGAGTTTATGATCAGATTATCCATGAATATTATTTGAGTCTTCTCTGATCTCTTTTATGCATGATTATTATAGCTTCGTATTTCTTCTCCGATCTATTGATTTGGTTTGGCCAACTAGATTGATTTATCTTGCCATGGGAAGAGGTGCTTTGCAATGGGTTCGATCTTGCGGTGCTCAATCCCAGTGACAGAAAGGGACATGACACATATGTATCGTTGCTATTAAGGGTAAAAAGATGGGGTTTATTCATGCATGAGTTTACTTTGTCTACATCATGTGATCTTGCTTAAGGCGTTACTCCGTTCTTATGGACTTAATACACTAGATGCATGCTGGATAGCGGTCGATGTGTGGAGTAATAGTAGTAGATGTAGGCAGGAGTCAGTCTACTTGTCTCGGACGTGATGCCTATATACATGATCATTGCCTTGGATATCATCATGATTATTTGCTTTTCTATCAATTGCCCAACAGTAATTTGTCTACCCACCGTATGCTATTTTCTTGAGAGAAGCCTCTAGTGAAAACTATGGCCCCCGGGTCTATCTAAATCATTTTCTAAAACCCTAAAAACACTTGCTGCAATTTTATCTTATTTATTTTATTTTGTATTTTTTTCAATCTATCTATCTATCACATACAATTTAATCTTGCAATTGACCGCCGAGGGATTGACAACCCCTCGTTTGCGTTGGGTGCAAGGATTTGTTGTTTGTGTGCAGGTACTGCTAACGAGGTGTTGCGTGATTCTCCTACTGGATTGATAACCTTGGTTTCATAACTGAGGGAAATACTTACCTCTACTGTGCTGCATCATCCCTTCCTCTTCGGGGAAAATACCAACGCAAGCTACACGTAGCAAGTAGAGATACTACTTGTGCATCCAAAAACCCTTAAACCCAGTTTCATGCCTTGAGAGTCCATTATATCTACCAATGGATTGAATAAGATCCTTCAAGTAAGTTGTCATCGGTGCAAAGCAATAAAAGTTGCTCCTAAATATGCATGATCTTTTATTGTAAGGGAAAATAAGCTTTGTACGATCTTGTGATGGTGAAGCAATAAAAACGACAGACTGCATAATAAAGGTCGCTATCACAAGGGGCAATATAAAGTGACGTTCCTTTACATTAAGAGCTTGCACATCCAAAAACAAAAAGCGCATGACAACCTCTGCTTCCCTCTGCGAAGGGCCTATCTTTTACTTTATCTATTTACTTTTATGCAAGATTCATTAGTATTCCCCTCTATTCCGTTTTTATTTTCTCTCTTGGTAAGCATCATGTGGTGGGGATTGATCCAGGCATATATATCCAGTTGGATGTAGGTGATCATGAGTTATTATTGTTGACATTATCCTTGAGGTAAACACGTTGGGAGGCGAAATTATAAGCCCCTATCTTTCTATGTGTCTGATTGAAACTTTTGCTCCATAAGTATGTCGTGAGTGTCAGCAATCATAGAAGACTAAATGATAGTGGAGTATGTGAACTTGCTAAACAAAGCACTTACATAGACTCTTTCTGATAATATGATGAATTGCAATTGCTTCAGTGACTAAGATCATAGTTTGTTAGTTTTCAATTTGGTTTATGGTTCATACTTTAATATGTGATTGAATTGTCACTTGTTCATGAGAAGTTTTATGATGATATATTGCTGTTATAATAAAGATCATGATGCTCCATGTCCGTATTTTATTTTTATCGACGCCTCTCTCTCTAAACATGTGGTCATGATTATCGATTTTCGGCTTTCGCTTGAGGACAAGCGAGGTCTAGGCTTGGGGGAGTTGATACGTCCAATTTGCATCATGATTTCCTACTGTTAATTATTATGTTTTTGATCATTATTTCACTTTATGGTACAATTCTTATGCCATTTCTCTCTTATTTTGCAAGATTCACATGAAGAGGGAGATTGCCGGCAGTTGGAATTCTGGACCGAAAAGGGGTGAATCAGAGATAGCTATTCTGCACAACTCCAAATGACCTGAAAATTTACGGAGAATTATTTTGGAATATATAAAAAATACTGGCGAAAGAATTACCAGGAGGGGGCCCACCAGGAAGCCACAAGACTGGGCGAGCTTGTGGGGCCCCTGGAAGGCCTCCGGCCCCCTCCTTCTGCTATATGAAGCCATTTGCCCTAGAAAAAATCAGAAGAAGACTTTCGGGACGAAGCGCTGCCGTCTCGAGGCGAAACCTGGGCAAGAGCTATTTTGCTCTCCGGCGGAGCGATTCCGCCAAGGAAACTTCCCTCCGGGAGGGGGAAATCGAAGCCATCGACATCACCAACGATCCTCTCATCGTGGGAGGACTAATCTTTATCAACTTCTTCACCAGCACCATCTCATCTCAAACCCTAGTTCATCTTTTGTATTCAATCTTTGTCTCAAAACCTCAGATTGGCACCTGTGGGTTGCTAGTAGTGTTGATTACATCTTGTAGTTGATGCTAGTTGGTTTATTTGGTGGAAGATTATATGTTCAGATCCTTAATGATATTCAATACCCCTCTGATCTTGAACATGAATATGATTTGTGAGTAGTTACTTTTGTTCTTGACAACATGGGAGAAGTCTTGTCATAAGTAATCATGTGAATTTGGTATTCGTTCGATATTTTGATGATATGTATGTTGTTGCTTCCTTTAGTGGTGTCGTGTGAACGTCGACTACATGACACTTCACCATCTTTGGGCCTAAGGGAAGGCATTGTGGAGTAGTAATTAGTTGATGGGTTGCTAGAGTGACAGAAGGTTAAACCCTAGTTTATGCGCTATTCCGTAAGGGGCTGATTTGGATCCATATGTTTCATGCTATGGTTAGATTTATCTTAATTCTTCTTTCGTAGTTGCGGATGCTTGCGAGAGGGGGTAATCATAAGTGGGAGGCTTGTTCAAGTAAGAACAGCACCCAAGCACCGGTCCACCCACATATCAAATTATCAAAGTAGCGAACGCGAATCAAACAAACATGATGAAAGTGACAAGATGAAATTCCCATGTGTCCTCCAGAACGCTTTGCTTATTATATGAGATCGTTCCAGCTTGTCCTTTGATACAAAAAGGATTGGGCCACCTTGCTGCACTTTATTATACTTGTTACGAATTATCTTGCTACCGAAACTATCTGTTACCGCTACTTTTAGTACTTGCAGAGAATACCTTGCTGAAAACCGCTTGTCATTTCCTTCTGCTCCTCGTTGGGTTCGACACTCTTACTTATCGAAAGGACTATGATTGATCCCCTATACTTGTGGGTCATTAGTCATCAAGCTACTGTCAGAGGAGATCATGAGCATGGCATGCAGCCCGCACCATTACCATGACGACATCCTCACCAAAGGCCGTGGGATATACAGGGCGGCTCACAGTGAGGCATCCTCAACCAGTTCACATCGGAGGGAATTTTCGCCGTCATGCCGAATAGGAAGTGCAACTCCACAGAAGCATTCTACCGGTGGCGCGGGCTATTCAGGACCAACAAGTCCACAGGCCATCATTGCATGGTGGGGTGCCTCACCATTGATCACCTATTTTTTCATTGTTCTACAACTATATTAGTTTAGAACCTGTTAAAATCAGCCTTTGATCTTATTTCCATTCCTGTTAATCTTGATGATTGTTTCTCCAGATGGATCAAAACCTTTCCTAAGTAGGACAAATTATTGGTCCTGGTAGGGATTGCTGCTATGTTCTGGTCTCTATGGAGATGCAGAAATGACATTTGTTTTAATAGAAAGCTAGTTGGTGATCCTGTGATCATGGTGAAAATGACGTGATCCTGTATTTCCAATTGGTCTATTTTGCAGATAAAGCAGTCCGACACAAAACTGCTGATGGTGGGAGCAAGACTACTCGAGCAAGTAGCAAGTGAGATCTATAGAGCATCGCAAGGGTGGAGGCCAGGGGTGCTTCGACTGGAAAACTAGTGGGCGGGTCATCAATAGAAGAGGGATGGCTCGGAAGTTGAACGCCATACGAGTCTAACTTTGTCTGGGGAAGACATGGATCCTTCCCTCCTTGGCTACGTTTATGTCTTCAATTCAATCTTTTCACTGCTTTGTCGTAGTAGATGGATTTGGTTTGCATCATCGGGATAATATTTCATTCTCTAGACTTCCTGGTCAAATTTTGTGCCTAAAGGGTTTCCAGCTTTGGCTGACCTTCTAGGTTTTGCTGATCTTGCATGATCAGTTGTTGGGGTTGGCTGCTTAGGGGTGCGCAGCTTATTTCTCTTCTGTTAGTAGTCTAGATGTCAAGACATATGGTTTTTTATAATGAAAATCGGAGAGGGTAGCCTCTCTTTTGTGCAAAAGAAAACTATGATGAGGAAAATATTTGGAACATGGGCCAAATTAAAATAAATAGTTTTACACCAAAATTTGTACTTATTTAGTCATTTTGTTATCACATTACAATATTAGGGAGTATATTTTTTTATTTAGTTGATATAGTGAACCACATAATTCAGTTGGTATGTTAACCATTGTTCTTTTTTATTAGTTGTAGTATATATTACAAATCACTTTGTTTAAGGTAAATATAAATTAAGTGATGTAAAAGAAATTATCTTTGAATTATTTTTGTGACAATTCAATAAACTGCATAGTGCATACGTATATATTTGTATGTATGTGCATATGTTGATGTATATGTTTTAGTTTCATTAAATATCATGTTAGAGCCCTTGCAAAACAATCATGTTAGAGGTTTCTAAAGAATAATTTCTAACTAATATCTTAATAGTGATTTCTAATGTACTAGAAGCGTATGTGCGCTTTGTCGCACCACTTGCCTCTGAGCGTCTCTCTAGTAATCGCTCTCGTTTTTCGTGTGTTTAGCTAATGTTGTTGCTATTGTTTTTAAGTGGAGCGATCATCCTAAGGTTTCTTCAGTATTCCTTGTATTGACTAGAACATGTGGGCCAGCCACATAGACAAGAACAAAGGCCTAGGTAACAAAGGAACAAAGGAACCGAAGGACTCCAACAAACAAACACAAAGAAACAGCAACAATAGACAAAATCGTGAGACACCACCCCAAATAAAGAGACATACGACACCACACTCCCCAATCCAAGAACGAAACATAGCACCCACGCACCATCATCACATCCATAACCCCAAAAATCCATCAAATCAAAAAGGAAACACGTCGCCCAGAACCCACCGACCAATCACCCCATCAACATCGAATCTCCAGAGTCAAGATGACATGACCTCTCCTCCTGGCCTATCCCCAAACCAAAACTTAAAGATGGATCACAACAAAAGGGAAAACAAAGGATGATTGACGAACTAATCAAAATGTAGTCACACGGCATGAAGTAGTTCCTGCACATACTCATTGGACTCGCAACATATTCTGGTGGCCTTGGTGGTGTGGAACCCAACCTTGGGCTCCATGATGCCGACACTGAACTTGGTCTTCTTGCTCTCCTTCATCTTTAGCAGGTTAAACTACAGGAAGTTTCTCAGCTCAACTGTCATGGTACCTACACCACACAAATCTGCACCCACGAGGCCACGACATCATTCATTCGTCGTGGTGGCGTTACAATGGTTTATAGCATTAGCGATTAATAGAAGGTGGTGAACATGGCGACCTTGAAGGCCTTGCTAAAATGATTGAGGTCCAGCACAGATGAGCGGGCAACGTCCACAGTCTGCCCAATCTGTTGGGGAACGTTGCATGGGAAACAAAAAATTTCCTACGCTCACCAAGATCGATCTAGGAGATGAACATCTACGAGAGGAGAGATTGCATCTACATACCCTTGTAGATCGCTAAGCAGAAGCGTTAAGAAACGCGGTTGATGTAGTCGAACGTCTTCGCGATCCAATCACGATCCATCCCGCGAACTCCCGATCAAGTGACGAACGGACGGCACCTCCGCGTTCAACACACGTACGGCTTGATGACGCCTTCACCTCCTCGATCTAGCGAGCGATGGTGAAGTAGTAGCTCGAGTCCTCTGGCAGCACGACGGCGTGGTGGAGGTGGTGGTGGAGAAATCTCAGCAGAGCTTCGCTAAGCACTACGGAGAGGAAGATGGCTACGAGGGAGAGGAGGGGCAGCACCGTGGCGTGGAAGGCTGCGGCTGCCCTCTCTCTACCTCTATATATATAGGGGGAAGGAAGGGGTGGAGGCACCCTAGGGACCTGGATGCCCATATTGGTTCCTACATATTCTACGAAGATCTTTATCGGTCGAACCTCGATGTCAAGGATTCAGTCAATCCCGTATGCAGTTCCCTTTGTCCATCGATATGTTACTTGCCCGAGATTCGATCGTCGGTATCTCCATACCTAGTTCAATCTCGTTATCAGCAAGTCTCTTTACTCGTTCCGTAATACAAGATCCCGTGGCTAACTCTTTAGTCACATTGCTTGCAAGCTTATTGTGATGCTATATTACCGAGTGGGCCCTGAGATACCTTTCCGTCATACGGAGTGACAAATTCCCAACCTTGATCCATGCCAACTCAACAGACACCCTGGGAGATACCTGTAGAGCATCTTTATAGTCACCCAGTTACGTTGCGACGTTTGATACACACAAGGTACTCCTCCGGTGTCAGTGAGTTGCATGATCTCATGGTCATAGGAACAGATACTTGACATGCGAAAACGATAGCAATAAACTTGACACGATCATATGCTACGTTTATAGTTTGGGTCTTGTCCATCACATCATTCTCCTAATGATGTGATCCCGTTATCAAATGACAACTCATGTCTATGACCAGGAAACCATGGTCATCTTTGATCAACGAGCTAGTCAGGTAGAGGCTCACTAGGGACATGTTGTTGTCTACGTATCCACACATGTATTTGTGTTTCCAATCAATACAATTATAGCATGGATAATAAACGATTATCATGAACAAGGAAATATAATAATAACCATTTTATTATTGCCTCTAGGGCATATTTCCAACAGTCTCCCACTTGCACTAGAGTCAATAATCTAGCATTACATGGTTATGAATCTAACACCCATAGAGTTCTGGTGTTGATCATGTTTTGCCCGTGGAAGAGGTTTAGTCAACGGATCTGCAACATTCAGATCCGTGTGCACTTTGCAAATGTTTATGTCCTCCTCCTTGATCACATCGCGGATGGAATTGAAGCGTCGCTTTATGTGTTTGGTCCTCTTGTGAAACGTTGGTTCCTTGGCTAGAGCAATGGCACCAGTGTTGTCACATAACAGAGTCATCGGGTCTAGTGCACTGGGCACAACTCCAAGATCTGTCATGAACTGCTTCATCCAGACACCTTCCTTCGCCGCCTCCGAGGCAGCTACGTACTCCGCTTCGCACGTAGAATCAGCTACCACGCTTTTCTTGGAACTGCACCAGCTTACCGCTCCCCCATTCAGAATATATACGTATCCGGTTTGAGACTTAGAGTCATCCGGATCAGTATCAAAGCTTGCATCGACGTAACCCTTTACGACGAGGTCTTGATCACCTCCATAAACGAGAAACATTTCCTTAGTCCTTTTCAGGTACTTAAGGATATTCTTGACCGCTGTCCAGTGTTCCACTCCTGGATCACTTTGAAACCTTCCGGCCATACTTATGGCAAGGCTGACATCTGGTCTTGTGCACAGCATCGCATACATGATAGAGCCTATGGCAGAAGCATAGGGGATGACACTCATCTTTTCTCTATCCTCTGTAGTCGCTGGGCATTGAGTATTACTCAACTTCACACCTTGCAAAACAGGCAAGAACCCCTTCTTGGACTGATCCATTTTGAACTTCTTCAAAACTTTATCAAGGTATGTGCTCTGTGAAAGTCCTATTAAGCGTCTCGATCTATCTCTATAGATCTTGATGCCTAATATGAAAGCAGCTTCTCCTAGGTCCTTCATTGAAAAACTCTTGTTCAAATATTCCTTCACACTTCCCAAAAGTTCTATATTGTTTCCAATCAGCAATATGTCATCCACACATAATATTAGAAACGCTATAGAGCTCCCACTCACTTTCTTGTAAATACAAGCTTCTCCGTAAACTTGTATAAACCCAAACGCTTTGATCACCTCATCAAAGCGAAGATTCCAACTCCGAGATGCTTGCACCAGTCCATAAATGGATCGCTGGAGTTTGCAAACTTTGTCAGCATTCTCTGGATCGACAAAACCTTCTGGTTGCATCATATACAACTCTTCCTTAAGAAAACCGTTAAGGAACGCTGTTTTGACATCCATCTGCCAAATTTCATAATCGAAAAATGCAGCTATTGCTAACATGATTCTGACGGACTTAAGCATCGCTACAGGTGAGAAAGTCTCATCGTAGTCAACTCCTTGAACTTGTGAAAAACCCTTTGCCACAAGTCGAGCTTTATAGACGGTGACATTACCGTCTGCGTCCGTCTTCTTCTTGAAGATCCATTTATTCTGAATGGCCTTTCGCCCTTCAGGTAATACTTCCAAAGTCCATACTTTGTTTTCATACATGGATCCCATCTCGGATTTCATGGCCTCTAACCATTTGTCGTAATCTGGGCCCACCATCGCTTCTCCATAGCTCGTAGGTTCATCGTTGTCCAACAACACGACCTTTAAGACAGGGTTACCATACCACTCAGGAGCAGTACGTATCCTTGTCGACCTACGAGGTTCGATAGTAACTTGATCTGAAGCTTCATGATCACCATCATCAGCTTCCTCTTCAACTGACGTAGGTTCCACAGAAATATCTTTCTGCACAGTGCTACTTTCTGGTTGAAGTAAAGGTTCAACAACCTCATCAAGTTCTATCTTCCTCCCACTCAATTCTTTCGAGAGAAACTATTTCTCGAGAAAGGACCCGTTCTTAGTGACAAACACTTTGCCTTCGGATCTGAGATAGAAGGTATATCAAATCGTCTCTTTTGGGTATCCTATGAAGACGCATTTGTCCGCTTTGGGTTCAAGCTTTTCTGGCTGAAGCCTTTTGACATAAGCATCGCATCCCCAAACTTTAAGAAACGACAACTTTGGTTTCTTGCCAAACCACAGTTCATACGGTGTCGTCTCAACAGACTTAGATGGTGCCCTATTTAAAGTGAATGCAGCTGTCTCTAACGCATAACCCCAAAATGATAGTGGCAGATTGGCAAGAGACATCATGGAACGCACCATATCCAATAAGGTTCGATTACGACGTTCGGACACACCATTACGCTGTGGTGTTCCAGGTGGCATCAACTGTGAAACAATTCCACATTTGTGGCACCACGGCTCAGAGAACCGGTTTACCAGTGTTTCCAGCCCAGAGATCATGTCCTCTGGAAACACACAACAACTTGGAACAGAACAGAACAGAACTTTATTAAAATATCTCGAGTACAAGCTCATAATTTACATCGATTGCGAGGCCGGAAGCACTGCAGGTGCTGAGAACAATATCCACATTATTTATGGAACATGGCAGGGCCTCGATACTACTGGGTAATCTACGGCGTAGCGGAACATAGTGCGGGAAACTCCATCCACAGGGACACTGCTGTGGACACGGCCTAGTTAGCGTAGCACGAACCTTCGGGACCTCCGTCCTCGGCTTCTCCTGCATCTGGCATGATACGCCAGGTGAGTACTTGGAATGTACTCGCAAGCTCATGGCAACCAAAACAATGCGGCAAAACAATAGCATCGCAATTAACAGGTTAACAGATTAAATTGCTCACTTACTGGTACCCAGTACCAACTTACTCTCATCTGGGTTGTCTCACAACCCTCGGAATGCTCACAAGCAATATAGCACTTCCGAACATAAGACAGGTTCTTCCATCATTATTATCATTATGGTTGATCATCCTAGAGAGGCCTAAACGGACTGTCCAATACCGTGGACGCGGCTATTCGAATAGGTTTTAACACTTTGCAGAGGTTGCGCACTTTACCCACACCATGGAGTACCTGGCCTCGTGATCCCATTCGGGTGGACCGGTGGTGCTCCAACGAAACCTGCCTGACCCGTGACCCCTCTATCGTACCACCGACAAGCATACCCTCCTAGGGTCATGTCCTGGGTGGCCCCTGTGTCACCCCGTGACACCTGCCACCGTCGTGGACAAACAAACTGTCCCAAACGGGGACGCCGACAAAATAACTCAACTGGGCTCACAGGATTAGGGTCGTCTACCTGATCAGGGCAGCACGCACGCATAACCCTCCCTAGTTTGGTGGTGCCGATAAAAGAGCACAAAGCCAGACCAAGTCAAGGCCGTCCCATACCGGCAAATGTGGCTGCACGGAAAAGTCCGGGTAGGTGCCTCCTGATCAACCAACTAAGTTTAATATAGCCAAGCATTTAACCAGTATGGATATTTAATTGCAAGTAAATTATTATGGCAGTAGCTATGTATTTAAATAATTCACCAAGAATTACCGCATATTAAAATAATGCATGAAATTCAATTAAATAACCAACACTATTGAAATGCTTCATGCAATGGATGACATGGCTTGCCTTGCTCTGTTGGGTTGTCCACAAACTCCTGGGCTTCAAATCCAAAGTTATTTCCTTCTGAAAATATTTTTAAAAAGCAATTGAAAATGTCACATGCTACTGTTTTGAGCACCAGAAATTCTGTGAACATGGGAAAAATAACAAATTTGGCTAGAAAATAGAGGAGCTCAAGACAAACCAGATGCAAAAAGAATCAATTGATTTGGACTTATGGTTTAAAAGTTATGAACGGTCAAAGTTCTGGTCAAAATATGGAATTTAAATAGAAGATAGAAAATCTCTCAGGGGGCCACGTCGAAGGCGTAAACCGCCCGGGCGTCTCCGCTTACCGCTTCGGTAAGCCGCTGACGGGCGGGCCCCAGTGTCAGATTTAAACGGGGGAAGGGAGGGAACAGAGACGGCGGAGCTCCGGCGACGCTCGCCGGCGATACAGACGGCGGCGAGGTCGGGAGAGAGGGAATGGATAGAGCTCAACGAGACAAACTCGCACGTACCCGAGGCTTGGCGAACGGTGGCCGGACGATGTCGTCCCCTTCCTCTCCGGCGGCGGCGGGTCTCGGGGGTCGTCGGAGACGGCGACTCCGGCATCGATTCGACCGGGCAAGGGCTTGGGCGTGACTAGGAGGATGAGCTGAGCTCTATGGAGGAGTCAGTGGAGCTCGGGGAGGAGTGAATCGGCGGGGATGCAGAGCTCGGGTGGCGGCGGTGCTCCGGCGAGATTCGAGGCCAAAGGGCCTCTCGGCCGTGGCTCGGGCTCGGGGAGGACGATTGGGAGGAGGAGGAGTGGGTTGATGAGCACGGGAGAGGCCGGGGAGGGGTATTTATAGGAGGGGGAGGAGCACGAGCGATCTCTCTGGAACGGCCGGGAACCGGGACACGTCGCCGGCGCCAGGATGCTGCACTGGCTGGCTGCTTGCGGGCGACGAGACGGGAGCTAGCAGGAGAGTTATGGCGGCCAGTGGTGGGTAGCGGGAGGAAGACGACGACGGCAGAGACACTGTGGCCGCACGGGCGCCACAGTACGCGGATGTCGTGGCGGCCGCCGAGGCCGATTCCGGCGAGGAGAAGAGCCCAGAACGACCAGGTGGAGGAAGGAGAGGATGTCGGCGCACGGAGAAAAGCTGCTACGGCGCGAGGCAGTCAGACGCGACGCCACAGGCACGGGCGCGATCCAGAGCGCGAGATTTGGCATGCCAGTGCCGTGCTCACCACGGGCATTGGTCCCTAGAGGCCTCGCGAGCCTGGCATTTCTTGTCTGGCACGTCGACCCTCGATCACTTAGCCTCTCCACGCCTCTGGTTCGACTAGGTTCATTCTGAACCGTAGTGTAGCTTCAGCTACAGTCTTTGACAGAAAAATTGAGAGGGATCTAGAGAAGGCATGAGCTGGGTATGAAGCCAAAGGAGATGTCTAGGGTGTTCTGCTTTGGAAGGACTATGATCTGGCCACGTTTGAGAAGATTTGATCAAGATTTGGATATAGTTCATGTACAAGTGCTGCTACTGGACCAGAAGAGAGATGAGCTTGATGCACTCAACTGGTTGATCTCCTGGGGCTGAAATTTGGTGTGGCAGGGTTATTTGGTGAGGAGAAGATGCCATAAAAATTTCAGCTCAAGTGGAAACCTCTAGCTGGTACTTCCTTCACAGAGGTTCCAACTGAACAGAAACTTGGCAGAATATTGGTGGTGAAAATTTGTACTGGACAAGATGATATTTTTGGATATCGTGGAAATATAGGTTCCCTATTATCTCAGGAAATTTTCTGGGAATTAATTGAGTAGGGAAAATATGAGCTCCTTCACAAATGACTAGTACTGTCCAGAGAGCAAATGGAGTTTTCTGGAATAAACTTTGTACTGAACCATGAGATGTTTTCGTAGATTGTGGGCGTAGATGATGTCAAGAAGGTCTGGGATTAATTTGAGATTTTTCTGATCACCAAAACTATAGGTTGCTGTGTAACCCATAGTGATGACTGATTTTCCCAAGGGAAGAAAATGAATATTTGAGAGAGATAAAGAATTGGAAATTGATCCAGATGGTGAGTGACAAGATTTTGGCAAGATGCTAAGGGCTTTGCATCACTGAGAGGAATTCATAAGTCCAAAGTCAATTGAAAAGGTTCAAAATCCAACCATATTGCAAATAAAGCCAGAAAGATTTCGAAAAGAAAAAGTTGCCAAAAACCAGGGTGTCACAAACCTACCCCCCTTAGGATGAATCTCGTCCTCGAGATTCGGTTGCTCAGGGAACAAGTGTGGATAGGCTGATCTCAGAAAATCCTCTCTTTCCCAGGTAACTTCTTCCTCAGTATGTTGATCCCATAGTACCTTGTAAAACTTAATTGTCTTACTCCTGGTAGTTCTTTCCATCTCATCCAATATTCTGACAGGTCTTTCCTCGTATGTCAGATCTTCGGTCAATTCCAGCTCACTCATATCTGCCTGCTTGATCGGAGGTGCAATGCACTTTCTCAATTGTGATATATGAAAGACATCGTGAACGTCTACCAACTCTGGTAGTAACTCTAGCTGATATGCCACTCTGCCTCTTCTAGCCATGACTGGAAAGGGTCCGATATACCTCGGTGCAAGCTTTCCTCGGGTGTGAAACCTTTTTATTCCTTTCATGGGGGTTACTCGGAGATAGGCATATTCTCCGGGCTCAAAAGTTACTTCCCGATGCTTCGGGTCATAGTAACTCTTTTGATGGGACTTGGCCGCTCGAAGACGCTCCTGAATATCCTTGACTTGTTTCTCAGCCTCGAGCATCAAATCGGTGCCGAAGATACGGCTGTCTCCTGTCTGAGACCAGTTTAAAGGAGTGCGGCATTTCCGTCCGTACAGAACTTCAAACGGTGACATCTTGAGACTTGACTGATAGCTGTTATTGTAGGAGAATTCTGCATAAGGTAGACTATCCTCCCATTTGGGTCCATGGGCGAGAGCACAGGATCGAAGCATATCTTCCACTATCTGATTCACGCGTTCGGTCTGTCCATCTGTCTGTGGGTGATATGCCGTACTATGCCTTAGCACAGTCCCCAGGGCTTGATGCAGTCGCAGCCAAAATGCTGAGGTAAATAGGGAGCCTCTATCTGATGTGATAGACTTGGGTACTCCATGAAGGCTGACTATCCGGGACATATAGAGATGTGCGAGCTGATTCGCGTTGAAAGTGGTCTTTACTGGAAGGAAGTGAGCCACTTTCGTAAGTATATCCACGATGACCCAGATAGCATCATGGCCTCTTGTGGACTTGGGTAGTCCGACAATGAAGTCCATGCATATGTCATCCCATTTCCACTGGGGAACTGGTAAAGGTTGCAGTAGCCCAGCGGGTTTCTGATGTTCAGCCTTGACTCTGTTGCAGATGTCACAACAGGCGACATAGTATGCTATGTCCCTTCTCATTCCTGGCCACCAAAAGGTTTCTCGCAAGTTCTGGTACATTTTTGTTCCTCCTGGATGAATAGAAAATGCAGATTCATGTGCCTCTCTGAGTATTTGCTGTCTCAAGCTGTCTTGATCAGGCACACATATTCGGTTCTCAAACCATACAGTGTCCTGATCGTCAATTCGGAAGGACTTGGCCTTCCCTAGCGGAATGCGCTCTCTGATCTCTTGTATTTCTTGGTCTGATTTCTGAGCTGCCTTAATCTCTTCCATAAGTGTCAGAGTAATTTCCATTGTATCCGGGCTAGTTGGGCCGCATAACACCATATTCAACTTGGCAAATTCTTCTCGCAGCCTCGGATGCATTCCCTCCATGAGTGCATTGAGGGTACCTTGCTTTCTGCTGAGGGCATCGGCGACCACATTGGCTTTTCCCGGATGATAATTTATCCCAAGGTCATAATCCTTGACCAATTCAAGCCATCTTCTCTGCCTGAGATTGATATCAGGCTGAGTGAAAATATAATTAAGACTCTTGTGGTATGTGTATATTTCACATCGCTGCCCAATGAGATAATGCCTCCAAATCTTCAATGCATGAATCACGGCCGCCAGTTCCAAATCATGAGTGGGATAGTTCTCTTCATGAGGTCGTAGCTGTCTGGATGCATAGGCTACAACCTTTCCTTCTTGCATTAGCACGCAGCCGATTCCACGCCTGGAAGCATCGCAATATATGTCGAAGCTCTTGTAAATGTCTGGAAGAACTAAGACAGGGGCGGTGGTTAGCCTCGTCTTTAGCTCCATGAAACTGCTGTCACATTCTTCTGTCCAGGCAAATTTGTGGTTCTTCTTCAGCAATTCTGTCAGTGGCTTGGCTATTTTTGAGAAGCCTTCGATGAAGCGACGGTAGTAGCCTGCCAATCCCAGAAAGCTATGGACTTCCGTTATCGTGGCTGGGGTCTTCTAGTTTAATACAGCAGTCACTTTGCTGGGGTTGACAGCCACACCTTGTTCTGACAGAATATGTCCCAGAAATCCCACCTCTCTTAGCCAAAATTCGCACTTGCTGAATTTAGCATACAAGCAATGGGTCCTTAGTCTTTCCAGGACAGTACGGAGATGTTGTGTGTGCTCCTCTTCATCTCTGGAGTAGATGAGAATATCATCGATGAATACTACCAGAAATTTGTCCAGAAAGTCCATGAAGACCTTATTCATCATGCTCATGAAATATGCTGGAGCATTTGTCAGCCCAAATGACATGACTGTAAATTCATACAGACCATATCTGGTAGTAAAGGCTGTCTTGGGGATATCCTCTTTTCTGATCTTTAGCTGATGATACCCCGTTCGGAGGTCAATCTTGGAGAATACCCGGGCTCCGTTCAACTGGTCGAACAAGTCATCAATGCGGGGGAGCGGGTATTTGTTTTTGATGGTGACCTCATTTAATTGGCGATATTCTACGCACATTCGTAGGCTGCCATCCTTCTTCTTGACAAACAGCACGGGTGATCCCCACGGTGAAATGCTTGGACGAATATACCCTTTTTGCAATAATTCATCCAACTGTTTCTTCAATTCCACCAGCTCTGGGGAAGGCATGCGGTAGTAATTCTTGTAGATTGGAGCAGTTCCGGGAACAACCTCAATAGCAAATTCTAGTTCCCGATCAGGTGGCATTCCCGGTATCTCTTCTGGAAATACGTCCGGAAATTCGCTGACCACCGGAATCAGACTTATGTCTGTAGCTGTGGCTTTGAATGCCATTCCTTTCTTTGTCATCACTCTGCTAGCAGTGAATTGCATTGTTTGGCCTGCCGGGTTAACCAGTGTCACCTTCCTGGTGGCACAGTTTATACACACCTGGTGTGGTACCAACCAATCCATTCCCAGTATTATATCCAGTCCAGGGGATTCAATGGCAACAAGAGTAGCTGGAAACTTCACATCATGTATCAGAATTTCCAGATTCTTGTATACCACATTTGTTCTGAGCATGGAGCCAGGGGATTGTACCACCATGATTTTGTCCAAAAGAGAAGGAGAAAATTTGTGCAAGGTGGCAAAACTCCACGAAATAAACGAATGAGAGGCCCCAGAGTCAAATAAAATTATTGCAGGTATGTTGTTAACAGAAAACATACCAAGGACCACATCTGGTGCTTCGCGGGCTTCCTCAGCGGAGATATGATGGACTTGGCCGTGATAGAAGTTCGGATTGGGACGGCGTCCAACACTGTTGACTTGTGGCTTGAAGTCGGATGGTGGCTTCCCATTTCTTGTGGGGCATTGCTTGGAGTAGTGTCCGCTCTGGCCACAAGTGAAGCATGTGTTGTTGCGGCGGCAGTCCTCCAGCACTGGCTGTTTGCCGAAGGTCTTGTCCTGGCTGACAAGCTTGTTGTTGTTGTTGCCATTGTTCCATGCAGGCTTGTATTCAGATGAACTTGGTTGCCAGATACGCGGCTTCTGCACAAACTGCTCACGGTTGTCCTTCTTGGGTTCAAACTTCCGCTTGTGATCATTATATCCTGACTTATGCTCTCGTTCAGCTAGGAAGGCCTTGTTTACCAGAGTCTGGAAGTCAGGAAAGTCCAGCATACAAAGCTGACAGCGGAGGGTATGATTTAGCCCTCCGAGGAATCGGTCAATCTTCCTTTCTTCTGTGGACACGTCATGGGTGGAGTACCGTGCCAGATTATTGAACTTGTTCAGATACTCACCCACTAACATATTCCCTTGAGTAAGGGCCAGAAATTCCCTTTGCTTCACCTTCATTATGCCAGTAGGAATATGATACTTGCGAAATGCCTCTTTGAACTTTTCCCATGAAATATCCTCTCCAGAAGGCCATAACATTTTGGTGTTGTCCCACCATATGGCTGCTGGTCCCTCCAGGGAGTGAGTGACGAAAGGAACCTTATCTGCCTCATCACAGCGGGCTATGTCCAGTTTCTTCTCCATGGTCCTCAGCCAGTCATCAGCTTCCATCGGATCCATAGCTTGACCAAAACTGGGTGGCTTGGTCCGCTGAAAATCAGACAGCTTAGAGTGTGTCCCATTGTGGTTATTCTGACCCACCATAGTCTGCATACTTTTCAGAAATTCCATAAGATCTTGGTTTCTTTTCTCTTCGAACATTCTCATAATCTGATCAGTGGTTGGTGTCTGTGGGGGTGGAGGTGGCAAATCTTCTGGTGGCTGTCCTGCCTGTCTGGCGGATCGACGAATGGGAGTTCCATCGCCGCCTTGAGTACTACACCTCTTCATCCTAAATTTGTTCCCATTGCAAAATACCGAATCGATGAGGAAAAGCAGGGTAGTATGACACTAGAAAAGAAGCCAAATAAAAAGAGCGAATAAATAAAGCAACGTAATTATACAAGGCAACCCAACATCGTACATGACAAGCTAGTAGGGGGATGATCATGACTAGACTGCTCAGACGACAGTTGACATATGCAGGGATGCTATGATGCATGCACTGAAACTCAAGCCTCCGCTCTAGTGACGCCGGTGGCACGAACACTGGTACACAGAAGACTCCTCGTCGTCTGACTCTGACTCGGAATCTGAGCTGATGATGTGCACCTCGGCCTCCGGATCAAAGGAAACATGACGACGCTGAAGGGAAGGTTCTCCCTCAGAAGGAGAAGAAGCACGACGCCGCAGCATCGGAGCAGCTGGAGTAGCTAGGAGTGAGGCCCACTCTGACGGGGTCTCACGTCGGCTACCAGACGAAAAGCCTGGCAGTCCGAACGAACTAGAAGGAGTGTCGGAAGGTGGAGCGGGTGGAGTGTATATAGGTGAAAACGGAGGGGGAGGAGGAGACTGTGCTGCCGCAACAGCAGCAAGTGCCTCACGGGCAGAAGTCAGCTCCTCGGCTAGAGAAGTGATCATACAGTAACTGGCGTGCAGATAGCGAGATAAAACACCAGTAGCACGATCACTCGCCGGATCAACGGGTGCGAAAAGGACTCGCCCTATCGTAGGCGACATGGTGGGGTAGTGAAAGAAACCTGGATGAGTCTGCATCTCGACCTCGTGGAAGCGTAAGTCAGTGAGAGCCTCCATCGCAGCAAACTAGATTGCCAACTCTGGAGTAGAAGCAGTTCCGCCCTTGGAAGAACGGGAGTAGCTGCCGATATCTGAACTCATAGTGAGAAAGGCTTCTGCGCAATACTCGAATACTGAACCAGCGAGCTTCTCTCGAAACACCTGGAACACTGGGTCTTCGCCGTTGGGATATAGCCGAAGCCAGACGTTCCGAAGCAGTACTGGAAAAGTGAACAGTGCCGGCTAATGATTGTAGTGGTACGGAACTGGTGCCATCTACACTCATCAAACCAGCAGTTAGCACAATAAGAACTATACGCATTCCATGCAATGCAGCAATCAAATGCAATAATCAGATGCAGCAAGCAAGACACACCAAGACTATAAACTACTCACGGTTCTAGCGCAGGGTTAACTAGGGTGTCCTACAGTCAGCCTGGCTCTGATACCAAGCGTTGTGGCACCCCGGCTTAGAGAACCGGTTTACCAGTGTTTCCAGCCCAGAGATCATGTCCTCTGGAAACACACAACAACTTGGAACAGAACAGAACTGAACTTTATTAAGATATCTCGAGTACAAGCTCATAATTTACATCGATGGCGAGTCCGGAAGCACTACAGGTGCTGAGAACAATATCCACATTATTTATGGAACATGGCAGGGCCTCGATACTACTGGGTAATCTACGGCGTAGCGGAACATAGCGCGGGAAACTCCATCCACAGGGACACTGCTGTGGACACGGCCTAGTTAGCGTAGCACGAACCTTCGGGACCTCCGTCCTCGGCTTCTCCTGCATCTGGCATGATACGCCAGGTGAGTACTTGGAATGTACTCGCAAGCTCATGGCAACCAAAACAATGCGGCAAAACAATAGCATGGCAATTAACAGGTTAACATATTAAATTGCTCACTTACTGGTACCCAGTACCAACTTACTCTCATCTGGGTTGTCTCACAACCCTCGGAATGCTCACAAGCCACATAGCACTTCCGAACATAAGACAGGTTCTTCCATCATTATTATCATTACGGTTGATCATCCTAGAGAGGCCTAAACGGACTGTCCAATACCGTGGACGCGGCTATTCGAATAGGTTTTAACACTCTGCAGAGGTTGCGCACTTTACCCACACCATGGAGTACCTGGCCTCGTGATCCCATTCGGGTGGACCGGTGGTGCTCCAACGAAACCTGCCTGACCCCTGACCCCTATATCGTACCACCGACAATCATACCCTCCCAGGGTCATGTCCTGGGTGGCCCCTGTGTCACCCCGTGACACCTGCCACCGTCGTGGCCAAACAAACTGTCCCAAACGGGGACGCCGGCAAAATAACTCAACTGGGCTCACAGGATTATGGTCGTCTACCTGATCAGGGCAGCACGCACGCATAACCCTCCATAGTTTTGTGGTACCGATAAAAGAGCACAAAGCCAGACCAAGTCAAGGCCGTCCCATACCGGCAAATGTGGCTGCACGGAAAAGTCCGGGTAGGTGGCTCCTGATCAACCAACTAAGTTTAATATAGCCAAGCATTTAACCAGTATGGATATTTAATTGCAAGTAAATTATTATGGCAGTAGCTATGTATTTAAATAATTCACCAAGAATTACCGCATATTAAAATAATGCATGAAATTCAATTAAATAACCAACACTATTGAAATGCTTCATGCAATGGATGACATGGCTTGCCTTGCTCTGTTGGGTTGTCCACAAACTCCTGGGCTTCAAATCCAAAGTTATTTCCTTCTGAAAATATTTTTAAAAAGCAATTGAAAATGTCACATGCTACTGTTTTGAGCACCAGAAATTCTGTGAACATGGGAAAAATACCAAATTTGGCCAGAAAATAGAGGAGCTGAAGACAAACCAGATGCAAAAAGAATCAATTGATTTGGAGTTATGGTTTAAAAGTTATGAACGGTCAAAGTTCTGGTCAAAATCTGGAATTTAAATAGAAAATAGAAAATCTCTCAGGGGGCCACGTCGAAGGCGCAAACCGCCCGGGCGTCTCCACTTACCGCTTCGGTAAGCCGTTGACGGGCGGGCCCCAATGTCAGATTTAAACGGGGGAAGGGAGGGAACAGAGACGGCGGAGCTCCGGCGACGCTCGCCGGCGATACAGACGGGGGCGAGGTCGGGAGAGAGAGGGAATGGATAGAGCTCAAATAGACGAACTCGCACGTACCCGAGGTTTGGCGAACGGTGGCCGGACGACGTCGTCCCCTTCCTCTCCGGCGGCGGCGGGTCTCGGGGGTCGTCGGAGACGGCGACTCCGGCAGCGATTCGATCGGGCAAGGGCTTGGGCGTGACCAGGAGGATGAGCTGAGCTCTATGGAGGAGTCAGTGTAGCTCGGGGAGGAGTGAATCGGCGGGGAGGCAGAGCTCGGGTGGCGGCAGTGCTCCGGCGAGATTCGAGGCCAGATGGCCTCTCGGCCGTGGCTCGGGCTCGGGGAGGACGATTGGGAGGAGGAGGAGTGGGTTGATGAGCTCGGGAGAGGACGAGGAGGGGTATTTATAGGAGGGGGAGGAGCTCGGGCGATCTCTCTGGAACGGCCAGGAACTGGGACACGTCGCCGGCGCCAGGACGCCGCGCTGGCTGGCTGCTTGCGGGCGACGAGACGGGAGCTAGCAGGGGAGTTATGGCGGCCAGTGGCGGGTAGCGGGAGGAAGATGACGACGGCAGAGCCACTGTGGCCGCATGGGCGCCACAGTGCGCGGATGTCGTGGCAGCCGTCGAGGCCGATTCCGGCGAGGAGAAGAGCCCAGAACGACCAGGTGGAGGAAGGAGAGGATGTCGGCGCACGGAGACAAGCTGCTGCGGCGCGAGGCAGTCGGACGCGACGCCACAGGCACGGGCGCTATCCAGAGCGCGAGATTTGGCATGCCAGTGCCGTGCTCACCACGGGCATTGGTGCCTAGAGGCCTCGCGAGCCTGGCATTTCTTGTCTGGAACGTCGACCCTCGATCACTTAGCTTCTCCACGCCTCTGGTTCGACTAGGTTCATTCTGAACCGAAGTGTAGCTTCAGCTACAGTCTCTGACAGAAAAATTGAGAGGGGTCTAGAGAAGGCATGAGCTGGGTATGGAGCCAAAGGAGATGTCTGGGGTGTTCTGCTTTGGAAGGACTATGATCTGGCCAAGTTTGAGAAGATTTGATCTAGATTTGGATATAGTTCATGTACAAGTGCTGCTACTGGACCAGAAGAGAGATGAGCTTGATGCACTCAACTGGTTGATCTCCTGGGGCTGAAATTTGGTGTGGCAGGGTTATTTGGTGAGGAGAAGATGCCATAAAAATTTCAGCTCAATTGGAAACCTCTAGCTGGTACTTCCTTCACAGAGGTTCCAACTGAACAGAAACTTGGCAGAATATTGGTGATGAAAATTTGTACTGGACAAGATGATATTTTTGGATATTGTGGAAAGATAGGTTCCCTATTATCTCAGGAAATTTTCTGGGAATTAATTGAGTAGGGAAAATATGAGCTCCTTCACAAATGACCAGTACTATCCAGAGAGCAAATGGAGTTTTCTGGAATAAACTTTGTACGGGACCATGAGATGTTTTTGGAGATTGTGGGAGTAGATGATGTCAAGAAGGTCTGGGATTAATTTGGGATTTTTCTGATCACCAGAACTATAGGTTGCTGTGTAACCCATAGTGATGACAAATTTTCCCAAGGGAAGAAAACGAATATTTGAGAGAGATAAAGAATTGGAAATTGATCCAGATGGTGAGTGACAAGATTTTGGCAAGATGCTGAGGGCTTTGCATCACTGAGAGGAATTCATAAGTCCAAAGTCAACTGAAAAAGTTCAAAATCCAACCAGATTGCAAATAAAGCCAGAAAGATTTCGAAAAGAAAAAGTTGCCAAAAACCAGGGTGTCACAACATTGTCTTAAGTGACTGCCAAACTCATAACTCAGATATTCTCCCCCTCGATCAGATCGTAGGAATTTGATCTTCTTGTTACGATGATTCTCAACTTCACTCTGAAATTGCTTGAACTTTTCAAACGTTTCAGACTTGTGTTTCATTAAGTAAATATACCCATATCTACTCAAATCGTCGGTGAAGGTGAGAAAATAACGATATCCACCGCGCGCCTCAATGCTCATCGGACGGCACACATCAGTATGTATGATTTCCAACAAGTCACTTGCTCGTTCCATTGTTCCGGAGAACGGGGTCTTAGTCATCTTGCCCATGAGGCATGGTTCGCATGTATCAAGTGATTCCAAATCAAGTGACTCCAAAAGTCCATCAGCATGGAGTTTCTTCATGCGTTTTATACAAATATGACCTAAGCGGCAGTGCCACAAGAAAGTGGTACTATCATTATCAACTCTACATCTTTTGGCATCAATGTTATGAACATGTGTATCATCACTATCGAGATTCAATAAGAATAAACCCCTCACAATGGGTGCATGACCATAAAAGATATTACCCATATAAATAGAACAACCATTATTCTCTGATTTAAATGAGTAACCGTCTCGCATTAAACAAGATCCAGATATAATGTTCATGCTCAACACAGGCACTAAATAACAATTATTCAGGTTCATCACTAATCCCGATGGTAATCGAAGAGCGAGCGTGCCGACTGCGATCACATCAACCTTGGAACCATTTCCTACGCGCATCGTCACTTCGTCCTTCGCCAGCCTCCGTCTATTCCGCAGTTCCTGCTTTGAGATGCAAATGTGAGCAACCGCACCGGTATCAAATACCCAAGTACTACAACGAGAGTTGTTAAGGTACACATCAATAACATGTATATCATATATACCTTGTTTGGCGTTGGCCCCCTTCTTGTCGGCCAGATACTTGGGGCAATTCCGCTTCCAGTGGCCAGTTCCCTTGCAATAGAAGCACTCAGTTTCCGGCTTGGGCCCAGCCTTGGGTTTCTTCACGGGAGGGGCAACTACTTTGCCACTCTTCTTGGAGTTTCCCTTCTTGCCCTTGCGATTCTTTTTGAAACTAGTGGTTTTATTGACCATCAACACTTGATGCTCCTTCTGGATGTCTGACTCAGCGACTTTCAGCATCGCAAACAGCTCGGCGACTGACGTGTTCATCCCTTGCATGTTATAGTTCAACACAAAGCTCTTGTAGCTAGGTGGTAGCGATTGAAGAACTCTGTCAGTGATCGCCTCTGGCGGGAGCACAACTCCCAACTCAGCCAGATGGTTGTAATACCCAGACATTTTGAGTATGTGTTCACTGACAGACCCGTTCTCCTCCATCTTGCAAGCATAGAACTTATCGGAGGTCTCATACCTCTCGATCCGGGCATTCTTCTCAAAAATAAACTTCAACTCCTGGAACATCTCATATGCTCCATGACGTTCAAAACGCCTTTGAAGTCTCGGTTAAGCCATACAACATGGCGCACTGAACTATTGAGTAGTCATCAACACGCGCCTGCCAGGCGTTCATAACATCCACAGACGCTGGAGGGGGTTGCTCACCAAGCGGTGCATCAAGGACATAAGGCTTTTGGGCAGCCGTGAGGATAATCCTCAGATTACGGGCCCAGTCTACAAAGTTACTTCCATCATCTTTCAGCTTGGCTTTCTCTAGGAACGCATTGAAATTCAGGGGAGCTACTGCACGAGCCATTGATCTACAACATAAATTTGCAAAGACAACTTAGACTATTGTTCAAGATAATGAGTTTAGTTTACTTACAAACTCCCACTCAAATCGACATCCCTCCGGTCGTCCGAGTGTAACATGATCCAAATTCACCAACCCAAGTCCGATCATCACGTGAGATGAGGTGGTTTCAATGGTGAACATCTCCATGTTGATCATATCTACTATATGACTCATGTTCGACCTTTCGGTCTCTTGTGTTCCGAGGCCATGTCTGTACATGCTAGGCTCGTCAAGTTTAACCCAAGTGTTCCGCATGTGCAAAACTGGCTTGCACCCGTTGTATGTGAACGTAGAGTCTATCACACCCGATCATCACGTGGTGCCTCGAAATGACGAACTTTCGCAACGGTGCACACTTGGGGAGAACACAATTTTATCTTGAAATTTTAGAGAGGAATCACCTTATAATGCTACCGTCGTCCTAAGCAAAATAAGATGCATAAAAAGATTAACATCACATGCAAATCATAAGTGACATGATATGGCCATGAACTTGTGCTTTTGATCTCCATCTCCAAAGCACCGGCATGATCTCCATCGTCACCGGCATGACACCATGATCTCCATCATCATGATCTCCATCATCGCGTCGCCATCGGGGTTGTCACGCCAACCATGCTTCTACTACTATTGCTACCGTTTAGCGATAAAGTAAAACATTACATAGCGCTTAATGATTGACACGCAGGTCATACAATAATTAAAGACAACCCTATGGCTCCTGCTGGTTGCCGTATTCATCGACATGCAAGCCAAGATAAACTATTACAAAATATGATCATCTCATACATCAAATATATTTCATCATGTCTTTGGCCATATCATATCACAACATACCCTGCAAAAACAAGTTAGACGTCCTCTAATTTGTTGTTGCATGTTTTACGTGGCTGCTATGGGTATCTAGCAAGAACGATTCTTACCTACGCAAAACCACAACGGTGATATGCAAGTTGCTATTTAATCTTCTACAAGGATCGCCTTCGTCGAATCCGATTCAACTAAGGTGGGAGAGACAGACACCCGCCAGCCATCTTATGCAACAAAGTCGCATGTCAGTCGATGGAACCGGTCTCATGTACGTGGACATGTAAAGTTGGTCCGGGCCGCTTCATCCCACAATACCGCTGAATCAAGAAAAGACCAAGGAAGGAAGCAATCTGAATATCAACGCCCACAAACTCCTTTGTGTTCTACTCGTGATGTCATCTACGCAAAGACCTAGCTCATGATGCCACTGTTGGGGAACGTTGCATGGGAAACAAAAAATTTCCTACGCTCACGAAGATCGATCTAGGAGATGAACATCTACGAGAGGAGAGATTGCATCTACATACCCTTGTAGATCACTAAGCGGAAGCGTTAAGAAATGCGGTTGATGTAGTCGAACGTCTTCGCGATCCAATCATGATCCGTCCCGCGAACTCCCGATCAAGTGCCGAACGGATGGCACCTCCGCGTTCAACACACGTATGGCTTGATGACGCCTTCACCTCCTCGATCCAGCGAGCGATGGTAAAGTAGTAGCTCGAGTCCTCCGGCAGCACGACGGCGTGGTGGAGGTGGTGGTGGAGAAATCTCAGCAGAGCTTCGCTAAGCACTACGGAGAGGAAGATGGCTACGAGGAAGAGGAGGGGCAGCGCCGTGGCGTGGAAGGCTGCGGCTGCCCTCTCTCTACCTCTATATATATAGGGGGAAGGAAGGGGTGGAGGCGCCCTAGGGTTTCCCCTAGGGGGGCCGGTGGCCACAGATGGGGGTGGCCAGGGTTTGGGTGCCCCCCCCCCCCAGGCGCCTTGCCTCCCAAGTATAGGGGGCGGCTGCCCTAGGGGGTGCACCACCTCCCTGGCCAAGTGGGCTTGGGTGAGGGGAGGCGCCCAGCCCCTTGTGGGCTGGTGTGCCCCCTCCCTTGGCCCATGAGGCCCCCCCAACACTTGCCAGGGGCCCCCCGAAACACTTTTTGGCACTCCGTCGAAAACCCCGGTACCCCCGGAACACTTCCGGACTCCGATACCCTTCGTCCTATATATCAATCTTCACCTCCGGACCATTCCAGAGTTCCTCGTCATGTCCGGGATCTCATCTGGGACTCCGAACAACCTTCGGTCACCAACATAATAACTCGACTATACTTATATCGTCACCAAACGTTAAGTGTGTAGACCCTGCGGGTTCGAGAACTATGCAGACATGGCCGAGACACCTCCACGGTCAATAACCAATAGCGGGACCTGGATGCCCATATTGGTTCCTACATATTCTACGAAGATCTTTATCGGTCGAACCTCGATGTCAAGGATTCAGTCAATCCCGTATGCAGTTCCCTTTGTCCATCGATATGTTACTTGCCCGAGATTCGATCATCGGTATCTCCATACCTAGTTCAATATCGTTATCGGCAAGTCTCTTTACTCGTTCCGTAATACAAGATCCCGTGGCTAACTCTTTAGTCACATTGCTTGCAAGCTTATCGTGATGCTGTATTACCGAGTGGGCCCTGAGATACCTTTCTGTCATACGGAGTGACAAATTCCCAGTCTTGATCCATGCCAACTCAACAGACTCCCTCGGAGATACCTGTAGAGCATATTTATAGTCACCCAGTTACGTTGCGACGTTTGATACACACAAGGTACTCCTCCAGTGTCAGTGAGTTGCATGATCTCATGGTCATAGGAACAGATACTTGACATGCGAAAACGATAGCAATAAACTTGACACGATCATATGCTACGTTTATAGTTTGGGTCTTGTCCACCACATCATTCTCCTGATGATGTGATCCCGTTATCAACTGACAACTCATGTCTATGACGAGGAAACCATGGTCATGTTTGATCAACGAGCTAGTCCGGTAGAGGCTCACTAGCGACATGTTGTTGTCTACGTATCCACACATGTATTTGTGTTTCCAACCAATACAATTATAGCATGGATAATAAACGCTTATCATGAACAAGGAAATATAATAATAACCATTTTATTATTGCCTCTAGGGCATATTTCCAACACAATCTTGTTGATGCAATAGGCGTAGAAGAGTGGGAACTCAAATAGCAGCTAGAGCACCATCTCACGACTCGCTTCGCCGCCGGCAACTAAGGGGTTTTGGAGGGGTAGCTGCAACACCAGCAACAGAAAGACGAAGCATGGCGCAACGACACAACAGTCGAATGAACTGACACCGTAGCCTCTAGTCGCAATCAAAGAAGTAGCAAAGAGACCCTTCTTGTCTCTCCCTAGGACCCCAACTAATAAGCAACACATGTGAAGTCGACATGCACTGCCAAAAAGGGAAACTAAGCGACACGGGGACATCATACCGGGCAAGGTGTAAAAAAGCGTATTGGCAGGTAGGGGTGGGCAGAAAAACTGCGAACCACAAACTGGATCAAAAAACCAGGACCGAAGTCGAAAAAGGTCAACAAATGTTCAAAACCGAAACTTAGCTCATTGGGTAAGTCCTAGCAAACTAAGCGGAATGGGTAATTGCCCATCTACCAACTACACCTACGTGTAGCCTTACTTAAGCCCAAATGTACGCAACCCTCAACCCTAATGTGTTCCATTCTTCACTGCAGCGGCGTCGCCTCCGTTTGCCTACCTCGCATAGTCCCAGCAACCACGAGCGCCCATGACTGTAGCGCCGAAGGTTGTGCACATATCTCTCGAACCACATAGGCCAGTCGTTCGCATGGCTACCACACGCGCTGACCATGGCTCCTTCATGACCGAAGATGGCATTCGTAGCACTCGCATGGCGGTCGGTGGTCCACCTACAACGATTTCTGGCAACAGTTCATTCCTCCTACCATTTATGTCCTTGCTTGATTCCTGCTCGTATGTTCCATCGTTTCTTGCTCAAGATTTGACTCCTAATTTGTTCCTCCCAGAAAATATTGGTCCTCCTTGGTCATGACTGAGGACCCAACCGAGTTCTATGTGCAAAAAACGATCAGTTTTGCATTTATGGAGTAACCCATCAGTCATCACATATTGGAAGGAACCAAACTTCTTTATTACTTGAAGAACTGAGCCTATATATAGTCAAATTTTTAGAAACTTTGGCTATGATTATCATTTTAATTATTCAGGCTAGAAACTTAAAATTCATATGCATATATTTGTCGTGAAAAAAATAGTATTTCTAGATTCTTATAGTTTTCTTGGTTTTTTGGTTGCGAGAAAGTTTTCTTGGTTTTTATACACACATTTCAATAGAAAATAGAGTTGCATCTTAAAAACCAGACATATCTAGAAAACATTGTTGATTTGCAGTATATAGCTAGAGGGATATATATAACCGGTGCACGGTTTAACCTGGAAAACTCGTGTGGGATGATTCATATACCAAAATGATCGAAAAGCTTATTATTTTGGTGACAACTCTCGTGCGCGACAGCTCTCCTCGTAGTACTGGCTTGCTGGCCGGCCGGCTGTAGGTACGTGGTACGTCCTACTCTACGGTTCTTCACGTGAGTCGTTGGAGGTAACTAGATGTGATGGGAACGAAGCATGAAAATCAAAAAATTTCTTACGGATCACCCAAGATCTATCTATGAGAAGCATAGCAACGAGAAGGGAGAGTGTGTCCACGTACCCTCGTAGACTATTAAGCGGAAGCGTATATCACACGGTTGATGTAGTCGTACTCGTCACGATCCAATCGCGATCCAATCCGATGAAGTACCAAACGGACGGCACCTCGTCGTTCAGCACACGTGCGGCTCGATGACGTCTCCTCCTTCTTGATCCAGCAAGCGAGGGAGGAGAAGTAGATGAGATCTCAACCAGCACGACGGCATGGTGGAGATGGTGGTGGTGCTATCCCGGCAGGGCTTCGCCAAGCACTACCGGAGATGCGATCGGAGGAGAAAATGGAACCGGGAGAAAGGGAGGGAGGCGCCAAGGCTTGGGGTCTGCTGCCCTCCCTCCCCTCCACTATATATAGGAGCAAGGGGGAGGGGGGCGCAGCCCTGACCCTTCCTCCAAGGGAGGGGTAAGGCCAAGGAGGTTTCCTCCCCCTCCAAGTCACCTAGGGGGGTGCCTTCCACCCTTAGGACTCTTCCCCTCTCTCGCCTCTTGGCGCATGGGCCCCTTGGGGCTGGTGCCCTTGGCCCATATAGGCCAAGGCGCACCCCCTACAGCCCATGTGCCCCCCGGGGCAGGTGGACCCCCAGACTCCTTTCAGCACTCTCGGTACAATACCGATAATACACAAAACTTTTTTGGCGACCAAAACAGGACTTTCTATATATAAATCTTTACCTCTGGACCATTCCGGAGCTCCTCGTGATGTCCGGGATCTCATCCGGGACTCCGAACAGCATTCGGTCACCAACGTACATATCCCAATGCTACTCTAGCGTCACCGAACGTTAAGCGTGCGGACCCTACGGGTTCGAGAATCATGTAGACATGACCGAGACACCTCTCCGGTCAATAACCAATAACGGAACCTGGATGCCCATATTGGTTCCTACATATTCCACGAAGATCTTTTATCAGTTGAACCACGATGTCGATGATTCGGTTAATCCCGTATGTAATTCCCTTTGTCCAGCGATATATATGTTACTTGCCCGAGATTCGATCGTCGGTATCTCCATACCTAGTTCAATCTCGTTACCGGCAAGTCTCTTTACTCGTTCGGTAATACAAGATCCCATGACTAACTCATTAGCCACATTGCTTGCAAGCTCTTTACAATGTTGTATTACCGAGAGGGCCCAGAGATATCCCTCCGTCATACGGAGTGACAAATCCCAGTCTCGATCCATGCCAACCCAACAGACACCTTCAGAGATACCTGTAGCGCATCTTTATGATCACCCCAGTTACGAAGTGACGTTTGATAGCACACAAGGTATTCCTCTGGTATCCGGGAGTTGCATGATCTCATGGTCTTAGGAATAGATACTTGACATGAAGAAAGCTATAGCAATAAACTTAAGTGATACGATCAAATGCTAAGCTTATGGTTGGGTCTTGTCCATCACATCATTCTCCTAATGATGTGATCCTGTTATCAAATGACAACTCATGTCTATGGTTAGGAAACCTTAACCATCTTTGATCAACGATCTAGTCTAGTAGAGGCTCACTAGGGACACAGTATTTGTTTATGTATCCACACATGTATATAAGTTTCCGGTCAATACAATTCTAGCATGAATAATAAACCTTTATCATGAACAAGGAAATATGATAATAACCAATTTATTATTGCCTCTAGGGCATATTTCCAATAGTCTCCCACTTGCACTAGAGTCAATAATCTAGTTTACATAGTTATGAATCTAACACCCATGGAGTCCTGGTGTTGATCATGTTTTGCCCGTGGAAGAGGTTTAGTCAACGGTTCTGCCACATTCAGATCCGTATGTACTTTGCAATGTTCTATGTCTCCCTCCTTGATGTAATCACGGATGGAGTTGAAGCGGCGTTTGATGTGCTTGGTCTTCTTGAGAAACCTGGGCTCCTTGGCAATGGCAATGGCTCGAGTGTTGTCACAAAAGATAGTCATTGGATCCGATGCACTAGGTATTACTCCTAGATCGGATATGAACTCCTTCATCCAGACTCCTTCTTGCACTGCTTCCGAAGCAGCTATATATTCTGCTTCACATGTAGATCCCGCTACGACGCTTTGCTTGGAACTGCACCAACTGATTGCTCCACCATTCAATATAAATACGTATCCGGTTTGAGACTTAGAGTCATCCGGATCTGTGTCGAAGCTAGCATCGACGTAACCCTTTACGACGAGCTCTTCATCACCTCCATAAACGAGAAACATGTCCTTAGTCCTCTTCAGGTACTTAAGGATATTCTTGACCGCTGTCCAGTGATCTACTCCTGGATCACTTTGGTACCTCCCTACCAGACTTATGGCAAGGCACACATCAGGTCTGGTACACAGCATGGCATACATTATAGAGCCTATGGCTGAGGCATAGGGGATGACTTTCATCCTTTCTCTTTCTTCTGCCGTGGTCGGGCTTTGAGTCTTACTCAACTTCACACCTTGCAACACAGGCAAGAACCCTTTCTTTGACTGGTCCATTTTGAACTTCTTCAAAATCTTGTCAAGGTATGTGCTCTGTGAAAGTCCTATCAGGCGTCTCGATCTATCTCTATAGATCTTGATGCCCAATATGTAAGCAGCTTCACCCAGGTCTTTCATTGAAAAACTCTTGTTCAAATAACCTTTTATGCTTTCCAAAAATTCTATATCATTTCCAATCAATAATATGTCATCCACATACAATATTAGAAATGCTACGGAGCTCCCACTCACTTTCTTGTAAATACAAGCTTCTCCGTAAGTTTGTATAAAACCAAAAGCTTTGATCACCTCATCAAAGCGTATATTCCAACTCCGAGATGCTTGCACCAGTCCATAGATGGATCGCTGGAGCTTGCATACTTTGTTAGCATCCTTAGGATCGACAAAACCTTCTGGTTGCATCATATACAACTCTTCCTTAAGAAACCCTTTAGGGAATGCTGTTTTGACGTCCATCTGTCAGATCTCATAATCAAAAAATGCGGCAATTGCTAACATAATTCTAACAGACTTAAGCATCGCTACGGGTGAGAAAGTCTCATCGTAGTCAACCCCTTGAACTTGTCAGAAACCCTTTGCGACAAGTCGAGCTTTATAGGTGACATTACCATCAGCGTCTGTCTTCTTCTTAAAGATCCATTTATTCTCAATGGCCTGCTGGTCATCGGGCAAGTCCACCAAAGTCCATACTTTCTTCTCATACATGGATCCTATCTCGGATTTCATGGGCTCAAGCCATTTGTCGGAATCAGGGCTCATCATTGCTTCTTCATAGTTCGTAGGTTCACCGTTGTCTAACAACATGACTTCCAGGACTGAATTACTGTACCACTGTTGTGCGGAACGTACCCTAGTCAACCTACGAAGTTTAGTAGTAACTTGATCCGAAGTCTCATGATCATCATCATTTGCTTCCTCTCCGACTGGTGTAGACATCACGGGAACTTCTTTCTGTGATGTGCTACCTTCCAATTCGAGAGAAGGTACAATTACCTCATCAAGTTCTACTTTCCTCCCACTCACTTCTTTCGAGAGAAACTCATTCTCTAGAAAGGACCCATTCTTAGCAACAAAGATTTTGCCCTCGGATCTGTGATAGAAGGTATACCCAATGGTCTCGTTAGGGTATCCTATGAAGATGCACTTCTCCGCTTTGGGTTCGAGCTTATCAGGCTGAAGCCTCTTGACATAAGCGTCGCATCCCCAAACTTTAAGAAACGACAGCTTAGGTTTCTTGCCAAACCACAACTCATATGGTGTTGTCTCAACGGATTTAGACGGTGCCCTATTTAAAGTGAATGCGGCTGTCTCTAATGCATAACCCCAAAACGATAGTGGCAAATCGGTAAGAGACATCATAGAACACACCATATCCAATAGAGTACGATTACGACATTCAGACACACCATTACGCTGTGGTGTTCCAGGTGGCGTGAGCAGTGAAACAATTCCACATTGTCTCAAATGCATACCAAACTCGTAACTCAAATATTCACCTCCACGATTGGATCATAGTAACTTTATTTTCTTGTTACGATGATTCTCCACTTCACTCTGAAATTCTTTGAACTTTTCAAATGTTTCAGACTTGTGTTTCATTAAGTAAATATACCCATATCTACTCAAATCATCTGTGAAGGTAAGAAAATAACGATATCCACCGCGTGCTTCAATACTCATCGGACCGCATACATCGATATGTATTATTTTCAACAAATCACTAGTCTGCTCCATTGATCCGGAGAATGGGGTTTTAGTCATCTTGCCCATTAGGCATGGTTCACATGTCTCAAATGATTCATAATCAAGAGATTCCAAAAGTCCATCGGCATGGAGTTTCTTCATGCGCTTTACACCAATATGACCTAAGCGGCAGTGCCACAAGTATGTGGTACTATCATCATTAACTTTGCATCTTTTGGCATCAATATTATGAACATGTGTATCACTACGATCGAGATTCAACAAGATAAACCATTCAACAAGGGTGCATGACCATAAAAGATATTATTCATATAAATAGAACAACCATTATTCTCTGACTTAAATGAATAACCGTCTCGCAATAAACAAGATCCAGATATAATGTTCATGCTTAACACAGGCACCAAATAACAATTATTTAGGTTTAAAACCAATCCCGAAGGTAGACGTAGAGGGAGCGTGCTGACGGCGATCACATCAACCTTGGAGCCATTTCCAACGCGCATCGTCACCTCTTCCTTAGCTAGTCTCCATTTATTCCGCAGCTCCTGTTTCGAGTTACAAATATTAGCAACCGAACCAGTATCAAATACCCAGGCACTACTACGAGCACTAGTAAGGTACACATCAATAACATGTATATCAAATATACCTCTGTTGACATTGCCAGCCTTCTTATCTGCCAAGTACTTGGGGCAGGTCCGCTTCTAGTGACCATTCCCCTTGCAATAGAAGCACTCAGTCTCAGGTTTTGGTCCAGCCTTGGGTTTCTTCACGGGAGCAGCAACTGGCTTGCCATTCTTCTTGAAGTTTCCTTTCTTTCCCTTGCCTTTCTTGAAACTAGTGGTCTTTTTAACCATCAACACTTGATGCTCCTTCTTGATTTCTACCTCCGCAGTCTTAAGCATCGCGAAAAGCTTGGGGATAGTTTTCTCCATCCCTTGCATATTATAGTTCATCACAAAGCCCTTGTAGCTTGGTGGCAGTGACTGGAGAACTCTGTCAATAACCGTCTCATCTGGAAGATTAACTCCCAACTGATTCAAGCGGTTGTTATACCAGACATTTTGAGTATATGCTCACTAACGGAGCTGTTCTCCTCCATCTTGCAGCTAAAGAACTTGTCGGAGGTGTCATACCTCTCAACCCGGGCATGAGCTTGAAATACCAATTTCAGCTCCTGGAACATCTCATATGCTCTGTGGTGCTCAAACCATCTTTGGAGCCCCGGCTCTAAGCCGTAAAGCATGGCACACTGAACTATCGAGTACTCATCAGAACGTGCCTGCCAGATGTTCACAACATCCATAGACGATGCTAGAGGGGGTGCTTCACCTAGCGGTGCATCAAGGATATAAGCCTTCTGTGCAGCAGTGAGAATAATCCTCAAGTTACGGACCCAGTCCGCATAGATGCTTCCATCATCTTTCAACTTAGCTTTCTCTAGGAACGCATTAAAATTCAGGGGAACTACAGCGCGAGCCATTGATCTACAACACAATTTTGCAAAGACAATTTAGACTAAGTTCATGATAATTAGTTCAGTTAATCAAATTACTAATGAACTCCCACTTAAATCAACATCCCTCAAGTTGTCTAAGTGTTTACATGATCCAAATCAACTGACCCAAGTCCGATCATCACGTGAGATGGGGTAGTCATCAATTGTGAACATCTCCATGTTGATCATATCTACTATATGACTCATGTTCGACCTTTCGGTCTCTCGTGCTCCGAGGCCATGTCTGTACATGCTAGGCTCGTCAAGTTTAACCCAAGTATTCTGCATGTGTAAAACTGGCTTACACCCGTTATATGTGAACGTAGAGTCTATCACACCCGATCATCACGAGGTGCTTCGAAACAACGAACTTTCGCAATGGTGCATACTTAGGGAGAACACTTTTTCTTGATATTAATTGAAGGGATCATCTTATAATGCTACCGTCATTCTAAGCAAAATAAGATGCATAACAAGATAAACATCACATGCATTCAAAAAAATGTGACATGATATGGCCATCATCATCTTGTGCTTTTGATCTCCATCTTCAAAGCACCGGCATGATCTCCATCATCACCGGCATGACACCATGATCTCCATCATCATGATCTCCATCATCGTGTCGTCACGTGGTTGTGTCCGCCAACTATTGCTTCTACGACTATTGCTAACGCATAGCGATAAAGTAAAGCAATTACATGGCGATTAATAAATTAAAGACAACCCTATGGCTCCTGCCGGTTGTCGTACTCATCGACATGAAAGTCGTGAACCTATTACAAAACATGATCATCTCATACATCAACATATATCACATCACGTTTTGGCCATACCACATCACAACATGCCCTGCAAAAACAAGTTAGACGTCCTCTACTTTGTTGTTGCAAATTTTACGTGGCTGCTATGGGCAACTAGCAAGAACCGTTCTTACCTACGCAAAGCCACAACGGTGATAATCAAGTTGCCTTTTAACCGTCTACAAGGACCGCCTTTGTCAAATCAGATTCAACTAAAGTAGGAGAGACAGACACCCGCCAGCCACCTTATGCAAAACAAGTTGCACGTCAGTCGGTGGAACCGGTCTCATGTGCGAGGACATGTAAGGTTGGTCCGAGCCGCTTCATCCCACAATACCGCCGAATCCAAATAAGACAAGAGAGGTAAGCAATTTGAGCATCAACACCCACAACTTCTTTGTGTTCTACTCATGCATATACATCTGCGCATAGACCTAGCTCATGATGCCACTGATGGGGAACGAAGCATGAAAATAAAAAAAATCCTACGAATCACCCAAGATCTATCTATGAGAAGCATAGCAACGAGAGGGGAGAGTGTGTCCACGTACCCTCGTAGACCGTTAAGCGGAAGCGTATATCACGCAGTTGATGTAGTCGTACTCGTCACGATCCAATCGCGATCCAATCCGATGAAGTACCGAACGGACGGCACCTCCGCGTTCAGCACACGTGCGGCTCGATGACGTCTCCTCCTTCTTGATCCAGCAAGCGAGGGAGGAGAAGTAGATGAGATCTCGACTAGCACGACGGCATGGTGGAGATGGTGGTGGTGCTATCCCGGCAGGGCTTCGCCAAGCGCTACCGGTGATGCGATCGAAGGAGAAAATAGAACCGGGAGAGAGGGAGGGAGGCGCCAAGGCTTGGGGTCTGCTACCCTCCCTCCCCTCAACTATATATAGGAGCAAGGGGGAGGGGGCACAGCCCTGACCCTTCCTCCAAGGGAGGGGTGCGGCCAAGGAGGAGGTTTCCTCCCCCTCCAAGTCACCTAGGGGGGGTGCCTTCACTAGTGCAGAAAAGCCTAGCTATGGCGTGCCAAAAACGGCCTTGCTGGCGTGGACCCACGACACCACAAATATGATGCCATTGTTAGAAAATAGTGCTGGCGTTGGCCCTATGCCAGCAGTATTTTGGAGGTTAATGGCGTGCCACGTGGTCAACGCCAGCAGTAATTTTCATCAGTAGTGACATTCCATGTTTTCCCGACGCCAGTAATTTGATTTTCAGATTTGAAATAATAGTTGTACAGCATCGATCCCAACCAAAATGACAGCACAATCCTGTTTAAGAACAGTAATTAAATCAACCTTAAAAAGTACTAAATAGACCCAATAACAACATTTATATATGTTCAAGAGTGCACTTATTGATATAGTTCAACAAAGTAGGCAAAATAACGTCTGAATGTACAGATTCAAATAAATGGAGGTCGTAATAACATGATATCTTCCATGCATGCCAACTAGCTAACTACACTTTTCGGCGGGCGGACTCAGGGTCATAGTCTGGAGTAAGTGAACCATCGTCATCGCTGCCAGCAGGCCTGTAGTAGACCATGATCTCGTCACGATCATAGTCAAGGTAGAATGTGGCTCTCTGCCCGGCTTCCATCTCGTAAGCAGTTGCAAGGGCTGTCCAACCAGGGCAACCGAAATAGGTGCGGTTTGGCTCGTTGGTGACAAGACAATTGAATTTCTGGGCCGTCAGGATCTTCATGAGGGTGCACTGGAATGTGATGGTGGCATCAAGTGGAACTCGAAACTTCTCTAAGAAGTCATGCCTTGCCCCGCAAGGGATGACCTGAGCAAAATTGACAGAAAGAACTAGCTAGTTAGACAATTTTGGGCACAACCGTATCCATCATATGAAACTCAATCAGAACATGTTTGTACTATGAAACATACCGTCCTAGTGAGGAAGTCATTCGCAAGATCAATGAAGAACTTCTTATCCCTTTGGCATCTCACTGAACCACAGGTCTCACATGGGGCATCCATTACTGCTTTCATTAAGTTGACAAAAATAAGCAAACATAACAGATTCATAGATATAATGCAACATATATAAGCAGTTAAACTAGCGCTATCCATCCATCTAGATATTAACACATACTTCTAATTAAGCAGTTCTACAAACCATGCGTACTTCAAACATAAAACGTGCATAAAGTTAATTAAACAGTTCATACGAAATATATATGCAGCGCGCGCTACCCATCTAGCAAACTAGTGGCCAGAGGGACCAACCTCGTTGTCCCTAGTGGACCTACGACACCCCTACTGACCCTCCTCCTCACGCTCCAAGGCATCCCAGTCTATGGGATCCTCCTCCGCGCTCTTCCTGGCTGCATACTGAAGTAGCATCATCTTGTTGGTCTCCACGAGTTTCTCATCTCTCGCAAGCTCGCTCACCAATGAGTCGAAGAACTGCATCTCCGCCTGTTTGTTCTCCTTCTCCTCAGCCCTAGTGCATATCCGAATGCCCGGCGGCTTGAGGAACTTCGCGTACTCACGACACTCAGGGAAGTTCAGAATTGCCCCATCCTGAAAGAACTCTACCGCGATGGCATCATAGGCGCGCGCCGCTAACTCCGGAGTGTCCCAGTGGCCAAGCTCGTGGACGACATTGTCCTTCCTAATGGTGGCATAGTACTTATTCCCCTTCAATCGCACACCACGAAACTTCGGAGGCATCTGTTATGATGCATATATAACTAACAAGTTAGTCAAAATTAGGCATATTGACGAGTACCTGCAAAACCTACAATCTACAATGTAATTAAACATACACTACATAGAACTACAATAAAAACTACACTAAAATCATACTCTACAACGACTACAAGTACACTAATCTTACACAAAAACTTCTACATTACAACTAAATCTACACTAAAATCTTACAGTACACTAAAATCTTAAACACTACAACTACACTAAAATAAAATCTTACACTACACTAAAATCTTACACACTACAACTACACTAAACTAAAATCTTACACTACAACTACACAAAACTAAAATCTTACACTACACTAAAATCTTACCCACTACAACTACACTAAACTAAAATCTTACACTACAACTACACTAAACTAAAATCTTACACTACACTAAAATCTTACACTACAATTATTACACTACAACTCACCGGCGGTGGCGGAGACGGCGAGGGGGCGTTGCGGGGTGGAGACGACGGGGGCGGCGGAGGTGGAGGCGGGGGCGGCGGCGAGGGGGAGACGTAGGCGGAGAAGACGAAGACGGCGACAGCGGCGGAGAAGACGGCGAGGGAGCGGGGGCCGGGGGCGCTGTCGGCTGTGGCGGCGACGGCGCCGGGCGTGGATTTGGAGTGTTTGGGGAATGGGGATGCGGTGGGTTGGTGGGTGGTTAATTAATTAGCCAAACGGGGTTGGCGTTGTAATTGCTGGCGTTGGCCTACGTGGCCAACGCCATTGCTATTGTCTTCAATTTTATTAAATTTTCTTTTTTTATTTGTTTTTCCACATTGCTTTTATATTCATATAGATATTTAGTTTATTATTTTATTGTGTTCTTATTTTATTATTTCTTATTCTGTTAATTTTATTTTAAATTTTATTATTTTGTGTAAATATATAACATACTAAAAAATAGTTGAAGACCAATAGAACAACATCGATCGATCTCATTAATCTGGCCTAGATACATAATAGTTGATGGATGAAAACAATAACACACACACACACACACACACACATATATATATATATATATATATATATATATATATATATAGATATATATGTAAATTCTACTACTTGAACTAGACTAAGAACATCATCAGTGTAATGACTCCCACGAGAAAAAATGCTGCCACCGATCCAGCTGGGAGAACGAGGCCAAGCATAACACCAGCTAAAAGCGCATATCGAAGCATCTTGAATTTTTTGATTTGGCCGCGCATCACATCATTCTTGAGCTGCATCTCATCTATCTGTTGTCTCAGTGGTCTAATTGAGTACTCGAGCAACTCGCTTACGTACTTCTGCACGAGATCAACCCATATCCATGTGTAACAAAATTTTGTCCTTTGTGTCTGTGGATCACAATATATATACATAAACATATAGCTAGTCATGTGAGCGACAGTAGATCGATGATATAGAGTTGAATTGTGCAAATTAGCAGAAATAGACCAAGAGGTATTTTCTGTCATATTATACCTTTCCACGGTTAGCGCAGATGTAGAACTCTCGCTCTGGATTCCATTCTGTGTGTGACATATGCTTATCAACAGGGCGTCGACAGCCGCAAAGCAGCACATGTGTCCTCCCTCGATTCGCAGCAACTTCGGCGGTGGCGTAGCTGCCGGATCGAATGGACGCCGCGCTGCAGTGGGATGATTCGCCGAACAGGGCCGACTGCATTGACCGTGGTGAGCTCATGCCGTAGCCAACGGGGCTAGAGGAGAGCTCGGCCAAGGCGGCGTTGTCCCAAACTTTCGACACGCCCCGCCGACGTGGGCCCGTACGCGGGGCTCGTGCCGATTCAACAAGCTCCGGTGGGTCCATTGTCACCAAAAGCACCTAGCTAAGAGGGAGAGTAGAATTTTGTGAAGAATGGAATTAAGTGAATGTAAACAAGGCTGCCAACACATCTATATATAGGCAAAACTTAGTGCTGGCGTTCCGTAGAAGGGCACGACAGCACTAGAAACATTATCTATGGCGTATGTACGTAGACGACGCCAGCAATATCTTCCAACTCGTCAACGCAGCGGGGCCCACATAGTATTGACGTTAGGAAAATTAGCCACGCCAGCACTAACCATATATAGCTGGCGTCAGCACTATTTGAAAAGAGTAGTGCTAGCGTCGAAGGAAAATGGCTTGCCACCAACGTAAGTTGTGGCTAGCCGTTTTTCCACTAGTGCTTCCACCCTTAGGACTCTTCCCCTCTCTCGCCTCTTGGCGCATGGGCCCCTTGGGGCTGGTGCCCTTGGCCCATATAGGCCAAGGCGCACCCCCTACAGCCCATGTGGCCCCCCGGGGCAGGTGGACCCCCCCCCCCCCCCGGTGGACCCCCGCACTCCTTTCGGCACTCCCGGTACAATACCGATAATACCCGAAACTTTTCCGGCGACCAAAACAGGACTTCCTATATATAAATATTTACCTCCGGACCATTCCGGAGCTCCTCGTGATGTCCGGGATCTCATCCGGGACTCCGAACAACATTCGGTCACCAACGTACATATCCCAATGCTACTCTAGTGTCACCGAACGTTAAGCGTGCGGACCCTACGGGTTCGAGAATCATGTAGACATGATCGACACACCTCTCCGGTCAATAACCAATAGCGGACCCTGGATGCCCATATTGGTTCCTACATATTCCACGAAGATCTTTTATCGGTTGAACCACGATGTCGAGGATTCGTTTAATCCCGTATGTAATTCCCTTTGTCCAGCGATATGTTACTTGCCCGAGATTCGATCGTCGGTATCTCCATACCTAGTTCAATCTCGTTACCGGCAAGTCTCTTTACTCGTTCGGTAATACAAGATCCCATGACTAAATCATTAGCCACATTGCTTGCAAGCTCTTTACGATGTTGTATTACCGAGAGGGCCCAGAGATATCTCTCCGTCATACGGAGTGACAAATCCCAGTCTCGATCCATGCCAACCCAACAGACACCTTCGGAGATACCTGTAGAGCATCTTTATGATCACCCAGTTACGAAGTGATGTTTGATAGCACACAAGGTATTCCTCCGGTATCCGGGAGTTGCATGATCTCATGGTCTTAGGAATAGATACTTGACATGAAGAAAGCTATAGCAATAAACTTAAGTGATACGATCAAATGCTAAGCTTATGGTTGGGTCTTGTCCATCATATCATTCTCCTAATGATGTGATCCCGTTATCAAATGACAACTCATGTCTATGGTTAGGAAACCTTAACCATCTTTGATCAACGAGCTAGTCTAGTAGAGGCTCACTAGGGACACGGTATTTGTTTATGTATCCACACATGTATTTAAGTTTTCGGTCAATACAATTCTAGCATGAATAATAAACCTTTATCATGAACAAGGAAATATGATAATAACCAATTTATTATTGCCTCTAGGGCATATTTCCAACAAGATGACCCGTTGCGACGATGGCGCAAAGGGCGAGAGCGAACCAAGCTTTCAAACCATGAAAGTAAGAATATTTAGAGACCAGTCATTAAATGTTTGAAACATAAGAAAATAGATATACATAGCGTTATCTATTACATTAAAGGTAGGTTCATGGGCCAAAAGAAAGGCTTGAGATTAGTTTATGATAAACAAAGTTACATAGGCAGAGATGCATCAAAGTCGGTACAACGCATATTGCTCGTAGCAACATTTAGTCCGGTAGACTGGGCTAAAGTATAACAGAGTGCCTAAGAGTAAGCCGGTGCCTACGGTGATCGCTCATAGTTGTAGCCATCACCCATGTCATGAACAAAATCCACGCCACAACTTGAGTCTGAGCCTGAACCATATGGGTATACCGCACTTGTAATGCTCTGAAGTTCAACCACGGCATCATGAATCTCCAGAAGAGCCTGTGTGAGATTACAGACATCCATTGAAGCAGTAGGTAGCTCCAGCAAGATCATGGATTTTGTTTGATGCAACACGCACTTCAACCACATACTCACACCCTTCCCTAGTCATCTCTTTGATGGTCTTCTTGTGCTGCTTAATTTCTTTTCCTTTTTCGAGTAGCTTGTTTGTGATGCTTGCATATGCCTTTTTTTTCTTCCTGCAACTGATCATAATTGAAATCAACAAGCACCTTGTGCTCTCTACGTTCCATGAACCCGAGGGCTCGAACAGCCGCGTGATTCATCGATGACACCCCATCCTTACATACGGGGCTTGACAGAGCAATTCGTTCTGCTGAAATGCGGAAATGCTCCTTTGTTGGGTAAAACTCAACTACCGACACATATCCACCCTCCTCAAGCCTACGTATGAAGTAGACTGGTTTAGGGAGCTTGAGCTTTTCAAACATTTCCTCAGCTAGAAACTTGTTGGATAGCTCAACACGCTCAATGAGGATCACTTTGAAAAAAGATAAATCCAAAGGTTAGGCACAAGCTGTAAATGGAGTGTATATTAAGAACGATTATCAACAAAGTTTTAGCATGCATGACCGTCAAGAATCTAATAACCCCTGAGCAAACAGATGACATGAGATTACAAGATAATAAATATAACCATAGAGACATGAAATCAAATGGATTCAGGTATACAATGGTACCTACTGATATAGGAAATCAAACAGATTTTGATAGCATAAGTAAATCGCAAACATTAACTTTGTGGATTGTAAGCATGGAATGAAAGAATTGTACATATATTTTAGTAAGCAAGCGAGAAGGAATCAAGGTTAGGAAATCATCTACTCTAATCTGATTGTGCAATATAATTTCCGTTGGCACGCACCAGTAGACTTGCATATGGCGAGTGAATATAGGCAAGATAGGTAATCATAAGTATAGGTAAAACCAGAATGAAAAGAGTTGGATCTGGAAGAGAGAAGGATGCCCCGAGGAGCATGGCAGCACATGTAGGAGATCGTGGTCAGCTTCGTTGAAGAAGAAAGCAGATCAAAGACCTAAGAAAAGAAGAATGGTCAACCAAACTGGAAAGAGAATGAAAGAGAATGAAAGAGATCTGCTGCGACCACTGTTTGGGTGTTGCTTCATCATTTTATCTTCTCCCTGTTGTTGTCTTTTGAATCGGAAACTGTTTGAATGTACAAGGATCTAAATAAAAAATTCAAATGCAACTAAAACCCAAAGTGGCAATTTGGGAAATTCATTTAATACCATTGGCACTAAATACTCGAATAAGGTCTCAAGTTTGAATTTCATTGGAAATTCAAATAATATCAACACAAAATAATCAATGCAACTTTCTTATTTGTTTTCTTTTGAATCGGAAACTGTTTGAAAACATCTAAAGCTTTTTTGAATAATGTAGAGGCCCAGCCACTTGTTGATGATCCTATAAGATGTGTGGGAATCCCACAAGAATCAAATGCCTCAGGGATCTCCTCGACTGGGCAGTGGGAAACGGGTATATACCATTGTATTTCTCCAGTAATGCCACAACAAAGAGCAATTGTTGTTCTTGGACTAATATGCAAATAACATCAACATCAAATGCAATGGCCCAAGTCTGCTCACGATTAATGTGAAAAGGACAAATAATAAGAATAATAAATGGCCAAGATAATCTCCTTACAACAGATGGATACAATAAAGCGAGGATCCTATAACATACTACATATATTTGATGGATTGTGTCCTTTTCAACACCTTTTCATGTGCTACAACATGATACATTACAATGTAATTTATTTCATACGTTCATAAGAAAGTCATTAACAAGTAGTTCATTATCACAAAACAGAACTAAAAATATAGTTCAGTCTCTCAAAAAACTAATCAAATACTTTCCACCTAGGCCCTACCAAAAATTCCACCCTTTGTCAAATGGTTGTCACTCTGACATTTGAAAAGAAGCTAAAGCAAATAACATAAAAGGTTGGTCATCTATTGCAATGCCACAACAGAAATCAAACTCGACTTTCTATTTTCTGCCACACACCGGGTAAGCAATTCACCAAGCACGGACAAAACAAAAAGGGCGAACCTAAACAAAGTCTCTTTGTTTATACATATGAGGCACGTGATACAAGTGCACTGGTAGATTAAGAAAACATCAACAACAGACCCTACTGTGAGGAAAAAGCTCCGAGAGATTGCTGACTATTAGATCACAATTTATTTACAACATGTTAACTTGTAAAGTGAATATAATTAGGGATAATTGGTTTTATACCCTTAATTGTGTCCCCCTCGACAGGATTGCCACTAGTTTCTGAAAACACGCGGTCTTGCCCAACGCACTTTGGTCGTCTCGTGCTTTTGCCTTTTGACTGTTTGACCGTCACTTTGAAAACTTCATAACTAATTCATACTAAATCCGAAAAATGCAAATAAGATACCAAAATGTTCAGAAAAACATCACCTGTATGTCAATGTCAATTGCATTCATGACAAAAGTGTTGGTAAGTGCACATCCGAGTTTTAGCTCTTATCATACCACCATGAATAGTAAAATCTGAAAAAATTCAAAAAAAAAATTTAAAAAAATTGGTGGCAAAGAATGACAAATGTTTTAAGTGCTTGCCAAGTTTCATCAGGGAATAACATTCGTGGAAGTCGTGGCAAAAAAAACATAAAACATTTGTCATTCTTTGCCACCAACTTTTTTTTGAATTTTTTTAGATTTTACTGTTCATGGTGGTATCATAAGAGCTAAAACTCGGATGGGCACTTACCAACACTTTTGTCATGAATGCAAGTGACATTGACATACAGGTGATGTTTTTCCGAATATTTTGGTATCTTATTTGCATTTTTCTGATTTAGTATGAATTAGTTATGAAGTTTTCAAAGTGACGGTCAAACGGTCAAAGGGCAAAAGCACAAGACGACCAAAGTGGGTTGGGCAAGACCGCGTGTTTTCAGAAACTAGGGGCAATCCTGCCGAGGGGGACAAAACTAAGGGTATAAAACCAATTATCCCATATAATTATAGATCTTGATCTTATAGAACCAAAACCAACAAAGAACATTTCATAGTTATCAGATCAAAATGTTCCTCGGCGAGTATAGACTCACTTACCCTGACATAGAATGTCAATTTATATTGCGGATTCCACTCATCATAAGTTTACCTTGCCTGGATGTGCAAACGTTGATTTTTGTTTTAGAGTCCGGTGGATAACAATGCAGGGATATAGAACAAGATTTATTCTCAGACTACAACAAATGGAAGCGACATGGTTAGAACCTAGAACTCCGTTCTTCGGAATCTGCAAATGAAAATTCAGTTGGAAACTGCAGTAGTTCAATCAAAACTATGGATGCCCTTACCCTCCGATTAATTATGTAATGCAGCCTCCATTGGTTACACTCAGTTGTTATAATAATCGTTACCCTCCCGCAGATCATGATCAGGCACTCGCTGCTATAGAAAACAAGAGCATATTTAGTAAGGCATATGAAATCACTCCTATAGAATCGGCAAATGACAGTTTAGTTGGAAACTACGGTACCACAATCAAAACTATGGATGCCCTTACCCTACTGCGACTAACACACACTCAGTTGCCAAAATCAGTCACCCTCCTGCACACCATGATCAGGTACAAAAGCATATTTTCTCAAGAAACTGCATATCGACATAATCATAAGAAAGAGGAATCAACAGAGTAGCAGTAAGGTGCCAACCTCACTAAATTTAGTCACTGTATTAGCTTGAATATGAATTCCAACTGGCACCATATCATTTACCTTGTAGGAAGCAACATAAATGCACTAAACAGTTGCAAATTCAGAGTTAAGAGTGTTATCATGACGGAAAATATGGTTGTGACTGGAGATGGTAAAAAATGCTAAACTAAAGCTATCTTCGCCTTCCAATTTGTAGGAACTAAGATCCACACAAACTTGTACACAATACCAATGTAACTTGTCAAGGGGCAAAAATCATACTGCTATTCTCCAGAGTTGAACCGAACTAAATACAAAATAAGGCATTACAACGAACTTGTGGTGGAAAACCTACACATTAATTCATCTTAGCAAAAGAAATTAGTCGAGGGAAAAATAATAAAATTATGACTAATACATCACAATGCCTGATTGGAGTATAACCCGAAAAAGAAAACAAGCTAGGAAGATCATAGATGCACCATAAGAATTCCACAAACACTGCAAATAACCATGGCTGTTCAAGAGAGAGGGGGGGAAGAGACATAGGGTTCACCTTGTATTTCTTCACCAAACTCTTCCTCAATATTCTTTCTTTTCTCTTCTTCGTCGGATTTGCAAACAACTGGGAAAACACAGTAGCTGTTCGATCGGACTATGTCTTCCTGAGCAGACCTCGACTGTGCGAACTAACAACAATGTTGTACTACATTCACATGGTCCACTTCTCTCCTTTGTAGTCCATGCCATAAACCAATCCTTCCACTGTAGATGCCAGAGTAATTTTAATTATAATTTTTCATTTCCATTCCCTGACAAAAGTGTAACAGAACAGCTATGTTTGGTAAGCAGTATCATATATTCCGTCTAAAAAAAGGGTATAACATATATCAAGCGCATATATCGAATGTATTTGAGCGTGTAAGATATTATAGATCGTCCCGAAGAGTGTCGATGGCATTGTCAAATTTGCCGAGGTCCATGATCAACTCATCAAGAACATTAGTATGCTATTTTCTGTCCAATCCATTGCTACTCTGCATGCACATGCACATGTGGTTTTAGATAATGGAGGAGTGACATTCTTCTTCCATGCATGTTATATTGATCACTGAACCAAATTTTAGGACAAAACAGAATAGAAGCTAGCTAGGAAGTACTTTCAGAAGTATCATTGATTTATTTATTTTCCTTGTTGAGGAAAGCCTGTTTTTCTTTCTTTGGAAAAATTCGACAAGAAAGGGAACAAAGAAATCTTCTGAACCAAACCTTGCTAGACTGTGGTGGTGCTCGTGAGTGCGGTAATCTAGAAATGAAAACAAGCTAGGAAGATCATAGATGCACCATAAGAATTACAAACAAGCACTGCAAACAACCATGGTTGTTCATGAGAGAGAGGGGGGAGAGAGACAGCTCACCTTGTTCTTCTTCACCAAAACTCTTCCTCAATATTCTTCATTTTCTTTTCTTTGTCGGATTTGCACACAACTGGGAAAAAACCATAAAGCGATATATCAAAATCAGATTATCAGCGAAAGGAGAAGATGTACTATTAAAAAACAGAAAGCGGATCCTTCAGCCATCCTAGGATAAGGAAGAACAAAACCAACTAACTAACATGTCTAACAATCTAGAAACAGGGGTTGGGGAAAAGGGGAATTGTTGATATATGAGCATGAGTTGATCAAGGAGTGGTAAAAATCAAAATGGGAAAAGGAGAATTGTTGATATATGAGCATGAGTTGATCAAGGAGTGGTAAAAATCAAAATAAATAAGAACACGTACAGACTAATTTCTTCTTGTATCTATCTTTCCCCTAAACAAATGCGGTTGAGAGATGACCTTGGCTTGTTGGAGCTCCGGAGCAGCTGTGAACTCACAGCCATCGGCAGCGGATGATGAGGTGGCTGTAGGGGAGAGGAGAACATGGCATCTGGAAAGGACAGACGAGGCGGCAGTGGCGGTGTCGACCCTTGCAAGGCCGTAGATGGTGGCGTCTTCCCGACGAATCGTCTAGCTCGCGGAACAGAGGCCCCCCAGTCCAACCACTGGATGTCCTGCACTGAAATGCATGGCACACCCAATGAGGCTAAGCGAGGGTGGAGAGGCAAGGAAGTTGATAGATGGAGAGACAACGCAAAAGTTGATACCTGCCCAGTAGCAGCACCATCCCATCCATTGCTCATCACCGCCTTTCACCTGAAACACTTGAGGAGGACGTCGCCGCAGGAGATGGGGCACCGGATCCACAGAACACCACCCTCATTGGACGTGGCCGCCCCATGCTGTAAGCCTCCACCCAACCTCGTCTCCCTTCTCCTCGATCTCCCATCCCCTTATGTGATGAGCCATAGTCGATCTATCCTCCCCTGCCGCTGAACTTGGGCGCGGGCCTGGGATGCGGCTCCTCGAGGTCCGGGAATCAGCGGCTCTAGCAAGATGGGGAGATGGGGAGGCGGCGGCTGCGCGGAGGAGTGCAGGGTAGGGAGGAGGATGGACGCGGGACTCGAGGAGCGTGTGGGGATTGGTTGTTAGGGTTTCACAGGATCACAGCTTAGCGTACGCGAAATCCACTCCATATGCCATCGACCCCAAGGGACTGACATGTGGGCCTAACAATTGGAAAGTGGAAGAGACCCAGCCGGGTGCAGCTCACGGCGGTGAGAGAAGGACCGCGTCTGCCCAGCCCACGCTCTGCCCAATCCCACGCTCGCTCCAGTCCATCCTTTTTTCTCACCGAAGCCACGCGAGACACACGACGTAGCTAGGCCCGCGGGAAAAAGGAGGCCAACAATTATGAGATGATTCTACATGGTCAAGCGTAGATTAGGGGAAGTGTTGTGATTAATTAGCACATGTAATTAGTGGGGAATCTCCCCTTGTCCATAACCGTCGTGCGGTTTGCCTATGCAACCGACGCATCTCTCTCCCTATCCCGAACCGACACATCCCTCTCAAGTGTCATGTCTGTTCGGATGGTATATATTGTAACAGTAACGATCAAATCAATAGAAGTTTCCATTCTTACTTCGAATAAAGAAGATTTTTTAGCGTTCGGACCTGAACGTGCCAAGCATTATCTTCTAGAACATGGCGCACAACCATCGGCCATATAATTAAGTTCCCAATTTGCTAACGCACAACTACAAAGTATTATACAATGCCCTATATATGTAAAGGGAAGAAACACATAAAATATTAATTAATTGAATGTAGATATCTCAAGAGGACTATCCTCGGTTTAGAAAAAACGCCAAACAAACATAATTCTCATATGCAAAGGTAGTCGGAATGATTCTGTGGTACAATTATACGACTTTACAATCAAGTTGGTTGGATAGATTATACAATTATAGTTGGTAGAGTTGACTATTGTCCCTGTTCCTGGGTGTTGGGGCTCCCCTCCCACACTCACCCTTCTTTGTGCTTCAGAGGGCTTGATGCCGGATAAATTCCGCGCGCGGGGGGGGGGGGGGGGGGGGGGGGGGGGTATTCATTATATTCGAATTGAATTGAATTTGTGTAACTGAAGTTGGATGTAGTTGCTGAGCTACAGTAGAAAAGCTGGGTGGGCCAACACAAAGCACAAAGGTAAGCATACTATGTTTGCCCTCGTGGCTTCTATCAATCTTCATTGTATTTGCTATAGACTGGGTGGGCCACAGCCTGCTTTTGCTAACACATAGCTCTGCCACTGGTTGGATGTATGGATGATCATCTCTTGTCAAGAAGATTTTTTAGCATTCGGAGTTGAACGTGCCAAGCATTATCTTCTAGAACACGGTGCATTGGTACTATGCAACAACCATCGATCGTATAAGTTCCCAATTTGCTAAGTCACAACAACTAACTGGATAGGTCACCTCCCTTCTAACTGGCTGTCATCCCATCCACTCGTTTGAGAGCGAGATCCAGCGCCCCAAGTGTATCACTAATTTTGGGACTCTGCCGGCAGAGTGAGATATGTGATCATGGACTAGGTTTTGGAGTTTTTAGGGAGCTGGAGCGTTTCCGTAGACGCCCTTAATTTATTCTTCCTGCCAAAAAACAAGTTGATTTCTTTAACTGAACTTTGAACCACATGATCCCAAATGGGAAAACCTCAATGTCATGTATACTTATCTTTTTTAAGCGAACAGGGCTTAAGGCATCTATAACACATCCCCAAAAGCCGCGGGGGGGGGGGGGGGGGGGGGGGGGGGGGGGGGGGGTGATTCCAGGAATTAAGACCTATATATATCTAGCTCATTCCTCATTTTTTTTAGTTCGCCATATTTAGCTTCTCCCAACTAGCCCATATTTGCTCTGGAGAGGTAGTGTTTGGAAAAAAAAAAGGGGGAATGGCGTCCAGCTCAGCTAGTGCTTGACCACACTGTCGCTGCCGAAACCTAGGCCATCGGCCGTCCATCACCCGAATGACTAGGGGAAAATGGATTCACCAAGCTGTGCCGCACCTCTGGCCATCGTCTCTGACGCTGGAATCTTGCCCGCGACATCAAACTCTGTCTTTGTCTCACGTCCGCCATATCGCTATGCCCGCAAATCCTCGCCGCCTCATGGGGGACCTCCTCGTCAAAGTGGCGGAGCACGTTGTCATCACATTGACCTGTTGTGTGCGCGATGCCGTTGCTGATGTTGTCCCACACCGCCACTTGTTGCTACCGGCAGACTAGATTGTGGGAAGCCGCGCGCCGTATCACACCCAGACCAAAGCCACGCGTGGTAGTGGCAGTGCTCTGCTGGACCAATTGTTTCCATTGGATTGTTCAATGCACAGCGTATGAGTGCGACTTTTGTGTTTGTGGGTTGTGTGCGCACATGTATTGTTGGTGTTTGATGAATTGTGTGAGTCAAAATATAAGTTATTGAGAATTAAGTTTTAGGAGATAGGCTAGATGGACAAAAGTTTCATTTCAAAAAGTGGGTTTTAGGCAAATTTCAAAAAAAAAAAAAAAAAGGGTTGGGGTAGGCCCTTACAAAAGGATCAGATCGTTGGCTGACTCGTGGATCCATACTCACGGGCCCGTTAGCAATCCCGTGTTGGAATTCGGCCCAACCAAACATGGAAGCCTAGAACCAAGCGAGCACTGACCATTCGCCCCACAGTCCACTTCACAGACTACACGCGGAAATCCCAAATCCACAAACCCTCGTCGGCTCATCCACCGGCGCCGCCGTTCGCCATGGCCGGGGAGGTGGCCGGGGAGGCACCGTTCACCATCGTCTACCTAGGGAGGGTGCCACGGGACCCGCAGGAGATGGACGAAGCCATGGGTCTCATGCTAACGTACATCTACGCCACCCTCCCCAACCCCCCCGTCTACGACGCCGCGCGGCTCCCCGCCCTCGCCGCCTCCTCCGACGGCGTCGACCGCATCAGCCGCCTCCCCGACGAGCTCCTCCGAAACATCGTCGCCCGCCTCCCCGTCAAGGACGCCGCGCGCACCACCGTGCTCTCCTCCTCCTGGCGCGCGCTCTGGCCCTCCACGCCCCTCGTCCTCGTCGACGGCCACCTCCTCCCCGAGCGCCAGCGCTGGTCGCCTACTCCCGGCAACTCGCCGTCCGTTGCCCCCGCCGTCTCCCGCATCCTCGAAGCGCACCCGGGCCCCTTCCGCTGCGTCCACCTCGTCTGCAGCAACATGAACGCGCACCGTGCCCAGCTCGCGCGCTGGCTCCAGCTCCTCGCCGCCAAGGGCGTCCAGGACCTCGTCCTCGTCAACCGCCCGTGGCCGCGCGACGTGACCCTCCCGGCCATGCTCTTCACCATCACCACCCTCACCCGCCTCTACGTCGGCATGTGGAAGTTGCCGGACACGGCCGCGCGCGCCCTGTGTGGCGCCTCCTTTCCCCACCTCCGCGAGCTCAGCGTATGTTGTGTTGTAATGGAGCACGGCGTCCTCGACTCCTTCGTCGCCAGGAGCCCCGTCCTGGAGGTCCTCAACATCCTGCATTGCCTCGATGGGTTGCGTCTCCGCATCATCAGCAAGAGCCTACGGTGCGTGCAAATCAGCTGCTCGATAATGGAGACCATCGCCGTGGTGAAGGCTCCGCGCCTCGAGCGGCTCATCCATTCATCACCTTGCGGAGTAGCTCGTGGCTTGTCCACCAGAATCGAGATTGGTGATGCCCCTAAGCTGAACGTGTTTGGGTTCTTGGAGCCAAGACAGGTCCTACAGATCCGAGACACCATCATCATGGTAAATCCCTAGTCTTCATTTGTTGAGTTGGCAAATATGTTCAACTGGTGGAGGTCCATGACTCAGTTGTGTGATGTTCCTTCTTGAATTGGGCAAATTTCAGCCTGGGATAACAAGCAGCACAAGTACCATGGTCACAAGCGTGAAGATTCTGAGCTTGAGTGTACGTTTCGGAGTTCGCAAGGAGGTCAAGCTGGTGCCTGCCTTCCTGAGATGCTTCCCTAACGCGGAAACACTGTATATTATGGTATTTGTCACAAATTCATGTTCTGTTCATATTATTGCCGGTTGTGATAGGCTGATAGCACTTTATATGTTGTTTCTATCAACAGGCTCACGGCCGGTTCAATTTTCATTGAAAATGAACCACAAAGTAATAGCTCTTTATATGTGATAGCTCTTTGTATGTGGTTGTGGAGAGACTGCATATTATGATTGATTGCATACTTCAAGTCCATCATCGCGATAGCTCTTTATATCGTCAAGTCCATCGCGATAGCTCTTTATATCGTCTTTTTGGTTTTGTGCACTGTTATGTATGATGTGTAACCAGTTATAGGTTACATTCCATGCCTCGCAATTTATTCTCAGCCACCATCATGTCTTCTCGACAATCTGTAGACTAGAATACACATTTTGAATTATGAAGGGTTTCATGCTGATCTGTTTATGTTATGGCATTTGGTAAGAAGTTTTTCTTGAGGCACAATGATTATTATTCAGATATCTTGATTTATAGTGCTTTGCTTCTTTACAAATGTACAGATCTTCTTGTTCTAGTGTTTTTCACTGTGTTCAAACGAGCTACTAGTATATTTCTGCTATGGTACTGTAACAGATGCAATGCTTAGATCAGACTTGTGAAAGTTACACAAAGTAAACTAGCACATTCATATCGACAGTTCTTGAGGCTGTTCCGGTATTGGTATACCATAATCGCCATATTTGTGCTAGTACACTGGTTTGATTATATTAGTACCGTAGAACTTATCCCAACTAATTTATTACAGAAAGCAGCTGTTGTACCTCACACCCGGAAGTTCGTGTTAAAGAATATATCTGGCAAAATGTTGTTAAGACTAAAGTCGTCCATTGTGGACTGGAGCTTGCAGCCTCACATATATCTTAATTTGCTCTCCGTGAATTCTGCTTAGTTCTTGTTCAGTGCATACATCATTCTTCTTTTTTCTGTGCACTACTAGGCTATTTACATCCATTGAAGTATGGAGTTGTCCTAGTTTTCACTTCTCCTACAAACTGGATCCAATATTTAGTTATGGGCCAGTATAATTTGCACTGTTTGGCTATGGACCAGTATAATTTGCAGTATTTACTGTTGAGCAGTGCACTGCATGTGGTAGATTCTGAATCTTGGCCGCGAAAATGCTCCATTTGCTCACAAAATATATATTTTCATAATACCATTGCCTTTTCAAACCTTTTCTTTCCAGACAGTTAATGGAAACTACATGAGGACAGATTTATCTCAGCTTATTCTTTGCTCTGCAAAGTGCAAACATTCTTAATAATTTCCTCTACACGCCACTTGAATTTTTGTTACCATCTTGTAGCAGATTTTGTTTCTTGCAGCGTTCTCACTTATTTGCATATATCTGTCAAGTCAATTATCATTAGAGTTCTTTATGGTCTTTTTAATTTCTTTTATTGTGAAATGTGAACCATGTATGTAGTTATGCATGCTAGGCTAAGTAATCTCCCCGCAAATATCAGAATAAGACGATGATAACGTCATCAGTATGATTATGCAATTAGCATTGCCATTTATGCATTCTTGACCAATATAGCTAAAAGGCCAAGCATTGGCATTTGTTCTCAATCATCAGGCTATCTCTACGCATGCAGACTAGAGTATGCAATTGGAATTATTGGGGTTGCATGTTCGCCTGTTTATGTTAAGACCTTTGTTACCAAAGTTTTGTTGTGCCACAGTTTATAGTGCCATTATTTTGATTTCTATTTCTTTGCTTCTTTATTTTCTGGTTTGTCTAGATTTTCTTGTTTTAGTTTTTTTTCATTGTGCTGATACTAGCTAGCAGTATTTGTGCTGTGGAATGTGGATGATGCAAATGGCATGTAATGCTTATTTCAAACGGATTAAACTACACATAATAAACTAGCACATTTGCTGCCTACAGTTTTCTGGAGGTCTGTAGTGTATAGTATACCACTCGGTACCAAATTGATGCTACTATACTAATTGCACAATATGTGGCACTTGTCTCCAGTTTGATAACTAATTATTAACTGATTTTCATGGCTCACATCTGGAAGTTTGTCTTAAAGAATATTTCTGGCGAACTGTTCACCTATTGACTGATTCCACCAATTTTTTGCAGAGTGAGAAATGTGATAAACCCACTGGTGACTACCTCACCCTCGAGTTCTGGGAGGAGTCTGGTCCCATCGAGAACATCCACTCACGCATCAGCATGATGAGTTTCAAAGACTTCACAGGGGACGCAGCTGAGGTTGGCTTCCTCGAGTTCTTCTGCCGGAGGGCAGGGGCGCTGAAGACGGCATCTATTTTTCTGGCCAGTCCAAGCTTCACACCGTTCTCGAAAGACGAGGCGTTTGCCAAAGTGAGATATAGCTCCAGGAACAGGGCAAGTAAATCCTGCAAAATCACTGTCTTTGGGTGTAACGGTCCCTTAAAAGGTGAGGTTTGGAGGTTCAAAGATGGTGCAGATTTTTCTGTGCTTGACCCCTTTTCCACAGTGGACTGGACCGGTTCTCGATGGAGACCATGAAGTGTGTTACGCTAGCCGTGCCCTTGCGTTGGCCTGTCAAGTTGGTGGCTTGGTGCCTGGTGGGTGAGATAATGTAAGAAGACTATCAACTGATGTTTCGCTCGCCCGTGTAACCAGTGTTATCTGATAATGTAAGCACACCTTATTGGAGACAAAGAAGAAATCAAGTATCAGCTCGGGCCTTGTTGATTACTGCCAAGAAGTATCAGCTCCCATCCTTGGCGTGTTTCATCTGGCAACCTTGGTGAAGACCAGATACACGTGGTATGAACTATGAAACATCTGCATGCTCACATTTTCACCTATGTGGTGTGTATATATGGATATACAGCCTGCAATGTTCTTCTATTCTGTCACAAATTCTCTGGATCTTACATGGGTACTACTAATAAGATATCTTATTTTGATTGTTCCATATCTCAATAAGTAGCGGTTTATTGGCAACCGATCAGTTTTTCAACAAAAGAGACTCAAAACGTTCAGTGTAGGCTTAGTAACTTAGGATTATCTCTCTAATCGGAAAATGGTCTTAATTTGACAAATACTTGGCTGCAAAATCGGCAATGTTATTGTCAGAGCTCCCTCCTTCCTGCATAGCCTCTTTGGCCTTCTCCATCCACTTAGAAGAATTTCTCTTATACTCTTCTCCATCAATCACTTCCTTGATGCACCTCTCCACCTCTTCCCTTCTCACCAGGCCTTTCTCGTCTCGACGTGCACGCAGGCCGATCCTCCACGCGCTCTCCACATACTTTGCAGCGGTCGGTTGGTCCGCCCATTGCGGTATTGCGATCATGGGTACACCGGTGACGATTGCTTCCGTTGTGGAGTTCCATCCACAATGTGTCAAGAAACAACCTGAAATCAGGATGCAAAAACGATTGCAAGCTTAAATTTTATTTATTGTCAAATTCCACTTACCATCGTCAGCCTTGTTCCTGTATGCGCAGAAATTTGGTTCATTTCATACCTGTTGCTCTATGAGCCAATACCTCCAGTGAGGGCAAAAAGAGACAATTAGGCCATTCATGTTGCATTTGTCATGGAGTTCTTGGGGCAACTTATCTGCCTCGTTGGACCTCAACACCCAAAGGAAAGGTTGTCCAGAGTTGCACAATCCATGGCCTAGCTCCTCTAGTTGAGTAGTGTCGAGGTTGGCGACCGTGCCATAGGATGCGAGGAGCACAGAGCAAGGAGCCTGCTTGTCGAGCCATGCCATGCACGCAGCCGTGCTCAAGACGAGGTTGAAGCCGTAGGTCTTGTTCAACGGCAGACGGTCGTCGTCTAGGTAGAATGACGGCAATGTCAGGCCGACGGTCTTTGCGCGCCATCTCGATTCCATGTAGTCAGCCTCCTGCTCAATTGCAAATCTCGTGACTCATATTCAAGATACACTCTGTGATCAAGCCATGGAGACCTCCAATCACCTGCTGTTGGAATGCCCTTTTGCAAAACAAGTCTGGTTCGCTTTCAACAGCTCCCATCCCGAGACTGCTGCCATCGCTCGCATCGCCACTTCTGTCCGTGGCTGGTGGAGGAAGACCTCCTGCTTCGTCTCCAAGAACCATGCCTTCCACAAGTCTGTCCTACCGGCCCTGGTTGCGTGGCACATCTGGAAAGAGCGAAATCGAAGGATTTTTGATAACAAAACGTTGGATCTTGCTGGCCTTGTTAGTTTGATTAGAGATGACCTCCTGACTGTAGGTCAGGCTTTTTGCGAGGAGTAGGCCTTTCTTTCCGCTTTTTTTCTCTGACTGAATTCAGTCTGTACAGTATTTCCCTCGTCTTTAATGAAAAGCAGAGCTCCTGCTGTTAACCGTCAAAAAAAATAATATTCAAGATACATAAAAAAAAATCGAGCATTGTTGACAGTCCAATGTTTGAATGTCATATGTCGGCATGTCTGTTCCTACGGCATGATTTCAGCTGGTCAAAACAACAAACAGGTGGTGGCCAGCTCACCATTGGCTCGAGGTCGCGGAAGGAGTTGACGAGCACGTGGTCGGCCTCGTCCAGCCCGTCGAACTGCGACAGCGCCGAGTCCGTGAACGCCGGGTACCACTGCGGCGCGGCGACGAACGGCGGCACGTCTTCCGGCCCGAGCTCCACGGAGAGCCTCCCCCGCAGCGCGCTCCCGTCCGCGAGCGGGAGCGCGACCCGCCCCGCGGAGACCTCGCCGTAGACCACGTCCACCGCGCACATCTGCGTGAAGAACGCGGCCGCGGCCACGCCGGCCTCACGCGCCACGCGCCGCGCCCACGGCAGGTGCGAGTCGTACACGAGCACCCTGACGGGCTCCTCGCCGTCGGCGAGGAGAAGGAGCCGCGCCAGCGTGTCGGACCCCGCGGCCTCCATCCGTCGCAGGTACTCTGCGGTGTCGGCGCACGAGGCGATGCCGCCGGCGTCGAAGCCGTCGGAGATGGCGGCCACGGGGAAGGGGCATTGAGTGGAGGTGGGGGTGGTGGAGAGGACGTGGCGGGTGAGGACGAGGGTGGGGCGGAGGCCGTGGTAGGCGAGGCGGCGGCCGAGCTGCAGCATGGGGTTGGCGTGGCCCTGCATGCCCGGGAACGGCAGGAGCAGGACGCGGCGGCCGGCGCCGGCGCCGGTGCCCTGGACGGTGGTGACTGCGCTGTCCATGGTGAGGTGCCTGCGCACGTTCTGCTCTCCTCGTCGGGACTGAGGAATTAAGCAAGTAAAGTGATGCGGTGAAGTGGCGCGCAAGTTCTTCTGCTTGGTACTGGGAGTGGTTGGCTGACGGGAAAGAAAGAGAGAAGAAAAATGTTATCTTTGGAGGCGGGGAGGGAGAAAATTCAAATTCGCTTTGAATTAGGGCACGTGATGCTCCGTTGGATGCTTCCTCGCAAGACAGCTGCTTTGCGTATACAAGGTTGTTCATCATATATTTTGGTATAAGAGCATCTACAGCCAGGATTGCTAAATTTAGCCCTCCATACGTCCGTGGACGCATCCGGCATGGGCTCACCCCTCATATTTCCTTGTCCACGGTCGTTTTTCTCATTTTCCACCACTTAAATCCATACAAACTCATGCACGTAGATCACTTAGGAACAAAGAGCATACATAAGAACATAGAAGATTCATCCACATTTCATAGGACAACCAGAAGATCATCGCATCGTTCATCGCTGGACAACCAAAAGGGTCACAAGTTCATCACATAGATATATACACGAATTTAAGGACATGACATGGCAGGACATGATTCACCGGCGCGGTGCCTTGCCCTTCCCCTTGTCATCTCAGCGGTGACAGCGCCGTCGGCTACAGTACATGGCAAAGAAGGCGTAGGGCTCGTCGTCCGGGGGGTGTCGGAGTCGGAGGAGTTGTCGTCAGCGACGGAGGAGAAGGAGGAGGTACAGGGCAGGCCGACGAGACGTTTGGTGGTGTGGGCCTGCTCCACAGCGAGGTTGTAGGCTTTGTCCGTGGCCACCTCTTGGGATCCGTTTTCGAGTGGTGGGATAAGCGAACCGACATGCAAAACCCCAATAGACGTGCGATGGCCTCCCTCACCATGTTTATCTCTTGGACGATCTGGAACGAGAGAAACTCTGGGTTACCGCGGGTGCTACGAAACTAGGGATTATTATGTCGCGCGAGTAATCGTCATGCCGCTTATGTGGACGCTTGTAAAACTCTTTCCCTCCTTATTTAATATATGAGGCAAATCGGGAAAAAAAATGATAGCAAAATAAGCGAAGAACTATGTCCGTCACGTTGATCATCTGCTTCTGGGCGCTCTCGTTTTTGCCTGGCTGATGTTTATGGACAGAGTTTATACAAGGGATCTTCTCTGTAGGAGACAGATCAATATTGGAGATGACCATTCTTGCATGTTGTGCCCTCAGGATACTCTGGAAACAAACAAACATTTGTTCTTCACCTGCCCCTTTAGTCAGAGCTGCTGGGAATATATCAAAATTAATTGGGGCTTCTCTCTGAATGCACAACAAATGATAGACTCAGCTGCTAGGGTTTGGAGACAACCTTTATTCAAAAAAGTCATGATGCTTGCTGCGTGGAACATTTGGAAACAGAGGAACAGATGCTACTTTGACAAAATAAGGCCCTCACTGCAAGCCTGGAGGAAGATGTTGGCTAGTGACCTGGAAATCCTAAAATTTAAACTGAAGCCTGAACTTCACACATTCCTAGATGGCATTGTTGCCACTCTGGATTTGTAGCCTCTCTTAGTTTCCTGCCTGCTCTCTTCTTTGTTTGACTTTGTTCCCTCCGTTGGAATATGTAAATACTTTGTACAGTTCCTAACATTCTAATTAATATAAAATAACAGTAGGAACCTCTCCTGTTGTTTCATTGTTCAAAAAAAAAAAGTGAAGAAGATCAATAAAATTGTGTAGTCATGTACTCACCAATCAGCTTTTGCCAGAATGGTAAATACATACCACACTTAATTAACCAGAGACATTTTAATAAAACAAAGTCATTAAATATGCAGGGCTTAAGGGACCAAAATTATTTATTAATGGGTAATTGAATATGACAATCCATGGTTTGATTAAAACATAGCCATGAGAAGTCAACGTTAGGTATATCTATGCCCAAAGCATACTTATAGCTCAGACCAAAAGCTACTTAATCTCTTAGGATAAAACAACCATGAATTGAACTTTGGGGTGTTGGGAAACGTTGCATGGAAAACAAAAAATTTCCTACGCACACACAAGATCTATCCATGGTGATGAGCATCTACGAGAGGGAGAGTGAATCTACATACCCTTGTAGATCGCTAAGCGGAAGCGTTAAGAAACGCGGTTGATGTAGTCGAACGTCTCCGCGATCCAAATCGCAAGTCGTCCCTCGATCCGATCACGAACTAGTGTCGAACGGACGGCACCTCCGCGTTCAACACACGTACGGCTTGATGACGCCTTCACCTCCTCGATCCAGCGAGCGATGATGAAGTAGTAGATGAGTTCCGGCAGCACGACGGCGTGGTGATGGTGGTGAGGAACAATCTCTGCAGGGCTTCGCCAAGCACTACGGAGATTATGACGGGAGAACTAGAGGGTTAGGGTTGCCGACACACGGCTTGGGAAATCTTAATGTGTCCCGTTTGCTAGCCCTGCCCCTTTATTTATATGTTGAGCCTGGGGTCTAAACTTGGAGAGAAAACCTCCACAAGGTCGGTTTTGCCCGCACAAGGTCGGTTTGGCCCGCACGGAAAGAGTCCAACTCGGATCCCTGCAGTACCGCGCACAAGCGGTAGTACCGCTTACGAGCGGTAGTACCGCTTGAGCGGTAGTACCGCTTCACACAAGCGGTAGTACCGCTTGGGCGGTAGTACCGCTTCACACAAGCGGTAGTACCGCTTACGCGGTAGTACTGCCTTTACCAGTGGTAGTACCGCTTAAGGCAACAGCAAAACTTCCTTTTGTACTTTCCAATACCTCGTGGGCTTTACCCCTTTGGCTCATATAAAGTGTTGCTGCACCCGAACACTTCGGTAAACATCCGGAACCCCTTCCGGTGAATTCCGGAACCCTTCCGGAGATCAAAACACTATTATCACATATATCAATCTTTACCTCCGGACACTTCCGGAGACCCTCGTCATGTCCGGGATCTTATCCGGGACTCCGAACAACCTTCGGTCACCAATACAATAACTCAATTATACTAATCGTCACCAAACGTTAAGTGTGTAGACCCTACGGGTTCGAGAAAACTATGTAGACATGACCGAGACACCTCTACGATCAAGAACCAATAGCGGGACCTGGATGCCCATATTGGCTCCTACATATTATACGAAGATCTTTATCGGTCGAACCTCTATGTCAAGGATTCAGTTAATCCCGTATACTGTTCCCTTTGTTCTTTGGTATGTTACTTGCCCGAGATTCGATCGTCGGTATCTCTATACCTAGTTCAATCTCGTTACTGGCAAGTCTCTTTACTCGTTCCGTAATACAAGATCTCGTGGCTAACACTTTAGTCACATTGCTTGCAAGGCTCATTGTGATGTTGTATTACCGAGTGGGCCCTGAGATACCTCTCCGTCATACGGAGTAACAAATCCCAGTCTTGATCCATGCCAACCCAACAGACACCCTCGGAGATACCTGTAGAGCATCTTTGTAGTCACCCAGTTACGTTGCGACGTTTGATACACACAAGGTACTCCTCCGATGTCAGGGAGTTGCATGATCTCATGGTCATAGGAACAGATACTTTGACATGCAGAAAACAATAGCAATAAACTGACACGATCATATGCTACGTTCGTAGTTTGGGTCTTGTCCATCACATCATTCTCCTAATGATGTGATCCCGTTATCAAATGACATCTCATGTCTATGGCTAGGAAACCTTAACCATCTTTGATCAACGAGCTAGTCAACTAGAGGCTTACTAGGGACACAGTGTTGTCTATGTACCCACACATGTATTTGAGTTTCCAATCAATACAATTATAGCATGGATAATAAACGAATATCATGAACAAGGAAATATAATAATAACCAATTTATTATTGCCTCTAGGGCATATTTCCAACAGTCTCCCACTTGCACTAGAGTCAATAATCTAGTTCACATCACTATGTGATTTACATTGTAATGAATCGAACACCCATGCAGTTCTGGTGTTGTTCATGTTTAGCCCTTGGAAGAGGTTTAGTCATCGGATCTGCAACATTCAGATCCGTGTGTACTTTGCAAATATTTATGTCGTCCTCCTTGATGTAATCGCGGATGGAATTGAAACGTCGCTTTATGTGTCTGGTCCTCTTGTGAAATCTTGGTTCCTTGGCTAGAGCAATGGTACCAGTATATCACAAAACAGAGTCATTGGGTTAAGCGCACTAGGCACTACTCCAAGATCTGTCATGAACTCCTTCATCCAGACACCTTCCTTCGCCGCCTCCGAGGCAGCGATGTACTCCGCTTCGCATGTAGAATCAGCTACCACACTTTGCTTGGAACTGCACCAGCTAACCGCACCCCCATTAAGAATAAATACGTATCCGGTTTGCGACTTAGAGTCATCCGGATCAGTGTCAAAGCTTGCATCGACGTAACCCTTTACGACGAGCTCTTGATCACCTCCATAAACGAGAAACATGTCCTTAGTCCTTTTCAGGTACTTCAGGATATTCTTGACCGCCGTCCAGTGTTCCATTCCTGGATCATTTTGAAACCTTCCGACCATACTTATGGCAAGGCTGACATCGGGTCTTGTGCACAGCATTGCATACATGATAGAGCCTATGGCTGAAGCATAGGGGATGACACTCATCTTTTCTCTATCTTCTGCAGTCACTGGGCATTGAGTCTTACTCAACTTCACACCTTGCAATACAGGCAAGAACCCCTTCTTGGACTGATCCATTTTGAACTTCTTCAAAACTTTGTCAAGGTATGTGCTTTGTGAAAGTCCTATTAAGCGTCTCGATCTATCTCTATAGATCTTGATGCCTAATATGAAAGCAGCTTCTCCTAGGTCCTTCATTGAAAAACTCTTGTTCAAATATTCCTTCACGCCTTCCAACATTTCTATATTGTTTCCAATCAGTAATATGTCATCCACATATAATATTAGAAACGCTATAGAGCTCCCACTCACTTTCTTGTAAATACAAGCTTCTCCGTAAACTTGTATAAACTCGAACGCTTTGATCACCTCATCAAAGCGAAGATTCCAACTCCGAGATGCTTGCACCAGTCCATAAATGGATCGCTGGAGTTTGCAAACTTTGTCAGCATTCTCTGGATCGACAAAACCTTCGGGTTGCATCATATACAACTCTTCCTTAAGGAAACCGTTAAGGAACGCTGTTTTGACATCCATCTGCCAAATTTCATAATCGAAAAAGGCAGCTATTGCTAACATGATTCTGACGGACTTAAGCATCGCTACGGGTGAGAAGGTCTCATCGTAGTCAACTCCTTGAACTTGTGAAAAACCCTTTGCCACAAGTCGAGCTTTATAGACGGTGACATTACGGTCCGCGTCCGTCTTCCTCTTAAAGATCCATTTGTTCTGAATGGCCTTACGCCCTTCAGGTAATACTTCCAAAGTCCACACTTTGTTTTCATACATGGATCCCATCTCGGATTTCATGGCCTCTAACCACTTCTCGGAATCCGGGCCCATCATCGCTTCTCCATAGCTCGTAGGTTCATCGTTGTCCAACAACATGACCTCCAAGACAGGGTTGCCGTACCACTCAGGAGCAGTACGCGTCCTTGTCGACCTACGAGGTTCGATAAGCAACTTGATCCAAAGCTTCATGATCATCATCATTAACTTCCTCTTCAGCTGATGTAGGCTCTACAGAAACATCTTTCTGCGCTGCGCTACTTTCAGGTTGAAGTAAAGGTTCAACAACCTCATCAAGTTCTATCTTCCTCCCACTCAATTCTTTCGAGAGAAACTCTTTCTCAAGAAATGTTCCGTTTTTAGCGACAAACACTTTGCCTTCGGATCTGAGGTAGAAGGTATACCCAACTGTCTCTTTTGGGTATCCTATGAAGACGCATTTCTCCGCTTTGGGTTCCAGCTTTTCAGGCTGAAGCTTTTTGACATAAGCATCACATCCCCAAACTTTAAGAAACGACAGCTTTGGCTTCTTGCCAAACCAAAGTTCATATGGCGTCGTCTCAACGGATTTCGATGGTGCCCTATTTAAAGTGAATGCAGCTGTCTCTAATGCATAACCCCAAAACGATAGTGGCAAATCGGCAAGAGACATCATAGATCGCACCATATCCAATAAGGTTCGATTACGACGTTCGGACACACCATTTCGCTGTGGTGTTCCAGGTGGTGTCAGTTGTGAAACAATTCCACATTGTCTTAAGTGACTGCCAAACTCATAACTCAGATATTCTCCTCCTCGATCAGATCGTAGGAATTTAATCTTCTTGTTACGATGATTCTCAACTTCACTCTAAAATTGTTTGAACTTTTCAAATGTTTCAGACTTGTGTTTCATTAAGTAAATATACCCATATCTACTTAAGTCATCAGTGAAGGTGAGAAAGTAACGATAACCACCGCGCGCCTCAATGCTCATCGGACCGCATACATCAGTATGTATGATTTCCAATAAGTCACTTGCCCGTTCCATTGTTCCAGAGAACGGCGTTTTAGTCATCTTGCCCATGAGGCATGGCTCACATGTGTCAAGTGATTCAAAATCAAGTGACTCTAAAAGTCCATCAGCATGGAGCTTCCTCATGCATTTTACGCCAATATGACCTAAACGGCAGTGCCACAAGAACGTGGTATTATCATTATCAATTCTACATCTTTTGGCATCAATGTTATGAACATGTGTATTATTACTATCGAGATTCAATAAGAATAAACCCCTCACATCAGGTGCATGACCATAAAAGATATTACTCATATAAATAGAACAACCATTATTCTCTGATTTAAATGAGTAACCGTCTCGCAATAAACAAGATCCAGATATAATATTCATGCTTAACGCAGACACTAAATAACAATTATTCAGGTTCATCACTAATCCCGATGGTAATCGAAGAGCGAGCGTGCCGACGGCGATCACATCAACCTTGGAACCATTTCCCACGCGCATCGTCACTTCGTCCTTTGCCAGCCTCCGTCTATTCCGCAGTTCCTGTTTTGAGTTGCAAATGTGAGCAACCGCACCGGTATCAAATACCCAGGCACTACAACGAGAGTTGGTAAGGTACACATCAATAACATGTATATCATATATACCTTGTTTGTTGTTGGCCGCCTTCTTGTCAGCCAAATACTTGGGGCAATTCCGCATCCAGTGTCCAGTTCCCTTGCAATGAAAGCACACAGTTTCTGGTTTGGGTCCAGCCTTGGGTTTCTTCACGAGAGGAGCAACTGCTTTGCCACTCTTCTTGAAGTTACCCTTCTTACCCTTGCCATTTTTCTTGAAACTAGTGGTTTTATTGACCATCAAAACTTGATGCTCCTTCTGAATTCCAGACTCAGCGGCTTTCAGCATCGCAAACAGCTCGGCGACTGACTTGTTCATCCCGTGCATGTTATAGTTCAACACGAAGCTCTTGTAGCTAGGTGGCAATGATTGAAGAACTCTGTCAGTGATAGCCTCTGGCGAAAGGGGCATCCCCAATTCAGCCAGACGGGTGGAGTACCCAGACATTCTGAGTACGTGATCACTGATAGACCCGTTCTCCTCCATCTTGCAAGCATAGAACTTATCGAAGATCTCATATCTCTCGATCCGGGCATTCTTCTGAAAGATAAACTTCAACTCCTGGAACATCTCATATGCTCCATGACGTTCAAAACGTCTTTGAAGTCCCGGTTCTAAGCCATACAATATTGCACATTGAACTATTGAGTAATCTTCAGAACGAGCCTGCCAGGCGTTCACAACGTCTAGAGACTCAACTGGAGCGGGTGGATCACCAAGCGGTGCATCAAGGACATAAGCCTTCTGGGAAGCCGTAAGGATAATCCTTAGATTACGGGCCCAGTCCACAAAGTTACTTCCATCATCTTTCAACTTAGCTTTCTCTAGGAATGCATTAAAATTCAGGGGTGCTACTGCGCGAGCCATGATCTACAACATAAATATAGCAAAGACAACTTAGACTATTGTTCTAGATAATGAGTTTAGTTAATCATATTACTTAAAAACTCCCACTCAAATTGACATCCCTCCGGTCATTCGAGTGTAACATGATCCAAATCCACCAACTCAAGTCCGATCATCACGTGAGTTGAGGTGGTTTCAATGGTGAACATCTTCATGTTGATCATATCTACTATATGACTCATGTTCGACCTTTCGGTCTCTTGTGTTCCGAGGCCATGTCTGTACATGCTAGGCTCGTCAAGTTTAACCCGAGTGTTCCGCACGTGCAACATGGCTTACACCCGTTGTATGTGAATGTAGAGTCTATCACACCCGATCATCACGGCGTGTCTCGAAACGACGAACTTTCGCAATGGTGCACACTCGGGGAGAACACAATTTTATCTTGAAATTTAAGTGAGGGATCACCTTATAATGCTACCGTCGTCCTAAGCAAAATAAGATGCATAAAAGGATTAACATCACATGCAAATCATAAGTGACATGCATGAACTTGTGCTTTTGATCTCCATCTCCAAAGCACCGGCATGATCTCCATCGTCACCGGCATGACACCATGATCTCCATCATCTTGATCTCCATCAACGTGTCGCCATGAGGTTGTCGCGCCGACTGATGCTTCCACGACTATAGCTAACTCATAGCGAAAAGTAAAGCAAAAAACGGCGAAAATAATTAAAGACAACTCTATGGCTCCTGCCAGTTGCCGTACTCATCGACATGCAAGTCGTGATATTCTATACAACACATGATCATCTCATACATCACATATATCTCATCATGTAATTGGCCATATCACATCACAACATACCCTGCAAAAACAAGTTAGACGTCCTCTAATTGTTGTTGCAAATTTTACGTGGCTGCTACGGGTTTGCAAGAACCGTTCTTACCTACGCAAAACCACAACGTGGTGTAGTGATTGCTTTTTGATCTTCTAAAAGAACCCTCTTCATTGAAATCGATTGAACTAAAGTGAGAGAGACAGACACCCGCTAGCCATCTTTATGCAACGAAGTTACATGTCAGTTGAAGGAACCTGTCTCGCATAAGCGTACGCGTAATGTCGGTCCGGGCCGCTTCATCTCACAATACCGCCGAATCAAGTATCAACTAGTAACGGCAAGCAATATGTATACACCCACGCCCACAACTCGTTTGTGTTCTACTCGAGATCTCATCTACGCATAGACCTAGCTCAGATGCCACTGTTGGGGAACGTTGCATGGGAAACAAAATTTTTTCTACGCACACACAAGATCTATCCATGGTGATGAGCATCTACGAGAGGGAGAGTGAATCTACATACCCTTGTAGATCGCTAAGCGGAAGCGTTAAGAAACGCGGTTGATGTAGTCGAACGTCTCCGCGATCCAAATCGCAAGTCGTCCCTCGATCCGATCACGAACTAGTGCCGAACGGACGGCACCTCCGCGTTCAACACACGTACGGCTTGATGACGCCTTCACCTCCTCGATCCAGCGAGCGATGATGAAGTAGTAGATGAGTTCCGGCAACACGACGGCGTGGTGATGGTGGTGAGGAACAATCTCTGCAGGGCTTCGCCAAGCACTACGGAGATTATGACGGGAGAACTAGAGGGTTAGGGTTGCCGACACACGGCTTGGGAAATCTTAATGTGTCCCGTGTGCTAGCCCTGCCCCTTTATTTATATGTTGAGCCTGGGGTCTAAACTTGGAGAGAAAACCTCCACAAGGTCGGTTTTGCCCGCACAAGGTCGGTTTGGCCCGCACGGAAAGAGTCCAACTCGGATCCCTGCAGTACCGCGCACAAGCGGTAGTACCGCTCACGAGCGGTAGTACCGCTTCACACAAGCGGTAGTACCGCTTGGGCGGTAGTACCGCTTCACACAAGCGGTAGTACCGCTTACGCGGTAGTACTGCCTTTACCAGCGGTAGTACCGCTTAAGGCAGCAGCAAAACTTCCTTTTGCACTTTCCAATACCTCGTGGGCTTTACCCCTTTGGCTCATATAAAGTGTTGCTGCACCCGAACACTTCGGTAAACATCCGGAACCCCTTCCGGTGAATTCCGGAACCCTTCCGGAGATCAAAACACTATTATCACATATATCAATCTTTACCTCCGGACTCTTCCGGAGACCCTCGTCATGTCCGGGATCTTATCCAGGACTCCGAACAACCTTCGGTCACCAACACAATAACTCAATTATACTAATCGTCACCAAACGTTAAGTGTGTAGACCCTGCGGGTTCGAGAACTATGTAGACATGACCGAGACACCTCTACGATCAATAACCAATAGCGGGACCTGGATGCCCATATTGGCTCCTACATATTCTACGAAGATCTTTATCGGTCGAACCTCTATGTCAAGGATTCAGTTAATCCCGTATACTGTTCCCTTTGTTCTTCGGTATGTTACTTGCCCGAGATTCGATCGTCGGTATCTCTATACCTAGTTCAATCTCGTTACTGGCAAGTCTCTTTACTCGTTCCGTAATACAGGATCTCGTGGCTAACACTTTAGTCACATTGGTTGCAAGGCTCATTGTGATGTTGTATTACCGAGTGGGCCCTGAGATACCTCTCCGTCATACGGAGTAACAAATCCCAGTCTTGATCCATGCCAACCCAACAGACACCCTCGGAGATACCTGTAGAGCATATTTATAGTCACCCAGTTACGTTGCGACGTTTGATACACACAAGGTACTCCTCCGATGTCAGGGAGTTGCATGATCTCATGGTCATAGGAACAGATACTTTGACATGCAGAAAACAATAGCAATAAACTGACACGATCATATGCTACGTTCGTAGTTTGGGTCTTGTCCATCACATCATTCTCCTAATGATGTGATCCCGTTATCAAATGACATCTCATGTCTATGGCTAGGAAACCTTAACCATCTTTGATCAACGAGCTAGTCAACTAGAGGCTTACTAGGGACACAGTGTTGTCTATGTACCCACACATGTATTTGAGTTTCCAATCAATACAATCATAGCATGGATAATAAACGAATATCATGAACAAGGAAATATAATAATAACCAATTTATTATTGCCTCTAGGGCATATTTCCAACATGGGGAACATCCTTATTCAAACCATCATTATTTGAGCAACAATAAATACTTCAGTGCTATATCAAAATTGGCATAATTGCTAATAAAGAGCACGAATGCCACAAAAATTAATTTAATTGGTCAACTGAGAATGTTTATTGCTAAAAATATCATATAAATCAAGCCACAATTTTAAAAACTCTCTATTATAAATTGATTAGAGAAGCATAACTTAGGTGTTAGTGAAAAATCATTACACTAAGGACAAAACATAATAAAATTCCATAAAAAATTTAATGATAACAATATTGCCCTAGGAACAACTAATCATAATATGTAATACCCATGATAATAATTAAATAAAGCACAAAAATATGACCATGATCATAATAATAAATTATCTTTAAAGAATCAATTAAGAACAATAAATGAATTAAAATAATTAAGCATGGGACATAAATACATGAGGACGAATAAAACACTAGAAAACTATCCTGCATAAATGAGCATAATATACCATGGAAAATGTTAGTCCTAAAACTTATCTATCTTAACCCGAAGACCTAATTAAATTTAGCCTTAAACTTCAAAGAAAAACAATCTTTTAATGATTTTCTAGAATCAAATTTGCCCCATACAATTTTGGGCATGTTACTATCCAGCCCACCTTAATACCCTAATCGTTGGCTAGCCACTACTAGGAAAAGGGGTGCTAGTGGCGCACCTGTTTTCGCTACTAATGGCGCACTACAGGTGCGCCACTAGCACCACGCCATTAGAATTTTTTACTAATGGCGCACCACTGGTGCGCCATTAGTATCTGGTATACTAATGGCGCACCATGCAGTGCGCCATTAGTATAGCCCACGGTGCGCCATTAGTATGCCTCCCAGGGGCCATATGTAACATGTGCTTTGGCATACTAATGGCGCACTGGTAGATGATGCGCCATTAGTGTGCTCTGGCTTACTAATGGCGCACTATGTGGTGGTGCGCCACTAGTATGAATATTAGGGATTATTTTTTTTTTCGTTTTTGATATTTTCACAGGTTACAAAATATATTATTTGACAGAATATAGCTAGCACCACACAGCAACAGCAGATTCATCGAATACAATAGAAGATTAGTCTCCGAATACAATTCATCATATTAGCTAGTCTCCGAATTCAAAAGACCGAACAAAGTTAGAACATTTACAAGTCTCGAGCTAGAACGCGAGTAGCGAGTTTGTCCACATTACAAGTCGATATCGATCATCTAAACTACCATCACATAGAAGAGAGCTGCGGTCATCACGATGAGCATCATCGCGATGAAACTGGTCTTCATCCGGTTCCTCCTCCGCTCCCTCCTCTCTCCCGCTAGATAGTGCGCGTATCTAGCTTCCGCCTCCTCTCTCCCGCTAGATAGCGCCCGCGGTCTTGGATTTGGCTTCGGGTATAACCATGGTGGTGAAATACCGGTTTTCTTTTAGGACGCTCTTGGCCCATCTGACACGGAACATCGGGACCTTCTCTCCAGCGTAGCTCAGCTCCCAGATCTCCTCGATCCTTCCGTAGTATCTGAACTTGTCGTTACCGGTGTAGGATTCCATCGTTACCCCGGAGTTCTGATAACCATCGCTCTTCATGTCCTTGTCCTCGGTGTAGAATGTGTAGCCGTTGATATCGTACGCCTCATAGGTCATCAGGTTGTGCTCGGCGCCCTGTGACAAGGCGAATATGAGTTGTTCTTCCGCGGAAGAATCCTCATGTAAAGGGTACGACAGAAGCTTCTGCTTGAACCAACGCGTGAAACATGAGTTGTGCTCTTTGATTATATCTCCGTCCGTCCTCTGTTGGCCTCGGTCATTGTACGTCTTCTCAATAAAGGTTTTGTGCTCTACCACCCAAGGATCGACCACGTCTATGTGTTGTAGCGCGACTAGGTTTGCTCTTTCAAAGTCGGCGAGTCGACCCTCGAAGTCGACATGCATTTCGCGGCGACCCTCGCGGTGACCCCATCCAGCGAGCCTGTCGAGGTGCCTGTTGACGGGCAGACCAACGGGGTTCTCGATGCCTAGATAATTCGTGCAGTAGGAGATGCACTCTTCGGTCAGAAAGCCCCTGGCTATGCTTCCCTCTGGACGTGACATGTTGCGAACGTATCCTTTGATGACACCATTCATCCTTTCGAACGGCATCATGCTGTGCAGGAACGTCGGCCCGAGTTGGATGATATCCTCCACGATATGGACCAGCAGATGCACCATAACGTCGAAGAATGCGGGCGGGAAGTACATCTCAAGCTCGCATAGTATCACCACGATCTCTTCCTGTAGCCTTCTGAGTTGCCTCACGCCAACCGACTTTCGAGAGATGACGTCGAAAAAGTTGCATAGGCCAAATAGCGTTTCACGGACGTGCGCGTCCATGATCCCACGGATTGCAACTGGAAGTATCTGCGTCATCAGCACGTGACAGTCGTGAGACTTCATCCCGCTGAACTTCTGCTTCGCTGAGTCTAGGTATCTGCTTATCTTCCCCGCATAACCGTAAGGAAGTTTTACTCCTACGAGGCAGGTGAAAAACTGCTCGATCTCCTTCTGACTTAGAGTGAAGCACGCGGAAGGGAAGTCATTTCCGATCTTCTTGGCCTTTTTGCCTTTGCGACGACTTTCCGTGTCCATCGCCTCATCATCATCATCATCATCATCATCATCATCATTAGCGTGAAGCTCCTCCCTGATGCCCATTGATTTCAAGTCTGCCCTTGCTTTCGGCCCATCTTTGGTCCTCTCTGGCATGTTGAGCAGGGTACCAAGCAGACTCTCGCACACGTTCTTCGTGATATGCATGACATCAAGGCTGTGAGGCACACGGAGGATCTTCCAGTACGGCAAGTCCCAGAAAACAGACCTCGTTTTCCATACCTTCAGCAGCGACTCTGGCGCCTTTCGCTTCTTTCCCGACGGTGGCACCTTTCCCGGCTCTGGCGCCTTTCCCGGCGGTGGGCACTCTTTCCAATTTTTCAACAGCTCGTCTATTTCCTCGCCGCTCCTCGTACGCGGGCGTCTTCGGGGTTCGGTTTCACCATCGAACAGATCCTTGCGTTTTCTCCATGAGTCATCGTCGCGAAGCCACCTTCGATGTCCCATGAACACGGTTTTCGAAGACCCGGGATCTCTATCTAGCTGGCGATACGTTGTGTCATCCATGCACCTGACGCATCCAGAAAATCCGTGGACCACCTGCCCCGCGACATATCCGTAACCGAGATAGTCATGCACCGTCGTGAGCAGTGCGGCTCTCATAGGGAAATATTCTTTCTCTGCGGCGTCCCACGTATTGGCTGGCGTTTTCCACAGCGTGTCTAGCTCCTCTTTCAGCAACCCCAGATACAGATTGATGTCGTTCCCTGGTTGTTTCGGCCCTTCAATTAGCATACTCATGTGAATGTACTTCCTCTTCATGCACAACCAGGGGGGAAGGTTGTACATCCACACAAACACAGGCCAGGTGCTATGTGTGCTTCTCTGGCTGCCAAACGGATTGACTCCATCGGTGCTCGCGCCCAGCACGATGTTCCTTGGATCGTCCCCAAATTCTGGGTGTTCGAAGTTCAACGCTTGCCACTGGCTCGCATCCTTAGGGTGACTCAGCATCTTGTCTTTTTTATTTATCTCCGGATCATTTCCGTCATCTTCTCGCTTCTTCTCCTCCCTATCCGCGTGCCAACGCAGGAGCTTTGCTGCCTTAGGGTCCGCGAAATACCGCTGCAGACGAGGAGTGATCGCAAAGTACCACACCACTTTTCGAGGAGCTTTCTTCCTCTTCTTGTATCGAGTGACGCCGCACACCGGACATATGGTAGACTTCGCGTGCCCGTCCCGATAAATGATGCAATTGTTCATGCACACATGGTATTTCACGTGCGGTAAATCCAGAGGACACACGATTTTCTTCGCCTCCTCGAAACTGGTCGGGCACTTGTTCCCCTTGGGAAGACGTTCGTGCCAGAATGACATGTTCTCGTCGAAGCATGCGTCGGTCATTTTGTGTTTTACCTTCATCTCCAGAGCCATGAGCGTTACTTTCAGGCGGGTATCCTCGGGCCTGCATCCTTCATACAATGGAGTAACCGCGTCTATCTCCAGTTGATCCAGCTTGGCTTTCTCTCGGGCGGCAGCTCTTGCGTTATCCGTCTGCTTGAGAAGCAGCTCTTGAATATGAGGGTCCTGCACCCAGCCTCCATCGTCGTCTGCTCCGGCATCTTCATCTTCATGATCATGCCCTTCGTCTTGATCTTCCTCATCATCATGTCCGGCATCTTCTACATGATGACTGTGTACAGCATCACCGTCGTGATCATGTCCTGGAGATTCTTCGTCTTCTCGACCGCCCTCGCCGCGGTGGTTGTCTTGCTGCCCTTCCTCATTTCTTGCCCGGCCCCCATGGACGACTTCATAGTCATCTTCATCACCTTGCCACCGATAGCCATCCATGAAACCACGCAAGAGCAGGTGGTCCCGCACCTGCCCGGAATCCGGGTCCGCAATAAGGCTCTTCAGCTTGCATCTTCGACACGGACATCTTATCTCCGTCTCGTTCTTTTGAAGCATCTCGGCCTTCGTGGAGCTCAAAAACCTATTCACGATGCCTTCGGTCATCGTGCGGACCATGGTCGCCTGCGGGGTAGAGCAAAACGATATTTTAGAACCAAGAAAAAATTTGGCATGACTTTCCCTAAAAATAGGACCAAAAAGAATGCATAGTGCCAAAATTCTCGCCGAAACGGAAATGAATCAACATTCCGGCAAAATATTGGCAACTATCGCATTTCAAATACCGGTACCTGCAAACACAAACATATATGCAACACCACAAACATATGCAACACCACAAACATACATAGATCTAGCAAGGCCATAAAAAGTGCATGTGCACGTTGTTGGAGCGAGGGAGAGAAAAAAAGTAGATCTACAACATAAAGATAGCTTTCCCCTTACTTACCTATCAAAAAAAGGTAATTTAACCACCTAATTTTGATGAATCTATGGTGCAAATGAGGTGAGGAGGAGGAGGCAGCCGACACAATCTTGGAGGAGGAGGTGGAGAGAATGAAGTGGGGAAAGTGAGTGTGTAGGTGTGGCTGTCCAAAATATCTTGCTGGTCCCAGGTTACTAATGGCGCACCACCCATATATGCGCCATTAGTAACCCTGGTTACTAATGGCGCACCAGCTTGAGGTGCGCCATTAGTAGTTTTGCAAAAAAAAAAAAAAAAAAAAAATTAGTAGCGGCGCACTGTGTTGGAGGTGCGCCATTACTAGTTAAACTAGTAATGGCGCACTCTTCCCTGGTGCGCCATTAGTATTTTTGGAAAAATGAAAAAAAAAACATTTGTTACTAATGGCGCACCGTGGGTCTGGTGCGCCATTAGTGTCTACCACACTAATGGCGCACCAACTCATGGTGCGCCATTACTATATAGTAGTGGCGCACCACATGTCTGGTGCGCCATTAGTAGCCATATCATCTATAGCCCTTTTCCTAGTAGTGAGCGGTCCAACCGTATGGGCGTAGGCTAGGAATTTGTAATTCCCACTAAAGCCCATTGAGTTGTCATAGCTGCTGACACTCGTAAACCGTTAGATGATGATCCAATGGGTGAGAGTGGACGTGGCTGGAACAAAACCAGCACATCACTTTTCCACCTTTCCTTCTCCGCCTCTCTCCTGTGGCAACGAAGCCGAAGAAGTGACGACGGTTTTGCAGCAGAGGAAGAGGTCGACGCCGGAGAGTGCCTTTCACAGAAGTCGCGTGCAGCTTAGACCAGCGCGCGGTGCTCGTTGGCTGTGTCAGATTCACCATAACGACTGACCTCCAATGCCCTCAAGTGAGCGAGAAGATACGGCTACCACCAGGTGTGGTGGACGCCGACGCCGCTCGGGTGAGAGCCCAAGCGCACCCGCGGGTCTGAGGAGGTGGCGCCGACACCGCCTTGGCCAGCGACGGTGTCGAGGCCCTTATGCAAACGTGCGTCACCTTAATCTTAGGGTTAGGGTTCTTAGGAATTGGGAAATTTTCACTTTTAGGGTTTCGGATTCGGGTGATTTAGCTTAGGGTTTGCATAAATTTGATGCACCGCCTTTAATTTCTCATTCAAGCCGAAACCATAAGCTCAACATTAGAGAGAAGAACTAAGAATTTGATTTCTACACGTTTTCTGAAATTGGGGGAAAACTATTATAATTTGCTCATTGCCATAATCCCCTCTTGATAATTACTTAATTTGAAATCCTTTGTCCATACTAGCTCTGTTAGGGCTAGAACTTAGAGACATTTAGGGCTAAGATGAAGCTTAATATGAACTAACTTGTGCAAAAGCTTAGCTGAAGCTAAACCTAAACATGAACATGATTACATATGCTCTATACAGATGTATATATGCATGAAATAGAGCTAAAGATGGGTTCAATTTTAAGACTAGGGGCCCTGATACCAATGTTAAAATACTTTAGATGATCTCAGGATCATCTAGCTTAAATACTGAACCACGTCTAAGATGGAATTAGAAGAAACACACCTAAGGATGATCTGGGTGTCATCTAGGGCTTCACTAGATGAAGCCCTTGGTCTTCTTCTTCTTCTTCTTCTAGTTAGCTCATGGAGAGCCCTTTCTGTGGCTTCCGGTGCATGCTGGATTGGGCAGTAGCTAGGGGAGTCTTTGCATATGCACAAGTGCTTGCCCTATAGAGATCTATCCCCTTTATATACTATTTCTTTTGCGGGAAAACTTCCGATCTATTCATCTCCAATCATGGCAGTACAACGAACACCAAATTTTTTTTACATCCAGATCTATAGATCACCTAGCGACGACTACAAGCACTAAAGCGAGCCAAAGGCGCGCGCCGCCGTCATCACCCCTCCCTCGTCGGCACCGGGAACAACTTGTTGTAGTAGACAGTCGGGAAGTCATCATGCTAAGGCCCTACAGGACCAGCAAACCAGAACAACAACCGCCACTAATGAACAGTATCGTAGATCGGAAGAATCCAACCTAATGACACACAAACGTAGACGTACGACGACCAGATCCGAGCAGATCCACCAAAGACAGATCCGCCGGAGGCACACCTACACATGCCCACCTACGATTCTAGACGCACCACCGGGGCGGGGGCTAGGCGGGAAGAACCTTATTCCATCTTCAAGGAGTCGCCGCCGTCTCGCCTTCCTGAGCAGGACACAAACCCTAACAAAACTCAAAGAAACATCTAAAAATGGAGCCCTGCCGCCAGCAAGGGCTGGGATCCACCATGTCCCCATGGCCCTAAGACCACCGAAGATGAGGCAGACCGGCAGCGACGCTGGCCGGCGGCAGAGAAACCCTAAGCTTTTTCTTGGGAGAGGAGGCGGCTACTGCGTCTTTTATCTTTTTTCTTTAAGAAGAAGCTCCCCTTTATATACTGAGAAACACAGTGCCATAGTGGGGCCCGCCTGTCAAATGATATTTGTGCCCCCAATCAAGGCAAACTGACCTAGTGTTACACTTACTGTATCAACACTGTTTCTGCACTGTAGCATCCGTAATAATTGATATAGGATCAGCCTAGATAAAAGATATCCAACATTACTGAAGTACGTACAAGTGGATGTGAATATGTATATATGAAATATAATATACGTCCAGTGTAGTTGCACACGAACACGTACTAGCGATTTTTATTTTTAGGAATAAACACAGTGCATGTATATGCAATAACGGGATGGGATAGGCGTTGCTAGCTAGCAGTTATCTGTTCCCAACGTTCTCCTGCTTTCAGTGTCTTCCAAAAATGTCACCGGCCACAGCTCTCTCGCTCGTTGGTAATTTTGGAAGGTATTGATCGATCGTGCGAACGCGTGAAATCTTGCACGTTTCACACCGACATAATTTGAATCTTTGAGAGAGAGACGCCTATATAGCTAGCCTCCAACACAGCTACGAATGCATCAATCTTCATCCAACACAGCGCTCATAAGGTTCTCTAGCTAGCTCCACGCTAAAAGAAATCCCACGCGTCCCTTCGCCGGCTGCAATGGCGAAATCATCAAGTGCTTCCCCTGCTGCCGTGGACTGGGGCTCCCTCCCCAACGACCTCATCCGCAAAATCAGCGGGTGCTTCCTGGAAACGGGCGACCTCGACTACTACATGGACTTCCGTGCCGCCGCCGGCGAGTGGCGCCGCGCCACCGACAACCCTTGAACCGACGGCACGGATCCAAGCTTCCAGGCCGGGAAGTGGATCATGCTAGAGCGCGAGCGCTCCACTCTCCTGGAAGCCTATTATGTCACCTTCGTGAACACCAGCACCGGCCGCTTCGTCCGCAAAAGCATGCCTTGCCTCCGCCGGTACTTCTTCCTCGGCGCCTCAGCCGGCGGCCTTCTCGTCCTCAGGGAGAGAGCGCCGCCGAACGAGACTCGGGTGCTTAACCCTTTCACGGGTGCCGTCGTCCACTTCAGGGCGCCCATGCCGGCTGAGATGGTCCAGGCGGTCGTCGTGACGTCGTCTCCCATGATGGTGTTCCTCCTTACCGGCAGGATGGACTTCACCGTGAAGTGGGCTCTGTTGGATAATCTTGTTGCATTAGCACGTATGTAGGGTGTAGTGCATGTTTGTTTTTAAAAAAAGTATGTACGTGTGTACACGGGGATGGACGTGTGCATGTACGTGGTCATTGTAATCAGCATGGAAGTAGGGTCATTAGCCAGAAGCATACGTTGTTTACGTTGCGGCTATTAGTACGTGAGTTAGTTGAGCCATGATACACATTTGTGGGATGGCACAAGTCATGCGGATCATGGCGAAGAGTCCGGCCGGGTTTAGCTGGCCACGTTTGCATGTAATCCAGTTAAAATAAGAGGAAGAAGCAGAAACGCCGGAGGAAGTTGCACGGCACCAAAAAAAATTCTCTCGTGCGCGTCGCCCTGTGTTTTCTTCTCCACCGTGTACGCGTGTGTTTCCGGCCTGTGATCCAACAATTGGTATACAGAGCCTGGTTGTGGCCGGAGGCGAATAGGCGGCGGTGTGTGGCGATGGGAGATCAGTCACCGACAAAGAGCGACAGCGGCGGCGGCGGAAAGTAGACGCCGCCGAGCAAGAGGCTCGGAGCCAGCGGCTCCGGCGATTGGACGATCGTCGTGGCCGCGCCGGCGAGGAGCGTCGGAGTGCCGATCCAATACCCGCAGCTGACAGAAAGTAATTATCAGTTGTGGGCGGCGAAGATGAAGATCATCCTCAAGCCAATGGGCGTGTGGTCGGCGATCACCGGAGAAGACGTCGATGAGGCCAAGGATCAGGGAGCCATGGCTGGTATCTCGCAGTCCGTTCCCGACGACGTGATGATGTCCATCGTGGAGTACGAGTCGGCGAAGGAGGCTTGGGATGCTATCCGTACCATGCGCATAGGCGATGAGCGTGTGGTGCAGGCGCGCATCAGCCACTTGACAAGGCGTTTCGAGCGGCTAACCATGGAAGATGGCGAAGAAGTTGGCGCGTTCGGGCGCCGACTCACCGCGCTCGTCGGAGAAATTCGAGCGCTTGGCGAGAACTTGCAGGAGCACGCCGTTGTCAAGCGGCTGTTCGCGGCGGTCCCGGATCGCTTCCTGCCGATAATCGGGACAATCGAGCAATGGTGCGACATCAAGAAGATGTCGGTCGCCGAGGCCATTGGGCGGCTGCGGGCGTTCGAGGAGAACCAGTCCGGGAGGCGCCAAGACCGCGGCGACGACGGCGAGAAGTTGATGCTGGTCTCACGCGCGCAGCTGGAGGCACTGGTCCATGAAGAAAAGAAGAAAGGAGAGGGTTCCAGCAGCGGCGGCAAGAACGGCGACGGGCGCGGCGACAAGAAAAAGACCCGTGGCAAGTTTGACAAGTCGAAGATTACCTGCTTTGAGTGCGGGGAGAAAGGACACTTCAAGTCTGAGTGTGAGGCGTGGAAGAAAGAGACGGCGCTCCTAGCTGCTGCTGACGTCGACGACGAGCCGGCGCTGCTGATGGCCGTCGCATGTGAGCTTGCATCGGTGGCGGAGGAGCACGTCGCGGATGCCGTCGAGCCAGAAGGTATCAAGGTGAAGGAGGTGCTTCGCCCCTTAGCCGTGGAGGCCGAGTTGGAGGCTGCCACGGCCGAGGCTGAGCGGCTACGCAGGGAGCTGGCCGCGGCCAATGCGAAACTGCATGCCATGTCCGACGTGTACTGGACACAGGCTGAGGCGTTGGTGCATGCTAGTGAGGAGAAGGCCAAGTTCCTGGAGGTGCAGCGCGTGATCTGTGATGAGAACGCGCGGCTCCGGGATCTGGTGATGCATACTGCTGCAGCGCCCGTTCAAGTCAAGGCGGAGCCGGCCATAGGGAGTGCAGGAGCCGCGGCAGCAACGCCGCAAGCGGACAGGGTGCCCATGATAGCTGAGGTGACGTTATCGGTACTGGCACCGGCGAGCACGACGCCGGCCATGACTACACTCGGCATGAAGAAGCCGGGAGTGGAGCTCAATGGTAAGAAGAGGTCTCGTACTGATATGCAGATCACGGATGAAGCAAGTGAACTTCTGAAGAAAGGCAATGACTTCCTCTTGCTGAATGAGGAGAACGTCAAGCCTTTGTTGAGTATGGATGGATCAGCTGATGCATGGTGGCTTGATAGTGGTGCTAGTAACCACATGACTGGCTCACGGTGCAAATTCAAGGAGATAGATGAAAGCATCCGTGGCCATGTGAAGCTCGGAGATGGGTCATTGTTGAATGCAAGAGCGGTGAGCAGCTACATCTGACGGAGGTATATTTTGTACCAAGTTTACCTAGTAACATAATTAGTCTTGGTAAGCTAGCAGAGGATGGCAATCGTGTAGTGCTAGATGGTACATTCCTGTGGGTTAGAGGCAGGTCTGGGAAGGTGCAGATGAAGGTTAAGAGATCACCCAACCGGCTGTACAAGGTGCTACTCAAGACAACTGTTGGCGCTTCTCATGTGCCATCAAGAAAGCGGAGCGGAGAAGCTCTCAGACTCCAGCAGCAGCAGCAGCTCGACGTGTAGGTGCCATCAGGTGGTGGTCACGTCGACCATGGCGTAAGTTCACCCGCACCAAGCGTGGACGCCGATTGGCGAAGGCGAGATGAGGCAGGCTACTGAAGATCGGGTGAGCATCAAGCAGCAACAAGATTAGGGAGTGATTGTTGGATAATCTTGTTGCATTAGCACGTATGTAGGGTGTAGTGCATGTTTGTTTTTAAAAAAAGTCTGTACGTGTGTACACGGGGATGGACGTGTGCATGTACGTGGTCATTGTAATCAGCATGGAAGTAGGGTCATTAGCCAGAAGCGTACGTTGTTTACGTTGCGGCTATTAGTACGTGAGTTAGTTGAGCCATGATACGCATTTGTGGGATGGCACAAGTCATGCGGATCATGGCGAAGAGTCCGGCCGGGTTTAGCTGGCCACGTTTGCATGTAATCAAGTTAAAATAAGAGGAAGAAGCAGAAACGCCAGAGGAAGTTGCACGGCACCAAAAAAAATTCTCTCGTGCGCGTCGCCCTGTGTTTTCTTCTCCACCGTGTACGCGTGTGTTTCCGGCCTGTGATCCAACAGGCTCACCAGAGCAGTGAGAGTTTTCAAGAAGTCAAGTTCGCCATGGATCACCCACACGACCGTGTTCGTCTTGAGAACATGACGCATCTCGCCGGTAAAGTCTATGTCAACAATATATATGGATCCATCATGTCAACCGGCACTATCAGTATCAGTGAGGAAGAGGAAGGCACCATCACAATGACCACAGTCATTCATGGCAACACTGGTACTGTTGAGGAGGGTTCTTTCGAGTACGGTGGTTATGTGGTGGAGTCTGATGGGGAGTTGCTGCTGGTGCCGGGCTGGAAACACCGGGTGCTCTACAAGGATGACACCGTGAGCAGCACGGACCCGGTGGTTTACAAGGTGGACACCGTGAGCAAGGTGCTCGTGCCGGTCACGAGCATCGGCAACCGCGCCATCTTCGTCAGCCCTTATCGCGGCCTCTCCATCAACGCTATCGAATTCCCCACGGTTGAAGCCGGAAGCATCTACTACAGTTGGGGTTTTAGGGCTTTCAACTACGAGAGCCTCACAGGGGGATGGAAAGAGCCCGTGCGTGACAGAAGGCTTATGTCCCTTGAATATTGCATCCGACCTTTCACACCTCCCCAGCTCTTGTCTGAATTCTGCAAGGCCTTCGAGATCTCCGATGGTGATTACTTCTACTCTTTTGACGATGATGACTTGGTTGGAATTGCCGAATTAATGATCGATCATATATAGGGCCAGAGGAGCGTTCATGCATGCCCGTGTTAGCAATCAAGGCTACATCAAATTACTTTGTCTATGTGATAAAAGAAAGTTGCTTCAGTTCTCAACACTTATATAATTTGTAGTAATGTCTGTTTTGTTTGCTTTTGCATTTGGGACGTATGTGGCCATACATGGCTCAAGTGTTGGGTCGTCAAATCTTATATGTATGTTACTTAAATTCAATTCAAAATTCTATTTATGTTGTTCAGTCTCTCCTTCACTTCTGTTACCACATACGAAAAAAAAACACCATGTTGTATAAGTGTTAGTCGTTCGATCACTTGGCTTCCTTGTGTTTTCACCATTCATCCAGGGTGAAAGTAATGCTACTTCAGTTCTCAAGCTTTCTATAATTTGTATTCTTTTTTATATTCTATGGCTTTGCGATGTATTCAAATCACAATCCGACATATGTTGTTTATTTTTTTTGCTTCATTTCTGTTACAACTTCTGAAAAGATCAGCATGCGGAAAACAGAGTCCTCCGCTCCCGCGATGCTCCCGCGAGCGTCCGGGAGCCAACCCT